>CM073137.1:34747517-36010017 GCA_037039145.1 Fundulus diaphanus
TTAAAAAGTATTAAAGTTAGAATAATGATGAGATATAGCAGGAATGTCGGGAAGGAGCTGAACGTTTTGACACCAAAATTGTTGAAATCGGTTGAAGTATGTGGGAGTAGTTACACGCCGACGGAATAATAATAATAATAATAATAATAATAATAATAATAATAATAAAGAAAAACAGGAAAACAATAAGTGAGAATGCTGTATAGCATTCTCACTGATAATAAAGAAAAACAGGAAAACAATAAGTGAGAATGCTGTATAGCATTCTCACTGATAATAATAATAATAATAATAAAGAAAAACAGGAAAACAATAAGTGAGAATGCTGTATAGCATTCTCACTGATAACTAGAAAAAGCTGTTCCTACGCAACAGCGAGTGAGAATGCTAATCTGCAGAATGATTTGAGGAAAAGATGCAGAAGATCCATGCAGAAGAGAAAAAATAGCTGAAAAATATTAAAGAATTTGAAAAATTTGAAGAATTTGAACAATTTGAAGTAATTTGTAGTAGTAGTAGTAGTAGTAGTATCAGTAGTAGTAGTAGTAGTATCAGTAGTATCAATAGTAGCAGTAGTAGTAGTATCAGTAGTAGTAGTAGTAGTTTTTAAAGAATTTGAAGGAATTTGAAGGTATTTGAAGAATTTGAAGGAATTTGTAGTAGTAGTAGTAGTAGTATCAGTAGTACTAGTAGTAGTAGTAGTTGTATTATTAGTAGTAATAGTAGTAGTATCAGTAGTATTAGTAGTAATATCAGTAGTAGTAGCAGTATCAGTTTTTAAAGAATTTGAAGGAATTTGAAGGAATTTGTAGTAGTAGTAGTAGTAGTAGTAGTATCAGTAGTACTAGTAGTAGTAGTAGTTGTATTAGTAGTAGTAATAGTAGTAGTATCAGTAGTAGTAATAGTAGTATCAGTAGTAGTAGCAGTAGCGGCAGTAGTATCATTAGTAGTAGTAGTATCAGTAGTAGTAGTAGTATCAGTAGTAGTAGTAGTAGTAGTAGTAGTATCAGTAGTAGTAGTAGAAGTATCAGTAGTAGTAGGAGTAGTATCAGTAGTAGTAGTAGTATCAGTTTTTAAAGAATTTGAAGGAATTTGCAGAATTTAAAGGAATTTGTAGTAGTAGTAGTAGTAGTAGTAGTAGTGGTAGTAGTAGTAGTATCAGTAGTACTAGTAGTAGTAGTAGTAATAGTAGTAGTATCAGTAGTAGTTGTAGCATCAGCAGTAGCATCAGTAGTAGTAGCAGTAGCAGCAGTAGTATCATTAGTAGTAGTAGTAGTGGTAGTAGTATCAGTAGTAGTAGTAGTAGTATCAGTAGTAGTAGTATCAGTTGTAGTAGTAGTAGTAGTAGTAAGAGTAGTATCTGTTGTAGTTGTAGTATTAATATCAGTTGTATCAGAAGAATTAGAAGGAATTTGAAAAATTTGAAGAATTTGAAAAATTTGAAGAATTTGAAGTATTTGAAGTATTTGAAAAATTTGAAAAAATTTGAAAAATATGAAAAAATTTGAAAAATCTGAAAGATTTGAACCATTTGAACAATTTGAACAATAAGAATGATTAAAAGAATTTGAAGGAATTTGAAGGAATATGAAAAATTTGAAGAATTTGAAGGAATTTGCATTCATTTCAATGGGAAAAAAGTACGCACAAAAAGTACAAATATTTTAAAAAGTATTAAAGTTAGAATAATGATGAGATATAGCAGGAATGTCGGGAAGGAGCTGAACGTTTTGACACCAAAATTGTTGAAATCGGTTGAAGTATGTGGGAGTAGTTACACGCCGACGGAATAATAATAATAATAACTAGAAAAAGCTGTTCCTACGCAACAGCGAGTGAGAATGCTAATCTGCAGAATGATTTGAAGAGAAGGTGCAGAAGATCCATGCAGAAGAGAAAAAATAGCTGAAAAACATTGAAGAATTTGAAAAATTTGAAGAATTTGAACAATTTGAAGTCATTTGTAGTAGTAGTAGTAGTAGTAGTAGTAGTAGTAGTATCAGTAGTAGTAGTATCAGTAGTATCAGTAGTAGCAGTAGTAGTAGTAGTAGTATCAGTAGTAGTAGTATTAGTTTTTAAAGAATTTGAAGGAATTTGAAGGATTTGAAGGAATTTGTAGTAGTAGTAGTAGTATCAGTAGTACTAGTAGTAGTAGTAGTTGTATTAGTAGTAGTAATAGTAGTAGTATCAGTAGTAGTAGTAGTAGTAGTATCAGTAGTAGTAGTAGTATCAGTTTTTAAAGAATTTGAAGGAATTTGTAGTAGTAGTAGTATTAGTAGTAGTATCAGTAGTACTAGTAGTAGTAGTTGTATTAGTAGTAATAATAGTAGTAGTAGCAGTAGTAGTTGTAGTAGCAGTAGTGGTAGCAGTAGCAGCAATAGTATCATTAGTAGTAGTAGTAGTAGTAGTAGTAGTAGTAGTAGTAGTAGTAGTAGTATCAGTAGTAGTAGTAGTAGTTGTAGTAGTAGTAGTAGTAGTAGTAGTATCAGTAGGAGTAGTAGAAGTGTCAGTAGGAGTAGTAGAAGTATCAGTAGTAGTAGTAGTATCAGTTTTTAAAGAATTTGAAGGAATTTGAAGGAATTTGTAGTAGTAGTAGTAGTAGTAGTAGTATCAGTAGTACTAGTAGTAGTAGTAGTAGTAATAGTAGTAGTATCAGTAGTAGTTGTTGTAGTATCAGCAGTAGCATCAGTAGTAGTAGCAGTAGCAGCAGTAGTATCATTAGTAGTAGTAGTAGTGGTAGTAGTATCAGTAGTAGTAGTATCAGAAGTAGTAGTATCAGTTGTAGTAGTAGTAGTAGGAGTAGTAGTAGTAGGAGTAGTATCTGTTGTAGTTGTATTAATATCAGTTGTATCAGAAGAATTAGAAGGAATTTGAAAAATGTTAAGAATTTGAAAAATTTTAAGAATTTGAAGTACTTGAAGTATTTGAAAAATTTGAAAAAAATTGGAAAAGTCGAAAAAATGTGAAAAATTTGAAAGATTTGAACCATTTGAACCTCTTGAACAATTTGAACAATAAGAATGATTAAAAGAATTTGAAGGAATTTGAAGGAATATGAAAAATTTGAAGAATTTGAAGGAATTTGCATTCATTTCAATGGGAAAAAAGTACGCACAAAAAGTACAAATATTTTAAAAAGTATTAAAGTTAGAATAATGATGAGATATAGCAGGAATGTCGGGAAGGAGCTGAACGTTTTGACACCAAAATTGTTGAAATCGGTTGAAGTATGTGGGAGTAGTTACACGCCGACGGAATAATAATAATAATAATAATAATAATAATAATAATAATAATAAAGAAAAACAGGAAAACAATAAGTGAGAATGCTGTATAGCATTCTCACTGATAATAATAATAATAATAACTAGAAAAAGCTGTTCCTACGCAACAGCGAGTGAGAATGCTAATCTGCAAAATGATTTGAGGAGAAGATGCAGAAGATCCATGCCGAAGAAAACAAATAGCTGAAAAACATTGAAGAATTTAAAAAAATGGAAAAATTTGAACAATTTGAAATAATTTGTAGTAGTAGTAGTATAAGTAGTAGTAGTATTAGTTTTTAAAGAATTTGAAGGAATTTGAAGGTATTTGTAGTAGTAGTAGTAGTAGTATCAGTAGTACTAGTAGTAGTAGTATCAGTAGTAGTAGTAGTAGTATCAGTAGTATCAGTAGTAGTAGTATTAGTTTTTAAAGAATTTGAAGGAATTTGAAGGTATTTGAAGAATTTGAAGGAATTTGTAGTAGTAGTAGTAGTAGTATCAGTAGTACTAGTAGTAGTAGTAGTTGTATTATTAGTAGTAATAGTAGTTGTATCAGTAGTAGTAGTAGTAATATCACTAGTAGTAGTAGTATCAGTTTTTAAAGAATTTGAAGGAATTTGAAGGAACTTGTAGTAGTAGTAGTAGTAGTAGTATCAGTAGTACTAGTAGTAGTAGTAGTTGTAATAGTAGTAGTAATAGTAGTAGTATCAGTAGTAGTAGTAGTAATATCAGTAGTAGTAGTAGTATCAGTTTTTAAAGAATTTGAAGGAATTTGTAGTAGTAGTAGTAGTAGTATCAGTAGTACTAGTAGTAGTAGTTGTATTAGTAGTAGTAATAGTAGTAGTAGCAGTAGTAGTTGTTGTAGTAGCAGTAGCAGCAGTAGTATCATTAGTAGTATCATTAGTAGTAGTAGTAGTATCAGTAGTAGTAGTAGTAGTATCAGTAGTAGTAGTAGTATCAGTAGTAGTAGTATTATCAGTAGTATCAGTAGTAGTAGTAGAAGTATCAGTAGTAGTAGGAGTAGTATCAGTAGTAGTTGTTGTAGTATCAGCAGTAGCCTCAGTAGTAGAAGCAGTAGTGGCATTAGTAGTAGTAGTAGTGGTAGTAGTATCAGTAGTAGTAGTAGTAGTATCAGTAGTAGTAGTATCAGTAGTAGTAGTAGTAGTAGTAGTAAGAGTAGTATCTGTTGTAGTAGTAGTATTAATATCAGTTGTATCAGAAGAATTAGAAGGAATTTGAAAAATTTGAAGAATTTGAAAAATTTGAAGAATTTGAAGTATTTGAAATAATTGAAAAATTTGAAAAAAATTGAAAAATTTGAAAAAATTTGAAAAATCTGAAAGATTTGAACCATTTGAACCATTTGAACAATTTGAATAATAAGAATGATTACAAGAATTTGAAGGAATTTGAAGGAATATGAAAAATTTGAAGAATTTGACGGATTTTGCATTGATTTCAATGGGAGCAACCAAAAACGCACAAAAAGTGAAATATTTTAAAAAGTATAAAAGTTAGCATAACCATGAGATATAGCAGGCATGCCGGGAACGAGCCGAACGTTTTGACACCAAAATTGTTGAAATTGGTTGAAGTATGCGGGAGTAGTTAGACGCCGACGGAATAATAATAATAATAACTAGAAAAAGCTGTTCCTACGCAACAGCGAGTGAGAATGCTAATCTGCAGAATGATTTGAGGAGAAGATGCAGAAGATCCATGCAGAAGAGAAAAAATAGCTGAAAAATATTAAAGAATTTGAAAAATTTGAAAAATTTGAACAATTTGAAGTAATTTGTAGTAGTAGTAGTAGTAGTATCAGTAGTAGTAGTATCAGTAGTAGTAGTATCAGTAGTAGCAGTAGTAGTAGTTGTAGTAGCAGTAGTAGTAGTATCAGTTTTTAAAGAATTTGAAGGAATTTGAAGAATTTGAAGGAATTTGTAGTAGTAGTAGTAGTATCAGTAGTACTAGTAGTAATATCAGTAGTAGTAGCAGCAGTATCAGTTTTTAAAGAATTTGAAGAAATTTGAAGGAATTTGTAGTAGTAGTAGTAGTAGTAGTAGTATCAGTAGTAATAGTAGTAGTAGTAGTTGTATTAGTAGTAGTAATAGTAGTATCAGTAGTAGTAGTAGTAGCAGTAGTAGTAGCAGTAGCAGCAGTAGTATCATTAGTAGTAGTAGTATCAGTAGTACTAGTAGTAGTAGTAGTAGTAGTAATAGTAGTAGTATCAGTAGTAGTTTTAGTATCAGCAGTAGCATTAGTAGTAGTAGCAGTAGCAGCAGTAGTATCATTAGTAGTAGTGGTAGTAGTATCAGTAGTAGTGGTAGTAGTATCAGTAGTAGTAGTAGTAGTATCAGTAGTAGTAGTATCAGTTGTAGTAGTAGTAGTAGTAAGAGTAGTATCTGTTGTAGTTGTAGTATTAATATCAGTTGTATCAGAAGAATTAGAAGGAATTTGAAAAATTTGAAGAATTTGAAAAATTTGAAGTATTTGAAGTATTTGAAGTATTTGAAAAATTTGAAAAAATTTGAAAAATATGAAAAAATTTGAAAAATCTGAAAGATTTGAACCATTTGAACAATTTGAACAATAAGAATGATTAAAAGAATTTGAAGGAATTTGAAGGAATATGAAAAATTTGAAGAATTTGAAGGAATTTGCATTCATTTCAATGGGAAAAAAGTACGCACAAAAAGTACAAATATTTTAAAAAGTATTAAAGTTAGAATAATGATGAGATATAGCAGGAATGTCGGGAAGGAGCTGAACGTTTTGACACCAAAATTGTTGAAATCGGTTGAAGTATGTGGGAGTAGTTACACGCCGACGGAATAATAATAATAATAATAATAATAAAGAAAAACAGGAAAACAATAAGTGAGAATGCTGTATAGCATTCTCACTGATAACTAGAAAAAGCTGTTCCTACGCAACAGCGAGTGAGAATGCTAATCTGCAGAATGATTTGAAGAGAAGGTGCAGAAGATCCATGCAGAAGAGAAAAAATAGCTGAAAAACATTGAAGAATTTGAAAAATTTGAAGAATTTGAACAATTTGAAGTCATTTGTAGTAGTAGTAGTAGTAGTAGTAGTAGTAGTATCAGTAGTAGTAGTATCAGTAGTAGCAGTAGTAGTAGTAGTATCAGTAGTAGTAGTATTAGTTTTTAAAGAATTTGAAGGAATTTGAAGGAATTTGAAGAATTTGAAGGAATTTGTAGTAGTAGTAGTAGTATCAGTAGTACTAGTAGTTATAATAGTTGTATTATTAGTAGTAATAGTAGTAGTATCAGAAGTAGTACTAGTAGTATCAGTAGTAGTAGTAGTATCAGTTTTTAAAGAATTTGAAGGAATTTGTAGTAGTAGTAGTAGTATCAGTAGTACTAGTAGTAGTAGTAGTTGTATTAGTAGTAGTAATAGTAGTAGTATCCGTAGTAGTAGTAGTAGTAGTAGTATCAGTAGTAGTAGTAGTATCAGTTTTTAAAGAATTTGAAGGAATTTGTAGTATTAGTAGTATTAGTAGTAGTATCAGTAGTACTAGTAGTAGTAGTAGTAGTAGTTGTATTAGTAGTAATAATAGTAGTAGTAGCAGTAGTAGTTGTAGTAGTTGTAGTAGCAGTAGTGGTAGCAGTAGCAGCAATAGTATCAGTAGTAGTAGTAGTAGTAGTAGTATCAGTAGTAGTAGTTGTAGTAGTAGTAGTATCAGTAGGAGTAGTAGAAGTATCAGTAGTAGTAGGAGTAGTATCAGTAGTAGTAGTAGTATCAGTTTTTAAAGAATTTGAAGGAATTTGAAGAATTTGAAGGAATTTGTAGTAGTAGTAGTAGTAGTAGTAGTAGTAGTAGTAGTATCAGTAGTACTAGTAGTAGTAGTAGTAGTAGTAATAGTAGTAGTATCAGTAGTAGTTGTAGTATCAGCAGTAGCATCAGTAGTAGTAGCAGTAGCAGCAGTAGTATCATTAGTAGTAGTAGTAGTGGTAGTAGTATCAGTAGTAGTAGTAGTATCAGTAGTAGTAGTATCAGTTGTAGTAGTAGTAGTAGTAAGAGTAGTATCTGTTGTAGTTGTAGTATTAATATCAGTTGTATCAGAAGAATTAGAAGGAATTTGAAAAATTTGAAGAATTTGAAAAATTTGAAGAATTTGAAGTATTTGAAGTATTTGAAAAATTTGAAAAAATTTGAAAAATATGAAAAAATTTGAAAAATCTGAAAGATTTGAACCATTTGAACAATTTGAACAATAAGAATGATTAAAAGAATTTGAAGGAATATGAAAAATTTGAAGAATTTGAAGGAATTTGCATTCATTTCAATGGGAAAAAAGTACGCACAAAAAGTACAAATATTTTAAAAAGTATTAAAGTTAGAATAATGATGAGATATAGCAGGAATGTCGGGAAGGAGCTGAACGTTTTGACACCAAAATTGTTGAAATCGGTTGAAGTATGTGGGAGTAGTTACACGCCGACGGAATAATAATAATAATAATAATAATAACTAGAAAAAGCTGTTCCTACGCAACAGCGAGTGAGAATGCTAATCTGCAGAATGATTTGAGAAGATGCAGAAGATCCATGCAGAAGAGAAAAAATAGCTGAAAAATATTAAAGAATTTGAAAAATTTGAAGAATTTGAACAATTTGAAGTAATTTGTAGTAGTAGTAGTAGTAGTATCAGTAGTAGTAGTAGTAGTATCAGTAGTATCAGTAGTATCAGTAGTAGTAGTAGTATCAGTAGTAGTAGTAGTAGTATCAGTAGTATCAGTAGTAGCAGTAGTAGTAGTAGTATCAGTAGTAGTAGTAGTAGTTTTTAAAGAATTTGAAGGAATTTGAAGGTATTTGAAGGAATTTGTAGTAGTAGTAGTAGTAGTATCAGTAGTACTAGTAGTAGTAGTAGTTGTATTATTAGTAGTAATAGTAGTAGTATCAGTAGTATTAGTAGTAATATCAGTAGTAGTAGCAGTATCAGTTTTTAAAGAATTTGAAGGAATTTGAAGGAATTTGTAGTAGTAGTAGTAGTAGTAGTATCAGTAGTACTACTAGTAGTAGTAGTTGTATTAGTAGTAGTAATAGTAGTAGTAGTAGTAGTATCAGTAGTAGTAGTAGCAGCAGTAGTATCATTAGTAGTAGTAGTATCAGTAGTAGTAGTAGTATCAGTAGTAGTAGTAGTAGTAGTAGTATCAGTAGTAGTAGTAGAAGTATCAGTAGTAGTAGGAGTAGTATCAGTAGTAGTAGTAGTATCAGTTTTTAAAGAATTTGAAGGAATTTGCAGAATTTAAAGGAATTTGTAGTAGTAGTAGTAGTAGTAGTAGTATCAGTAGTACTAGTAGTAGTAGTAGTTGTATTATTAGTAGTAATAGTAGTAGTATCAGTAGTATTAGTAGTAATATCAGTAGTAGTAGCAGTATCAGTTTTTAAAGAATTTGAAGGAATTTGAAGGAATTTGTAGTATTGTAGTAGTAGTAGTAGTAGTATCAGTAGTACTAGTAGTAGTAGTAGTTGTATTAGTAGTAGTAATAGTAGTAGTATCAGTAGTAGTAGTAGTAGTATCAGTAGTAGTAGCAGTAGCAGCAGTAGTATCATTAGTAGTAGTAGTATCAGTAGTAGTAGTAGTATCAGTAGTAGTAGTAGTAGTAGTATCAGTAGTAGTAGTAGAAGTATCAGTAGTAGTAGGAGTAGTATCAGTAGTAGTAGTAGTAGTAGTATCAGTTTTTAAAGAATTTGAAGGAATTTGAAGAATTTAAAGGAATTTGTAGTAGTAGTAGTAGTAGTAGTAGTATTAGTATCAGTAGTACTAGTAGTAGTAATAGTAGTAGTATCAGTAGTAGTTGTAGTATCAGCAGTAGCATCAGTAGTAGTAGCAGTAGCAGCAGTAGTATCATTAGTAGTAGTAGTAGTGGTAGTAGTATCAGTAGTAGTAGTAGTATCAGTAGTAGTAGTATCAGTTGTAGTAGTAGTAGTAGTAAGAGTAGTATCTGTTGTAGTTGTAGTATTAATATCAGTTGTATCAGAAGAATTAGAAGGAATTTGAAAAATTTGAAGAATTTGAAAAATGTGAAGAATTTGAAGTATTTGAAGTATTTGAAGTATTTGAAAAATTTGAAAAAATTTGAAAAATATGAAAAAAATTTGAAAAATCTGAAAGATTTGAACCATTTGAACAATTTGAACAATAAGAATGATTAAAAGAATTTGAAGGAATTTGAAGGAATATCAAAAATTTGAAGAATTTGAAGGAATTTGCATTCATTTCAATGGGAAAAAAGTACGCACAAAAAGTACAAATATTTTAAAAAGTATTAAAGTTAGAATAATGATGAGATATAGCAGGAATGTCGGGAAGGAGCTGAACGTTTTGACACCAAAATTGTTGAAATCGGTTGAAGTATGTGGGAGTAGTTACACGCCGACGGAATAATAATAATAATAATAATAATAACTAGAAAAAGCTGTTCCTACGCAACAGCGAGTGAGAATGCTAATCTGCAGAATGATTTGAGAAGATGCAGAAGATCCATGCAGAAGAGAAAAAATAGCTGAAAAATATTAAAGAATTTGAAAAATTTGAAGAATTTGAACAATTTGAAGTAATTTGTAGTAGTAGTAGTAGTAGTATCAGTAGTAGTAGTAGTAGTAGTATCAGTAGTATCAGTAGTAGCAGTAGTAGTAGTAGTAGTATCAGTAGTAGTAGTAGTAGTAGCAGTAGTAGCAGTAGTAGTAGTAGTATCAGTAGTAGTAGTAGTAGTTTTTAAAGAATTTGAAGGAATTTGAAGGTATTTGAAGAATTTGAAGGAATTTGTAGTAGTAGTAGTAGTAGTATCAGTAGTACTACTAGTAGTAGTAGTTGTATTATTAGTAGTAATAGTAGTAGTATCAGTAGTATTAGTAGTAATATCAGTAGTAGTAGCAGTATCAGTTTTTAAAGAATTTGAAGGAATTTGTAGTAGTAGTAGTAGTAGTAGTATCAGTAGTACTAGTAGTAGTAGTAGTTGTATTAGTAGTAGTAATAGTAGTAGTAGTAGTATCAGTAGTAGTAGTAGCAGCAGTAGTATCAGTAGTAGTAGTAGTATCAGTAGTAGTAGTAGTATCAGTAGTAGTAGTAGTAGTAGTAGTATCAGTAGTAGTAGTAGAAGTATCAGTAGTAGTAGGAGTAGTATCAGTAGTAGTAGTAGTATCAGTTTTTAAAGAATTTGAAGGAATTTGCAGAATTTAAAGGAATTTGTAGTAGTAGTAGTAGTAGTAGTATCAGTAGTACTAGTAGTAGTAGTAGTAATAGTAGTAGTATCAGTAGTACTAGTAGTAGTAGTAGTAATAGTAGTAGTATCAGTAGTAGTTGTAGTACCAGCAGTAGCATCAGTAGTAGTAGCAGTAGCAGCAGTAGTATCATTAGTAGTAGTAGTAGTGGTAGTACTATCAGTAGTAGTAGTAGTAGTATCAGTTGTAGTAGTATCAGTTGTAGTAGCAGTAGTAGTAGGAGTAGTATCTGTTGTAGTTGTAGTATTAATATCAGTTGTATCAGGAGAATTAGAAGGAATTTGAAAAATTTGAAGAATTTGACAAATTTGAAGAATTTGAAGTATTTGAAAAATTTGAAAAAATTTGAAAAATATGAAAAAATTTGAAAAATCTGAAAGATTTGAACCATTTGAACCATTTGAACAATTTGAACAATAAGAATGATTAAAAGAATTTGAAGGAATTTGAAGGAATATCAAAAATTTGAAGAATTTGAAGGAATTTGCATTCATTTCAATGGGAAAAAAGTACGCACAAAAGTACAAATATTTTAAAAAGTATTAAAGTTAGAATAATGATGAGATATAGCAGGAATGTCGGGAAGGAGCTGAACGTTTTGACACCAAAATTGTTGAAATCGGTTGAAGTATGTGGGAGTAGTTACATGCCGACGGAATAATAATAATAATAATAATAATAATAATAATAATAATAATAAAGAAAAACAGGAAAACAATAAGTGAGAATGCTGTATAGCATTCTCACTGATAATAATAATAATAATAATAATAAAGAAAAACAGGAAAACAATAAGTGAGAATGCTGTATAGCATTCTCACTGATAAAGAAAAACAGGAAAACAATAAGTGAGAATGCTGTAAAGCATTCTCACTGATAATAAAGAAAAACAGGAAAACAATAAGTGAGAATGCTGTATAGCATTCTCACTGATAAAGAAAAACAGGAAAACAATAAGTGAGAATGCTGTATAGCATTCTCACTGACTAGAAAAAGCTGTTCCTACGCAACAGCGAGTGAGAATGCTAATCTGCAGAATGATTTGAGGAGAAGATGCAGAAGATCCATGCAGAAGAGAAAAATTAGCTGAAAAACATTGAAAAATCTGAAAAATTTGAAGAATTTGAACAATTTGAAGTAATTTGTAGTAGTAGTAGTAGTATCAGTAGTAGTAGTAGAAGTAGTAGCAGTAGTAGTAGTAGTATCAGTAGTAGTAGTAGTAGTAGTAGTAGTATCAGTAGTAGTAGTAGAAGTATCAGTAGTAGTAGTAGTAGTATCAGTGGTAGTATCAGTAGTAGTATCAGTAGTATTAGTAGAAGTAGTATCGGTAGTAGTAGTAGTAGTAGTAGCAGCAGTAGTAGTAGTAGTAGTAGTAGTAGTATCAGTAGTAGTAATAGTAGTAGTAGTAGTAGTTGTATAAGAAGTAGTAGTAGTATCAGTAGTAGTAGTAGTAGTAGTAGTAGTATCAGTAGTAGTAGTAGTAGCAATAGTAGTAGAAGTAGTAGTAGCAGCAGTAGTAGTAGCAGTAGTGTCAGTAGTAGTAGTAGCAGTAGTAGTAGTAGTAGTAGTAGTAGTAGTGGTAGTAGTAGAAGTAGTAGTAGTAGTAGTAGTAGAAGTAGCAGTAGTAGTAGTAGTAGTTGTATAAGAAGTAGTAGTAGTATCAGTAGTAGTAGAAGTAGTAGTAGTATCAGTAGTTGTAGTAGTAGCAGTATAAGTAGTAGTAGTATCAGTAGTAGTAGTAGTAGCAGTAGTAGTAGTAGTAGTAGTAGTAGTAGCAGTAGTGTCAGTAGTAGTAGTAGTAGTATTGGTAGTAGTAGTAGTAGTGGTAGTAGTAGAAGTAGCAGTAGTAGTAGTAGTATCAGTAGTAGTAATAGTAGTAGTAGTAGTTGTATAAGAAGTAGTAGTAGTATCAGTAGTAGTAGAAGAAGTAGTAGTATCAGTAGTAGTAGTAGTAGCAGTAGTAGTAGAAGTAGTAGTAGTATCATTAGTAGTAGTAGTAGTAGTAGCAGTAGTATCAGTAGTAGTAGCAGTAGTAGTGGCAGTAGTAGTAGCAGTAGTGTCAGTAGTAGTAGTAGCAGTAGTAGTAGTGGTAGTAGTAGCAGTAGTAGTAGTAGTAGTAGTAGTACCAGTAGTAGCAGCAGCAGCAGCAGTAGTAGTAGTAGTAGTAGTAGCAGTAGTACTACAAGTAGTAGTAGTTGTATTAGTAGTAGTAATAGTAGTAGTATCAGTAGTAGTTGTTGTAGTATCAGTAGTAGTATCAGTAGCAGCAGTAGTATGAGTAGTAGTATAAGTAGTAGTAATATCAGTAGTAGTAGTAGTAGTAGTAGTACTAGTAGTAGTAGTTGTATTTGTAGTAGTAGTAGTATCAGTAGTAGTAGTATCAGTAGTAGTATCAGTAGTAGTAATAGTAGTAGTAGTAGTAGTAGTATCAGTAGTAATAGGAGTAGTATCGGTTGTAGTAGTACTAGTAGTAATATCAGTTGTATCAGAAGAATTTGAAGGAATTCAAAGAATTTGAAAGATTTGAAGAATTTGAAGTATTTGAAGTATTTGAAAAATTTGAAAAAATTTGAAAAATATGAAGAATTTGAAAAATGTGAAAAATGTGAATAATTTGAACCATTTGAAACATTTGAACAATTTGAACAATTAGAAGAAATTGAAGGAATATGAAAACTTTGAAGAATTTGATGAATTTGCATTCATTTCAATGGGAGCCAAAATACGCACAAAAAGTACAAATATTTTAAAAAGTATAAAAGTTAGCATAACCATGAGATATAGCAGGCATGCCGGGAACGAGCCGAACATTTTGACACCAAAATTGTTGAAACTGGTTGAAGTATGCGGGACTAGTTAGACGCCGACGGAATAATAATAATAATAATAATAAAGAAAAACAGGAAAACAATAAGTGAGAATGCTGTATAGCATTCTCACTGATAACTAGAAAAAGCTGTTCCTACGCAACAGCGAGTGAGAATGCTAATCTGCAGAATGATTTGAGGAGAAGATGCAGAAGATCCATGCAGAAGAGAAAAAATAGCTGAAAAATATTAAAGAATTTGAAAAATTTGAAGAATTTGAACAATTTGAAGTAATTTGTAGTAGTAGTAGTAGTAGTAGTATCAGTAGTATCAGTAGTAGCAGTAGTAGTAGTAGTATCGGTAGTAGTAGTAGTAGTTTTTAAAGAATTTGAAGGAATTTGAAGGTATTGAAGAATTTGAAGGAATTTGTAGTAGTAGTAGTAGTATCAGTAGTACTACTAGTAGTAGTAGTTGTATTATTAGTAGTAATAGTAGTAGTATCAGTAGTATTAGTAGTAATATCAGTAGTAGTAGCAGTATCAGTTTTTAAAGAATTTGAAGGAATTTGAAGGAATTTGAAGGAATTTGTAGTATTGTAGTAGTAGTAGTAGTAGTAGTAGTAGTAGTAGTATCAGTAGTACTAGTAGTAGTAGTAGTTGTATTAGTAGTAGTAATAGTAGTAGTATCAGTAGTAGTAGTAGTAGTATCAGTAGTAGTAGCAGTAGCAGCAGTAGTATCATTAGTAGTAGTAGTATCAGTAGTAGTAGTAGTATCAGTAGTAGTAGTAGTAGTAGTAGTAGTATCAGTAGTAGTAGTAGAAGTATCAGTAGTAGTAGGAGTAGTATCAGTAGTAGTAGTAGTAGTAGTATCAGTTTTTAAAGAATTTGAAGGAATTTGCAGAATTTAAAGGAATTTGTAGTAGTAGTAGTAGTAGTAGTAGTAGTAGTAGTAGTATCAGTAGTACTAGTAGTAGTAATAGTAGTAGTATCAGTAGTAGTTGTAGTATCAGCAGTAGCATCAGTAGTAGTAGCAGTAGCAGCAGTAGTATCATTAGTAGTAGTAGTAGTGGTAGTAGTATCAGTAGTAGTAGTAGTATCAGTAGTAGTAGTATCAGTTGTAGTAGTAGTAGTAGTAAGAGTAGTATCTGTTGTAGTTGTAGTATTAATATCAGTTGTATCAGAAGAATTAGAAGGAATTTGAAAAATTTGAAGAATTTGAAAAATTTGAAGAATTTGAAGTATTTGAAGTATTTGAAGTATTTGAAAAATTTGAAAAAATTTGAAAAATATGAAAAAATTTGAAAAATCTGAAAGATTTGAACCATTTGAACAATTTGAACAATAAGAATGATTAAAAGAATTTGAAGGAATTTGAAGGAATATGATAAATTTGAAGAATTTGAAGGAATTTGCATTCATTTCAATGGGAAAAAAGTACGCACAAAAAGTACAAATATTTTAAAAAGTATTAAAGTTAGAATAATGATGAGATATAGCAGGAATGTCGGGAAGGAGCTGAACGTTTTGACA
Source organism: Fundulus diaphanus (assembly GCA_037039145.1). Classification (NCBI taxonomy): domain Eukaryota; kingdom Metazoa; phylum Chordata; class Actinopteri; order Cyprinodontiformes; family Fundulidae; genus Fundulus; species Fundulus diaphanus. Next base: position 34,762,364 of record CM073137.1, read on the forward strand.
CCAAAATTGTTGAAATCGGTTGAAGTATGTGGGAGTAGTTACACGCCGACGGAATAATAATAATAATAATAATAATAACTAGAAAAAGCTGTTCCTACGCAACAGCGAGTGAGAATGCTAATCTGCAGAATGATTTGAGGAAAAGATGCAGAAGATCCATGCAGAAGAGAAAAAATAGCTGAAAAATATTAAAGAATTTGAAAAATTTGAAGAATTTGAACAATTTGAAGTAATTTGTAGTAGTAGTAGTAGTAGTAGTATCAGTAGTAGTAGTAGTAGTATCAGTAGTATCAATAGTAGCAGTAGTAGTAGTATCAGTAGTAGTAGTAGTAGTTTTTAAAGAATTTGAAGGAATTTGAAGGTATTTGAAGAATTTGAAGGAATTTGTAGTAGTAGTAGTAGTAGTATCAGTAGTACTAGTAGTAGTAGTAGTTGTATTATTAGTAGTAATAGTAGTAGTATCAGTAGTATTAGTAGTAATATCAGTAGTAGTAGCAGTATCAGTTTTTAAAGAATTTGAAGGAATTTGAAGGAATTTGTAGTAGTAGTAGTAGTAGTAGTATCAGTAGTACTAGTAGTAGTAGTAGTTGTATTAGTAGTAGTAATAGTAGTAGTATCAGTAGTAGTAATAGTAGTATCAGTAGTAGTAGCAGTAGCAGCAGTAGTATCATTAGTAGTAGTAGTATCAGTAGTAGTAGTAGTATCAGTAGTAGTAGTAGTAGTAGTAGTAGTAGTATCAGTAGTAGTAGTAGAAGTATCAGTAGTAGTAGGAGTAGTATCAGTAGTAGTAGTAGTATCAGTTTTTAAAGAATTTGAAGGAATTTGCAGAATTTAAAGGAATTTGTAGTAGTAGTAGTAGTAGTAGTAGTAGTGGTAGTAGTAGTAGTATCAGTAGTACTAGTAGTAGTAGTAGTAATAGTAGTAGTATCAGTAGTAGTTGTAGCATCAGCAGTAGCATCAGTAGTAGTAGCAGTAGCAGCAGTAGTATCATTAGTAGTAGTAGTAGTGGTAGTAGTATCAGTAGTAGTAGTAGTAGTATCAGTAGTAGTAGTATCAGTTGTAGTAGTAGTAGTAGTAGTAAGAGTAGTATCTGTTGTAGTTGTAGTATTAATATCAGTTGTATCAGAAGAATTAGAAGGAATTTGAAAAATTTGAAGAATTTGAAAAATTTGAAGAATTTGAAGTATTTGAAGTATTTGAAAAATTTGAAAAAATTTGAAAAATATGAAAAAATTTGAAAAATCTGAAAGATTTGAACCATTTGAACAATTTGAACAATAAGAATGATTAAAAGAATTTGAAGGAATTTGAAGGAATATGAAAAATTTGAAGAATTTGAAGGGATTTGCATTCATTTCAATGGGAAAAAAGTACGCACAAAAAGTACAAATATTTTAAAAAGTATTAAAGTTAGAATAATGATGAGATATAGCAGGAATGTCGGGAAGGAGCTGAACGTTTTGACACCAAAATTGTTGAAATCGGTTGAAGTATGTGGGAGTAGTTACACGCCGACGGAATAATAATAATAATAATAATAATAATAATAATAATAATAATAAAGAAAAACAGGAAAACAATAAGTGAGAATGCTGTATAGCATTCTCACTGATAAAGAAAAACAGGAAAACAATAAGTGAGAATGCTGTATAGCATTCTCACTGATAATAATAATAATAATAACTAGAAAAAGCTGTTCCTACGCAACAGCGAGTGAGAATGCTAATCTGCAGAATGATTTGAGGAGAAGATGCAGAAGATCCATGCAGAAGAGAAAAAATAGCTGAAAAATATTAAAGAATTTGAAAAATTTGAAGAATTTGAACAATTTGAAGTAATTTGTAGTAGTAGTAGTAGTAGTAGTATCAGTAGTAGTAGTAGTAGTAGTATCAGTAGTATCAGTAGTAGCAGTAGTAGTAGTATCAGTAGTAGTAGTAGTAGTTTTTAAAGAATTTGAAGGAATTTGAAGGTATTTGAAGAATTTGAAGGAATTTGTAGTAGTAGTAGTAGTAGTATCAGTAGTACTAGTAGTAGTAGTAGTTGTATTATTAGTAGTAATAGTAGTAGTATCAGTAGTATTAGTAGTAATATCAGTAGTAGTAGCAGTATCAGTTTTTAAAGAATTTGAAGGAATTTGAAGGAATTTGTAGTATTGTAGTAGTAGTAGTAGTAGTAGTAGTAGTAGTAGTAGTATCAGTAGTACTAGTAGTAGTAGTAGTTGTATTAGTAGTAGTAATAGTAGTAGTATCAGTAGTAGTAGTAGTAGTATCAGTAGTAGTAGCAGTAGCAGCAGTAGTATCATTAGTAGTAGTAGTATCAGTAGTAGTAGTAGTATCAGTAGTAGTAGTAGTAGTAGTAGTATCAGTAGTAGTAGTAGAAGTATCAGTAGTAGTAGGAGTAGTATCAGTAGTAGTAGTAGTAGTAGTATCAGTTTTTAAAGAATTTGAAGGAATTTGCAGAATTTAAAGGAATTTGTAGTAGTAGTAGTAGTAGTAGTAGTAGTAGTAGTAGTAGTAGTATCAGTAGTACTAGTAGTAGTAATAGTAGTAGTATCAGTAGTAGTTGTAGTATCAGCAGTAGCATCAGTAGTAGTAGCAGTAGCAGCAGTAGTATCATTAGTAGTAGTAGTAGTGGTAGTAGTATCAGTAGTAGTAGTAGTATCAGTAGTAGTAGTATCAGTTGTAGTAGTAGTAGTAGTAAGAGTAGTATCTGTTGTAGTTGTAGTATTAATATCAGTTGTATCAGAAGAATTAGAAGGAATTTGAAAAATTTGAAGAATTTGAAAAATTTGAAGAATTTGAAGTATTTGAAGTATTTGAAGTATTTGAAAAATTTGAAAAAATTTGAAAAATATGAAAAAATTTGAAAAATCTGAAAGATTTGAACCATTTGAACAATTTGAACAATAAGAATGATTAAAAGAATTTGAAGGAATTTGAAGGAATATGAAAAATTAGAAGAATTTGAAGGAATTTGCATTCATTTCAATGGGAGAAAAGTACGCACAAAAAGTACAAATATTTTAAAAAGTATTAAAGTTAGAATAATGATGAGATATAGCAGGAATGTCGGGAAGGAGCTGAACGTTTTGACACCAAAATTTTTGAAATCGGTTGAAGTATGTGGGAGTAGTTACACGCCGACGGAATAATAATAATAATAATAATAATAATAATAATAATAATAATAAAGAAAAACAGGAAAACAATAAGTGAGAATGCTGTATAGCATTCTCACTGATAAAGAAAAACAGGAAAACAATAAGTGAGAATGCTGTATAGCATTCTCACTGATAATAATAAAGAAAAACAGGAAAACAATAAGTGAGAATGCTGTATAGCATTCTCACTGATAATAACTAGAAAAAGCTGTTCCTACGCAACAGCGAGTGAGAATGCTAATCTGCAGAATGATTTGAGAAGATGCAGAAGATCCATGCAGAAGAGAAAAAATAGCTGAAAAATATTAAAGAATTTGAAAAATTTGAAGAATTTGAACAATTTGAAGTAATTTGTAGTATCAGTAGTAGTAGTAGTAGTATCAGTAGTATCAGTAGTAGCAGTAGTATCAGTAGTAGCAGTAGTAGTATCAGTAGTAGTAGTAGTAGTATCAGTAGTATCAGTAGTAGCAGTAGTAGTAGTAGTATCAGTAGTAGTAGTAGTAGTTTTTAAAGAATTTGAAGGAATTTGAAGGTATTTGAAGAATTTGAAGGAATTTGTAGTAGTAGTAGTAGTATCAGTAGTACTAGTAGTAGTAGTAGTTGTATTATTAGTAGTAATAGTAGTAGTATCAGTATTATTAGTAGTAATATCAGTAGTAGTAGCAGTATCAGTTTTTAAAGAATTTGAAGGAATTTGAAGGAATTTGTAGTAGTAGTAGTAGTAGTAGTATCAGTAGTACTAGTAGTAGTAGTAGTTGTATTAGTAGTAGTAATAGTAGTAGTAGTAGTATCAGTAGTAGTAGTAGCAGCAGTAGTATCATTAGTAGTAGTAGTATCAGTAGTAGTAGTAGTATCAGTAGTAGTAGTAGTAGTAGTAGTATCAGTAGTAGTAGAAGTATCAGTAGTAGTAGGAGTAGTATCAGTAGTAGTAGTAGTATCAGTTTTTAAAGAATTTGAAGGAATTTGCAGAATTTAAAGGAATTTGTAGTAGTAGTAGTAGTAGTAGTAGTATCAGTAGTACTAGTAGTAGTAGTAGTAGTAGTAATAGTAGTAGTATCAGTAGTAGTTGTAGTACCAGCAGTAGCATCAGTAGTAGTAGCAGTAGCAGCAGTAGTATCATTAGTAGTAGTAGTAGTGGTAGTAGTAGTATCAGTAGTAGTAGTAGTAGTATCAGTAGTAGTAGTATCAGTTGTAGTAGTATCAGTTGTAGTAGTAGTAGTAGTAGGAGTAGTATCTGTTGTAGTTGTAGTATTAATATCAGTTGTATCAGGAGAATTAGAAGGAATTTGAAAAATTTGAAGAATTTGACAAATTTGAAGAATTTGAAGTATTTGAAGTATTTGAAAAATTTGAAAAAATTTGAAAAATATGAAAAAATTTGAAAAATCTGAAAGATTTGAACCATTTGAACCATTTGAACAATTTGAACAATAAGAATGATTAAAAGAATTTGAAGGAATTTGAAGGAATATCAAAAATTTGAAGAATTTGAAGGAATTTGCATTCATTTCAATGGGAAAAAAGTACGCACAAAAAGTACAAATATTTTAAAAAGTATTAAAGTTAGAATAATGATGAGATATAGCAGGAATGTCGGGAAGGAGCTGAACGTTTTGACACCAAAATTGTTGAAATCGGTTGAAGTATGTGGGAGTAGTTACACGCCGACGGAATAATAATAATAACTAGAAAAAGCTGTTCCTACGCAACAGCGAGTGAGAATGCTAATCTGCAGAATGATTTGAGGAAAAGATGCAGAAGATCCATGCAGAAGAGAAAAAATAGCTGAAAAATATTAAAGAATTTGAAAAATTTGAAGAATTTGAACAATTTGAAGTAATTTGTAGTAGTAGTAGTAGTAGTAGTAGTATCAGTAGTAGTAGTAGTAGTATCAGTAGTATCAATAGTAGCAGTAGTAGTAGTATCAGTAGTAGTAGTAGTAGTTTTTAAAGAATTTGAAGGAATTTGAAGGTATTTGAAGAATTTGAAGGAATTTGTAGTAGTAGTAGTAGTAGTATCAGTAGTACTAGTAGTAGTAGTAGTTGTATTATTAGTAGTAATAGTAGTAGTATCAGTAGTATTAGTAGTAATATCAGTAGTAGTAGCAGTATCAGTTTTTAAAGAATTTGAAGGAATTTGAAGGAATTTGTAGTAGTAGTAGTAGTAGTAGTATCAGTAGTACTAGTAGTAGTAGTAGTTGTATTAGTAGTAGTAATAGTAGTAGTATCAGTAGTAGTAATAGTAGTATCAGTAGTAGTAGCAGTAGCAGCAGTAGTATCATTAGTAGTAGTAGTATCAGTAGTAGTAGTAGTATCAGTAGTAGTAGTAGTAGTAGTAGTAGTAGTATCAGTAGTAGTAGTAGAAGTATCAGTAGTAGTAGGAGTAGTATCAGTAGTAGTAGTAGTATCAGTTTTTAAAGAATTTGAAGGAATTTGCAGAATTTAAAGGAATTTGTAGTAGTAGTAGTAGTAGTAGTAGTAGTGGTAGTAGTAGTAGTATCAGTAGTACTAGTAGTAGTAGTAGTAATAGTAGTAGTATCAGTAGTAGTTGTAGCATCAGCAGTAGCATCAGTAGTAGTAGCAGTAGCAGCAGTAGTATCATTAGTAGTAGTAGTAGTGGTAGTAGTATCAGTAGTAGTAGTAGTAGTATCAGTAGTAGTAGTATCAGTTGTAGTAGTAGTAGTAGTAGTAAGAGTAGTATCTGTTGTAGTTGTAGTATTAATATCAGTTGTATCAGAAGAATTAGAAGGAATTTGAAAAATTTGAAGAATTTGAAAAATTTGAAGAATTTGAAGTATTTGAAGTATTTGAAAAATTTGAAACAATTTGAAAAATATGAAAAAATTTGAAAAATCTGAAAGATTTGAACCATTTGAACAATTTGAACAATAAGAATGATTAAAAGAATTTGAAGGAATTTGAAGGAATATGAAAAATTTGAAGAATTTGAAGGGATTTGCATTCATTTCAATGGGAAAAAAGTACGCACAAAAAGTACAAATATTTTAAAAAGTATTAAAGTTAGAATAATGATGAGATATAGCAGGAATGTCGGGAAGGAGCTGAACGTTTTGACACCAAAATTGTTGAAATCGGTTGAAGTATGTGGGAGTAGTTACACGCCGACGGAATAATAATAATAATAATAATAATAACTAGAAAAAGCTGTTCCTACGCAACAGCGAGTGAGAATGCTAATCTGCAGAATGATTTGAGAAGAAGATTCAGAAGATCCATGCAGAAGAGACAAAATAGCTGAAAAACATTGAAGAATTTGAAAAATTTGAAGAATTTGAACAATTTGAAGTCATTTGTAGTAGTAGTAGTAGTAGTAGTAGTAGTATCAGTTGTAGTAGTATCAGTAGTATCAGTAGTAGCAGTAGTAGTAGTAGTAGTAGTAGTAGTAGTAGTATCAGTAGTAGTAGTATTAGTTTTTAAAGAATTTGAAGGAATTTGAAGAATTTGAAGGAATTTGTAGTAGTAGTAGTAGTAGTATCAGTAGTACTAGTAGTACTAATAGTTGTATTATTAGTAGTAATAGTAGTAGTATCAGTAATAGTAGTAGTATCAGTAGTAGTAGTAGTATCAGTTTTTAAAGAATTTGAAGGAATTTGAAGGAATTTGTAGTAGTAGTAGTAGGATCAGTAGTACTAGTAGTAGTGGTATTATTAGTAGTAATAGTAGTAGTATCAGTAGTAGTAGTAGTAGTATCAGTAGTAGTAGTAGTATCAGTTTTTAAAGAATTTGAAGGAATTTAAAGGAATTTGTAGTAGTAGTAGTAGTAGTAGTAGTAGTATCAGTAGTACTAGTAGTAGTAGTAGTAGTATCAGTAGTACTAGTAGTAGTAGTAGTTGTATTAGTAGTAGTAATAGTAGTAGTATCAGTAATAGTAGTAGTAGTAGTAGTATCAGTAGTAGTAGTATCAGTGTTTAAAGAATTTGAAGGAATTTGTAGTGGTAGTAGTATTAGTAGTAGTATCAGTAGTACTAGTAGTAGTAGTAGTTGTATTAGTAGTAGTAATAGTAGTAGTAGCAGTAGTAGTTGTAGTAGCAGTAGTGGTAGCAGTAGCAGCAATAGTATCATTAGTAGTAGTAGTATTAGTAGTAGTAGTATCAGTAGTAGTAGTAGTAGTAGTATCAGTAGTAGTAGTATAAGTATCAGTAGTATTAGGAGTAGTATCAGTAGTAGTAGTAGTATGAGTTTTTAAAGAATTTGAAGGAATTTGTAGTAGTAGTAGTAGTAGTAGTATCAGTAGTACTAGTAGTAGTAGTAGTAGTAGTAGTATCAATAGTAGTAGTATCAGTAGTAGTTGTTGTAGTATCAGCAGTAGCATCAGTAGTAGTAGCAGTAGCAGCAGTAGTATCATTAGTAGTAGTAGTAGTAGTAGTATCAGTAGTAGTAGTAGAAGTATCAGTAGTAGTAGTAGAAGTATCAGTAGTAGTAGGAGTAGTATCAGTAGTAGTAGTTGTATCAGTTTTTAAAGAATTTGAAGGAATTTGAAGAATTTGAAGGAATTTGTAGTAGTAGTAGTAGTAGTAGTAGTAGTAGTAGTAGTAGTAGTATCAGTAGTACTAGTAGGAGTAGTAGTAGTAGTAATAGTAGTAGTATCAGTAGTAGTTGTTGTAGTATCAGCAGTAGCATCAGTAGTAGTAGCAGTAGCAGCAGTAGTATCATAAGTAGTAGTAGTAGTAGTAGTAGTATCAGTAGTAGTAGTATCAGTTGTAGTAGTAGTAGTAGTAGTAGGAGTAGTAGTAGTATCAGTTGTAGTAGTAGTAGTAGGAGGAGGAGTAGTATCTGTTGTAGTTGTAGTATTAATATCAGTTGTATCAGAAGAATTAGAAGGAATTTGAAAAATCTGAAGAATTTGAAGTATTTGAAGTATTTGAAAAATTTGAAAAAATTTGAAAAATTTGAAAAAAATTGAAAAATCTCAAAGATTTGAACCATTTGAACCATTTGAAGTTTTAGAACAACAAGAATGATAACAAGAATTTGAAGAAATTTGAAGGAATATGAAAAATCTGAAGAATTTGTAGGAATTTGCATTCATTATAATGGGAAAAAAGTACGCACAAAAAGTACAAATATTTTAAAAAGTATTAAAGTTAGAATAATGATGAGATATAGCAGGAATGTCGGGAAGGAGCTGAACGTTTTGACACCAAAATTGTTGAAATCGGTTGAAGTATGTGGGAGTAGTTACACGCCGACGGAATAATAATAATAATAATAATAATAATAACTAGAAAAAGCTGTTCCTACGCAACAGCGAGTGAGAATGCTAATCTGCAGAATGATTTGAAGAGAAGGTGCAGAAGATCCATGCAGAAGAGAAAAAATAGCTGAAAAACATTGAAGAATTTGAAAAATTTGAAGAATTTGAACAATTTGAAGTCATTTGTAGTAGTAGTAGTAGTAGTAGTAGTAGTAGTAGTATCAGTAGTAGTAGTATCAGTAGTATCAGTAGTAGCAGTAGTAGTAGTAGTAGTATCAGTAGTAGTAGTATTAGTTTTTAAAGAATTTGAAGGAATTTGAAGGATTTGAAGGAATTTGTAGTAGTAGTAGTAGTATCAGTAGTACTAGTAGTAGTAGTAGTTGTATTAGTAGTAGTAATAGTAGTAGTATCAGTAGTAGTAGTAGTAGTAGTATCAGTAGTAGTAGTAGTATCAGTTTTTAAAGAATTTGAAGGAATTTGTAGTAGTAGTAGTATTAGTAGTAGTATCAGTAGTACTAGTAGTAGTAGTAGTAGTAGTTGTATTAGTAGTAATAATAGTAGTAGTAGCAGTAGTAGTTGTAGTAGCAGTAGTGGTAGCAGTAGCAGCAATAGTATCATTAGTAGTAGTAGTAGTAGTAGTAGTAGTAGTAGTAGTAGTAGTAGTAGTATCAGTAGTAGTAGTAGTAGTAGTAGTTGTAGTAGTAGTAGTAGTAGTAGTAGTATCAGTAGGAGTAGTAGAAGTGTCAGTAGGAGTAGTAGAAGTATCAGTAGTAGTAGTAGTATCAGTTTTTAAAGAATTTGAAGGAATTTGAAGGAATTTGTAGTAGTAGTAGTAGTAGTAGTAGTATCAGTAGTACTAGTAGTAGTAGTAGTAGTAATAGTAGTAGTATCAGTAGTAGTTGTTGTAGTATCAGCAGTAGCATCAGTAGTAGTAGCAGTAGCAGCAGTAGTATCATTAGTAGTAGTAGTAGTGGTAGTAGTATCAGTAGTAGTAGTATCAGAAGTAGTAGTATCAGTTGTAGTAGTAGTAGTAGGAGTAGTAGTAGTAGGAGTAGTATCTGTTGTAGTTGTATTAATATCAGTTGTATCAGAAGAATTAGAAGGAATTTGAAAAATGTTAAGAATTTGAAAAATTTTAAGAATTTGAAGTACTTGAAGTATTTGAAAAATTTGAAAAAAATTGGAAAAGTCGAAAAAATGTGAAAAATTTGAAAGATTTGAACCATTTGAACCTCTTGAACAATTTGAACAATAAGAATGATTAAAAGAATTTGAAGGAATTTGAAGGAATATGAAAAATTTGAAGAATTTGAAGGAATTTGCATTCATTTCAATGGGAAAAAAGTACGCACAAAAAGTACAAATATTTTAAAAAGTATTAAAGTTAGAATAATGATGAGATATAGCAGGAATGTCGGGAAGGAGCTGAACGTTTTGACACCAAAATTGTTGAAATCGGTTGAAGTATGTGGGAGTAGTTACACGCCGACGGAATAATAATAATAACTAGAAAAAGCTGTTCCTACGCAACAGCGAGTGAGAATGCTAATCTGCAGAATGATTTGAGAAGATGCAGAAGATCCATGCAGAAGAGAAAAAATAGCTGAAAAATATTAAAGAATTTGAAAAATTTGAAGAATTTGAACAATTTGAAGTAATTTGTAGTAGTAGTAGTAGTAGTATCAGTAGTAGTAGTAGTAGTATCAGTAGTATCAGTAGTAGCAGTAGTAGTAGTAGTATCAGTAGTAGTAGTAGTAGTATCAGTAGTATCAGTAGTATCAGTAGTAGTAGTAGTATCAGTAGTAGCAGTAGTAGTTTTTAAAGAATTTGAAGGAATTTGAAGGTATTTGAAGAATTTGAAGGAATTTGTAGTAGTAGTAGTAGTAGTAGTATCAGTAGTACTAGTAGTAGTAGTAGTTGTATTATTAGTAGTAATAGTAGTAGTATCAGTAGTATTAGTAGTAATATCAGTAGTAGTAGCAGTATCAGTTTTTAAAGAATTTGAAGGAATTTGTAGTAGTAGTAGTAGTAGTATCAGTAGTACTAGTAGTAGTAGTAGTTGTATTAGTAGTAGTAATAGTAGTAGTAGTAGTATCAGTAGTAGTAGTAGCAGCAGTAGTATCATTAGTAGTAGTAGTATCAGTAGTAGTAGTAGTATCAGTAGTAGTAGTAGTAGTAGTAGTATCAGTAGTAGTAGTAGAAGTATCAGTAGTAGTAGGAGTAGTATCAGTAGTAGTAGTAGTATCAGTTTTTAAAGAATTTGAAGGAATTTGCAGAATTTAAAGGAATTTGTAGTAGTAGTAGTAGTAGTAGTAGTAGTATCAGTAGTACTAGTAGTAGTAGTAGTAGTAGTAATAGTAGTAGTATCAGTAGTAGTTGTAGTACCAGCAGTAGCATCAGTAGTAGTAGCAGTAGCAGCAGTAGTATCATTAGTAGTAGTAGTAGTGGTAGTAGTATCAGTAGTAGTAGTAGTAGTATCAGTAGTAGTAGTATCAGTTGTAGTAGTAGTAGTAGTAGGAGTAGTATCTGTTGTAGTTGTAGTATTAATATCAGTTGTATCAGGAGAATTAGAAGGAATTTGAAAAATTTGAAGAATTTGACAAATTTGAAGAATTTGAAGTATTTGAAGTATTTGAAAAATTTGAAAAAATTTGAAAAATATGAAAAAATTTGAAAAATCTGAAAGATTTGAACCATTTGAACCATTTGAACAATTTGAACAATAAGAATGATTAAAAGAATTTGAAGGAATTTGAAGGAATATCAAAAATTTGAAGAATTTGAAGGAATTTGCATTCATTTCAATGGGAAAAAAGTACGCACAAAAAGTACAAATATTTTAAAAAGTATTAAAGTTAGAATAATGATGAGATATAGCAGGAATGTCGGGAAGGAGCTGAACGTTTTGACACCAAGATTGTTGAAATCGGTTGAAGTATGTGGGAGTAGTTACACGCCGACGGAATAATAATAATAATAATAATAATAATAATAATAACTAGAAAAAGCTGTTCCTACGCAACAGCGAGTGAGAATGCTAATCTGCAAAATGATTTGAGGAGAAGACGCAGAAGATCCATGCCGAAGAAAACAAATAGCTGAAAAACATTGAAGAATTTAAAAAAATGGAAAAATTTGAACAATTTGAAATAATTTGTAGTAGTAGTAGTATAAGTAGTAGTAGTATTAGTTTTTAAAGAATTTGAAGGAATTTGAAGGTATTTGTAGTAGTAGTATCAGTAGTACTAGTAGTAGTAGTATCAGTAGTAGTAGTAGTAGTAGTAGTAGTAGTATCAGTAGTATCAGTAGTAGTAGTATTAGTTTTTAAAGAATTTGAAGGAATTTGAAGGTATTTGAAGAATTTGAAGGAATTTGTAGTAGTAGTAGTAGTAGTATCAGTAGTACTAGTAGTAGTAGTAGTTGTATTATTAGTAGTAATAGTAGTTGTATCAGTAGTAGTAGTAGTAATATCACTAGTAGTAGTAGTATCAGTTTTTAAAGAATTTGAAGGAATTTGAAGGAACTTGTAGTAGTAGTAGTAGTAGTAGTATCAGTAGTACTAGTAGTAGTAGTAGTTGTAATAGTAGTAGTAATAGTAGTAGTATCAGTAGTAGTAGTAGTAATATCAGTAGTAGTAGTAGTATCAGTTTTTAAAGAATTTGAAGGAATTTGTAGTAGTAGTAGTAGTAGTATCAGTAGTACTAGTAGTAGTAGTTGTATTAGTAGTAGTAATAGTAGTAGTAGCAGTAGTAGTTGTTGTAGTAGCAGTAGCAGCAGTAGTATCATTAGTAGTATCATTAGTAGTAGTAGTAGTATCAGTAGTAGTAGTAGTAGTATCAGTAGTAGTAGTAGTAGTATCAGTAGTAGTAGTATTATCAGTAGTATCAGTAGTAGTAGTAGAAGTATCAGTAGTAGTAGTATTATCGGTAGTATCAGTAGTAGTAGTAGTATCAGTTTTTAAAGACTTTGAAGGAATTTGAAGGAATTTGTAGTAGTAGTAGTAGTAGTATCGGTAGTACTAGTAGTAGTAGTAGTAGTAGTAGTAATAGTAGTAGTATCAGTAGTATTTGTTGTAGTATCAGCAGTAGCCTCAGTAGTAGAAGCAGTAGTGGCATTAGTAGTAGTAGTAGTGGTAGTAGTATCAGTAGTAGTAGTAGTAGTATCAGTAGTAGTAGTATCAGTAGTAGTAGTAGTAGTAGTAGTAGTAGTAAGAGTAGTATCTGTTGTAGTAGTAGTATTAATATCAGTTGTATCAGAAGAATTAGAAGGAATTTGAAAAATTTGAAGAATTTGAAAAATTTGAAGAATTTGAAGTATTTGAAATATTTGAAAAATTTGAAAAAAATTGAAAAATTTGAAAAAATTTGAAAAATCTGAAAGATTTGAACCATTTGAACAATTTGAATAATAAGAATGATTACAAGAATTTGAAGGAATTTGAAGGAATATGAAAAATTTGAAGAATTTGAAGGATTTTGCATTGATTTCAATGGGAGCAACCAAAAACGCACAAAACGTGAAATATTTTAAAAAGTATAAAAGTTAGCATAACCATGAGATATAGCAGGCATGCCGGGAACGAGCCGAACGTTTTGACACCAAAATTGTTGAAATTGGTTGAAGTATGCGGGAGTAGTTAGACGCCGACGGAATAATAATAATAATAATAAAGAAAAACAGGAAAACAATAAGTGAGAATGCTGTATAGCATTCTCACTGATAACTAGAAAAAGCTGTTCCTACGCAACAGCGAGTGAGAATGCTAATCTGCAGAATGATTTGAGAAGATGCAGAAGATCCATGCAGAAGAGAAAAAATAGCTGAAAAATATTAAAGAATTTGAAAAATTTGAAGAATTTGAACAATTTGAAGTAATTTGTAGTAGTAGTAGTAGTAGTATCAGTAGTAGTAGTAGTAGTATCAGTAGTATCAGTAGTAGCAGTAGTAGTAGTAGTAGTATCAGTAGTAGTAGTAGTAGTAGCAGTAGTAGCAGTAGTAGTAGTAGTATCAGTAGTAGTAGTAGTAGTTTTTAAAGAATTTGAAGGAATTTGAAGGTATTTGAAGAATTTGAAGGAATTTGTAGTAGTAGTAGTAGTAGTATCAGTAGTACTACTAGTAGTAGTAGTTGTATTATTAGTAGTAATAGTAGTAGTATCAGTAGTATTAGTAGTAATATCAGTAGTAGTAGCAGTATCAGTTTTTAAAGAATTTGAAGGAATTTGTAGTAGTAGTAGTAGTAGTAGTATCAGTAGTACTAGTAGTAGTAGTAGTTGTATTAGTAGTAGTAATAGTAGTAGTAGTAGTATCAGTAGTAGTAGTAGCAGCAGTAGTATCAGTAGTAGTAGTAGTATCAGTAGTAGTAGTAGTATCAGTAGTAGTAGTAGTAGTAGTAGTATCAGTAGTAGTAGTAGAAGTATCAGTAGTAGTAGGAGTAGTATCAGTAGTAGTAGTAGTATCAGTTTTTAAAGAATTTGAAGGAATTTGCAGAATTTAAAGGAATTTGTAGTAGTAGTAGTAGTAGTAGTATCAGTAGTACTAGTAGTAGTAGTAGTAATAGTAGTAGTATCAGTAGTACTAGTAGTAGTAGTAGTAATAGTAGTAGTATCAGTAGTAGTTGTAGTACCAGCAGTAGCATCAGTAGTAGTAGCAGTAGCAGCAGTAGTATCATTAGTAGTAGTAGTAGTGGTAGTACTATCAGTAGTAGTAGTAGTAGTATCAGTTGTAGTAGTATCAGTTGTAGTAGCAGTAGTAGTAGGAGTAGTATCTGTTGTAGTTGTAGTATTAATATCAGTTGTATCAGGAGAATTAGAAGGAATTTGAAAAATTTGAAGAATTTGACAAATTTGAAGAATTTGAAGTATTTGAAAAATTTGAAAAAATTTGAAAAATATGAAAAAATTTGAAAAATCTGAAAGATTTGAACCATTTGAACCATTTGAACAATTTGAACAATAAGAATGATTAAAAGAATTTGAAGGAATTTGAAGGAATATCAAAAATTTGAAGAATTTGAAGGAATTTGCATTCATTTCAATGGGAAAAAAGTACGCACAAAAGTACAAATATTTTAAAAAGTATTAAAGTTAGAATAATGATGAGATATAGCAGGAATGTCGGGAAGGAGCTGAACGTTTTGACACCAAAATTGTTGAAATCGGTTGAAGTATGTGGGAGTAGTTACATGCCGACGGAATAATAATAATAATAATAATAATAATAATAATAATAATAATAATAAAGAAAAACAGGAAAACAATAAGTGAGAATGCTGTATAGCATTCTCACTGATAATAATAATAATAAAGAAAAACAGGAAAACAATAAGTGAGAATGCTGTATAGCATTCTCACTGATAATAACTAGAAAAAGCTGTTCCTACGCAACAGCGAGTGAGAATGCTAATCTGCAGAATGATTTGAGGAGAAGATGCAGAAGATCCATGCAGAAGAGAAAAAATAGCTGAAAAATATTAAAGAATTTGAAAAATTTGAAGAATTTGAACAATTTGAAGTAATTTGTAGTAGTAGTAGTAGTAGTAGTATCAGTAGTAGTAGTAGTAGTAGTAGTTGTATTAGTAGTAGTAATAGTAGTAGTATCAGTAGTAGTAGTAGTAGTAGTAGTAGTAGTAGTAGTATCAGTAGTAGTAGTAGTATCAGTTTTTAAATAATTTGAAGGAAATTGTAGTAGTAGTAGTATTAGTAGTAGTATCAGTAGTACTACTAGTAGTAGTAGTTGTATTAGTAGTAGTAATAGTAGTAGTAGCAGTAGTAGTTGTAGTAGCAGTAGTGGTAGCAGTAGCAGCAATAGTATCATTAGTAGTAGTAGTAGTAGTAGTATCTGTAGTAGTAGTAGTAGTAGTAGTAGTATCATCAGTAGTAGTAGTAGAAGTAGCAGTAGCAGTAGGAGTAGTATCAGTAGTAGTAGTAGTATCAGTTTTTAGAGAAGTTGAAGGAATTTGAAGAATTTGAAGGAATTTGTAGTAGTAGTAGTAGTAGTAGTATCAGTAGTACTAGTAGTAGTAGTAGTAGTAGTAATAGTAGTAGTATCAGTAGTAGTTGTTGTAGTATCAGCAGTAGCATCAGTAGTAGTAGCAGTAGCAGCAGTAGTATCATTAGTAGTAGTAGTAGTATTATTATCAGTAGTAGTAGTAGTATCAGTAGTAGTAGTAGTAGTAGTATCAGTAGTAGTAGTAGAAGTATCAGTAGTAGTAGGAGTAGTATCAGTAGTAGTAGTAGTATCAGTTTTTAAAGAATTTGAAGTAATTTGAAGAATTTGAAGGAATTTGTAGTAGTAGTAGTAGTAGTAGTATCAGTAGTACTAGTAGTAGTAGTAGTAGTAATAGTAGTAGTATCAGTAGTATCAGTAGTAGTTGTTGTAGTATCAGCAGTAGCATCAGTAGTAGTAGCAGTAGTATCATTAGTAGTAGTAGTAGTGGTAGTAGTAGTGGTAGTAGTATCAGTAGTAGTAGTAGTAGTAGTATCAGTAGTAGTAGTATCAGTTGTAGTAGTAGTAGTAGTAGGAGTAGTATCTGTTGTAGTAGTAGTATTAATATCAGTTGTATCAGAAGAATTAGAAAGAATTTGAAAAATTTGAAGAATTTGAAAAATTTTAAGAATTTGAAGTATTTGAAGTATTTGAAAAATTTGAAACAATTTGAAAAATTTGAAAAAATTTGAAAAATCTGAAAGATTTGAACCATTTGAACCATTTGAACAATTTCAACAATAAGAATGATTACAAGAATTTGAAGGAATATAAAAAATTTGAAGAATTTGAAGGAATTTGCATTCATTTCAATGGGAGAAAAATACGCACAAAAAGTACAAATATTTTAAAAAGTATTAAAGTTAGAATAATGATGAGATATAGCAGGAATGTCGGGAAGGAGCTGAACGTTTTGACACCAAAATTGTTGAAATCGGTTGAAGTATGTGGGAGTAGTTACACGCCGACGGAATAATAATAATAATAATAATAATAATAATAATAATAATAATAAAGAAAAACAGGAAAACAATAAGTGAGAATGCTGTATAGCATTCTCACTGATAATAATAATAAAGAAAAACAGGAAAACAATAAGTGAGAATGCTGTATAGCATTCTCACTGATAATAATAATAATAATAATAATAATAATAAAGAAAAACAGGAAAACAATAAGTGAGAATGCTGTATAGCATTCTCACTGATAAAGAAAAACAGGAAAACAATAAGTGAGAATGCTGTATAGCATTCTCACTGATAATAATAACTAGAAAAAGCTGTTCCTACGCAACAGCGAGTGAGAATGCTAATCTGCAGAATGATTTGAGGAAAAGATGCAGAAGATCCATGCAGAAGAGAAAAAATAGCTGAAAAATATTAAAGAATTTGAAAAATTTGAAGAATTTGAACAATTTGAAGTAATTTGTAGTAGTAGTAGTAGTAGTAGTATCAGTAGTAGTAGTAGTAGTATCAGTAGTATCAATAGTAGCAGTAGTAGTAGTATCAGTAGTAGTAGTAGTAGTTTTTAAAGAATTTGAAGGAATTTGAAGGTATTTGAAGAATTTGAAGGAATTTGTAGTAGTAGTAGTAGTAGTATCAGTAGTACTAGTAGTAGTAGTAGTTGTATTATTAGTAGTAATAGTAGTAGTATCAGTAGTATTAGTAGTAATATCAGTAGTAGTAGCAGTATCAGTTTTTAAAGAATTTGAAGGAATTTGAAGGAATTTGTAGTAGTAGTAGTAGTAGTAGTAGTATCAGTAGTACTAGTAGTAGTAGTAGTTGTATAAGTAGTAGTAATAGTAGTAGTATCAGTAGTAGTAATAGTAGTATCAGTAGTAGTAGCAGTAGCGGCAGTAGTATCATTAGTAGTAGTAGTATCAGTAGTAGTAGTAGTATCAGTAGTAGTAGTAGTAGTAGTAGTAGTATCAGTAGTAGTAGTAGAAGTATCAGTAGTAGTAGGAGTAGTATCAGTAGTAGTAGTAGTATCAGTTTTTAAAGAATTTGAAGGAATTTGCAGAATTTAAAGGAATTTGTAGTAGTAGTAGTAGTAGTAGTAGTAGTGGTAGTAGTAGTAGTATCAGTAGTACTAGTAGTAGTAGTAGTAATAGTAGTAGTATCAGTAGTAGTTGTAGCATCAGCAGTAGCATCAGTAGTAGTAGCAGTAGCAGCAGTAGTATCATTAGTAGTAGTAGTAGTGGTAGTAGTATCAGTAGTAGTAGTAGTAGTATCAGTAGTAGTAGTATCAGTTGTAGTAGTAGTAGTAGTAGTAAGAGTAGTATCTGTTGTAGTTGTAGTATTAATATCAGTTGTATCAGAAGAATTAGAAGGAATTTGAAAAATTTGAAGAATTTGAAAAATTTGAAGAATTTGAAGTATTTGAAGTATTTGAAAAATTTGAAAAAATTTGAAAAATATGAAAAAATTTTAAAAATCTGAAAGATTTGAACCATTTGAACAATTTGAACAATAAGAATGATTAAAAGAATTTGAAGGAATTTGAAGGAATATGAAAAATTTGAAGAATTTGAAGGAATTTGCATTCATTTCAATGGGAAAAAAGTACGCACAAAAAGTACAAATATTTTAAAAAGTATTAAAGTTAGAATAATGATGAGATATAGCAGGAATGTCGGGAAGGAGCTGAACGTTTTGACACCAAAATTGTTGAAATCGGTTGAAGTATGTGGGAGTAGTTACACGCCGACGGAATAATAATAATAATAATAATAATAATAATAATAATAATAATAAAGAAAAACAGGAAAACAATAAGTGAGAATGCTGTATAGCATTCTCACTGATAATAACTAGAAAAAGCTGTTCCTACGCAACAGCGAGTGAGAATGCTAATCTGCAGAATGATTTGAGAAGATGCAGAAGATCCATGCAGAAGAGAAAAAATAGCTGAAAAATATTAAAGAATTTGAAAAATTTGAAGAATTTGAACAATTTGAAGTAATTTGTAGTAGTAGTAGTAGTAGTATCAGTAGTAGTAGTAGTAGTAGTATCAGTAGTATCAGTAGTAGCAGTAGTAGTAGTAGTAGTATCAGTAGTAGTAGTAGTAGTAGCAGTAGTAGCAGTAGTAGTAGTAGTATCAGTAGTAGTAGTAGTAGTTTTTAAAGAATTTGAAGGAATTTGAAGGTATTTGAAGAATTTGAAGGAATTTGTAGTAGTAGTAGTAGTAGTATCAGTAGTACTACTAGTAGTAGTAGTTGTATTATTAGTAGTAATAGTAGTAGTATCAGTAGTATTAGTAGTAATATCAGTAGTAGTAGCAGTATCAGTTTTTAAAGAATTTGAAGGAATTTGTAGTAGTAGTAGTAGTAGTAGTATCAGTAGTACTAGTAGTAGTAGTAGTTGTATTAGTAGTAGTAATAGTAGTAGTAGTAGTATCAGTAGTAGTAGTAGCAGCAGTAGTATCAGTAGTAGTAGTAGTATCAGTAGTAGTAGTAGTATCAGTAGTAGTAGTAGTAGTAGTAGTATCAGTAGTAGTAGTAGAAGTATCAGTAGTAGTAGGAGTAGTATCAGTAGTAGTAGTAGTATCAGTTTTTAAAGAATTTGAAGGAATTTGCAGAATTTAAAGGAATTTGTAGTAGTAGTAGTAGTAGTAGTATCAGTAGTACTAGTAGTAGTAGTAGTAATAGTAGTAGTATCAGTAGTACTAGTAGTAGTAGTAGTAATAGTAGTAGTATCAGTAGTAGTTGTAGTACCAGCAGTAGCATCAGTAGTAGTAGCAGTAGCAGCAGTAGTATCATTAGTAGTAGTAGTAGTGGTAGTACTATCAGTAGTAGTAGTAGTAGTATCAGTTGTAGTAGTATCAGTTGTAGTAGCAGTAGTAGTAGGAGTAGTATCTGTTGTAGTTGTAGTATTAATATCAGTTGTATCAGGAGAATTAGAAGGAATTTGAAAAATTTGAAGAATTTGACAAATTTGAAGAATTTGAAGTATTTGAAAAATTTGAAAAAATTTGAAAAATATGAAAAAATTTGAAAAATCTGAAAGATTTGAACCATTTGAACCATTTGAACAATTTGAACAATAAGAATGATTAAAAGAATTTGAAGGAATTTGAAGGAATATCAAAAATTTGAAGAATTTGAAGGAATTTGCATTCATTTCAATGGGAAAAAAGTACGCACAAAAGTACAAATATTTTAAAAAGTATTAAAGTTAGAATAATGATGAGATATAGCAGGAATGTCGGGAAGGAGCTGAACGTTTTGACACCAAAATTGTTGAAATCGGTTGAAGTATGTGGGAGTAGTTACATGCCGACGGAATAATAATAATAATAATAATAACTAGAAAAAGCTGTTCCTACGCAACAGCGAGTGAGAATGCTAATCTGCAGAATGATTTGAGAAGATGCAGAAGATCCATGCAGAAGAGAAAAAATAGCTGAAAAATATTAAAGAATTTGAAAAATTTGAAGAATTTGAACAATTTGAAGTAATTTGTAGTAGTAGTAGTAGTAGTATCAGTAGTAGTAGTAGTAGTAGTATCAGTAGTATCAGTAGTAGCAGTAGTAGTAGTAGTAGTATCAGTAGTAGTAGTAGTAGTAGCAGTAGTAGCAGTAGTAGTAGTAGTATCAGTAGTAGTAGTAGTAGTTTTTAAAGAATTTGAAGGAATTTGAAGGTATTTGAAGAATTTGAAGGAATTTGTAGTAGTAGTAGTAGTAGTATCAGTAGTACTACTAGTAGTAGTAGTTGTATTATTAGTAGTAATAGTAGTAGTATCAGTAGTATTAGTAGTAATATCAGTAGTAGTAGCAGTATCAGTTTTTAAAGAATTTGAAGGAATTTGTAGTAGTAGTAGTAGTAGTAGTATCAGTAGTACTAGTAGTAGTAGTAGTTGTATTAGTAGTAGTAATAGTAGTAGTAGTAGTATCAGTAGTAGTAGTAGCAGCAGTAGTATCAGTAGTAGTAGTAGTATCAGTAGTAGTAGTAGTATCAGTAGTAGTAGTAGTAGTAGTAGTATCAGTAGTAGTAGTAGAAGTATCAGTAGTAGTAGGAGTAGTATCAGTAGTAGTAGTAGTATCAGTTTTTAAAGAATTTGAAGGAATTTGCAGAATTTAAAGGAATTTGTAGTAGTAGTAGTAGTAGTAGTATCAGTAGTACTAGTAGTAGTAGTAGTAATAGTAGTAGTATCAGTAGTACTAGTAGTAGTAGTAGTAATAGTAGTAGTATCAGTAGTAGTTGTAGTACCAGCAGTAGCATCAGTAGTAGTAGCAGTAGCAGCAGTAGTATCATTAGTAGTAGTAGTAGTGGTAGTACTATCAGTAGTAGTAGTAGTAGTATCAGTTGTAGTAGTATCAGTTGTAGTAGCAGTAGTAGTAGGAGTAGTATCTGTTGTAGTTGTAGTATTAATATCAGTTGTATCAGGAGAATTAGAAGGAATTTGAAAAATTTGAAGAATTTGACAAATTTGAAGAATTTGAAGTATTTGAAAAATTTGAAAAAATTTGAAAAATATGAAAAAATTTGAAAAATCTGAAAGATTTGAACCATTTGAACCATTTGAACAATTTGAACAATAAGAATGATTAAAAGAATTTGAAGGAATTTGAAGGAATATCAAAAATTTGAAGAATTTGAAGGAATTTGCATTCATTTCAATGGGAAAAAAGTACGCACAAAAGTACAAATATTTTAAAAAGTATTAAAGTTAGAATAATGATGAGATATAGCAGGAATGTCGGGAAGGAGCTGAACGTTTTGACACCAAAATTGTTGAAATCGGTTGAAGTATGTGGGAGTAGTTACACGCCGACGGAATAATAATAATAATAATAATAATAATAATAATAATAATAATAATAAAGAAAAACAGGAAAACAATAAGTGAGAATGCTGTATAGCATTCTCACTGATAATAATAACTAGAAAAAGCTGTTCCTACGCAACAGCGAGTGAGAATGCTAATCTGCAGAATGATTTGAGGAGAAGGTGCAGAAGATCCATGCAGAAGAGAAAAAATAGCTGAAAAACATTGAAGAATTTGAAAAATTTGAAGAATTTGAAAAATTTGAAGTAATTTGTAGTAGTAGTAGTAGTAGTAGTAGAAGTACTATCAGTAGTAGTAGTAGTAGTATCAGTAGTAGTAGCAGTAGTAGTAGTATCAGTAGTAGCAGTAGTAGCAGTAGTAGTAGTAGTAGTAGTATCAATAGTAGTAGTATTAGTTTTTAAAGAATTTGAAGGAATTTGAAGGAATTTGAAGAATTTGAAGGAATTTGTAGTAGTAGTAGTAGTAGTATCGGTAGTACTAGTAGTAGTAATAGTTGTATTATTAGTAGTAATAGTAGTAGTATCAGTAGTAGTTGTAGTAGTATCAGTAGTAGTAGTAGTATCAGTTTTTAAAGAATTTGAAGGAATTTGAAGAATTCGAAGGAATTTGTAGTAGTAGTAGTATCAGTAGTACTAGTAGTAGTAGTAGTTGTATTATTAGTAGTAATAGTAGTAGTATCAGTAGTAGTAGTAGTAGTAGTATCAGTAGTAGTAGTAGTATCAGTTTTTAAAGAATTTGAAGGAATTTGAAGGAATTTGTAGTAGTAGTAGTAGTAGTAGTAGTAGTATCAGTAATACTAGTAGTAGTAGTAGTTGTATTAGTAGTAGTAACAGTAGTAGTATCAGTAGTAGTAGTATCAGTAGTAGTAGTAGTATCAGTTTTTAAAGAATTTGAAGGAATTTGTAGTAGTAGTAGTATTAGTAGTAGTATCAGTAGTACTAGTAGTAGTAGTAGTTGTATTAGTAGTAGTAATAGTAGTAGTAGCAGTAGTAGTTGTAGTAGCAGTAGTGGTAGCAGTAGCAGCAATAGTATCATTAGTAGTAGTAGTAGTAGTAGTAGTAGTATCAGTAGTAGTAGGAGTAGTATCAGTAGTAGTAGGAGTAGTATCAGTAGTAGTAGTAGTATCAGTTTTTAAAGAATTTGAAGGAATTTGAACAATTTGAAGGAATTTGTAGTAGTAGTAGTAGTAGTAATATCAGTAGTACTAGTAGTATGAGTAGTAGTAGTAGTAATAGTAGTAGTATCAGTAGTAGTTGTTGTAGTATCAGCAGTAGCATCAGTAGTAGTAGCAGTAGCAGCAGTAGTATCATTAGTAGTAGTAGTAGTAGTAGTATCAGTAGTAGTAGTAGTAGTATCAGTAGTAGTAGTAGAAGTATCAGTAGTAGTAGGAGTAGTATCAGTAGTAGTAGTAGTATCAGTTTTTAAAGAATTTGAAGGAATTTGAAGAATTTGAAGGAATTTGTAGTAGTAGTAGTAGTAGTACTAGTAGTAGTATCAGTAGTACTAGTAGGAGTAGTAGTAGTAGTAATAGTAGTAGTATCAGCAGTAGCATCAGTAGTAGTAGCAGTAGCAGCAGTAGTATCATTAGTAGTAGTAGTAGTGGTAGTAGTGTCAGTAGTAGTAGTAGTAGTATCAGTAGTAGTAGTATCAGTTGTAGTAGTAGTAGTAGTAGTAGGAGTAGTAGTAGTATCAGTTGTAGTAGTAGTAGTAGGAGGAGGAGTAGTATCTGTTGTAGTAGTAGTAGTATTAATATCAGTTGTATCAGAAGAATTGGAAGGAATTTGAAAAATTTGAAGAATTTGAAAAATTTGAAGAATTTGAAGTATTTGAAAAATTTGAAAAAATTTGAAAAATTTAAAAACATTTGAAAAATCTGATAGATTTGAACCATTTGAACCATTTGAACAATTTGAACAATAAGAATGATTACAAGAATTTGAAGGAATTTGAAGAATTATGAAAAATTTGAAGAATTTGAAGGAATTTGCATTCATTTCAATGGGAGAAAAGTACGCACAAAAAGTACAAATATTTTAAAAAGTATTAAAGTTAGAATAATGATGAGATATAGCAGGAATGTCGGGAAGGAGCTGAACGTTTTGACACCAAAATTGTTGAAATCGGTTGAAGTATGTGGGAGTAGTTACACGCCGACGGAATAATAATAATAATAATAATAACTAGAAAAAGCTGTTCCTACGCAACAGCGAGTGAGAATGCTAATCTGCAGAATGATTTGAGAAGATGCAGAAGATCCATGCAGAAGAGAAAAAACAGCTGAAAAATATTAAAGAATTTGAAAAATTTGAAGAATTTGAACAATTTGAAGTAATTTGTAGTAGTAGTAGTAGTAGTATCAGTAGTAGTAGTAGTAGTAGTATCAGTAGTATCAGTAGTAGCAGTAGTAGTAGTAGTAGTATCAGTAGTAGTAGTAGTAGTAGCAGTAGTAGCAGTAGTAGTAGTAGTATCAGTAGTAGTAGTAGTAGTTTTTAAAGAATTTGAAGGAATTTGAAGGTATTTGAAGAATTTGAAGGAATTTGTAGTAGTAGTAGTAGTAGTATCAGTAGTACTACTAGTAGTAGTAGTTGTATTATTAGTAGTAATAGTAGTAGTATCAGTAGTATTAGTAGTAATATCAGTAGTAGTAGCAGTATCAGTTTTTAAAGAATTTGAAGGAATTTGTAGTAGTAGTAGTAGTAGTAGTATCAGTAGTACTAGTAGTAGTAGTAGTTGTATTAGTAGTAGTAATAGTAGTAGTAGTAGTATCAGTAGTAGTAGTAGCAGCAGTAGTATCAGTAGTAGTAGTAGTATCAGTAGTAGTAGTAGTATCAGTAGTAGTAGTAGTAGTAGTAGTATCAGTAGTAGTAGTAGAAGTATCAGTAGTAGTAGGAGTAGTATCAGTAGTAGTAGTAGTATCAGTTTTTAAAGAATTTGAAGGAATTTGCAGAATTTAAAGGAATTTGTAGTAGTAGTAGTAGTAGTAGTATCAGTAGTACTAGTAGTAGTAGTAGTAATAGTAGTAGTATCAGTAGTACTAGTAGTAGTAGTAGTAATAGTAGTAGTATCAGTAGTAGTTGTAGTACCAGCAGTAGCATCAGTAGTAGTAGCAGTAGCAGCAGTAGTATCATTAGTAGTAGTAGTAGTGGTAGTACTATCAGTAGTAGTAGTAGTAGTATCAGTTGTAGTAGTATCAGTTGTAGTAGCAGTAGTAGTAGGAGTAGTATCTGTTGTAGTTGTAGTATTAATATCAGTTGTATCAGGAGAATTAGAAGGAATTTGAAAAATTTGAAGAATTTGACAAATTTGAAGAATTTGAAGTATTTGAAAAATTTGAAAAAATTTGAAAAATATGAAAAAATTTGAAAAATCTGAAAGATTTGAACCATTTGAACCATTTGAACAATTTGAACAATAAGAATGATTAAAAGAATTTGAAGGAATTTGAAGGAATATCAAAAATTTGAAGAATTTGAAGGAATTTGCATTCATTTCAATGGGAAAAAAGTACGCACAAAAGTAAGAATATTTTAAAAAGTATTAAAGTTAGAATAATGATGAGATATAGCAGGAATGTCGGGAAGGAGCTGAACGTTTTGACACCAAAATTGTTGAAATCGGTTGAAGTATGTGGGAGTAGTTACATGCCGACGGAATAATAATAATAATAATAATAATAATAATAACTAGAAAAAGCTGTTCCTACGCAACAGCGAGTGAGAATGCTAATCTGCAGAATGATTTGAGAAGATGCAGAAGATCCATGCAGAAGAGAAAAAATAGCTGAAAAATATTAAAGAATTTGAAAAATTTGAAGAATTTGAACAATTTGAAGTAATTTGTAGTAGTAGTAGTAGTAGTATCAGTAGTAGTAGTAGTAGTAGTATCAGTAGTATCAGTAGTAGCAGTAGTAGTAGTAGTAGTATCAGTAGTAGTAGTAGTAGTAGCAGTAGTAGCAGTAGTAGTAGTAGTATCAGTAGTAGTAGTAGTAGTTTTTAAAGAATTTGAAGGAATTTGAAGGTATTTGAAGAATTTGAAGGAATTTGTAGTAGTAGTAGTAGTAGTATCAGTAGTACTACTAGTAGTAGTAGTTGTATTATTAGTAGTAATAGTAGTAGTATCAGTAGTATTAGTAGTAATATCAGTAGTAGTAGCAGTATCAGTTTTTAAAGAATTTGAAGGAATTTGTAGTAGTAGTAGTAGTAGTAGTATCAGTAGTACTAGTAGTAGTAGTAGTTGTATTAGTAGTAGTAATAGTAGTAGTAGTAGTATCAGTAGTAGTAGTAGCAGCAGTAGTATCAGTAGTAGTAGTAGTATCAGTAGTAGTAGTAGTATCAGTAGTAGTAGTAGTAGTAGTAGTATCAGTAGTAGTAGTAGAAGTATCAGTAGTAGTAGGAGTAGTATCAGTAGTAGTAGTAGTATCAGTTTTTAAAGAATTTGAAGGAATTTGCAGAATTTAAAGGAATTTGTAGTAGTAGTAGTAGTAGTAGTATCAGTAGTACTAGTAGTAGTAGTAGTAATAGTAGTAGTATCAGTAGTACTAGTAGTAGTAGTAGTAATAGTAGTAGTATCAGTAGTAGTTGTAGTACCAGCAGTAGCATCAGTAGTAGTAGCAGTAGCAGCAGTAGTATCATTAGTAGTAGTAGTAGTGGTAGTACTATCAGTAGTAGTAGTAGTAGTATCAGTTGTAGTAGTATCAGTTGTAGTAGCAGTAGTAGTAGGAGTAGTATCTGTTGTAGTTGTAGTATTAATATCAGTTGTATCAGGAGAATTAGAAGGAATTTGAAAAATTTGAAGAATTTGACAAATTTGAAGAATTTGAAGTATTTGAAAAATTTGAAAAAATTTGAAAAATATGAAAAAATTTGAAAAATCTGAAAGATTTGAACCATTTGAACCATTTGAACAATTTGAACAATAAGAATGATTAAAAGAATTTGAAGGAATTTGAAGGAATATCAAAAATTTGAAGAATTTGAAGGAATTTGCATTCATTTCAATGGGAAAAAAGTACGCACAAAAGTACAAATATTTTAAAAAGTATTAAAGTTAGAATAATGATGAGATATAGCAGGAATGTCGGGAAGGAGCTGAACGTTTTGACACCAAAATTGTTGAAATCGGTTGAAGTATGTGGGAGTAGTTACATGCCGACGGAATAATAATAATAATAATAATAATAATAATAATAATAATAACTAGAAAAAGCTGTTCCTACGCAACAGCGAGTGAGAATGCTAATCTGCAGAATGATTTGAGGAGAAGGTGCAGAAGATCCATGCAGAAGAGAAAAAATAGCTGAAAAACATTGAAGAATTTGAAAAATTTGAAGAATTTGAAAAATTTGAAGTAATTTGTAGTAGTAGTAGTAGTAGTAGTAGAAGTACTATCAGTAGTAGTAGTAGTAGTATCAGTAGTAGTAGCAGTAGTAGTAGTATCAGTAGTAGCAGTAGTAGCAGTAGTAGTAGTAGTAGTAGTATCAATAGTAGTAGTATTAGTTTTTAAAGAATTTGAAGGAATTTGAAGGAATTTGAAGAATTTGAAGGAATTTGTAGTAGTAGTAGTAGTAGTATCGGTAGTACTAGTAGTAGTAATAGTTGTATTATTAGTAGTAATAGTAGTAGTATCAGTAGTAGTTGTAGTAGTATCAGTAGTAGTAGTAGTATCAGTTTTTAAAGAATTTGAAGGAATTTGAAGAATTCGAAGGAATTTGTAGTAGTAGTAGTATCAGTAGTACTAGTAGTAGTAGTAGTTGTATTATTAGTAGTAATAGTAGTAGTATCAGTAGTAGTAGTAGTAGTAGTATCAGTAGTAGTAGTAGTATCAGTTTTTAAAGAATTTGAAGGAATTTGAAGGAATTTGTAGTAGTAGTAGTAGTAGTAGTAGTAGTATCAGTAATACTAGTAGTAGTAGTAGTTGTATTAGTAGTAGTAACAGTAGTAGTATCAGTAGTAGTAGTATCAGTAGTAGTAGTAGTATCAGTTTTTAAAGAATTTGAAGGAATTTGTAGTAGTAGTAGTATTAGTAGTAGTATCAGTAGTACTAGTAGTAGTAGTAGTTGTATTAGTAGTAGTAATAGTAGTAGTAGCAGTAGTAGTTGTAGTAGCAGTAGTGGTAGCAGTAGCAGCAATAGTATCATTAGTAGTAGTAGTAGTAGTAGTAGTAGTATCAGTAGTAGTAGGAGTAGTATCAGTAGTAGTAGGAGTAGTATCAGTAGTAGTAGTAGTATCAGTTTTTAAAGAATTTGAAGGAATTTGAACAATTTGAAGGAATTTGTAGTAGTAGTAGTAGTAGTAATATCAGTAGTACTAGTAGTATGAGTAGTAGTAGTAGTAATAGTAGTAGTATCAGTAGTAGTTGTTGTAGTATCAGCAGTAGCATCAGTAGTAGTAGCAGTAGCAGCAGTAGTATCATTAGTAGTAGTAGTAGTAGTAGTAGTAGTAGTAGTATCAGTAGTAGTAGTAGTAGTATCAGTAGTAGTAGTAGAAGTATCAGTAGTAGTAGGAGTAGTATCAGTAGTAGTAGTAGTATCAGTTTTTAAAGAATTTGAAGGAATTTGAAGAATTTGAAGGAATTTGTAGTAGTAGTAGTAGTAGTAGTAGTAGTAGTATCAGTAGTACTAGTAGGAGTAGTAGTAGTAGTAATAGTAGTAGTATCAGCAGTAGCATCAGTAGTAGTAGCAGTAGCAGCAGTAGTATCATTAGTAGTAGTAGTAGTGGTAGTAGTATCAGTAGTAGTAGTAGTAGTATCAGTAGTAGTAGTATCAGTTGTAGTAGTAGTAGTAGTAGTAGGAGTAGTAGTAGTATCAGTTGTAGTAGTAGTAGTAGGAGGAGGAGTAGTATCTGTTGTAGTAGTAGTAGTATTAATATCAGTTGTATCAGAAGAATTGGAAGGAATTTGAAAAATTTGAAGAATTTGAAAAATTTGAAGAATTTGAAGTATTTGAAAAATTTGAAAAAATTTGAAAAATTTAAAAAAATTTGAAAAATCTGATAGATTTGAACCATTTGAACCATTTGAACAATTTGAACAATAAGAATGATTACAAGAATTTGAAGGAATTTGAAGAATTATGAAAAATTTGAAGAATTTGAAGGAATTTGCATTCATTTCAATGGGAGAAAAGTACGCACAAAAAGTACAAATATTTTAAAAAGTATTAAAGTTAGAATAATGATGAGATATAGCAGGAATGTCGGGAAGGAGCTGAACGTTTTGACACCAAAATTGTTGAAATCGGTTGAAGTATGTGGGAGTAGTTACACGCCGACGGAATAATAATAATAATAATAATAATAATAATAATAATAATAATAAAGAAAAACAGGAAAACAATAAGTGAGAATGCTGTATAGCATTCTCACTGATAAAGAAAAACAGGAAAACAATAAGTGAGAATGCTGTATAGCATTCTCACTGATAATAATAATAAAGAAAAACAGGAAAACAATAAGTGAGAATGCTGTATAGCATTCTCACTGATAACTAGAAAAAGCTGTTCCTACGCAACAGCGAGTGAGAATGCTAATCTGCAGAATGATTTGAGGAGAAGGTGTAGAAGATCCATGCAGAAGAGAAAAAATAGCTGAAAAACATTGAAGAATTTGAAAAATTTGAAGAATTTGAAAAATTTGAAGTAATTTGTAGTAGTAGTAGTAGTAGTAGTAGAAGTACTATCAGTAGTAGTAGTAGTAGTATCAGTAGTAGTAGCAGTAGTAGTAGTATCAGTAGTAGCAGTAGTAGCAGTAGTAGTAGTAGTAGTAGTATCAATAGTAGTAGTATTAGTTTTTAAAGAATTTGAAGGAATTTGAAGGAATTTGAAGAATTTGAAGGAATTTGTAGTAGTAGTAGTAGTAGTATCGGTAGTACTAGTAGTAGTAATAGTTGTATTATTAGTAGTAATAGTAGTAGTATCAGTAGTAGTTGTAGTAGTATCAGTAGTAGTAGTAGTATCAGTTTTTAAAGAATTTGAAGGAATTTGAAGAATTCGAAGGAATTTGTAGTAGTAGTAGTATCAGTAGTACTAGTAGTAGTAGTAGTTGTATTATTAGTAGTAATAGTAGTAGTATCAGTAGTAGTAGTAGTAGTAGTATCAGTAGTAGTAGTAGTATCAGTTTTTAAAGAATTTGAAGGAATTTGAAGGAATTTGTAGTAGTAGTAGTAGTAGTAGTAGTAGTAGTATCAGTAATACTAGTAGTAGTAGTAGTTGTATTAGTAGTAGTAACAGTAGTAGTATCAGTAGTAGTAGTATCAGTAGTAGTAATAGTATCAGTTTTTAAAGAATTTGAAGGAATTTGTAGTAGTAGTAGTATTAGTAGTAGTATCAGTAGTACTAGTAGTAGTAGTAGTTGTATTAGTAGTAGTAATAGTAGTAGTAGCAGTAGTAGTTGTAGTAGCAGTAGTGGTAGCAGTAGCAGCAATAGTATCATTAGTAGTAGTAGTAGTAGTAGTAGTAGTATCAGTAGTAGTAGTAGTAGTAGTAGTAGTATCAGTAGTAGTAGTAGTAGTATCAGTAGTAGTAGGAGTAGTATCAGTAGTAGTAGGAGTAGTATCAGTAGTAGTAGTAGTATCAGTTTTTAAAGAATTTGAAGAATTTGAAGGAATTTGTAGTAGTAGTAGTAGTAGTAGTAATATCAGTAGTACTAGTAGTATGAGTAGTAGTAGTAGTAATAGTAGTAGTATCAGTAGTAGTTGTTGTAGTATCAGCAGTAGCATCAGTAGTAGTAGCAGTAGCAGCAGTAGTATCAGTAGTAGTAGTAGTAGTAGTAGTATCAGTAGTAGTAGTAGTAGTAGTAGTATCAGTAGTAGTAGTAGAAGTATCAGTAGTAGTAGGAGTAGTATCAGTAGTAGTAGTAGTATCAGTTTTTAAAGAATTTGAAGGAATTTGAAGAATTTGAAGGAATTTGTAGTAGTAGTAGTAGTAGTACTAGTAGTAGTATCAGTAGTACTAGTAGGAGTAGTAGTAGTAGTAATAGTAGTAGTATCAGCAGTAGCATCAGTAGTAGTAGCAGTAGCAGCAGTAGTATCATTAGTAGTAGTAGTAGTGGTAGTAGTATCAGTAGTAGTAGTAGTAGTATCAGTAGTAGTAGTATCAGTTGTAGTAGTAGTAGTAGTAGTAGGAGTAGTAGTAGTATCAGTTGTAGTAGTAGTAGGAGGAGGAGGAGTAGTATCTGTTGTAGTAGTAGTAGTATTAATATCAGTTGTATCAGAAGAATTGGAAGGAATTTGAAAAATTTGAAGAATTTGAAAAATTTGAAGAATTTGAAGTATTTGAAAAAGTTGAAAAAATTTGAAAAATTTGAAAAAATTTGAAAAATCTGATAGATTTGAACCATTTGAACCATTTGAACAATTTGAACAATAAGAATGATTACAAGAATTTGAAGGAATTTGAAGAATTATGAAAAATTTGAAGAATTTGAAGGAATTTGCATTCATTTCAATGGGAGAAAAGTACGCACAAAAAGTACAAATATTTTAAAAAGTATTAAAGTTAGAATAATGATGAGATATAGCAGGAATGTCGGGAAGGAGCTGAACGTTTTGACACCAAAATTGTTGAAATCGGTTGAAGTATGTGGGAGTAGTTACACGCCGACGGAATAATAATAATAATAATAATAATAATAATAATAATAATAATAAAGAAAAACAGGAAAACAATAAGTGAGAATGCTGTATAGCATTCTCACTGATAACTAGAAAAAGCTGTTCCTACGCAACAGCGAGTGAGAATGCTAATCTGCAGAATGATTTGAGAAGATGCAGAAGATCCATGCAGAAGAGAAAAAATAGCTGAAAAATATTAAAGAATTTGAAAAATTTGAAGAATTTGAACAATTTGAAGTAATTTGTAGTAGTAGTAGTAGTAGTATCAGTAGTAGTAGTAGTAGTATCAGTAGTATCAGTAGTAGCAGTAGTAGTAGTAGTATCAGTAGTAGTAGTAGTAGTATCAGTAGTATCAGTAGTATCAGTAGTAGTAGTAGTATCAGTAGTAGCAGTAGTAGTTTTTAAAGAATTTGAAGGAATTTGAAGGTATTTGAAGAATTTGAAGGAATTTGTAGTAGTAGTAGTAGTAGTAGTATCAGTAGTACTAGTAGTAGTAGTAGTTGTATTATTAGTAGTAATAGTAGTAGTATCAGTAGTATTAGTAGTAATATCAGTAGTAGTAGCAGTATCAGTTTTTAAAGAATTTGAAGGAATTTGTAGTAGTAGTAGTAGTAGTATCAGTAGTACTAGTAGTAGTAGTAGTTGTATTAGTAGTAGTAATAGTAGTAGTAGTAGTATCAGTAGTAGTAGTAGCAGCAGTAGTATCATTAGTAGTAGTAGTATCAGTAGTAGTAGTAGTATCAGTAGTAGTAGTAGTAGTAGTAGTATCAGTAGTAGTAGTAGAAGTATCAGTAGTAGTAGGAGTAGTATCAGTAGTAGTAGTAGTATCAGTTTTTAAAGAATTTGAAGGAATTTGCAGAATTTAAAGGAATTTGTAGTAGTAGTAGTAGTAGTAGTAGTATCAGTAGTACTAGTAGTAGTAGTAGTAGTAGTAGTAATAGTAGTAGTATCAGTAGTAGTTGTAGTACCAGCAGTAGCATCAGTAGTAGTAGCAGTAGCAGCAGTAGTATCATTAGTAGTAGTAGTAGTGGTAGTAGTATCAGTAGTAGTAGTAGTAGTATCAGTAGTAGTAGTATCAGTTGTAGTAGTAGTAGTAGTAGGAGTAGTATCTGTTGTAGTTGTAGTATTAATATCAGTTGTATCAGGAGAATTAGAAGGAATTTGAAAAATTTGAAGAATTTGACAAATTTGAAGAATTTGAAGTATTTGAAGTATTTGAAAAATTTGAAAAAATTTGAAAAATATGAAAAAATTTGAAAAATCTGAAAGATTTGAACCATTTGAACCATTTGAACAATTTGAACAATAAGAATGATTAAAAGAATTTGAAGGAATTTGAAGGAATATCAAAAATTTGAAGAATTTGAAGGAATTTGCATTCATTTCAATGGGAAAAAAGTACGCACAAAAAGTACAAATATTTTAAAAAGTATTAAAGTTAGAATAATGATGAGATATAGCAGGAATGTCGGGAAGGAGCTGAACGTTTTGACACCAAGATTGTTGAAATCGGTTGAAGTATGTGGGAGTAGTTACACGCCGACGGAATAATAATAATAATAATAATAATAACTAGAAAAAGCTGTTCCTACGCAACAGCGAGTGAGAATGCTAATCTGCAAAATGATTTGAGGAGAAGATGCAGAAGATCCATGCCGAAGAAAACAAATAGCTGAAAAACATTGAAGAATTTAAAAAAATGGAAAAATTTGAACAATTTGAAATAATTTGTAGTAGTAGTAGTATCAGTAGTAGTAGTATTAGTTTTTAAAGAATTTGAAGGAATTTGAAGGTATTTGTAGTAGTAGTAGTAGTATCAGTAGTACTAGTAGTAGTAGTATCAGTAGTACTAGTAGTAGTAGTAGTTGTATTATTAGTAGTAATAGTAGTTGTATCAGTAGTAGTAGTAGTAATATCACTAGTAGTAGTAGTATCAGTTTTTAAAGAATTTGAAGGAATTTGAAGGAACTTGTAGTAGTAGTAGTAGTAGTAGTAGTAGTATCAGTAGTACTAGTAGTAGTAGTAGTTGTAATAGTAGTAGTAATAGTAGTAGTATCAGTAGTAGTAGTATTATCAGTAGTATCAGTAGTAGTAGTAGAAGTATCAGTAGTAGTAGGAGTAGTATCAGTAGTAGTAGTAGTATCAGTTTTTAAAGAATTTGAAGGAATTTGAAGGAATTTGTAGTAGTAGTAGTAGTAGTATCAGTAGTACTAGTAGTAGTAGTAGTAGTAGTAGTAATAGTAGTAGTATCAGTAGTAGTTGTTGTAGTATCAGCAGTAGCCTCAGTAGTAGAAGCAGTAGTGGCATTAGTAGTAGTAGTAGTGGTAGTAGTATCAGTAGTAGTAGTAGTAGTAGTATCAGTAGTAGTAGTATCAGTAGTAGTAGTAGTAGTAGTAGTAAGAGTAGTATCTGTTGTAGTAGTAGTATTAATATCAGTTGTATCAGAAGAATTAGAAGGAATTTGAAAAATTTGAAGAATTTGAAAAATTTGAAGAATTTGAAGTATTTGAAATATTTGAATAATTTGAAAAAAATTGAAAAATTTGAAAAAATTTGAAAAATCTGAAAGATTTCAACCATTTGAACCATTTGAACAATTTGAATAAGAATGATTACAAGAATTTGAAGGAATTTGAAGGAATATGAAAAATTTGAAGAATTTGAAGGATTTTGCATTGATTTCAATGGGAGCAACCAAAAACGCACAAAAAGTGAAATATTTTAAAAAGTATAAAAGTTAGCATAACCATGAGATATAGCAGGCATGCCGGGAACGAGCCGAACGTTTTGACACCAAAATTGTTGAAATTGGTTGAAGTATGCGGGAGTAGTTAGACGCCGACGGAATAATAATAATAACTAGAAAAAGCTGTTCCTACGCAACAGCGAGTGAGAATGCTAATCTGCAGAATGATTTGAGGAGAAGATGCAGAAGATCAATGCAGAAGAGAAAAAAATAGCTAAAAAACATTGAAGAATTTGAAAAATTTGAAGAATTTGAAGAATTTGAAGTAATTTGTAGTAGTAGTAGTAGTTGTAGTAGTACTAGAAGTACTATTAGTAGTAGTAGTAGTAGTATCAGTAGTAGTAGTAGTAGTATCAGTAGTATCAGTAGTAGCAGTAGTAGTAGTATCAGTAGTAGTAGTATCAGTTTTTAAAGGATTTGAAGGAATTTGTAGTAGTAGTAGTAGTATCAGTAGTACTAGTAGTAGTAGTAGTTGTATTATTAGTAGTAATAGTAGTAGTATCAGTAGTAGTAGTATCAGTAGTAGTAGTAGTATCAGTTTTTAAAAAAATTGAAGGAATTTGAAGGAATTTGTAGTAGTAGTAGTAGTAGTAGTAGTAGTATCAGTAGTACTAGTAGTAGTAGTTGTTGTATTAGTAGTAGTAATAGTAGTAGTATCAGTAGTAGTAGTAGTAGTATCAGTAGTAGTAGTAGTATCAGTTTTTAAAAAAATTGAAGGAATTTGAAGGAATTTGTAGTAGTAGTAGTAGTATTAGTAGTATCAGTAGTACTAGTAGTAGTAGTAGTTGTTGTATTAGTAGTAGTAATAGTAGTAGTATCAGTAGTAGTAGTAGTAGTAGTATCAGTAGTAGTAGTAGTATCAGTTTTTAAATAATTTGAAGGAAATTGTAGTAGTAGTAGTATTAGTAGTAGTATCAGTAGTACTACTAGTAGTAGTAGTTGTATTAGTAGTAGTAATAGTAGTAGTAGCAGTAGTAGTTGTAGTAGCAGTAGTGGTAGCAGTAGCAGCAATAGTATCATTAGTAGTAGTAGTAGTAGTAGTAGTAGTAGTATCTGTAGTAGTAGTAGTAGTAGTAGTATCATCAGTAGTAGTAGTAGAAGTATCAGTAGTAGTAGGAGTAGTATCAGTAGTAGTAGTAGTATCAGTTTTTAAAAAATTTGGAGGAATTTGAAGAATTTGAAGGAATTTGTAGTAGTAGTAGTAGTAGTAGTAGTAGTAGTATCAGTAGTACTAGTAGTAGTAGTAGTAATAGTAGTAGTATCAGTAGTAGTTGTTGTAGTATCAGCAGTAGCATCAGTAGTAGTAGCAGTAGCAGCAGTAGTATCATTAGTAGTAGTAGTAGTATTATTATCAGTAGTAGTAGTAGTATCAGTAGTAGTAGTAGTAGTAGTAGTATCAGTAGTAGTAGTAGAAGTATCAGTAGTAGTAGTAGTAGTATCAGTAGTACTAGTAGTAGTAGTAGTAGTAGTAGTAATAGTAGTAGTATCAGTAGTAGTTGTTGTAGTATCAGCAGTAGCATCAGTAGTAGTAGCAGTAGCAGCAGTAGTATCATTAGTAGTAGTGGTAGTAGTATCAGTAGTAGTAGTAGTAGTAGTATCAGTAGTAGTAGTATCAGTTGTAGTAGTAGTAGTAGTAGGAGTAGTATCTGTTGTAGTAGTAGTATTAATATCAGTTGTATCAGAAGAATTAGAAAGAATTTGAAAAATTTGAAGAATTTGAAAAATTTGAAGAATTTGAAGTATTTGAAGTATTTGAAAAATTTGAAACAATTTGAAAAATTTGAAAAAATTTGAAAAATCTGAAAGATTTGAACCATTTGAACCATTTGAACAATTTCAACAATAAGAATGATTACAAGAATTTGAAGGAATATAAAAAATTTGAAGAATTTGAAGGAATTTGCATTCATTTCAATGGGAAAAAAGTACGCACAAAAAGTACAAATATTTTAAAAAGTATTAAAGTTAGAATAATGATGAGATATAGCAGGAATGTCGGGAAGGAGCTGAACGTTTTGACACCAAAATTGTTGAAATCGGTTGAAGTATGTGGGAGTAGTTACACGCCGACGGAATAATAATAATAATAATAATAATAATAATAATAACTAGAAAAAGCTGTTCCTACGCAACAGCGAGTGAGAATGCTAATCTGCAGAATGATTTGAGGAGAAGATGCAGAAGATCCATGCAGAAGAGAAAAAATAGCTGAAAAATATTAAAGAATTTGAAAAATTTGAAGAATTTGAACAATTTGAAGTAATTTGTAGTAGTAGTAGTAGTAGTAGTATCAGTAGTAGTAGTAGTAGTAGTAGTTGTATTAGTAGTAGTAATAGTAGTAGTATCAGTAGTAGTAGTAGTAGTAGTAGTAGTAGTAGTAGTAGTATCAGTAGTAGTAGTAGTATCAGTTTTTAAATAATTTGAAGGAAATTGTAGTAGTAGTAGTATTAGTAGTAGTATCAGTAGTACTACTAGTAGTAGTAGTTGTATTAGTAGTAGTAATAGTAGTAGTAGCAGTAGTAGTTGTAGTAGCAGTAGTGGTAGCAGTAGCAGCAATAGTATCATTAGTAGTAGTAGTAGTAGTAGTAGTAGTATCTGTAGTAGTAGTAGTAGTAGTATCATCAGTAGTAGTAGTAGAAGTATCAGTAGCAGTAGGAGTAGTATCAGTAGTAGTAGTAGTATCAGTTTTTAAAGAATTTGGAGGAATTTGAAGAATTTGAAGGAATTTGTAGTAGTAGTAGTAGTAGTAGTATCAGTAGTACTAGTAGTAGTAGTAGTAGTAGTAATAGTAGTAGTATCAGTAGTAGTTGTTGTAGTATCAGCAGTAGCATCAGTAGTAGTAGCAGTAGCAGCAGTAGTATCATTAGTAGTAGTAGTAGTAGTATTATCAGTAGTAGTAGTAGTATCAGTAGTAGTAGTAGTAGTAGTATCAGTAGTAGTAGTAGAAGTATCAGTAGTAGTAGGAGTAGTATCAGTAGTAGTAGTAGTATCAGTTTTTAAAGAATTTGAAGTAATTTGAAGAATTTGAAGGAATTTGTAGTAGTAGTAGTAGTAGTAGTAGTAGTAGTAGTATCAGTAGTACTAGTAGTAGTAGTAGTAGTAA
This sequence comes from Fundulus diaphanus, assembly GCA_037039145.1. Taxonomy (NCBI): domain Eukaryota; kingdom Metazoa; phylum Chordata; class Actinopteri; order Cyprinodontiformes; family Fundulidae; genus Fundulus; species Fundulus diaphanus. Next base: position 34,798,963 of record CM073137.1, read on the forward strand.
TAGTAGTAGTATCAGTAGTAGTTGTTGTAGTATCAGCAGTAGCATCAGTAGTAGTAGCAGTAGTAGCAGTAGTATCATTAGTAGTAGTAGTAGTGGTAGTAGTATCAGTAGTAGTAGTAGTAGTAGTATCAGTTGTAGTAGTAGTAGTAGTAGGAGTAGTATCTGTTGTAGTAGTAGTATTAATATCAGTTGTATCAGAAGAATTAGAAAGAATTTGAAAAATTTGAAGAATTTGAAAAATTTTAAGAATTTGAAGTATTTGAAGTATTTGAAAAATTTGAAACAATTTGAAAAATTTGAAAAAATTTGAAAAATCTGAAAGATTTGAACCATTTGAACCATTTGAACAATTTCAACAATAAGAATGATTACAAGAATTTGAAGGAATATAAAAAATTTGAAGAATTTGAAGGAATTTGCATTCATTTCAATGGGAGAAAAATACGCACAAAAAGTACAAATATTTTAAAAAGTATTAAAGTTAGAATAATGATGAGATATAGCAGGAATGTCGGGAAGGAGCTGAACGTTTTGACACCAAAATTGTTGAAATCGGTTGAAGTATGTGGGAGTAGTTACACGCCGACGGAATAATAATAATAATAATAATAATAATAATAATAATAATAATAAAGAAAAACAGGAAAACAATAAGTGAGAATGCTGTATAGCATTCTCACTGATAACTAGAAAAAGCTGTTCCTACGCAACAGCGAGTGAGAATGCTAATCTGCAGAATGATTTGAGGAAAAGATGCAGAAGATCCATGCAGAAGAGAAAAAATAGCTGAAAAATATTAAAGAATTTGAAAAATTTGAAGAATTTGAACAATTTGAAGTAATTTGTAGTAGTAGTAGTAGTAGTAGTATCAGTAGTAGTAGTAGTAGTATCAGTAGTATCAATAGTAGCAGTAGTAGTAGTATCAGTAGTAGTAGTAGTAGTTTTTAAAGAATTTGAAGGAATTTGAAGGTATTTGAAGAATTTGAAGGAATTTGTAGTAGTAGTAGTAGTAGTATCAGTAGTACTAGTAGTAGTAGTAGTTGTATTATTAGTAGTAATAGTAGTAGTATCAGTAGTATTAGTAGTAATATCAGTAGTAGTAGCAGTATCAGTTTTTAAAGAATTTGAAGGAATTTGAAGGAATTTGTAGTAGTAGTAGTAGTAGTAGTATCAGTAGTACTAGTAGTAGTAGTAGTTGTATTAGTAGTAGTAATAGTAGTAGTATCAGTAGTAGTAATAGTAGTATCAGTAGTAGTAGCAGTAGCAGCAGTAGTATCATTAGTAGTAGTAGTATCAGTAGTAGTAGTAGTATCAGTAGTAGTAGTAGTAGTAGTAGTAGTAGTATCAGTAGTAGTAGTAGAAGTATCAGTAGTAGTAGGAGTAGTATCAGTAGTAGTAGTAGTATCAGTTTTTAAAGAATTTGAAGGAATTTGCAGAATTTAAAGGAATTTGTAGTAGTAGTAGTAGTAGTAGTAGTAGTGGTAGTAGTAGTAGTATCAGTAGTACTAGTAGTAATAGTAGTAGTATCAGTAGTAGTTGTAGCATCAGCAGTAGCATCAGTAGTAGTAGCAGTAGCAGCAGTAGTATCATTAGTAGTAGTAGTAGTGGTAGTAGTATCAGTAGTAGTAGTAGTAGTATCAGTAGTAGTAGTATCAGTTGTAGTAGTAGTAGTAGTAGTAAGAGTAGTATCTGTTGTAGTTGTAGTATTAATATCAGTTGTATCAGAAGAATTAGAAGGAATTTGAAAAATTTGAAGAATTTGAAAAATTTGAAGAATTTGAAGTATTTGAAGTATTTGAAAAATTTGAAAAAATTTGAAAAATATGAAAAAATTTGAAAAATCTGAAAGATTTGAACCATTTGAACAATTTGAACAATAAGAATGATTAAAAGAATTTGAAGGAATTTGAAGGAATATGAAAAATTTGAAGAATTTGAAGGGATTTGCATTCATTTCAATGGGAAAAAAGTACGCACAAAAAGTACAAATATTTTAAAAAGTATTAAAGTTAGAATAATGATGAGATATAGCAGGAATGTCGGGAAGGAGCTGAACGTTTTGACACCAAAATTGTTGAAATCGGTTGAAGTATGTGGGAGTAGTTACACGCCGACGGAATAATAATAATAATAATAATAATAATAATAATAATAACTAGAAAAAGCTGTTCCTACGCAACAGCGAGTGAGAATGCTAATCTGCAGAATGATTTGAGAAGATGCAGAAGATCCATGCAGAAGAGAAAAAATAGCTGAAAAATATTAAAGAATTTGAAAAATTTGAAGAATTTGAACAATTTGAAGTAATTTGTAGTAGTAGTAGTAGTAGTATCAGTAGTAGTAGTAGTAGTATCAGTAGTATCAGTAGTAGCAGTAGTAGTAGTAGTAGTATCAGTAGTAGTAGTAGTAGTAGCAGTAGTAGCAGTAGTAGTAGTAGTATCAGTAGTAGTAGTAGTAGTTTTTAAAGAATTTGAAGGAATTTGAAGGTATTTGAAGAATTTGAAGGAATTTGTAGTAGTAGTAGTAGTAGTATCAGTAGTACTACTAGTAGTAGTAGTTGTATTATTAGTAGTAATAGTAGTAGTATCAGTAGTATTAGTAGTAATATCAGTAGTAGTAGCAGTATCAGTTTTTAAAGAATTTGAAGGAATTTGTAGTAGTAGTAGTAGTAGTAGTATCAGTAGTACTAGTAGTAGTAGTAGTTGTATTAGTAGTAGTAATAGTAGTAGTAGTAGTATCAGTAGTAGTAGTAGCAGCAGTAGTATCAGTAGTAGTAGTAGTATCAGTAGTAGTAGTAGTATCAGTAGTAGTAGTAGTAGTAGTAGTATCAGTAGTAGTAGTAGAAGTATCAGTAGTAGTAGGAGTAGTATCAGTAGTAGTAGTAGTATCAGTTTTTAAAGAATTTGAAGGAATTTGCAGAATTTAAAGGAATTTGTAGTAGTAGTAGTAGTAGTAGTATCAGTAGTACTAGTAGTAGTAGTAGTAATAGTAGTAGTATCAGTAGTACTAGTAGTAGTAGTAGTAATAGTAGTAGTATCAGTAGTAGTTGTAGTACCAGCAGTAGCATCAGTAGTAGTAGCAGTAGCAGCAGTAGTATCATTAGTAGTAGTAGTAGTGGTAGTACTATCAGTAGTAGTAGTAGTAGTATCAGTTGTAGTAGTATCAGTTGTAGTAGCAGTAGTAGTAGGAGTAGTATCTGTTGTAGTTGTAGTATTAATATCAGTTGTATCAGGAGAATTAGAAGGAATTTGAAAAATTTGAAGAATTTGACAAATTTGAAGAATTTGAAGTATTTGAAAAATTTGAAAAAATTTGAAAAATATGAAAAAATTTGAAAAATCTGAAAGATTTGAACCATTTGAACCATTTGAACAATTTGAACAATAAGAATGATTAAAAGAATTTGAAGGAATTTGAAGGAATATCAAAAATTTGAAGAATTTGAAGGAATTTGCATTCATTTCAATGGGAAAAAAGTACGCACAAAAGTACAAATATTTTAAAAAGTATTAAAGTTAGAATAATGATGAGATATAGCAGGAATGTCGGGAAGGAGCTGAACGTTTTGACACCAAAATTGTTGAAATCGGTTGAAGTATGTGGGAGTAGTTACATGCCGACGGAATAATAATAATAATAATAATAATAATAATAATAACTAGAAAAAGCTGTTCCTACGCAACAGCGAGTGAGAATGCTAATCTGCAGAATGATTTGAGAAGATGCAGAAGATCCATGCAGAAGAGAAAAAATAGCTGAAAAATATTAAAGAATTTGAAAAATTTGAAGAATTTGAACAATTTGAAGTAATTTGTAGTAGTAGTAGCAGTAGTAGTAGTAGTAGTATCAGTAGTAGTAGTAGTAGTATCAGTAGTATCAGTAGTATCAGTAGTTGTATTATTAGTAGTAATAGTAGTAGTATCAGTAGTAGTAGTAGTAGTTTTTAAAGAATTTGAAGGAATTTGAAGGTATTTGAAGAATTTGAAGGAATTTGTAGTAGTAGTAGTAGTAGTATCAGTAGTACTAGTAGTTGTATTATTAGTAGTAATAGTAGTAGTATCAGTAGTATTAGTAGTAATATCAGTAGTAGTATCAGTATCAGTTTTTAAAGAATTTGAAGGAATTTGAAGGAATTTGTAGTAGTAGTAGTAGTAGTATTATCAGTAGTACTAGTAGTAGTAGTAGTTCTATTAGTAGTAGTAATAGTAGTAGTAGTAGTATCAGTAGTAGTAGTAGCAGCAGTAGTATCATTAGTAGTAGTAGTATCAGTAGTAGTAGTAGTATCAGTAGTAGTAGTAGTAGTAGTAGTAGTATCAGTAGTAGTAGTAGAAGTATCAGTAGTAGTAGGAGTAGTATCAGTAGTAGTAGTAGTATCAGTTTTTAAAGAATTTGAAGGAATTTGTAGTAGTAGTAGTAGTAGTAGTAGTAGTATCAGTAGTACTAGTAGTAGTAGTAGTAGTAGTAATAGTAGTAGTATCAGTAGTAGTTGTAGTACCAGCAGTAGCATCAGTAGTAGTAGCAGTAGCAGCAGTAGTATCATTAGTAGTAGTAGTAGTGGTAGTAGGATCAGTAGTAGTAGTAGTATCAGTAGTAGTAGTATCAGTTGTAGTAGTATCAGTTGTAGTAGTAGTAGTAGTAGTAGTAGGAGTAGTATCTGTTGTAGTATTAATATCAGTTGTATCAGAAGAATTAGAAGGAATTTGAAAAATTTGAAGAATTTGAAAAATTTGAAGAATTTGAAGTATTTGAAGTATTTGAAAAATTTGAAAAAATTTGAAAAATATGAAAAAATTTGAAAAATCTGAAAGATTTGAACCATTTGAACCATTTGAACAATTTGAACAATAAGAATGATTAAAAGAATTTGAAGGAATTTGAAGGAATATCAAAAATTTGAAGAATTTGAAGGAATTTGCATTCATTTCAATGGGAAAAAAGTACGCACAAAAAGTACAAATATTTTAAAAAGTATTAAAGTTAGAATAATGATGAGATATAGCAGGAATGTCGGGAAGGAGCTGAACGTTTTGACACCAAAATTGTTGAAATCGGTTGAAGTATGTGAGAGTAGTTACACGCCGACGGAATAATAATAATAATAATAATAATAACTAGAAAAAGCTGTTCCTACGCAACAGCGAGTGAGAATGCTAATCTGCAGAATGATTTGAGGAAAAGATGCAGAAGATCCATGCAGAAGAGAAAAAATAGCTGAAAAATATTAAAGAATTTGAAAAATTTGAAGAATTTGAACAATTTGAAGTAATTTGTAGTAGTAGTAGTAGTAGTAGTATCAGTAGTAGTAGTAGTAGTATCAGTAGTATCAATAGTAGCAGTAGTAGTAGTATCAGTAGTAGTAGTAGTAGTTTTTAAAGAATTTGAAGGAATTTGAAGGTATTTGAAGAATTTGAAGGAATTTGTAGTAGTAGTAGTAGTAGTATCAGTAGTACTAGTAGTAGTAGTAGTTGTATTATTAGTAGTAATAGTAGTAGTATCAGTAGTATTAGTAGTAATATCAGTAGTAGTAGCAGTATCAGTTTTTAAAGAATTTGAAGGAATTTGAAGGAATTTGTAGTAGTAGTAGTAGTAGTAGTAGTATCAGTAGTACTAGTAGTAGTAGTAGTTGTATTAGTAGTAGTAATAGTAGTAGTATCAGTAGTAGTAATAGTAGTATCAGTAGTAGTAGCAGTAGCGGCAGTAGTATCATTAGTAGTAGTAGTATCAGTAGTAGTAGTAGTATCAGTAGTAGTAGTAGTAGTAGTAGTAGTATCAGTAGTAGTAGTAGAAGTATCAGTAGTAGTAGGAGTAGTATCAGTAGTAGTAGTAGTATCAGTTTTTAAAGAATTTGAAGGAATTTGCAGAATTTAAAGGAATTTGTAGTAGTAGTAGTAGTAGTAGTAGTAGTGGTAGTAGTAGTAGTATCAGTAGTACTAGTAGTAGTAGTAGTAATAGTAGTAGTATCAGTAGTAGTTGTAGCATCAGCAGTAGCATCAGTAGTAGTAGCAGTAGCAGCAGTAGTATCATTAGTAGTAGTAGTAGTGGTAGTAGTATCAGTAGTAGTAGTAGTAGTATCAGTAGTAGTAGTATCAGTTGTAGTAGTAGTAGTAGTAGTAAGAGTAGTATCTGTTGTAGTTGTAGTATTAATATCAGTTGTATCAGAAGAATTAGAAGGAATTTGAAAAATTTGAAGAATTTGAAAAATTTGAAGAATTTGAAGTATTTGAAGTATTTGAAAAATTTGAAAAAATTTGAAAAATATGAAAAAATTTGAAAAATCTGAAAGATTTGAACCATTTGAACAATTTGAACAATAAGAATGATTAAAAGAATTTGAAGGAATTTGAAGGAATATGAAAAATTTGAAGAATTTGAAGGAATTTGCATTCATTTCAATGGGAAAAAAGTACGCACAAAAAGTACAAATATTTTAAAAAGTATTAAAGTTAGAATAATGATGAGATATAGCAGGAATGTCGGGAAGGAGCTGAACGTTTTGACACCAAAATTGTTGAAATCGGTTGAAGTATGTGGGAGTAGTTACACGCCGACGGAATAATAATAATAATAATAATAATAATAACTAGAAAAAGCTGTTCCTACGCAACAGCGAGTGAGAATGCTAATCTGCAGAATGATTTGAGGAGAAGATTCAGAAGATCCATGCAGAAGAGACAAAATAGCTGAAAAACATTGAAGAATTTGAAAAATTTGAAGAATTTGAACAATTTGAAGTCATTTGTAGTAGTAGTAGTAGTAGTAGTAGTAGTATCAGTTGTAGTAGTATCAGTAGTATCAGTAGTAGCAGTAGTAGTAGTAGTAGTAGTAGTAGTAGTAGTATCAGTAGTAGTAGTATTAGTTTTTAAAGAATTTGAAGGAATTTGAAGAATTTGAAGGAATTTGTAGTAGTAGTAGTAGTAGTATCAGTAGTACTAGTAGTACTAATAGTTGTATTATTAGTAGTAATAGTAGTAGTATCAGTAATAGTAGTAGTATCAGTAGTAGTAGTAGTATCAGTTTTTAAAGAATTTGAAGGAATTTGAAGGAATTTGTAGTAGTAGTAGTAGGATCAGTAGTACTAGTAGTAGTGGTATTATTAGTAGTAATAGTAGTAGTATCAGTAGTAGTAGTAGTAGTATCAGTAGTAGTAGTAGTATCAGTTTTTAAAGAATTTGAAGGAATTTAAAGGAATTTGTAGTAGTAGTAGTAGTAGTAGTATCAGTAGTACTAGTAGTAGTAGTAGTAGTAGTATCAGTAGTACTAGTAGTAGTAGTAGTTGTATTAGTAGTAGTAATAGTAGTAGTATCAGTAGTAGTAGTAGTAGTAGTAGTATCAGTAGTAGTAGTATCAGTGTTTAAAGAATTTGAAGGAATTTGTAGTGGTAGTAGTATTAGTAGTAGTATCAGTAGTACTAGTAGTAGTAGTAGTTGTATTAGTAGTAGTAATAGTAGTAGTAGCAGTAGTAGTTGTAGTAGCAGTAGTGGTAGCAGTAGCAGCAATAGTATCATTAGTAGTAGTAGTATTAGTAGTAGTAGTATCAGTAGTAGTAGTAGTAGTAGTATCAGTAGTAGTAGTAGTATGAGTTTTTAAAGAATTTGAAGGAATTTGTAGTAGTAGTAGTAGTAGTAGTAGTATCAGTAGTACTAGTAGTAGTAGTAGTAGTAGTAGTATCAGTAGTAGTTGTTGTAGTATCAGCAGTAGCATCAGTAGTAGTAGCAGTAGCAGCAGTAGTATCATTAGTAGTAGTAGTAGTAGTAGTATCAGTAGTAGTAGTAGAAGTATCAGTAGTAGTAGGAGTAGTATCAGTAGTAGTAGTTGTATCAGTTTTTAAAGAATTTGAAGGAATTTGAAGAATTTGAAGGAATTTGTAGTAGTAGTAGTAGTAGTAGTAGTAGTAGTATCAGTAGTACTAGTAGGAGTAGTAGTAGTAGTAATAGTAGTAGTATCAGTAGTAGTTGTTGTAGTATCAGCAGTAGCATCAGTAGTAGTAGCAGTAGCAGCAGTAGTATCATAAGTAGTAGTAGTAGTAGTAGTAGTATCAGTAGTAGTAGTATCAGTTGTAGTAGTAGTAGTAGTAGTAGGAGTAGTAGTAGTATCAGTTGTAGTAGTAGTAGTAGGAGGAGGAGTAGTATCTGTTGTAGTTGTAGTATTAATATCAGTTGTATCAGAAGAATTAGAAGGAATTTGAAAAATATGAAGAATTTGAAGTATTTGAAGTATTTGAAAAATTTGAAAAAATTTGAAAAATTTGAAAAAAATTGAAAAATCTCAAAGATTTGAACCATTTGAACCATTTGAACTATTAGAACAATAAGAATGATTACAAGAATTTGAAGGAATTTGAAGGAATATGAAAAATTTGAAGAATTTGAAGGAATTTGCATTCATTTCAATGGGAAAAAAGTACGCACAAAAAGTACAAATATTTTAAAAAGTATTAAAGTTAGAATAATGATGAGATATAGCAGGAATGTCGGGAAGGAGCTGAACGTTTTGACACCAAAATTGTTGAAATCGGTTGAAGTATGTGGGAGTAGTTACACGCCGACGGAATAATAATAATAATAATAATAATAACTAGAAAAAGCTGTTCCTACGCAACAGCGAGTGAGAATGCTAATCTGCAGAATGATTTGAGGAGAAGATGCAGAAGATCCATGCAGAAGAGAAAAAATAGCTGAAAAACATTGAAGAATTTGAAAAATTTGAAGAATTTGAACAATTTGAAGTAACTTGTAGTAGTAGTAGTAGTACTAGTACTAGTATCAGTAGTAGTAGTAGTAGTAGTAGTAGTAGTAGTAGTAGTAGCAGTAGTAGTAGTAGTATCAGTAGTAGTAGTATTAGTTTGTAAAGAATTTGAAGGAATTTGAAGGAATTTGTAGTAGTAGTAGTAGTAGTATCAGTAGTACTACTAGTAGTAGTAGTTGTATTATTAGTAGTAATAGTAGTAGTATCAGTAGTAGTAGTAGTATCGGTTTTTAAAGAATTTGAAGGAATTTGAAGGAATTTGTAGTAGTAGTAGTAGTATCAGTAGTACTACTAGTAGTAGTAGTTGTATTAGTAGTAGTAATAGTAGTAGTATCAGTAGTAGTAGTAGTAGTAGTATCAGTAGTAGTAGTAGTATCAGTTTTTAAAGAATTTGAAGGAATTTTTAGTAGTAGTAGTAGTAGTAGTAGTAGTAGTATCAGTAGTACTAGTAGTAGTAGTTGTTGTATTAGTAGTAGTAATAGTAGTAGTAGCAGCAGTAGTAGTTGTTGTAGTAGCAGTAGTAGTAGCAGTAGCAGCAGTAGTATCATTAGTAGTAGTAGTAGTAGTAGTAGTAGTATCAGTAGTAGTAGTAGTATCAGTAGTGGTAGTAGTAGTAGTATCAGTAGTAGTAGTAGAAGTACCAGTAGTAGTAGGAGTAGTATCAGGTTTTAAAGAATTTGAAGGAATTTGAAGAATTTGAAGGAATTTGTAGTAGTAGTAGTAGTAGTAGTAGTAGTAGTATCAGTAGTACTAGTAGTAGTAGTAGTAGTAGTAGCAGCAGTAGTATCATTAGTAGTAGTAGTGGTAGTAGTATCAGTAGTAATAGTAGTAGTATCAGTAGTAGTAGTATCAGTTGTAGTAGTAGTAGTAGGAGTAGTATCTGTTGTAGTAGTAGTATTAATATCAGTTGTATCAGAAGAATTAGAAGGAATTTGAAAAATTTGAAGAATTTGAAAAATTTGAAGTATTTGAAAAATTTGAAAAAATTTGAAAAATTTGAAAAAAATTGAAAAATCTGAAAGATTTGAAAAATCTGAAAGATTTGAACCATTTGAACAATTTCAACAATAAGAAGAATTTGAAAGAATTTGAAGGAATATGAAAAATTTGAAGAATTTGAAGGATTTTGCATTGATTTCAATGGGAGCAACCAAAAACGCACAAAAAGTGAAATATTTTAAAAAGTATAAAAGTTAGCAAAACCATGAGATATAGCAGGCATGCCGGGAACGAGCCGAACGTTTTGACACCAAAATTGTTGAAATTGGTTGAAGTATGCGGGAGTAGTTAGACGCCGACGGAATAATAATAATAATAATAAAGAAAAACAGGAAAACAATAAGTGAGAATGCTGTATAGCATTCTCACTGATAACTAGAAAAAGCTGTTCCTACGCAACAGCGAGTGAGAATGCTAATCTGCAGAATGATTTGAGAAGATGCAGAAGATCCATGCAGAAGAGAAAAAATAGCTGAAAAATATTAAAGAATTTGAAAAATTTGAAGAATTTGAACAATTTGAAGTAATTTGTAGTAGTAGTAGTAGTAGTATCAGTAGTAGTAGTAGTAGTATCAGTAGTAGCAGTAGTAGTAGTAGTATCAGTAGTAGTAGTAGTAGTAGTAGTATCAGTAGTAGCAGTAGTAGTAGTAGTATCAGTAGTAGTAGTAGTAGTAGTTTTTAAAGAATTTGAAGGAATTTGAAGGTATTTGAAGAATTTGAAGGAATTTGTAGTAGTAGTAGTATCAGTAGTACTAGTAGTAGTAGTTGTATTATTAGTAGTAATAGTAGTAGTATCAGTAGTTTTAGTAGTAATATCAGTAGTAGTAGCAGTATCAGTTTTTAAAGAATTTGAAGGAATTTGAAGGAATTTGTAGTAGTAGTAGTAGTAGTAGTAGTATCAGTAGTACTAGTAGTAGTAGTAGTTGTATTAGTAGTAGTAATAGTAGTAGTATCAGTAGTAGTAGTAGCAGCAGTAGTATCATTAGTAGTAGTAGTATCAGTAGTAGTAGTAGTATCAGTAGTAGTAGTAGTAGTAGTATCAGTAGTAGTAGGAGTAGTATCAGTAGTAGTAGTAGTATCAGTTTTTAAAGAATTTGAAGGAATTTGTAGAATTTAAAGGAATTTGTAGTAGTAGTAGTAGTAGTAGTTGTAGTAGTAGTATCAGTAGTACTAGTAGTAGTAGTAGTAGTAGTAGTAGTAGTAGTAGTAGTAGTAATAGTAGTAGTATCAGTAGTAGTTGTAGTACCAGCAGTAGCATCAGTAGTAGTAGCAGTAGCAGCAGTAGTATCATTATTGTATTATTAGTAGTAATAGTAGTAGTATCAGTAGTTTTAGTAGTAATATCAGTAGTAGTAGCAGTATCAGTTTTTATAGAATTTGAAGGAATTTGAAGGAATTTGTAGTAGTAGTAGTAGTAGTAGTATCAGTAGTACTAGTAGTAGTAGTAGTTGTATTAGTAGTAGTAATAGTAGTAGTATCAGTAGTAGTAGTAGCAGCAGTAGTATCATTAGTAGTAGTAGTATCAGTAGTAGTAGTAGTATCAGTAGTACTAGTAGTAGTATCAGTAGTAGTAGTAGAAGTATCAGTAGTAGTAGGAGTAGTATCAGTAGTAGTAGTAGTATCAGTTTTTAAAGAATTTGAAGGAATTTGTAGAATTTAAAGGAATTTGTAGTAGTAGTAGTAGTAGTAGTAGTAGTAGTAGTAGTATCAGTAGTACTAGTAGTAGTAGTAGTAGTAATAGTAGTAGTATCAGTAGTAGTTGTAGTACCAGCAGTAGCATCAGTAGTAGTAGCAGTAGCAGCAGTAGTATCATTAGTAGTAGTAGTAGTGGTAGTAGTATCAGTAGTAGTAGTATCAGTTGTAGTAGTATCAGTTGTAGTAGTAGGAGTAGTAGGAGTAGTATCTGTTGTAGTTGTAGTATTAATATCAGTTGTATCAGGAGAATTAGAAGGAATTTGAAAAATTTGAAGAATTTGACAAATTTGAAGAATTTGAAGTATTTGAAGTATTTGAAAAATTTGAAAAATTTTGAAAAATATGAAAAAATTTGAAAAATGTGAAAGATTTGAACCATTTGAACCATTTGAACAATTTGAACAATAAGAATGATTAAAAGAATTTGAAGGAATTTGAAGGAATATCAAAAATTTGAAGAATTTGAAGGAATTTGCATTCATTTCAATGGGAAAAAAGTACGCACAAAAAGTACAAATATTTTAAAAAGTATTAAAGTTAGATTAATGATGAGATATAGCAGGAATGTCGGGAAGGAGCTGAACGTTTTGACACCAAAATTGTTGAAATCGGTTGAAGTATGTGAGAGTAGTTACACGCCGACGGAATAATAATAATAATAATAATAATAATAATAATAATAATAATAAAGAAAAACAGGAAAACAATAAGTGAGAATGCTGTATAGCATTCTCACTGATAATAATAATAATAAAGAAAAACAGGAAAACAATAAGTGAGAATGCTGTATAGCATTCTCACTGATAATAAAGAAAAACAGGAAAACAATAAGTGAGAATGCTGTATAGCATTCTCACTGATAATAATAACTAGAAAAAGCTGTTCCTACGCAACAGCGAGTGAGAATGCTAATCTGCAGAATGATTTGAGGAAAAGATGCAGAAGATCCATGCAGAAGAGAAAAAATAGCTGAAAAATATTAAAGAATTTGAAAAATTTGAAGAATTTGAACAATTTGAAGTAATTTGTAGTAGTAGTAGTAGTAGTAGTATCAGTAGTAGTAGTATCAGTAGTATCAATAGTAGCAGTAGTAGTAGTATCAGTAGTAGTAGTAGTAGTTTTTAAAGAATTTGAAGGAATTTGAAGGTATTTGAAGAATTTGAAGGAATTTGTAGTAGTAGTAGTAGTAGTATCAGTACTACTAGTAGTAGTAGTAGTTGTATTATTAGTAGTAATAGTAGTAGTATCAGTAGTATTAGTAGTAATATCAGTAGTAGTAGCAGTATCAGTTTTTAAAGAATTTGAAGGAATTTGAAGGAATTTGTAGTAGTAGTAGTAGTAGTAGTATCAGTAGTACTAGTAGTAGTAGTAGTTGTATTAGTAGTAGTAATAGTAGTAGTATCAGTAGTAGTAATAGTAGTATCAGTAGTAGTAGCAGTAGCGGCAGTAGTATCATTAGTAGTAGTAGTATCAGTAGTAGTAGTAGTATCAGTAGTAGTAGTAGTAGTAGTAGTAGTATCAGTAGTAGTAGTAGAAGTATCAGTAGTAGTAGGAGTAGTATCAGTAGTAGTAGTAGTATCAGTTTTTAAAGAATTTGAAGGAATTTGCAGAATTTAAAGGAATTTGTAGTAGTAGTAGTAGTAGTAGTAGTGGTAGTAGTAGTAGTATCATTAGTACTAGTAGTAGTAGTAGTAATAGTAGTAGTATCAGTAGTAGTTGTAGCATCAGCAGTAGCATCAGTAGTAGTAGCAGTAGCAGCAGTAGTATCATTAGTAGTAGTAGTAGTGGTAGTAGTATCAGTAGTAGTAGTAGTAGTATCAGTAGTAGTAGTATCAGTTGTAGTAGTAGTAGTAGTAGTAGTAAGAGTAGTATCTGTTGTAGTTGTAGTATTAATATCAGTTGTATCAGAAGAATTAGAAGGAATTTGAAAAATTTGAAGAATTTGAAAAATTTGAAGAATTTGAAGTATTTGAAGTATATGAAAAATTTGAAAAAATTTGAAAAATATGAAAAAATTTGAAAAATCTGAAAGATTTGAACCATTTGAACAATTTGAACAATAAGAATGATTAAAAGAATTTGAAGGAATTTGAAGGAATATGAAAAATTTGAAGAATTTGAAGGAATTTGCATTCATTTCAATGGGAAAAAAGTACGCACAAAAAGTACAAATATTTTAAAAAGTATTAAAGTTAGAATAATGATGAGATATAGCAGGAATGTCGGGAAGGAGCTGAACGTTTTGACACCAAAATTGTTGAAATCGGTTGAAGTATGTGGGAGTAGTTACACGCCGACGGAATAATAATAATAATAATAATAATAATAATAATAATAATAATAAAGAAAAACAGGAAAACAATAAGTGAGAATGCTGTATAGCATTCTCACTGATAATAATAATAATAATAAAGAAAAACAGGAAAACAATAAGTGAGAATGCTGTATAGCATTCTCACTGATAATAATAAAGAAAAACAGGAAAACAATAAGTGAGAATGCTGTATAGCATTCTCACTGATAATAATAATAACTAGAAAAAGCTGTTCCTACGCAACAGCGAGTGAGAATGCTAATCTGCAAAATGATTTGAGGAGAAGATGCAGAAGATCCATGCCGAAGAAAACAAATAGCTGAAAAACATTGAAGAATTTAAAAAAATGGAAAAATTTGAACAATTTGAAATAATTTGTAGTAGTAGTAGTATAAGTAGTAGTAGTATTAGTTTTTAAAGAATTTGAAGGAATTTGAAGGTATTTGTAGTAGTAGTAGTAGTATCAGTAGTACTAGTAGTAGTAGTATCAGTAGTAGTAGTAGTAGTAGTATCAGTAGTATCAGTAGTAGTAGTATTAGTTTTTAAAGAATTTGAAGGAATTTGAAGGTATTTGAAGAATTTGAAGGAATTTGTAGTAGTAGTAGTAGTAGTATCAGTAGTACTAGTAGTAGTAGTAGTTGTATTATTAGTAGTAATAGTAGTTGTATCAGTAGTAGTAGTAGTAATATCACTAGTAGTAGTAGTATCAGTTTTTAAAGAATTTGAAGGAATTTGAAGGAACTTGTAGTAGTAGTAGTAGTAGTAGTATCAGTAGTACTAGTAGTAGTAGTAGTTGTAATAGTAGTAGTAATAGTAGTAGTATCAGTAGTAGTAGTAGTAATATCAGTAGTAGTAGTAGTATCAGTTTTTAAAGAATTTGAAGGAATTTGTAGTAGTAGTAGTAGTAGTATCAGTAGTACTAGTAGTAGTAGTTGTATTAGTAGTAGTAATAGTAGTAGTAGCAGTAGTAGTTGTTGTAGTAGCAGTAGCAGCAGTAGTATCATTAGTAGTATCATTAGTAGTAGTAGTAGTATCAGTAGTAGTAGTAGTAGTATCAGTAGTAGTAGTAGTAGTATCAGTAGTAGTAGTATTATCAGTAGTATCAGTAGTAGTAGTAGAAGTATCAGTAGTAGTAGGAGTAGTATCAGTAGTAGTAGTAGTATCAGTTTTTAAAGAATTTGAAGGAATTTGAAGGAATTTGTAGTAGTAGTAGTAGTAGTATCGGTAGTACTAGTAGTAGTAGTAGTAGTAATAGTAGTAGTATCAGTAGTAGTTGTTGTAGTATCAGCAGTAGCCTCAGTAGTAGAAGCAGTAGTGGCATTAGTAGTAGTAGTAGTGGTAGTAGTATCAGTAGTAGTAGTAGTAGTATCAGTAGTAGTAGTATCAGTAGTAGTAGTAGTAGTAGTAGTAGTAGTAGTAAGAGTAGTATCTGTTGTAGTAGTAGTATTAATATCAGTTGTATCAGAAGAATTAGAAGGAATTTGAAAAATTTGAAGAATTTGAAAAATTTGAAGAATTTGAAGTATTTGAAATATTTGAAAAATTTGAAAAAAATTGAAAAATTTGAAAAAATTTGAAAAATCTGAAAGATTTGAACCATTTGAACAATTTGAATAATAAGAATGATTACAAGAATTTGAAGGAATTTGAAGGAATATGAAAAATTTGAAGAATTTGAAGGATTTTGCATTGATTTCAATGGGAGCAACCAAAAACGCACAAAACGTGAAATATTTTAAAAAGTATAAAAGTTAGCATAACCATGAGATATAGCAGGCATGCCGGGAACGAGCCGAACGTTTTGACACCAAAATTGTTGAAATTGGTTGAAGTATGCGGGAGTAGTTAGACGCCGACGGAATAATAATAATAATAATAAAGAAAAACAGGAAAACAATAAGTGAGAATGCTGTATAGCATTCTCACTGATAATAATAATAATAATAAAGAAAAACAGGAAAACAATAAGTGAGAATGCTGTATAGCATTCTCACTGATAATAAAGAAAAACAGGAAAACAATAAGTGAGAATGCTGTATAGCATTCTCACTGATAATAAAGAAAAACAGGAAAACAATAAGTGAGAATGCTGTATAGCATTCTCACTGATAATAATAATAATAAAGAAAAACAGGAAAACAATAAGTGAGAATGCTGTATAGCATTCTCACTGATAATAATAATAAAGAAAAACAGGAAAACAATAAGTGAGAATGCTGTATAGCATTCTCACTGATAATAATAATAATAAAGAAAAACAGGAAAACAATAAGTGAGAATGCTGTATAGCATTCTCACTGATAATAAAGAAAAACAGGAAAACAACTAGAAAAAGCTGTTCCTACGCAACAGCGAGTGAGAATGCTAATCTGCAGAATGATTTGAGGAGAAGATGCAGAAGATCAATGCAGAAGAGAAAAAAATAGCTAAAAAACATTGAAGAATTTGAAAAATTTGAAGAATTTGAAGAATTTGAAGTAATTTGTAGTAGTAGTAGTAGTTGTAGTAGTACTAGAAGTACTATTAGTAGTAGTAGTAGTAGTATCAGTAGTAGTAGTAGTAGTATCAGTAGTATCAGTAGTAGCAGTAGTAGTAGTATCAGTAGTAGTAGTATCAGTTTTTAAAGGATTTGAAGGAATTTGTAGTAGTAGTAGTAGTATCAGTAGTACTAGTAGTAGTAGTAGTTGTATTATTAGTAGTAATAGTAGTAGTATCAGTAGTAGTAGTATCAGTAGTAGTAGTAGTATCAGTTTTTAAAAAAATTGAAGGAATTTGAAGGAATTTGTAGTAGTAGTAGTAGTAGTAGTAGTAGTATCAGTAGTACTAGTAGTAGTAGTTGTTGTATTAGTAGTAGTAATAGTAGTAGTATCAGTAGTAGTAGTAGTAGTATCAGTAGTAGTAGTAGTATCAGTTTTTAAAAAAATTGAAGGAATTTGAAGGAATTTGTAGTAGTAGTAGTAGTATTAGTAGTATCAGTAGTACTAGTAGTAGTAGTAGTTGTTGTATTAGTAGTAGTAATAGTAGTAGTATCAGTAGTAGTAGTAGTAGTATCAGTAGTAGTAGTAGTATCAGTTTTTAAATAATTTGAAGGAAATTGTAGTAGTAGTAGTATTAGTAGTAGTATCAGTAGTACTACTAGTAGTAGTAGTTGTATTAGTAGTAGTAATAGTAGTAGTAGCAGTAGTAGTTGTAGTAGCAGTAGTGGTAGCAGTAGCAGCAATAGTATCATTAGTAGTAGTAGTAGTAGTAGTAGTAGTAGTATCTGTAGTAGTAGTAGTAGTAGTAGTATCATCAGTAGTAGTAGTAGAAGTATCAGTAGTAGTAGGAGTAGTATCAGTAGTAGTAGTAGTATCAGTTTTTAAAAAATTTGGAGGAATTTGAAGAATTTGAAGGAATTTGTAGTAGTAGTAGTAGTAGTAGTAGTAGTATCAGTAGTACTAGTAGTAGTAGTAGTAATAGTAGTAGTATCAGTAGTAGTTGTTGTAGTATCAGCAGTAGCATCAGTAGTAGTAGCAGTAGCAGCAGTAGTATCATTAGTAGTAGTAGTAGTATTATTATCAGTAGTAGTAGTAGTATCAGTAGTAGTAGTAGTAGTAGTAGTATCAGTAGTAGTAGTAGAAGTATCAGTAGTAGTAGTAGTAGTATCAGTAGTACTAGTAGTATTAGTAGTAGTAGTAGTAATAGTAGTAGTATCAGTAGTAGTTGTTGTAGTATCAGCAGTAGCATCAGTAGTAGTAGCAGTAGCAGCAGTAGTATCATTAGTAGTAGTGGTAGTAGTATCAGTAGTAGTAGTAGTAGTAGTATCAGTAGTAGTAGTATCAGTTGTAGTAGTAGTAGTAGTAGGAGTAGTATCTGTTGTAGTAGTAGTATTAATATCAGTTGTATCAGAAGAATTAGAAAGAATTTGAAAAATTTGAAGAATTTGAAAAATTTGAAGAATTTGAAGTATTTGAAGTATTTGAAAAATTTGAAACAATTTGAAAAATTTGAAAAAATTTGAAAAATCTGAAAGATTTGAACCATTTGAACCATTTGAACAATTTCAACAATAAGAATGATTACAAGAATTTGAAGGAATATAAAAAATTTGAAGAATTTGAAGGAATTTGCATTCATTTCAATGGGAAAAAAGTACGCACAAAAAGTACAAATATTTTAAAAAGTATTAAAGTTAGAATAATGATGAGATATAGCAGGAATGTCGGGAAGGAGCTGAACGTTTTGACACCAAAATTGTTGAAATCGGTTGAAGTATGTGGGAGTAGTTACACGCCGACGGAATAATAATAATAATAATAATAATAATAATAATAAAGAAAAACAGGAAAACAATAAGTGAGAATGCTGTATAGCATTCTCACTGATAAAGAAAAACAGGAAAACAATAAGTGAGAATGCTGTATAGCATTCTCACTGATAATAATAATAATAAAGAAAAACAGGAAAACAATAAGTGAGAATGCTGTATAGCATTCTCACTGATAACTAGAAAAAGCTGTTCCTACGCAACAGCGAGTGAGAATGCTAATCTGCAGAATGATTTGAGGAGAAGATGCAGAAGATCCATGCAGAAGAGAAAAAATAGCTGAAAAATATTAAAGAATTTGAAAAATTTGAAGAATTTGAACAATTTGAAGTAATTTGTAGTAGTAGTAGTAGTAGTATCAGTAGTAGTAGTAGTAGTAGTAGTAGTACCAGTAGTATCAGTAGTAGCAGTAGTAGTAGTAGTATCAGTAGTAGTAGTAGTAATTTTAAAGAATTTGAAGGAATTTGAAGGTATTTGAAGAATTTGAAGGAATTTTTAGTAGTAGTAGTAGTAGTAGTATCAGTAGTACTAGTAGTAGTAGTAGTTGTATTATTAGTAGTAATAGTAGTAGTATCAGTAGTATTAGTAGTAATATCAGTAGTAGTAGCAGTATCAGTTTTTAAAGAATTTGAAGGAATTTGAAGGAATTTGTAGTATTGTAGTAGTAGTAGTAGTAGTATCAGTAGTACTAGTAGTAGTAGTAGTTGTATTAGTAGTAGTAATAGTAGTAGTATCAGTAGTAGTAGTAGTAGTATCAGTAGTAGTAGCAGTAGCAGCAGTAGTATCATTAGTAGTAATAGTATCAGTAGTAGTAGTAGTATCAGTAGTAGTAGTAGTAGTAGTAGTAGTAGTAGTAGTAGTAGTATCAGTAGTAGTAGTAGAAGTATCAGTAGTAGTAGGAGTAGTATCAGTAGTAGTAGGAGTAGTATCAGTAGTAGTAGTAGTAGTAGTATCAGTTTTTAAAGAATTTGAAGGAATTTGCAGAATTTAAAGGAATTTGTAGTAGTAGTAGTAGTAGTAGTAGTAGTAGTAGTATCAGTAGTACTAGTAGTAGTAATAGTAGTAGTATCAGTAGTAGTTGTAGTATCAGCAGTAGCATCAGTAGTAGTAGCAGTAGCAGCAGTAGTATCATTAGTAGTAGTAGTAGTGGTAGTAGTATCAGTAGTAGTAGTAGTATCAGTAGTAGTAGTATCAGTTGTAGTAGTAGTAGTAGTAGTAAGAGTAGTATCTGTTGTAGTTGTAGTATTAATATCAGTTGTATCAGAAGAATTAGAAGGAATTTGAAAAATTTGAAGAATTTGAAAAATTTGAAGAATTTGAAGTATTTGAAGTATTTGAAAAATTTGAAAAAATTTGAAAAATATGAAAAAATTTGAAAAATCTGAAAGATTTGAACCATTTGAACAATTTGAACAATAAGAATGATTAAAAGAATTTGAAGGAATTTGAAGGAATATGAAAAATTTGAAGAATTTGAAGGAATTTGCATTCATTTCAATGGGAAAAAAGTACGCACAAAAAGTACAAATATTTTAAAAAGTATTAAAGTTAGAATAATGATGAGATATAGCAGGAATGTCGGGAAGGAGCTGAACGTTTTGACACCAAAATTGTTGAAATCGGTTGAAGTATGTGGGAGTAGTTACACGCCGACGGAATAATAATAATAATAATAATAATAATAATAATAATAATAATAAAGAAAAACAGGAAAACAATAAGTGAGAATGCTGTATAGCATTCTCACTGATAAGTGAGAATGCTGTATAGCATTCTCACTGAAAAGAAAAAGCCTCTCTGAACAAATGCATCTTCAATTTGTTTTTAAAAAGGGCTGGATCAGTGATGGCACCAGGGTCCAATGGATGTTAGTTCCAGGGTGTGGGTCCCACCACATTCTGTCTTTTGCTTGTTTAAAACCAAAAAATTATGCCCTAACCACTGTTTGACAGTGGTAATGCAATCCAGTATTGAATGGAGTATGTAATGGAGTGTAACCTGGCTTCAGTGACAAGTAGATCTGTAGATCGTCAGCGTAGCAAGGGAAGGATAACTGGTCCTGAGTTATAATAGCTCTAAGTGGCAGCATATGAAGGGAAAAAGAAGAGGGCCAAGAATGGAGCCTTAGCACTAGAAGAGGTAACATTATTAATCTAAGAAAGAAAGAAAATATTCTTAAAGCAACTATTATATAACACCCTCACCAACATTTAAAACTACATTAATTACTGGAACAACCTAAGTTTACTTAATATCTTGGCTCCACAAAGAGAAGACTTACTGAAGTTTAGAAATAACTTGGACAACTTGTGTTGCTGACCCAACTGTGCTGCCTTTTACACGACAAACAATAAGCGTTGTGATGCTTTGGACAACACACACACACACACACACACACTCCTGGAGAAGCTAGTAGTGTAAAGTACTACTCAGAGTAATTTGAGCTTTTTATTTCAATACTCTAAAACTTTGGCCCGTCAAGGCAATTTATCTGGCGCTCAAGAGCCAAGAAAGGCATATCATCTCAAAAAGTAGAGACATATATCTAGTATAGTGTATAAAGTGGCTGAAGCTGTGCCTCCTGTAGCGAATGTTGATTTTTTTTTTAACTGTGTAATAACAGCATCCGGCCACAAAATTAGAAATAAGGGTGTTAATTTTATGTTACTGAGATTTTTTTTATTTTTTTTATGTGAACTGGAATGAAATTATGAAATCTAGAGTGTAATCTATACAGGTGCAACTGGCCCTTTTAATGAGTGCATGATGCCAAAGTGGCCCAACATAGAATTGAGTTTGACACCCCTGCTCTAAAAAGATCACACTAAGCCAGTTTGCACAATCAGATTTCTTTCACAGGAAAGACCAAACATCAGGGCTGTTTGCTGTGACCCATTTTGCACATGGGCCAAACCTCCTACGAGAAAGTAGCTTTAAATCAGTGGATGGGCAGGTTGATGTCTCATATGAATTACATCAATACAGTTTTAGTTTGTTCATGGGGGCTGACTGAGTAAGCGCCCTGAAGCACATCAGTTTAATAAAATGCTGGCCAGGATTTCATCTCCACATGTAGTTATACAAACATGCAGATGAGAAGATATGATTCAGTCCATCAGAAAAGAAAGAGTTTTGTCCCATTCTAAGCTGCTTCAAAAGCTGCTGTATTGGAAACAACCTATTCTTTCTTGTTTTGCTAACCCAGTCGACCCCTGTGAAGAATTTTGTACTTAACGGGGGTGGGGTGGGGGTTATGAGTTTAGGTTATAGGTAAAAGAAAATTAACAAGTTCTACCGAAAGTTAGGACCAATGCAGATTTTAACCATCTTAAACTAACTCCAAACCTCAAAAAATCACAGTGGTTTATGAAAACACAATTTTATGAACCTCCAGCCCTCGTCACGTATACATTAAATGGTTGCTTGGTTTCTTTGCTGAAAGACATGCAGCTGACCAAACGGCAACAACAAGAACTGCACTTGGGGAGGGTGAAACTGCCAACAATGAGAAGAAGACTGCATCCATGAAAACTGTGTAACTAGGGGAGTGACTTTAGGGTCTGCCCCAGCAGCATCATTGTAAAAATATCGTTGGTCCAGCATGATCAGCTTGCTTGTGAGAATAAAGAGATTTTGATGCGCATCCTGATCTCCAGTGAATCTTTGCTTTCTTGTTTTTCTTTTCCAACAGCCACTAAGGATCTTCCTGTGTTAAACGTTTACAATGAACTGAACATGCACAGCAATATTGGTCAGAAAACAAAAAGGCAGTGAAAAACTCAACATTATAGCATTCTCTTAAACTGATATTTTGCCTTTTTATATTGCTTCACTCTCATATCTAATAGTTTCTCTGGCCAGATAAGCTATATGTGCTCTGTTCTTTTTGCAGAGGAAGATCATTGGTGGCACACTGCCTCCTAACTTCATTTATCATGTAAATAATCAAGGTATTATTCAAAGATTAATGGGGTTCTTTGGAAATTGTTGTACAACGCAAATGTGACTATTATTTAAAGGCTCATAAAAGCAGTTGAATAATCTGCCATGTTATTGAGATAGGAATTGTTTTAAGATTAAGATCCTCTTTTATCTTTGCCCCTCTTGGACTAGCATCTAAGCACTATTCTGCATTTATAATAAATGGAGGGATTTAGCTACGGCAGAGAAGATACTGCTGCTTACAACCTTTAAGGTACAAAATGGTCCTGTCTATGTCAGGATTACGTTTTGTACCGTTTTAGACAACTGACGAGTATACTTCAAGGAATTGCAGTTGTAGAATTTCAATTAATACATACCAGCAGATTCCTTTGACTTTTTGCAGTTGGATCAGGAGTGAGAATCTGTCATATGTCAAATAACTTAACTGGGAACAACAGCGACTAGAGCAAAAGAACATGGGAGTAGAGTCCAATCCTAAATTTTGCATCTGAATAAAATTGACACTTGAGATTCAAGCACTTTTAATAGTAGGCGCTATTATCTTCGTAATTCCCAAAAATACTCAGCAGCCTACTGAAAAATAAATGTATATACCATAGATAACATGGTTTAACTGCAAGTGTATGGCTTGTTTATGGGTTAAAAGTGTAGGTAGAAAGTGACAAAATGGCAACATGTTACAAAATTGGGGCAACAATAGCCAAAGGAGTTTAGTTGACCCAGAGCCGTACCTACATGTGAACAGGAAGTACACATTTAATAAAATAAAGACAGCAGCCTTAGAATATCTAACAACCGTTTTTTTAACTGTTGAATTTTAACTTAAAATAAAATTTGCTTGTTATTCATATTACTAATCTAGTCTTTAATTCTGTCTATGCGTTTTTGCCACAGTCACGCCCAGACTTCCCCATTGTGAAACAATAAAGGTGTTTCTTATTTTATCTCAACAACAAAATTGGCACTCAATAAAACATTACTAGCTAAAAATTGCCTGCCTTTATCGACTTTATGACCAACTTTGGTCAAAGTGTGAAAGCTGAACATAGCTAGCACTAGCTTGCGCCAACCTCATTACATGAAGGGCAACATAAACTAACTTTCTTGTGAAAACCAGTGTTATCAACACAAGTGGTTGGAATTTGCACAATTATCCAGCATAATTTTGTTATCTCACCATCAGTTATTCCAATGTGTGACTGAGGTTCAGCAAAAGTCTGATTAGCTTGTTCTTGAGTTCAAAATGGTGATCTGTGAGGAATACTGAGGCTGCTTCTTGTCCGCTTCTAATCCAACAAACTGGGTCACAATTTTGGACCCCCAATAGTGGTTTAAACTACTGCAACTTCGGGCCCATCAGCAGAAACCCAGCATTTAGGTCAAAGCAACCCAGCAGTTTTTGGTGTGTATGAATGGTTTGGCAGAAATTAGTCAAAAGACTTTATTTCCCTCTAACACTGTTAAACAAATTAGGCTTCTGAAGCCCTGTGGCTGATTACTAGACATGGATGTCATTGTGTTTGAGAAGTGAGAAGAAACAACCAGTGCATTATTCAAAGTTTCTAAGTTTCTGTCAGACATGACTTTTCCTAAACACCTAATTTGATTGCAGTAACTGCTTTTGCACTGCTCATCATTTTTAGCTTATGAATTTTTTAAAGAATTGACCCTTGAGCAAATATTTCGAAATGACCCAGTGTTTAACTCTATACTTTACTGAAGTAGATATTAACATATGGACGAATGTACCAGGAGAATCAAGCCTACCTCTTGCAACCAGCGATTCACAAAGATTATGGAGGATTTGAAGAAGAGTCCACCCAGGGCTCTGTTTTAGACCTTGTTTATCACAAAACACTTCCTGTCTAATGAAAGGTTAAATAAACAAAAAAAAAGAACGATATTTTAAGTAGAGATATAAAACTGTAAGTTGTAAGATTTCACACTGCAATCTGATAAAATTACTGGACAAATAAGAAGAGTTCAGTGTCTTTGGAACTTTTCGATTTTATTGATGAATGATTGACACAGTTAAATTATCTTTAAAATAGCCACAAACAGAATTCTTACAGAGCCCCAATGCAACAAATGTATTTTTTTATTTCTTTTTAATCTTTTAATATATATTTGAATAATACTATTTTAAATCTTAACTTAGAATGGTTTAAAATTTTAAGTTGCTACTGAAATTACAACTCTTGTAATTTAATTATCAGTTTTACTCATTTTTATGTTCTCAATATTTGTTTTGTTCTATTTGTTTTGTCCACTAGGATGTGTGTTGCTGTCAGGTCAACTTGTAAAAGAGGTCTCAATCTCAGTGGGTCTTTAGCCTGGCTAAATAAAAGTAAAAAAAATTAAAAATACAACAAATGATAACTATTTTAAAGAAAACTATGAGAGTATCAACCATACATGTTATTACAGTTTTTCTCCATTGGTTTGGCTCATTTCTTAAAACAGAAATTACATTCTTAAAACTCTAATATCATTTGGCAAAACAATTATACATTTCACACCATAGCTTACTTGCAAAAACTCATATCTCTCCCAAAAATGTTCACCCATGCTTCAAAACTAAATTCCTTTTCCATATAAATAGTCAGTGCCACCAAAATTGCCAAGATTCTTCTCAATTGCTTTGGCTCATTTCTTGAAACAGACCAGATGTTCTCAACACTCTTGGTGCTTTTGCCAAAATAGCCTGGATTGTTCAGCACAACACCATAGCTTACTTGCAAAAACTCACATCTCTCCTAAAACAGTTCACCCATGTGTCAAAACCAAATTCCTTTCTCATAAAAATAGGCAGCGCCCCCAAAATGAATCATCCCTTTGACATTGTGTGAGCACTGCAAGTCAAAATGTCTAGATGTTTTGTCACTGTTGGTTAGGACTACCTAGTGGTACATAATTGTGCATAAAACTGAAAATAAAAAAGTTTTTGCAGTAAGAGTAGCCTCAAAGGCTTGACATCACACATTACACTCATAATGCCAAGGAAATTGTAACGATTTTCATTCACACAAATAAAATAACTTCCATATATTACAGTACTGTACAGTCGAGTAAAAAGAAAAAATATATACAGCATAATATTCTGTAATATAAACACAAACAAAAACAAAAATTGTATGCTGTAAATAGAGTAAAGCGGGAGTTTCAACACTAACACTTCACCGGTCACTGTCCTCACCCTCCTGGCTGTCCACGCTGCTGTCTGTCTGGCCACGGATTCTCGTCCACATCACAGCGTATATCATCCCTTGCAATGCAACGAGGGAAGAAACGGCATGCATGTCGCAACCCTTCCCTACAATTATCTCCTGTAATGTCTCCACACGCAACGTCCATTGCATGGAGCAGGGACTTTTGATGTTGAGCCTGATGCTCATATACTCGCCACCTCCAAGCGTAGAAAAACTCCTCAATAGGATTCAGGAAAGGAGAGTAAGGTGGTAGAAACTCCATGACCATCCTTGGATGGTTTGGATGATGGAGGAGACTGTAAAGCAAGGCACATTAGGCTACACCTGGCGACCTGCCTCTGCCACTGAGGCGGTGATTGACAACATGGTCTATAATTGTGGCACGAATTTCACCCGGGACAGCATGGTGTCTTCGTCCTCCTCTGCCTTTTCGCCCTATCCCATCACTACGCAACGTCACTCCTCTTCTTCCTCTTCCTGAAACAGGACGTTGCCCTTGTTCATTTACTTGGCCTCTTGTCTCCATGTTCAGAAATTGTACTGGTCCTGGTCCAGCTCTATAAGTCGGCCTACATGTTTGGCAGCGCTCACGATCATGGACAGCACCTGTTAGGTAACTAACTGCACATATACCGTTTGATTGGTCATCTGAGATGCATGAAACTCCCCCTTCGTTAGTAAAGTTTTAGTTTCACTTGACTGTCAATTACTGTCATGAATTATCAAATGTATGGTAATCATGGTGTTATGTCTCTTCACTAATTTTGACAAGTCAACAGACTATTGTGCATGTGATGACTTACACAATGAAATCCTGCTGACATATTTTGGAGATAAGAACTATTAGATTGAGAATCAGCTAATTGGTTAATCAGTTCAGACTACCAATTCACTTGGAAAATATGCATACTGTAGGCTACTTGCACTTAATCATTTGCACAGATGCACTGAGACACTTGACCTGAACAAAGACGTTTGCAATTTGATGAAGTGAATGAGAAATGCTATTCTGTTGTGAATAATTGCCGAGTGGTTTGGAGGTTTGTCCATGTAATTTTGAGAATGTAATTCCTGTTTCAGGAAATGGGTCAAACCATTGGAGAAAAACTGTAATTTGTGCTTACTCTTAACTGAAAACACACGTCACTGCTGACAGGAATCTAGACAGGGAGGGCTGTGCTCTGCAAGCTTGAGCCTGCCTTTGGAATAAGTAGGAGCTGAAGACCACTGGGAGGCAGAGACAGGGAACAGGGCTGTAAAGCCACAAGTCAACTTTACTCCTATTTCCTCTTCGGGTTCCTTTAAGGTGTCGGAGAAGACCTGCCCAGTCATAGTCAGTATGAAGTTGGCAGTCCAGTGTCTTTGCTTCCTGCCATTCTCCTTTCTCAGTTTTGGATTGGATACCCACACATCGCTCAGTAGAAGCAAAACCTCTCACAGTGATGGTGAGTGAGAAATATTTTTTGAACTTCTTATTGCATTTATGCTGCATTTAATGAAATAGAAGTTATGCCGTGAAGACTAAAATGGAAAAGCAATAACTGCTTGTCAAGTTACCATCTCCATTCCTGAACAAGCCAATGGCTTTCAAAAAAAGGAAGACCCTAGATCTGATACATAATGATTATAATGCAACTGTCCAACATGAAACCATGTCACATATCACTAAACTTGTAAATTAGACCATTTAAGGCTGAACCACGCAAACTGTAATTTAACACATAACTAGTTGTATATAACCGTAAAATAAAAATTAATGTTTAAGCATTTCTTATGGACCTTAGTCACTATTAAGGATTAGAAAATATAAAACAGAGGCATTTGAGTCTGAGATAGATAGATAGATAGATAGATAGATAGATAGATAGATAGATAGATAGATAGATAGATAGATAGATAGATAGATAGATAGATAGATAGATAGATAGATAGATAGATAGATAGATAGATAGATAGATAGATAGATAGATAGATAGATAGATATTTTTTACTATAAACTATAAACCGATCTTCTTTACATTAGGCACAATTAATTTTTTCTTCTGACAGATTTAGGTTTAAAGTAATCTTTTTATTTTACCAATATGTTTCTTCTGACGGATGTCAATGTTAATGTTTAGGAGTTGCCCAGCCAGAGTCTCAGTGAGAATATGATAGAGAATCTGGGGAGGGAGCTAAAGACCAGGGTGATGGCAAGAAGGCTCTCCAGCTTAAAGGACTTGGAGCTAATTACCAAAGATAAATTATACAAATTCCAGTATTGACATGCAGAAATCTGGTCAGCATTTTTAAAAATGGTTAATCCTAACAGGTGAAACATGTAGAGGTAATTGAGCAGAGTGTGAGAGAGCAGTGATATGGCAGAGACAGGAGGGGAGCAGAACCTAACAGGAAAACATGGTGAATGAACAGATCTAACCAAAAGAACTCAATAACAGAACTACTTAAATCATAATGAACAGGACCTGACTTCGACAGGAACCAAATCTTACAGACTGACAAATGAACAATATAAAGTGAGAACGCATAAACAAAACTGCAGGATCACTTGGAACCTAATCCTAAGTAATCCAACCCCTGGGGATGCTGACATCCAGAGGAAGATTGTTCTAAAGCTTAAATTCCCAAAATGAAAAAGCTTGCTCACCATCAAGCTTCTTCCTGACCTCAGGCTCAATCAAAAGGCCAGTTCCCTCAGAAGGGAGATCATGAGAAGGTACATACATGTTGAAAAGATCATTTAAATAAGAAGGCGCAAGTTCATGAAGAATTTTCATGAAGATCTGCATCTATGTCTTTGCAGAGTTAAGTAACAGGAAATTCTCTGATAACTAATTCCTAACAGCTGTAAGACAGACCTCAAGTTTGGACAAACTAGACCCATTTTTAAGAGTAACAGGTGTTGTGCCATTACGCATGGTATAAAGTTATTTAATGTTTATTAAATAATTCTCTGTCTGTTAGGTATTGTCCAGTGAATATCAGCCCAACAGCTGATATTAGGACAATAGTTGAAAGGATTGATTCGAGCACTGCCATTCTTTTAACAGCAAACTCTACACATATAGAATAAAGGAGTGACAACCTCTCTTAAAGTTCAAGAATTTATTAATAGAAATAAATGAACATCCAGAGAACCACTATCAAATCCTCTCTACTAGGTCAGTGAGACTTAACTAAACTACTAAGCAAAATTAAGATAAAAAGAAACTAAGGAACTATGTACACTATGTAAATAAAATAGTTGAAAACCATCATCAGAATGATTCGGTGAATCCTGGTTCACTGCAGATTCAAGTTAGAGAACCAAGGTTCATCTAAAAGACTGTGGAATGAGATCAAATTAGCTTAACTAATTTAGAACGACATTTGATATGTTCAACCCATTCACAATCCAAATCCTGAGTTAAACAAAACATTATTTGAGGAGATATCGTTTTAAAGAATGATTTGCTCAGTAAAACTCACTAACCTTTAGGAAACTTGATTTTTATTAATGTGATTATTTATCCAGGAATTAATTAGACTCAAATTGGTAACTTGGAAACCTAGACGCTGTAGCGGACGACGACCGGAAATGACGTGTGTCGGAGCACGTCCTTGTCGTGTTTACATTAGTTTGATGAGTTCAGAATCAGAATCAGAATCAGACATACTTTAATAATCCCAGAGGGAAATTAATTTTGTTACATGCTCCAGATATACACACATTTTTATATATATATATTTACAACATTCCACACAAAGTAATATAAATATATACATATATAAGTCAATATATATATATAACTATAAATCCAAGTAAAGTGATAGTGACTTGTGCAAGAACAGTGCAAAGAATGAATAAATGTCAATTACAGAGGGGGGGTGTCTGAATCACTGAGGGAGGCGTTGTAAAGATTGATGACCACAGGCAGGAATGATTTCCTGTGGCGCTCTGTGGTGCATCTGGGTTAGAGGAGTCTTCTGCTGAAGGAGCTCCTCTGCGGAGCAGAGGTTACACAAAACACCATCGAATATACATTAATCTTCTCTATTACTGATGTACTAACGCTCATAGCACTATCATATGATGGTGGAGCGAAACGAAAACAAACATTATGTTTAAAACAAACTGTTATGTTTAACTAGGATATTAGCAGTAAGTGATCCGGGAGGCTAATAGCGTTATGCCAGTGGACATTCAGCACTAATTGAAAAAGACTTTTAAACTCTATTTGATGGTTAATGAATGGACAGGAAAACACATAAAACCCTTATGGAAATAAAGTTTGTTATGACGGTAAAAACACACTCAAACACATCAGCAAAGCTTTGTTTCAACAATGCTAGGGGGCGGCTCGGCCTGCTAGCTCCTTGTCATTTACTCAGTCAAACCTTAAACAAAACAGAAAAGAAATACATTAAAAGTAAACCATTCAAAATTTTCCCGGTTTATTTTTCTGCCAAGCCTCTGCTTTTGTCTGGTTGTGGCAACGGGGCATCCAATTACAGTGAATCACTCCAAGGTAATGCTGGTTGTAGCAGCGAGCAAGCGGCTGACTCGAAAGGGGTAAACTCCTCGTGAATCCTGGCCTGGTATGCGCTTTAGAGGGGCTCCAATGGGCTGCGCTTGGGCTGTGTACACGGGGACCTGTGTTGGCCAGGGGTTCGGTATAGGGGCTGATTCCTTACTCCAGGGTCTGATTTTGCAGAAGATAGACTGCAGACTTAAGCCCCATTTATACTACCCTTTTTTAACCGTGCCGAGAAAAGTCTGAGCTCGGTAACTGAGATAACTATTGAGTGTAAATGGAACGCAAACTGAACTGAACCGTACCAGACACAACCGATCCACGCTAAATCTAGACCATCTAGATAGTAGGTCTCGGGACGGTCTTTCACTGACTCGGTTCTCTGATAACAAAGAGCGCATGAGGAGACCGCGTCATCTCCTTACATTCAGCTGACTAATTTCACGGTTTCAGACATTCACAAAAATATTAGCTTCCTTACCGTGCCACACGATTTCCAGTGATGATTCTGCTTAGCAGTGTGATGAACCTCAGCGTCTGTCGTTGTTTCCTGCGTCTGTAAGCCCTGATTAGACTATCGTTTGTCTTATCCACTCCCCAAAAGCCGACTCTGTCAAGTAAATTTACCAAATGTTGCCTTCTTCGCCTGACTCTCCGCAAACAACGAAATATCACAATTATAACCAAACATAACTCCCTGAATGTTACGGGCGCCACCATTTTTATTTGCTTGATTCCCTCCTTCAATCCTAGAGAGCCGTAGTACCGTAGAACGTCACTAGGAGGCGAGGAACCGCGCTAACGTGATGTGTTAATGGTCGTAAGAACCAAGCTCGGCACGGTTAACTGATCCAAGCTTGGTACGAACTCGGCATGGATCGGTTAAAAAAGGGTAGTGTAAATGGGGCTTTAGCTTCGATCCAGCCTGCATACTGTATGTGCGTGGGTCTCTCCAGTGTAGCATTCCTCTCCTCGATGGCCGACCGACAAAGAGAAAGATAAATCCTAGGGGGCTTGATACATAGCAGTGTTGACTGTTCAGTGGCTTTAAACTTACAGTCAGATTAAATCATCAGCATGTAGATAATCAGCATAGCAGTGGAAACCAATTCCAAAAGAATGAAGTAATTGCCCTAACTGGGGCAAGATAGAGGGAAAAAAGCAGGGGACCCAAAACAGAGCCTTGTGGAACTCCATGTCTGACTGCACAAGACTCAGACAGAACATTACTAAACAAAACACTTTGAGTTCTTCTTGCCCATTGATCACTGTAGATAGGCACTAGCTCCACATGTGGCCCTGCAAGGATAAGCAGCTATATTGTTTGGATGAATGGATGGATGAATATTCATAAAAGGTAAATGGCTTGTACTTGTATTGCGCTTTAACTGGTCCGATGACCCCAAAGTGCTTTACACTACAATCAGTCATTCACACCCTGACGGTGGTGAGCTATGTTAGCAGCTACAGCTGCCCTGGGGCAGGCTGATAGAGGGGAGGCTGCCATACATCGGCGCCACCGGGCCTTCTGACCATTGCCAGCTTAAGGCATGGCATGTCATAGGGATATAAATACTTTATGACATGCCATTTTTGAATAAAACATGCCATTTTTCCAAATTGAAACCTCTTTTACATTGTGTTATCTTTTGAGAGATGCCAGCATCATGTAGTATCAGAAAACAAACTTTGGATCTAAATCTACCAGAGCTATGAATAATTTGAGGCTTAACTGCATAGGACTTGAATGATTATCTCATTGGAAATGCTCGTGTTATAAAAGATAGGTGGATTCAATAATTTAAACAAAAGATGTATTGATTTTTCCCCATAAAATATAAATAATTTTAATGGCTAATGTTTAACCCTCCAACATTTCTTTTTATAATGAACATAGATCACATGGGGCTTGACTTAAGACAGGCAGCTAGTATTAATTAAGGCATTCTTTTTCAATAGGAGGAAGAGATAAATTCAAAGGGCATATATTTAGCTATCAGTTCAGACATGAGAAGAGCTCTGAGATACGCTGCACAATTACCTCAGTCTCTGCTCATTTTATGGTTTCAAAAGTTTATGGCTGGAAGTGATTTGTGTTAATACTATGATAGTTTTATGCACACCTTGATTTATTGCTGCAGAATGGACTATTTTCATCTCTGCCACTGCAGTCTGTGCAAATACAGTCTGTATTTTTTCATATGAGAAGAAAATGGCAAAGGAGAGCCTTAGCCATCAGGCTTATCTAAGGTTTGATTAGTATGGCATGATCTGGGAGGAGAAAGATCATCAACATGGCCTAGCATGGCTGGCGTCACCTCAGAAAAGAAGTAATAGAACACAAAGTCATGCAGGCTTGTGAGGAATGCAGCCTTCGTGTGTTTTGTACAAACTGTTGGCAATTTTACATGAAACCTTAGTGTTTTGAATACAGCTGTTAACACTTTTGACAGCATTTCCACTTCATAAGTCCATATGGCTGCACTATGAATCAGTCAAGCAAAACCATCGGTAGCGAACCATCCCAGAGTTTCTGTCTCCTATCAGGAACTCACCTTTGAGACGCAAGCGTAGCCCCAGCTCCTCAAACGGTGTGATTGCTGTAGCATCAATCTTACACTTCTGCTAAAGAAGTGCCAAAGTTAGCTCTGTTTGGGGAAGTACGATTTATTTGAGTTGTAAAATACAAGGTTTGGCCAATTTCAGCTTGGAATATTTAGATTTTAATGTACAAGCATATTTCATCTGACAAGAAAAGTGTCTGTGTCGAAAAAGGGTTTAAGTGTACGATTAGAAAAGAAGAAAGTTAGTACTTTTTATACTGTGGGATCAGCAGTACACATAAAGGTTTTGGAAAAGATAATTATGTTGCCAATGAGGAAAGTTTAAACTTGGTGGTATTCAGGAATCGGCATTGATGACCTCAAGTAGATAAAAAGGAAGTGGAATTTGTGTGTTATCTTGTTTTTAGGTAATGTAGCTGATGTTGTACAGTGTGTTACTTTTTTTCCAAGAAGAAATGCTCAAAACTTATTGGCCTTTGTGAGATTTTATGTCACACTTGGACAAAGTGGTACATGTGAACTGGAAGGAAAATTATGCATGCTTTCTATATCTGAATAGTGGGGGGTCCTTTTGTGTTCAATAACCCTGTAATGGAATTGTCCTAAATTAAATCCAACGTACCCAACTTCAGAGGTCACCTACTGAGTCCAGCTGTGTGTAACCTAATCTATTAATGAATAATACAGCTGTTCTGTGAAGGTCTTGGATAGTTTTTAAAATAGCATTGATGAATAAGTTACACCACGAAGGGATAAAGATGTGAAGAACATTATAGCAGGGCATAAAATCAAGATGTAATTAAACATCCCCCAGAGCACTTTTCAATCTTGGTTGTCCACCTAAATTTACAGGCCGAGCAGAATGAGTGTGAATTTGGCAAGCAGCCCAGATTTTCTAATTCACCTGAAGGTAACCCTGAAGGAGCTGCAGATATCCACATGTGAGATGGGAGAATTTGTTGAATTAGTTTCAAAAGATGTTGGGCATGGATGGAATCAAAATGTCTTTTAGCCAATATGCAAAATGCTGTCTATGGTGGAAAACTAATACTGCGTATTATTATAAACACACCATTCCCACTTTTAAACATTGTGGTGGTAGAAACATGCTGTGGGTATGATTTTCTTTCGGTAGGCATACAGAAACTGGTCAGAGCAAAAGTTTGGCAGCGCGTTTCCCATGAAATTCAAAGGATTTGATCAAGATATGTTTGAATGGCCTAGTCAAAGACCAGACCTAAATCCATTAAGGAATCTTTGGAAAACTTGAAATTATCTAGGTCAAGAGCTATTTTAAAGCTCTTGACCTAGATATTTTCAACAATAACAATAACAGCATGTGTTATTTAACAACATGGAACTAAGCGCTGCACTACAGACCAACTACATTTATTCAACCTCCCGGGTGAAGTTTACAAGCATCCTCTTTGAAAAGTTGTGACTTCTGCAAATTTACGTTTCAACCGCTCTACAACAAACAAGTGGCAGTTTAAAGTATGTCAGTTCATTCAGAATCACACATGAATATTTTTTCATGTCCTAAATTTCCTGATAAAACAAAGGAAATGTTAAATATTAATCTGATAATAATATGACAAATTGACACTTTATTTATTTGACACTTTTATTGGTCTGTCACAAAGAATTACTATAAATGAACCAAGGCACTGTTTCTTTTGCTGCTTGTGCGGTTGTTTAAGTCAGTTGGATATAGACACGCAAGCTGGGAATGGCAGCCCACAATCTCACTCTGGGCTGAAAAAGAGTGAATTCATTCACATAAAACATGCAATTGATCTAAACGTATTCCCAGCTTAGACACCAAATTCTTCTAATGGCGTATATTGTGGGGCATTATTACTTTTTTTCTAGTTCACTTATACTTGCCTTAACTGAGCTGCTTTTTGTTTCAGCGGGGTATGTACACCAAGGCAGAATGATACTCTTTGCCAGGAGGGGACTGTATGAACAGCACAGGATTCAGGAGCCGGTGAGTTGGAGATCCTCGGTTTCCTTCTGACATTTTGTTGACCTTTTTATAATTCTGCTGGTTTTCCTCCTTTGTTTCCCTCTGAAATTCACATAATCTCTCCTTAATCTCCAGCAAAAGTCCAGGATTGTTTCTCTTCCTCAAAACAACGTTCCTGGTCCCAAAGTGGTGCCAAAGCCCATGATGCCCAGGTGCTCTCAGCTCGGACAGAGCTGTGTGCCGCTGTGTGGCTGCTGCGATCTGTGCGCCACGTGCCACTGCCGCTTCTTTAACGCAATCTGCTTCTGTCGGAAAGCCAAGTCCCGGTGTGGAAAGAAAGCACGGAACAGCAAAAAGGCAACAAAGAGTCAAAGACACAACCCAAAACATACACCTGGCCAATGAAAAAAAAAAAAAATCAACCGCCATTCAACAACTCTGGACACTTTGAGACGTCGGTCTGTGGGAACAGTCTAATTCAATTTTATCCCTTCTGTAATAGGTAGCTGCTTGAATTAAGTAACCACTGTACAAATAGGTTTACATTTCCTTATATATTTACAGGGCATCATCACTAATACAGTAGTTGCATGTTTACTTCATTATTTGTACTTACATTGTTCTATTAGAAAAATCTTCCAGTGACAAAGAGTTTTATTCTGTGTTTCTGATGTTGTTAGGTTCCTCGGCTGTTTGGATTTTGGTTTTCATTTCTGCTTGTGTTTTGACAAATCCATTTTGGCTACAAAGATGTTGCAACATTTGTTCATTTCTTAGAGTTTAGTATCTTAGTTTATTCTTTTAAACTTTTTTCTTAAAACAGTGTTATTCTTTTCCCCCTTTGTTTGTAGTTTCCTTGTCTAGTTCAGCTTCCTTAGTCCGAATTAATTACCTCCTTCAGCCTGTTTGCTTTCTTCCACAGCGGTTCCCAGTTCGCTCCTTAAATCATCTGCTTTCAATGTCATTTCCCGCTCTTCCCTCAGTACATAAACCCACTGGTTGTTATTGTTCTTTGCTGGTTCAGTACTGCTCAGTCCTGCACTAGTCTGTCCAATTCGTATTTCCTCCATGTTCCTGTTTTTTTTGGATTTATTTAGTTTCATGATTTTTGGATTTGTGGATCTTGGATTTTGTTTTTGTAGGTTACTTATTTGTATTAAACATCTTTATTTTATTCTGCTCCACCTCTGCCTCTCTTTTGCCTGCATTTTGTTCTTCTACAACCACCAAACCTCTTCTTTGACAGATATAATGTATGAGCTGACAGCTTTAGCACATTGTCCTTTGTTGTTGTTTATTGTCTTTACTTTTCTCATGACATCTACATGAATTCTAATCAATGATCATCACATGTTTGGTTTTGTTAAAACATGTTTTTTTCTGGTGGATCTGATTCAGAAGTGCTGAAACTTCACACTCCCACAGGGTAGCAGCATGTCAATGCCCTTGGCAATCCCACTGTGAAGCAAACCGATCATTAGTCTCTGACTTATTCCACATTGGGGATAACGTGGAGGCCAAAAACGTTTGTTAGGAGCACAGACGCTGTATTTAGCTAATTTAGGGTCTAAATTGTTTAAAGTGAGAATTGACCATAATAGAATCAGGTTCATTGGCCAAGATTGTGTGAACAAACAAGGAATTTTACTTTGGTTTCTAGCTCTCACAGTGCAAAGAAATTAAGTATAAATATGCGGGCTGGGGAGGGGAGGCCTAGTGGTTAAATGTGGTTGATTACAACCCAGAGAGACTGCAAGTTTCCAGGTTTGAATCCCACAGCCTGACTCTCTGGGTTCCTGAGCAAGACCCTTAGCCCCAGAATGGGGCACAGTGGCACTTCGCTACTCTGTAAAAAGGGACCGGTTTAATACACAGGACACATTTCATTGAAATGTATGTTGCAATGACAAATAAAGATTATTATTGCTATATAAACTTTAGAGGGAAAATAAAGTGTTCAGCCCAAAAACCCACTAAGAATAGATTAAGATTTTACAGAACAGACCGGGGAACACTGTTGCGAGGTAATTTTCTCTAAAGGAATCCTCCTCTGCTAAGCTAGTTCTTCAGGAAAAGAGGAAAAATCCTCCACTACTGTGAGTCCACCATTGAACTAACAACCTTCCTAATGGCAAACCTTATAGCACAGGTTTCTTTTTTTAATTGGGCTTAATCATAGTTTTGCCCAAGCAGACTGACAGAAAAAGAGCAAAATGACCTCCAAATGCACCTTTCAGTCTTGACTGTGAGTTAAAATAGGAATGCCACAATTTCCTTTGCCTGAACAAAAAGGAACTGTACAAATCCTTTTCCTTCCACTTCTTCATTATCTTTATGTTGGGCCATCACACACGTTTATACTTTCACAAGTCACGGTACTAACCTTTTTGAGGGCCGATGGCAAACTTTGTTGGCTGAAATTGACATGCGTTGCTTTATTTGAAGCGTGAAGAGTTTCACCTTCAGATATTTGGCACTGTTGTCTTGTAACTGACCACCCAAGCTAAAGGGACTGATTGCTGGAGAGCTGCCATACTAATTTTGCTCTGCCACCCTGCAAAAGAGCAACAAAACACCCAGATATAAAAATCATAAAATATTCTTTACTTTCTAATATATAGTAGGAAAATACTGGCTGAAGCCTTCCGTATTTTTTTCTCCTTCACTTCAATAAGGGTAGAAGGTGCTTCTCACCAGATCTCTGCAATCAAATAAGACATTTGCTGTCATAGCGGTGAAGGAGGGCAATGCATTAGCCAGGTGCCATAATCACATCAAATCATATCACAGCGCAAGTACCATTACCTTTAAATGCATTACTTAACAATGGCATGAATTCAGAGATGGGTTGGGTAACCTCATGCGAAAGCTCTTCCTTACTTGCTGATTCTGTTTGATGGGGAGCACCATCTCGCACAGTTCTTCAAAACCCAGAGCCCAGATTAAGAGTTTTATAGCTATTTCCTGTTTGACCTCTGGGGTTCTACAAACTATGATTCTCCCTGCCAAATGCCTTGTTTATTGTTGAACATCACAAGTGTATCAGACTTGCTTGACTGCAGAAAAGAATCACATGAGCAGATGTTCAAGAAGTACAACACATTCCAAAGCTATATTTAGGAGGACTGTCTAAATCACAAAATGCTTGCCAAGAGAGATTTGCACCTGAAATGATGTTGCTGACCAACTAACTAACACTCACTCTCTCTCTCTCTCTCTCTCTCTCTCTCTCTCTCTCTCTCTCTCTCTCTCTCTCTCTCTCTCTCTCTCTCTCTCTCTCTCTCTCTCTCTCTCTCTCTCATATTATTGGAAAGCTCTGATCTCCTGAGTTTTTAGCCTTTTGGGTTTTTGCAAATCCATCATGTTCCACGACAGAAAAGATAAGAGATAGGCTTTATTGATCTCACGTTGGAGAAATTCACTTGTCCCATCGGCTCAATAGTCAATAGTCAGAAGAAGGTGCCAAACGTAGGAAAAGGTGCATCAGTTATTTAAAGTGTATCTTCATATATACAGTGGATCAAAAACAAAATGAGAAAAAATAAGAATAATTAAAGCCGCAAGCGGCGTCGATCGGCCCTCGCAGCCAAGCACCGCTCTGGCCTATTGGCCTCCGCAGGGGTTCGCGCACCGTGGCTGCCAGCCAACGCAGAAGCTGTCACGCATTTTCCCCGCCCTTCCACTGGGCGGTACACACAAACGTGTTTGGCAGTGCTCCCCCTCTACTCACAAAAAATCTGGTGCAGATCGGTCGATGCAGCGAGGAGATACAGCCGTTGAATAATGATAATGCATTTGGCCATCGGGCCGGACTAACTCGTTCGGCGGGCCAGGACCGGCCCACGGGCCATAAGTTTGAGTCCCTGGTTTAAACATTAGTATACCAATTTAATCAAAGGTATCTTATTAGCTGTTAATCCAGCTTTATGTCAAAAGTTAACAAAACCTTTTTAGTTCTTTAAAGTTAATTGTTATTTCATGTGTTTAACGGTTTCGTTTCTTGCATTAAGACAGCTTTTATGAACGTTTGACAGTTTAATTGGTGGAAAAACACCCAAAAGAAATACAGTAACAGTAACAATTTATCAATTGGAAATATTGCTAAAGTGTTACTTTAGCAATATTCCACATGTGGCCTCTGGTAATAAAGTAAAAAATCTTGGTGTTATTTTTGACCAAGACATGTCATTGAAATCCCATATTAAAAAGGTTTCCAGAGTTTCCTTTTTTCACCTTCTAAATTAGAAACATTCTGTCCAGGAGCAATGCTGAAAAACTAATCCATGCATTTGTTACTTGAAGGCTGGACTATTGTAATTCTTTACTGTCAGGAAGTCCACAAAATGCAGTTCAAATCAACAAGAGGGATCATATTTATCCAATTTTAGCTTCCCTTCATTGGCTTACTGTTAAATCAAAAATAGAATTTAAAATTCTTCTTCTAACGTATAAAGCCCTTAATAATCAAGCTCCATCATATATCAGAGCTCTGATTACCCCGTATGTTCCTAACAGAGCACTTCACTCTCAGACTGCAGGTCTGCTGGTGGTTCCTAGAGTCTCTAAAAGTAGAATGGGAGGCAGATCCTTTAGCTATCAGGCTCCTCTCCTGTGGAACCAACTCCCAGTTTTGGTCCTTGAGGCAGACACCCTGTCTACCTTTAAGACTAAGCTTGAAACGTTCCTTTTTGACAAAATACACAATAGAAAATCAAAACCCAAACACCTAAAGATCATGACAATCTCTCTTTTTTATCTTTATCAGAAAGTTTGTTGCAGTGTTTTGGATTAGCCAAAGGCTTTTAACTGCCTTTTGTGAACTTCCTGATCGTAAAGAATACTCTTTTATTTTTGTTTTGTTTTCACAAATAGAATATAGCTTTCACATATCCATCACTGAGTTATAAATAATCTGTTATTGTTATAATTCTTTGGGGCTTATCATTTTTATTTGTGTTTTCACCATTTCCTTGTTGCTTATTTGTGCCTTGCCAAATTCATTTTTATTATTAGGTGTTGCCTTATTAATTAATTATTAATTCATTTTTGCTTAGGGTTCAAGTGTATTTCCTTGTGTTCTGCTCCTCTCATTTTAATCAATCTATGCCTTTCTCCACACTTCCCTCAGTATATAAACTCTCTGTCTCTTCATCACACACTGCTGGATTCTTCCAATGGACCACCTGATTTCCTCTTCTATTGCCATACCTGTTGCTCCCCACTGTGCTTCCTGAGTCTCCATCATACTCCATGTCTTGTTGCTTTCGAGTGGTTCTGTTCACCTGTAGAACTTTCTATAAGTTTTGCCTCCGTAATTATTAAAAAATTATCACATCTTCAATACTGATTTCTGTCTCTTGGAGTGCAAGGGGGGCTCCTGAAGACCTTCTTTAACTTCGTGGGGGCATCAGCCATCCTCTATGGTGTGGTCTGTTGGAGCAGCCGTTTATTTGTAGCTGAGAGGAAGTGGATGGGACCTGCTCTGTCCTAGGATGCCCCCAGGTAGTGGGAGACAAAAGGACTGTAATAAAATTAACATCTCTGATGGACAATGTCTCCCACCCCATGCATGGAGCTGTTGTAGAGCTGGAGAGCTCTTTCAGTGACAGACTGCTGCGTCCCACATGCTCAAAGGGAGAGCAGGTCCGTCCTCCCATCTGCTTCTAGACTTTATAATCTCTGTTGCTCTCAACAAAGTCAATAAGTGTTCACAAAACATACTAATGGTTGCACAAGTTCTGATCTGATCAAGAATCATTTACACTGTCTCTAAGATGCCGATGTCTATTTGTACACATTTGAGCTTCTCTGGGGTGTTGCTTGTACAATCATGCATATTGCATGGTTTTCTCACATCGTTCTGTAAATCGGCTGCCGCCTTTCCTCTATTTAACTTGAAGATTGCATTTTTTTATGCTATGTATGTGTTTTTTTTTACTTGAATATTATCAATAAATGCGCAATATTTTTTCCCTTTCTGATAAGCTCATTCTCTTCTGCTTTAGAACTTAACTTTAAATTAACTTTTTTAATTCATCTTACTTAATCTAGCGTGTATCCTGCCTGTGTGTTTTTGCCTCTGTCACAGCCAAATTTCCCCATTGTGGGACAGTAAAGGAATTTATATTCTAGTCTCTTCATTTAGCAGTTCTGTCAATGAAACAGAGCGATTTAAGAATGAACTCCCTTTTCATAAAAAAAAAAAAAAAAACAGTCACAAACATAGATACAACAGGGAGTCAAGCTTAAACACCTACCTTTTTACCTGGGGCTCATAAAATTAAGTTAGACTAACTTTACCACATAAGGTCACATGCTGACAGCAACTTGATATTGTTGAGACAGATAGACTTTACTTTGGAGATAAATATTTTTATTATTAATACGTTTATTCAATTGGGACAGAACAAAAAAAAAAAAACATTGTTACAATTTAAAGTGCAACCGATGCCTTGTTCATTGGTCATCTAGCTAAAGGCTAATATGCAGCCCAGGTCCCTAAGACAAAACAAATACCAACAGTAAGATACAAACATGAAAAACATACAGAACATGTGATACAGACTACATATAAAAGTTGCTCTAAAACAACAGGTTTGAGTAAAGTTGAGCCATTGTTTTACTTTGTTGTTGAACCGTTTTAGGTCTGTGAGAGTTTTTAATATGGCAACCCTTTTACTGTGAAGCAGCTCTGTGCAAATGTGGTTCTACATTTGGCTGGTCTGCAGTCACCGCTGGCAGCGCCTCTAGTAGTGACACCTCGGGTGCTATATGTTTGTATCATGTTGCATACAATTTCCGGAGCAAAGTTATTAATACATTTAAAAAAATAATTTTAAGAAAGAACATTTTATAAATTTCGGTGTTTTAAAATCAAAACATCTTGTTTGATGAAATCTTGTTACATCCACAATAGGCTACTTGCTAGACAGCTGTGTTTTTTTTTTTTTTTTTTTAACAAACCACAATCTGCACACACAACAGAGGTATGACTGTAGAGGAAGGATGTTGTATTGACTAAACAACATAGTTGCATGGATAGTTCAGGTGTTCTAGAATCATAAAATCTTTCTGATGATTAAAGTTTGACTTAGTCTTTTTATCATCTTTATTTCAAATATTTAAGACTCAGTTACAAAGCCTTTTATTACAGCAATCTTAAATGTGAGGTATTGAATCACTTTTTAGGGGAACCTGAAATCTTCTTTAGAGCTCTCATGCGATCATCTTTAATTATACCACTTTAGTTTATTGTCCTTTGTAGCATGAGGATATAAACAATGGTGAAAATGTATTATTACTTCATTTACCAGGAAAGACCCACTGACATTCAAAATCACATTTAGAAGGGTGACCTGGACAAAAACAGTACTAAAAGACATTAAACAAAAACGTTACAAATTATAAAATCAGCGATGGTTGAAATACAAATAAAAACAAAAGAGGTCATTAACATATTGAACGGTTCAGTCAAATAAATAATCAATGCATACATCTTAATTCAGGTCTTTGACTATTTAAAATGTTAAATATTAACTCACTAAGAGAAAGTGGCTCATTCTGGAGCTGATTTCATGCGTAAAGGGCAAAGTACTTTGATGCTTTTTCCACAACTCAATGCGAGGGCTCGGTTTCATCAATAGGAACAGATTTTATGAATGAATGCAGTAAAAATTCTATACTTTTCTGCATAACATAAGATGTTAGATATAGGAGGGGAAGGCCAAGGACAGCTGTATAAAGGATAAGCCAGTGGTTTATTCTTTGCACCGACAATGCAGACCATCTGACAGCAGTGTAACATATTGTACAATGGGTCAAAATATGGAGCTTTGTGATGACTCTCAAAGCTCCATGGTAGGCTGTGCAGCGCAAATTTATGCACTTTGCTTGGCTATGGAGATGTAATCTTATGAATGCTTTGTCAAAGACATAAAAGTGGCAGGCGCAGGTCTTTTCTTAAACTCGGGAGAAAGACACGACTTCTTTCGAAGGAAAAAAAAAAATCAGCTTCAGGAGAGATAATCCTCATTGAAGATTCTAGGGTATGTATATTCAAACACTAAAAAAAAAATATCTTCAAAACGCGAAGAGTGGTGGTGGATGGAAAATGTAAAGAATGGAATTTAGAGTTGAAAAACAACATAAGTTTTGAGATTTAAGCATCGAGAATTAATTTAGAATTGCACAAAGGTTTGCTGAACAGTATTAAAGGATTGTTGGAACCGGTGTAGAGCCTGCTGAGGTGCGGATCCGACAGAATACATCATGGTGTCAAAGGCTAGTGTTTGATATGCCTCGATAAAGATCATCGTTTAGGTGAATAGTATGTGGCCCCAGATCTGAATCTTGGGGAACACCTTCATCACATAAAGGAAGCAAGAGGCAATGCCTTCAGCTTTCACACACCGAGTTGTATAGGAAAAAAAGTTTTTTGAACCACTCAATCGCCTGTTCTGTCAGACTAACACTAATAAGTTTTTACTTTAATAGCCATAATCCTCAGAGAGAACAGTGAAAAGGGCGGTAAAATGTGTCTTATTGTGTGTTCT
The DNA here is from genome assembly GCA_037039145.1 of Fundulus diaphanus. NCBI lineage: Eukaryota > Metazoa > Chordata > Actinopteri > Cyprinodontiformes > Fundulidae > Fundulus > Fundulus diaphanus. The sequence continues at coordinate 34,841,775 of CM073137.1, forward strand.
TGCCTTGTAATCAAACTTGCATTTATATAAATTTAAAAATGGCAACATCTAAAAAAGCATTAAAAATATGAATATTTTACATTACGTTAAGGTGAACTCTGACTCTTCCAGTTCAAAGTTCAAAGTACAGGTAGCCCTTCGTATGACACAGTACCAATGAAGGAGCTCTCAGTTTCGAAAAGGTTGGTGATCCCTGGTCTAAAGCCTCAAACCATTTATTATCTTTAAGTCTGCTTTGTTAATACTGTGTCCTTTTCTAAAGCCAGACAGAACATGTGGTACAATATCACGACTAATGAGCTACTCCCACAATTGCTCACTTACAAGAAACTCAAAGATTTTTGTAATAACAGACAATTTCGGCATGGGCCTGCAATTGTGTATGTCTTCTTGACCGCCCTGTTTAAGTAATAGCAGAACTAAAGCAGATTTCCATATGCCAGGAATCTCATTTGTATCCAAAGGAAACTTCAAAAGATGAGTCAGAGGGGGGTGACTCTCCTGCCCTTCTGAAACCAATGTGTGCTGCATTGCTTTAACAGCTTGCTCATTTAATCAAGGTAAATGTTCTGCATTTGTATAATGCTTTATCAGGTCCTGAGGACCCCATAGCAGTTGGCACTTCCTTCAACCATTCACTCATTTCATGCACACACAGGCGTACATAAGCTACACTGTTGCCAGAGCTGCCCTGGAGCAGACTGACAGATGTGAGGCTGCCGTACAATCTGCTCCATCGGACCCTGTGACCACCGACAGCAGGTAATTGTCTTGCCCGCGGAAATAACGTCTGAGACGGTCGGAGCAGGGATTCAAACCAGCAACCCACCAGCAACAGGACCAACTTCTAGCTCCTGTACCACTGCTGCCTCAGCACCCCAAGCTCCTCGGCAATGAAGAAAAAGGACAAAAGGGCAAAGAGAACAAAAGATCATGGGAGAATATGAAATATCTCCAAGGGGGAAATAATTAATAATCATTTTTAGTTGTTATTCCAACAAACTTTGTCCTCTGCATTAACTATGTGGTGCGCGGGGAGCGTTCTGGGGCTAAGGGTCTTGCTCAGGGACCCAGAGTGACAGTCATGCAGTCTCTGCAGGATACAGGCTCTCTGCTCTAACCTAGGCCAAGATCTGCCAGTTTTGGAGTACAGAGTATCGTAACATAAGCAAGGTTAGTCCATCCGTTTGTCTTTGTTATTTACTAGGCGCTTTTCCATCAACAGTTTTTTAATGCGCATCACATTAGAAATGGTCGATGGAAACAGCAAATTTCGAAGCAAGTTATTTGCTTGAGGTGGTCTTTGACTTTTTTGAAAAACAGCAAATGTGCTAAAGAGGAGATTGAAACACACTTGTCCAATTAGTTCTGATGTAGCGAACATTTACCTCACATGACTGATCAGCTGTTTCTGCTGCCGGCGTCTACCCGGATGTTCCCATAAATTCGCATGGGAATTGGATGGAAAGATGGCTACTGGCTTGTAAAGCTGAGTGCAGCTCAGGGGGAAACAGCTGGGGCATTTCTATCTCGTTTGGCTACTGAAACAACTGTTCATTCTGGCAGATTCCTGGCAAAGGACTGAAATAGCCTAATGCATGTGTGATTACAAACACATGCATGACCATCAATCTCTCACTGAGCAAGGATCCAGTTTTATTCTGTTACAGTGACTGACCAACCAGCATGGGCCTGCTATATTATGTGTGGGGGACCATAAGTCCTCTTTTTACCAGACCACAGATAAGTTCGCAAAAATTACCAGAGGCACTGTTGCAAATTGAATACAGTTTATTGACCTCACAAGTTCTTATGGACAGAGATCGTCAGTTTCTTTTATTGTACAAACATGACCACATTAAAAGTAGGAGTCTATGCTGGCCCTGGAGACCTGGTAGCTAAAAGACATAGTTAAAACCCAATTAAGTTAGACTGTTTGGGGGAGGAACACACTCACCCCTTCCACTAGTTCCCTCAATCTAAAAAAAAAAAAAAAGGATCCTACGGAAGAGTATTGCATTCACCAAAGAAAAAAAAAATCAGACAGCTTATCTCATAATTACGAGATCCTGATCTCGTAATTATGACATCTTATCTCGTAATTATGAGAAAAGATCTCGTAATTATGAGATCAGGATCTCGTAATTATGACATCTTATCTCGTAATTATGACATCTTATCTCGTAATTATGAGATATTATCTCATAATTACGAGATAAGATGTCATAATTATGAGATCAGGATCTTGTAATTATGAGATAAGCTGTCTGATTTTTTTTTTCTTTGGTGAATGCAATACGCTTCCGTACAAACCTACACACAAAGGATCAAGTTAGATCTTAATAAGGAACTGCCTTTACCTTCTCTAAAGTGAAACCAGTCAACAGCGCTCTATACGCCACTCTCTAGAATTGCATTACCTACAATAATCAAGAGGAGAAATCAGAAATAATTCTAAACCCACCTTACGCTCAATGTTAAACATACCTCTGCAGGAATCATCAGCCTGGGATCGGATCTTCTCAGCGATCTACCTGCTTTTAAATGAAAATGCTGATTACATGTCCCGCTAACAAACCAGCTGCGCTCTATCACAGCGTCTTCCATATATGGGCAAGAGGAAGAGTGCACAGCACCATACTTCTGGGACAAGATGCCCTGGCTACATATATACATATACATATATATATATATATATATATATATATATATATATATATATATGTGTGTGTGTGGGTGTGGGGGGGGGGGGTGCTGTTTACATTGCAGGAAAAATAAATGTACTTGTGCAATAGGAGACAATACACACACTCACTGTCATGATTTAGGTTTTTGTTAGTTTTGGACTTTTCCTAGTATCAGCCTATCACCTCTCAGTCACCAGCCACCATCCAATCAGCTCAGTTTCCTTCCAGCCACCACTCTGCTCTTAATCAGATCCACCTGCTGCACTAATTATAGTCTACTCTGCTCACCTGTTCACATGCCTACTTATACCTGCCTCAGTCATCCACTCACTGCCAGAACATCTTGTCTCGCTTCATGTGCACTACTGCCTTCACACTTCTGGTTTCTGTGTGCGCAGCCTTGTGAACTTGGAATTTCTTCTAGAGTTCAGCCCTCGCTGGTGTACATTTCCAGTGCCTGCGTGCTGCTCAGTTCTGCCCTGTTCTCTGAGTTTCAGCTGCTTGCTCTGCCTGTTCTGGTGGGTCATCGCCCTCCACCTTCTGCACCTGCTCAGCTCCTGCCTTCAGCACTCAGTCTGCCTGTACCTGCATCTTCTGGTCCCCTGCTCATCCCTGCCTGCCACCGTCATCAGCCATTCTTCATCTGTCAAGTCTAACCTGCCTCAGCTGCCACAACTCATCCTCACAATAAACCTTTCTAAACTCTATTCTGTGTTTGGCTGATTATGGGTTATCCAGGTCAACCATTTCACACACTATGTCATGGGATAATATTTATACAATACGTTTCACATTTAACTGGGCCTGTTTCACAAAATGCATTTTTTTTTTTTTTACTTTCAGACCTACTTGTAAAAGGCACGTCATCATACGTCAAAGGTTAAGAAACAGACTGAAGAACAAGCAAAAGTATTTTTATTAGGTCTGAGAAAAACTATGTTTTAATCATTTAAAGCACTTTGCCTTGTCCTTGTACTGAAATGTGCTATACAAATAAACATGCCTTGCCTTTGATTGAGCAGGGCATTGTGTATGCCTCCCGTTTTTAATGCCACAAATATAAAACTCTAAATTAAATGCAATTCAAGCCTCAAATTGAATAAGTATTAAACCCATCACTTAAAGAAACGTAAAATAGAAAACTACTCATAGCCGTCCCGATTGCAATACTTCTCTGCAGATTTCACGTATGGTGTAAAATCTGCTGCAAATAATATTTCCAACTTTACATATGGTTATTATTCTTTAAGGACTTGATAACCTCACACCTTCAGCCCAAAATAAGGCAGCGTGGTGCCCTAATATTCACCTGCATGTGGCTTTCGCAACAGTTGATTTCTAAATACATGCATCTACAATTCGGACTGAAATCTCGCAGTCGCCGTCAATTTTGTCCTGTGAGCCAGGAAAAAAGATACTGCTGTCCGAAACCTTTCCTTGCCAAAGAGCATGCGATAAAACAATGGCCTTTTGTTGAAAAAGGTCCTCGGACAAAATAAATCAAAGCGAGAGTTGTCTCGACAGGGGAACATAATTGATGTTAGGAGCTGGAGAAATACAGTTTCAGAGTTTTACCAGCAGAACCTTAAAATGGCAACTATGGAGGAGGGGCATTACATTACCAATGAATTTTGTATTTGAATAAAAGACAATGTGAGATTGACAGCAGTAGCAATGCAACATGATACAAATTGGAAACAGTATGTTTTAGATTTTAAGTTCAGTTTTATCGCCTACAAAATATTCTTCCATGCAAAACAGTTCACTGAGGTACCAGGCTAGTGCTCATATGTTGGTGAAGATTCTCAGTCATCCAGGTCATGATCAATCCAACAAAGGTTGAAAAATAAAACAACTGGACTTCTATTCTGAAACTGAAGACGTTTCGCTTCCCATCCAAAAAGCTTTCTCAATTCAAAATGTCTGCAGTAGTGTGGAGTTCCAAGCTTTACAGACCTGCAGGTCTGTACATTTTGAATTGAAAAAGATTCCTGGATGGGCAGCGAAACGTCTTCAGCTTCAGAATAAAAGTCCAGTTGTTTTATTTTTATTTTTTAACCTTTGTTGGATCAGGCTAATGCTCGTTTTCTCTCTGACTTGATTCATTGATGATGCAGCTTTGTGACATTTTGCAGTGTAATTCCAGTTAACCCTGTGGAGACGAAGTTCACAGAAAATATTATTCTCCCGCTTCTTAGCGCATAAATTTGAGATCAAGTGACTAGCGTTTCAGCTGCTCTCTGCTGAGCTCATCTCTGAAGCTTTCTGGCTACATGACACAGGCAGACAGCGAGCCGCAGCAGCCAATAGAGCCTCTCACTATGAACCTCGTTGTGAAGGGCTGAAAACACTTACATTGGTGGGAAAACACCCAGACTCATTAGTTTAACAAAATAATGTGCATGACCTCTATTACAGTTTTGCAAGGAGCGCACTGAAAAACAGACAGAAAATGAACTTGTATCTATTTGTCACAAATACTTTCTGAGGCAACTTTCTGTATTTAGCCAGTGGATAAAAAGGGGCTTTGCAAACCATTTCTAATGTTATTTTAATAAAATACCTTCTTATGGGGTAGGATCAACATTTTGCATGATGTTTTAGAAAGTACATTATTTTTATTGGCCTTCATTTATGTGCTTGCCTCTTGTTAGTACTGGTCTGCAGCTTGTGTTTGACTGGAAGGTTTGTGCGTAAGAAGAGTTTAATGTAGATAACGTTTTAGCAATCAATACTGTAATGAATTTGCCCGTTTTAAATGTAAGGAAGCCAGTAAGATAATACCTTTTCTATAAATTAACAACATTTACATTACTAGCAAACGGTTTTTATGTAACTGGCTTAAAACCTTGAGAACATTATTGGCAAGTTATAACTTTTATGGCTTTTGCTGCATTTAAAATTGCCAAACTTACTGCATTATTGAAAAGTTAATGGCTTCTGGGGAAATGATCCAAATCTGCCCTTAATTGTGGTGTCACCTTGGTTTTTTGAGCTCCTCTGTTCAGTCAAACATCTGAAATCTTGGTGTATGCTTCGACCAATCACTATCACTAGGAAGCAACTCTTGGTGAAAAACTGTCTCTATCACCTGAGAAACGTTGCCAAGTTAAGGCCAATTCTGTCAATCTGTGATCTTGAGCTCGTGATTCATGCTTTTATTTCTTCTCGCTTGGATTACTGTAATTCTCCTTTTACTTCTTTTAACAAAGATGCTCTAAATCACCTTCAGCTGCTCCAAAATGCTGCTGCAAGGCTTTTAACAGGATCTAGCAGAAGGACTCACATTACTCCTATTCTACCCACCTTGCACTGGCTCCCAATCAAATTTCATATACATTTCAAATTTTTTGTGTTTGCCTTTTAGAGCCTTGCATTGTCAGGCTCCCAAATATGTCACCGATCTGTTGTGCCCCTACACCTCTGGCACCTCAGGTCAGAACCTTCTCATGGTTCCAAGGACCCGTTTTAAAACCAGAGGAGACCTGTCCTTTCTAGCTTTTGCTCCAAGCTAGAAATGACCTTCCTCTGTCCCTTCGTGTTGCTGACTCTGTTGACTCCTTCAAAAAGCAGCTGAAGACTTTGTTTAGGCAGGCTTTTGGTTGATTGTGTTTTGTTCTCAAGTTGCATTTTGTGATATTGCATTTTTTATATAGCTTCTGTTGTCTTTTATGAAGCACTGAGGGATTTTATATTTTACTATAATTTGTTGCCTATCGTGAAGCACCTTGTGATTTTTATCTGTGAAAGGTGCTATATAAATAAAGTTTATTCTTCTTCTTTCTACAGATCACTAAAAATGGGGCTGAATTTTAAAGGTATAGGAGTCCGCTGAAAGGATAGTTTCTGTTTCACCAAAGTGAAGATGTGACTACAGGTATCTGCTCCAGATAAGACATCGCCTGGTCTTAACTTATTTGCAGAACCCAAACTTAAACTCTGATCAAGAGAACTGTTACTGGAAATCAGTGAACCACTTCTACTGAATCTTTCAAGTCCCCTTCTACCGGGCCGCTTTGACCCGGCATGACTTAACAGGTTCTGTCTTCCTGCTCTGTAACTTCAACATGCTACTGGATTATGTTTGTTCTTGAGTTTATCTTCACTCAAGTCGATTTGTTTCCTTTATGGCGTGTCTCACTGATTTGTCTCTCTTTCAAGAAAAAAAAAAAGTTTTTATCTTCACAAAGGCATCCTGATTGGTAAAGACTGCATAAATATCTACAGATGAATTGCTTGAGAAAAACCTTGAATGTGTTTACCTAGAATGCGATAAAGTGGAAAATGTTATGACAAATCCCAGAATGTCTAACTTTCTGGGATTTCTGGGAAACTTTGTTCAGGCCATCACATCCAATGGAGAATGCAGAGAGAAAAGGGAGAGAGAAAAAAACAAGCATTTAATAGGTTTATCATCCCTCTTAGTTTTTTTTCCCTATCTGTCCCGTTCATTGGGTACTCACAGAAGGTGTGTTCCCAAAATGTCAGTCTAATCTACTGATGGATTATCTATCAAATCATACGTGTTAAGATTCTGGTAGCTTGGTCCTGCACTGATCAGGCAATCTGCAAGCCTTAGGGAAACCTGAATTTTGTTCCTTTGGCTTGAAAAATGAGCTTTAAATGTCAGCGTGACTGGATCCTTCCCAACTAACTGTGACCAATGCCAAGGCCTGCATATCACAGAAATAAGGCCTCCCGCTTCCCCATAACAACCCACCAAAAGTGTTGTTGTGTCTTTGTTCATCTTTACTTAAACGACTAAGAGCCTCAAAGCCAACTCCAGGCAGTTCCCTCGGCCCAAAAGGCGATCCTTTCCAGCAGCGGGACATCCTGACCCGAGCTGATGGTGTTTCCAGTTGCTAAGCTGAAAAAAAGCTAAAACATCCAGGGTAGGAAGCGCTCCAAAAAGGGAGAAATCTATGACCGTGAAAGCCGAAGTGATCAAATCTCTTTTAAAGAAAGACTGTCTGAAATTGTTAGTAATAAGTTTGCAGGGACGTATGTAACCTAACTTTTTTTTCGCATCAGGGTGACATATAGACGAGAGAAGTGGCAGGTGCCTTCTAGTAATGCGCTAATTTGGTTGATTATGTTTCCATCACAGTAATAAATGAGAGCAAGAAAGGTTCTATGTGGAGTTCCAGAAAGTTGAGTTTTGGGAGAATTTTATTCAATATCTGCATACTTTACCCACATTTTAGAGTATAAAAATATCTCTTACTAAATATAAAAGACAACTTTGTTTGTGTCACCCCGTGACAGAAATCCTACCTTGTCACTTAGTAAGTGCACCCCCCAAGATATTAAGAAGTTGATCGGCTGGTGCTCATTTTGCACTTTTGCAATTTTGGTCATCGTGTTCCCAACTTTTTCAGGTAGTTAAAGGAGCAGTCTGCAACATAATGATTAGTTCCAACCACGCACCAGTTTGTAGCTGCCTTGTTGACATATAATTTAAAGTAACTGGAATTTTAATAATCTACTTAGAGTTTGCTGTAAATATACATATACATATAACACCATTAAACAGTAAGCCTATCTACCAGCTGGAGGTGGCTTAGTTATATTGAATTAAACAAGTTTCACAATATGTGAAATGTGTATACACTACCGTTCAAAAGTTTGGGGTCACCCAAACAATTTTGTGTTTTCCATGAAAAGTCACACTTATTCACCACCATGCGTTGTGAAATTAATAGAAAATAGAGTCAAGACATTGACAAGGTTAGAAATAATGATTTGCATTTGAAATAAGATTTTTTTTACATCAAACTTTGCTTTCGTCAAATAATCCTCCATTTGCAGCAATTACAGCATTGCAGACCTTTGGCATTCTAGCTGTTAATTTGTTGAGGTAATCTGGAGAAATTGCACCCCACGCTTCCAGAAGCAGCTCCCACAAGTTGGATTGGTTGGATGGGCACTTCTTGCGTACCATACGGTCAAGCTGCTCCCACAACAGCTCAATGGGGTTCAGATCTGGTGACTGCGCTGGCCACTCCATTACCGATAGAATACCAGCTGCCTGCTTCTGCTCTAAATAGTTCTTGCACAATTTGGAGGTGTGTTTAGGGTCATTGTCCTGTTGTAGGATGAAATTGGCTCCAATCAAGCGCTGTCCACTGGGTACGGCATGGCGTTGCAAAATGGAGTGATAGCCTTCCTTATTCAGAATCCCTTTTACCCTGTACAAATCTCCCACCTTACCAGCACCAAAGCAACCCCAGACCATCACATTACCTCCACTATGCTTAACAGATGGCGTCAGGCATTCTTCCAGCATCTTTTCATTTGTTCTGCGTCTCACAAACGTTCTTCTTTGTGAACTTGGATTCATCCGTCCACAACACTTTTTTCCAGTCTTCCTCTGTCCAACGTCTGTGTTCTTTTGCCCATCTTAATCTTTTTCTTTTATTGGCCAGTCTCAGATATGGCTTTTTCTTTGCCATTCTGCCCTGAAGCCCAGAATCCCGCAGCCGCCTCTTCACTGTAGATGTTGACACTGGTGTTTTGCGGGTACTATTTAATGAAGATGCCAGTTGGGGACCTGTGAGGCGTCTGTTTCTCAAACTAGAGACTCTAATGTACTTATCTTCTTGCTCAGTTGTGCAACGCGGCCTCACACCTCTTTTTCTACTCTGGTTAGAGCCTGTTTGTGCTGTCCTCTGAAGGGAGTAGTACACACCGTTGTAGGAAATATTCAATTTCTTAGCAATTTCTCGCATGGAATAGCCTTCATTTCTAAGAACAAAAATAGACTGTCGAGTTTCACATGAAAGTTCTCTTTTTCTGGCCATTTTTAGCGTTTAATTGACCCCACAAAGGTGATGCTCCAGAAACTCAATCTGCTCAAAGGAAGGTCAGTTTTATAGCTTCTGTAACGAGCTAAACTGTTTTCAGATGTGTGAACATGATTGCACAAGGGTTTTCTAATCATCAATTAGCCTTCTGAGCCAATGAGCAAACACATTGTACCATTAGAACACTGGAGTGATAGTTGCTGGAAATGGGCCTCTATACACCTATGTAGATATTGCACCAAAAACCAGACATTTGCAGCTAGAATAGTCATTTACCACATCAGCAATGTATAGAGTGTATTTCTTTAAAGTTAAGACTTTTTTAAAGTTATCTTCATTGAAAAGTACAGTGCTTTTCCTTCAAAAATAAGGACATTTCAATGTGACCCCAAACTTTTGAACGGTAGTGTATATATTCTCTTTAGTTTTATTTGCAAGTACAAAATGGCAAAGCATGGGTACAAAAGTGTGGTATCATGTATTGTGGAAGGGTAGACCTGGAGCATCAGTGCAGAAAAACATGGCTCATTATGTTTTGGTCCCAAAAGTGCAAAACTAGAGATTAGTAGCCAGTTAGATTCAGCCATGATAAAAAAGAAACACACAAAAATATTCCCAGTAAAACCTTAAAAAATAAATAAAATAAAACACTTTGTAATTTTTTTTCATAGCAGAAATGTTTGAAAACCATTTATCTTCCACACAGTCGTACAGTCTACTTTGCATTAGGCTAGCCAGCACCTGAAAGTGCAATAAATTATATTGCATCTCGCGACTACTTTTTCTAAGGCTTAATGTAAATCTAATAATTTATTTGAGTTGCTCCATTCTCTTTCGCTGTCCTCTGCTATAATGTTAATAATATCCCAAGCTTTTTGTCTTGTTGATTTAAAAACAAAATCAAATCCACCTTTGCGTTGAGGTAAAAAAAAAGGAATAAAGTTGTCTGGGACTGCTTAGACCCTAAACCTGCTTCAAAAAATGTATTATATGAAAACTATAAAAATCACATGGATCACGTTTATTAAACACAAAGTGTAATGTGTTGTTGGAGCTGGAAGGGTGTGAGGACTCGGCCGGTGACTCTCGTGCTCCTTGACACGGCGGGATTTGGGGTGGCGCGCGGCGCGGCGGCTGACTGTCACCCGGGTGTTTTGCTCGGCAACATCCGCACAGAGATGGCAGTAGAGCCGTAGCTGACTGCGGGGCCTGTACGGTGACCAGCGGCCCGAGCCTTACCGAACTGCGGGACTGTAGGGAAGGAGCGCAGCGCCGAAAAAGGTAAAACACGGGGCGCCTCGACCGACTGAGCCGTTCCGAGTGACTTTTTATTGTATTTTTTGGCGCTTTTAAACATGTTTTACAGAAAGGCGTCCTCCTTCCCGTGCTGCAACTGGAGAACCGCTAACCCTGCTAAGTTTGGGACGTTAGCTTGCTAGTAGCCCCGTCCGCTGGAGAAAGTTGCCGCTAAATACTGAACAAACACGCCGAGTTATATCCCCAGCAACATGTAATAAAATATATCCACAGATAAAAGCGAGAATTATCTGACAGAAACGTAGTTATAAAAGCAAATGGCTGCGGAGTGGGACGTTTTCTCTGCAGCTTAGGAGCTAGCTTAACGGGAGCTAGCCACCAGACTTTAGCCTTCGCTGCAGATTAGTTCCCCTACATCGGCAACAAATTGTTCAGACAGGGGCAGGCAGACGAATCGTCTGTGATATAAGGTGGAAGGACACTTTGTCTGAGAGACGGTGGTTCCGACAGGGGCAGATTCAGAACCTGTACCGTAGAGTCAGCGTGGAAAACATGTCAGGTGAACACCCAAAGTTGGTCAATGTTTGTTCACCAGGTTACTCTTTAGCGCCGTGGTGAGGGTTTCTAAATGTCTCCGCAGGGTTATGCTGCTCGTGTTCTAGCGCTTGAAGAGGGGAATAGTCTCCGTTTTCACCCGTATGCTAGTTGATCTTCACCCATGCCTGCATTTCGACAACGCGGCGTTACTTCTCAGCCTCTAAAGTTGGGATTTCTTCCCACGTACAGATCCCAATACCTGAGGCAGGTAAACACTCGCCTCGCCAGCCTTTTAACTTCACACCGTCGGCACTTAATGTTAGAGCACCCCTCCTTGTTTTGTAAACGCGGTTCTATATAATTATACGTAGCGGACACACTGTTTAGAGATGTTACTGGTTTCCGGTCAGCGACTCTGCAAAGCTCCGACCTGCCTATCCCAGTTCTGGCGGACTGGGTTATCTGTAAATCCCAGGTTGACAACCGAACAGCTGACGATCAAAACGACGATCTCTTAAAAAGAGCCCTAAGTAACAGAGCTGTCTCTTACTGTGACACTGGAAGTCTGCTTTTGCAATAATACCATCCTAAAGGTTATGGGACAGAGGTGTAAATAAACCCCCACTGAAAAGCATTACAGCAAATCTCCTTCACATTTTTCTGCAATAAATATTGTAGCTCACCGTTCTTTCTTTTCTCTTTTACCCCTGAAAGTTGGCCGTATCACATGAGCTTGCATGTTTTCTCCGAGATCACTCTGGAATAGTTGTCCGCTTTGTCCAACACGTGTAAAAGCAAAAGTCTCTGATTTACTGTTTTGTTTCGGTTTGGTAAATTATTAATTCATCTGGAGCCTTAAGCATCCCTTTCCATGTAAATCAATTCGTTATTTATATTGGGAGCAAAAGCAGAGCGCCGTTGTGTTACACAGCTCTGCAGCCAAACAGGATTTCGGTGCTATTTCAAAACAAAGACACCCGGCTGGACGTTTTAGACTGCCTTTGGCACTTTGTATGGTCAGCACTACTAGCAGTGGGATTTCCAGGAGACAACCAGGACCCACGTTTCCCTCATCCAGCCGCGTTGTGCGTTTGAGAGAATCGGGCGCTTGAAAAACGGTAAAAACTTTGCTGTAATACGCTCGGCTTCCGCTTTTCTTCTGACGTCTTAACACTCTGTTGTGGCATCCTGAAGTGGCTGCTAACCTGGCTCTGTGGGAAACGCAGCTTCCTCTCTACAAGCCTCAATCTGAAGCTTTTGTGCCCGACTTCGTTTATAAACACCTGACTTTCCAAAGTAATGTCTCCCACACAGGAGAGTGGTGCCGTAGGGGTGAGCCGGTGGCGTGGCTTATTTATTCTTTGGGTAAAAAAAAAAATCCGATTTATAGTTTCTGACCAACCAATCGTTGGTCAGGGAGGGTTCAAGGATCCAGTCGGATCATTTCCAACTAGCAGCTAATTACTCTCTCCGTCCATTTATCCTTCATCCATCTTGTCCTTGCAAGGTACGCTCTGGAAAGACAAACACTTACGCCTAGGGCCAATTTAAATAGACCAATTAAGCTAACGGCCATGCTTTGGGATGGTGGGAGGAAGCCGTAGCATCTCCAGGAACAAAACAACCAAATAATACGACTATTTAGTTAATCAGCTGATTCTTCCAAAAGCCAATAAATAAGGGATTATATGTGTCAGCTACCTTAGGCACAGCTGGGTGTTTGTCATGTTGCTGTGGAGCATTGTCTACCTGAGAAATGGTAATGCAACGCTGTGGCTGTCTGGGTTTTTTTTTGTTCCAGCTTTCTGTGCTGTTGTATTTCTGGATTTTGAATGTCCGTTCTGCTGTCTCTGTGCCATGAAGCCTGGCCGGGCAGCTCAGGTTGCTATAAACCGGATATGCTGCAGGCACATTTGGAGGGAAGGAAACGCTCACAGGAAGATTTTCTATTGAGGAGAAACTTTTGCTTAAGGGCTGTGGACTGTGTAAAAGGAAGGCAAGCCTCCAGCTTTTTACTTTACCTGGGCTTCTTTTCTTTTTTTTTTATGTATATAAAAATGTCAAAAAATAAGTTTGAGCGTAGTTATCATTGTGGTGCTTTTATTTTTTGGTTTTAAAATCCACAGCATCCAGTTCCCTTGCAGCAGTGCACGGTAAAAGAAACGGATGCAAACTAGCAACCTGTTTGGTTGGGCTTGGTCTGGATGGACAAAACATACTAGATGAAGATGTATTGAAGAGAGGAGAACGTAACAGCACGTTTAGAGTTGCATGGAGGAATGGACTCTGGGTGCCACTGGCCGGGGCAGCGGAGTGGCTCTCTGTGGTTTCGCTGGCCGGGTCGGTGCCTCTCCCCTGGAATGTGTTCCTGCTCCTCTGAGCCACGCGGCGCTTGGTCCTCCACTACCTCCCTGTCAACATCGCACCTTCCAAAGGTCAGGAGGTTTCCTCGCATTACGGCTTTCGGTCCATTGCTGGCCTGATCGGCCAGAGTGCCCGACCCAGAACGCAGCCCACGTTGTCCATTTACAGACTTTTACTGTTGGGGAAATATTTAACCACAGGACTCGTTGAGCTCGCTCTGCTGGAGCTAATGCTTTCATGCCTTCCTCTTACTGTAGGTTGAAAATGCTTACAGCAGAAAACACAAAGGGCGTTATTCTCCAGCCCTATCTGGGCGCTCTGTTTTGTAAGCAGCTCTGCCCGCACGCCGCTGCAGCGATGACAGTAGGTTAGGAAAAACACAGCGCCTCAATCTGCCTCCTCTGTCTGCTCTTCTCCAGCCTCGTCCGTGTCTGGAGGACCGGTGGACTCTGGCTAGCATCAGCACTGAGAAATATTGCATTCAAATCCGCGTTGTCGGTGAGAACAGGAGTGCCTTGCTAAAGTATTCACACCCTTGACGTTTTTCACATTGCAACGACAAACTTCCGTGTGTTTCATTTTGGTTTTAGGCGAGGTGTCCAACTAAAGCGGTCCGTGATTGTTGAAGGGAGTACCTGTCGGGCACCGTGCCTTATATTTCTGTACTTCTATAACTTCTTTCATATTTTGTCTTTATTACAACACCTTTCTGGATTTTATATGCGGACAAGCATGAAATCGAACACGATTAAGTGGAAGGTGAAGGATAAATGCTGTTGTTTTTTTTAATCCAAATAATCAGAAATCTGTAGCATGCATTTGCAGTCACCCCCTCTACTCTAATGTTCCTATGGTTGATGGAGGGGGTCCCCTCAGATGTTCAAACTTTTAAGTTTTTAGTGTTTGCTTTAAACTTCCCCAAAACTTTATCTCTGTGCAGTTTGGAGCGTTCCTTGTTTTTGCGAGCCTCAGTAATTATGCAGCAGATATCCAGCAAGGGCCCGGCCGTATTTATCTCTTAATTACCGTCTATCTCAGGCTTGAGAAACAAAGATAATGGATCCTTTCCTCTAGGCTTCCTTTCTGAGGGCTGGCGTTTGGTAAGAATATCACCAGTAACGAATTAAGCCCGGCTGATCACCTGGACACAGCAGCTACGCTTACATGCGCAAGATTCCTTGATCAGATTGAATTGAAAAGGAAGAAAATGATCTGAATTCATCCTTTAAATGAGCCCAATCAATCCGATGGTGTCGTACGTTTACGGGCTCCAGGCTTTATTCAGAGTAGAAGTCCTCTGACCTGAGCGAGTCGTCATGTTTCCCTTAAAACCACAGCAGTTGCACTTCTGTCCAGGCTGAAAAAAAAGCACACTTTATTGAAATATCACAACCACCACGATAGTAAACAACATACAAACAGAGACGGAAGTGTGTCCATTGTGTGGGATCTGAGCGGCCAGACTGGACCCGCTCCAGGTTCTAAGATCTGCTGCCCTCGCTACTAAAGCTGCAGGTTCAGCAACAAGCGCCGTAGGTCTTCCTGCGTTACAGGATGAGAGCCGCAGGGCCTGGAGACGCAGTCGGAGCTGTTTGCCCCGACCCCGATGGCGTGATGGGAACAAGAGACGCCTGGACGAGCGATCAGCAGAACCCACGCGGCTCATTCGGGACGTAATTTTGCTCTGATTGAGCTTAATCTGCTCGCGATATTCCGATCGGCGTGTTTATTCCGTAAACATGGCCGTTGTTTTCTGTGCTTGTTGCCGTTTCCATCCGGCTCATCGCAGCATAAAGCTCAGGATCCATAGACGGACAGAACCAGCGACTCCTGCCTGCTTGATTGCGCTCCTTAAAGCTCAAACAGCTGTTTAGCAGCTAATCTTTTCTAAAAGCTTTGGTAATTTGCTGCTAGAAGCGCTCAGCTCCAGTAAAGGGCAGTGCTGCAAAGCGGGGGCTGTTTTTCTCAGTGGCAACATTTTACCCTTCTGCTTGAAAACACCTGGCTGACCGAGACAGAGGTGCCACGTTCCCAGGCGCTGGCGGCTTTGCTCTGCATGCCTCCTTTCTGTGCCGGCAGGATGTAGTGATCGTGTAATAACGACGTTGGGGTTTAGATGCTGGCTGCAAAGCCGCCCCTTTGCTCTGTCGCCGTATTGATTCGCTCTTGTTCAGCTCTGGGAAAAGTACAGCCACCGTAAAAGTGATGAGGAACGTGCGACTCCCTTGTTTTCCGTCCCAGGTGTCAGCCAGGTCTCTGCTGTTACGCACAATAAACGCTGCACCCTTTGCCCTCCTGTGTGTGTGTGTGTGTGTGACACTGAACACAACAGTTCAGTGATGTAGCAGATGTTTATTTAAAACCGTTTCCAGGACTTAATTCTGTAAGACGTTAAGCGTCACCCTGATGGCACATATTTGTACTTCAGCCTGAGGGGTTCTTATTTTTACAAGGTGCCGAAGTGTCGGGCGCGTCCATGGAGGTGATCCGAGGAATAACCAGGCCATGTTTGTCCTGCCTGAGTGCAGCATGACCCCCGGGCCTCGTCTTCTGTCTGTGTTCGCAGGAAAAATGTTGACCTGAATCCGTTTGACGGAAGTTTTCTATGAGCTTTGCTGATTCTGAATTGAGCAATTGGGAAAGGAGCATTTTCTTCTGGGAGAGTCCGCTGGGGTCTGAAGGTGCCTGGAATAGAGAGAGAGGTTTTGGTCTGACTAGCCAGAGTGAACACACTAGGCTGCCCCTTTTCAATCAAACGGATTGGTTTGTTTTTCATTTGAATTGGACAGGATGATTTCCTCATGATCCAATGCCTTTAGATGACAGAAAGCTGTCGTTTTTCCTGGAGCGTGTTCCACCTTTTTTGAGCCACTGTTTGTTCCTTACCTCAGTCTGATTTCTAGGAAACAAAGACGCACCGCTGGCTGATTGTGGACCAAACAGAGAGCGAGCTTTCGTGCGTGCAACGCACAGGACACGCTGTGTTTGATACACAACCTGCCGGCTCTAACCTCTGATTGATTGCATCTGATCAAATCTGATGCTGTGTGTTCCAGTGCAGCCATGGGACACGGAGTGGGCTGAACAGGAAGGCCTAGCAAAAGACGTCTGTTGTGAGTATCCGTGCTGACGCAGTTCACACGTTGCACCAGTACTACATTTGGCATTAGAACAGCAGCTCGTGTTCTAAAACTGTTTCCTAACGTAAAGCTGCTTCTATAGGATGTCAGTCCAACTTTTGGCTGCGGCTGAAGTCATTTTGAGCTTCGGCTATAAACCTCCACTAATGAGATCCTGCTGCCGGCTCCACCTCTGATCTCTGTTGGCTTGTGCAACCTTGTGCAGCTCACCTGTGTCTTGTTTGTGAATTTATCTGGAGTAAGCTGCTGATGCCGCTTTGTGTGTGCTGAAGGCTTCCCACCGCGGTGGATGACATGGCCACGGCCTCATCGAGAGCAGAGACTAGCCATAACCACCGACGCACATCGCAGCTCCATGCCATCGGTGAGTCCCAACACATCCAGGGTGGGTTTCCTAAACACCCTTTTTGCTTTGATTGCTTCCTTTATGTACTTTCCCCCCCCCCCCCTTCTTCTTCTTCTTCTTTCTAGTTTCATGTGCCAAACTTAAGAGGAAGAAGAGCGTTTTCGGGGCTGCCATTTATGTGGAGGTGACAGCAGAGGGAGAGACCCGCCGCACGACAAAATCTCACAGCTCCTCCAGCCCCAAATGGGACGAGCGGCTCACTCTGTAAGCAGCCGCGGTCCAACACCCCCTCTTTGCGTGTTTACCTTAATGTGATCCTTATGTGTATTCCCCAGCATTCAGGCCCGTATAAAACCGCTCCTAGAGAGGCAGAATCAGCAGCAGGTATTATTTTCAACTCCTCCGTGCCGTTCTTTAGGCGCCGTTTTAGACCCGTTTCCTTCGCTTACTGAACAAGAAGAAGCTTGCCGTCCAAACGGAGCCTTTTAAGACGGTTTGGGACTTCTTAGTTTTATGAGAGCCGCCAGGTTGCTCATCTGATAATCATTTGAAAAAGAGGGGAAGCCGTCTGAGAGCACACAGACTTCTTTGTTCGATCTCACAAGCAGAGCTGGCGGCACGAACGCCGCCGCTGTTTTAGCGACGGCCCGGCTGAGAGCCGGAGACGAGCCGCTGCAAACGGGAACGCCTTTAAGCGGGTTTTTAACCCTGTGTTAGAAACACCGGGGATGTTTTGCGAGCGGCTGTGGGTCCTTCTCGTGACTTTGAGGTTGTAACGTAAGATGCTTCTCTTTGGACTGATCTGCTCAGCTCCTAGAACAAGGGCCGCACTGTGTGCCGCTCACTTTGTCCTTGTTAGAACTCAACGAGGCGGCGTTATGCCAGACGCATATCTTATCCTTTCAATGTGGTTATTTATTATTGTTTTTGGGAGGAGGTGAAAGATTGAGTAACCTCTTACTAATTGTTTTCTTTATTTCTTAGATGTTAAAAAATTGCTGTCCATTGAAAGTCAGAAATGACATCTTTTTGTTTTTTACTTCTTACATCCACAGTTTCTGCTCTTTTTTTTTTTTTTTTTTTTTTTTAAAGGTTCCTCTCAGCTAAGCAGTGTGGATTGTGTGCTCTTGTTTTTTTTTTTTTGTAGGACTGTGACACCGCACTCACAGGTGGATTTCAAAGTATGGAGTCACCACACCCTGAAAGCGGACGCTCTGGTGGGCAAAGCCACGCTGGATCTCAGTCCTGCGTTGGAACAGCATGACAGAAAATGTAGGATTTTTAGGATGCTTCAAACAAAATAAGGCCGTGGATGTGCCTTTGTTTACTAATGTGATAGTAGAGCAGTAAATGTAGGGCCGGCAAACACCAACTTAGTTTGCATAATTAGACTATTGTCTGCATTGGAACTGCTGGTTCTGATCCGTTTCTTTTTTTCCTGCTAAAATAAAGTCACTGGTCTTAAACATTTAGCAGAGGATTTTAGATGGGTCAAAAGAGTCCAAACCCCAGGAATCTGGACTTAACGGACTACACACCAACATTTTTGAACACATAATTGTTTTTCTTAAGCTGTTAAACTAAATAAGAATGTATTCTACAAAGAGTCACTTATCCGTTCTGTTTAATTATCGGGTTTTTAGGTTTTTCTTGCTCATACTTTGCTTTCTACACAGTCACCTGCCTTTACTACTGCATGGCATGTATTAAATATGCACCAGTCTGATTTCCACCCCCCCCCTCTTTTTTTTTTCTTTTTTAAACAATTTGTGCACTGAAGTTGTAATTCTTGCAAATCTTCTCAACTCCAGTATTAAAACCTTCATCTCTACTATTAAGGAATATTAAGCAACGGTCAGATAACCACGGCCCATAACTAAAAGCAATTTGAGAAAAATGCTACGCATCAATGAAAGCAAAGTCTGATTAGGCAATTAAAATGTTACAAAACCCGTAGAAGTTATACTGGGTTACAGGAACGACTCTTTAAGTTGCCTCCAGATGTTTGGCCGTCATTGGCTTTGCCTCCAAACCTTTGGCCTGCCGCGTTTGGCTGATAAATCTGTCAAGCCGGGCAAATAAAACAGACGGGAACCTCCAAAAACTACTCTGATGTAATCTGCTGCTCTGGATGGCAACAATTACAGCTAAACATGCGATAATAAATGTAACCTGAACTTTATGTGGAATAATTGTTTAGTTTGTTAGTTTGTCTAAATGAAAAGCATTAGATCACATAACACTGTGACGCTGCCATAGTTTGACTTAGGCGTAGTGATGCAGCAGTCCCAATCGCCTTTTAAGCCTTTTGGTTCTTCAACTATTCTACAGCTCTTCTCCACTTAAACCCAGGGAGCAGCGTAAGATTGGAGACATTTGCATCATCATCATCATCATCATCTCTTCTTCATTTCACTCACTAGCTGTGACCTCTGCCCTCGTCTGTGCTCCACAGTGGAGAACGTGAAGGAGGTGCTGAAGCTCAACGCGGAGCAGAAGGGGGTCTCCGTGCCCGTCGGCGAGCTGACGGTGTACCTCGATGGCCTGACTGTCGCTGACCAGGAGGAACTGGCCCCGCTAACCAATGGCAGCGCAGCAAACGGCACCAGTGAGCTCACTGTTTATGTTAGGGGTGTGTTTTTGTTCTATGCAATCAAACATCCACCTGCACTATGGGCTGCAAATCTAAAGGCGATACCATTGGAAACCTATGCAGTTTAATGCAGCCAAGTAAATAACTAGGGCATTTTAAACCCACCCTTGCGCATAACGTCTCCAGGCTGACGGATATATTTGAATGTCTTCCAGAAGTCCAACAGAATGGAGATGCCATTCATGAAAACGGCGACTCTTCTTCCTCTTCTTCTAGAGCTGCAAACAGGTAACCTCATGAAACGATCTATAAACCCAACCACACTGACTCATTTCTTCACCTATTTCTGATTGGACCAGGACCACAGTTGTCCTTAGAAATAAAACAATAGAAATAAATAAAGATTAGTTTTTACAAAATTGCCAAGTAAAAAGTGACATTTTCTTCTCTGTTGTTTTCTTAAAACAACAAAGAAGACTAGTTTCATTTTTGCTCTTCTTAGACCCACAGCTGCTGATGATAAATGGTATTTAAAGGCTATTAGAGCTTATTGCTTCGAGAGTATTCAACTCTTCAAGCACAATTAGAAAATCTTCCAAAGGATCTGTTCAACAAATTAAAACGGAAAGCGTAGCTACATTTAGTTGGGCAAAATATTGTTTCATACTTAAATTTCCATCCCATGCAGTTCCAGATAAATAAAATGGTTTATTCGGTTGTTCTGAGGTGGATCCTTGCCGATGTCTGCGATGGTTATTATCAGGTTAACCTCCAGCTGTCGTCTCTGTCAGGAAAATCAGGCTGTGGCTAGATTAGATTCCAGGGCCGCTGCTTGTTGCGTTCACTGCTGACCGGCTAACAAGCTTTAAACCACAAGTTTCAATATAACATGCTTAAAAATACCTTTTCTTTCTTTAGGCATTTATTTTTTTCAGGTGCAAATTTTTAAGAAGCAAATTGCCTGTTTATGAAAAACACATTTTCCTTCAGATGATCCGTTGTGTTTCTACGTTTATTAAACCAGCTGAATTTAGATTTAGTAATTTCCAGCCGGTTGTAGTAAAGTCTTATAACGGCGCCACGAATCACTACAGAGAACAACTCTGAGTTAATTTGGTTGGGAAAAAAACACAAGATGATCAGAAGTAAATACATTTGAGTCAGGAAAACCTGGGCTGGAAACTAAAGTAGAGAAGCATCAACATCTAAGTTGCGTTTGACGTTTATATTGCATAGGATGTTGTGAAAGCAGGCTGGTACTGCTGCAGTACATTCCCAATATATCACATCACCAAAATCAATTTAAAACAGATTCAGCCAACAATAAAAAGAGCAGTGAAAACACATTTCACATATTGCTCAAATCGAGCCTTCCAGGGGGAAACTTAGAGGCCTGGGAGGATTTCAGATTGTGAGGAAACCCGATGCTGGAAATGTCGAAGCAATAGAAACTATAAATACCTGTAGCTACAGGTCAAAGGCTTTTCCTCGGGACTGAAGGCGGTCTACAAACTGCGTTCATGTGTTCGTCGTCATTTATTTTCTGGCATCCAAAAACGGGTTTAAAGGGACTCATAAGGCAGCAGATCAACCAGTAGCTTTCCCTGTTTGCCATTAGACTTGTCCGCTGGTTCTGATCAATAACTGCAAAGCCTGAGACCCACATTCTGCAGAAACACCTCTGCCTTATCCCTGAGTCAGCGCTTGATGGGAGAAGTGCATATGCTGTTTTAATCTTGATTTATCAATCCATCATTCCAGGTTAACCATGGAGGAAAAATGTTTTTCTGCACCTGAGACATGCAACCCAATCCTTGCAGCAAAATTCAGCCGTGCTTTTTGCCCCATTTGCAGTTTGGTCCTTAAAAGTCATCAAAATCTTCTTTTTGAGAACTGCATGATCCAGTCATGGCAAAAAGTAAGCAGCCTATAGCTGCTTCATTGGATTAGACGATGCTAATCAAATACACAGCATTGATCATCAGCAAGTACGACCTCCTTATAAAACTCAACGCCAAGGAGTCAGGTGACGCGGGAGGGTTTATTAAAAGCCAAATCCTGTTTCATTTTCAGCCTCGGTCCGTTTCATTTAAACGCCGAACGCTGCAACGTTGTCCCGACTGCTTTGTGCTGCGACCTTGAGCGCGGCAGCAGCCCTTCCTGCTCCGATTAGTCACATGATCAGACAAGAACGTTTGCCGACTCCTGTGTCCTGCAAAAGTATGAACACCCTTTGAACTTTGAGTTTTGTATTTTGGGGTTGTTGTAACTCCAGGGTTGCCCTGCGTTTAGGTGAGTCTGCATTTTGTGTCATTCTGATAATGACACAAATGATGATTAAAATGTCTTTTTAGCAATACGTGTGGGGCTGCATACAGGTACAGATCTGCAAACAGTCCTCCCTCAGGTTCATTCTTCTTTACCTCCTTTCTTCCTTGTGTCCTTCCTGCCTTTCAGAAACCAAAAACGTTGTTCTTTAAACCGTGAAATACACAAACAGGGCACAAAACACCATAGAGCCCAAAGAACTATTTCTCCAAGATTCTTAAAAAGGATTAAAAAAGCTAAAATCAACATAAGAGTGTTTATGCAGTATAATGTGTTGTGTTGGCATTGGAGAGCTTTGCCTCTTGTTTTCCCCTTGCAGCACCATAAACGGAGCAGACCCGGTCCAGAGGTCCGGTTCCTGCTCAGCCTCCAGTGGTGCAGACGCTCCGGTGCCTTCCAGCTCCTGCAGCCCTGCTCTCGATCATGTCACCAGCTTGATCAATGGAGATGCAACACCCAGCTCCACCCCGGTGCACCAGCCTCCAGACAGCGACCCAGACACCAGAATGGGTGAGTTTGCTTTTCTTTGTATCTTTATAGTAAAAAAAATAAAAATTTGGTCTCCTTTTTATGTTTTAAAATCAAAAAAATCTATCAACATGGAGCTGAGATATTTACTGAAGTGCATCCTGCGTAGGACAGAGCTACCACCTCTGGCTGGCTGCCAATTGTTAACCTCTATTGTGTTTTTTGTGTTTGTTTTTTTGCGCATACCCACTCTGTTACCGGGAAATGGGTTTGGGTTTCTTTAAGCGTCTGTTCTTCATGGTTCACGGGGTTGTAATGAAGTGTAAAGAAGAGCAGCTGATTAATTTTCATTAAGTGAGGCCTGCAGTCTCAGCTGCTGTCAGCACCTTTGTCCAAACCCCCGGAGACGCATAAAGTGAAGGGGAGCGAAGTGCAGCGCGCTGCAGAGCCACTCTGAGCTGAGCATGATGGATGAAGCCCACCTCTTTTCCACAGGAATACCTACATTTATGCTCTTTAAAAAATAAATGACCTATCTGATCAATATGGTTCATCAGCGTCGATCTGATCTGCATCATGTGGGTGATTGGGATCCGTCTGCTGTCTGAGCTTCAGCATTGTGTCTGATAGAAATCTGTCTGAAGTGAAGGTCTAGAAGCTCCATGCTGCACTTTTCCACAGCCCGCGCCGCCGCTACATTAAAGCTGGCAGCGTAAACGCTGCAATGCAGGGAGGAAATGCTGCCCTTTTATCCTGCGTTTTAATTGTTGAACAGAACCGTGTCATTTCCTTCACACTTCCACTCAATAAGCCTCGGCTTTCTACCCTCATCCGTTTATAGTTGGACAAGAATGCTTTTCAGGATTAAATGCGCTGCATTAAGGCCTTTTATTACCAAACGGTTGTTTTCTTCCATTAAAAAAATCAGCGTAGAACATGTTCAACAAAAAGATAAAAGCTTTTTTTTCTGTTATAATTGATTCCTGGTCACTAATTCATGCAGCAGTTTGTTGCACACCAGTGGGACCGGCCGAGTTAAACAGCTCTGTTGCTGTCTAGCTGAGCTCGTCCCACTGGCGCAGTCACAGCGGCTGCAGAGACCCGCTGCTTTGTGTGGGTTATAACCCCAGACAGAGATGTTGCTGCAGGCCTTCACATGCGTTCAGTATAACCTGGTGTGGTGCGCCGAGCGTTGCTGTCAGAAGAGTTAAGTTACGCTCAGCGATCCTGTTCGATCCGAACCCAAGGACCTCCTGCTTATCTGCAGTCTCTCTGTAAAAGAGGCTAAACTTAGGACCAGTGAGGAAACCGCTGTTTTAGGTCGTTTCCACAGTTCCACCTGTGAGCAACCGAGTCTGCTCTCCCACAGCCCGAGACTCACCCTTTAAAATAAGGAGGAATTCCCTTCTGACCTGCGTCACTCAGATCAATACGCAGCAATATTTATTTGTCTCTTTCTGCCTTACTGGATGTGGATCTCCCTCGTATCTCTTTGTCTGTTTGGTCTCCTCAGCTTTATCTTTCCACCTAATAACACGGGTTAAAGGAAGAACGGATTTCCAAGCACGGAAGACTAACTGAGATAAACTATAGATCTTATAGTATTCTTACCTCAGATGGATATTTTAATTACGGTCCCCACAATGTTCATCTGAGCAGCATCCATGGCTATCTCTGCTCTCTCGTCTCCATGCCCCACTCCGTCGCTGTTCTCGGCCTTTTCTGCTGCATCTTTCTTCACAGGAACAACTTTGTTAAATTAAAATCCTTAAAGGGTAACTCACCCCCAAATATAAACTGTTAACATGGTTGTCTTATAGTACTGTCTATAGATCCTGGTCATTATTTTAAAAAGATTAGTGCATATTTGTTGAAATCCTGTTTGTGTCTAAAATCATCAGTGTGGCGCCCTCCTGGGGTTAAACGGTGGTCTTGCATTTAATTTTGAATTAACATTGCTTTCAGTTGACGTGATTTAATGCTGATATAGTGACGTTGGTAGCTCTGCTGCTGTGGGGTATAAAGCAGCTCCGTCTATCTTGTGCCTCCATAGAGAGCACTGTTGCACTTTTCAAACCCTCTGGGGACTTTTTTCTTTCCTTCAAAAAAGACTAGAAACTAATCTACCAACCTAGAGCTAACTTCACCACAGTTGCTGTGAACTTCCCTCTCTGCCTTCCCTCGTATTGAAACCGGCCTGCTGCAGTCAGAGCCGACCTCCGGGGATGAGGGGGTGAAAAATCCTCCCCCTCAAAAGGCCGAACCGTGGCGTAACTACCAGCATAACTCAATATGGCAAATCAAACTTGCGGCTGGGGGTGGGATTTAGCTTTTACATGGGGGTGAGTTACACTTTAAACTGTTAATTTGCTCCCATGACCTCCGTCTTTGCCGAGCTGGCCTCAGAGACGGTCTAAACTATTTACCTGGCTCTACTTTGTTGCACCTTTCTCCAACTCTTTGGGTTGCATCATTAATCTCCTCTCTTGTCTCCATCCTCTCTGCTTCATTTTTGTCCAGAATAAGCAATTCTGCATTAAAGTAGGCAGGTCTTAGAAGCCTCTTCACGTGTCTTGTTGAATCTGCCTGATATGTTCTTTTCACCGCTGCTGGGGAGGACAAACACCTGCTGGATCTTTCTTGACGTTTTTTGGTGTAAAGTAAAATGTCCGTCTTAACCAGTTTGGATTACCTGACCGTTAAAAGCGTTGAACCAACAACTGCTGGTTTGCTAGCAGGAGCGATACTGGGACAGCAGAGGCAAACGGCAAACCTCCACTTCATCACACGTCTCTGTAACTGGATGCAGAAAGTTCCCGCAGTATAAAGCACAGATTGGCAGCAATCAATTATAGAAAGTGCTTTACCCACAATCCTTTCAGGCCCTGCCTCGGTATCTGAATGTCCTTGTTTGAAACTGAGTATTATGATATTTTTTGATGGATCCTGCAAATAGTTGTTGCAAAGACGAAGCCAACGTGTCCATTCTTCTGATGTGTCTGCAGTGAATGGAGACTCCTCTGAGACTGTTCCCAGGCAATCTTCTGCATCTAGAAGAGAAACGCAGCCCCCCGCAGGTGAAAACGAGGAGAGCACTCCAGATGCCTCACTGCCAGATGCTGAAACGTCACCAGCTAGCACCTCCCGGCCCCCCCCATCTTCCACGCCTTCTCCAGCCTCGTCTCTCGCTGCTAAGCCCGCCGATGGCACCGCCGCTGCTTCTACCACGTCTGCCTCTGCGACCCAGGGGGCTACCACCCTCACAACGTCCCCGTCGTCGGCCTCTTCCTCCCCAGCGCCGGCGGAAGCGGCTGCTTCGGGAGCCGGGGCTGGGGGCAGTAACGGCAGCAGCTCGACAACAACTGATGGGGTGAAGCCCAGGCAGCAGGCCCCTAACGCTCCAGCATCAGATCCTCTACCACCAGGGTAAAAAAAAAACTGCTCTGAACGTTCAGATTGTGGTCACCAGAACAGGCAACCATTTTCTAACCAGACTCTTAAAGTTCACAAGTGACATTTTTGTTTTTCAAACATGTTTGTTGAACTTTTTTTTGCAAAGCAGGTGAAACAGAGGGCATAAAATGCAACACCAGCGCCAGTGTATGGACCACAGACAAATCAGACAGAGGAAGAGAAAATGGTTAGTTCAGGGAGACCCAGAAGAGGCAGCATAATAAAAGTCTGAAGTTTGCTAACATATCAATAACAAGCTGTAACGCTGCATGTTGTACCCAGGCCAAATCTGTGAGGCCTGACCTCAGCCTACGGGACGCTGTGGCACCTAGATAGGCAAAGAATGGGTCCCAGGTCCAGGAAGGTGAAAAGGACTAATCCATCACCCGTGTAGAGAACGTTTTATCACTCATCCATACGGCCAGGATACATTTCTGGGCACCGGGAAGTAGAGCAACATGCTGCTGCAGCAGGGAGCTCTTCCTTCAGTCCTAGCGCTCAGATGTAGATCGTGCTTGAAAACGATCTTAAACTGTTGAGCACACTCATCCATTGGATTGCAAGACGGAGAGGTGTGGTTCTCCAGTGGTTCCCAACCCTGGTCCTCAAGTACCCCGGTCCTCGCCTCATTTAAATGATGGCACGACTTCCTCAGCAAGCACCAAGGGCTGCGGACGCCTCTTCATCACTCATTCTTTTAGGTCAGGTGAGTGGCAGCAAGGAGGCCTAAAACATGCAGGACAGGCGTACTGAGGACCAGGGTTGGGAACCACTGCTCTAGATTATGGTGGCAACAGCTACATATCAGGCTTTACTTTGCACTGGCTGGCCGCTCGGCCATAGACACAAACTCCATGAAGCTCTCTACGTGGTTTTCTTCACCTCCAAACTCCCTTTCTAACTTCAGATGAGCTGAAGTTGTGGGCAGCTGTTAACCCTGCATAAAGCTGCCGCCTGATGTGATTTTACGCCAGCTAGCGGTTCGTTGCTAAGTTGCTGTCACTCATTCAGAGGCAGGTCTCTCTTGAAAAGGAGATTTTGGCTCTCAGTGAGAAAACCTGTAAAGATAAAGGTTAAATAAAATTCAGCAGTTAGGCTGTGGGATATTTAGTGTCGAGGAGATGTTACGCCTGGACTTGTTGCACCGCTGGCGTCCTCTCCCGGCACCACGCTGAAATCCTCTGAGCTGAGAGCTGCCTGGGTTTTCCATTTCATTCTCTGGTGGCCGTGGATCTGATTATTTAAAAGAGAAAAGTAACAATTACTCTGTGTATTTATTAAAGGTGTTATGTATGATATTTATTTAACTTTTGATTCATAGACTTGATTAAAAGCACCAACTGAACTTTGGTTCTGCTCTTTGTAGAATAACACTGGTAGTAAATAATATACCAGTGAATTAGTCAAGCTGGTTAAATTAGCATTACTTCGTTTTCACATCTTGTATTTATTGTGTCACGGCTTAGAAATATAAAGCGTTGCCCTTCTTTAAACCAGCTGATTGCAGTGTTCAGCAACGGGTGTGGGAGGGGTAAAGCTGAGGAAACTGCTGCTTTTGTTAGCATCCAGTTAAAGGGACTTTAAGACAAAAACAATGCTGTGCTGGAACTTTTCTGAGGTTTAGAAACTCACAACCTGCCTAATTTCCTGTTGAACGCAGAAAAATGACCATTTTCCCCTTTAATTCATTTGTGCTCAGACAAATGTTTTAGTAACCGATAAGGCTTTCAGGCTTCCCAGTTTGTGAATTTGTAAATGGGTGTGTTTCAGGTGGGAGCAGAGAAAAGATCCACATGGGAGAACATACTATGTCGACCACAACACCAGAACTACTACCTGGGAAAGGCCACAGCCACTGCCTCCAGGGTCAGTATCCGCCTTTTCTCAATCCAGTGTGTGGCTTTTGCAGCTTCTAACCAAATGTCAACGTAATCCCCTGTTCATGCCTGATGAATCTCCACACCACTGTGATCAAAAAGGGATTAAAAACAATGACCTATTAGATCCAGTTGGAGATCCACCCGTCAGGCTCCTATTGGCTGATACCGATTCAGTTTTCTAGAGCCAGCCCCCCTATGTCAGATTCACCTTTAAGTACTCTATAACACTCGAACACTAATTTATAAAAACTGTGTCATGTAACATTTAAATCTGACATACTGACCATAAGAGAAAACAAATATTGTGCAGGTTCCTCAATATAAATCTATTAATGGATCCAACAGATAATGAAGGGATTTTAAGGTGATCTCCATGAATGCATCAAAGCATCATGTCCCAAAACTTTAATTGAATTTCACTCATTCTGAAAACAAGCATCAGAGAGATGGATGTTTGTCGAGGCGTTTTTTTCCCCCAAAGAAAGTTGGAATTTGCAGGTTTTTTTGTTTGTTTGTTTTTTTTAAAGAGAATTTTGAGATCCTCTCAAGGGTCATTTTTGAACATGGATGATTTATTGTTGCATCACTAGTTTCACTTGTACTTTACAAGCATTATTAGTCAGAATCACTGACGAGTCCAATGCATCCTTCATCATTTACAGACATGTTCAATAAATTACAATACGGGTTCCAGTGAGGCTCATTTGTCAGATTAAAAGTAGCTTTTGATAACAACAACCGTTAAGCATGTCTTAAACTTTTCATTAAGTCCACATTTCTGTATTAAGAGTATTTTTTAATAGGTTTGATGTAATATTCTAGACTTGAATGTCGTGTTTTCATTATATTTAGGCAAAAAAATTGTCATTAACAAAAACAGTAATTGATCTGTATAACGTGTTTACCTTAACAAATTGACTTATTGATGATGTTCTAATTTATTGAATGTGACTGTCGTGTCATGATCAAGATGCCACATAATGAATGGACTATATTAATATAACCAACCTTTACTGCCATATAATAAGTAAAGGTAAAGGGTGGAAATGCTCCATTTCCTTAGTGTCTTTGAGTCTCTGGTTTACTGTCTGTTGCTTCATGTTTAGTTTCAGCTGTCAATAACAAGTTGTTGTTTCTCCATTTCTTCCATTCAAATCTCCTTGATGTTGCCAGATGGGAGCGTCGGGTGGACGATCGGGGCCGGATCTATTATGTTGACCACAACACCCGCACCACCACCTGGCAGCGCCCCACCATGGAGTCGGTGCGCAACTTCGAGCAGTGGCAGAGCCAGCGCAGCCAGCTGCAGGGAGCTATGCATCAGTTTAACCAGAGATACCTCTACTCTGTAAGGACCTCCTCGCTGCACCAGGCTCTTTGTACCCACGCCTCTGTCTTCCTGCTGCTCCCTGTGTACTGGTAGTAGGCTTAGGTTCTGAAGCGCAGGATGCCCAGGGCCTATACCTTTTAGGTTTTTAATAGTCTGATCTCAAGAAACAATTCTGCAAAATCACAAGTTAGTTCTGGAGTACCTGGTTCCTTATGATCGCATTAGATTTCAACTTTCTGACTGCAGGGTCGTTGCAATTTCATCGTATATAAATAATTTTGCAAGCCTCTCTAGCTGCCATGGCTGCTGGAGAGGCTGTACTGGTTAACATGAAGTCAAGGCATTAATATGTAATCATGTAATTATATGTGAACAGATCATCTCCTCTTAATTAGCTCATTTACAGAAGATTTATTCCATCATTGGCCCCTGTTCTTAGAAAATAATCTAAAATCTCATTTGTTAAACTAGGAACACAAACGTTGGATCCAGGTTTGCTGTTGTAAAGGTTTCTGCACCCTGGCAGCTGACATGAATCACACGATCTAAACAAGCTGACCAGTTACAACAGCCAAAATGATAAAGAATAATGTCAAAGCTGTGTTTATATTCGTAACTTGTTTCCCTTTTAAATTTATTTTTGCTTAATTCGGCCAGTCCTATCCGATAACGTTGGTCAACATGAGTTTTAATCTGAGCGGTGCCAGCTGCACGTGGTCGGCCATCTTTATTTTAATCCCTCTACTCCCATGTGTTTTTCCACAATCTTTGGTGTCTAGCTCCACATTTTTCTGCCCAAATGGAAATCCCTCTTTAAAACCTGACGTCCGCTTCAGTGTTTAACGGTGAGAGAAACGGTGATCTCCACATGGCGCTGAGCTGATTCTATGACAAAGACCTCCAGCTTAAATCACCTTCCCGCTAGGCAGAAACCTTTCCTACAGCAACATTATCATTTCATTTTTCTTTATCCTCTGTTTCTTATGTTGCTATTTCATTTCTGTTTCCTGAATGGATTTTAATGCCCCGTTTTTAGGCATCCATGATGTCTGCTGAGAATGATCCGCTAGGCCCTCTACCTCCTGGATGGGGTAAGTTCATCATTTATCTTCAGTGGGTTTTACTTGTGAATATTTAAGTCCTCTATAATAAATACATCGACCGCCGTTTGCATTTAGCAGAGCTGTCTTTCAGCCTAGTCCTTAGGAGACTTTTAACACTAGCTTGTCCTCCCAGTGGTGCTCTTTGCTGGGACCGTAACACAGACCTCTGTAACGGGCGGTTCCTCTCCCACCACACTACTTTGTAATTGTGTTGTAGAAGCATCTCTAATCTAACTTTCAGATCGTTGTGTGTCATCATTACCTGTAGAGAGGCGCGTGGACTCTAACGACAGAGTGTACTTTGTGAACCACAATACCAAGACAACCCAGTGGGAAGACCCTCGGACCCAAGGGTGAGTACACCATCAGGGTTTTATCTACAAGACACGAAGAGAGCTTTTTCCATCCCTGCTGGGCCGTGGACGGTTCTGGTTAGGCTCATCTAATCTGTAGGATCAACCAGATGCTTTTAGATGTCCTGAGATGTAAACAGAGGAGTAGGGGAAGTTGAAGTTGCTGCTGTTCTGTGGAACAGTAAAATAAATCGTCTTAAAGCTTAAAAAGACCAAATTTTATTCATTCATCTCTTGTGCAGCCTGACTTTCAGGCTTTTTTTTCCTCCCCTATGTTTAGATGATACATTTTTCTATAAGTGTGTTTTGTTTTGATTAAGTCAGTAATCATACAAATTAGTTTTGTTTAATCTTATTAATTTCTCATTGTGGTTTTATCATTTTATGATAAAAGTTTTTATTGCCCTTAGTTGTATCATTTCATTGTTTTTAGCACTTTGGTTCAACTTGTGTTTTATTGAAGTGCTTTATAAATAAGGTTGATGTCGAGATTTTATTGGCTGTGGTTTTACCAAAATAAACTTCCTTTACTGTTTAGGGCTGCTGTTCGCATAGCTGTTTTTATTTTTTTTTGCTGTATCCGCGTGTTTTTTTTTTTATTTTTTATTGTTTGCACGAGACCGATTTGGGTAAAAGCATCCGTGTCTTAGTTATTTGCTTCTTTTTTATGCTCTAATGCATCTTTCCTGTGAAAACAGAGAGGCAACAGCGGCGCTCTTGTTGGTTTCTAAAGATCCTCCTGAGTCCAAATAGAGGAAAACTAATTTAGAAGAAAAATTGCATTTAAATAGTGACTAGAAGTAAAACAGTAGTTCCTCTATTAGTTGGATGGGGTCTTTCTCTGCTTTCTAATGAAACATTAACATTAACGCTGGTGTTTTCACCTCGTGCTGCGGATTAAAGCTGACCTGGATGTTGTTGCCTTCGTGTGTTTGCAGGCTGCAGAATGAGGATCCTCTGCCTGAAGGCTGGGAAATCCGCTACACAAGGGAAGGGGTCCGCTACTTTGTGGATCACAACACCCGGACCACCACTTTCAGCGACCCGCGCACCGGGAAGTCTTCTGTGTAAGGCATAGCGGTTCTGCGTCACATCTCCTTCATCCTGCTGGGTTTAACCTGGAGGTCGTTTACGGAGTCGACACTTTGAACTGTTTGAGTTTATCTTTTAAAGAAAAAAAAAAAAGCAAGAGTTCATTTTCAGGATGTTGTCAAATTCTTAAGCCCATTTATTGTGAAGCGAACGCCCGGCAAACATTCACCTTCTAAATGTTTTTTTTCTGATCAGCACCAAAGGCCCGCAGATCGCATACGAGCGCAGCTTCAGGTGGAAACTCGCTCACTTCCGCTACCTGTGTCAGGTTGGTGTTTTCAGCTGTTTGATCCCGCCCTCATCCCCCGTTCCTCTGGTGCTCATCTTCTGTCTTGTCCTTCAGTCCAACGCGCTTCCGAGCCACGTGAAGATCACCGTCTCCAGACAGACGCTGTTTGAAGACTCTTTTCAGCAAGTAAGAGCTTTCATCTCTGGCTGGTTAAACCGTTTACGCCTCATTCGCTTTACTTAAGCCCAGAAAGGTCTCAACATTTGAGAGCTTTGTCTTCTGCTGGATCTTCGGTTTTGTGCATAACTTGGGGAATTTTGGTTTATGTCTGTTTCGTACATTTTTTTTCCAGATTATGGCCCTGAAACCATACGACCTAAGGAGGAGGCTGTATGTCATCTTCAGAGGCGAGGAGGGTCTGGACTATGGTGGCTTAGCCCGGTAATAAAAATCTAAACATCCGACGCAGAATCAATGTAGAAATAGTTGTAAACCAGCAGCTTTTTTTCCACTTTTATCTTGCTGCTCTGCATTTGTTTGGATCCTTAGCAACATTTCCTCTCCTGTGATTTCCGTTTGGGTTTTTCCCTGCTCACTTTACAGGGAGTGGTTCTTCCTCTTGTCCCACGAAGTGCTCAACCCCATGTACTGTCTGTTTGAGTACGCTGGCAAGAGCAACTACTGTCTGCAGATCAACCCGGCATCCGCCATCAACCCAGATCACCTCTCCTACTTCTGCTTCATAGGCCGCTTCATTGCAATGGCACGTCCACATCCAACCCACACACAAACACCCCCCTGACAAATGGTCACACTTATAATGGAGGAGTTGATTCTAACGACCTTTGAGTTCGAAAGGGCTTGTACTTGTGTTAATCTCTGTTCTTGTTTCTGCAGGCGCTTTTCCATGGGAAGTTCATTGACACTGGCTTCTCTTTGCCTTTCTACAAACGAATGCTGAACAAGAAGCTCATCCTTAAAGACCTGGAGTCCATTGACCCGGAGTTCTACAACTCTCTGATATGGATTAGGTAAGCTGTAGGCTCGGGCCGCCAGGTTCAGCACCAGCAGTGCTGATGTCATCAGAGGTCATCGTGGCAGAGTGAAACGTGCATTAAGAAACGTTGCTGAACCTGTTGTTTCTGGCAGTAAAATCTAAGAAGCACTCAGACGTGGATGAAATTTAATTTGAACAATTTACTCAACAGAATAAATAAAATTATAGTTTTATTTTAAAAAAAATGCCTCTCAAAACACTCAAGGACACTTTACAGAACAATAGGACAACAAACAATAAAAGTTAGTATGCCCTTTTGAACAGCTGGGTTCTGAGTTTAGACGTGAAGCCGTAGAGGGCGTCGGTGTTGCCGATGTCTGGAGGGAGGGAATTCCAGAGTTTGGAAGCGGAGCAGGAGAAAGCTCAGCGATGTGAAGATCAGAAAGGCAAAGTGAGTGAGGCTGTGGACGTCCTTGAAAGTGTACAGAAGGATTTTGAATTAGGGGTGGGCGATATATCGAATATACTCGATGTATCTCAAGTTTCCCCTCCGCGCGATGGTTAAAATGACTTTATCGCGACCATCGAGTGTAAATTTTCATGGCAAGATTGAGCCGCTGTATTTAATTCACAGTGAGTTTAGTTTTTCCCACATGCTGTGAAAGCATCACTCGCTCCTCCTCCAAACCAGAAAGAGTTCTGACGCACACACACACAACAACGAACTCGTGCGCTTACGTACGTTGACTAGACAGCAAGAACTATGGCGACAGCGAGCGTTTCAGGCAGTGGTTTGGATTTCAGAAGAAGGATGTCGAACAAAATCCGGTAATTTGCAAAACATGCCGTAACACCATTGCCACAAAAGGTAGCAGTAGCACAAATTTGTTCCACCTAAAACGTCATCCAGTGCAAAATGAAGACTGTTGTAAACTCCGCGTGTCGACCCCCCCCCCCCCCCCCCCCCCACACACACACACACACACACACCGAAGGAAACTTTAATTAAACCAGCCGTAAAACTGTAGAAACTGGCGTCTTCTTTTGCTAAATCCCATATGACAGAAGAAGACGTTTGTTTAAAATTTCCCAGCACCTAAAGAGCAACGGAAATATTTTTGAGAAGCTCTGAATATGTAGCTGCGACTGGTCAGTTGATTTTATAGTCACAATACAAGCTTTTGTTTTTGGGATTGTCACATTTTTAATTATACAAAATTTTTATGTCTTAAGCACAAAAGAGCACCTTTAATTTCAGGTTTATTTTGTGTCAGATTTTTCCTTGGTGTTCCTTTTGTCCGCTGGGATGTTCTGTTTTTTAAGGTCCAGTGTTGACCATGAAAGCGCTCTGTGACAATATTGTAATTTGTGAAAAGCTTCTATGTGCAGCTGTGGTTAAAAATGGCTAAAATAAAACATTTTTTTTTAAAAAAATTATTTTGCAATCAATTTTTCAATAAAATAAATAAAAATTGACACGTTAATATGAGATATGCCAATGCAACTTTAGGCACTATGTGGCTTAAAACATTTGTTTTTCAAGGTTATTTGAACATGATATATATCGTGTATCGTGATATAGCCCAAAGATATCGTGATATTAGATTTTCTTCATATCGCCCACCCCTAGTTTGAATCTGAAGGAAGGAATCTGAAAAGGAGACCGGCCCTTGAGGTCTGGAGGTGGACACCTGAATTAACGGGTTGTGTCTTTTCCTCAGTGATTCTATAAATTCATTCTTTGCCAAAGAAGTGCTCTTGTGGGACTAAGGTTAGATGGTTTTTCTAAAGGTTTTCATTGTCCAACGTGTTGAAGGAGCTCTGGCGCATAGCTGGGAAAAGTGGGAGCTGGTTGATCAGAATCCACCATTAGTTTGCATGTGAGAGTATAGCAGGGCTCTGCTAAATCCACCGTTGGAGAATAGATGAGACAATGTTCACCGAATATTCCTGAGTCCCAGCTTGGTTTACATCAGGCCTGGAGAACTGGAACCGACGACATTATAATGCTGGTGAAGAGTGTTGGGTCCAAAAGGTGACATTAACAGTGGCTCTAAAACTGGAGACCTGCACATGTTTGCCTCTATACAGAAACGCCACCAAGGGACTGGAAGCACAAGTCGCTTCAAAGAATGAGCTAACAGAAGCTAAAGCACAGACAGTCCCTAAAAAGGTCGGAGCAGACCTTTTTAGGGACTGAAACGGCACCCTGAGAGTAATTTCTCCTCATGCGGTTACCCTGCTGGACGCAGCATCACTGTCTCCTCTCTCCTCAGGGACAACAACATAGAGGAATGTGGGCTGGAGATGTACTTCTCCGTGGACATGGAGATCTTGGGGAAGATCTCTTCTCACGACCTGAAACCTGATGGGACCGACATCCTGGTCACTGAGGAGAACAAGGAGGAGTACATCAGGTAGTTTTCTCTTTCTTTCCATCTGTCTAACCTTTGGAAACGTCTGCTCATCGTGACAAGTGTTGAGTCCATCTGTGCTGTGGGGTCTGCAGTCTGATGGCGGAGTGGAGGTTCTCCCGTGGGGTGGAGGGTCAAACCAAAGCCTTCCTGGATGGCTTCAATGAGGTGGTCCCACTGCAGTGGCTGCAGTACTTTGATGAAAAGGAGCTGGAGGTGAGCAGAAACAGCCATGCAGGTTCCCCACAGAGCTTTGGGTGTGTGAAGTAAAAGGAGTCATTGAGTGTTTCTTCACTTGGCTTTACTTGATTGGTATTTTGAGTCCCGTGTGTGTGTGTGCTGTTGTGTGTTTGATCCAGGTGATGCTGTGCGGCATGCAGGAGGTAGACCTCCAGGACTGGCAGAGGAACACGGTGTATCGCCACTACACCAGGAACAGCAAACAGATCATCTGGTTCTGGCAGGTACCGTGGCTCAAACGTCCGGCGTGTTTGTGTCCAGTGTTACTGGAACGTCCTGCCGTCATGTGAAGCTCGCTTTGCTGTGGCCTTCCCCCCCTACAGCTGGTGAAAGAAGTGGACAACGAGGTGCGGCTGCGACTTATGCAGTTCGTCACGGGAACGTGCCGGCTTCCTTTAGGCGGCTTTGCTGAACTTATGGGTCAGTGACAGAACAACCCGCACCAGAACGGGGATGAGCTGAGCAGCGTCCGAAGCTTAGCGGTCCTCTTGATTGTCTCGTGTTGCATTGCAGGAAGTAACGGGCCTCAGAAGTTCTGCATCGAGAAAGTGGGGAAGGACACATGGCTCCCCCGGAGCCACACATGGTCAGTACCCGCTCTGACTTGATGCTTGTTCTGCTTCCTGTCACCTTCTTATCAGAACTATATTTGAGCAGCCATTTTTTTGTATTTTAAAAGCCTTTAAGCTGCGACTACTCTCGTCATTTATAGGTGATGATTTCATTATAAAAACTACTACATATAAAGAAGCAACTATTTGGCCAGGAAAGGTCAGAGTGTTGTTAGCACAATAATATTGAGCACATATAGCCATCATTTTAATTACCCTAAATATTTACCTTTTAAAGAATGGCTACTTATTTGCTGAAGCGTGTAGTTCTTCATTAATGTTAATTTTTATGTAGGATTTAATGTGCTAGTGCGACACAAAGTGAAACATGATGGTAAAGTGGTTGGAAAATGTTCCAGATAAATATACTATCACATCACCCTGAGCCCACCATGCATGTGGTGCAACATGGTGGTGTTGGCATTGGGCTTATTTCAGCAGGGACGGGGAAGCTGGTCAGACTTTAGGCATGGTTGGATGGAGCCTGGGCTGGCCCGTGGTTGGATGTGGTCTTCATCAGACTCTGATTCAGGGCCCC
The DNA here is from genome assembly GCA_037039145.1 of Fundulus diaphanus. Lineage (NCBI taxonomy): Eukaryota > Metazoa > Chordata > Actinopteri > Cyprinodontiformes > Fundulidae > Fundulus > Fundulus diaphanus. The sequence goes on from CM073137.1 coordinate 34,878,538, forward strand.
TTTTCCTTTTATAAACACCCCCACATTCAATACAGATTTGGTGGCGTCTGGGAGAGGGGGACGGGTTTATTGGCTGATCTTAAAAATAATCAGATTAGTTGATTATAATTTGCTGAGATGCCTTTTACAACCAACAGAGCTTTATTGCATAGCATCAGGTTAGAACTGTGTTAAAACAGCCATCAAACAATGACGATTACCATATTTTTCGGACTATAAGTCGCTCGGGAATATGTCGCATCAGTCAAAAAATGCTTCATAAAGAGGAGAAAAAACATACGTTGCATCAGACTATTCAAATTTATTTAGACATTTATTTCACACAATCCATGACTAAAAACTGACTAAATAACATTGAACATACCTGGGAGGATCCATGCATCGGGAAAGTCGTAAACATCCCGGACGACAGAGCTGTAAACTAGCACTAGCTGTTATTAGCTTCACAGACGGCCCACTAAAGGCCCATTCATACCTCACGTAAAAGACTGATACGGATACGTGTGGAGTGTTTCATACGTTCTAACCGTCGATTTCGTCCGTATTTTGACACGAAAATTGGGAGCTTACGATTACGGACGAAACGGATCAATGCGGAGCAATACTACCGGAAAAGGTGGGGGCGCTATTGAGTTTGTAGTACAAAATGTCAACAAAATCACGAAGAAGGTTATAATTCTGGGCTTTAAACAATGGCGGGATTCGAGGAACGACTTGCGGAGCTTGTCCGCAACTACCCACACATATATGATGTGTCGTGTCCGGGGCACAGGGACAAACAAAAAGTTCTAAATAGTTTTCAAGAAATCGGGGAGGCTGTGGGCATGACAGAGGATGTCATAAAATCCAAGTGGACCGCAATTAGGGAGCGCTATGTGCGCGCTCATAGCAAAATAAATAATAAAAAAAGCGGCGATGGAGCAAGCGGGATGTCAGCCACCTAGAGGAAATATTGGTTATTGCGCACCTCAACGGACGGAGGTATGAAGGAGTCAACGGATAGAACGTACGGACAGAAATACGGACGTGTAGGCCACACGTAGGGTATGAATGGGCCTTAACAGGGTTCTGTCGTGGTCTGGGTCCTTCGAGCTGTACCATGCAACGCTCCGCTGCGTGAAGGAGTGCTGAAACAGCAAAACAAGGTACAAAAGTGTTCTGTCTTTTTAGTCTATAAGTAAATTTTTCAATAAATGTTTAAGTGGTACAGGAGCAGCATATAGTTTTCACAAGCCTAGGGGCCCCCTTGTGGCTATAGACGGTGATATTTACTCCTTGGTTTCCTACTGGTCAGTATGAATTACCATTTAATTTTGATATATAAGTCGCACCTGAATATAAGTAGCAGGATCGGCTAAACTATGAAATGCAATGTGACGTATAGTCCAAAAAATATGGTATTGTTTAAACTATTTAAACTTTGAATTCATCTGTGCTGAGCCCTTCAAATGTAACAGCGTTTTCAATAAGCTAATATAAACATTTTAGATACAAATCAGTATTTATATTGGCATCTTGATGGTATGAGGGGCCCTAAGCAGTGGCATAGTTTGCTTATGCCTTGGGCCGGATCTGGACGGCGCTAAATCCAGGGCGATCCTAGAGGAAAACATCTTGGAGGCTGCAAAAGACGACCCTAAACATCCAGCCAGAGCTAAAGTGGACAGGTTTACGTCAAAGCATGTGTAAGAACGGCCTAGTCAAAGTCCAGACCTAAATCCTATTGAACATCTGTTGAAAGAGTCAAAAATTGATGTTCATAGTTACCTTTCATCCAATTTGACAGATTTTGGAGTATGTTTGAAAAGGAAGAATGAGAATTTTTTTTCTTTAGATGTGAAAATCTGGTAGACATACCACCACAGGTTGTTGCACAAAGAGTTGACTCGGGTGCTGTATACAAGATTTTTACTGAACAGCATGTTCCTTCCACTTAACAGGTATTCACTGCTTTGTGTTGGTCTATCATGTAAAACCCAGATTAGATCAATTGAAGGTTTGAAATAGGACAAAATGTAAAGAACATACCAGGAGTGACTCAAAGGCACTTTGCTCAACGCGTCTGTCAGAAGATTGTGAAAGCCACCGTTCTCCACTGACTTCCTCTCTCTAATCTTTCAGTTTTAACCGTCTGGACCTGCCTCCCTATAAAAGCTACGAACAGCTGAAGGAGAAGCTGCTCTTCGCCATCGAGGAAACAGAAGGATTTGGCCAAGAATAGAGGGACTCATCGTCCGGCGTCTCCCTCTGCTAAGCCCCCTGCTGTTCAGTCAGCCAAGAAAAAACACGAAAAATAATTGCACAAGATAACAACCAATGTATATAAGCTATTTTGTCATTTAAAACCAAATCCTAATTTGCAGCATAATTCTGCCGCATTCCTGTTCCTAGTCCTTATATAATATATAACTACCCTCCATGAAGATATGCAAACATTTCATCGATCTGCTCGTCTGTTTAAAAACAGAAATCCTGGATATTTTTGAAGATATACTCCCCACAGCTTGACTGGCTTTTAAAAATAGACTGAAAGTGTTTTCCAGAGGGTTTTATAGTTTAGGCTCAACGTTCTTTTTAAAGCTCTAGTTCTATAGAGCTGTTTAAAAGGCAGAAAGTAGTTGCATATGGCGTTCAGTGCCTGAAAACTTCCTTTTCCTGTCGGACAGATAGTCATTTTAGAAACCCTGCGTGCTTGCATGCTGCCTATGAAGATTAGACGAGCGCTGTGACCACCAACCCAAGCGTGCACGTAGACTTTATTATTATTTTATTTTTTTGGCATGGATCGCCGCATCTCCCAAATGTCCAGGACGCTCGGTGTTCAGAAGCTACAAACCTGAAGCACAGAACATCGCTCCCAGTTGTTGTTCGGACCACCAGCCGGAGGCCAGAACCAGAACCTTCTCTTCGGGGCAAAATAATAAAATCCTGATTGTCTTTAAGGTTCAAAAGACTGGAAGATATTAGATATTTGCATTGAAAACAAGCCATGGGAATGTATATGTTGGCGGGAGTGCCAGAGCTGTTCCAGGCTACCTCGACTGTGGCCTGTTTGCACACTGTGACGTGATGAGAGGAGGGCTGTGGGACGGCAGCCTACAAGGATCGCGCTCTTAATCTGCCGTTTAAATTTGCAAATCAGAACATGGACAAAAGAGAAAAAGCTTTTGTGGCTCCGTTTGTGTGATTTGCAGAGATGGGAGTTGGACTGCAGGCTGCGTCTCACCGTCCTTTGAAGCCACTGTGTTTGACGCAGCGCTATGGTCCAGTTTTAACCCTTTAGCAAACGGTGCTGAGCAAAAAATAAGGATTCCAACCACGGTTACCAGAATATATTTAGCCATTATTTTCATGTAGTTAGGTCCAGATAATAGTGTTTTAAAAAAAGTATGTTTGTGTCTAAAAAAAACAAAAACAAAAAAACATGAAAGCAAGTCAGACAAGCAGGCAGAACAGATGAGGAAAAAAACAAACACCCGGCCCAGCTACACAAGACGATGGCCGCAGTTCAGACTAGTTCATCCACGATGCTCACGTTTGAGTTGAAAAAGGCCTTATTTGTGTCCCCCTGCTCAGAAACCCACAGCCTGCACTTCCTTTGTCCTTTAACTCCGTTTCAAAGGGACAGCCTCTTCTTTTTCCAAGGGTCACATCATACGCTGCAGTTTTTCTGATTACTTCAGGTCTGAGTCCAGGAGGAAGAGCTACATTTAGGCAGTGGGTAGCCAGTCTGGTGTTGGATCGCTGCCGTCCCGGAGGCGCCTGGTATCAGCCGTGTGAACGCGTGTTCAGCCGGCGGGCTGCAGGGAGGAGCGACGGTATCAGGAGGACGCTCTCAGTAGCAAAAGGAGGTCCTTTCATACAGAGATCCATCAAACTGTGCTTCCTTTTCAGCGGAAACCTGTAACCCAAATCAGCTGTATATCCCAGTGTTGATCGCATAGAGACAGTAAATGAAGTTCCTTAAATATTATAATCGACCACACAGAGCGACTGCTCCACCGATGGAAATCTGTGATGCCTTTGTTCTTATCAGAATAGCTGGGCCGTTTCAGGCCGTCTTCGGTCGCAGCCGGCGACTCGATCCAGGACCGCCCCGGGTCGCAGCGCCGTGCTCCCAAAAGGGCATTTGAACCCGTCTGGGTGGAGCAGGAGACGGGTACTGCGGCTCAGGCCGCCTGAAACGCCGCCACTCTAACATATCACGTGTAGATACACACTGTAAAACACCAACCACACTGTACAGAATGCCCCTTTACTGGAGACCATGTGTATAGAAGATTCATTTTTAATCTGCTTTCACCCATTTTAAATGGAAGAGAGATGGATTTATGAGATACAAATAAATGACTAAACCCTGGACAGTGGCTTGGTTTTTGTGGGAGGGGAGAGGCCTGCTGATCAGGCTTCACAGCAACACTCATCCGTCTGGTAGTTTAACAGATAAGACTATTTAATAACCTGAGCTCTGAGGATCAGCCTGGTAGTTATACATAGTTTTAGATTTATAACCAACAAGTGGCGACATCTGAGGCGTTTAATGCTCAGCTTAGGCTGGTGACATAATTTTTATACAAAATGGAGTTATTTTCAAAATAAGAGCAATAGTTATCTTGGAGTGATGGTGAGAGCTGTTGGTTGTTTTTATTTCCAAACTTTAAGAAAATACTTCATAAACAGACAAATTTGTCTCACAAGCAGTGCACAGAAACAGGCGGAGGAGGGGCAGTAAACTGCAATCACTCGCTCTCTCAGGAATCTCACTGTGTACGAGGTTTGTAACGTGCTTTTGCAAAATGCAGATGGGCTCAGAACATCTGGGTGGGTTTATAGTTTCTGAACCAGTTCAAACAGAAGTAGCTAAAAAAATTAAATAATACATTGCATTCAAAACCTTGTAAAAGTAAATAAGCACACGGTAAAGGTTTTTATCAGCATGAGATATCTGGCTGCATAGATTAGTTCACCAATGCCTTATTCTCTCCAACACCGGCAGAAACGACATGTTTCTACTGCATCAATAGCTTCGTAAGGGAACTTGGAACGAGATCTCGTTTCGTTTTCGTTTCTTTCGGTCCCCCTGAAGTTAAATGCACCAGTAGGTTCTGTTGCGGTTCTTCCTTCGTGGCACCAGGTCCGGTCCAACCTCCGTGAAAGGCCCCCTGTGGCGTGCCGAGGTAGCGGGGGCTCGGTCAAAGCTGATTCAGGAGCTCCACTGCCTCTTTATGGACCTGCAGAGCAACAAGTACTGCTGTGTTCACGGGAGCATAGATGACACGCGCAACACCAGCCCAGTGCCTTGCATAAGTATTCACGCCTTAAGCCCACAAACTTCAACGTAGTTCTGTGGGGATGTTATGTAACCGACCAACACAGTGTTGTACAGAGCTGAAGCGGAAGGAACATGCATGCTTTAATAATGAACACGACTATAGAACTATAGTTTACTGCAGAGCATCTGTGACTGCGGTTTCTAAGCTTCGCCACAGATTCTCCAACTGCATTTAGGTTTGGACTTAACGGTAGCCCAGTCATATACGGGAAAACGCTTTAGTCCTAATCAGGGCTCTCTGCCCCCAGAGCTACCGTCCTATGTGTTTTAGATGCATTCCTGGTTCAGATCAGGAATAGCTCATTACAGGCCGGAGTGGTAAATCAGGCATTTGATTCAGCCTGCGTTGATCTGGCTGTACGTTTGGTCTGATCCGAGGAGGCGAACCTCCGCCCAATTTCACGTCTTTTACAGCGGCGTTTTCTTCCAGGAGTTCCCTTTATTTGTTTACCTGGCTGCTAAAAGAGGAACGTCCCCGCAGCATGACGCTGCCACCACCAGGTCTCACCATGGAGAACTCCAGCTGTGTTTAAGGGGTTGAAAATGCAGCACACAGGTGGACCGGTTACTAAGTAGGACTTTATTTCACTAAAAGGCACGCCAGCATTTTTAGGTTGTAAAAATGTTTTGAACACCTGTTTCCTGCTGCTTAATTATGTGCAACGTTGTGTTGGTAGATCACATTAAATCTCAATAATAACATGGATCATTATGATGCCCTGGAGTTTGGCTGAGATGGTGGAATTATCCGAGGAGTGTGAATCCTTCTCCGTGTGTGTTTCTACCTCTTTGTCTTCCAGCGTGTGAGCAGGGTACTCCTTAGCTTTGGTCAGCCAGAGCAGCGCTTTCTCCTTGTCTTTCATGGCCATGTAAGTCTTCCCCAGCATCAGCAGGTTTTTACTGTAGAAGCTTGGGTCAACTGGAACAATGATTACAGGAGGTGTGTTTTAGCTTAGGGGCGTTCTAAATTATTAACCAACACATCCCTCCATGTTGCACAGAATCTCAGCTCGACGTAACCGCAGCTGTTCAGTGATTTCACCACAATCTGCTCTACCTTTCTCGGCCTTCAGGAAGAACTCCAATGCCTGAAAAAGAAAAACAAAACCAGAATTAATTGGCATTCGCTGTGGTTTTAAAGCCAAAGCAAAGACCAGTGGCTGATTAATTTCGGGTCAAAGCTCGTTTAAGAGTCATAGTGAGGAGGAGGAACAACGGAAAAAGTCTCTACCTCCTCAAACGTCGACGTGGGCGGTGTTGAGAAAATGACAGCCGCCACTTTGCGCTGATACCACGGCAACTCAGCAAAGGCAAAACACCTATAGAAGAAGAAATAGTTCTGGATGAGATTTCACTTTATTAATGTCGCTTCTACCTGGACTGAAATGCTTCAGAAACTGTCAGACGTGCTCCTTCAAGATCCGGTTAAGATCGATGGGTTGGCAACAGAGAGAACTCTGTTTTGTGCTGTTCGCTTACAGACCTGCTGATTAGAAAACTAATTCAGGACATCCTCGTGTTAGAAATGTCACTGTGTAATATTCGCTGCATCTACCCGTCATGCTTCTCTTTGTTTTGGCATCGTGGCTTTTATTCAACGCTGATTATGTGCCATAACGGGGTTATATTCCACAGCCATTGAAATTATCTCTTTCTTTCAATGGCTGTTGATACAAATGTTCCTTGAAGTTGAAAGTAAACCACAAGAGCTCCATCCTAGAGTCCATGTGTCTCAGTTAGCATGTTAAAGTTCCTAGATGAGAAATCTGAAGGCCACTAAACAAGTAGGAACAGTGAACGCTTGATGGCAAAACACTTCCCAATAACAGCTGGAGGCAGAGTAGAGTCTGTGCTGAGGGGCTGTGTTTTGTTTTTGACAAACACCTCCAGCTGTTCAGCACGGTGGTGGAAGCGTGATGACCTGGGCTTGTTTGGCAGACATGGGACCTGGACACCTTGCATAAACAAGAGTCCAGGCCCGGAGTGGCCAATCAGGAAGGCCGGGACAATTCCCGGTGAGCCAGTCTGATATTTGGGCCATAAAAGGGCTGTTTTTCTCTTTTTCCTGGGAATTAAAGAGGAAAGCTCTGAAAACAGATACTTCTAAATGTGCAAAAAATTAGCAGGGTTTTTTTTCCAATAAAATGAGCTCACGGTTTGAAACGTGATGATGATGAAATGGGTATGGAAAGATGTTGAACCCCGCCTGCAAACCACCGTACAAGTTAATTACCAAGTCATTAACTTTTGTAATGTTGTGGCTCATAATGTTATGTTACGTATTTTAAACAAGCCATGAGCCCACAAGTCCGGAGGGGGCATGTAGGATTACTAATTAGTGAATATTAGATTTAATATAATGAAGAGTATGGTGCTGTTCACTACATTCATGAAACTGACCTGACTTTATCAGACGGCTTTATAACAAGGGGTGATTTCTTTAGTTCTGACAATTATGATAATTTTCAATACTGATGGGCGATATGGACTTTAAATTCTATCACAATATACAGTATTGTGGTAATGTGATGATAAAAGAGTACTTGCAGCTTCCTGCAGTCTTTTTCAGGCAACTGTGAGGCTGTGACTGCATGTCAATTATTGCCTGATTAGCACTAATACTGTCCTTGAACGGTTAAAAATGTGACATAATTAAACAATTCGAAATATGTTTGATCAGGACTCTAGTTACATTAAGAAGTGTGATTTTTTTTTGCTGCACACAGTAACTGTATTTAATTATATATTTTATTTATTGATGCTTTCAATAAATCAACAGTGGTGTAAATAGCAAAAATGACAATACTGACAGTTTGGGGGGTTTTCAGACACCACTGGTTGTAGCATATGTCAAGATAAATCCAAATTCTTATCATGATAAGGAACTTTTCAAGATAACGATACGATAAAGGCCCAGCCGTATTTCAAAATGTGATTTAGTGTCAGAAGCTGAGCCAGCAGTGATTGGGGGGGGGATTGCTCCTGTTGGTATGGAAGAAACATGTGAGCTGCTCTAACAGAGTGTGAACAAACAAGCATTAGTTCTAATATAACTGCTTACTATGCCCAAACAATGTCAGTGACCCGTTATATTTATTTATCATCTAAAGACAGTAAATACAAAGCCCACAAGTGAAAGGGAATAGGATGAAATATGAAATAAATCTGCTTTTTTGGGACGGTCTAAGCCATGAAACTCTAGCCTGTATCCTCCGTCCCGTGGCCACTGAGAGCTGCTGCTGCTGCTGAACAGGGCTCTACTAGCTGTTTGGATCATTCTCCCATAAAGAGGAAATGTGTCTGTGTTGTCTGTCCACACCCACTGATACTGATTACCTTAGAAATGGTCGGGGCAAGAGGAAGAGAAACACTCACCAGTAACCTAGAATGTGTAAGGACGTGGCGTCTTTGGGGTTGAGCTCAACGGCCCTCTTGGGAGGGGGGGGGGGGAGAAAGGGAGAGAAGGATGAATAAATGCCCCATTTTTGTTACAGGATTCTGACCCAGGTGTTCTTCTCACCTCTAGATGGGCCCTGATGATGAAGGAATTTCCTATTTTAACCTTGACGCCCTCAAACTCCCCCGTGTCGCTGAGACAGATGGCATACCACTGAGTTCAGAGAGGGGAAGGGGGAAAAAAAAAATCCAAAACAGTCATGTTGTTCACTGGTAATATTCAACCAGAAGATAAACATTTTAAATACAACAGGCCTCATTGTAACCTCGGCGCTTTTATCCGGCTGACCCAACAAGCTTACTTTGTGTGCAGCGAAACATTTGTCGTCCCTCTCCAGTGCCCGCTTTGCATATTCAAAGGCCTCGAACACCAGCTGCTTTTTCCTCCCGCCGTCCGTGTCGGGCAGCATGGACAGATCCCGCGACGCCCGGGCAAGCCTCCACAGGAACTCTGCATCGTCGCTGCACGGAGACACAAAGCCCTACATCACAAACGCGTCACCCTACGCTGACAAACTGGTTGAAAGATTTCAAAGAAAAACAGCTTTGGCTCATCCATGTGTTAGGATGCTTCCCGGTGGCCCCGATGCTAGGCTGACAAAGTGACAATAACATTTTCATCCCGACGAACTGTCCTTGTGGAGCAACGTGTTCAACGCGGTGTGCTTTACGGGATCAAAAGAAATCCTTCTGAGGTGCTGTTTGCTGCAGGAGAGGCTTGAACCCAAGGAAGGCGAAGGAGGTTGCTGATATCCTGGACAAGTCTGCCTGATGCTCACGGCGCTCCAGCTGCTGACGAGAAGACCTTGATAATCGTCCCCAACATTCCTGAATGGGCTTCAATCCCCAGTCCTCTCATGGTTGTGGTCATCCCTGTTGCTTTTTTTAAGATTTTCCAACCACACCCTTTTTCTTCCACTCAACTTTCTATCAATATGTCTGAACACAGCATTCTGAACCGCCAGCTTCTTCAGCAATAGCCTTTTGCGTCTTGGCCTCTCTGCGGAGGACGTCAGCGACTGTGAAATCAGCAGACTTCCTCATCATTATTTAGCACCTTGTCGTTTCCGTGTTAAACATCTGTTGTTTTTTTATTGTCCCTCGTGTAATATTCACAATGTCTGAAAAACTTCCTTTTTGGAGTCTTTCGTTAGCTGTGAGTCATAATACATAAAAAATAAAATAAAATCAGAAATAACTACTGAAATGCATCACCCTTTAATAAGCCTGAGTTTAAAACTCCTTTATAGACTCGCCAAAGCAAAAGACCTTAAAATGCTATTTTTATTTATTAAAATGCACCTTCAGATTCTACGTTTTACAGACAGAAGGGGCTCTGAACAGGAAGGAGAGAGTCTGCGGCGCTGGCTCACCTGTCCTTGTACTGCAGCAGCAGCTGATACAGCTTCTCTGTCTCTGCACAGCCGTACAGGTAGTCGGCCTGCTCCAGGACCTCCTCTGCCCAGACACAAAGCACACACAGTGTACGCCTGCGGATCTGATCACCACCGACTCCATTTCAAAATTAGCTTCCATTTTTTTTTTCCTCCCACATCCAACCCAGTTTGGCCATTTACCTTTGTCCAGAGCAAACACCACGGCTGAACTCTGCACCTTACGGAAAGCTTGATAACTCAGAGCAGACAGAACAGGGAGTCCCAGCAGGAATGCTGCTCTTCCGCTCTGTGCACAGGAGAACAGGTCAGATAGAAACATGACAGGGATCAAATGTTGCAAACTGTTTGCTTGGCATCCTAGCTGACTTCCACTTTGCACTTCTCACATCCTTATATGAATTCCCTGAAGAAGAAGAAAAAAAGTTTAGGTTTTCCCCCAGTTTTTTGCCTTTTCTGACCCCAATGTGTATTGAATCCTACAGTTAAAGGTGCAGCACACAATTAAAGCCCTGGTGCCCTTTGCTCTACTTTTATCACCCATCACTACATCAGGCCCCTGAGAGTGGCAGCCTCTCTGCATCGCTAACAGCTTTATTCTAAGGCGATCGGCCAGGGAAAAAAAGGCGACGGCATTTACACCCAGAGCACCGGCTGTCCAGCTGGCCCTTATCCGGTATGAGCGTCTGGTCCCCCGGCTGCTTCCGCCTCTGACGCCGACTGCAAGTTCCAGCAAAGTCCTGTTCACAAGCCGCGTTGCAACCCTCCAAGCCATCATCTGTCAGGTGCAAGTGCTCAATGAGCAGGAACTACACGGCTTCAACGTTAAGGCAGGGAGCGGCCATAGACACCGTGTAGGTAGACGCCCCATGGACTGGCGCTGTCAACGTTTTAGCGTGGCCGCCATGTTGGATGGGTCTCTCGCGCGCTCCCAGTGCATTTGCTTGTACTGAGGAAGCTGTTTGCCCAGCTAAAATAAATAATAACTCCTTAAATTTTTACCGAATTTTCACACGGTTTGGTTTGTTACAGCGGAGATGTGGTTATGATACAGGACGCTGTTACACACAAAAAAAATGTTTTCATGCTGAAATAATGTTGTTTAAACAATGTATTTAATAAATGTATGTTCTTTAACAGACATATGGCATATTAATGTATAAATAGGTGATTTCATACTGGAATAATTTGTTTTATGCTATTTTACAAAGACAGATATGTGTTATGGCATAATATTAAATATGTAAACAAATACATGCTTCATGGTGTTTTATGCTCTAAAACAAAGAGACGTGTGGTATTACATATTGATAAACGTATAAATCAAAATATTGTACATTTTATTAAAGGAATAAATTGGTTTGTTCATTTAAATTTATTTGACCCTCTATGACATGTACAATCCTGAGCCTTCTCTACACACCAAAAATAATTTCTTCATATTTCTGCATGCTGTGCATGCACGCATGCATACACACAGTTTTTTTAAAGGCCTGGAAAAGTTTTTTTTTTTCCAGGTCATTCCAGTGTCTTACACTACCCTGCGTGCAATTAGGGCTGGAACTTTACTTGAGACTTTAGAACTGTTTTGCACAACTTCTTGCTTGTGCTAACACTCTGTAACTCCAGGGTACTTAATTTGGCAATGTGATTCAACCTTAATTTGTGAAATACAGCGAGAAAAAAATTAAAAGTTTAAAAGTATGCTCCGTCTGTTGGGTTTCTGCATTGTTCTCACCAAGTAACACTCGTCTTCAGAACCAATCTCAGGCCGGAATGGTGATCTGATCCCCGTGATCTACTTTCAATAGTTATCTCTGGTTATTGTAACTTTAAACTGCAGAAAATCTGGTCCAAGTTGCACCATCTGCGTTTATTCCCGCCTGCTCCTATGCCAGCCTTGAGTAGGAGTGACCCATCCAATATGGCGGCAACGCAGACTGCCCTCCGGCACCTAATGAGGCGTCTACGTTTGTCTATGGAGAGCGGCTAGCAGAGGAAAGCGGTGTACGTTCAAGAGCATAAATACGTTCTCTGAAAAACACGCATGGATCCCTAAAACGGACAAATAACAACTTTGTATTTGTTAAATTTATATTTAAACGCACCTTCATACGTATTGTCTGTTATCTAATTTCACTACGGCTGCAGGTTAGACTTTTAGCGTTAATACTCTACTACCTGCTGTTGCTCCTAAATGCACCCCACTGACCACAACTTAGCCTCTTCTATCTGCAACCGATGAGAAACAAGCGAACACCTTACAGTTCCGGGTTGTCATTAAAACTGAATAATGAACAGATTCTGTCATAAATTATCTTTTCGTAGTTGCAAAACAACATTGCTGTAGTGGACAGACTCCCCAGTCTACACTGTCACTGGGTTAATGTAGATTTATAGGTTGACCAATGAAAGTGAGCAACCCGGCCTGGGCTCCGCCCACATAGACATGTATGTCTATGTCCGCCCACACCGACTCGCCCAGCTGTTGTTGTCAGATAAACCAGAGTTTTTCCCCCTCACTCGCCCAGCCCAGAAGCAGAAATAAGTTTTTGGATCAAGAGGTATTAAATCAGGAACAAAATTAATGTGAGTAAGCCTCCATCCATTAAAGGGTCCAGATATAGTGATTGTAACGTGTTTTGGTTGGTCACCACACCCCTCTGTCACTGCAGGATGGCATTACGCCAGCTAAAAATGACGTTTACGAGCGTGACAGACAATAGTGTTTACGAAGTCTTTTGATGATATTGTTTCGTGAAACCTTTAAAGGATGACAGTGAACAAGAACTGGTTGTACTGGATGTAACTAAAGGTTAACGTTTACATTTAAGGGAAGGCAAGTTCGTTTAGGCATATCACACCTTACAAAGTGCTGAATACGTTCCTGGTTGAGGGATCTATTATGTGTCCTATTGTTCTTTTCTTTTTTGGGGAACTGGGGAGCTGGGGGGTCGGTGATAGACATACCCATTATCATCATCAAAACCACAAATTTAAGTGTTTTTTGCCCTGGGGATATTAATTCATCGTCCAACACAAAGTAGTACAAAAATAAGACGATGCAGGGTTTTCACCAGCTTCTCTGGCCCTGCTGAAGAAAATCATCCCCAGAGCATAATGCTGCCCCCAATATGTTTTACCATTTGGATAAGGGGCTTAATAAGTGATAAGTAGGGATGTCCCGATACCAGTTTGTTCCATACCAAGTACAAGTACTTCAGTTTAGATACTTGCTAATTCCAAGTACCAATACTAAGTACTTAAAGGAGCAAAAAGTAAGAGATTTACTACAAAGTTAACCAAAATCATTCTCACTTGTCACCTGGGATGGAAGTAACATTCCTTGTAAACAATCGGTCCTCTCCATCAACAATGTCTTAGTCAAGTTTTTCTCCTTTCAAACCTAGAGGTACGGTCCGGAACTTCTTCGGTTCAGAGTGTAGCCCGTATTTACTTCCTGGTTCCGGAGCCAATCATATGAGAGTTCCCAGCGTTCCCAAAACATTTTATTTGGGCAAAAGAGCAGCAGCCTGCAAACATGGAAGCCAGTAAGAGAAGCGGATATACCTATGCCGTGGAAGTAAAAATTCAGTGGGGTTTCACTCTATACCACTACCTGGTATAGAGTGCTATCTAGCTTTAGAGTTGCAGTGTAGCTCAGCCCAGGACGAAGGTTAAGCACAAAATTGGTAGATTATTGGGTTGGTTTTACAAGTACGAGTATGAGTATGAGTACTTGACGCTGGTATCAGGTCCAGTACTGATACCAGCATTACTAACGGGACACCACTAGTGATAACTGCTTTGCAAATGAGACCAAAAGTTACATTTTGGCCTAGTTTGACCAGAGCACCTTCTTCCACATGCTTGATGTGTCCTCTACACGGCTTGGCTGCAAACAGGACATTGTTACCTTGTGCCCTTAGCTCTGAGGCTTGTAAGGTATTTTTAACCAAAGATTAAATTACCATCAGTCAGACTTTATTTATGTTGTAGGGTATCCCATAAAAGTGAGTACAACCCTCTCATTTTTGTAAATATTCTTTTACATCTTTTCATGGGACTACTCTGCAGATATGACGCTTTGATAAGATGTAAAGTAGTACAGCTTGTATAACAGTGTAAATTCTCTGTCCTAAGTCAACACAAAGCACTTAATATGTAAAGCACTGGCCAAAAAAGTGAGTACAACCTTGAGTGAAAATGTCCAAATAGCACACAGTTAGCCCTTTTCCCTCCCAGGTGTCATGTGACTTGCTGGCGTTACAAGGTCTCAGGTTTGGATGGGGGGCAGGTGTGTTAAATGCTGTCTCAAACTAGCCTGCATGGCTGTTGTCCCAGAAGGAAGCCACTTCTAATGATGATGCACGAGAAAGCCCGCAAACAGTTTGCTAAAGACAAGCCGACTCAGGAGACGGATCCTTGGAACCATGTCCAGAGGTCTGATGAGACCTAGATAAACTTATTTGGTTAGGACGGTGTCAAGCGTGTGTGGCTGCAACCAGGTGAGTAGGATAAATACAAGGGTTTCTTACCTACAGTCAAGCATGGTAGTGGGAGTGTCATGGTTTGGGCGTGCATGAGTGCTGCCAGCTGTGAGGAGGTACAGGTCATCGAGAGACCCGTCATTAATGCCAAGATGTGCTATGACATGCTGAAACAGAGCTGGAACCCCTCCCTTTGGAAACTGGGCTGCAGGACATATTCCAACATGATGAGAATCCCAAAAGCATCTCCGGGATGACTAATGCTTTGCTAAAGAGACTTAGGGTAAAGGTTCTGGACTGGCTAAACATGGCTCCAAAACTAAACCCTCTTGAGCCTCAAACGGAAGGAGGTTGAAGCTGTCTAACATCCACCATGTCTGTGGTGTCGTCATGGAGGAGTGGAAGAGGAGTCCAGTGGCAACCTGTGAAGCTCTAGTGAACTCCATGACCAAGAGAGTTAAGTGCCTTTGGGCACAGTTTGGACATTAGCACTTAGGGGTGTACTCACGTTTGTTGTCAGCAGTTTACATGTTAATGGTTTGTTGAATTCAGTTATACAAGCTGGATACTGGCTACTTTACTTTGTATCAAAGTGTCATGTCTTCAGTGTTGTTCCATGACAAGATAAATATGAATTTGTATATAATGGATGCTGTAAATGAGTTGTGACAACAGTCAGCTGCACTGGATCTTGAGCTAGTAGAGTAAAGGATGCTGAATGCTTTTGCGGATTGTTGTTTTCAGGAAAAAAAAAAATCCTTGAAACTTCACATTTATGCACCAATACCAATAAGCTTGTAACAGTAACACGAGAACATCTTGTTAATACTTTTATGAACACTATTGAAAGGCACAGTTTTTCTCACTGAAATACGTTGATGCTGAATCTGCATTATTATCTCTTAAATGTAACAGTAATGGCCATGTATTGCACAGCATAGCAGTCACATTTCTTCCTCAGGTTTCCCCCCAGGTTGCCGACAGCAGATCGTCTTCTCAGCAGCTGGAATGGCCTCAGCAGTGGCCTCGGCTCCCAGGGCCACCCACTTGGCCACCAAGGTGGAGCTGAGCATCTCGTGTGAAAACCTGATGGACATGGACGTCTTCTCCAAGTCGGACCCCCTGTGCGCCCTTTACATCAACTCTTCGGGCTCCCACTGGTACGAGGTCCGTGTCTGGTCATGACGGCAGTAAAAGGTGTCCCCATTTTCCTGACAGATTCATCCTCGGTAACAAAGCGTGGTGGTTTGTCTTTTTTCTGCCTCGTCTTTTGCAATTAGTTTGGGCGCACGGAGATGATCCTGAACTGCCTGAACCCAAAGTTTGCCAGGAGGTTTGTCATCGACTACTACTTTGAGATGGTGCAGAGGCTGAAGTTCTGCGTGTATGACATCGACAATAGCACCTACGACCTGAGTGATGACGATTTCTTGGGCGAGCTGGAATGTACCCTTGGTCAGGTGAGTTATGTATATAAGATTATATATAAGAAATATTCAATTTTTACTTTTTTTTCTTTAAAAATCCAGATAGTTTCCAGCAAGCAGATGACCCGACCGTTGTTGCTGAAGGACAGGAGACCTGCAGGCCATGGGACCATTACTGTAGGTGGATCCATTACTCGTCTCATCCAAAAAAAAACACATACAGTGCTTCATAACATGCTTCACTGCCCTGTAATGTGGCCAAAACAAGAAGTTAAATAGTCCATCATTTTAAACCCCTGTTTGAACTGATTCATAGATCTGCGCTGAAGAAATAACAGACACCAGAGTGGCAAACTTTGAAGTGTCGGCGCTCAGGCTTGACAAAAAGGTACAGATGCTTGCTTTGGTGTGTCAAATCCATAAGGCGGTCTGATCTGATTGGCCGGTGCCGTATTTGATGAAATGGCTGTCATGTTGCTCAGTTTCTCTGGTGGGCCGATCCCTTCCTGGAGTTCTACAAGCAGACAGAAGCAGGATGGCAGCTGGCTCACAGGACAGAGGTAAATGCGTTAACCCGCGCGTCTCACGCACCCCCAGGACTGCGGTCACTGCTCACTCTGGCTTCGTTGGTTCCTCTCCACGCAGGTCGTTCACAACAACGTGAACCCAGTGTGGAGACCCTTCCGCATTTCCCTGCGATCTCTGTGTGGGGGAGACGTGGAACAACAGATAAAGGTAATTTCTTCTTCTGCGTTTTACAGTGATGTCAAAAGTAAGTGCACTGCGGTGTTGTGTCTAATGTTTTACGCTGCCATTCACACTTGCCGGTTGCTTCGGGAACAAATGTGTGAAAATCCTTAAATTAAAAATTTTTTGTTGCTGCACTATAACCTGACAGAGAATGATTAGAAAAAAATCATATCTTTAATCTAAGTGCATGTATTCAGTGAGGGGGAAAAACATGAAGAAGTTTATTTTATTTTTTTTTAACAAAATCCCTGGTGGCACAGTTGCTGCTACTTCCCCTCTTAACACTTTGTTAAAACCCATTTTGCCTGAAGTGTGGGTATCGCTGGATTTGGAGATAACACAGTCAATACAAATGCATGCCACATACTTCAGATTTTTGTTTGCAAAAATCAAAACCCACGTTTCCTTTTCCTTTTACTACACATAGATGCCCCAATAGTTTGACAAGGTGGGAGCGTATGTTCTCTCCAGAACATCCAGTCCTGGGTCCTCTCTCCTGCTCTCCTCTCTTTAGAATTGCCTTGAGGGTTTCTATAGGATTTATGTCTGGAAATTCCGATGGCCATGGAAGAAGGTTGATTTTCTGTCTGCTGAGACATGTCTGCGTTGATTAGGACATGTGTTTTGGGTCATTGTCTTGCTTAAGAACCCTGTGATGGTGTCCTTTCAGTATTTAAGAAGAATCCAACAGATTTCTGATTGAAATCACGGAGCTAATGACATAATGCACTTTAACAAGGTTCCCTCGGCCTTTGGAGGACAAGTAGGCCCACAGCATCACAGAACCTCCACTATACTTAAGAGAAGGCCCAATCCTAGTCTTCATCTCACCTGACCAAAGTAAACACTACCTGTTAAAGTCCAAGTGGAGCTTTTCAAGCTTCATCAAGAAACAGGATTACTGATGAAAAGGCCCTATCTGATCATCCCAAAAAGGGAAAGCATCATTTTTTTTTCATTGAAAAGTTACAATTATTTTAAATAGATTATTAGAGGAACCAATAGTTGTGCAACCAGTGATGTTGCTAAAAAACCCCCAACTATTTCTAAACATTTCTCAGAATAAATGTCTGCGGGTTAAAGGTTGGGGTTTTCAGTGTGAGATCATGTTACTACCATAGAAGATACATTTATTATCTCTGGAGGAAAGAGTAAAAACAACAACACTGGTCTTCATTCAGTCTTCACATGGACTAAATCCAGCCTTTGCAATTCACTTATTTATTACTAGTTTTTGTTGAATCCATGCCGTTTAACTGTGGTTGGCAATACCAGACCTAAAGAACTCAGCCACATGTGGATATGTAAAATATTCAAACATAATATTCTAAGATACTCCTTATCTAGACTATATTTGCCTGCTGTTTGAAAATGCTCCATATTAACACAGACTAATATGTCCCCTTAACTACTGAGTGGAGAAAGAAAATGACCTGAGCTCCTAACACAGTATGTCTGCTACTTTTATAAACCTGTTGGGCTTTAATCACCTCCCCCCCATACTACTAATATTGCTGTATGGCATTTTTTCTTTTTTCGGTTGTACAATGCTGCCATACCGAAAACGCATCGGTGTGTGTGTGTGTGTCGCCCAGCTGAACAAGCAAGCGTGTACGCGCGCATGAATCACGGATCATGGCGTAAAGGTGGGCTTTATCCTTGTTTCTGTTTAGTGTTTTGCTCATCTGAGGTAATGCTATTGTGTTTCAGCTGATGTGTGCATGTCATGTGAGATGCTGTTTGTTATATGATGAAGCTGACTTAATGGTAGAACTTATCAAGTGTTTCTTTTTGAAGAAACCCTTCTTGCTCTCCTCAGGTCGATTGCTATGACCATCACGTGAGCGGCTCCCATCGCCTTATCGGCAGCTTCAGAGCCTCGCTAGCAGAGATGCTAGCGGGAACACACCTCTCACCGGTAAGACTCTCCGACCGATTATGCATTTATTTTGTGGGGGTGAAACCATTTCTATTTCACCAGGATTAATGTGTCTTTTGTTTCCATTTTCAGGCTGAATTTGAGTGCATTAACTCCAAAAAGTTGAAAAACAAAAAATACAAAAACTCTGGGATCATTTGCATAAAACACTGCCAGGTAACAATAAAAATCCTCCTCGTCCTTTGGAAATTTCGTAATAATTTCACAATAAGGCCTGCTTCACACTGCATTAAGACTGCTCTATGATGTCAAAAACCACCCATAGCATAGATATTCTGGATTTGAGAAAGTCTTCTTCTTCTTTTTTCTAATATTTCAAGTTTTTATTGAATTTATTTAACATAATAAGAAAATACCCACAAAACAGCACAGACTAAACAAAACAGCAAAAAATACACACAATACATACATTGCAATCCAAAATCAATCAATAAATAAATTAATTAATTAATTAATAATAGAGAAAAAATAAATCCTTCTAACCCTTTAAGTAAGACCTGAAATGAATTTTAGACTCCTCTCCTGTTAATTACTTTTTATCAGTCTTACCACGCTGGTCATTTGTTTGTCTTATGTTGCTGGATTCATAATTTAACACTGCGTCTTTCAGGTGGAGAAGGACTATAGCTTCTTGGATTATGTAATGGGAGGATGCCAGATCAACTTTACTGTGAGTCAGAACATGCCTGAAATGAATTACTCAGTGAAAACATAAGCCACCGGTGTCTTGAATGATCCCCTTTTATTCCTGTATTCCCTCTCTGCCCAGATTGCCATTGACTTTACAGGCTCTAACGGGGATCCCATGTCCCCTCAGTCCCTCCACTATATCAACCCAGAGGGCCACAACGAATACCTGCAGGCCATCTGGGCCGTAGGTAACGTCATCCAAGACTACGACAGGTGACTTATGAGTTATGATCAAGCAGAGCCAGGGGAGAGATTTTGTGTGCCCACTGGTCAGAATCACAACCCCACACCAATTAGCAACCTGCCATCCTTAATTATAGTCATTAGTATTAATCTTGTTTATCAACAAGAATGAAAGGAGATGATGTCTGGTTTAGAGACAGTGGTGCATAGGAAGAGACAGGAGGCAGAGAGGAAGATGTTGAGCTTCTCTTCAGGACTAGGATGGATAGGATCAGGAATGAGTTCATCAGAGGGACAGGTCCTGTTAGATGCATTGGAGATGAAGCCAGAGAGGCCAGACTGAGATGGTTTGGACACATACAGAGGAGGGGTAGTGAAGACATCGGTAGAAGGATGCTGAGGCTGGAACTGTCAGGCAGGAGGCCGAGAGGAAGATCACAGAGATTTATGGATGTAGTGAAAGAGGATATAAAGGTAGGTGGTGTGTGAGAAGAAGCTGCAGAGGGAAGGATTAGCTGGAGACAGTTGATTTGCTGAGGCAACGCCTGAAAGGGAAAAAGGGGAAAGAAGATTTTTGTTATGTTTTTCTTACCAATCTTAGTATAGATCGCTGTAGATAAAATCATAATGTGTGAAAGAATCTGGAATTTTGAATATGAAGTTTGCTACATTTAAAGTTCATGCACCTTAAACTTTTTAGCATTTTGTCACACAAACAAAAACTTCCAAACTATTCAATTGGACATTCATGTGATAAAGCAAGGCACGTAGTATATATTTGTGAAAGGGTGGCAAGAGGATGCAGAATTTTCGTTGTTTTAAGAAAGGTTCAATAAGTGCTGTTTGCTACAAGCCATGCGGGAACACAGCGAGGACGTGGACGAAGGTGATCTGGCCAGTTTGATATCAAGTTTGAACTATACATGAAAAATAACATTGCACTTCACCCTGAACTCATCATCCCCAGCTTGAAGCTTGGTGGTAACGGGATCAGGCTGTGGGGATAATTTTCTTTAACAGGCTCAAACAAGCTGGCCAGAGTTAATAGGAAGATGGATGGAGCCTAATACAGGCTACTCCTGAAAACATAACATACCTTTTATAGGCTGCAAAACATTAGAGAGTAAATCAGAGGTTCACCTTACAGCTGGATGACATGAAATGTACAGCCATGGTCCAGACCATAGCGGATTCATGGGTTAGAATGGCCCAGAATCTGTGGCAAAACCCGGAAACAGATGCTCCCAGACCCGCTACATCCAGTCTGACTGAGATTACGACTTTATTAACCACCACTTTCTTTACGTTTAGTACCAAGATGTTTCCAGTGTTTGGATTCGGAGCTCAGATCCCTCCATCATGGCAGGTATGAAACATACCTGAAAAGCCCACCATTGCTGGACAAACCTGACAATCATGCAACATGCACAAGCGCTTCAAATTTTACTCAATAAAAGTGTACCTGTTGCATAAATCTAATGGCTGTCAGCGTTTACATTAGTTTTGCTAGTGAAGCAATCAGAGCTCTTTGTCTCTAAACACCATCTGTATTCTGTAGCGTTTCACTTTTCGTCAACTCATGCCGACAGGTTTCTCACGAGTTTCCCATCAACTTCAATCCATCACATCCCTTCTGTCCAGGTAAGTCTTTAATCAAGCTCAGGTCGCTCTCACCGGAGCTGGCTGTTACCAGATGGATGCCTCTGTGTGTGCATGTGTACTTGTACTTGCAGCTGAGTGACAACACATTTGTTGTAGTTTTACCTCCAAAGCGAGGATTTTCATGTTTGCACGTAACGGGTAACAGAAGTGGAGGATGTCTTGACACTGCAACCACAACCGAGCCGGTTTAGGCTCCACCTGCCGTCCCCCTTCTCCCTCCCTAAAGGAGAGAGGAAGGGAAGGAAAAATGAGAAAGTTGTGGGCAGACCTGTGGTTTAAATGGTGCTCTGGTTGTCTGATGGCACAGGCAAGGTTAGGGTGAGTTTAGCATCACAGTGACATCCCCCTAAGTCAGTGTCAGGGTAAGGCCGTAGAAAGGGTTGAATATGAATAGAAGGTACGGTAAGGTCCTCACTTTGTATTTTGTATTGTGTGTGTGTGTGTGTGTGTGTGTGCGTGTGTGTGTGTGTGTGTGTGTGTGTGTTGCAGGGATAGAGGGGGTGGTGCAGGCCTACCAGCAGTGTCTGCCTCAGGTGAAGCTGTGGGGTCCTACCAACTTCTCTCCAATCATCAACCACGTGGCCTGCTTCGCCAGACAAGCTCTCCAGCAGAACATGGCATCGGTAGGCGACCGTTTTGATACCACAAGAAAAAAAAAATCAGAAGATGATTGAACACGTTTGCCTGCCTCGTCTCAGCTCTCTTTTTGTGTCCGTGCGCAGCACTACTTTGTGCTGCTCATCCTGACTGACGGAGTGATCACTGACATGGACCAGACGCGCGCGGCCATCGTGGAGGCCTCTCGTCTGCCCATGTCCATCATCATAGTGGGCGTGGGCGGTGCAGACTTCGGTGCCATGGAGTTCCTGGACAGCGACGACAGACTGCTGCTTTCCCCTACGGGGGAGGCTGCCGCCAGAGACATTGTGCAGTTTGTACCTTTCAGACATTTCCATGTAAGCAACAAGTCAGAACCTTCCGCCTGCTGTCTCACACTGCAAAAACATAACTAAAAATAAGTGAATAGTAAATAGGTAAATAAGATTATCTGCCAATGGAATAAGATTTTTGCACTTAAAACAGGAACAACTCATCTCCATCATCTTATTTCAAGTGCATTATATTTAACTATCTTATTCTAGGGGTAAAATTACTCATTCCATTGGCAGATAAGATTATTTACCTGCTCAAATCAAGGACAAATACACAAATTTCAAGAAAATGTCACTTATTTTTAGTTCCGTTTTTGCAGTGCAGAGGTAAAATACAGTGACTCGCCAGAGTATAAATACCCCTTGAACTATTCCACGTTGTGTCACAATTATGACTGTCAAGCCACATTTCGCTCAAAGTTTGGGCTCAAATTGTTTGGGCACAAGTTCAAAGAACTGTGTCATCTGTGACATAGCTCAAGCTCAGTCGGGTTGGATGACAAATTTCTTTGGAGAGAAGTGTTCAAGTCTTGCCGTCGTCCCGCCTGTAGCTCCATCGCTGTTGCCAGCTACCTGAAGATAAGCGTCCCCACAGCATGATGCTAAAAGCACTAGCATGTCCAGAAAGATTAGATTGTTGCCGTTCACAAATAACAACTCTGCCTTCAGAGGATCCCTCCACCTGAGCTATGGGTCTCTGCAGCTCCTCCAGAGTTACCATTGGCCCTTTTGCTGCTTCTCGCTTGGCCTATTGCTTCACTAATTAGGTGACCTCTGCAGACAAAAGTTTCCACTGGATTTTAATTTAGTCGTATCAGGGCTTCTACAGGGATTTGAAATCATGAAAAGGGGAAAACGTTCAAGGGGCGCGAATAGATTTGCAAGCCACTGTGTTTCATATCTCTAGATTCCACTGATGGTATGAAGATGATTCGTCCTCTTTATTGTGCCGTGTTGTATTGCAGGGAAACAGCGTGACCCTTGCCCAGAGCGTCCTGGCGGAGCTTCCTGATCAGGTGTCGTCCTTCTTCAACGCCTACAAGCTGAAGCCACCGAACGTGCTCAGCGTGCCTGAGCCATCCTAATGGGAAGGCTTGGTATAACCGACGTGTTGCCTGGAAGTCACCTGCTTGCGTCTCCTCCGGTGTTTTCATTCCCGTAGCAGGAAACATCGCAAAGGAAAACACCACACCTACCTCTCTGACTGAAGTTTCCTTTAAGGTAATCAATAAAATCTGAAACGACCGAGTTTTCAGGCCAAACTGCGTTGTGATATCTGAAAGCATTCACAATAAAACTGAGTCACAATATTGTCGGTACCCTTTTCCTACATCCATGTTGAATTGTCCTGTTACTGAACTGGGCTATACGGACAAACTTGCCTTGCCCTGCATCCTGAATGTGCAATGTTTATATTTCTGTCTGCCTTTGTTTTTAATATGTGGGATTAATATGTGAGTTTTTTTGTATTGATGGTTGCATGCTGTGAATTTACGCATGTTGATGTCGCAGAACTCGGAGGTTGTTGAGACGAGGAGCGCTAATGTTTACGCCTATTATACGTCTGGATAACATCTCTTACGCAAGAAAAAAAGTCTCGGGAGCAGAAGTGTTGCGCTCCAAGTGTGGAACAGGAATCTTTGTGTATTCTGCCTGTTCAAAGTGAATTAAATGCAAGATTTCTGAAATTCAATGAACTACTGTCCTCTGTTTGTGCTGATCGCCTTAGGAAATCTGTAGGACTGCAGTCTGGAGACGGTACATGACTCTGTGCATCACCTTTAGCCACTCCTTTACTGTCTAAGCTGTACGTTTTGAGTTATTGTCATACTGGAAGAGTCACGCATGACCCAGACATCCGTGACCAGCATTTCTCTTTTTTGAGAGAACATTTAAATCTTATCAAATGCTAAGGACTACTTGCATGCCTTTAGCTTCTCAGGAAGTGTTTGTCGGTGCATTCAACTGTTTGAACATCCTCCGTTTGTGTCTGTGTGTTATGTGTGAATCTGTGTGACTTCTGAGCCGGCGTCTCACCAAAATGTCATTATGATGACGTAGTGACACTAATGATTCTTGATCTTCATTGTGAATGACCGTAAATGGCCCCATTCACTGGGGGCCCCAGTGCGGTGCAGTCCTGTAACCTCAGCAGAAATGCAGCCCTAAAGCACAATGTTTCCTCCTGAGGGGTTGCTGGTGGCTTGTTCTTTGTGTCTTATTCAACACCCGTCTTCCAAAAAACACAGCAAGTTGTTAGAAAATAGCTTCATTTTGGTTTACATGTGCCTTTTATAGCAGGGGGATTTCAGTCCATTATACTGTTGCGTGTTACCAAGGGGGCTCTTGGTGGTCTGGCATTAACAAACTCCTTCCACCTAACCTCAGGCGGATCCTTCAGCTTTGTCAGGATTATGTTCACCCCAGGAGCGGAGATCATTCCTGGAGCTCCTGATAGAGGGCAACTGGTCGGTTTGTTTATATTTCTCCCATCACTTTCTCGGGCTTCCTGATGATGTTCTGGAAACCCACTCCTTCTGCAGATCTATCTTGCCCCTGACATCCTTAGACAGCTCTTTGGTCCATCCATGGTGATGGACAGGCTGGAAATGTAAAACTCTGCTCTGGGGCCTGCTGCGCTCTCTACACATTGCAAGTTATGACCAGGAATCCGGTATTTATTAATATGCAACATGGGCAGTTAACCAGGATTCTGGTTGAGTTGTCAGGTATCAAAGACTGATCATCCTTAATAGGATGCAAATGAATTTTGAACTATTTTGGTTTACCAGACACAATTCATGCGGATCTGTCACCAGCTACATGAAGAAACAGCTTAATAATGTGCAACAAGTTATACATTTCCTAACCAATATTATCTATGAGTTTAGAAATATTACATTGATACATACACTACCAGTGTACATACTATAATGTACGTACACTTTTTTAGAAAAAGCTAAAATTTACAAGATGTTTTGACTTCTTTGATAATTTTGCGTTTGATAAATAATTCCATATACAGGTGAGTGATAGTTTAGATCTCTTCGCTATGTAACGGCAATGTCGAAAGTCATAAAAATAATGACAAGCCATTGAATGACAAAGGTAGGTCCAAACTTTTGACTGGTGGTGTATAAGCAACAGATTTACTACCAATAAAAATAATAATGATGTTTTAAGTATGATATCCATTTATAATCCACGTTTTATAGGCAAGGCAGGTTTATTTGGATAGCACATTTCAGTACAAGGACAATGCAAAGTGCTTTACATGATTAAGACATAGGAAAATAAAAACAGAATAAAAGCAAGTAAAACAACAGCTGGAATAAAATGAAGAAAATTGAAACAAAATGGAGGAAAATGGAAACTTAATGCAAATATTATTGATTTTAAAAGTTATTTGACTACAAACTTAAAGTAATTATGCTTCAGGCAATCCTAAACAAATGTGTGTTTAATCTTGATTTCAAGGAACCCAGGGTCTCAGCATGTTTACAGTCTTCTGGAAGTTTATTCCAGATCAGCATAGGAACTAAATGCTGTTTCTCCGTGTTTGGCTCTGAGTATGAAGTCCCTATTTCAGCCAAGTATTGAATGAGAACAAAATATTGCCATGTGTACCGTCCCAATTAAAAGTGCACATTTAGTTCAGGCTGAAGAAGGTTCTTTTACCAGGTAAAAACTGACTTTCCCCCTGGGTGTGCTGATCTAAGAAGATGTGACTGTTATTCTGGGTTTTGTGTTTTTTTTTTTTTTTATCTCCAAGAAGGTCTGTTATTTTCAGTGTCTTGAAGTGTGTATTGTATAAATGAATTAAAAAGAAAAGAAAAGAAGAAACAGATGAAACCTCCTGTCCGGGCCAACCCCCCCCCCCCCCCCCCCCCGTATATCAGCAGCGTAACAACGCCCTGCTGGAGGCCACGTGAATAACAGCGATTCAGAGGAGTGACGTATGCGGTGTAAGTATTATCCAGGCCATAAAGCGCCATTAAAGTGACGTCTGAACGCGGGTTTGGAGACAGGTGTTGCGGTTGAAAGCCTTGGGGGCCTGGCAGGAGCGAACCGAACCGAACCGAACCGAACCAGAACCAGAACCGGAACCAGAAGCAGCGGCGCTGACAGGAAACAGCCGCCCAGCTGGGAGAGCGCCGCCCACTAGCTAGCACAAGTCCCTCTCCGTCTGCGGGAGGACAGACACACACGCACACACACACAGAGGTAAGACCTTTATTTTTTTTATTAAACATGACTGCATGTTTGCTCTCACTCTGAGAACCAAACACTTTATCTCTCAGTTCTCCCGTAAACGCGTCGAACCGCAGCTTTGTCGCCCTGACGGAGCGCAGCCTGCAGCAGAGGGAAGCCCGCGCTGGGGTTTCACCTCCTCCCCGCCCAACATGTCCGTTCCGGGGTTCATTTATTGACAGGAACCCCGGGAGGCGTCTGGTGCTCGCCTTTTATTAATGTTCTGCTGGTTGTTGTTTCGGAGATCTGGACCCCCCAACCCAGGATCTGTCCCCCCCACCCCTCCAACCCAGGATCTGTCCCCATGAAGGCTGCCTCTGCCCTCCAGGAGCCTTATGGACAATTTCTGTGGGGATTCTTTCCTCTGATTATCTGAAGATTCTAATATTATTTTATTTACTTTCAGGACTTTGGCAGATGTTTGTAAGCATTCCTGTGTTGGGTGGCTTCGTATTTGTAATTCTAACAGTAATAATAAATGGAACTGAAAGTAATGGGTTTGATCTCATGGACCTCGTTCGTTGGCATTGCTCTGGTCCAGCTTAGTTATCTGTGGCGTAGCTTTGCCTAACATCTGTGGTGTGCAGAGGAGGAATTGCGGGTATCCCAGGTGCTATTATGCCAACTATTGTTTATGTTCTATATTTCTGTTTTGATGTTACTACGCTGTTTCCCCATTCATCTTTTAGAATAATAAACAGAACGTGTCACCTAAAAAGAACATCTTAAAGCAGGGGCATCCAAAGTGCTGGCCCCGGGGCAATTTCCAGCCCTGGAGATAATTCTGGGCGGCCCCTGGGCGACCTTTCGAGAACGGCACCAGTTTGGTTCACCGGCCCAGGAGGCTGATGCAGATTAATTAAGGGAAAAAAAGACCAAAAAAAATAGTTTGGTAAAGCTTTCATGGGGTGGGGGGGGGGGGGATGCCTTTCACAAAAATGATGCAGGCAGATTCAAAATCTGCTTAAGAGGAAAAAGGTGAGGCACAGAGGTGGCCATGAAAGATGGGATTTCCTGTCTGCTTAGTCATTGCTGTCTTGTCCTGCCGTTGTAATCCATCTGAAAGACCCATCGATGACACGAGATTTTTAATCAAAAATGTCCTGCTATTTTGAAGAACAAGGTGTCCTCTGGTAGAGAAGCAGGCCCACAGCGTGACAGAACGCCCACCATGCCCTCCTGTTCCTGATGTTTGGCCTTCGTTTCCCACCAGACCCATCTGGAGCGTCCTGAAGTTAAAATCTCACCTGAGCAACGCGGGCCGTTCCAGGTCACCTCCCGGTCTCTCCAGTGGTTTGCGACGTTTGAAATGTTGCTCTGACTTTAGTCTCCCTGACTGAACCAGAACGTATGTACTCCCTGCTTTCCCGTTTTGGTTAGCGGCTAAGAGAAACGGCCCTCTTCGTCAGTGTCGTCACATTTAGGCCCAGGGAAACTGGGAGTTGTGGATCACTGGTTAAACCTTTCTAGTAGTCACCCTGAGGAAGCTCGCATAAAGAAGTGGAACAGAAAGACTACGGCTAGATTAAAAGCTGCTTGGTGTGGAGCTTTGTCACCCGTCAGCATCAGAGGATAACACGTGCAGACTGGATTCGTCCAAAGCTGCAGGGATGCTTGTTGCGCGGAAACGGTTATTGCATCAGAAACGCGGCAACAGAAAAGGACGCATTGCTCAAAGGCTACACTGTGTGCTGCAACAGAGACTTATTGGGAGTTTCTGGGGAGCACTTTGCCAACTAATGTGTAGCAAAAACGCTTCCGTGTCCATCCACAAATCCGTCCGGATGGCGATCAGACTTGCCTCTCTGGAACGAGACCAGAGCTGAAGCGGCATTCTCCGATCAGCTCCTCTATCCAACGGGTCTCCGTTTTATTTATAGGCGCCTTCTGGATCAGTTCACTGTGGACGGAGCTCAATAGAACCTGGTCTTTAATTTCTAACAGATGTAGTAACTAAGAGAACTCTTCTCAGGTTCTCTTAGTTTTCCGTGTTTGTGCCCCTGGACAGCGATGGCGTCAGTTAGAGTCCCTCCACCCAAGGCCCCGGACTGCGTGACCAAGGTGGCGCTGAGCATCTCCTGCGACAACCTGCTGGACATGGACGCCTTCTCAAAGTCTGACCCCATGTGCGTGCTTCAAATGAACTCCTCAGGACCTCACTGGTATGAGGTAAGTAGCTAGATTTATTTCTTTTTTGGGGGGTTTCACTTGGTGTCGCTGGTGGAAAAGGTCCAGCACTTGTAACCCGACCTCTTTAACGTTTTTGTGTTTTTGACATAGATCGGGCGAACAGAGAAAATCCAGAACTGCCTAAGTCCCAAGTTCTCCAAAAGCATCGTCCTCGACTACTACTTTGAGACGGTGCAGAAGCTCCGGTTTGAATTGTATGATATCGACAGTGAAAACTGCAGCCCAGAAGAGGCGGACTTCCTGGGAGAACTGGAGTGTACCTTGGGACAGGTGAGCCTGACTTTGGCTAACAAATAGCCAACACAATCGCTAACTAGTGTTATTACCATCTAATCTTTACTAAATTGAGTTTGTGTTCAGATTGTGTCCTCGAGAAAACTGACAAAGCCTCTAGTAAAGAGAGACAAGACACCCGCCGGGAAAGGAACAATAACGGTGAGCTTTTATTTTATTCATCAAACTTACAGTGCCTTGCAAAAAGTATTTATACTCCTTGATCTTTTTTTTTTTTTTTTTTTTACATTTTGTCACGTTGCCACCGCAGACATCCAGTATATGTCGTTGGGATTTTCTGTGCTAGATCAACACAGAAACATGCATGAGTGGAAGAAAAAGGACGGTCAGCAAAATGTCCTTTATGAAGGTGTAGCTTGTAGAAATTGACACAGCACTCTTTTCCATACGTTTGCTGTGTCTCCTGCAGCACAAATATTGATTTAAATAGTTTAAATTATGTATCATATGACTTGATTTCTCCACAAATGTATTCCTTAATTTTCTGCCATGCGCCTTGTTTTTAATTAGGGGCACCAGAGTAAAGGGGTCTGAATACAAAGGCCTGCCACACTATTCAGCTGTTGGTCTGGAATATTTTTGGAAAGCCATACATCGTTTCCCTCCTTAGCCCAGTGATATTGGTCTGTGGAAGGTTGGAGGGGAAAGTCAAAAAAAAAAAAGATTGTCCTTGCATCTTTGGATGCCTCGACCACCACAGAGAGCTTTTTCAGCTTAATATGCTAATCAAAAGGGGTGAAGACAAAAATCACGATTTCTTTATACACGCACACAACTCACTAAATTAAATCTCTAGAAAACAAAAGGTTATTCAACTTTACGTTGTACACCCCAATAAGCTAAACCCAGACACACAGTCCAAGTCCCCTTCCCCCCCGCCAATGTGGTTTTTCCCAGTGAGGTTGATGGAGCTGACGAGGAACTGGGGCTGACTCCAGTTCCTCGTCAGCTCCTCTCATGTTTGCGCTTCCATGGCAACGCACCACCAGGTAACCTCAAAGAGGAAGAGAGAGCGATGAGAAACAAACACCGAACCTTTTTGGTGAATTAATAAACTAACCAACAAGGTATGAGCCCTTCCTGTAGTAGATCAATACAAATCAAAACTAAAACGTTAACAAATCAGTTTTATTTGGTGCGTAGAAAGTAAATAAAGACAACACCTGTTAGTGCCCTCTAACATACAGTAGATTGAAGCATGTGGTGGGGGTGATAACATGTGGAGAAGCTCAAGGGGTGTGAATTGCTTTTCTTTTGAAAGTATATCCTTTTTCTTGGTTCTATTAGAAAATATAAATGTTAACAAGATTTCTTTTTTTTTTTCTTACAATTTCTAGATATGTGCAGAAGAGTTAACTGACAACAGGGTGGTGGTGTTTGAAGTGGCTGCCAGGAAACTAGACAAAAAGGTTTGGATGACTGATTGTTGAGTCAGCTCAAGCATTGCCTATTGATCCACATCTACTCTGCATTTTTAAAATGTGACTAAGGCCTCTGATCGAAGATGAGTTGCCAACGCATAAACATCGCGTCAACACGAGCTCATGATTAGATCAGATACTGGTGGTGTGTGACGTCCATTCTTAAAGATGGACCATAACACACTGAAACATCTCATGTGACTTCATCTATAAAATACAGGTTCTTTAAGGATTTAATCAATTGAATTTAGTTTATACAGCACCAATTCACAGCACAGGCAATCTCAAGACACTTTACAGAGTCAGTTCAGTCAAATCACAGGTTGGTTAAAAGTTTTCTAACCCAGCAGATTTCATGGAGTCATTGACAAGAAGCATTCACCATAGTGGTCAGTCGCCCGCATTGTGTTGTTGAATCTGCAGCAATCCCTCATACCGAGCACGCATGTAGCGACAGTGGAGAGGAAAACTCCCCTTTAAATGTATAATGACGATCTTTTTCGGCTTCGTGTTCTCGGGGTTATCACCTTATCTGTTGGTTGTCCCACATGCCATCATTCTGGCACGGTCACATAACACCAGTGTGCGTGCTCATTCCTTGTTAGTCTCCTCTTGCTGGCTGAGCATGCGCACTTCTAGTGTTTATGTATCCGGTTAGTTTAGAGGTTAACTTCGGTGTTAGCCGCTCATTGTAGCTCCGCTGCTCTCACCGTATACTTTGAAAATGGCTAAGAGTCGCAAGAAGCAAACCTTGTACACCTGCTGTAGGCATGTTGCTCAGTTCGGTGTCATCGCTGGCCTGGCTGACTGTAGTTATGTTGACCTTGACCACTCCAAAAAAAGTTGGTTCATTTTTTCCAGTTGGAAGGGCAGTTCGTATCTTCCCTCAAAACGAAAATATCAGATTGACCCAGTCTGACGTCGTACTTTGCCTGCTGCAGCTGCGGGGGCGGCTATGTGCCGGCGCAGTGACGCGGCTGAGTTTTATGTGGTAGAAGAGAAAAAACAGCCCACAGTCCAGTCCTGCCTGATACGGCAAATATAATCCTTTTAAACATTTTTGTACTATGCAAGACTACCTGTGCTATAATTTTTCAAATATGACCTTTCTGAATTTAACTAAATTAATTGAACGCTCCTGTTAAAAAAAAAAAAAATCAAAAACCTTAGATTTTTTTATTTATTTATTGAGTTACATCCATTACAGTATAGTTACTTTAAGGAATTGTTGTAAATATAAGCAGATAAATGGCCAAAAGCTTACTTTTAATTGCTCCTGTTTAGAATTGCCAGATATGTCAGACGACAAAAACGCAAAACTGAAACATTTCACAGGGAGAACATCGGTTTTAAGTGTGAAATGGTTAAACGAGACACACCTTTGCTGTACCCTTGGCCATACAAATATAATATATAAATATATGTTTTAATGGTGTTAATATTGTTTGTCTCCAAGAACTAAACCATTGAGAAAGACACTCAAAACGAAACACTCGCACACGCAGCCTGGGAGCACTCCCACAGCACGCTCCTGATCCCCTTGTCAGGCTGGAGGTGTCTGGTTTTAGAATATTTTATGTTTTATTGTAGATTTGTTTTCATATGCTATACTTTGGCAACGCTGTATTACAGTCATGTCAACAAAGAAACTTGTACCGAAGGGTCTTAATGTGTGTCTGGATGCTGGACGCTTTCATTGGAAGACTGACATCAGAATATTCCTCCTGTAAATGTATGGATGGATGGTAAAGACAATTGGCCCAAGCACCGAACCCTGTGGTACTCCACAAGTGACCCTGGAGTTCGAAAAGATTTATGATTAACCTGAAGAAACTGGAATCTGTCAGACACATACGATTTAAACCAGCCTAATGCTTTCCCCTTAATCCCCACAGTATGTTCAAGTCTTTCTAAGAGAATATTGTGATCAACTGTATCAAATGCAGCACTGAGATCTAACAGGACAAGTATAGACACAAGTCCATTATCTGAGGCCATGAGAATATCATTAGTGACCTTCACCAGAGCTGTTCCAGTGTTAGGATGAGCTCTGAAGCCTGACTGAAACTCCTCAAGTAGGTCATTGCTTTGTAAATGTTCACAAAGTTGATTAGCAACTACTTTCTCAAGAATTTTAGATAAGAAAAGAAGATTAGATATAGGTCTGTAATTTATTAATTCATCTTGATCAAGAGATGGTTTCTTTAGTAAACGGCTACTTTAAAAGTCTGTGGTACATATCCATTTATTAAGGATAGATTAATCATGTCTAAAATGGGGGCATTAATCAAAGGGAATACTTCTTTAACCTGGTTGGGATTGGGTCTCACATACAAGTTGAAGGTTTAGATGAAGCTAGTATTTTTGATAACTCAGAAAGCTCTACTGGATCTAAAAAGTCCAAACAAAGATCAGGTTCTGCAGATTTCCTCCGATGCTGCATCACCAAGTATGAAGTAATCATGTTTGAGAGGAAGCCAGGAGAAAAAAAAATATCGTTAATGGTATTCCAACATTGGTCCTTCCCAGGGTAAATAAAAATGCTAAAGACTCATATGATACATTTGGATGTGTTGCTCTAGGTACAGTTAAAAGGTTTGAAGTTAATTACTTTTTCTTTTTTTCAGGACTTCTTTGGCAAATCCGACCCTTTCCTAGAATTTCACAAGGAGACAGAATCTGGATGGCAGCTGGCGCACAGGACAGAGGTACAGCCGTCATGCCTGTTGCTCTCCGCTTCGGGGATTCTCAGGGAAAGTTTTTTGTGACAGTGAAACAATTGCTATTAGGTTTTGATAGTGTTTAAAGTTTGCAAAATTACCCAACCATGCAGTCATGATGTTTGTTTTCCTCCACTTTTGTTCAGGTGGTGAAATACAACCTAAATCCCGTATGGAAGGAATTCAAGATCCCCATGCAGTCCCTCTGTGGAGGTGATGTAGAGAAATCTATAAAGGTACATACATCCCAACCTCTGGGCCTATTTATTAAGATATATCAACAAACCAAATCTCCCAATGTCTGAAGCGTCTCCTGGAGTCAAACCAAGAGCCCACCGACTCCCCTGAGCATGTTTTATCACATCTGCCAGCATACTTGAGCTTTTGATCGTCATGCTCCAAATAAAGAAATGCATGTTGTTGTTTTTTTTTTCTGTCCATTCTCTAACTCTGTTAAAGCAAACTTCTCTGGAACAGATGCTGTCCAGGCAGCAGCACAAGTGAGTTAACTGATAACAGAGTGAGTGCACATCATGTGACGGATGCAGTGTCTGTGACGGGACCGGCCAAAGTCCACGATGCATCTACATCCGTCTTAAAGGAACCCACACAGTTCTGAGGAGACTGGTCCATTTGCTCAGCCTACCTGTTTAGAAGATGGGACTCAGCTTTTGGTGCGGTTCATTCAAACGACCCCAACAGTGGCAGACAAAAGGAATAAAGAAATACACAAATATATGGTACTTGTTGAATATTTGACAAAAGTCATATTATATTTAGCCTAGAAGTTTATAGTGCACAGCAAAAATATTCCCACCCCTTGAACTTTTCCATGTTGTCTCATTACAGCCACAAGTTTTGTCGTACTGAAATTTTATATGACCGGCCGACATGTAAGACATGAATGCAAAACGGAAAGAAAACGTGTTTCAGTTCGGCATGCGTTTGTCTTGCTAACCTCGGAGTCAGTACTTTGTAGAGCCAGCTTTCACTGAAATTAGTTCAGCAGTTGTTTTGGTTTACGTCTCTAACCAGCCTAGCGCATCTGGAGTGGGATATTTTTATTTTGCCCATCCTTCTTGGTTGAGCAGCTCAGTCTCTGAACAGCGATGTTCAAGTCTTGTCCCAGATTCTGAATTGGATTCAGGTCTGGACTTCGTCTGCGCCAATTTACCGCATGAATCTGCTTCGATCTAAACCATTCGATTGCAGGTCTAGTCGGGGTCCTGCTGGAAGGTAAACCCCTCGTCTGAAGTCTTTTCACTCCCTCTAACAAGTTTTTTTTTTTTTTTGTTAGTTTTTCAACCAGGATTGATCTGTATTTAGTTCAACCCATCCTCTATTCAGGTCTGACCAGCCTCCCTGTTCCCTCTGAGGAAAAGCATCCCCAAAGCGCCTCTACCATGTTTTGTATTGAGGATAGCGGGCTCAGGGCGACGTGTAGTGTTAATTTTCTTCCACACACAGGATTTCACATTTACACCAAGAAGTTCAATGTTGTTCTCGTCTACCCAGGGCCCCTGCTTCCACACGACCCGTGGTGAACTCAACCAGAACCTCACACAGCGTTCAGTTTCCTTCTTGCCGATCAAACGTCGCTTTAAATCTCTCCACAACTTTGGTCGTGACCGTTCGGCTGTGTTCCTTCGTCTTCCTGATGTCGTTTCTTCGCTAAAGTTCCCGTAGAACTAGCCGAGGCCTTCGCAGAACAGCTGGATTTATTCTGAGATTAGGTCACTAACAGGAGCACTTTATTTACTAACTGGGCGACCTTTGAAGATTTTCTTCCTAAAACAATGTGTGATTTTCCTTCCATGTCTCCATTACCTAGTGTCGCCTTGTGTCGGTCATAAAATTAACTGGAAACACGTGGAAAAAGTTCAAAGGGTGCAGACGCTTTACAGGGCACCTTGTCCACCTGCTGAAAATTCAGCTAAATAGTCTCGCTTTGCTGCTGGTGTTTTGACCTTTACTGCACAAGATGCTTGTAGATTCTCCCAAGAAAATTCTTTCTCTATTTATTTCTTGCAAACCCAGCTTGTTTGTTTAACTACAGTTTTAAATGACTAAATGCTAAAGAGGTAAGGGGACCAATGGGCCAGTTTCTCCGCAGGTAGAATTCACAGTTAAGATGGATGAGCCATGAGCTTTCCTAGATGTTGCCTTCATAGGCTGTAGCGTCACCCAGTTTGTCTGATCGCCGCTGGTTGTTTCACCCTGTGTGCGTCGAGCTCTTCCTGTCTTCTCTGTTCTCTCCACACCAACGGCGCAATCATGCTTTCAAAGCCCATCCTGCTCCGACGGTGTCGATGAGCTGCGTGCTTCTCTCTGCGAGAGGTTCTCACTGTATCAGAGTGTCACTGAAAGCTTCACGCTCATGGCATGCTCCCGCCTCGTCTGCTCGGGCTTCCACAAGTTTTCATCCGTAACAAAACAGGCGACTGAGACTTTGTCCCGGTTCTCCCGACCCTCTGTCTCCCCCAGATCGACTGCTACGACTACAACAACAGCGGCTCGCACGATCTTATCGGCTCCTTCGTCACAACACTCAGCCACATACAGCAGGCGTCTCAGTCGTACGCAGTAAGTTCGGTTTGAGCCTCTTGTTTTGTTTTTCTTTGGCGAGTCATTAAAACTGTGTAGTTGCAGAAAGAGCGTCCTGAAACCAGAGCCATGACTGGTGTGTGTCTCTTCTCCTCAGGCTGAGTATGAATGCATCAACAGCAAGAAGAAGCAGAAGAAGAAAGGCTACAAGAACTCTGGAGTTATAATCATAAAACAATGCAAGGTATTTTCTTACGCATTCATAATTTCATTAGTCATTTCCTTCGTAGAGTAGGAAAACGGCAACATCGTGTGACTATAGGAAACGCAAATAAAAATCTGATTTCAAAACCATCATTAAATGGTGGGTCTTTCTCACCCAAACATCTGTGGACATTGCAACCCTAGGCCAGATGTATGTGAAAGAAAAGCAGCAAACGCATTATAATCCTTGGACTTATTCAGGTATTGCAACACAGGTGTATCAGCAAAGACTGTATTATAGACCCAGTTCCTCAGACATCCTAAGATAGAGTTCTGCAAAGGCTACAGCCATGTCTGGTCCATTTTCTGCCAAATAAAACTTTATCGGAAGGAGATCTGAATCTCCTCAAGAAGAGATTTAAGAAAACGGCTGTATAGTCAGAGATCCTTGTCACTCTGCCCATAAATGGTTTATTCTGCTTCCATCTCATACAAGATATTCTGGTGAATTACGAACCACTCTGCTGTGGAAGAGCTTCATTTGTCTTTGTTACACATGTCAACAGAGACCCATCTGATTTTCATTGTTAGCAAACCACACCGGCCACAAGCTTTTAGAACAGCTTAAGCTTAATATGATGATGTGTAAATGGGGGAAACAAATCTGATAGTTTAACCTGACAGACACTTTCAACTAAGAGCTTTGCAAAACAGTTCACACCCCTTAAACGTCTTCAGATTGTCCCACATTACAACCACAGCGTTTCCTGTCTGGATGATAATGTTGCAGATCAACACAGAGCAGCGCCTGAGAGTGAACTGTGAGGGGACGTTCCCTCGTGGCTGTGAAGGTGTAAACGTACATTTTTTAAACTTGTCTTTTTCCTCCACGTCACAATTAAGCACTACTGTCAGGGTCCCATTCCTCGTCTGGAAAAGTGTGGAAGTTGATTTTAGTATTTTCCAGGTCTGGATTTTAAGAAAGGGGGGAAAAAAATGAAAATAGAAGTATGAAAATATATTTCTGTTAACTGATCTTATAACTACGTTGTTTAAAACTTGTCTCCTACTTTTTCTGCTGTTGTTCCTTGTATCCTTCCCTCTTTTCTTTCTTTTTGCTCTTTGTTTTGCTTCCTTCCTTCCTTCCTTCCTTCCTTCCTTCCTTGCCTCCAGATAGTGAAGGAGTACACGTTTCTGGATTACATAATGGGCGGCTGTCAGATTAACTTCACAGTGAGTACTACACACTACTGAGAATCCTTTCTGCTCTGATACACTTTGACAGAAACTTCCGCGGTATTTTCCTTTCTTTATGCGTACTTGTAATGATGCCATTCTCTTATGCTTGGGTCAGATTGCCATCGATTTCACGGGCTCCAATGGAGATCCCAGTTCCCCCACGTCCCTACACTACATCAACCCTCAAGGCTACAACGAGTATCTGGCAGCGATCTGGGCGGTCGGTAATGTCATCCAGGACTATGACAGGTAAATAGATATGTTAAACGCGTGCTACTAATTAGTTAAACCTAATCAGATTTTAAATAAGAGGACACAATAAACATTAGCTGAGACGATAGTTATGCCTCCCCTGGTTTGATAGCTTGTAGAAACGCCTTTTGCAGCAGAAACTTGCTGCAGAAAGCCTCTTCTCTTTTCAAGGTTGCATCACTTCACTTTAAAGTTGTTTGCTTAAAGCTGTCTTAAGTAATTCAGTCAGGTTAAGTCTGGACTTTGACCATGGTTGCAACATCACAATTCTCCTTTTTTCCACTATTGTGTTGTGGGTTTGCTGCTCTGTTATTGCTGTCTCGTTGCATGAAGGCTGGTAAGACGTTTGAACACTCGTCCCTGGTCGACCCAGTAACTGTAGTGGGACATGCTGCGTAAACCCTGTATTACTGTGACGGTGCGTTCAGGCATCCAGATGAGGTGACGATGTCTTGCTGAAGTTCACACTGAGCGTCAGA
This sequence comes from Fundulus diaphanus, assembly GCA_037039145.1. Classification (NCBI taxonomy): domain Eukaryota; kingdom Metazoa; phylum Chordata; class Actinopteri; order Cyprinodontiformes; family Fundulidae; genus Fundulus; species Fundulus diaphanus. Next base: position 34,916,387 of record CM073137.1, read on the forward strand.
AGTAGGAGGAAAGTCGTTTTTAGGGACTCTGAACGTGGCACGGCTGTAGGTGGCAGACGGGCTGATCTGAGCGTGTTAGAAACCGATGATCTGCTGGGATTTTTTTTTTATTCACTATCATCTCACGGGTTTACTGAAAAGGGTCTGAAGACGAGAAAGTGTGAGCAGGAGTCTTGCAAACAAAACCCCCTCGTTAAATCAGAAAAGAAAAGCCTCGTTCGAGCCGATGGGCAACGAGGCAAGCTCGTTAACCTTTCTCAAACCAGTTTCAAAACAGGACACTGATGTCACGATTCGCACAGGTTGACCAGATTTGGACAGTAACAGGTTATAAAAAGGTTTCCTGGTCCGAGTCTCCGTTTGAGCTGCAGCATTCAGATGCAAGGGTCAGAGCTTCACACAGCCTCCCCAATCCGTCCCAAGGCATGGCTGAACCTTCCTGCAGCACTTTACACGGCAGGCGGCGTAAAAGTAATGCAGCTCGGGTGCCTACAGTATTTTCCAGGCTGACGCTCTGTGTGTGTGGCGTGTTGGGCATGAAATAGTGGAACGAATGAGCCATTACAGCAGGGTGAGAAGCAGAGGCGAGCCAGATCCAACGTCGGTCTGGCTGAAGTCATCAGGAACACTCATGGAAAAGTCACTGCAGTCTGAGAGGGGCAAAAGCTTCACTTGACTCTGTGTTTCACTCTTAGTTCTCCATGTTGGTTAACGTGCATCGACCGTCCCTCTTACTCAACATATCTTCCTTCCCACAGTGACAAGATGTTCCCTGCCTTCGGTTTCGGCGCTCAGCTCCCTCCAACATGGAAGGTGATTGTTTTAGCCGTTGTAAACTTGAAATTTGAGAAGCTCGCACTGGATCAGCGAACATTGTTCCTATAGATTTGTTTGAGATTTGGATTATTTGGTGTTTGCGTCTGCAGGTCAGCCACGAGTTTCCCCTCAACTTCAACCCGTCAAATCCGTTCTGCGCAGGTAAGATCAGACCGAAGCTAACGCCTTGTGAATTATTTCCTTTGGCAACGTTGGGGGCAGCTTAAGAAGTCTTACTAAAGTGGCAGCAATGCTGTTTTGCTCTGCAGAGTAAAGTAAGTGTAAAGATAAAAGCGTGCTTTAAAATTTGACAGGAAGTTACAGTTCTCTGTGGTGTGTCCTGGATCCGACGGGGTTCGGTCTTTGTTTCTAGATGTGCTACAGTCACACAGGTGTGTAGAAACGAATCCAGATTGTGTATGTAAGTCATTTGGTCTGTTTTTATCTGTTTTTGTAGGCATAGAGGGCGTGGTCTTTGCCTATCAGCAGTGTCTGCCTCAGGTGAAGCTTTATGGTCCAACAAACTTTTCTCCAATCATCAACCATGCGGCCCATTTTGGCAGAGAGGCCTTACAGCAGCAAACCGCCTCTGTGAGTTGCAGAAAACAACCTAATGGCAAAAGTATTAACATCTAAAAAGTGCTGAACTTTCAACTAACATTTATTGTTTGTGTGGCCCAAGAGGTACATGTTTTTATAGTCATAATTAGTAAATAGAGCCTACTTGTCTTTATGTTAACTCGCTACAAATGCAGCTGTTCTGTGAAGGCCTCAAGGGTTTGTTGGAGAACGTTGGTGAACAAGCAGCATGACGGATACCGAGGAACCCAGCAGCAAGATCAGGGAGAACGCTGTGTTAATAAGTTATACGTTTATGGTAGGGCTGTGCATAAAAGTCGATACAAAGATTAATATTGATGTTTTTAAAAACAATTTAATATCGATATCTGGCTTTCAATATCGATGTACCTCCCAACCCCTAGGGGGCGTTATTACAGCACGCCATTACTGTTCACAGCGAGGAATTGCAAGTGAGACGAATTTGCGGAATGGCTGACAGGATTTTAGAAGTGCCCTCGTCCCTAAAATCAGACGTTTGGGCACATTTTTGGTTTCTGTGATGCGTTAAATGCATTGAACCAAATGCACTTTATTTTCCTGCTAATATATCAGTGTTCAATAAATTGAACATAAATATATTTGCCTGTTGTTTTTTTGATTGAATGACTGAGCATTAATTTGAAAATAATAAATATTGATATTGGAGTCAAATATGCTCAGGAATATTATTGAATCGGCTCATCCTAGATGATACCCAGCCCTAGTTTATGGCAGGGTTATGTCTAAACAATATCCCAGGTTTTAAACGTATCGAAGAACACTTTTTAATCCATTATCCAAAAATTTGAGGGAGCAGAACATGCCTGAAGCCCTGCCAAGACATGCCTCTTTAAGCTGTCTTCAAGCTAACAAGACGGGCAAGAAGAGGATTAATCAGGGAAGCAACCAAGAGGCCCGTTTTAGCCTATGGTGAATATTTGGAAGAACATGCTAAGTGCTCAACAAAAACATCCACTCTGTGGTGGCAGCAGCATCATGCTGGGGGGGACAGGAATGCCGGTTGGAGTTGATGTGAAGACAGAGGGATGGGAAAACAGGATGTTCCAGGATAAGAATCTGTCAGAGGCTGCAAACCCTGAGGAAGAGGCAGAGGTTCACCTTCCCAGCAGGACAACGGCCCTAAAAATGCAGCCAGAGCTACGGTGGGATAGTTTAGATCAACACGTATTCACACTGCAAAAAGGGAACTAAAAGTAAAGATTTTCTTGAAATTATTGTATTTGCCCTTGATTTGAGCAGGTAAATAAGATGATCTGCCAATGGAATGAGTATTTTTAACCCTAAAACAAGATCATTAGATGTATTGCACTTGAAATAAGATGAAGATGAGTTGTTCCCAATTTAAATGCAAAAATCTTATTCCATGGGCAGACAATCTGATTTACCTGATTTACCAAATCAGGGGCAAATACACACATTTCAAGAGCATTTTATTTATGTTTAGTTCCCTTTGCAGTGTATTAGGTCTTTGGATTAAAGTATGATGATCAGACCTGAACTGGCGTTGTTTGTCAGGAATAATGAGGAGAAATTTCATTCCTTAACTTCACAGCTGATGGTCAGGCCCGTATTAAGACAATGTGGTGCCCCTGGGCACTATTCCTCAAAGCCCCCCCCCCCTTACCCGTGCTGTCCTCCGGTCAAAAACATCAGACATAATCAAGGGGATTTCTTTACTATTTACTAACTTACACAACTACATGTAGGCATATGAGCAGTGAGCAATATTCAAATATCTCATTTTAAAATGTTGAAATCAAAAAAATCTTGATTTATTTATTATTATTATTATTGTGACATCAGTGTTCACAAAACGAATAATGCATGGTCTTTCAACAATTTCAAGTAAATAATATAACAATTTATGAAAAATATATTTTTAAAGCATGTGTCATGTGGTGCCCCCCCATGGTTGGTGCCCCTGGGCACTGGCCCACTGGCCCTTATGGATAATCCGGCCCTGCTGATGGTAATGTATTTTGAGGCAGTGGATTGACTGCATCCTCCATGCTGCCTCTCTCTCTCTCTCTCCTCCTGCAGCAATACTACGTCCTGCTGATCATCACCGACGGAGTCATCACCGACATGGACGCGACGCGCGACGCCATCGTCAACGCCTCCCGGCTGCCCATGTCCATCATCATCGTCGGGGTGGGAGGGGCGGACTTCAGCGCCATGGAGTTCCTGGACGGGGACGACGGGATGCTGCGCTCGGCCACAGGCGAGCTCGCCATGCGGGACATCGTGCAGTTCGTGCCCTTCAGGCAGTTCCAAAACGTAAGCTCTCACATCCGACGCGGGGCGCGCTTTCTGGACACGCTCCACCTGGGATGATGTTCGTGTTTAAGTGTCACACATCTTATTGCAGGCAGGCACTGCAGCACTCGCACAAAGCGTACTGGCAGAGTTGCCTGACCAAGTGGCCTCCTTCTTCAATTTATCTCACCTGAAGCCCCCCAGAGATCCCTGTCCTTCCTAGACATGTACGACATTCCCAACCTATTTCTTCACCTTGTTTTCCTCCTCTCTCCTCTGCATTTTATCCACAGCAGCATGCTTTTAGGCAGCGATAAAATGTCCTCAGCCAACTTTTCCCCATCATGGCTCCTCCTAACACAGGATTTATGCAATCATGTACTGCCTGCCTTTATTAGCTGCCGCGTTACAAAATCACTAGTCAGCTGATTAATCAATCTCATGTTTTGGAGCTCCCTGAAGTTATGTTTAAAATTTCTTAAAGGAATTAGAGCTGAAAATACATGTTTTCATACACTGTATAAAAAGACACATTCCCTTTTAATCCAACTGTATAATTATTTCTATTTGCCAGAATGATTAAAATTAGATTGTTTTTAGAGGTTTTATTTTTTACTTTTTTTATTCTGCTCTTTACATACTCTGCTAACTTAGATGATGATAATATTATAACATCCAGCCTGAATGAAAGTGGAACCCCCTTGTACCAGATACAAGGGGGTTCTAATAAGGGTTTTGGTCATATACAAACCAACAACATGGATGCAACAGCTAAATTATAAGCTCATCATCTGCGAACAAACTAAATTACCGTTTACACTGAGAGGACGCTGTCAGTGACCACTTCTGGCTTTAATCAAAGATCAGTAACATAAAATGAGCAGCAGCAAACACTACTAATAAATAAATAAATAAATAAATACACATAAAAAAACACACCAACTTCAATTTTAACATACATCAAATCAAAAGAAATCACAGTCAGGGCTTGGAAATAATTGTAATTAAGTCCACAAATGAGGCCGATCCAATATGGACAAAAGAAAAAGATGCATTAGTGGTACCATTAAAAAACAAAACAAAAAGAGCAATAAGCTTTGTTCCTCTCCTCTGCAGCGTCCTCTGGGTCCGGCTGTTTTTTTTGCAGCGTCTCCAACAAACAGCCTCTAATCTGTGGTGCCGGATAAAGTCTACAAGCGATCCTGGATCTTTTCTACCAAGCAAGCTGTATTTTCTTATCAGGCACCTCCAGCTGCACGGCTCTGATACTGCTGCGTTATTGCTAACGCACCGCACTGCCTTGCCTTCATACATTCCTCAACGGTAGCCCCTGAAACACCCATAGCTCCGCCCATAAGTCGATTACATCGAAATCCTTTAGTTACTCCAGACTCTAAGTACACGACAAAGTGTATTTAAGGGCTACACAATATGTCCCCTTTAAAAAGCAGCTCTACCAAAAGCAAATTAATGTCAGTGAATGCGGTCTTTTATTATTCTGGCATTTAGCAGAGTAATAAAAATAAATAAATCAGTAACCCTAACTGACCTAAAACAGGAAAGGCTTATTGCACAATGTCAAACAGTGAGAAAAACACAATTGTCTTTTTATACAGTCTATGTAAACTCTTAACAATGACAATCTGTGCCTTTCTTTGGATGCTTATGCTCTTTCCACTGGCTTATATCAAGACTATACATTTATTCATCGTGTATTATTACCCTACCTTTCTCTTCCTTCCTCAGAGTCCCAAGGAAGCTCTAGCTCAGAGTGTCTTGGCAGAGGTCCCCGGTCAGCTGGCGGGGTTCTTCAATACCATGAGTCTGAAGCCTCCGCAAAGCCACCCTCCTCCCCACGACCTCCTGGCATCAGCGCCTCCTAGTGATCCGTGCTGAGAACCAACCATCCTCCTGAAAAAGCCAAGCCCCCCTTGTAAGGTGTCTTTTTAAGCAAACCTAGCATGTTATGCAGAGGGACGGACATGTTGAGGTGTGCAGACCCTAAACAACTGCTTCATATAAAGCTCACATTTATCAGGTTACGTGTTCTTAAACGAGACATGCTATGCATTGCGCATGTTATTTGCTGAGATCTTAATGAATTGGATGTGATACGCAGTCTGACCCCACTCCTGCACTGTTCTTTAACCAGTCTCTACAACCTCTATCTTCTGTTGTCATGTTTTTAAACATGACTCGGATTACCTCCTCACTAACCCTTTAGAGATGCTTTTGCTGTATGAGAAGCAAACGGTATGTAGTCTGAGAGCTCATACTACCACGCAGCAAACTAAAGGTGGTGCTGCTACCGAGAAACTGACACAAGCATACTAATGGACTTTATTTTTTCAGAAGATGTGTTCAGTTATTCTAGCCTAACTTAAAAAACAACCAACTAAACTAACGAACGGGGGAAAAATGCTTCTTCATTCTTTGATTAATGACTACATTACTATCCTGAGGTTTGTAACCCTCATGTTTCTTGCGCTGTAACCCTTAAAAGGCCAACGTTAGGTTCATTAATAAAGTATAAATAAAGTGTTTCTTTATCATATAAAATATTTTTGGGTAAATTTTTAGTTTCCAGACGAGAGAACAAAATAAACAAACCACTGCGAGACCCTGAAAGAAAACAATAAGAGTTGTTTAGGTGAGGTTTATGTAATGCTTGTTGGCTAAATAACATAGTGCTACGCTGCTGTCAGTGAATTCAAAGAATATGAGTTAGTCATCCAAGTAACTGTTAGTAAGCACAAAAAGTATCATTATGGTCACAATGTTTCCTCTACAGTTTGTACCAAAAACAACTCACCTGGCAATCAAAGGTTTGGGGCTTACTAGTAGTGGTTTTTGATCCGGGCCATATGGCTCACCACCTACAAATGGGAGACAGCATTGCTTTCTAAGTTTTTCGCTGCCAACAACATATTAAGTCAAATAAATCTGGTTTTGGTTTGTTGTAGAAAACGTCAGTAAATTGCAAAGTGGTCCAGGATTAAAGCTTTGATCACTTATATGTAAACCCTTAAAGGAGCACTAAAATTTCACCACTAGTTGGCTGTAGAGCTGCGCCTCTCTCTACTTCAAAAAGTCTAAGCATCAGACCAGGTATCTGATTCAATTTTATATATTTTTTGTTAAAAAAAATGCCCTAAATGTGCGCGAGGATCATGGTGGGCAGCTCAAAGCCCGCTGGGCTGCAATGAACAATGCTGTTAGCTGGGCTCGCGGCTACTCGCCTGAAATAACAGGAACGCCTGGCCCATTGCTGGTCACACTCCAGCAATTAACCCACGTGCCACAATTGTAGCATTACATTGAATCGAATGAACATATAGACACAAGTCTAACAAGACTGTAACACCAACAAGAACAAACATCCAACTTAACGCGGTTACTCACCTGTCCGGAGGAGAAAAGCTAGCTCCGAGATAAACTGGAGCTGCTTCTGCTCTGGAAAAGCTCTCCACCTTGGAAGCGCAAGGCCAATTTTAATCCTGTTTTTTTTCTCTTTCTTTATCTGATAACTTATTTGCCAAAGACTGTTGTTTTGTGCGGTAATAATAGGTCCTGATGTTCTTCAAGTCAACGCAGCGGTAGCATTTTAAGGGGAGGCAGGGGCTAAGCCCTGAACGGCAGCTGTTCATATAGACGTACATGGCCGCGCGGCCGGCCCGGCTTTGTAAACCAGAGACTGAAGAACAACACAGAGATAGTGCCATAATCCATCTAAAAAGATATATTTAGTTCTTGACAAAACTATTTTTGTAGTTCTTTGTCTAAATTTTATGAAATTTCGCGTATTGCTCCTTTAAGCTATAGTGAAAAGGTAAAGTTTCCTAGTATTCATCAAATATTCTTGCCAAAGGTAAGAAACATTTCTACCTTCATCTGACCCAAGTGCTAGGCTCATCCAAACTTTGATACAATTCTTTAAAATGTTTTCAATAAAATCCTGTTTTTCCTTCAGAATTGAGGCAGCTAATATAAGCCATCTACTGACTCTGTCAATTCTAAAGTCAGATGTCCGTATAAACTCGCCAGAGTGCTTCATACACGTCTTAATTTTTGTTTTTATATATTTTTTTATCCAGGATCCCCTTTTTACTGCAGTTATTTCTTTGTTGCCCTTCGTATGTTGTGACGTCCCAGAAAATGCAAATAGATTTTAAGCTAAAACCACAGAGCTTTGTCAAAGCAAAAGCATGTCAAATGTTTACTTAATGTTTACAGAATGAATCGACGTATATGTTCCTGTTAAAGATGATTTGTACTGAATCAAATTTCTGTTTATATCTGAACTGATCGCTTGGTGCTTTCATGTGAGTGCTTGGGTGGAGTGATTCCCTATTGGCAGAATCAGAGAGACCTAATAGAGAAAAGGTTTGTTTACACACTATAAACGTATGCACATAATACCAGATCTTCACTTTGTCTTAACAAGTACTAAAGTAGAGAATACCAGAATATACTTATTTTTTGTATATGTTCAAATTCATTTTTGACTCATTAAGGAGTGTATATGTATTGTCTAATGTCATTACTCTTTGTTAAATGTGTTGATTCTGCCTGTATTTTGGTTTTGTTCTATGCTATGCAAAAATAAATCCTCCTGGCATCACGAGTTTAGACATATTAAATTAACATAATCACATAATGAAATAATCATTTTAATATTTGCCAACTATTTAATAAATGATATATGTAAGAATGACTTGCAGCGATTCACATGTATAATGATATTTATGTAGAAAATTAGAAGTTATAGGTTATCATCCATGGTTAATTATCATTTTCCGGCTTGTCTTAGAAAGTATAACTCAAGAAAAGATTAAAAAAACTCCTATGCTGTTCGTAACAAGTGAATACTACAAGATTTGGCTTGTTGGATGTCATTTTTTTTGTTCTTTTTACATGTATTCAAAGGCAAGAAATGAAAAACGCAGGGTATTTTACAGTTTATTAAATGTATAATTTTAAAGCGTCTGTGTTTGTGTCTGGTTTGTTCATTGAGGCATTGGCACCCCCTGGTGAAAATGTGAAAACGGTCTCAAAATAAACTCTTTTATTGCAAAAGGATAGTCTTACATGGGGAAATATACAAAAATCCAGCAATTAATTTCTATATTCAGATTCCTTTTTGGCTCGTCAAGACAGCACTCATACATTTTGACAACATGGAGAAAAATATTTACATTAAGAAAGTACTGGTTTACAAAACTAGTTATGTCACAGATTTCAGAAACTCTCATTTCCTAATCATGCAACTGAAGCATTTTTGAAACCAAGTTGGTCAGAATGTCGAGCAACTTTAGTAATATGATCTGACACAAAGGCTCACTTCTCTAGTTCTTTCTTTCTAGTTTTGAAGAAAGACTGAAATTCAGTAAACTTGTGTATGTAAATCTTCATATTTCTGACAACAATGGCTGAGAAAATAGCCGACCTTGTCATGAATTCCATGGTTTTCCTTTGTATGTTTTCTGTATTTTCTTGTTAATTTATGTTCATTTTAGGCTCACCATATTGGTTCCTGGTTTTGTAGTTTCTTAATTTATTCCTGTGCTTTATCCCTTTTGCTTCAGTTGCTCTATATTATCTCCTGATTAACACAAGCGTCCTATGTCATTCTCCACCCCTCCCTCAGCACATAAGCACTCCGCTGGTCATTTTCCTGGATTCTTGTTATATTCCCGTGACCATGTCTGTTATTTTCCTGTGTTACTGCCTGATTCTCTGTCCACGCTCCATGTCCTGCTTTGCTCATGACATGTAGTATGTTTTTTTTTTTCATTATTAAATTCTTCAACTCTCCATGTTCATCCAATGTTCCTGTCTGCACTTGGGTCTTAATTAAACCCTCTCAACTTATCTGGTCTGATAAATCTAGCCACATCTTTAGCCAGAGCAATAAGTAAACAGTTTAAAACAACTTAACAACAGGTTTATTTGACATTGAGTGATGGTAAGGGAAGTAAAACAAACAAACGAAAAAAAAACTGCACTGTCTAAGAACTGTAGCAAAGAGTGAGATCTTGGGCTCATATATATATATATATATATATATATATATATATATATATATATATATATATATGGGTGTGTGTGTTTAACTTTGATACATAGTAAAAGCTGTGATAAATTAATCTCCCGCACTAAATAAACGTGAATCTTGAGTGTTTACCTGACATGGATATTATCTCATTCGTCGCACTTTGGACAGAATTGAATATCAAATGAAGTCTGGGATCTCATTATTGATTAATCTAAGCGGCCCATATATGGTCAAACAACATTACAGAAATCCAGATGTGTCTGTTTTGTTTTTGTTTGTTTTAGATGTTTGGCTACTGCTGAAAAGTAGACTGTTTTACCAGCATCTTGATGAACTGGAGCTGTTTCCACTGGTTTGTTTTTGTTCCTCAACCCTTCTTTTGTGTTCAACAAGCTGAATGAAGCTACATCATGTCCAGTCATGCTCACTGCTTGGCTGTGGTTAATTACGTAAACTTGTTGAAGGTATAGTTGCATTCAAAATAATAGCAGTACAATATTACTAATTGTAACAATCACTGTTTGTGAAAGAAATACTATTTCTACATGGCAAGTACTTTAGTAGTAGGTTTGGTACAGTAATAGGAAGCCATCAGACAGACCCTGAAGACTGGAGTTTTTTTAATGAAGATAGCCAGGAGCACAGTAACTGTGATGAACAGGAGTGGGGAAACTCCCAGCTTAATCCCTCTTTTTACTGTAAATCTGTTACATGTTCCTTCTGCTAAGGAAACTGTATGCAACATTTTGAAAATAATAAGGAAACAGCAGGGGGTGCAGTAAGGCATCAGAGCAACACCACCATGTTATCAACCGCCAATTACGGCAAAAATACTCTGTATTTTGGTATTTGCGCATAAAGGATCTTCTAGTTTAATTACAGCAACTACCGGTATCCCCCAGGGATCAGTCTTAGGATCACTCCTATAATCCTCTGGATGATTAATGTAGAAACTAAACTCATCGCTGCGCATGTTGATCTTTATTCTGCTGTTGCAGTAATGTTCGGCATTTACACCCAACATGGGTAGAATTCAGCAGCAGTTTGCTTTAGAAACTTTAACATCAAATTTTTGTGACTCAGACGTTTAAGTCACATGTCCTGCCATTTATTACATTTTAGGGTTCACAGGTTGAGGTTATCCATCAACACAACAGGCCATTTAAAGCTTTTACAATGTTGGCGGCTTGAGTTGTCCATCTGCAGACCAGGAAACTGTCATGGTTGAGTTTTGGTTTGGCTTTGTTTTTCTGTTATTTTCATTTTTTCATCTCTTTTGGGTTAGGTTTGACTTTATTTATTGTTAGTTTTCAGTCATCAGTTATTTTCTGTCAATTTTCACTTCACCTCCTCAGCAGTCAGTCACACCTGATATCATTCACCAGTCAATTAGCCAGACCCTGGTTCCACCTGTGAAGTGTTCTATTTAACCTGCCTCTGCCTTCAGTTCAGCACTGGGCCGTCATCATTCCACACCTCTCCATGCCAGTCCCCGTGTTTGCCTTGGAAGAGTTGTTTTTCTTGTTTAAGGTTAGTCCTGCCAGTTTGCTATAGACTCATACTTTGCTGTTTGTCCCTGGAGAAGTTCTGCTCTGTGTCCTGGTGTCTCCAGAGAACTGCTAACTGGACTAGCCATCCTGGAAAGGCTCTGCTCTGTGCTCTGGTGTCTCTCAAGTTCTGCTAACCTGACTAGCCGCCCTGGAGAAGCTCAGCTCTGTGCCCTGGTGTCTCCAATGAACTGTTAAGCTGTTGTGGCTACGGGGCCTGCTAGCCGAGCAGTACTGAGCTTTCCCTGCTGCCTGTATAGTTATGACTCTCTCTCACTCCGGGCCGTCAGCTCCTGCCATCACATTCATCCCTGACCTTCTGCAGTCCTGAACCTCCGGTCTTCATCACTCACCACCCAGCAAACTTCCTTCAATAAAGACTCAATTTTTTAGTCCCGTGTGTGCGTCCTGAGTTCATCGGTAAACAAAACCCTGACAGAAACTGGTATATTCTATGTAAAGATTTATATCTTTAGACTTACATTTATTAAAAACATTGGTCATTCAGTCCACAAATCCTTTGCCCCTATACGTCCCCAGAATTTGGGAAATAGCAACTAAATATGCTGTAATACTCAGAACTAGAACTCTTTTTGCAGAATGACTTGAAAACTAAGAAATTTACTTTCTTTGAATATTTATAAAGGACTCATCAATGAATAGGAGGCAGAGAAATCTGCCTGTAGATGTTTTTGCCAGTCTTCGCACCTGTCAAACCTTTTCGCATTTAGTCACCAACACAAACCTCCTGCTTAATTGGTAATGAAAGGGAAATAATAGATGCAGTTTTCACAATTGTGGAATGTGTTGGGTGCATTTGTGTTCAGCTCCCGCTGGGTCAATACCTTTCGTCTTTGGACTTTGAGTAGGTCATTATAAGGCATACTCTTGACATGTGTTCTTCCATCCGTCTTTCCAGCAACTCTGCTTCCCAGCCCCTGCTGAGGAAAGACATGCCCAAAGCATGATACTAACACCACCTTACCTCACAGTGGGGATGGTATGTTCAGTGCAACGTGCGGTTTTACTCCCAAACAGACATGTTTTCCAAGTGGGCCAGAACATTACAGTGGGATCTTGTCGGACAGGAGCAGTTTCCATTCATCACTTTTACATGAAGTTTGTGGTTGTAACGTGACAAAACGTGGAAAAGTTCAAGGAGCATGAAACATGTTGGCTGGTCTTGTCAAGATTCCTCTCAAGAAGGAGATTTAAAATCTGGATGTTTTTTAACTGAGTACATTTTAGTATAAATCGATATTGGAAGAGATCGGTCACTTAAATATAAAAGTTATAATTGTTTCCGCTGCTCTTTAGAAGCTAAAATGCAGCCGAGTGGACTCCAGGACCGCCTCTGTGTTTTCAGAGAGTAGTCCCGCCTCTGGCCATGGGAAGTATGTATATTGAACAGATTGAGAGCTATCGATAACCATTCACTGTCACGCAAGAGCTCCAGGTCAGATCCGGCTCCTTTCAGGACCAACGCCGTTCGTCTACAGAAAGGAAGCGACTATTGGATCACAGCTGGGCGTAGCTTCTAGTAAGCTGGGGGGGGGGGACTAATCACTGAGCTGCATGAGGCGAGGCCAGAAGAGCCAGTTTAAGCGCGGATTGATTTACCAGCGGCCGACTTCTAGTCCGTTTTCCACGGTAAGCTGGGCTCTGAAATATGCGGAAATGGTAAACCAGCTCACCAAGTCAGCTTTCGCGTTATTAGTTCTACTAGTCCTGCTAGCTTTAGTTAGTGGTTTTACGCTTGTTTCTTTTCTTACGTACGCATCAGCTTTCGTCATGTTTTCCACCTCCGCTGTCGTTAAACGACCACTGAGTTACTACGCTGCTACTAAGCGTAGGCTACGTCAAAACTAGCTTCTGTGTTTTTGTTATTTTTATTTTTTTACTTAGGCAGTGAGCTGGGCTGCTTGTTGCCCCCAGCCCCAGCCGCAGTAGCAGCGGTAGCTCCCAGTTTTCTCTGTAGTATGGTGGCCGTAACGGACTGGGCGTGTGTGGCATCAGCAGCAGGGGCGACTCCCCAAAGTCCAACCAAAACACTAAAGCAGTGCCGTCTGTACGACACAACATGGCCCCCGGTCCCTTTACACCAGGGGCCACCAACCTTTTTGAAACTGAGAGCTACTTTATCGGTACTTTGTCACATGAAGCGCTACCTGTACTGACTTTACAAGAATCCAAACTCTTCTTCTTCTTCTTGTGATTTATGGCGGTTGGCAAACAACTTTTGGTGCATTATCGCCACCAACTGAAACGGAGTGTGGATCGGGATTGACCTAATCTAATATCCTACTACTATTACTACAAAAAAACAAAACAAAATCCTCTTTATCAAATTAGTATCTTTAAGAAATCTCAATAATAAAGAATAACCCTCTGATTTAGTGTCCATGTCTAAAAGGTATTTTATGTTTAACTTTGATTTACCGTTTTGTAATCTATTTATCAATTCATTCCTCTCAATAACATATTTACTGTAAAATAATATAATGTGCTCCACTGTTTCTTCTTAAAAATAAAAATCACACTTTCCTGTAGCATGGTTCCCCATTTTAAATAACGTGCTATTTAAACCTGTATGACCAAAGCGTAATCTTGACATTACTATTTCCTCCTTTCTATTCCTTGATGTTTTTCTCATTAAGCCTACTTTTCTTTGAATATTATAAAATCATCTTCTGGTTCTTTCTTCTTCCCACTGTATCTGCCATCTTGCTCTAATCCTTTTCTTAATTACTGATTTTATTTCACCTTTACTAAGCTTAAATGGAATTATTATATCAATTAAACTGCGTTTACTTTGCACATTTATCTGCCACCTCATTCCCTTTTCTTCCTATATGAGAAGGAATCCATATAAAAGAAACTATTAATCCCATTGCTTGAATTCTGAATAATAATTGCTGAATTTCTACTAATAAATCCGGTCTGCTGTTTGAATGATTAAATGAATATAACGCTGAACTAGAATCAGAGCAAACTAAACTTCTTAATGGTCTGATTTCTTCAATCCATTCTAATGCTAACATGATACCAAACATTTCTCCTGTGTAAACTGAAATTTCATCACTGATTCTTTTACCTGATTTAAAATTAAATTCTGGAACTACAAACGAAACACCATTCCTATTATTTGAATCTTTTGAAGCATCCGTAAAAATTTTTTTACATATCCATAATATTCTTTATCTATATATTGCTGAACCATACTTGAATCTGAAATATCCTCTTTGTTTTTCCGTTTATACAACAAAGTAAAATTTGTATCAATTTCAAGCAACATAGATGGATGAAGTAATGATCTAATAACTGACATTTATTTGAGATAATTCAAGATCTTTTAGAGTAGAGTCTGCTATCCATCCAAAAGAATTTAATTTCTTCTTCCCTTTTTCCCAACTTGTTTTTAAAATTTCCTGACATGGATGAGTTTCACAATGATTCTTTAACTGAAACCAGTAAGTTGAAAGTAATTGTAATCTCCTGAATTGTAGTGGCATTTCTCCCATTTCTAGTTAGTCCAAACTCCCCTTAACTTTACATAATATAAATAGTTTTTAATGCTTTTATCAGTTTTAGATCTGTGTAAAGACACGTATAATTAAAAAGGAAGAGTATAAAATAACATTTTAGATGCAGCTCAGTGGGGGGTTGTGCTACGTTATGAACAGGCTTGAGGGCACCCCGTATAGTCCTGGGGGGGCCACATGTAGGTGACCCCTGCTTTACATTTGCTCTCTGCAGCTTGTTACCCGGAGCTAAGGCATGGCTGCCCAGTGTGTCACCAAGGTGGAGCTCACCGTGTCCTGCGAGAACCTCCTGGACAAAGACGTCGGCTCCAAATCGGACCCCCTGTGTGTGCTTTTAATGTGCAGCCATGATTCCCAGTGGTATGAGGTCAGTAACACTGGCAGCCAGTGGCAGCTCTGGAGCAAATGCACATTTGTATTTTAGAAAGTGTTAAAGTGCGCCACCATACTCCATAAACCTTGTTGTTTAAACGCTGAATATGTGGTGGGCTATTACTGCTTTTATTGTTAGTTGTAGTGATGGTGAAAAGAAAGATTTCATGACTGTACAACTCCTTCTGCTTTTAGAGGGTTCTAAGTTCATATCCAGGTTTGTTTCACTCACAAGTGTACTCTGACCCTAATAACACAGCTTACTGATGATGTCTCTGGATTTCCACGACAAAGCTATTAAGAAGCACACCAGTCATAAAACGAGCTGTTTCCACCCAGCGAGTATTTAAGCTGACGCCGTCACATAAAGGAGACAAGAATCACGCTCATCGGCTGGCGTTAGTAAATGCTACAATGGACAAGCGACTTTTGACAGATGACGCTGTCGATTTTTGAAGCTTTCAACGATCATCTGAGTTGCAAGAGGTTCAGCCCTTTATATATCAGCCATATTCTGACTTGGGATAAGTCCCAGTGGGCCGCGCACCTAGATGGAAAGCAAGTTCTGCAGAAGTCCTGTTCTGCTTCTGCCACTTTAAATAGTAACGTTATCTTCAGAGACAGCGGCACTTGCACGCCATCCGTACTCATGCGAACTGAGTTTGCCTAAACAAATTCCTATGTTCTCACCATTTGGTATTGATAGCGATGATCGCTGAAGACCTTTTGGTCGTTGAACCAGGCTGCTCCTGTCTACCCTGGTCCGCTTCTCTATCTGCTTCTGTGTGTTTTGTTGGTATAAAATGTTGATGAAATCCTTGCGGTGTTCTCACATCTGCTCTGTACATTTTGCTCCAGCTGTAAAAAGTATGAACAAACCTCTTTTGAAAGAGGAATTGGATTAAAATATGTGACAAAGAGGGGGGTGGGGGGAATATAATCAGAAAAATAAAAGTAGACTTCTTGAACAGAACCTTGACTAATTGCATTATGGGATGTCCGAGGATGTTAACTTCCAACAACCTTTTTTCCAACTTCCTGACAGGAACACGTTTTATTGGTGACTAAATATAGCTAAAGGGGGTTTGACCTTACAGAGACGCCTGGTTAATAAGTGCTGAATATCAACCGGATTAAAAGATCATTGGTAAATAGGGCCACTTCTTTAAAAGCAGCAGAGTTACGGCTGCCCTGGCACATAAAGGCCACTGTTAAACATATTTCCACCAGCCATAACCAAGGGGAAGCAGACCAATTGAAGTTCAGTATTTCTCAGGAAGAAATAATATTCCAAACCCGTAGAGGATGGTTTGCAATCTTCTCCGGAGTGGACATCCAAGCAGAGTCATCCTTTTGTGCTCGGCAAAATGCCGAAGATCTCGATAAACCGGAGCAGAGCTGATTCTTCCACGGCGATGAAGGAGACTAAAGTTGACCATGTCAGGTTAGGGTTAGCTGTATTGACAGTTATGGAGTCTTTCTTGTTGCAGCGACTGTGTGTGTCCAGTTGTGTTACTGCTACCATCACTGCTGCGTTAATCATTAAGGCCCAGAGGCTAAAGCTTCCCTGTTGCTACTTCGCCGGCGCATGTCGTTCAACGCGGCTTCTTCCTAGCTTCAGTTCATCGCCCCTCAGCGTGCAATCTCTCCCGACAGGTGGGGCGCACGGAGAAGGTCCAGAATTGCCTCAGTCCAAAGTTTGCCCAGAAATTTGTCATCGACTACTACTTTGAAATCGTCCAGAAGCTGAAGTTTGGGATTTATGACATCGACAACAAGACGGTTGACCTGAGTGATGATGACTTTCTGGGGGAGCTGGAGTGCACCCTGGGCCAGGTGAGCTTGCTTCCTCTGGACCAAGGGCAGGGAATCCTTACGTGCATTTGGGGTTTATATGTTGCTAAAGTATCCATTTTTGCTATTTTAAAATTGAACTGGGTTTTGCCAGAGCTCTTTATATCTCTGATAAACCCTAGCTGATATGAATGTCATGGGACCTCTGATGTTGACCCCGTGGGCCCCGATGCTGCAGTGTTTTACTCATCCGCTGTTCTGCCGACGGAGCCCGTCCACTGCGCTGCCTTCGGTTCATCTTCTTTGTGTCTCCTTCGGCCAACGCTCAGGTCGTGTCCAGCAAGAAGCTGACCCGGCCGCTGGCGTTGAAAAACAAGAAGCCGGCCGGAAAGGGGGCAATCACTGTAAGGTTCATCGAGAGGAAGAGTGTTTTCTGTTTTTAGGTCCTCTTTCTCATGTAACCCTCGTGTTGTAGATCAGCGCAGAGGAAATCAAAGACAACCGCGTGGCGAATTTTGAGGTGGAGGCAAGAAAGCTGGACAACAAGGTGAGGATATTCTCTGTGGTGCATGTTTCTGTTTTCTAAACTTTTGGGGGCATTTTTGGGGTCTTTGTCTCACCGTTATTGTTTCCTTTTGTAGGACTTTTTCGGGAAGTCCGATCCCTATTTGGAGTTTCACAAGCAGACAGAAAGTGGATGGCAGCTGGCGCACAGGACAGAGGTAACAGTCCGTCTCTCCTTTGATCACTGAATCACTCTTAGACAGGAGCTCTCTGAACACGGGCACTGGTCTCTAACAACCAGGCCACCACTCCCACAAAAGCTTTGACCCCGAAGTGATTTGAACACGCAACCTTCCGATCTGGAGTCGGACACGGTACCGTTGTGCCACGAGGTCCCGCTGCATTGACGTAGCCTATCCTCACGAACACGGCGAGCATTCATTTCGATCAGAGACTTCATCCCTTGTTTTAGCTTGATGGGGTTTTCCACGTCTGTAAAGGTTTGATGAACTAACTGAGTGGACAGTGAAACCGTTGCTAGTTGAGCATCGCTTTGTGCCTCTGGTGCTTGGATCCATAATTCTCTCTGTTTCATTTGCTTTTCACTGTCAACCGTCTGAATGGAAAGGGGAAGCGCGTGCGGTGCTGCTGTCACACCATGAACTTTGCATGGTTTTGCCTCCTAGATAAAGCTCCCAGGTGTGTGATCAGTAACAGTTCCCCTTGATGCTGCTGTGGCTGCTGGCTGGAAAGCCTCTATATGTGCTCTGACCAAACCGGGGAACAGCTCAGGCCCGTCCTACAGGTTAATGTTCAGTTTGTTCTGATTCTGGACGAGGAAGGAGGCACACCACATTTGTGTGTGTGTGTGTGTGTGGGCTTGAGTGCACTAGCTGGCGTAGTGACTTTCCTTTCATAGAGCAACACTAAGACCTAAAGCGCAGGATTAGCTTTATTAGCTTGTCTTTGGTGGAACTATTTTTAGTGGTGGTGTAAGTTTTATCCCTAAAAATAATAATACTATTTATCGAAGTAACTTTAGTCACATTAATCTGCATACGTGAAATGAATATTTGTTTTAGTTTCTTTCATTTCTGTCCTTCTTAACTTAATCCCTGTAGAAGAAACCCGTACCGCTCCCAGGAGTTACGCTCTGTTCGGCTGATAGCAGAACTGAAAGCAAACAACAAACAGTAACAATTACTAAATGCTCTTCTATGTTTTAAGTAAAAGAAGTTCCTTAAAGAGTAGAAGTGACAATGACGATGGTGTGCAGTTTGGAATGTTGATAAATCCTTTATGTGTTTCAGAGAAAGCCGTAGGCGATTCTTTGAAGCTCTCAGTCTTTGAATCTTGTTGCTTGATCATGATGGATCCAGGCTCCTGCTTCCTGCTCCTGTCTCTAAGCAGCACACTAAGTCAAAGAGTACCTTTTGCATGAAGCAAATAAGATTAATGAAGCAGCATCTTAAACAAACTGCCTACCTCCCTGCTAACATTGACTCAGCGTACTGAGCTTTTGTTTCTGCTCAGTGGGTCCATGAAGGCACCATTAGATGGTCTGAAAGTTGAAATTGCCACACCAGAAAAACCAATGCTATATATATAACGCTGTGATATCTGGGATCTGGACCTGGCTGTGTCCGTCTGTGCTGGTGGACGGCAGCGGCTGTTCTGCAGGTCGACAGGCTTCCATTAACACCGGACTGGACAAGGCAGGAAGCGTGGGCCGGCGTCACATTATGTTCAGTGCTGAATCGTAGTCTTAAAGGTATACAGCCACGTGATATGCTTATAAAAAAAAAGACCTAAAAAACGTTTGATCGTGATAAAATAAGGTTATATACACCAAGCTTCCGTCTTGATAGTGTTTTGATGGTCCTGTTTGAGTCAAATAATGATTCCCTCTCGGGTGCGATTAACAAATATCAAATATAAACAGACATGGCGACATCTACCGACAGTATCGGCGAACTATCATTATTGTTTGCTTAAATAATAAATATTAGTAAATAATGCCGGACCGAGCCTGACCCTCTGCAATGCCTCGCAGGAAAGCGGCAGCTCGGTGTGATCGAAGACCAACCGTTATTAATTAAATACACCCATCTACAGTAACTTTAAGAGCCTCATATCAGAGCATTTACTCACGTCAATCAACTCTGGAGTCACATCAGAGCCATATGATATGGTTGTTGTGAAAACCAAACTGTTAAATAGGACTTGAGTTTAGATACATTGAATGTGGTACCGGACCCCAAACCTGCCTATGTGTGTGATTCTTTGCTTTCAGGTGGTGAACAATAACTTGAACCCGACATGGAAGCCGTTTCGAATCCCCCTGCAGTCTCTGTGTGGAGGCGACATGGACAAATCCATTAAAGTAAATATCAACTAAGCGTGCGATGAGTCAGGATGCACCCACAGCCGCCATGTTTTTCTTTTTGCAACATCTCAGAGGATATAAAGATGATTGTGTATTTAGTGCTAGCTTGATGATGTGCATTTCTTTGACCTCTGAAGCGAGCATGTCGGGAAGGAGGCCGTTTTGCCGGCATGCGGGACAAGTGAGTTTATTTTAGTGTGCCACAGCATTCTGTCTGTTCTCATCTTCCCATCACGTTCTGGGTGAGGCGTAAGAGTGAGTGAAGCGCACTGGAACAGACCGAGAGAGTCTGAGACAGAACTTTAAATGTCCTCGCCGCCTTTCTGTGCTGTTTCTAAGAGTTTCTTCGTGTTAAACGTTAGTCTTGCATGTTTGTTTGGCCTGGGTTTTTCCATCCCTCACCTAAACGCAAACCATACTGTCTCCTGTGAACCCTACACAGAAGAAAAACAGGAAAACCACAGGTGACAGTTTGTGGATCTGGCCAGATTTTGTTGTTGTTGTTGTGGCTTAACAGTTTCTGTCGGTACTGCTGCCAGTTTTATCTGCAGTCCCAGTGACCTGGCTATTAGTGTTTGTTCTGTATCGGGACGAAATGCACCGCATTGCTAAAGTATTCATGCATGTTTAACTTTTCCGCTTTTTGTGATGTCTCAACCTCAAGCTCCGATACATCTATTGGGAATTTTGTGTGACAGACCAAGTCGAAGTCCCGCATGGTTGTAAAATGGACCTGTAACGTTCTGTTAGAACACGACTTCTTTTTTTTTTTTTTTGTTGTGCTGTTTTCACATTTGTTCGATGCAAACCCTTAAAAACAACAAAACGCTCTGACATTACAGAGGAAACCGACCCACATGATCACGACAAGGTTTGTTCTCCTGAGGAAGATTTGGCATGAGGAGCTCATCAGAATCAAAAATCCTCAAAGTCTGCAGAACATATCATTTTACATTTACAGACTTTATTGCTGCTGTTCGCAGTAAATCAGTTTTGCTTTGCTTACCGTGCTTTACACATTTTTATTTTAAATATGTCGTCATCATTATCATGATTATTAGGACGAAAATAATAATGCTAAAGTGTTGAGACCGGGCCTAATACTGAGACGAAATATATTTTACAGAAGGAAACCGTAAGAGTAATTTGGTAATAGAAGTTTTAAGTCTCTAAGGGACTTATAGACTCAGGATCTCTGCAGCTCCTCCAAAGCGATTAATAGCGTCCTTACCCACCCTTTAGGCTGTAGGCGTACGGCCCTGTCTCGGTACGTTTTCAGCTGGACCATGCTCCCTCTGTTCATAGATGGGTTAACCAGTTCACTGGTTTTTATCTGGAGATATCAGAGGAAAGGGGGCTGAATAGAAATGCAGAGTTTTGTTTCTAAAAACATCGGAAAACCATAAGTTCCTGTTCTTTTATTTGACCGTTCTGCTCTGTGTTGGTCTGTCACACAAAATCCCTGAAAAATGAGCTGAAGTTGATGGTTGTTCCATAAAACGATCTGAAATCTACGTTTAAGAAAGTAGTTTCCCTGTGCTGCGGTTATGCTGCGTGGATTCCCTGCCCAGCTACAGGCTGATTTTGCTAACCGTTCCCAGGTCGAGTGCTACGACTACGACGACGACGGCTCCCACGATCTCATCGGTTCCTTCGAGACCACAATGAAACGACTCCAGGACGCATCGCAGACCTCTCCGGTATGAGCGGGCATTGTTTGAACGCCGTAGCAACCGTCACCTAAAGCATCTCATTGACCGTGACGCTGTTCGGTCACGCTTCAGGTCGTCTTGGTGCTCTTTAAATACCTTTCTGATGAGAAGAACGTCACAGGCTGTTGTAGAACACGTCTGACAGGTCCAATTTTAAAGCATTTATCAAAACCACAACAGGTACAGGCGGATGGCTGCCGTTCCACCTGAAGTCCGTTTGGTTCATTCATTGTTTGGTCATAGTTTGCTTTGATATTACGAGAAGTTTTTCAATAGCCGTTTTTTCCGTCAAATGCAAAACAGAGCAACACCGTTCCAGCCCCTCTGTTGATCTCTCTGCTGGTCTGGTTGTGATAACTCCACCGTCTCCCTCCACAGGCAGAGTTTGAGTGCATCAACAGCAAAAAGAAGCAGAAGAAGAAGGGCTACAAGAACTCTGGCGTTGTGAGCGTCAAGCTTTGCCAGGTGGGGTATCTGCTCTGTTCCGGCTCTGCTGGGTGACTGCTGTTCAGGTGTCTCTGAGACGGATGCTTTTTCTTCCAGGTCGTAAAGGAGTATACGTTCCTGGATTATATAATGGGGGGCTGTCAGATCAACTTCACGGTGAGTTTTAGCCTCTCTGCTAACATTCACTGATGAATCTCTCATTGCCACGTTCTAGCAATACCTGCTCTGCCTCTCAGAGGTTTACATAACCCCATCATCGGCACGGTGTTTGATTCATTTTAGGCTTTTAATGATTTTATTGAACAGTTCTTTGTCTCAGCTGGTGTTATCGTGCCACAAATGTGGTATATAGATCTGGCTGGATGTCGGACCACTCATCAAACATTGCAGCATCGTTGTCCCCTTGCTCCAGTTGTTTCCACATTTTAAACAAGCTAGCTGATAAGTCGAGTTGAGCTTGAAGAGTTCGGAGGCACTCCAAAATCGACCCTCAGCATGATGCTGCCACCGCCACGATTGAAAGTCGGGACATTGATCAGAGCTATGAAGGTCTCACCGTAATTCCTCCAGACATGGTTCGTATCATCGCGGCCTAAAAGCTACATCTTTTTCCCGCCTGACCAGGAAGCTTAAATATTATTCATTTTCTTTCTCATACATGCCCTTACAATTGCCCGTGTAAAATGAGTTGACCTCTATTTCCCGCAGTTGCCTCTATAGGCTGGATCAGTCGTTTCATGAGAGCGCGATTCGGGCCGAGTCCTCTGGGCGTGGGCGTGAAGCGCTACACGCCCTCGTTCACCTGGCTACTTTGTTGAGTCTCCGCCGTAATTGATAAATTAGCAAGAGAACATGGGCTAACTTCAATATTTATTGATATCTCACCTCAGAAGACATCACGCTTCTAAATGACCTGTGCAGTCGCAGCGGCAGGTGCTTTCCCTCTTCTCCCATGCACGTGAACAACACTGGTGTCATTTCAACTTGTCACCAGAGGGGGCAGACGTCTGCAAAGATCCTGGAACATCTGCTGCTGTGCTCCTTTAAAACAAGCCGTCAAATACCAGTTCTCCCTCTGAAAAAGGAACGTCAGATAAAACATTAAAAGCCCCAAATTGACATTCAAGGCCAGCAATGAGTGTGTGTAAACCTCTGGCTGGGGCTGGATCTTCTGCTGTTTTCATGCATCCATGGTTTTCCAACAGGTGGCTATCGACTTCACCGGCTCCAACGGGGATCCCAGGTCCCCTGATTCCCTGCATTACATCAGTCCTCAGGGCGTTAACGAGTACCTCTCTGCTATTTGGTCTGTGGGCAACGTCATTCAAGACTACGATAGGTAGGAGCATTTAGTTCAAACAACTGTTTCCATCAGTCCTACCTCAGAGATCAGGAAAAACGACAATCCAGTTTAATTGAATCTTATCGCATCAGCAGCGGGGGAGAGTTACGGGGGGGGGGGGGGGGGGGAGGTTAAAATGAGAACATGTTTTGTTGCTCGTTTTATCAGCATGATTTGTCTCCTTTTCTCAGTGATAAGATGTTCCCTGCTTTTGGCTTTGGGGCCCAGATTCCACCCACATGGCAGGTAAAACTCAGCGTTGAAACGCGACGCAGCAAATACGCCCAAAAACGCCCGACCCAGGGTTTTTGCTATCAGATTAAAATGTGAGATAAAAAAAAAAAAGCGTTTGAAACTGATGATATCCTTTTACAGGTTTCCCACGAGTTTCCTCTCAACTTCAACCCCTCCAGTCCATTTTGTGCCGGTGCGTGACCGTATCTCTGTGGCTAGCTTGTGCTGGAGGTGTCAGTTTTCCTCACGCTAATGCTGGTCTGATGTGCCGCTGTGGTGCAGGTGTTGAAGGGGTGGTGGAGGCCTACAGGGTGTGTCTCCCCCAGGTCAAACTCTACGGGCCCACCAACTTCTCCCCTATCATCAATCACGTTGCCTGTTTTGCCAAGCAAGCCATCCAGCAGACCACCGCGTCGGTGAGTATGCATGGCTTCCTTCCTTCGTCGGGCAAGACTTCCTTTGATGGTCAGATCAAAATCCCTATGTGGTTCCAGGGCATTTCTGGAGAAATATTAACGGCATTCTTGAGAAGCAACGCGGTCCCCGTCTTGCAGTTGCATGCAGCGTCTGTCAAAGGGACACGTAAACCCATCGTGGGAGTGGATGCCATCATCATTTTAAGGATTTTAAGTTTTTTTTCTTTGTTCTTTTCTCAGGGCAAAATAATTATGCAGTTTGAATCAGTATAATCAGTTTGAAGGGTTTTAAAATCTAGGACTGGCTGCTCCAGTTTGAAGTTTTTAGGATTTTTTCCTCTCCAGAGAGGATCCAAATTGCTCTTAAAATACACGGGCAGCCCCACTGTAATCTGACTGAATGTATTTTAGCGAGACGTGATTTGACTCTGTAATGTGTAGCAATACTGGCATTTTTCTGACTGGATGTTGGAGCAGCGGTCTTGGCGGATTAGCTACAGTTTTATTTCAGACGACTTGGCTTTGAAGCATTTGTTGTAGTTTCTCAGTAGGTTTGAGGGCGGAGCCATTGCAGGATCTTAATTTTAGCCTTTATCCCAAAGCTAGCTTTCATGTGTGTTTGACGTCATGTAGAAACAACATCTGATTTGTCATCAGTTGAAATTAAATAGGATTTACTGAATATTAATCTAAGTGCATGTCTATATTTAGCCAGTCTTTTGAATAATTTGTCACCATTTGTGGGTTTGAGAAAATCTGCAGTAAATTTAAACTTGTGTAAAAAAAAAAAATCAAAATTTTTTTTTTTAAATCACCTAAGTTTGTGTAATTATCCCTCCTTGGAAAAGGAATGGTAAAAACAAACCCTGATAATCTCCCGATAAATATGTCAGCCATGTTATGGGTGTTATGTAAGCACGCTGTCCATGCTTGTCAGTAGAGCCTCTAAACAACCGGTGTAATCTTCCCGTGGAAACTTATTTATAAATAGCTTTATCCAAAGCTCCATGGTTCTCTGCTTATGTTATCATCAGATAACACATTTGTTTTATCCTGCAGCAATACTACGTCCTGCTGATCATCACCGACGGAGTCATCACCGACATGGACGCGACGCGCGACGCCATCGTCAACGCCTCCCGGCTGCCCATGTCCATCATCATCGTCGGGGTGGGGGCGGCGGACTTCAGCGCCATGGAGTTCCTGGACGGGGACGACGGCCGCCTGCGCTCTCGGTCGGGCGAGGCCGCCATGAGAGACATCGTCCAGTTTGTTCCCTTCAGGCAGTTCCAGAACGTGAGTTCGTCAGATGCCGTAAATCACTCCTCTTCATCTTCTTCTTCTTCTTCTTCTTTCCATTGCGCTCTGCTTTTTAGAGGACAGAAGGAGGAGTGGTGTTTGCTGTGACTGCAGCTGATTCAGCGTTTTACCTTTCCGTTTTGTGAAGCTAACCCATGACGGTGAAAGCTGCATGGGTTTCACTCGGTCAGCGCAAAGCCTCCACGCTGTCTTCTGACGCCTCAAACAAGCCCCTCAGCAAGGAGCTGGCTTCGTTTTTGTGTTTACGTTGTTTATCCATCTTTTTCCAGGCGCCCAGCCAGGCCCTCGCCCAAAGCGTTTTAGCCGAGTTGCCTCAGCAAGTCACCTCCTTCTTCAGTTTCCACAAACTGAAGCCTCCCCGAGATCCAAGTTCTTCCTAGGGGTACACAGACCTATAACACATCATTGAGCCCTCTATACATTTTTGCTCTGCCTCTATAAATAACCGCCTCGGGCCCTTTTCAGACCTGCTGTCAATGTTTGTTTTGCGTGATCCGATCATGAATGGACAACTCCAAGCGCATCGCTTCACATCTGGCGTTAAAATGTTGCTCCACATGCATCTGAACCCACGGGGTCTTGGTGACCCGCTGAGCAGCGCTTAGGAAAGTGTTTATGCACTTTGAACCCTTTCACGTTGATTTTACAACAAACTATGATGGACTTTGTGTGACAGACCATCACACAGTTGCAGATAATTGTGAATTGAAAGGAAGACGACAATAGGTTTTAAATATTTACCAAAAAACACAAGTGTATGGTGTAGCGTGCATTTATGGTCCGACCTTTTACTCTCATAAGTCGTAAAATAAAACCCAATACAACCACTTGCTTTCAGTTGGGGTGTAATTTAATCTTAGCCGTTAGGCGAAAGCCTCAGAGGTTTGTTAGAGAACATCAGACAACAAACAGCATCAAGAAGACCCAGGAAGACAGGTTGAATAATTCACATTTTTCATTCCATTATCGGAAAAAGGGAAAGAGTATGGCACAACGAGATGTGTCGTGCACACCAATCCATCAGAGGCTACAAGGGAAGCAAATCTGTAACAGAAGGTGCGCTCTGGTCCGATGAAATCAAAACTGAACTTTTTGGCCTACGTGCAAAACGTTTTGCGTGGCAGGAAAGTGACATTTGCACCCAGAATGCACCATCTCCCACTGTGAAACATGGTTGTGGCAGCATCACGCTGTTCTTCAGCAGGGACCTGGAGGCTGGCCAGAGTTGATGAGGAGATGGATCGAGACCACCACAGGCCGACACAGGAGGAAAACCGCCTAGAGGCTAATCCAGATTACGTCCGTGTGTCAAAATGGCTTTATCACAATCCGGACCGAAATCCAAATGTGGGTCTGGGGTCAACGGTGATGTTCACCGATGCGCTGGCCTCAGTCAATCGTTCCCCAAAAATGTTTGTCTATGTATGTGATGGAACTGAAATTTTGACTACAATGCAAATTGTAGTTGACAATAAAGATTGATTGATTGATTGATCCATCTAACTTGACTGAGCTGGAGTTGTGCCTCTCTATTGGTGTGTGGAATAGATGTAAACTGAACTTGAACTGAAGAAATGTAATAAGAAATCATTTTTCCTTCCCCTTGCCAAATCTGCACTCACTTGTGTTGGTCTGTCACTCATTGAAGTTGGTGGTTGCAATGAGACAAAATGGAAAAAGGTTCAAAGTGAAAGACTTTAGCGAGGCACCGTAGAGCTGCTTCCCCGCTGAAATTAGGCCGAAATACGAGGAACGGGGAGCTGGGAATGAAAGATACTGGAAACCAGAAGAACAATAAAGCCTTGCATATGTGTCGGGGAACTCATTTAAATTCAGGCTGAAAGAATACAACCACATGCTTTTTTTTTTTTTTTAAATGTTTGCTCTCTGTCCCACTTTGATCTGATCAGCCAGAACAAACGTTGAATGTGGATCTGAACAGGTTGTCACAGTCGCATGCCACATCAGAGAGAAGGATTTCCTGAATTCGACCCCTCTGCTCTCCTCCAGTATTCTCTAACATTGTCTGGAGACGCTGGCTCGTGCTGAAACGGAGATAGTTATACCTCCTAAGACAAAAATGAGCTTTTGGTGGCCGGCATTTGCAGCTTAGGCTAGCCTCACTTCTTGTTCTGAGGTGTTGCTAGTATATCAGAATAAACGTGGATGCTAATGAAATCACTCAGAAAATCTAAATCAGGAATCTTTCTGTTGCTTTCATCTGCATGGCCTCCCTGCTTGTCACCCCGCCCTCCCCGCATTTCTATACGTCCGTTCTAAACAACAGCAGGAAACGGCTGCGTCATCGTCGTTACGCTCCTTGGTTGTGGCTGTTTGAAACAAAGTCTCCTCTTTTCGTGCTCTAGGGTCCTCGCGAAGCCCTGGCCAAGAGCGTGTTGGCTGAAGTACCCTCTCAGCTTGTGGACTTTTTCTGCACCATGAAGCTAAACCCACCAAACCCAAGTCCTGCACCAAACGCAGCAGGCACCCCGTGATGCCACGCAACCAGACGGACTCCGCTTTCATCTCCTGCAACTCGGAATGGGAGTCCGGCTTCATCTCGCCGTGGATTTAGACAGAACCTTCCCGTTATCTCCGCCTGCTCAGCTCATCTCGGCCAGCCCGTCCTAACAGCCCCATTACGTGGTCTGCATGCACTAGTCTGATCAAGCCAGATCTAGATAACATCCAGGTCTGCTGTTTCAGCCGCTGTTTTCTAAGTAAAAAGAAAAGTATCATTCCACCCTTTGTGCAGGACAGAGTCAAAATTGGATTATATCTCTAGAAGTTATAAAGTTGTAGTTCTAATTTTCCTGTTTTTTTTTGTGTAGGATCTGAGTTTGCATGTTAACATACAGTATATTGACAGAAGTGTTGCGCTGCAGGCCTTTACACACACACGACCTTTAGTGGCATCCCATTCCCCATCATTCAGAAGGATGTCGGCCCACCCTTTGCTGCTCCTACGGCGTCAACGGCGTCGCAAGATCTGTGGGACAGGACGGTTCTGGTTCAGAGGTTTCCACTGTTAATTCATGCCAAAGGTGCTTTATCAGGTTGCGGGCTGGATTCTGTGCAGGCAGGTCAAGCTCTTCCTCTTCCCTCTGTGAATTTACATGCCTTCTGCTTC
Source organism: Fundulus diaphanus (assembly GCA_037039145.1). Taxonomy (NCBI): domain Eukaryota; kingdom Metazoa; phylum Chordata; class Actinopteri; order Cyprinodontiformes; family Fundulidae; genus Fundulus; species Fundulus diaphanus. Next base: position 34,944,881 of record CM073137.1, read on the forward strand.
GTGGCCAAGTATGCAACCCCCCAAACTGATCCCTCTGTATGACTAGATGCTGGATTTTATTCAGCTGTGGCCATGAGAGTGATCAGACATCCTACATTCCAGTGTTTTTGGCAAAATTACGTAGGAACTGTTTGACCATGGCCTGTGATGGGCTGGCGACCTGTCCGGGATACACCCGCCTCTCGCCCAATGATCGCTGGAGACAGGCCCCTGACCCCCAGGCATTTAGCAGTTAAAAAAACAGTTGAGCATACATTTAGATTTTTTTTCCCTAATCAAAAAGTAGAAAAATAAAAAAATAATTAAATATTCACAAATCCTCGCGACCCCAACAGGGATAAGCGTGTAGGAAAATGGATGGATGGATATTCACAAATTTTGTCATATCCCGATACGCTGCCCTTTTCTGGTCGGGTGTTTTCACATCAAGCTACTAAAAAAAGCCATTATTTTTATTTATTTTTTTAATTCAATACCTATCCTCATACACTCATCAGAAATCTTAGATCTGTTTATACTATAAGCAGATATTCATCAAGATTGGTTTTGTGATGGAGATATTAAATGGGAGATCAGCTTGGGTGTGTACAGACTTACAGCGCCTCCTACTGTCTCAACATGTTATTTTAATCAAAAACATTTTTGCTCATTTGTTCTTATGGACATTTATTTTTAAATCGTATTTTTATGCATCTATCAATCTTATATAGAGATATTTACATGGATCAGACCTGTCATTATATTCGTTTATTATGCCACTTTTGAATGTTTTGCTTTCTCCATATAGATGATGCACAGCTGCACAGATTTGTCTCTAGAGGTGGACTAACGTGTTATCAGTATTATATGTGCCAGTGCTCTCAAAGCCAGTTCCAGAAGTGACTATGGAAACATGTTTACTGCTAATGTTTGCAGCTTGATATTTGTAACTTTCTGACCACATAAGGTGCATCTGATGATTCCTGATCTATTCCAGCTGCTGTGCACTTAAATCAGGGGTGGGTGGTGTGCTTAGGGACATTCAGCTTGCTAATAAAATACTTACTGATCAAATTCTGTGTTGCAGTGTGTTTTTTTTTATACTAAAAACATCACAAACCTATGCCACTGAGATGTTGCTGCCACCTAGGGGACAGAAGAAAGCATGACAACGTCAAATCCATATGTATAGAAGTCACCTTGAATGTACATAAGTCATCTTAAATCTCTGCTTTATTTCCTTTTTATTTTTTTTTTCCTATCCACTGTATATATGTGGACACACTGTATATACCTTACGCACCTTTTCCTCCTTTTGGCACCACCTTTTGATCATTGAGCCGATGTGACAAGTGAATTTCTCCACTGTGAGATCAATAAAGTATATCTTATCTTATCTTATGACAGCCTCACTAAATCAGGAACAGCATCTGCAACATACAGGTTCCTCTCTGTAAAATAGAAAACCTCAGTAAAAGGCAACTTATTTGAACTTATTTCTGTTAATCTTAAATATGACTTACCGGTCCTGAAAACCCTCAAATTTTAGTTTCACAGAAATTGTTATCATTACATAAGACCAATAAAAATAAATACACAATGGGGCTGGACGATATAGAAAAAAGCATATTGATAAAATAGAAATATTGATCAATATTAACCAATTCAAAATGTATATTGTAAGTGTAGTCCTGGTCATTTTATGCTGTTGCTTAGTGACCTATTTTAGATACAGAGCAAACACTGAATTTAAACTTAATCCTTTATTCAACCAACTTTTTTTTTATACCAAAACTGCTAGTTTTTAAAAAAAGAACGCGTGTTCTCTGAACTCTTTGAAGGGGGCGGAGCTTAGTGAGGGAGCGTTCCTGGGTCTGCGTTTGTGATTGGTTGGGAAGATGTAGCGACTGTAATATTAACCTACATGATGGGCTAGAATGTTTAAGGAAGGAAAACTTATTCTATTACACTTTTTACTGACCCTTTTTCCCCTATCATCAATAAGTTATTGAATTATTGTCCAGCCCTAATACACAGTTTTAGAGGGCAGTGGCCCTCACACTGGGGTCCCTGGACCCCCAGGGGTCCGTGAACCACGAGTAGGGGGTCCGTGAAACGCATGTTGTTGGGCCTGATGAGGCACTGCTGAGGATGCGTCGGGGTTGAGCTTAGTAAAGCCGGGCATACACTGTACGATATTTTCAGTTGTGGTACTCATATACAGCTCAAACTGTACGACGAGACCGCAGGGTTTAAAAGTTCACTGCTCATGATATATGTTACAAATATTTAACTCCGTCCACTTTATCAAGTAAGGTAAAAGCCAAATCATCTAAAATTAGGAAGTATGACAACAGTTACATCGAGTTTGGCTTTATCGAGAATGAGGATCTAATCTCCACCAAATCTCTTATATTAAGTGTATTTATATATATTTTAAAAACATACATAATTCCTAATGTATTTAACTTTACAAAAGGCTGTTTAAAATACTATCAGCATGAGGAACCCAAAGAGGGAAAAAAAAAAAACTTTACCGCTGCTAAGGGTCCCTGCCATGAAGTTTGAGAACCCCGGCTGTAGGGGAAATGTGACTTACACGATCATGGGTTACACTGCTGACAACAGTCGTCCAGTAGACAGTCAGCGACTCCACATAAAGGCTAAGCCACCCACAGATCCTCGGCAGAGAAGCTGGGTGTTTGAGGTGCTGAATCCGAGCTTACTAGTGGAAAGTTAGGTGGAAGAAAACCAACTGAGGACAGTCTTTAGGGTAAAGTCATTGCCCTTGGCTGATGCCAAAACGACCGCCGACCAAACACAGACAGCCTGTACTGAACATAGCCATAGACGTAGCTTTTAGCAGGCCTTCATCTCTACTCATCATCCTATTTTTGATTTGAACTGATTTACTGAAGATCATTAACATCTTGATGATTTGCTAATGTCACCAGTATATTCTACAAAAAGCAGCTGCTTCATGTTCTCAGGAATAAACGGCAACAATCTAGAAACCCTGTGCGCTAGAAGGTCAAATAAAGCCATTCACGATCAGTGGTCATAGTCACTTTATTTTGTAAAACATATAAGGACACATCTTGTTCACCGATATCAGTATCAACGTTGTAGAGCAAGACGGAGATTTATCTCGACTACTGACCCGTTATCAGGCACTTGAACTTTTGTCTTACAAAAAGACTAACATTAGAGAGATTTCTGCTGAGGTTGCATTTTTTTACCTAAGCGGTTTTTGGTTTTGTGCTTAGAGCAACTCTACGGTCAGTGTGCCAGCACTAGTATGATCTCAACTTATCTAGACCGACTACATTCCTCGACACTTCGAGCCTTCAAAGTCCAACTCCTTCACCGGAGGCAATAAGCCGTCACCAGCGGACGCCTTTATTCAGGACTCCCACAGCTCGGCCTTGCGGTTCTTGAAGACCTCCTGAACACCGTTACACACAGAGCCTTCTGTTTCCACGGCTGGAAGCAGAACCGCACCCTGGTTACATGCGGTGGATGTTGCTGTGATCCATGAACTGTTTCAGGTTGTGCAGGTTGTCCCACCACTTGAAGAGGAACGTGTCCGCGATGAGGCTGAACCAGGGGGTTACCTCCAGCTCCTTGCGCTTGGCCTTCTCCAGCATGGCTTTTAGCTCCTCTTTACTCACGTAGCAGTGGCTTTTGATCTCGTTGGGATCTGGACTCAGCTCCACGTCCTATGGAAAGCCAAGAAAAAAAAAAAAAAAGTTGTAGTATTAATAACTTCAGATGTAAAGTAAATAGTAATATCCTAAACTCTAAACAACCAATTTCCTGAAAATAAAAAGACTATCGAACAACTAGGGCTGGGCGATAATTCAATAACAATATAGATCGACCGACATATATCGATGATAGAAAAAAGATCAATAAAAAGTTAAATAGATTAAGTTTTCCTTCCTTTTGTATTCTAGCCATCCCAACATCCTCCCAACCAATCACAGCGCAGACCCAGGAACGCTCTGCCCCCAAGCTCCGCCCCCTTCAAAGAGTTCAGAGAGCACGCGTTCTTTTTCGTTTTTTTTTTTAAAAAAACTTGCAGTTTTGGTAAAAAGTTGGTTGAATAAAAGGGCTGAGTTTGAATTCAGTGTTTGTGTGTTCTGTATATAAAAATAGGTTGCTAAGCAACATCACAAAATGGCCAGAGTTGCACTTAAAAGATATGTTTTGAATTTGTTGATAATTATCAACATCCATCAATATGATTTCTATTTTATCGATATGCTTTTTTCTATGTCGTCCAGCCCTACGAACAACTGCAGCCCTACCAAAGCATGACGTCCAGCTAAACCAACAAAGACAGCATTAATCTGATAAGCAGCCTAGAGGCCCATGGGAACTCTGGAGGAGCAGCAGAGCTCCACGGCTCAGGTGGGAGAGACTGCCTAAAGGACAACTATTAATCATACACTCCACAGAGCTTTATGTAAGAATAGCGATAAGAATGCCAGAAGAAGTCCTGCATAAAGTTTACCGGCAGCCATTTAGGAGACATGGGGAAACCAAAGGTTAACGCTCTGGCCTGCAGGCAAAACGCTGCGCGCCGCACATCGCCCTGAACACACCGTCAACAGGAAGAAAGCCTGGATGGTTCACCTTCCAGCAGGACAACGATCCTAAACTACAGCCAGAGCCACAGTGGAACAGTATAGACTAAAAAACATATTTATGTGTTGGGAAGGGCTCAGTTAAAGTCCCGGCCCAAATCCGACAGAATCTGTGGCTGTTTAGAGCTGATAGAGACATGCCCTCTAGAGGTCGGCAAATGTACAACACAATAAACTTCTTCCTTATGGTCTGCTCTGTGTCGGCCTGTCACGGTGATTTGCTATGAAATTCATTGTAGTTATAAGCTGACGCAATATGAAACGGGGAAAGGGTGTGAATACTTTGCAAAGGCAACGTAGTACACAGCGATTCTTGTCCATCCACCAGGAACGGTATTAGAGCTCAGGGTGAGCAGACCCACCTTCTGCATGAAGAGTATATAATCGATCTCATGCTCTCCCCATACGCCATCGGACTGGGCTTTGTAATGGATCCGGGTCAAATACGTCATCTCCTCTGGTGGCACCTGAGAAACAGGAGAAAGGCTGAGGACATCAGACTCACAGCAAAGACTCAGCCTCCCATAATCCTCTTGCAGCAGGTGTGTTACCTGCTCCAGGGCGATGCCCAGTTCAGCCTGCAGTCTCCTCTGAGCAGCCCTCCTCACCCCTATGGCGTCCTCCTCCTCCAGCTCGCCGTCTGTGTGCAGGGGGTGGCTGCAGCACGTGTTCGTGAAGCAGCCTGCGACGCGCGTACGCGGACAGAAAAAGGACAGCTGAAGCGATTACCGACAAGCTGCAAAGGCAGCGCGTCTGGCGGTTTTTTTTTTTTTTTTTCTTTTTTTTTTTACAAACGGACCTGGGAAGGTGATTTTGGCGTCCGACCTCTGCTGCAGGAGCAGCTTGTCGTCGCTGCTGAAGAGGAAGACGCTGAAGGCTCTGTGCAGCAAACCTGCACAGATTTAACAAACGGAGGTCCAGAGGTGCCGTGGAGCGGTGCCAGTGCTGGCCTCCGAGCGCAGGCGCGTACCTTTATCGATGTTAGAGTTGAGGTGGCAGTTCTTCTTGGTGTCCGCGCCGATCCTCTGGTCGTTCTCGTCTATGAGGATGCACATCTCGGAGAGCAGCTGGACCTGCTTCTCGTCCAGGTGATCCGTGGCGATCTCGGGCATCCTGGCAGCAGCCTGCAGGCGTCTCACCTCACTGACGGAGAGAGAAACGGGACTTAATACAGAATGCTCCTAACCCAGTGGCTCTACACCAAATTTAAGCGGGGGGCAGGGGGGGGGAAAGGGTGGGGACAGGGTTCTTTCATGGGGGCACAGAAAAAAAAACATTGGAGAGTAAAAACTAAACAGGTCAGTATTTTATCGTTTAATATATTAAGTCAATCAATTAATCAAAATTTATTTATATAGCACTTTACAACAACCAGCAGGTGTCCAAAGTGCTTAACAAAACGAGTAAAATCCCAACATACAATAGAAAGAGAGAGCATAGAAAACAATAAAATGAAAAAGGTTACAAAGAAACAAAAGAATGAAATTGTCACACCACTGCTACATATTAAAAGCCAGCCAGAACAGACATGTCTTGAGTCTGGACCTAAAAAGAGCGATATCTGTGACAGTAACTTGTTCCAGAGTGTCGGGGCAGCAACTGCAAAAGCCTGATCACCACACCGTTTATAGCTTTGTATAAACAAGGTATAAACGTAAGTGAGCCAAAGAGCCAATTGTGGCTCTGGAACTGCAGATGGCTGACCACTGATCCTATCTCAGTACGGCTGAAGCTAAACGTGAAACAGCTTCATTTTTAAATTACTGTTAGAGTAAAACTGTAAAAAGGTAAAAAAAAATACAATTGGTCCAAGTGACCAATCAGTTACGGTATATTTGTCAGCATATATCACATAAGAAATGTATGTGTTTAGTGCAGGGGCCCCAACAGGGGCCAGGACCGGTTCTACAGGGGCCCCTGTCTAGAACCGCCCCTGTCAGACCCTGGATCACAGGGTCACGTAAACCCATTCCACAACATGTGCTCTCTTCTTCTTTTTAAAGTATTTCACCTACACAGAAAACGATTCGCGGTATTCAGGCGGCGAGCTTCAGCCTACGCACACTCATCCCAGAGTCCTTGCCCTCGCTGAAACCTCCTCCAAGCGGTGGAGGAACGAAGCTACCTGCTGCTCAGCTCAGCTACCCGGCTCTCTCTAAACAGGCCCCAGGAGCTCCGCAGCACGCTGAGGCCCCGGCTTACCTGGATATCCGTCTGCTGCAGCCCGTCGCGGAGAGCCTGTGCCGCCCACAAGCTAGCCCGTTGCTGGCAGGTGCGTTTGATTTCAGCACGCCGACCGCCTGGCGGGTAAGCACCCGGAGCGCCGCCCACACGGCTGGGGCCATGGCCTGACCAAAACACAACACCAATCACAGGGGACGACAGACCCGGCTGACGGCAAAACCCGGGGCGGAACCGGCAGGGGCGGATCGGGGCGACACTGCGCACACAAGGCAGGAGCTTTACAAGGCAGAAAGAGACGGAATAATGGAAGGAAAGGTTAGATTAGGTGTTATCTAACCTGCTGTAAATACAGATTCTGGGTCTATTCACCCCTTTGCCTATCGGTCCCTTTCTCCCTCTGGTTTGCACCTGTAAACAGATCTCTTTGTACCTCTTTATATACCTATTATAAGCTTATGAGTTTAATATTCTTTGTATTTATTTATACATCAAGTCTGACCAGGGGGAGGGGGGGGGGTCATTTTCAACACTCAGATCACTTCTGTGGGGCTCTCATCCTGTATTCAAGGATGGTGAGATTTTTTGTTTAACCTATTATTTAGCTTTTTATTTTGTATTTGAAGGTGTCTTTTTATAGAACCCCAATAAAAACCTGTGACTTTTACTGAAAAGCAAACCAGGACTTCACAAATTAAAGCAAATGTTTGGAAAAAGAGAAACCCAGAGTGACCCATGTCCTTTTCTTGTTGCTGATAATGAAAACTTATTCCAGAAGGACAAAATTGGAAACATTTAGGACACTGAGTGCCTGTTTATGTTCCGGATCCACAAACCCAAATTCCTTCCCTCTAAATAACCGACTACTTTGCTTTAAATATTTTTGTCAGTTTATTGCTCAGTAGACAAAAAGAAAACAAACAAAAGGAACAGAAAATTTTTCTTTTCGTATTTAATTAGAACATTTAATTATCTGTGTTGCAAAACTAAAACTGGCTGATATAAAAAATAAGTGTAAAAATCAATTAAATAAATGGTCACTTAAACTGCTACAAAATGCATTATTTTTCTTTATTCATGTAATTACTGATCAAAAACTATTAAGCTCTGTTCTAATTATCCTAGTACGTTTCACATAGGAGGATTAATGGGGGCGCACCACCAACTTCCTCCATTTATTGCGTAAATAATCATTGGCTTCTCTGGAAATGTCCACTCAATGTAAACAGTGTTCAGAGGTTCATAAAACAGCGCTCACATAAACCAGCAATGTTTGGAGATTGCTGCGGTTTTAAGACAATAGAAGTGCGCTTTGGTTTTCTAGACTCTTGAACAGGCCATTAGCTTCCGCCTCCAGGTCCAACTGATCCGGGTTTATGATGAAAGCAGAAACCATCTAGTGCAGTTAAGACGTCAAGCGGTTACCAAGTTTTATGAGAACGTTGCTTCAGCAATTCTGAGCAATCCCTTTAAGTGAAAAGGACCAGATCAGCCGTTCTTCCTCCCTAAACCACAGTAAGCTTGTAAACAAACCAAAGAAAACATGCCCATTAAGCTATGGGTTATTAAGAAGTATTTATTCTGCAGCCTGTAGTTTTAATTAACTGTCTGACCAAGTTTATAAAAGTAACCGTCTTTTTACTCTATAACTGATGCCTCTCTCCCTAATCTTGCAACAATCCAGTATTTGGGTTCAAGGACAACAACTTTCCCCAGAAATCAGGAGGCCTTAACAAGAAGAGCCATAGTTCTCTGTTCTGTGCACCAGTGTATCAAGAAGTCCTTTCTGTTATGACGATAAAACCTTTAAACTCTCTATACTCTCGCAACAGGAGATTTCCTATCTCACTGAAGTAACACAGACTCTGTCCAGGGGCTTTCATGATATGGCTTCAAGGAGGACAGAAGACGACTTCTCCGACTGCGTTAACTGGAGCGCTTGTACTCGGGTTTAGCCCATTCCCAGCTCCTGTTTTTCATTTCCGAGGCAAAATGGAATGCAACACAAGTCTCAAGGACAGACATGTTCACAAACAGGACAATTATCTGAACTCTTCTTGACTTCTGTCTCTATTCTACTATACCTTAATGTAGCAAAAGCTGCAGAAAAGTATCTGCTATTCTCAAACCTGAACATATTCTTTGTTACAAGTTTTTATACTGGAAAAGTAGGCTTTGGTAGCCTGTTTAACCATTCAACAGGTGGTAATATTTCATTCCCACACACTTTATATCATCCTTGTCTCTATGAGCTTGTGATGGTTTTAGGGAGAGACAATGATTTCTGACTATGAAACCAAAAACGTCCATAGGAACGCATGCCTACATGTTTGAGATATGATGTCATTTCTGGCTATCACATAGACAGTTTTTTTTTTTATACACGATTTTATACTTTTTGTTGATTCAGATTCGATAAAACATTAATATTGTAGCTTTTAGGGTTCCTCCGTTACAGGGGGTCCAAACCTTTCATCACATGGACCAAAATTATAAAAATGATATAAGAAAAAAAGCTAAAATTACATTAGGATTTACCGTAGATTATTTTTACCCAGTTCACAAAATATGAACATGCAACATCTTAATTAAATTAGAAAGGTGTTCTGTGGGAAAGGGATGTGTAAATCATTGCAGATCCAAAACTTCAAAGGGGTTTTGCACATTTGACAGTTTCCAAATTCTTTTGGGCTCCATAATTTCTTTTCTTTTTTGTTTATTCTCAGTATTAAAAACAGGATTTGGGTATTACTTGGAAAACAGCTGGTGATTTTAATAAATGAATTAAAAGCAGATTTTGGTGCACCGATGTCTGCTTTTAATTAACTGGATGCATGTGGTCCAATTTACTATGAATGAGAATGTAAAAAGTGTGATTATTTAAAGACGAATACTTTATGTTGTACCTCAACATTTCAGTTGTAAGAAGATCTTAACTTGTCTGTAATAATTTTGCCCCAATTAAGAATAAAGTCTCTATCTGCATACCCTTTTGTCGGATGCCCAGAATAATTTTTAAAGTTGTGTGGGGGGGGGGGGGGGGGGGGCAAATGGCCCCCGGGCAACGCTTTGGACAACCCTTCTCTATTGATTTAAATCCCAGACAGCACTCATAACTATATTTTTATTACAGAAAAAACGTCTTAAATTAAGTGGTTAATTTCTACACAAGCAGCATTTCCTCTATCTATTCAGAACGCAAAAGCTCACACTCCATCTTGGAGCTCTTAGTTTCTTCCATTTGCTTGAGAGGTATAGGCTAAAAATTTTAGATGATATTTTGTTAAAACATTCTAAGAAGTTAATGTCTCTCTGCCGTCTTCATTAAGCAAAAATTTCGGGTAAATTGGTTCCGGAGGCTAAAGCTAATAGATAGGTTTGGAGGCAAGGGCAAATCAATAAAGTAGTGTCTATTTAAAACTTTAGTTTTACTTTTGAAACTGGATTTACATCTATATTGATTACTTTGACAGGACACATAAGTTCTGTTCTTGGTGAGTGTTTCATATAGGAAAAACATTGATGGTGCACCACCTGTATTTCCTGTGGATATAAATAATCAGCCTGTACCGTGCAATCGTTAGAATGGTTTAAAGGTTAAAACATAGCATTTGTGGAAACTGGTTTGCTGTTTTTGAGATGGGAGTCGTACAAGCCTGCTTTGATCTGGGCCCTTCTTAGATTAGCTTTCATAGCTTCAGCCTCCAGCTAATCTGGATCTATACTAAATGGAGACACCAGGAGAGTCATCTGCTGCAGGTAACATATTAACTACCTGTGACATTTTAACAGAACCTCGGATGAAAAAGTCTGAACTAACCTGAACGATCCCTTAATGGTTGAGTCAGTGATTTTTTTTTCTTTTTGAATGGCTGCCATGTGTATCTACCCAAATATGACACGACCTACAGTTTAGACAAACCATTCTCTCAAGACTTTCAAAACTGCATGCCAAAAAAACCTCGGAACCTTGTAGTTTGGTCCCATTACATGCTTTAGGTCATCGTATTCTCCGTTCAGTCGTGTATTGAAGATCATTTTGATGCTGATTTATTAAAAAAAAAAAATCCATTTCGGGTTTTCCCGTCAACGCAGACTGTCAACACGCCATCAGCCCACTGCGCCACCCAGGCCTCAAACAACCGACCATCAGTACGCACCGTCAGGACGCACGCACGCCTCGCAAACACACCGATAACATGATTTGTTACTTACAGAGCACGCTGTGCACCCCAGCAGATCCAAAAAGCTGGCCCCCTGTGTCTGTTTAGATCTGCTTGCGAGCAGACTGGCAACGAGCACGCGCTCTCGCTCCTTGCCTCTGACGTTACGGCTTTTCATTCGCTGTCGAAGCGGCAGCGTGACCGCTCATTGGTTCAAAAGGCGCAAACACAAGCCGCGTGATGCGGAAGCACAGCTTAGTATGCGATGTGTCAAATTTTTTTGTGCTTAAAATATGCTGTTCTGTTAAATATAACGTGCCTTCAACTGTTTAGTGCCAACACAATAAAACGTGGCATTTTTTAAAAAAAAAATGAACAGACGCGCGTGATAGAGCCCACCCTTCCTCCGCAGCAGCCATGAACGCCCGATAGCAGCATATGATGAAGGTGGTATGTGGCAGCGGCTATTTATGCTAGCGTGCTCTGTCGAAGCTCTTGGAAGGTGTCTCTGAAATCAGCGAATTTGGTGAGTGACAGCCTCGCCTCTACAGCTATGCAACCATTCGGGGTTGAGTATTGGGCTGCTCGCCTAATTTCACATTTGAAAATAATTCGTATGTTTGGAAATATGTATAGAATACGGAAATTATAAAGCGCGCCTTACTTCCACTTTCAGCTTTTCGCTTGTATTTGCGTTGCGGAGCTGTCCTCTGTCAGGTTGGGTCGGAAAAAACACGCCAATAGCCTGATAAACGAATCTGAGTGTGTAGAGAAAGGTCATAAAAAGATAGTCTAAATATAAGCAGGTGATGTCCTCTGGGCAAACAGCGGTCTGTTTTGTAACGGGACGTTTAAGGCTTGGCCGGCGGTGCCACTAACATCTGTGCGCCGTCAGGTTCTGTCGTGACCAGGAACCAACCTCAAGGTCAGTTATCGGCCTTTTCTGATGTTATTTAATAGTCTTGTTTTTTCATAACGTAGTGTCTCATAAGGTTTGAGGGCTGGCCGTGACTTTGAGATTATTGCCTGTAAATGGATGAAGAAAGGTCTCCTGGGATTTATTTGTCTTGGGTATCATCATCAGGATGTGCTAAATAAGATGGGGTTCTAAAAACTGACTTAAAGTGTAAGGAAAAATAAAAACACAATCGATTTCACTTGATATTTGGTGAACAAAAAAAGACAAAATGGGAAATTTGTGTAAATGATCTTTTCTACAGTTTTCATACAGCCCGTTCACAGCGTTTGAATAAGTTGTTTCCTTTTGACTGGACCATAGCGACACCTTAACTATTTCTCTCTTTCTCGGCCGTTTGGCTGTAGAAGTGCTGCTGTGCTGGGAACGTTGTGGCCCGGATTCATCTTCTGCTTTCACAGATGAACTCAGTTTTGACCCTTGAACATTTAAATATGCAGGGGAACCAGGTGGTCCCTCCACCGTCCTGCTCCATGGTTGAAGTGAGGGTTTTGTGCAGGCATGCTGCGGTTGGCTTCCTGAAGACGCGATATTATGAATTGCGGCTCGATGATTAACCGTGACCCGACAACCTCTGCACAGTGAAGTTGGAATGAGGCGTTTGGAAAAAAAAAATCTTTTTTTTTATCTCCAAAAGTTGACGCAGTGTGTTATGGTAACTTTCTCTGGTTGTGTGCAGGGCTGCACAATGTTGCACAGGTTTATCGTCCCAGTATTGTACGCCATCATTACTGCGACAAGTGTTGGCCATTTATTTACATACCCTTTGTTTCTGTCTGTAATGTATTTGGTGACACTTGTCATTTAATGGGACATGTGACTTTTTGCAGACACAGCACTCTTTCTGTAAAACAAGCCCAGATCATCATGCCTCTGCCGTGCTTGCTGATTGGTCTAGACTCTAAGGTGTTTGTGGTGGTGGGCTGCGGACATCTTATTTCACTCTTGCATGTCCTGAAGGGGGGGGGGGGGGGAATTCTTTGTATCAAAATTTGCTGATACAATATCATTACATCCAACAAATGTTCTTTATTTGGAGGAAGAAAATTGCATTTGTGGATAGTTCTGCAGGAGGTGTTGCGCATTTTGCTGCAGGGCGAGCTTGACTAACTCTCAATCTCTTTGTGTGTGTTTGGATCGACTCATCTCCATTAAACAAGCATCATACTTTTTTATTTATTTTTTTAATCTTCAGGTACCTTGTGACAACTGACAAACTCAAACTACCCCCCCTGTCAAGCAGCAAAGGTTGGCTTTTGTTTACCTGCTTCTCAGGTAGTTTGTAAGGAGGAAGGGGGCGGGGTCAGGACAGGACACGGGATAGGAGAGATGCCTGTGGAGGGCGGAAGCGGCAGCGGCTCAGCTTCGGCCGCGCGTCACCCCAAGCAGAAGCGCAAGGCACACAGCCTGTCCATCCGGCGCACCAACAGCACAGAGGAGAGGCCACCAGGCATCCTGAGAGGAGACATGCTCGAGGGACAGGTGAGAGGAGGAGGAGGAGGAGGGGGGTGAAACCTGTTCAGTAATATGAGTTTATCATCTGAAAACGTGACTTTTAGACAATCAAGTCGGCAGGGTTGTTTCTTTTTGCCAAGATGAAAGTGATTGTGACGGCACGCTGCTGCTTTCGTCCGTCCCGACCTTCCTGCACCGACCTGTTTAACAGCATTTTTAAGCTTTTCTAGTGATTCAACGTTGATGGCCTACGTTTTACTACGCGTTTATCAGGTGGAGTTTCTCCCCCTCGGGGGGAAAGGGAAACGATTTTATCCGATACTGCTTAAATACAGGATCTGTTCTAGTGATTACAGAACGTTTTACCATCTTGGGTGTTGACGCTTTAGTTACTAATTCAAATGGATCGAGATGTAACCTTTTAGGTTGCACCAGTGCCCATAAAGTTGGTGATTAACTTACTCCCTACCAGGTTATTTGAATTAAGTCTACAGTGGATTTATCTTTCACAGAACCGAAGGACAGAGTTTTTTTCCTGAACCGGAGCCACTTCCTTATGCACGGCTTGTTATGGGGACTTCTGTCCTGCTCAGACAATAAAAAGGAGTTTCTGTTTGATTAAGGACGCTATAGTCGTTAACTTGTGGGAGTTGGCTGCAGCTCGACAGAGCCATCTCCCAGATTAACCGAGCAAAGGCCTCAGACTCTTCATGTTTATTCCAACAGGTGAAATCAGTATCAGTGGAAAGTGTGCTGTAGCTGTCACTCTCTCCCTTAAATGTAAAGTTTCAGCCACTAAAGCAGGAGCTCAGCTTGCGCCGCTCTGTTGTCTCATCAAGTTTTAATATGGGCCGCTTGTCCGGGTCTGATTAGTCTTTTCAACAGTCCTTTCTTTCCTGCCTGTGTTTGCGTGGCCACGCCAACCCCCGGCCAGCGCTGGTTCCACATGCACAGACAGCTTTAAGAGGCCCGCGAGCGACACTGGGCGCATTTTCCTCTGCCCTTTGTAATGCTGGCATTATGGACCAAAGTGTGTCGCAGGTTGCAGGTTTAAGAGACTAAGGGTAAGCAGCTTTGACTCAGAGCGTGGTGACATGGGGCGCTAACGTCATTGCTACTAACTTTGGGCAAACGTCTGAATCTGTAGTTGAACTCTAAAATGCAGCCTTGTGTAATCTGGTAGCAGTTCATTGGGAACTTTTACACGCCAGCGGTGGAGACCGGTGGCCCGTTTCTAGCCGGGCACCAGGAGGAGGTCGACATGGAGGTAAGACAGTCGTGTGAAGGTCGTATGTAGTTGTTGGAGCAGCCAACAGGTTATGACCGCTAACTTCACTTTTTCTATCGGATTTGATGTGATTGACATGAAGTTGTGCATAACTGTAAATGGGAAGGAAGACGATACAACGGATGAAAAGTGTTGTGTGCATTTCTGTCTAGCCCCTCCTGAGTAAGTGCTTTACAGAACCACATTTTACTGTGATTACAGCTGCAGGATTTATGGGCTTATCAGGTTTGCAAATCTAAAAAATTGCCCTGGATGTTCTTTACTTATTTACACAATCAGATTAAACCTATAGTGCATTTGAACATCAATTATCAAAACTTTTCAGGGTTTTTAAGGAAATAAATAAATACATTTTAGGCCTTTAAAAAGTTTATGTAGCGATTCTCCATAGTAGTTACTAAATTATATTTCTTTACATCTTAAATCTGTTAGCTCATTTAAATTCTTTTTGTCCATCAAATTTGTATCTTCTAGCTGAAACTCATTTTGACAGATGAAATAAAAGTGCTCTTGTTTTGTTATCCATAACCAGCTCAAAGGTTAAGCACCCATTCAGTGAGATTTCTCTAAAATCAGAGCCATCAGTACTTATATAAAACCTTTTCTCTCTACTTTAAGAAGCCGTAGAAGTCTGATAACCTTGGGAACGAAACCATTAAACTCGGATGCCAGACTCTGAAATTGTCAACACAAGATAACATATTTATACGTTGTTGTATCTAGAAGTTATTCCTAAAAGTCTGAAATGTAACTTCCTGAAACCCTGATTCGGCTTCGCATCAACCCAATCCATGTTTCCTGTCCCTGTTGAGGAAAAGCATCCCCCATCATGATGCTGCCACCAACTTGTTTCACTATGCAGAGGGCGTGTTGAACGCCATGTGTTGGTCTTCCTCCAAATTTACCGTTTTGCAGTTGAAGTGAAATGTTCAGTTTTGGCGTGTCGCATAAAATCCCAATAAACGTACTTGCCGTTTGTGGTGACAAGAAAAGGGGTGTGAATACTTTTTTTTCAGGATTTGTATTTCAGTAAATGTGGGGTTGAAACTTGGTTTACCTGTGCTTCATGTGTCCAGGACTCCAAGCTGCCCCTCCCCCTGCGGAACAACCTCCTCGACCTGTTTGGCCAGATCGAACGTGAATTTGAGAATCTCTACATAGAAAACCTTGAATGTGAGTTTACCTTCCTTCATCAGGGGCCGATTTACTGAGCAGCGAGCTGCATTCAATCACCAATGCTGTGTCCCCGTTGCAGTGCGCCGGGAAATCGACTCTCTCAACGAGCGTCTGACTGGAGATGGACAGGCGATCGAGGGGGGAGACCCCAACAAGGGGGCCCAAAAAGCCAAAGGTGCAACAATTTCTGAACTATCTGTTCAAGCTTTGTATTGGATATGGCTCTACTGTGCCTCACAAGCCAATTAGATGAACGTGTTTAGTGAATGAAGGATTATCACGGCTACACGTGTCGGATCCCCTAACCCGGCGCTGAAAATGGTCAATCGGGTCATTCAGACAACCCGGAGGCTCTGCCGGAGCGACATAAAGTTTCTGTTTGACATGTTTTATTGTCGCAGACCATAAAAGCATGAGCCACCTGTGGGGTGTCACATAAAAGGCTGTTAAAGAAAACTTTAACCAAAGCTACAGACCAGTCCACGTTTACTGTCTTTAAAGATGTGTAAAAACACTTCTAATGGTCAGCTTTTACTGCGGCAGCATGACTTGATTTAAACGTTTAAAAAAATGTATTATTATTTATTCAGTTTTTCTGATATGAACTCCTTAGTGAGTCCTCACACCACTGAAAGCAATCTGGATTAGCAATTGCCGACACTTCCTGAAGGCCTTTCAGAGTGTTTTTTTTTTTTTCAGGCTTTGACTGATTTTTACTCAGTTTCAGTCCACCTCTGATACCCGACCATTTTCTGATGTTTACCACCTTTTTTAAAAGTTAATCAGTCTCTAAGCAGTTTAGTAATCCTTGCCCTCCTTCTTCTCTGCAGTAGAATTACTGAATGAAATTAAATGGTGCCCGTTTCTTTTCACCACCTTTCAAAATGGGAAAGACAAGAGAACATGCCATTAACGATGCAGTAAACTACTCTTAAAAGCATCTTATCCCAGCCTATATTGAAGGGCGGGGGGTTTACTGGATGAGGATCAGAGTTTATCTTGCCATAATGAAGTAAAACCAATAGTGGGAAGAAAAATACCCATAAAATGGCATGAAATGTTCTGCTTTAGATTAGGAATACTGGAATAAAAGATTCATTTATTTTGAAGAGGTTTACACATCTTTAGGGTGCTAATACTTTAGGATGTTGCTATAGTAACAGCAGGCTTTGAAAGGTGAAGTAAAGGAGCAACTAAAAGTGCAGCTAGTTTGGATGAAACTGTTAAGTGACATAAATAATCCAGTTTTTTTTTTTTTTTAGCTTCAGCTCATCACGTTAAAAAGCAGAACAAAAACCTTCCCGCAGTCACTTACTTCACAGTTGGTGTGCTAACTTCCTGAGTGAGACATGACTTATTTTAAACTGACCTGGTTTATTATTATCAGTTTAGATAAAGGTGCGCAACAAAGAATTGCTCTTCAACCTTTTTGTGGCGAAGCAGTCGGCGACGCCGGCCGGCGAAGCCCAGAACAACACTGTGTGTGTGTTGCTGCGAGTCCTGCCGCCGCCGCAGTGAAAGCAGGCAAAGAGCTCGTCACCCAGCGGAGCGTTTTATTCATGGTTTTTTTCTGTCTGTGTCACACAGCCAGCCACAGCACCAGTCAGCTGTCACAGAAGCTGAAGACGACCTACAAAGCCTCCACCAGCAAGGTACGCGGCACCAGCCGTGTTGGGCCGCCCAGTAGAGCACAGCGGATCTCTCACGTGTGTAAATATTTGAGTGGGTGGGATGCAGCAGATGGGGAGGCTGGGAGGACGCCTGTTTCACTTCCTCAGAAGGTCAGGAAGTGATCCGAGACCCTAGACAGAGAGGCTCTACCCCTCCCATGTTTAGTTTTCTGTTTCTTCATCATGATGTCTTCACTCAAAAAAAAAAAAAAAAAAAGGTGACATTTTCCTTTGCATCTTTTTTGCCGAGGTAGCGCTTGTACACTTTCCAGGACAAAATAGGTGGAGCTCGCAGCTTCAGCGTGCCGACATGGGAGTTGTGGGGCGGAGATTCATGGGTAACGTCCTGAATGCTCAGCTTGTCGCTAAGCGTCGAGCAGGTAGTTGTTGGCTGACTCGCATCTTAACTGCAGTCTCACTCCTCGTCTCTTCTCCATCCTGCCCCCCCCCCCATCGGGCAAAACAGCTCGGCGGGCGGCTGTAGTTGCCAAGCGGCGAAGACGTTTAAGCAGAGATTTTTTTTTTTTTTTTTTTTTAAACTTATAATCAGTTCAAATAACACGATTGGTTGTAATAAATAAATCTCCATAGTATTTACCATTTGAGCACAGCGCAAATGGCAGAAAGATTGCTGGTAGTGATCTTTCTGCCATCTACTGGCGAGCAGGTAGTTTTCTACCAGACTTTACCTTCTGCAGAGCTGGAGCGTCCAGAGATGCTTGGCAGCTTCCTGCAGCTAAAGTTTAAACGCCAAGAGAAACCTTCGTTTTTAGTTGGAGGCCAAGTAAACAGTCTTTGACTTGAAGAACACCAGGAGTAGCCTATACATTATTATGTCTGTGATAAATTGGTTATTCTCAGACCTTGGTGTAGACTTTGCTGATCAGTGGAGATTCTAATGTGAAATTCAACAAAACTGGACTTCTTCTCTTCCTCTTTAAAGATGTTTCACTTCTCGTCCCAAAGGCTTCTTCAGTTTACATCCTGAGGATTGTAAGGTCTTCACCTAAAGCCTCCACTCTATCACTCCGAGCAGACCTGCACCCTTCTGGACCTTCCCCACCACATTCTCCAGATACAGGAACAACTCTTCCCAGACCTTAGCGTGGGATTACCATGGGGTTCTTGAAAGCAGCTCATTTCTTCATGGAGGTGGGAAGCGGCAGCGTTGAACTCCTTTAAGGGAACACCACGAAGCTGCTGGTTTCCATACTTGGGTCAAACTGTAAGCTAAAAGTAGTGGATGCTTCTGCAGAACGCATCGGACTCGGTTGAGAACATCAAGTTCACCAGGGAGGATGCCAACAAGTTATTTATTTTTCCATCTGTTTGCTACAAAACGGGCTTGATGAAATCTATGGATGACCTCTTTGGGCACCTCAGTCCCAGACCCACCATCTAACAGAGAGCCTTGAGTTTAACAAGATATGCCTAAGATAAAAAAAATATCTAAACAAAATAATACTTAAGTTCTCTACTGCCAGCTCTGGAAAATATTCTGGACCTCTAGAAGCATCTGGACCGACAGCTGAGCTCATTCATTAGTAAATGAGTCCAAGCTGGCTGCCTCCATCAGGAACTTACTCTTTCTCAGCAATCTGCCAGCCAGTCAGCTACATTCTCCTACTCCTCGTTTGTTTGTATTACAAGACGTTTGGTCCCCGAGTCAGTCCACCATGCATCAGAAAATGTGACCCTGGGGCCTCTGTTTTGATTTCATAGATCGTTGCTGTGAAGTGAAGCATTTGTCAGACGGGATGTTGCTCCACTGGTTCTGAAGCTACTGTCGATGTCTGGAAAACCTACCTTGAACGTTGGAATTGGCTTTGCCTTTTCTGAATGAGTGGGCGGGGTGGAGGGCTTTGTCATTGCTAGCTTGATGGTAGCAGGCCGGTAGTCTTTGTTCCGCCTCTGGTGGGTGGAGCTACAGAATATGGGTTTGTCGTGTTTCGAAATGTTTCTTTTTAGGTTTCCGCAATCTGCACATGCCGCGCCTCTTGTCCGGGTCATTTAGTGCAGGGGGGCGAGATGCAGCTCTTGCATCCAACCAAGTTAGGTCATCCCTTAACATAGATCCCTAGTATCCACACTATGCCCACTGGAACGTAAACTCTCAGGTCCCCAGAGACAAAAGGGAAGTACAAAAAACTCAGAGAAAATCCCCTGAACTGTTGGACTTGAGGGCAATTAGTAAATCCATAGAAGGAAGAAAGGAGTAAAGAGGAACAAGTAGAAGAAGATGGACGCTCCATATCTGGCTGCAGTTTCCTACAGGATACTCTCCTGATGCGCCCCACCAATGAGCAGAACTGAAGAAGCCGTATTTGAGGTGAAGCATCTTCAGGAACCCAGAGAAGAAGTTCAGTTGCTTTCTATTTTAGCTCTTAGGAGAAACGGCAAGTATAATATAAAGTATGAATAAAAATACTTGCTCCATTAATTTCATAGGAATGGGAAATGTATCCCTGGTGCTTTATCTTTTTTTTTTTTAAGTTAATTTCTTGGGGAAAAAAGGCACTAATGATTGGACTTTATTGATTTACTACTGCGTCAGGAGTGGATTTATTATCAGACTTGTTACCCGTCTTTACCTGGGGTAAGAGTGGAAGCGTGGGTAAGCAGTGGTACCAGGGTTAAACCGTTCAGGGATTCTCTCATTTTATTTCTTTGTAATCAGCAATATATATTTCTCAGTATAAAAAAAAAAAACTCCAACTAAATCCTGATCTAGATAAAGAAAGGGAAACCAGTTCTGCTCTGAAAGTTGAAGAAGAGAGGAGAAGGGATCAATGGAGGACAGCATAGACTAACCTCCTGGTAGATGTGTCTGCTACGTCTCTCGCAGCTAATGCATCTGAATTGGGTTGAAACTAATAATCCGCACTAACTCTGGGTTTGTTGGCCTGCTCGGTCACCTTTAACTGGAATGGCCTGTGTTTCTCCATGCTGCTTTTTTATTATTTCGTCCTGAATCTTCCACCCAGACGATTAGCTCTGGCGTCTACCAGCAGCCAGGGACCTTAGCTCGCTGCCGTTGTCGTGTGTGTGTGTGTGTGCTCTCTGCAGCATGTTCAGTCTCAGCTGCTACAGCTCCGTGAAAATAGAAACTCTTGAGGTGGGGTCTGCGTGGGCGCCTGCAGCGGCGAAGGCTGCGCGTAACCAGAGCGCATGATATTTTTAGACATGTCACTCTTATGTGGAGCTCCTCTGTCTGCTCTTTATACTCGAGCTGACGTTTGGGGAGAGCGGGCGTTAATATTCACTTTGAGATCAGAGCACTCGTCGCACTCATCGCACTCGCTTAGCTTTCATTGTTTTAGACTTTAGAGGAGGTAGTCGGGTTCTGGGACCCGGTTTGAGCTTCTCATCCTTATAACAAGAGCTATTTACGACCGTGTTTGATCAATGGATGTCTGTTGGTGGCTAGTTATCTTCTACCAGAGTGTGCACATTTGATCTCGTCAGAAACACAATGTGCTGGGAAGTTTTTCTAGCTCTCATGACTGCAAACCTTGCTCTGCATGAGGCTGCAGTGGAGCTGCTTTCCAGAGGCATGTCAGGGTTCCCTGTCTGGCTCTGATCTAAAGTTAACCCGCAGCAGCAGAGGCGTTCAGCCGTTTGACCCAAACAAGGCGACTAGCGGCGTACAACATACCAAGCGCCGTCTTATCTGTTATTCTGCTCGGCAGAAGGTGAAGCAATGAGATGCCTCAACAAGGGAAGGCAACGTTATGACGTTTAGACAGTTATCTGTTTAATGAACTATTATTATTATTATTAAACAGTGGGTGCTTCAGTCATAGTATTATATGGTGCAACTCAGTTTAGGGTACTAACCGATTTAGATAGAATAGATGCACTATTTTGTGTTTCTATTGTTGCATGTACCGGGAGTGTAACCCTACGGTGCCTTGCAGAAGTATTCATACCACCTTGACTTCTGTCTCTTCTTTTGTTGAGGTTTTATGCGACAGACCAACAGGAGGCCGTGCTTAATTCTGAAGGGAAAGAAGAAAAAAAAACGAGATGGTTTCTAAAAATCTTTCCATACGCCAGTGAATCCTTCCAGGCGTTGCCACAGCAAGTCCTCACAGCTCACACAGGCCCGGCACAGTTTCTACTCCAGAAGCTTTTCTAGAATTCAAACCCAGGTCCCCCGTATCACCACAGAGGGACATTAAAAGCGTCACGCGTTAAGAAAGATGGTGGCCCCCTTTATTCTGCTACCCCTGAATGAAATCCTATGGAGCCACATCATGGAAGAGTGACAGGAAGCACTAAGAAATGCTCTCAGCACCTAAAACCATGTAAGAAGGTGCTCTGGTTATTGGACATTGTATTGAGGGTGACATCCATGATCACTTTTCAGAGATCCAAATGTCTCTGGCACAACTACAGACTTCCAAGGCGCACAGAGCATGTCAAAGATCTGGTGAAGACTCCAGCAACGCTCCATGTACTGGGAAACCATGAGCTGCTGACCAACACGTTTCAGCTTGTGGCCTTCAATGACCCTTAAGAAGACAAGCCAGAACGCCTCAGTCAGCAGATAGTTGTTTCCCCGTACGTCACGCGTTCCTGGAGTCTTAATGTCACCCTGAATACCCAATGCTCCTCGTGAAACATGGTGGTTGCAATAATGCTGGACAATACATCGCAACTATATCATCGCCGCCATATCAGATTATGAGATATTCATATTGCAAAGGACTGTTTGGAGTCTTGGCTGATGGATGCAATATTCAGCCAGTAGGACCGTCTCACCGCAGCAGCTGCTCAGACTGGACGCACAAGCTACGTTTACGTGGACAAAAGTAGTTGGAATAAAACTGCGTCATGGAAGCAAGCCAATCGGAATATTGTGATTGGATTAAGGTCAATGGGAATGAAATTGTAATCCGAAAGAGACGGATGGTTTATGCCAATTGATGATCTGATCAATGTGCGTATAAACTCTTGTCAGGATCAAATTATGTGGCTGTCCAGACTTGTTTTTGTCAAATAGTTTGAAAGCTGTTTGCCCTTTTCCTTCCAGTTTAAACTGGTGCTCTGCTCTGTGTTGGTCTGTCACATTACAACCACAAACTTTGATGTGTCTTATTGGGAGTTAATGTAAGGAAATATGGAAAAGGTTTCAGGTCTATCAGTAACTTTACAAGGCGCTGTAAACGGTTACACTGAGTGCCGATGGGTTCTCCAGAACCGGCATCAAAGCGCCATCCTCTCCTCATTTCTCCCTTTTTTTTTATCACACATTGCTCTTTCTTCTCTCTGCAGATTGTCTCCAGTTTTAAAGCCACCACAGGCTCCCGCGCTCTGTGCCAGCTGCTCAAGGAGTACATCGGCCATCGGGACGGCATCTGGGACCTCAGTATGACCCGAACACAGCCATTGGTGCTTGGCACTGCCTCTGCTGGTACACGGTTTAACCTAAATGCCGTTTTAAAGTCCAAACAGTCAGAACCTCATGACAATCTGAACAGGCTTCATGTTGTCCCCTGCTCCTCCCTGACAGATCACTCAGCTCTGCTGTGGAGTATAGAGACGGGGAAATGCCTGCTGCGGTATGCCGGCCACGCAGGATCAGGTATGTATAAAATAAATGAATCTGTACTGCGCTGTGCTGTATCTTCTACAGACAGTTCATAAATCTTTGAGTAATAAACCTCTGTGACCTTTTGGAAGAAGTGAACGTCTGATGAAGCGTTGATCTTTTTTTTTATCTCTGTTTCAGTCAACTCCATCAAATTTCACCCCACTGAGCAGATGGCGCTCACAGGTATGGATCCCAATGCACTGCAGTTTTTTCTTTTAACATGTAAACGGCGTCTGTGTCAACAGGTTCGATCCTCTCGGATGTTTCCTGCCATCTGTCATCTGCGTTCATGAGTGTTTCTTTGTGTTTTGCGCAGCCTCTGGAGACCAGACGGCTCACATCTGGCGCTACATGGTGCAGCTCCCGGCGCCGCAGCCGCCACCAGATGTCAGTGTGAGTAGCTGTGGACGGAGATTTCAACAACAAGCAAAAAAAAAAAAAAAAAAAACTAAAACGAGATTTCAAGGGCATGAGCTGAGAGCTTCACGTTTCTGACGCAAAGTTGGAAGCAGATGTTTGCATGAAGCTTTGTAAAGAGAGACGCGACCTTCTTATTTCTGTCTGACTAAAAATCTGAATAAATAAATCTTGTTTTAGGTTTGTTAGCATTACTGAATTTTTTTTCTATTTTCATAATGTCAGAAGGTTTTCTTTTTTTTAAACTTTACATAGTTGTTCCTTAGTGTTTTGTAGAATTAAACTCTGTCAGGGGTCCAGCCTTTCAGGTCTCCCTCCACAAGCTTCTCACCATAATTTCCTAGGATTTTGGCCCATTCCTCTCGACAGAACTGGTGTGGAGTACGGTTGGTTTGTTGGCTGCCTTGCTCACAGCTGTACCTGCTTAATTTCTGTGGAACTGAAACGCTCCATAACATCGACTTTGTTGTCCTTGGTAACTAACTTGGCGTTATTCTTTGCATCCTCGTTCATTCGGACGGCCCCGTTTTTCTCGAGCGTTAACTTCCTGGATGATGCAATGAGATGTGGCTCCAATATTTTTGGATGGTGATCTTTGCCATGTTGCTATCTATTTTGGGAATTGCACCTTGTTCCCTACTGGAACTTATAAGCAAAACTTATAATTAGTGTGGTGTTTTCCCTCTTACTATCCACCCCTGTTCCTCCAAATGTAGTAAATGTTGTTATGGCTAAATACTTTAGTTTTAGCTTCATCACCCCACAGGATATGTCTACAGAAAAGAAGGTCTTTGTCCCTGATTGTATTTACAAACTGGCTTCTTCCTCTCTGAGTGGCCTTTCAGCCCAGGTCGGTACAGGATCCCGAGGATAACTGCGTCCTCAGAAGGTCCTTTGTCCTTGTCCTGGGGTTTAAATAGACATTACCACCAAAAGATGACCATAGTTTGCACACATAACCCGTTTCCTTCTTTAATGCTCTGCTGACGGGACATTCCTATGGTGTTTTATACTTGCCTGTAGTTGTTGATGAACGTGGTACATCTAGGTATCTGGAAATTGTACCCAAGAGAAAACTAGACTCCGCAGTTCTCTTCCAGATATAGTGGCTGATTTCTTTTGACTATGATGTTGTCATGAAATAATGTGAAGTTGGAGATTACGTCATCTCCGATTTATTTCCAGCTTGTCTCACAGTAGGAAAAAAAATGGACGCTCGCATCAAATTGTTAAATCTACTAATACAGCCAACCTGAGTCTCAGAATACGCTGTGAAGTCACATTTTATTGCAAAATCTTTGTTTTTGTTTTTTTAGCTTGTACTGAATTCTTCAACTGAATATAAAACATTAAACAAAAATAGGTGACGGTTTTTCTTTGCTCGTTTAGCCGCCATGGCTGCTGTTGTTAAATCCATGACAAGAACGCTGTTCTAGGTGGTATTTTGTGCACATAAACAGCGCTGAAAAGTCCCATTCAATGATCACTGAAAAGTAGTGCATGACGACTGACTAAATGTTACTTGAATAACAGAGAACTGATAAAAACAGTCAAAGTATGAAGTTTCACTCAATGTGGCTGCGAGTAGCAGCCATCGTAAATGCGGGTGTCAGGCATGGTCTTGTTGTACAGACTTTGACTCTGACTTTAGGGGCCGCTCCAGTTGAAATTCCCGACTCTGAGGTCAGAAACTGAACATGGCATAATTCCTCGGGTGTCTCCAGTTAAGTGAATTGTGAAGAAACCTGGCAGGAGCTTAAAAAGCCACAAAATCATCATGTAGACTTTAATCTAATCCTAATCTTTTTTTATGCAATAAACAACTGAGGGATTTAAATACACCTAGATTAATATTAATCCTGGTGTAAATTCCTTAATTTGATGAATGTGTAAAAAAAAAAAACACATTGAAAAAAGAATATTCCTCTCGTCATTCCATCTTTAAGCAAAAATAAGTAATTTCATTAATTCCCTAATGGACCTAAAACCTGAAAGGTTCAGTCTGATTCAATGTTTATTTAAAAATAGTTGTTCACGCAGTCTGTGCAAGTATCCGGCTTCAACCGTGTTGCGTCTCTCTGCAGGCGCCGTGTGACGATGACCAGGACTCCTCTGACAGAGAAGAGGGGGAGGTGGATGGAGACGGCCCCTCCGAGGTCCCCACGGTCCGAGTTGCCACAGCAACCCTGAGAAGCCACCAGGGTGTGGTGATCGCAGCCGATTGGCTGGTGGGAGGGCGGCAGGTTGTGACGGCTTCGTGGGATCGCGCTGCCAACCTGTACGAGGTGGAGACGTCTGAACTGGTTCACACGCTGACCGGTACGTGAACTGGCTGATGGCGCGTGTCCTTGTGACGCGTTTCAGTGGATACATCCTGTACAGGACACTCCCGGTCATGAGCAGAAGAGACGAGACGTTCCTGCTGTGGGATGGGGGACAAAACGAGCTGTTGGTGGGGATCTTTCAATTCATTACTGCCGTAACGCTGGACTTTAGTTCCTGGATTTAAAATCCTGTTTCCTCCACAACCTTAACCCAGTGTGCCAACAGTTTAGTCCTGACTGTCCAGCAGGTATTCATTCCTCTGGAATTTTCAATTCCTTATTTTCAACATTACATCTCTAAACCTCAACATATTTCATTAGAACACTTTTTGATTGACCCGAAATACGCGGAAAGGAAGCAACACGTGGCCTCCAGGTTTTTGACAAATAAAAAAATCTGAGAGCTGCTGTAGCATCCGTTTGTTTTAGCCGCTGGTGAATCAACGCTTCCCCGCAGCGTGATGCTGCCATCACCAGGATTCACCATGGAGGGTTCAGGATGCCGTTGGATTTTTATAAATTTCTGAAAGTGTGCTGTACATTTACATATAACCCCTTTAAGTTGATGCCCCTAAATAAAATCAAACAAATGCTTTTTAAAACCAACTGGAGCACTGGTCAGTCCATCTGTGGGTACTTAAAGGGAACTACTGCAATGGGGACTTTAGCAAGGCACTGCATGTTAACCGGGTTTTTACTGCGTCACAGGACAGCAGGACTAGAAAGCCTGTCAGAAATTTGCTCTCATTGTACTAAAACATCCTCTTGTGTGTTTGTGCAGGCCATGACCAGGAACTGACCCACTGCTGTACCCACCCCACCCAGCGCTTGGTGGTCACTTCATCCAGGGACACGACCTTTAGGCTGTGGGACTTCAGGGACCCGTCCATCCACTCCGTCAACGTCTTCCAGGGACACACAGAGTGAGTCCACGGCTTCCGTGCACGCCTGATCTTTCAGTTATCGTGTCCTTCAGGGTTTGAGGTTTACTCCTCCCATCTTCTCCACTCTTGCATGCGTCTCCAGGCCAGACTTTGAACCTTGACTGCACGCTGTGATGCAAGGTGTCAGAAAGGGTAAAAGCAATAGTGACAGCAGTGTTCAGTGTGCCCACTGGGTGGTGCTGTCTCATCTCCCAGGTCTGCGATTCCCTCCGGTTACCTTCTTCCTCTTTCCTTTAGCATTAATCTGCAGACCTTATAGCTCTAAGCCAAATCCTCCACTTGCCTTTCATTCATTACTGAGCACTTCTCCTCACTTCGACAGTTTGCGTCTCTGTTTCCTATCGCTGCCTCTTCCTACCTCTCTCTCTCCCTCGCTCTCCTGTTCATTTATCTGTCCGTTTCAGCGTTAATCCCCCACTCTGTGTAATTTGGCACTTTGCTCGCTGTTAACACTCAATTGCAGCCGCTCGTTTTGAAAGCGACGGCTGTCAGGCTTGTCTGTGGCTTTCAATGGCTCTGCTCTTTAAAAGCCATAAGAGGGGTAGTGTGTGTGTGTGTGTGTGTGTTTATGTGGATGCCTACACGTGTTCGCTGGCTGCTACTCTCTGGCAGCCTTTGATTGCAGGCAGGGGATTACGTCGAGCTCATTACGTACAATCCCAACATGAATAATTCCTGCAGATCCCGCTCTAATTCCCTCCCATAGACAATCGCAGTAATGAGATTAGGCGCCAGTGTTTCACAGCTAACAGCCCTGCTCCTCTCCTCCGTCCTTATGTCCTTCCCAAGAGGCCTCTTGGCTTTTGCCCCTTCCTCATGCGTTCAAATCAGCAATCCTACTCGAACCCTCCAGGCAGTTGTAAATATGTTTTACAGAGACAGAAGCCAGCCCTCTGCAGCTTGTAGATGACCGGTTAGTTTTAAACATGGAGCCATCAGGTAATCCTGGCCATGAATTACCTGCACAGTCCTGTTTAGACGACTATCATTCAAGGGTTTACTTAGTGCAGGTCTGAGCTTCATTTTACTGCCAGAGCGTTTAGGAAATGTCAGGCTAAATACTGTAAGCGGACCTGTAGGGTTGTTGAGTTGAATTCATGTAAAGAGAGAGACCTCAGTAAGAAGAGAGGAGGAATTGACCTACAGGCACGTCTCTAAAAAATCAGAATGTCGTTAAAAAGTTCACCATTTTATCTCCATTACACCAGGAGTGAATCATTTCAAGCCTTTCTTGTCATTTGGATGATTATCTTTAACAGTTGCTTAAAAACCCAAAATTCAGTGTCTCAGAAAATTACAATATTACATCAGATCAATAAAAAAAGATGTTTTGAACAGAAATGACAGGCTTCTGAAAAGTGTCCATTTCTAGCGCATAATAAGTGGTTTTGGCTTCTTTTCCATGAATTACTGCATCAATGCGGCGTGGCATGGTACTGTGGGTCTCTTTTAAAAGTTAAAAAATTCCAAACATGCTCCAATAAAACGTGATTAAAAAGCAGCAGATACAACCTTTTCCTATTGAAGATGTTGATCTTTCTTCATGCTCAACTGATGGCCTTTTGTAGACAAGTTCTTGTTTATTTGCCAATTGTGTCTGATGAAATCAGGAAGAATCTTCTATAAGAAAAAGTTAACATTTCAGACTGGAAACGGGTGGGTTTACCGTCTGGGTCTTAGGTCACGTCAGTGTTCATCCATCTTCATCCATAGTTTACTCTTTGTCACCACTCATTAGTTGTGAGCCGTATTTGCTGCCGTCTTACTTATTTCCCTGGATCTTCCTTGTGGCACGGTGTAGCAACATGAACGGCATAAACGCGCCGTCATTCCTGTGAAAGCCGCAGATATAAATGAGAGCGGCTTAATAGAGGCAGAGCAAGCTGGGAGCTGGAGGGGGCGAGAGCCGCTCCTTCCCACCGCCTTCACCGGCAATTACGGCTAACGCTCCCTGACAGCGGCGCTCGCCAGCTAAAAGTGCAGCATCCACCCTCCGTCCCACCGCCCCGCCATAATTGCGGTGTAATGACAACCGCGCGTGAGCTAACACAACGGCCCAGAGCAAACGAGAAACGACAGCGCACTTGCTCTACAAACGGGATGCCATGTCAGGTTTGTCTCCCCTCCCATCGACGGCTTCCTCAGACGCTCTGATTGGGCTGCATAGAAGTGTGTGTGTGCGTGCGTTCGTGCGCGTGTTGCATGCAGATTTGATATCCCGTCTCCCGAGGAATGCTCCTGCACTCATCAGGTTCTGAGGGACCGTCGGCTCTGCTGCGGCGCGGGAGAATTAACACGGAGCTGCAAAACCACTTGAGTCTTAATCTGTTTTGTTTCGTTTACACCTTAAGCGTTTATCTATAAACACCAGCTTTTTAAGATTCAGTGGGAGCAAAGCAAATCCCCTGTTTATCCAGGAGAGGCCCACGGCAACTCTGGGAGAGCTGCAGAGATCCACAGCTCAGGTGGGAGACGCTGATAATCACGGGCGCCTCAGACCTGGAGGAGCGGCAGGGAGTAACCGTCAGCACAAGCTGCGTGGGAAGGGGCTCTGCTCCTGTGCCTGTGTGGCAGAAAAACCCTCACTGCACAGCAACCTGATTATTCTGGCTGCTCTTTAAAGCTTGGTGACGGCAGCGGCATGCTGCGGGGGTGCTCCTCTTCAGCAGACGGCTAAACTGGTCTGAGAGGTTGAACAAAGGGGCTGAATACAAATGGACACCCCCACCCTTATTTATATATATATATATATATATATATATATATATATATATATATATATATATATATATATATATATATATATATATATATATATATATATATATATATATATATATATATATATATATATATATATATATATATATATAATATTTGAGAAGAGGATTTTTCTTTTTACTTCAGTCATCCACTACCCCGTGTTGGAGTCCTGCTGAAATGCACTCAGCTTTGTATCTGTACCAGGCCGGGGAGGGGGAGTTCAAGGGGTATGAATACTTTTGTAAGACTGTATGATCTAATTTAAAGTTAATTTTTAAAGACTCATCATTGCAGTTTCCATTTTTTTCTGGATTTATCCGTGTATAAAATAAAAGCTGCACAACTTCTCCTGCCGGAAGGATTTTTCTCTCTTTTTTTTTTTTTTTTTTTTTTTTTTTTTGGCTCCAGGTCTTTTCGTCTGAAGGTCTCTTGACCTTGGCTGTCAGACCAGCCGAGCATTAAGTACCACTGAATACCCCCCACCTCCCCCACCCCCAACTGTCGTGGAAAAAACCCTTTAACCTTAATCAACCTTTTAATCAATTACCTTGTCTGATTACGCTGCGTGCTCACCTCCCGCCTAGCTCACCTCCCAGCGTCCCCTTTCTGTGTCTCTCTGCACTTCTTGTATTCCCAGCTGGGCTGTACCCTTCAAAGTCAGGAGGCGCCTGTATCCGTGCAGCGCTCTCCTTGTGCCCGAGCATTTAATAGGGCCAGGTTTGGGTCACTAATTAGCCCTTAATGCCACGTCAATTTGAATTAAGGGGCCGGTTCGTTTAAGCAGGAAAGACGGGATGTAGAAGCTGAAAAGAGAGGTGTGTGTGTGTGTGTGTGAGATGGGACACTATTTACTATAGTTAATCCCATCTTTTTTTGTAAGCTTCTCTCCATGAATGGACAGAACCAAAAGGGGAAAAGTGACTGACAGACAGTAATAGAGTTGGGGGGGGGGGTGTTGACAGACTGGTTTATTACAGTGGGTTCATTTGGAGCAGTGCACTAAGGTGGAGGGGTGGGGGTAGAGGAGAATATCCCTGCTTCGTCTGGTGTCTAACATGGCTGTTGACACAACGCATCTGAAGAAATGACCTCAGGACGACTTTGATGTCTCATTTTCACCTTTTGGTTTCCATCTTTACTAATGACGGTGCTGAAAGTCGAGCTCTAGAGTCGGCGTCCATCCAGCTCTTTGCAGAAATGGTTTCAGAGGTCGCCGTGACGCCATGATGTCACATTCACACCACGAGGAAGAAGAAAATCAGGCCTACTGATGGGAGTAGTGAGGTCTTCTGTTGCCAATTAAATAAAAGAAAGTTACTAAATAAGCACTGATTCTGTGGTAATGGTAGTTTTTGATGCTTCTATATGTGGTACAAATGGTTTTATTTTTATTTAATTTCAGTCGAAGGTAAAAAAAGTAAAATGCGTAACAAAGAACTAATTCCAGATAACCGAGCTGCATATTTGCACCTTGTTGGAAATCTCTTAGAAGAACAAGAAGCCAAGCTGCGTTTGTGTTAATTAGAGCTGGTTCACGTTGGCCTCTAAGGAACTTTTTCCAGAACTCTGATCAGGGTCCACTTCTTAACCAGGTTAAGACTCTTTTCGGACTGTCTCGGTCCGTCACATCGCAGGTCGCCCTCTTCATCCCGTCCTGTTGCTACAGCGGCAACAGGACGGGAGGACAAGCTGTCGGCTCTATTGATGCTGAGGAAATATAGTGGGAGGAAGATGCTTGGTTATTGTTTTCTAACTAAGAGGGAAAGAACGGGCGCATTCGTTCTGTCGCCCGGTGGCTGCTGTCTTAGCCGCCCTGGTGCCGTGCTCGGCTCTAACTGTCCCGCTTGGCTCCGCAGCACGGTGACGTCTGCCGTCTTCACGGTGGGGGACAACGTCGTCTCGGGAAGCGACGATCGCACGGTGAAGGTGTGGGACCTGAAGAACATGAGGTCGCCGATAACAACCATCCGCACCGACTCGGCTGTCAACAGGTGGGTGGATCAGTGAATGGGTCGGGAGAGGCACCGTCCCTCTCTTTTTGCGGCCAGTCGCAGATTATTAATACGTTCAGTCTGTGTAGATTTGCTATCATTGTCTGAACTGAACATTTTTAGATTGCTGTAACTTGGTGAAAGGAATGAGAAGCGTTTTGTATTTTTATTTAATTAGAGCTGCTTTGATCCAACTGCTGCAACCTGTTGGATCTCCATGTTGATTTATTCTTTGTCATTCTACAGATGGCTACAAGCAAACATGTGAAAGTTAATGAATATATTTTCAACAATTCTAGCCATACAACAACCAAAAAAGGCTAATTCAGCTTTCAGAAACTGGTACTCCTGACAAAACTTAAATACGGAAACAAACAGAGCAGCGTTCACCGTTTCACAATAAAATCCACCATAATTTCACTATGTTAGTGACATCTGGGGGGTAGAAATAATATCACTGCTTAAGACCTGCTGTCACAAAGTCTCCATAACGGCCATTAACGAGGCTTTTTGTTCTGGAATCTCGCTCATAAACAGCATCGTCCGTCTACAACTCAAACGTGGAGTTTGCTAAACTGTACCGTAACTCTGATAACCCCGGTACAGTTTAGCTGTCCCGGGTCTGGTCAGGTGAGTTTCAGCTAATTGTAACCAACAGGTGGGCTGGGAGGGAAATAATAGATGAATATGTGGAAAGGAAGCTTGTGGCTATTGTTAAGTTCCTTGCTGAAGTGTGTGCCAGGGTAACTAAAACAGGTCATGATTGGGTCTTTCAGCTGGATAAACATCGGCCGTGGTAGATGGTGTTAAGAGCAAAGAGAGCAATAATTGTACCAACCATGATTTGGTTCAGATCTGTTGTGCATCTTCGCTCTAGGTTGGGTCTTTCTACATTTTCAGTGTGATTGTGCTACTGCAAAAATTTGTTATTTTAAGGCTCTTTACACACTGTTAGCAGGGGCGCCATAAAGCACGCTTGGTGCACCTTTATTGAAAAAAATGGCAATTTCCCTGAAAAATCCTGGATCCACTGTGCACTAAAAGGTTTTCCATGATTTTATGGCCCTAGTGGCTCATATTCAGTGTTTCAGGTAAGAACTGAGCAGAGATGTAGCAAAGGTCCCGAGGTCGGGAAATGAACCACGTACAGCCCCCGTGTATGGGGCGCTGTCCTAACCTGACAACAGCCAGACGCATGTCTCGCTCCGCCTAGCTCCACTCACATACATCTGGGACACCGCCATAGGAATTGCCTTTACTGAAGGCTGGGCCTTATCAAAAATCCTTGCATATGATTGGATAAGCCACTTGTCTGTCATCTTTATCGACGTGCTATTTCAACCACTCACACCGAAGCCAACTCGTGACGCTGATGAGAGCGACGCAGGGAAAAAAAAAAGACTAAAGGCCTCCTAATATGGTTCGCGCTAACCGTTCCAGGGCGTGTCCGCCGCGGACGCGCCCCGGAAAACAAAACTTGCCAAATCCGGTCGGGAGAAGGGCGAAAACATGGTTTCCACCAACAAAAGCCTTCAGAGCCGTTCTCTGATGTTCTTTTAATGAAACAATATTAGGTAGATTGGACAACACGGAAGAAATAGCAGCATCAATGTTAACGCTTGCTTCCTCGACGAGCCGCCATTGCTGTCTAAATCAAAACAGTCTCACGTCATGGTCACGTCTCCACTACGTCACATCTATGAAACTCCAGCCCTGCGTCCTGATTGGCCAGACCATAAAATTGGTTGGAGAAATCACTCTCTATGGGCGGTGTCCCAGATGTATGTGAGTGAAGCTAGGCGGAGCGACATACAGCTGGCTGTTGTCAGGTTAGCGCTGTCCTGCATCGCCCCAGAAGTTGTTTATTTCAAAGTTTCAGTGGTTGCTGATGAAAGTACTGGGCTGTGGTGGAACCTACAAAGGAAAAATGTCTCTAGGTCTGTGTAACTTGACATTTTGGACTTTTTTTCTTTTTTTTTTTTTTTTCCCCCCCCTCATTGTAACAAAACCCAATCAGCTCCACAGTAAACCTTTGTGACGTTTCAGGATAAGCGTCTCGGCCAACCAGAGGATCATCGCTCTGCCGCACGACAATCGACAAGTCCGCCTGTTCGACATGAGCGGCGTGAGGCTGGCCAGGCTTCCGCGCAGCAACCGGATGGTAAGCAGAGAACAAAGCGGAACCAGAACGCCCCGCGTCACCGGTGGTGTTTTACTGACCGTAAATGTGCGCGCAGGGTCACAGGCGGATGGTGTGCTGCTCGGCGTGGAACGAGGAGAACCAGGCCTGCAACCTGTTCACCTGCGGCTTCGACCGGCAGGCCATTGGCTGGAACATCAACATCCCCGCCCTGCTGCAGGAGAAGTGACCGGACGGATCAGAACCCATCGGCGCGTCCGACCCTGCGGCCTCGGACACACCGGGCGGACATATCAGGCGACACTTAGCTGGGGGGCGCGGGGCGCATCGCGACCGGAGCCGGTGTGTGCGAGGCCGTAGATCCGACCTTCTCCTGTGGACCCCTTGTGTTTAGCATGGACTGTGATTTGTGCCATTGTTGTGTGGAAGTACGTGTTTGACTCCATGTGTGCAGGCTGCTGCTCGCGTCCCTGTTGTTTAGTCACTGCCAAACGGCTCCTCCTGCATGCAGAGAACCTCGGTTTGCTAGAGAAGCAGCCGGAGAAGCAATTTCTAAGTGCAGCCCAGGGTGTAGATTATGTATATATGATTAAGTGATGGATTCAGTGTCTTAACCACTCTGGGAGCTGGAGTTGGGTAAATGTGGCATAGCACCGAGATGTTTTCGTCCTTTTGGTCGTAGCTGGAGCGTTTCCTGTCACAGAACCAAACGATTTTTGTCTTAAAACGGCTTCAGCTCAACAGGTGGAGATCTGCGGCCCTGCCTCGCCCCTTCCATGCTTTCACTTCACAGTTAGCCTTTCGTGTTTCCGGATCTCTCTTTTTGTCAAGCGTTCTGTTATTTGCCTTCTTAAGTGTTTACACAGGATCTGTTCAGTGTATAGATGTGGATTTATTGCCAGGATGAAGAGGCTTTCAAGAGGGAAGCAATAATGGGGAAATGACGGCACCCGACGGCCCACAAATCCTCCCGTTGTCGGTAAATGGGTTGTGTTCAGTGTCATTAGGAAACCCAGCCTGTTGCTGCTGTAGGCGTCCACCACTGTGCTTTGTGCGGACGGTGCAGGCGAGCGGTTCTCACGCCGCCGTCAGGCAGGAGCTCTGACGTGTTTCAGGGTGGCACCAGACTGCACTAGGATTTAAAAAACAGTGATTGGGAGCACAAGTTTCAGTTTATTGAGCATTTTCCGTCAGCCACAGGGTCAAAAGTTATACATGCAGGCTTTTTAAGTCTAGCTGGGTGTTTGACCGCTCATATTGGCAGAGATGATTTAATCTGGTTTGTTTTCTAGTGTTGAAGCAGGTGAGGGCTGGCCTGCTTTAGCCGGTTCTGCTAAGCACTAGGTGATGCTGATTGAGAAGATGCTGGTTATGAAAGAAGCCTGAATACTTCAAGATGAGTCAAACGGGAACAATTTGGACAAAAACTGGAAAGATCTGAAAAAACGGCACCCAGCCGCCATGTATGGTGGTGTCGTCATGCTGATGGGATGGTTTGCACCAAGTGGGTAGAACCATGACTTCTCAAAGCGAACAGTGGTCGCAGTTGGGGTTTCCCAACAGGGCCACGATCCCACACCCATGAGGACTGCTTTGTAGAATGGATAGAACAGGCTGACCGTGGTCCCGCCCTCAGAATGACTAAATACTCATTACCTGTGCTTAGAGGCCGGGCCTGGGACAGGCCAGTTATTGTGAGGCCCATCATTTCTGCCCAGGGCGCTCCCCCATCCTCCCAACCAGAACTGTGCCAGAACGTTGTTGATGGCTGGTAGTTGAGGCGCCGCTTTCTTTGTTACATTTAACCAAATGCTTTGCACCTAAACTAAGTACACTCTAAGTAAGTTAAAGTTTGTGCACCCAGTTATTGTTTTGAGACTCGCTGGCAGTTGGATATTGTTTCATCAGTTTGTGCTGAAAAAAGTGATTGAAGGCATCATTGAAACGAACGACTCCCTGCCAACAATGACTGTGATGATGGCTGCATGGACACCTTCCACCGCCACTGGACCTGACCCTCTTTTGCCTCCTCACAACTCTGTTGCTGTAAATCATGAGCCCAAAGTGAACGTGTGTGTGTGTGTGTGTGTGTGTGTGTGTGTGTGTGTGTGTGTGTGTGTGTGTGTGTGTGTGTGTGTGTGTGTGTGTGTGTGTGTGTGTGTGTGTGTGTGTGTGTGTGTGTGCGTGCTTCAGGGACACCCTGTGGACACCGTGTCCCCCTCTGCTGTGAACCCTAGCTCGGTACAGTGTTGCACCTTTTTGTTTCTTTGGCAAAAACAGAAGCAATACTCGGCTCCTCAATGTTACTCGTTCTAAGAGTTTTTTGTTTTTGTATTTTATTTTATTTTTAATTGGTGTCTTTAAAAGACAGAATCCGGGTCGCCGTCAGGTACCGTGCTCAGCCGGATTCTTGACAATGCTGTTTTGTTACATGTGCGATGTCCTGAACTGAAGTCCTGCTGTTGTTTTTGACCTCCTTCCGACGTGTAACTTATTGCCGTGCTGTAAACCCATAAAACGGCCCGTACATGTGAGCGCTGTAGACGTACTGTGTTAGATAGGCGTGTTCAGAACACCGCCGCTTCCTCCAGCAACAGAACCAGGATCCACTTCAAAGTAGCACGAACCTGAAGACGTGGGGAATTATTTCACCTGCCTTACTGCTGCGCCGAGGAACGGCCTATGACTTTGTTCCATCTGTGGATCGGGGCGCTCCTCCTCACGTTAAATAAGTAATTGTGCTCCTCAGCTCAGTGCAGATTGCTTTGCTTTGTCTGGTTCATTCGGGGAACTCATGCCCAGTGGTATCAGCGTCCCATTACTCTGCAGGTGGAACGACAAGTCCAGAGCACACGCCGCTTCTGAATATCCACCTGGAGGAAATCAGATTTTTTGGATTGATACATTAAATTATAGACCGCAGGAGTAAAATATACATTTCTAAAGTGGATCAGCCTCGACTCGCTGTAGGGAATTTCTATTCCTCTACCTTCATTATGTGATCCACTTTGCATACTTCATTGTGACGACTTTGTGCTCTCTGACTCTTTCCAATAAAAAGATGTGATTTCCTTTTCCATCCGCAAATCTCTCTCATCTTATTCATCCCAACTTTGTTTTTTTTTTTATTCAGTTCAGTGAGGCTTGTATCTCTGTGAAAGTTACATTTTATTCATCTGCTGACCTGGAACTATTGATGTCTGCTCTTAATGAGAATGAATCTAAATGAACAAAGTAAGCGTATCCTCTTTCAGTTCTAAGGTTTTTCTTTATTAAGACATGGCTAAAAAGAATCTAAGTGGAGAATGAATTTGCTTTTGAATGATTCAGCAACTTGCACAACCACCTTTTTAGAAGCAGTAGCTTGAAGTCCTATAGGTGTGGGCAAATTCCCATACCCAACGAATGATTAGGTTTGCAGAGGTTCTTGACTCTGGACCTGGACAGAGCCATGAGTGATTCTTCTCTTTTCCAGCCCTGGCTGCTGTCTTCAGGAGCCTTGTCCAGAAAACCTTCAGCTGACAAATCTTTATTCTCACTATTGACTTCTAGAACACCCTAAAGCAATTACTACAACCAGTCTAGGTCAGGGTGTCAAACTCCAGTCCTCGAGGGCCAGTGTCCTGCAGGTTTTATATGCATCCCTGGTCCAACACATCCGAGTCAAATAATCCGGGCATTAGCAGGACTCTGGAGAACTTGACTGTCTGCTGAGGAGCTAACTCAGCCACTTGATTCAGCTGTGTTGGACCAGGGACACATTTAAAAGTTGCCGCCAGAAACCTTCATTAGCACACTGCCACCGTGCTTAACGGTAAGTCCAATTCCAAACTATTTCCATTTTTCCTACCAGGCAATTTGGTGTTTTAGATCATTTGAGTACTTCTAATCCATGTGTTTGAGTTCCTACTGAACATTTTCCAAGAAAGGGTTTTCAGAAGGACATCGTTTAGGTGCGTGAGCTGACTCGTTTGGGATCTCGGTTCTGGTTGCATAGTAAATAACCATTTGGTGTTTTGTGACCTTTTTTTTTGATTACATACACGTTAATACATTTCACAACTGATTTGAAAAGTTTACAGTTTTCCGACATATTTTTGGAGAGGGATAGTCTGCTATTTGAGATGCTTTCAGTCGCATTCTGCTGGTTGTAGCAACATTTGCTGAACTTTCAGCGCTCCTGTTGTGTCCGTTTACCAGCTTTGGCTTCATGGGTGACAGAAATAAACAAAAATGTGATATTTCACATGCCAATTAAAAGGTCAATGATGCTTTTTCTAGACATTAAAAGTCTTCCTGTTTCCAAATTTTGTTCCGTTAGCTCTACTAAAGTGTAAACCTGTAGGTGGATGAAAACTCGTGCTATGTCTTTTCTGTGGTCGAAAGTGGGAGCTTTGATCTGGGACTGACATCACATCCTATGTGGATTTGCTCTATTAGTTCTGGGATGTGAGAATCAGCAGATACCAGGTTGGGGGAAATATCTAACCAAATGCCCCAAAGAATCCAATTTTTCCAGTTCTGAGCTTCCAACCAGTCCCTGAGCTCACAGTTTGGCTGCTGCTGCTCATATAAGTGAGAGTAAACTGTTTCTTTCCCGCAGCTTTCACACTTTCACACTTCTTATGACTGTTAATACCTCCTTAGTGGCACACATGTTGAAGCCCGATCTCCATATGTGATCATGCTACTTTTTGAATGGAGAGAAATGCGTTATCAGCTTGTATCACCAAGTTAGGTGGGTCAGTGAGCAAAATCCACTGGTTTTCCAAACAGTGACTGGAATGTGTTAAACTTTCCCCACTGCAGGACATCTCTGCTGTGACGTGCCAGTGTCGCCTGATTCAAGCGGCAACTTTCAGAACAAATCAAATGTGTTATTGGCTGCAATTTAGATAAAAGTGATTCAGTGGTTGATTCTAACTACTAACAGCAAATAAAGCTGTTAGCAACACATTTTTATGAGAAGTGCTAATAGTTTATACCTCCTACTTTCACTAAGTTTCATATCTGCAGCCGTCATTTTGGGGCCACACAGGGCTACTTGGTGACCTTCAACTCTCCAAGTCGGATGTCCGTACTGAATGGGTAATGTGCCACATCGTTTGATGAAAATGAAAATCGGCAACCTTACAGAGGGCTTAAGCCACAGGCACTGAGAAAGTGAAACTGAAAAAAAAAAAAGTATGCCACAGCCTAGTCCAATCAGCAGGGCTGGGCAGTGAGCCAGGGGCCTACTAGAGGACATCTGACTACTAGCCATCCT
This sequence comes from Fundulus diaphanus, assembly GCA_037039145.1. Lineage (NCBI taxonomy): Eukaryota > Metazoa > Chordata > Actinopteri > Cyprinodontiformes > Fundulidae > Fundulus > Fundulus diaphanus. The sequence continues at coordinate 34,983,859 of CM073137.1, forward strand.
CATGTCTGTTTCTAATGGTTTGGTCAGAGAAATTCATGCCAATGACCCGCTGGAGGTCACTTTGTAGGGCTCTGGCTGTACTCATCCTGTTCCTCCTCGCACAAAGGAGCACATACCAGACCTGATGATGGGTTAAGGTCCTCCGACTACCCTGACTGCTCTCCTAGAGGAACTGCCTGTCAGCTGCTACCTCCTCCATGTTGCTGAGACTCTGCTGGGAGACACAGGAAACCTTCTGGCAAAGACACTTATTGCTGTGCCATCCTGGTGGAGTTGGACTGCCTCTGAAGCCTTTGTAGGGTCCAGGAGTCAGCAGACCTCTGAAGACCAGAGGGCTCTGCACGATTCATATGTGACTGGCAACTCAGAGATGGATTTCAGCCCAAGACCATTCAGTGTTTTTTTTTTAAGACACTATTCCAGCAATTCCATCTGATGAAAATGAAGGCAGGCACCGGTTGTTTCTGTGAGCTATTTTGACTGGAAACACTTTCTTATGCAAAGGTTTTTAAGATGACAGAAAGCTGGTTTAGAGTTTGTGGTTGTAGAAATTTAGATCAGAGTCCAAACGACACAGAGCTTTCTTGCTCTCTAGGTCTATTGGGTCAAGTTGAGCACAGATCTCATTCTGCACATTTTTGAGTCAAGAAACTGTGATTTCTGTCTCATCTGCATTAAGCTGGAGGAAATTCCTAAACCGTCCACTCATTTATAGTGTGGACACACTGACCCGGTGAGAGTAGCGGACATGGAGATACAAAGTTGTGAGACCAAATTGAGCAAAGTAACCCCTATCTGCCAAATAAGATTTAAACCTGTTAAGCACAGTATCAGGCAACATTTTTACTAGTTTGGTATTGGTGCTGTGGTGTGGTTCTGAATCAGATCTTGCTTTATTAATCCCCATCGGGAAATTCAGCTTCGCAACAAAGTGCTATTATCAAGAAGAACACAATGTGTTATAGAATAGAATAAAATTAGGAATAGATGGACTAAAATCTGACGAAAATTACCATATATACCATTGAGGTGATTGCAATATATACACCCATTTTTCCTCTGATTAAAGTATGAACAGTAAACATGGCCAAATAGTTTCTCGGTCACACAGTGGCATTAATACAAGGTGACAGCCAGAGGAAGGAAGGGTGTCAATATTTACTGAACATGCTCCTATGGCTGATCAGCTGCTCATGTAGAGAGTGGGAAGGACGGTCTGGGTCATCCTTATTTTGGACAGTGTCCTCCTCTTCAACATCACTGAACAGTCCAGTTCTCCGCCTACAGCAAAGACGGTCTTCATAATGAGCTTATTGAATCTGTTAGTGTCCTTCAGGCTCAGACCGTCCAAGCAGACGACAGCAGACAGGATGGAGCACAGACTCTCAGAACATCCATGGCATCGTTCGACAGATGTTTAAAATCAGCCATCTCCGAACACTAGAGACAGTTGTGGATCTTACCGTATACCATGTCCCCGCTTTTAGACCAGTCCGGTTTATTGTCCAAGTAGTACTCCCAGGTAGTTCTAACCCTCAACCATGTCTACACTGACCCCTTGGATGTTAACAGGGCCAAACGGAGCCTTGGCCCTCTTCTAAGTTAGCCACCAGTTCTCTCGTCTCTGTCACGCACAGCCGTAGGTGTTCGTTCCCGCTGCAGCTGACAAAGAGACGGAACAGATTATTTTGTTATATTAAAGGGGTACATTCATAAACTGTGTTTTCAATTATCTTTGACAGAAACGTTAGGTTGGATATAATGACTATAATTACGTATTACTGATGACTCCAGGATGGTTGAAGAGGTTTGATCACCAGCGTTTTCAGGGCGTTTGGCATAAATGACTTCAAGGGGAAGGCTTTGCTCAGCTCCCATTTCCTGGGTGTGTTTTAGAAACATGGTGGGCAACAAATCAAGGCAGCAAGTTGTGGATTTCAGTATGTGTCCTGTTTCTGTATACGGTACATCGTGGACTTTGTTACACTCAGATGCTGAAATGACTTTGGAGGCAAAGGAGCCATTGCCCGGTTGCCAGAGGTGGACCCCCACACTTCCAGTCTTATTCTTTGAATTTTGCCCAGCTGCCTCCAACGTTTCAACTTCTGGTTTCGATGACGACGCTTCCTTACATCTTTCCAACACTGGATGTTAAAAATCTCTGGTTACAAATGGAGCGCACCATCTTCTGAGTGCGGCAAGTCATTAAACATTTTAACTGCTTCCAAGATAATGGAAATGCTCTTAAATACAACTGAGAGCACCTACACAAATGCTCTCTGTACTTAAATGGAAATTCGAATCCCCCCCGGGTTTTTTTTTTTTATTTCTTTTGTGGTGGAATTGTGTGAAGGCAAAAAAAAATGGAGATTTACTGTGAAACTTACCCCACCCCCTCCCATGCCAGTGCAGTATAATGTTAGATCCTTTCAGCACATGTTGGCGTTGTGGCCTATTATGCGTTTGTGTCTCTTATTTTCACTACCTGGCAGCATCCAACATGGCGCCAGAACAAAGCATGGAGCTTCTCTCTGCCCCCGTCCATTGGATTAGAGGTGTGCGGCCGTGGTCAGCCTCTGGATCAAATTGTCAATTACGGAGTTTATTGTGGAGCACAGGACTGACCACGGCTGAGGGGGGAGACGAGGTATAGCTCCCTGCACTGGTCTGCTCTCTCATCCTCCAGGCTAATTTGGCTGCTGGTCTGTGTGACACCTGCCATGAGCCTAACTGAGATAACCGTTTCCCCGCGGATTTCCCCACGGAGGCGCGGCGGTGGGGAGGCCTCTTTAATAATGTGCAGGCGCTCTCCAGGGTCAGCACATTATCGCCCTGACAGGTGATCATCACAAAGCAGAAACAGACCAGTCTGGGAGGTACTAGAAAAAGAAACCAGACAGGCAAAAGTAAAATTACAAGATTTAGGGGTTTTATTCACATATACAGTACAAACATTCACTTTTTATGTCACTGGAGTGCAATTTACAGACCTTAGCAGCAGTTCCTCGTATGCCTCAATTTACATCATAGTTGGGACTTTTTTTTTTTTTTTTTTTTTTTGTAGATTTCTTTCACATCTTCATCAATATCATTTGTACATTTATTATTTTTTTACATATATACACTCTGATAGAGCATCTGCCATTCAGACATACCTTATATGTTTTGTCTCAAAAATAAATTTGTTAAACTCTGTGATCGGCAACATCATGGAGCGAAATATGGATTGCCCCCCACCCCTCAAAAAAAACAAAACAAAAAAAAGATTAGTGCCCAACTTTGATACAGAGATGGCAAACAAGTGACATTAACATGAAATCTAGTCCCCAGAGGAGGCTGTCCTTTTTGGGTCTGACTGAATGTAACGTGGCTCCTCTTTTTGCTCTTGACCGAATCTCCCTCCTGCTGGTTCTGCATGTCCTGCTATCGGATCTTGGTCCTTAACTCCGGGTCCAATGTAGGGCAACTTTTAAATCACAGGAAGCTTAAACTAGATGTACGGCAGATCAGTGCCAGAGACGGGTGTGGTTCTGTGTTAAACAGTTCATGCTTTCGTTCGGGCTGAAGAAGACAAGATGTTCGCCTCCAAAAGAAGCTGCAGAAGGCTGCAGCAGCACAGGCTGGATGTAGACGGGATGACAGCTCACCCAACTTAACCAAATTTCATCGTCAGGTCGGAAAACCAGAGGGACTCGCTAACTTCTGAGCATCAGGCTAATGTCAGCAATACGAGCTGATAATGTGTTTCTCAACGGAGCTTCTCTAAAAGTACCAACTATCTGAGTCTTTCTTTTAGTTTTCTACTGTTTCTATTGTTTCAGAGGGCTCGGACCTTTAGAGGAACAATGCTTTGACCTTAGTTGCTCATTTTTATACAGATTTACAAAGCAACACAGTAGGATTGCACAGCGTGGACACAAAAGTATTCACTCTCCTTCAAACTTTTTACATTTTGTCACCTAGCAACCACAAACTTGTGTTTGAACAGGATTTTATGTGATGGAGCATTGCAAGTGGCACAATGACGGGGATTTATTCTATTCGGTTCTGCGTTGTTTCACTAGCTGATATTTGAAAAGTGCAAATGGGGCCTTTGTTAAACACAAACCACACTTGCTTTCATCTAAACCGTTCCAGTCTGGCTGTGGGATTAGGATCATGGTCCCACTGGGAGCGGACCCTCTGTGCTCTAACAGCTTTTCACTGACCTGCATCCCTCTTCCCATCAACCCTCAGTTTCTCTGCAGATTAAAACCATCCCCGCAGCATGATACCGCCTCCGCCGTGGTGATGTTTGTCTGCGACCATAATAATTTGCCTGTAGGCCAAACAGTGCGTTACGGTCCCATTTGACCCGAGCACCTTCTTCCCCATGTTTCCTGTGTCCACTATGTGAAATGTGGATGACTTTAACTTCCTCCTCGCCACTCTTCTATGAAGGCCAGCTGCGTGGAGTGCAGGGCTAGAAGTTAACGGATGCTCACAGGCAAGCTGTGGATCTCTGCAGCTCCTCCAGAGTAACAATGGGGTTTGATTTAGTGTAGTCAGGATAATGGAGGCTGAACACAAATGCACGCTGCACCTTTTGACCTTTTATTACCTGTAAAAGATTAAAACGCACAAATTGTTTTGCCTCTGCTTCAGAATTCAGTACTAGTTTGTGCTGCTCCACCACGTAAAATCCCGACGGAAATGGTGGTTGTAACATAACAAAATCTAAAAAAAAGGACATGAGTACTTTGGCAGCGCATGTGACACTTTATTTTGTACATTTGTAGGTTTATCACATTACATGACAGTAGAAGCGCTTGCAGATTCACCCATTCAGTCCAGGCCATGCAGATGAAACTCGTTTCAAGTCTTGTTTATGATGTCGTCCTAATTTTGATAGAAATGCAGCTCACTAAATCCCAATTAAATGACTACTACACAAATAAAAAACATATATAATACATGTGCCAGACCGGTGAACGTTTCGTGAGATAGGTTGGTATTTTGTGTAAATTGTGTAAAGTTTGTCAGCCCGTCTGACTCACTGTTTGAGTTAAACTGTTAACCAAGCTGCCAGGTCTCAGCAGATGCTGGGCATGAAACAGAGACACCACTAGATGTCACTCTCACTGCTCGGATCTCACCGATTTTATTCCCCTCCTGCTGCTGCTGCTGCTGCTGCTGCTGGCGGTCTGAACGCTTCGGCTGAATTATTTATAGAGAACACGGCGCTGACAGAACAGTACAGTCATGATCATAATGAATATAAAGACATCACTGTGATACACATAAAATATGCTAAGATGAAATGCATTAAGGTGCAAATTTACATGGGCTTGATGGTGACCTGTGTTTGCTTTAATGTGTGTTAACAGACCCTCAGATCTGATGGGAATGGGGCGTGAAAGCGTGGAAGGAAAAGAAAATAAGACAACAACTTTTAACACTATCAGGCCGGGGCATAAAATGTGAGCAGAGAACGACAGAAGGAGGGGATCGGGTTTGCAAATGAATGTTGCTGCTGAGCTTGTATCAAGTAATTACAGAAAAAAAAAACATCAATGGAGGTAAAAAAAACAAAAACACGAAGAGAAGAAACAAGCGACGCCGCCATCTCCTCCTTGCTTCTTGTGTTTAGTGGAGTTGTAATGATGTCGTTTATGCACCTCGCCTTCTGGAGGGGTGCATTAACCTGTCGTCGTGTCATGTTTAGCTCCCCCGAGGGAGGAAGAGGGCACAGGAGAGTTAAAAGGGGGAATTAAGGGAAGGAGGACGGAGGGAGTAATAAAAGAGGAGAAGGTGAAATACCCTGTCCTTCTCTTTCCTCACTCCCTTCCTCCATCTCCATCACCCGTCACCCTGACAGGGTTGGTAATTGGACGTGGACCCCTCTTTTTTTTTTTCCTTCTTCTTCTTCCTTCCCCTTCCTCTGTCTGTCTCGCTCTCTCTCCCCTGTGGCTCCGCTCCTCAGCGGGAGCCTCGGGGCCCGGAAATAGCTGATGACAAGATAGTGGCTGCCTTTCATTCTGCTCAAGGTTACCCCAACCCCTTTTCCTTCACAGCCACAGAAGGGAATGGGGTGAATTTAGATGGCTGTTTGCTTAAACCTCTGTGTTTGTGATCAAAGCATGTCAGAGGAAAACGTCCAGCTTTTCAACTCCGCTTTTCCTCCTGTCTGACCTTCCACTGGTGGTTTCAGTGACGGCATGAAAGGGCGACACGAAGCAGAATGAGCCGAGGACACACACACGGGTCGGTAATCTTTAGTTTGGAGGGTACACTTCCTGGTGTGGAGTTGTGTCATCTTGCCCTAAAAAAATAAAGGTCACACACACACACACACACACACACACCCAGTGTCGCTCAGACGGACAGCAGGAACTGATCCTGCTCTGGCGGCTTCTTCACCCAGGTGCCGAGGCCCATCTCCTGCAGGGACTTGAACCACTGCTGCTTCGCGGTCTGGTAAGATCGTGCCGCCACCTTGGCCTCGCTGTACATGAGCTCGCGGTCTGTCGCTGAGCTGGAGCCGTGGACCCCCAGCTGGAAAACAAGACAGCATGTGGAAGGGTAAATATACAAAAAGTGCATCGGAGACGTAATCAGATCCATAAGTGGGGAGTAGAATTGGATCAACCTCCCTGTACTCTCCCATCCATTTATCCACTTTTTAGAGTTCGGACCATGGTGTACCAGGTCCAGAAGGGACACTGAGATGTTCCTCTCCCTGGCTACACTCCTCAGCTCATTCTGATCCCGAGGAGTGCCCAATTCAGAATAAAAACAGAGAGTCTGCAGGAAAACCTCCAAAGGGTACAGTCCAGAAGTCACAGACAAACGAGCATATTAAGACCTTTGCTTTGTGCCCCAGTGAACCCAGTCCATCTATCCATCTCCATCCTGCCATCACGTGTGACACCAAGACACTAAAACTCCTCCGGTTGAGGCACAGACTCAACCCAGCAGGAGTGACTCTAATACTCTAATACCTGATCCCTTGATCACTTTACAGCAGAAGGAGCTACAGAGATCTAAAGCTCAGGCGGGAGAATTTGCCGACTGATATTGGAGGTGTACTCCACAAGTCTGGCTTGTTTGTCACGACAGTGACAGAAAAGCTGGTCATCGTTGATGCGGACATGTATGGAGCTAAATGTGTCTAAGGAAACATGACTTGAGACTGGTGGTACTGTCAGGGCCGTTGGGGTTTTAGCAGGACGACAAACCGAAATGTTTTAGATCAAAACACACAGTTCATGTGTTGGAACGGCCCAGTCAAAGCCCAGACCTAACTCCGACTGATGGCACAGAAAGGCTGTACAAAGTATTGACAAAGGGGAAGATGTTGGTCTATTCCATAAAACTCTCAAAAAAATCCATCGTTTGTGGCTGTAAAGTGACGTTTTGCTAGGCTTTGTAAAGCCGGGGCAGAAAGGTGCAGAAGGTTTTAGTCGGGGGTGGGGGTGGGGGGAGCAAAACAAAACGAATGAGCCGGCACAAATGCATTTGGGTGGCTATGGGAGGGGGGATGGTGGGGGCCTCAACAGCTGTGTAATCTCCCCATTTAAATTTCACAAGCAATTGCACATTCTCTGTGCTTTTTGTGCATTCGTACTGTCGCGGAGGGAAACAGTGGAGATCGGCGCAGAGACAAGTGAGGAGAGGGAGGCGCGGAGAGCAAAAGTTTCTTTTGGAGATTAGTGCGACTGCTCTTGCGTGGCCCGTATGCGCGGCGCGCGGGGAGCACTTAGGGTGGGGGCCTCCTCGAGTACTCCTCCAAATAATTATGGTTTCATAGTCATTATGCTTTAACGGCTCGCCATTAGCCGACGCAGGCGGTGTCTGTTACATAAAGTTTCAGAATGGAAATGAAAGTGCGGCGGGTGAAGATCCGAGCTGCCAGATTCTGATAAGCCGCGCAGACGGCAGATGTTGCCAAGACGACACATTTATCTGCAGCAGAGAGGAAATTCCACATTTCCTCACCGCGGAGCGCTCTGTGATCAGGATTTTAATACACACGTGTGGCTTTTGATTGTTGGAAAGCTTCTGAGTAGTTAATGTTTCTGGATGCCTGGCTAGAAGCAGGAGATTTCTGATGGCAGTGGATGCTGCTTGGATGCAGCTCTAGCTGCAAGCTGAGGATCTACTGTCACTTTCGCACAGGCCAGGCTACGGATGGTGAAGCATTCGTTTTACCACTTTAAAAGGTATTCAAAAAACAACCTATAAAATATATAACAATCTTTATAACTGTGTGGGACTTTATGGTAAGCTGAAATGTCTTCCCATCGTAACAATTAGTGAACAGTGGAATTAAGTGGTGACAATGTTTGTGTTTAGCCCGTGTCTGGGTGTTTTCCTGCTGCTATTCTTGGTTTTTATCCTGTTCTACAAAGGTTTTTAGAAAAATAAATTCCTGTAGGATTTATTATATAATACCCTGACAAAGTGTTTACCGTAAGCCTTTTTGACCACCACAAACTTCAATGTATTTTGTGTGACAGACCAACACAAAGCGCTGATTTAATGTAAAGTGGAAGGAAGATGATGCATCGTTTTCAAAATGTTTACAAATTAAATAATTGCATTCAGCTGTCTTTAATCTGATACTCCTGTAAGATCCATAGTCACATGGTATGTTATTTTCTTAGGAAATACAGTTCACATCTTGGTAATATAATCTCAGTAGAGCTGCAGTTGTTCTGCGTCTCAGCGACTCGTGGAGAGCTGCAGAAGTCCACAGCTCAGGTGGGAGAATCTGTTACCAGGGCAACCATCTTTGTGCAATCCACAAAACCTGGTCTTCATGGAAAAGTGGCAAGAAACAAGCCATCGTTCAAAGAAAGTCATGAGATGACCTGTTTACCAGTGTGCCACCAACCACGTAGGGGACACAGTACACCCGTGGGAGAAGGTGCTCTCCTCAGATGAAGCCAAAGTTCCACTTTTTTGGCCTACATCCAAGAGGCTGTTTGTGGCAGAAAGCGATCACTGCACATCCCTGCGATGGAATACGGCGGTGGCAGCGTCGTGCTGTGGGGATGCTCATCCTCAGCAAGACCAGGGAAAACAGTGAGAGTTGATGGGACAGTGGATGGTGCTAAATAAGGGGCACAAAAACAGTTAGAGGTTTCAAAAGACTCGAGTGCCGGCAGGACAAGAACCCCTCATGTAAAGCCAGAGCTACAATGAAGTGGGTGAGATCAAAGCATATCGATATGTTGGAATAGCCCAGTCAAAGTTTAGACTAAATGCTAAACCAGAGCCTGTAACAAGGCTGTAAAAAATTATGTTCACGGATGCCTTCATTCATTTTAGCTCAGTTTGAGCCATTTGGCACAGAATAGTAGGCACAAAGGTCTGTCTGTGGACGTACAAAGCTGGTGGAAGTGAAAAGCTGTTCCACTGACTCGCCGGTTGGGGGATACCCCTGTGTTGGTCAATTATTGGAAACTTCAATAACATCCAGCCTCATTCAATGAATTAGAACATAGGTTCTGATGTGGCCCGTCTGTCGGATTACAAGTACCTTTTGAAAATGGACACCTTTAAGCAGGTCTTAAACCTGCTTTTCATTAAGACATCTCTGTATCATTATCATTTTAAAATAAGTCTGATGCAATATTATAGTCCTAAATGTTGATCTTTCATTAGTAATTAACAGAAATAAAGGCTTAGTGAGCTAATAAATTAACTTTCCAATAACATTCTGATCTATTGAAAGGGTCTGTACACCACAGTTGGCAACTGTAGCGATACCTTTACAAATGAGTCTGAAACCAACTAAACATGAACACCGACTGGTAGAAACGCTGCACCTCCAGCCTATGGTTGCATTTTCCAACATAATCTCCTAATATTGTCAGTTTTTCTGCCAAAACTTGGCCTCTTCGGGAGCTGAAACCATGATTTTAGCGTAGTAAGCATCTCACTGTGCCAAGTGAGCCAGACAGGACGACAGCTGAGCTGCTGCTGTGTGTGAAAAACATGGAGAAAAGTTCCTGGTTACAAACTGACAAAATGTGAAAAACCTTAACCGTGCGAGGCGCTGTACCCTCCATGTGTCTGCGGGCCCAGCTTTAAGCCAGTTCCTCCTAAACCTTGGTTCTGAGGGTGCCACAGAACTGACGGCGTTTCAGTCGGACCCCCCCCCCCCTGGCCAGCCCTCAGCGAGGTGGGCCCTCACCTTACGGTACAATCTGTTCCAGCGGGTGAACAGGGCGTGCTTGCAGAGGCGCGACGGCGTCCCCGAGTCGCGTCGCCGTCCCGTCGCCGTGTTGATCACCTCCAGCTGCGGGTCGCCCAGGGTCCAGTTGACGCTGACGCACGTGGCCTTCCCCTGCTGCTGGTACTCGGCGCTGCTTAGCCCTGCGGGGAGGAAAACCCACACTTTAACGGGGAGGTCTGACCTTCACAGCACTCACACGGCTGTCCCGACATGCGATCCGTCCAGTTTCTACGGCGGAGAAACATCCACAGAAGAAATGTTGAGACAGTGCCACCTCTCACACCTCCACTTGTTACATTTGACCTTCCTCCACCCTTGCTCCCCTCTCTCCCTGAGGCTAACGGCTCATGTTAAGTTTTTGCAGCGCTGCAGAAAGTGGACCTGCAACTGTGCGCCCGTTACCGTTGAGCTTTGATCCCCCCCCAGAGAGAGAGGGGAAGAAAGGCTGAAAGAAGGAGCGCTATCAATCGAGCCCTCCATGTGTTCCTGTCGTGGTGAAACAGCTTGTCTGCTCTTGTGCTCCTGCAGCTCACTGCGCTGGAGACGTGTTGTATCTGCTGTAGACACCAGCCGGATTCTGCCTGTTTCTCTGAAACATTTAGCCTCTCCAGCAAAGCACAGGCTGACAACAGGGGAGCGGGGGTCTCACTGGGTTCCAGGGAGAGAGTTCGCCGTCTGCTTCGGAAACCCAGATGCCAGCCGGGCCGGTGGCAGAAGCAGAGCTGACAGCCTGCTGGGGAACCAATGAGCATTCAAGGTACGAAGCTCCTCAAGAGGCCAGCATAGGTGTTTGATAGGAGCGGGGTCAGTGAACAGCCTGAAGCTGCCCGACATGTTTTACCTTCAAAGCCTCCAGCCATGATGAGGAGCAAAAGATTTTAAATGCTGTCGTTTGGTGTTCATTGGTACGTTTGCATTTCATTTTGAAGGGAAACTTAAAAGCAAGCTTTTTGAAACTTCTAAAACAAATACACAAATTAGGCCAATTTGCAGATTTGGAGAAGCAGCTGCAGTACCAACTGTGTCGTGCTTGAAGACGGAAGCTGGGCTACAAGAAACCACGCTGCTGTTTCCAGACAATCTTTAGCCCTTACAACGAAATCTGATGCTGGGGTGCATATCTGAGTTTTACCCCAAACCAGAGGTGCTTCTCTTGTGTACTAAAAGCCACCATCAAGGCTGTCCCCATGTCTGCCTTTATAAGAACACATATGTTATCATCATCATCATGTAAATCTAACTGAAAGTTCACAGAAAGTGGTTCCTCAGTGTTTCTAGCACTGCCTGGACACTTAGCTCTAGCTAACTGGAGCTCAGGTGAAATGTCCCCTGTAGTCACTCATGACCTGCTTCATGATGCTAATCAGGGTGAACATCCACCTCGTGTCTCTACAGGGTCCATCACTGATTTGGATTTGAGCTATGATTTTGCTAAATGGCACTTAAAATTGAACTTTTTGGCCACCAAGGAAAACGCCATGTCTGGCACAAACCCATCACATCCCATCACCCCAAGAACACCATTCCCACAGGGAAACATGGTGGCGGCAGCCGCAGTAACTGGGAAACTGGTCCGAGTTCAGGGAACGATGGATGGTGCTAAATACAAGGAGAAACCTGTGTCATCAGCCTGTGATTTGAGACTCGGACGGAGCTTCACCTTCCAGCAGGACGATGAAACAAAGCGACTGCTAAAGCATAACTCAAGTGGTTTAAGGGCAAACGTTTAAATGTGTTGGCATGGCCTAGTCAAAGTCCAGACCACAATCCACTTGAGAAGCTCTGGTTAAACTTCAAGCTTATTGTTCCCAATCAAAACCCATCCAACACGAAGGATCAGGAGCAGTTTAGCCTTGAGGAAAAGGCTAAAGCCCCGGTGGCAACACGTGGCGAGCTCATAGAGACCGATCCGAAGACACTTGCCGCTTGAGCTGCTGCAAAAGCTGACTCTGCAAAATGCTGACTTTAGGGGGGTAAAGGGTCTCGCATGCTGAAGTTTTCTGCTATTTTGTCCTATTTATTGAACAAAACGTAATACATTTTCAAAGTTGTAGGCATGTTGTGTACCGTAAATGAAATGGTGCAAAGGCCTCTGTGAGTAGATCATTTTCAGCAAATGATGTTACATCCTTTTGTGCCTAAAACATTATCAATTCCACTTCAGTATGATCTGTTTTCAAAGAGTTCCCTTTTTTTTTTAAGTAGTGTATATTTATAATATCTATGAATTGAAAAAATAAAACACATTTTGCTGGCTCTCCATGAATGGCAATTTCCAAAGTTAAGATGCTCTTTAGAAATCAAATTATTTTGAAAATAATTGGTAACAGCATGTTTTGCTTTTAGGTCTTAGAAAATTGAACTAGCCATGATGAAAAGTATAAATAATAATACAATACAATAAAACGACCTCTCATTTTATTGATGTATTAGTCGTTTGTCCTCCTATAACAGGAGAAGTGACATTATTCACTTCTGGGTCAGAAGGTGAACAGTCTGGGAACCCGTGACCCAGATACCGGTAAACCCCCAGATTGGACCACCAGATCCAAACTGTTCCATTTTCAATCACTAAAAGCTTTGAATGTTAGTTCTGCCTATATAAAAGACTCATACCTTCTCAGGATGTTAAGGGACCATCCTCGCTGCTTCTCTCCTATCTCCTATGGCAACAAATAACGAGAGGGAATACCAGAGGCACGCTCTACCACATTTCCCTGCAGCATCAACATCAAAAGGATGGCACCTTGTGTCCATTCATGCATTGTCTTCACAAAGTAACAGCTGCAAGGATTTCAGTTTTGATTTTCAACCCAGCTATTTATTGCAACATGCAGCGCTAACCTGGACCCTTTTAAAAACGTTTTTTTTCTTTGACCGGTTAGCAACAAATGCCTCTGATCTCATCATCTGACAGGCAGCTTGTTATAACACAAACCCGGAGCTACAATGCCTCAGCGCCCGCCCGCAGATCATCTACCCCCATTTCCACGCTCATCTTCTCCATCCTCACTCTTCCATTCACCAGTCTCACCTCTTCTTTTTCCTCCGCTCCACGGAGCTGGATGAATCACCTGCCACGGGAACAATCCTCCGAGTCTCTTATTACCCATCTTTCTCCTCTCTTGTGCAGATGCACCTCTTTGAACAAAAGAGCCCCCTATCCATCGTGCCTTCTTCCCCTTCCCTCGCGCTCCATTCATGGCTCATTTCATCCATTCAATGGCCTTGACTCCTGTGTTTCTGTAATAGCCAATTTGATTTTTCCTTCAATGAAGACTTGATCAATGTCTCCTCTGGGAGGATGCTTGGCAGAATGACAGAGGCTGAATGGGAGCATCTGCATATAGGATTTATTTTTATCATGCGCGCAGCTTCATCTTTGATACGTATTTGATACAACATGTAGCAGCTCACCGTGTTTCCCAGAGGGTGTGAGGCAACAGGTTTGCTAGACACGACATTTTTAATGGGTCTGTTAAAATCAGGGCGAGGAATGAGAATTTTCCTCGAGGTTATAAAATTAGAGGGCCATTAGACGCCTTCAGGGGACCACTGGGTAGCGCCGCAAAGCAGCAGAATCTCGAATTTCGGATTGATTGTTGTTTAAAGCAGACTTTGATTGAGGCTCGCCCTTTAATGGAAGTAAAAAGCAAAAATCCATGTAGCTCCGGTGCGACCACTAACGTGACATTAGAATTTAATGAGTAATTGATTTTAAGCAATGTTTTCATTTCCTCCTAAAGCTAAAAAAGTTCAAAAGTCTTCTGATGTTTTCCAAACGAGCCCGTTGGTTTTATATGAAAAGCGGCCTGAACAAGTCCAACTGCAGCAACCTGATTCAAACATTAATAACTCTGATAAATCATCGTTAATAATGCTGCCGCTTTGATTCCCTTCATCCAAAAGGAACACAACAAAGCCAGGGTTGGTATTTGTCCAGCAGTCAAGGACAAACCGGTCGCTCTATTGATGTGTTTGGAGGTTGGCCCTCAGGGTTCAGGTGGAGTTGCTTTGGCTGTTTTGCGATAAGAGCGGACCCAGCGATCTCCTGCAACTTCCTCTGGGGGCCCTGCTTTTAAATGAGCCGGGGCTCATTTAAGCTGGGGACCTCATCAGAGTCAATGTAGGAGCGATGGAGGAGAGTAAAGGAAGGTGAGGGGGAGGTATGCGTGCGGACATCTAAATGCAAACATCTGTCTTTCCTTGCTGTCCCCTCCAGCACTGCTGCCCCCCCCCCCCCCCTCCCTGTCCGGGGCTCCCTTCAGATTGAAAGGCTGGCTGATAAGAGGTCTGATTACATTGATTTGGTGTAGGGCCGTTCCCCCTGTCTGCCCATCGCCTTCCCCTCCTTCACCCTTGCGCTCTTCAATAAGGCTTTTGCCACTCAGAGCAGACGAGGTGCGAGGATCTGACAGCTCCAGACACACGGGGAACAGAATCATTTTAAAACACGTCAAACTGGAGAGGACCCAAAGAAATAGCTCTGCTTCCCAAAGATCAGTCCCATGTTATAACTCTAACATGAGATGAAAAACGAAACTGTTGATTTTAATTTGATTTATTATTATTGTATTATTGTGTTATTTTCATGGTTTTTACTACAGTTACAATGGATAAAACAATAATGTGGTCTTAATTGATGTTTGTATTGTCCTCCTCTGTTTCACTGACTTACTCACCCATTCTACTTGCAATGTTATTTCATCACTTTTCTAAAATAATGGCATAAGTAATATTTCGCCAAAAGGGATCCTTTTGCCTAAATCAACTTAATATATTATTGTTGTACTATTTTGTGTGTTTTCTGAAGAAAACAAAAACTGAAAAAAATGACTTAAACCGTTATTTTAGGAAGGTGAAGATTTTCAGATCATAATCTAAAAACAAATCACTGGTGGGAAGGACTGTACAGATTCCAGCTGGAATTAAATCCAACAAACTTCCTTAAAGTGAAGTTTTCAACAAAAAAAAAAAAAAATCAATGTTTTGCATATGCAAAAGTTGAGCAAAGGTATCATATCTTATAACCCATCTCTGAATTTGAACTGTATCTTGTACTTTCTAAGAGCAAAAACTCCCCGTCAGTCAGATAAACTACTTTAAATGCACAATGTATTCAACAACAAAATGTCTGTTTTATTCCCTTCAGTAAATGCCGCCCAAGGCTGATACCTGTATAGTTGGAGAAAGAGAATTGTAGAACATGTTAAATTTTTTTATATATATCCATACTGTGCCTCTGACATGATTTAATGTGTTTCCCTGTTTGTGACTGTCACTGCCTTTGTTCTTATCAATGATCCCCAGAAACCAAACGTGCCCTACATCTCTCTGCTCGTCTGCCACGCCACCTCTCTGACTGGCCTAGATCTGAAATGATGGCTGACGCTGTCGCTACAAGTTGGGCGTCATTCAGATCGTCTGCCAGCATTCATCTTTCCCACAAACAGAAGCCTCGGGTCTCGGCGGAGCCCGGGACGCCGACTTGCCAGACGACATCTGAGCTGTTGCTTTTCAGGCTTGGAACGACGTCAGTGTGGAGCAGCAGTGGAACACGAGTTTGTGAAGTGTTTGTGGGCTGGGTGTAAGAAATAATCTGATGTGGTGCCTTTGGCTTGAAGATGATTCATACTTTTTTATGAAGAATTTCCTAGCGTACATGTAGCTTTGTTTGGATAGAGCAGAAAGTTTATGCTAGTTTAATAAGCACTGAATTAGGTAGAGCACATTCTGCTGTCATCTGAAACTAATGTGTAACATTTAGAACCGTTTAACAAAAATCTTTTTTTAAAGTAACTGAAATAAAACCGTGGAACAAATGTCCTGAAACAGCCATTCTGCTAATCTAATTAGCATTCAGGTGACAAATTAGCTATCTCACACCTAACTGACCAAGTCAGTGGCAGATTCCCAAAAAATATAAAGCAACATCTTTGGTTTTGCTGTTCCAATGGCAGCTTGGTCTGAAAACATTGTGGCCTGGCGAAGATGGATGCACTACAAGCATCTTAGTGGTGTTGTTGGCTAGAGCCATCTGCAGGTCGACTCTACTCCATGTTGTGGGGGTTCCCAAACTTTTCAGGCTGTGACCCCCAAAATAACACTGCCACAGGCTGGTGAACCCTTTTTGGATCTTTTTCTCTTTTTTTTGTGGGGGGGGGGGGGGGGGGGGGGGGGGTTAAGAATAAATCTATAATATTTATAAAATACACTTGGAAATTTATGAATGAAGTAGTTTTATAAGAACTCTCTGAAGAAATGCAGCTTTTCTCCTATATTAGAATGAGGAATGTTGAGCATCTTGCAGAGCAGGGGTGTCCAAACGTTTTGGTACATGGGCCAAAATTGTCAAGTCGAAGGAACTCGAGGGCCAAATAATGAACACATTTTTTTAAACAAAAAAATTATGTTAAAATTTTACGTGCTGTATAAAGTATGATCATTTTAAATAAATAAAGACAGATTTTGTTTGTAGGAAATGAATGTGTAAATCATTGTAGATCCAAAATTTAAAACAGGGTTTTGCTCATTTGTTGTATTAAAAGATGGTCATCTGGTTAGCAAAATATTTTGAATAATTTAATTTGACTCTTTAACAATAATAATACTCTTTTGGTCTAGCAATATAAGAACAGTATTTGGGTCAGTTCTTTGAAAACGCTTGCTGTAATTAGCCAGTTTTAATAACTGAATTCAAAGCAGATTTTAAGGCACCAAAGTCTGCATTTGAGAAACTAAATATCATTGGATAGATGTTACTATGAAATCAAAGAGAATGTCCAAAGTTTGTTTATTAAAAGATGAATACTTTCTGCTGTACTTAACATTTTCAATTGTAGGATTTTAACTTTTCTGTAATAATTTTGCCCTAATTAAAAACTAAAATCTTCCATCTATATCATCCACATGTGCTGGTGGACCAAATCTTTCTTGAAATGCAGTTGGGGTTGGGGGGCACCTAAAAAAAGTACGGGGGCCATTGGTGACCCCTGTACTTTGAACATGCCTGTTGTAAAGTTATACTTTGCTACCGGTTTCACAAATAAAGAAAGACAAAATATTTTTAGCACATCAGCATCAAATCATGTCGCAACCCCCAAGAGGGGTCTGGCGACCCAGCGGGGGGTCCCCACCCCCCACATTTTGGGACCCCCCTACCATATCCTACCACATGATAAAAATCTGTAAATAAAATGGTATTAAAGGCTAAACAAAAATATAGCTTCTTGATGTGGGTGTTCTGCGCAATTTTTTGCTAACACGTCTGATGGACTGTGTTTGTGGTCCTTTGGATAAAGAAGGCTCTGAGCCATAGCAAGATTCAGGACGCTTGAAAAAAAAGAACCTTTCCATGCACTCTCTTTTTTGAGATGTCTCTGAAAAGCATCATATTTATAACTGTACAATAAAAGTAGATCTATGGCAACATGGCCTACATGGTATGACAAACAGGAAAGTAAAAAAAAAAACATTTACTTATAGTTAGAACTAGCTTGTGGAGTTCATATCCGGATGAAGATGCCATAATATGGCAAAATGTGAACATTTCGCAAAGATAAAAATATCTCTCAGCATATTTTGGCATTAATTTCAGTTTGAACAACCTTCTAGACACATTTTTAGCCTTCTTCTACGCAGACTTTAAACAGAGGTCGAATAAAAATGAGCCGTACCACTGAGTAGGGGCTGGCTGCGTCTGTATGTGGAGGGCAGAGGGCCCAGACGCTCCTGCCGCTGGTTCAGAACACGGCCCAGATGGCCCGTGTGGCGCAGGCTGCCAACAGTAATGCTGTGCAGGTACACCGGCTCCACAAAATGGCTCAGCAACGCCCCCTGCAGGCCCAGGATGTTCCACCTGAGAGGAGGGCAAAAGAAATACAGAGGGGATCAGCAAGATGAGGCATAGGCAGAACGGGAGACAGGATTAGGTGGTGGAAGAAGACATACAGATGTGAGAGCTTCGATGACAGGTAAGAGACAATTTGATCATTATCTTGACGTGGGACGTGATGAATCACAGCCACTGGGTCGGCAGCACACACACTCACAAAAACACACACATCTTCCTCCCCCAGATACAAACCCTCATCGCCAATAACAACACAGCCAAAGGTCAACACATCAGCACTCATTACATGGAACAACACATTACCATGTGTGCATTCATCAGTGCCACGGAGGTTAATGCACTGCAGGAGGGCTGCCGTCGATTGCTCGGTGCGAGGGCCAATCACCTTCAGCGTTGCTCAGGAAGCCCCACGTGCGACACAAATTCACTATGGGGCTAATCCTATTGGACTGATGCCTACCTCTGCAGCCAGCTGGTCATGTGCCACCTACCGTTTAAACCTCCCTCTATTTAACCAACAGATGCTAATTTGAGGATGGAAAATGATAATTATCATGTTTATTACCATTCTGCCCAGTTACCGGGGCAGAGGAGGTCTGCTGTTTACCTGAGCATCCCAACATTATACACTTAATATTAACATCTTTGTTCTTTTTGCTAATCGATTTCTCTTTTTCATAGAAGCAATTATAGCACCTGCGTGCCCCCCTCCCATCACCACCCCAGCACTCGCCAGCTTAATAATCACTCATTACAGCTACGTTTGCTTCCCAAGCAGTCAATTAACATCAACGGCTTTCTGGGAATCACTAAACGGCTGCACTCCTGCATCCGCTTTACCTACAATCTGTCGCTAAGATCTGCCTTTCCCTCTCCAACAGAAAGAGGACGAGATCTGT
The DNA here is from genome assembly GCA_037039145.1 of Fundulus diaphanus. NCBI lineage: Eukaryota > Metazoa > Chordata > Actinopteri > Cyprinodontiformes > Fundulidae > Fundulus > Fundulus diaphanus. Next base: position 35,002,832 of record CM073137.1, read on the forward strand.
TCGAAAGGCAACCATCAACACGTACCCATTCTGAGTGCTCCGGCGACACAAAAAAACTAAAGTTTGGGCTGAAATATTAATTTACGCCGAAAGCAACACCGTGAATCGGAGACATCTTCTAATCTCATGCAAGAAAAGACAGCCATCTGGCTCGGGAAGAGACCTTTTTCCTTCCCTCTCTGCATCCATCCTTTCCTCCCTCCTCCAGTAAATGCCGACCCATTAAAGTAATGTGTTCATCTGCATAAAACTGCAGTGAAATTGAGAACATCATCGTTATATGAAAGCCATTTAGGCCCCTCAATTAAATCCAGCTGTCGCCTTCAAATCAAATATTTGCAAAGCGTCTTCGCTGGGCACCGCTTAAGAAAACAAAGCGATGATCATCGGCTGTCATCGGGGATGTTTATGGTAAGAGCACGGATCCTCTAATATCCTCTCTGGTCCAAGCTGGAATAACTATAATAAAGTGCAGGAAGGAAAGGGAGTCAGGAAATAAAAAAAAGTAATGGGAGGTTGCACAATGAGTGGGACAGAGGACAAAAAGAGTATCCAGGGGATCACTTGAAGATTGCAGCTGAGAACGCGAGCGTGAGGCCCTAAGCTGCTCTCAGTTCCGCCCTCCTCTCCTGACCTTGATAAACCGGTCCTCGGTGACCCACTCACTTTAACGGCAGCCACTGATCATTTACAGCGATTAAAAAAAAAAAGGAAGCCGTGGAGCAAAGAGAGCACGTCTGCCGTCTTCGCCTGGCAGGAAGGAGGGTGAAGGGTGATGGGAGGGATAAAAGGCAGGATGTCCCCTCTACCTCCCCTGTCACTCTATTTTTTTGTAAAGTAATTGCTTTCACCCTTGTTGGTGACCTGGGTAGATTTAATCACACAGTCTCCAACCCTGGCCAACTGAATCAAATTGGTCAAATTAACAGCGGCTTCACCTCGTGCTCGCACCTACTTTCTAGCCGTCTCCTGCATCCTTTTCTCTGTTTTCTCTGTTACACACACACACACACACACACACACACACACACACACACACACACACACACACACACACACACACACACACACACACACACACACACACACACACACACACACACGCCGCAGCAGCTCAGCTGTCGTCCTGTATGGCTCAGTTGGCACAGTGAGATGCTTACTAAGCTAAATTCATGGTTTCAGCTCCTGATGAGGCCACGTCTTGGGAGAAAAACTTAGAAAAGATTTCAGACCATCCGGAAAACCTCGGGCTGGAGGTTTAGGATTTCTGCCAGTGGGTATGCAAACTTCAGTTTTTTCTCGACACACTTTTGCCTTGAGAAAGTAATTGTACCCACTAATCATTGTAACATTTTGTCGCATTACAAGCAAATTCAAAATATGTCGTTGGGTCTTTTTGTATGAAACCAACATTAAGTAATGGATTATAGTAGAAGATGTGATACGTCATTTTCAGGTTATTTAACTAACAAAAATCTGTATTTGGCTCTGGCAACATTTATATTCCGTATGCGTCACTAAGATATCCATGAATTACAACCCAGTGTAAACACTACAGAAGTCACCTAATTAGTCAATAGCATCAAGCTGTGAGTAAAATCCGTTTTTACAGATGAAGCTATTTCATAAAGGCCTCAGACGCCAAAGAAAAGCAATATGAAGCCTTGTCAGCTTCCTTAAGGCCACATAAAACACACAGCAAACATGTGGACGAAGGAGCTCTGATTTGAAGAGCTCATAACTGAACTTTCTGGCCTACATGCAAGGAGCTATCTGTGCTGGAAAATTGCTTGAACACCTCCTCCCACACGGTGGTGGCAGCGTCATGCTGTGGGTGGCTTTTCGTTTCAGCAAGGACTGGGATCCATCCATCCATCCATCCATGCTCTACAGCATTTTTTCACCAATTAAATTATAAACCAATACTAGCTGTCTTATTCGTCTTAACATTTTATTTATCTTAAAATTTGACTTTGCAACAACAGGTAAGATGAGAAAATCCACGAAAACCCATTTTTGACTCAACTACTCATTACTTGCAAACTTGAGTGCATTAACAGAACAGGGGGTAAGGCTTTGTATGACCAGTATGAATGAAGAGTCAGCGCTACAGATTACAACAAAGCCATGACTAATGCACTCATTCATTAGAGTAGGATTACCAAATTCAGACACGTATGGGAAATCAATACAAGCACTACCTTGACTATCATGCGTCCTGGACACATACGGAGGAAAGGGGATTAGGTAAATATCAGACAACTCTCTGCTTGGCTCTTATAAAGCCTATATTTAAATGCCTGTTTCTAGTAAATCTCTGTTCTTCATAAGAAAGGGAATCTTCTAATAAAGTTAACCTTTCCACCACTCAGTTTATCTTTCATTGCTTAAACGGACCAGAGATTTCTTGGGTGATTGAATCCAGAGGGTTTTCTTTCTTTTTTTTTCTCTATTTTCTTATTACAAAAAAGGTGCCCCAGTGTGTAAAAGTAATAACAGCAACTGGAAAATTAGATTGTGGTTTCTTTGTAAATAAATCATAATGGATAGAAGAGGACAGGGTTGTACACGCCGAGAAAAGAAGTTTCATTTATAAGTAAACCTTTAGACTAGCTGATGTCAAATGAAAAAAGTCTGTATATGAACTAAAACTAGCCTTTGAACTAAAAAGTATATATTTTTTTTATCCCCGATAACGAATTGAATCAATCTTCAGTAAAGTGTCATGTATGAGCTTGAAAACTTAGCAGCTTTTAATTGGAGTAAAAAAAAAACAACAAAAACAAAACTTTACATCTGATCAGAATTACATGTTAAACATTCAGGCTACATTTCACTGTTTGCTGGTGTACTATGTGAATTTCGTAGCATGCTAGTCATGTCACGTCTCCAAGGCCGTGGATTACAGTGTTCAGCCGCATCAGGACAGTTTTTTTTTTATTAAGCACATGGAGGGGCTCTATGAGAACCCCCGCTTGGTAAGATAATTATAAGCTGCATGAATTAGAAAATATATCAGTCCTCAGTTTAACTTTCAGTTTCAAGCATCTGGCACGCTGAGGTGAGTGAATCTGCTTCATAGCAGACAGCACACAGTTGCACTGATTCTGCAGCAGTGGCTCACAAATGTGTAGACATGGGATTTGAGTCACCTACGGCGGTCATGCAGCAGAATTTTTCAACATGTCCAAAGAAATGCGTGACAGTCCGGCTTGGCTGGTCATGACTGTGAATGCTACAATGCTAGATGTGCAGTAAAACAATGGTGAAGAGTTCTTTTCCTTCCTTTAGCCGCTGATACAAAAAGAGGCAATGGTGTGATGGGGTCAATAGCACTACTGTGATCATTTCCTACATGACCCACTGTATCTGACTGAACACAAACGGCTACAGTCTTCAATAAAAACATGTCTTGCTCTTGTTACAATGTCTTGATGCAGAGCGGTTTGCTGTAGGCCTAGGATTGTTTACACTCTACTTTGCTATGACTTGTTGAGAATTGGGCTTTTAATATTTTTTCAGTGCATTTCCATTTCATTGTAAGGGGACAAAACAAACAAAAAAAAAGATGTTCGACGGCTTAGACATTTGGAACGTGAAAACATTTTAAATGTAGCATTTCAGTTGCACTTTCTACTGCACCAACAGCTGCCTGAACACAGTGTGCAAAGCAGGTCACATGACACAGACAGAAAGGAAGCTGCAGCAGCAAGTACTGTCTCTGTTACGCTGTAAACATCATTCTACAGGGTTGAAATAAAAAGGAAAAACCCACATTCGGTAGATCAACAAATTAAAGGTGATTGAATGTAATACAGCCTTGAAAGTCGTACAAATAAATAGCATTGAATTGAAAAAATGGTCTGCACAAAATGCAGCTGATTGGCTCACTGGTTGTGCAGCTGACATTAAATCCCAGACAGCGAACCTACAATGAGTATATGAAGTTGAGTGTAGTCAGGGTCATGTGAAAAAGCCTTGGTCTTGACCTCAGTCAACCCTACTTACAGTCTGAAGATTTGAACCCCGATGGATTATTTGACAGCACTGACCTGGTGATCTTGTCTGTGCAGGACATGGTAATGAGCTGCTCTCCCTGTAGGATGCCATCCCACGTCTGGACGGGCCCCCGGCATCGCAAAGGAACCGTCCCTTCACCAGACTCGATTTTGGTTCGCAAGTGGCTTCGATGCTTCCTCATAAGGTGTCTGCTGCTGTGTACTTAAAATAAGGATGAGGAGAAAAGGCCAGGTTAAACAGATGCTCTTTGAGTAGGGTCTCAACTTTGTTAAATCAAATCATTGTCTGATTTTTGTTATTACTGAGAGAATAAATCTTTGATCCTATTCAAAATCCATCATGTGTCCTTATGGGGATGAGCTAGACACCAGGACCTGTTTAGGTTCTGACATTGTTAGTTAAGGTCCAAAGTACCTGAATACATACAAAGGGAAACATGTTGATGATTTACTGGTGAGTGCTGTTTATTGCTCACGTTTTAGGCCTAAAAAAATGCTAAGTTTACATGTTACTCTTGTTTAAGTCAGTAAGGATTTTCTCTGAAAGTATGTACTTTAGGTTTACTTACTAGTCGTCAGATCTCTGACTCAAGGAAACTCTATCCTTGTCTTTCAAAACACGTTACCCAAATGCTCATAAAAGGATCATTGTTGATGTTTTAATAGCCTCACATTTCTCGTGGCTTAGAAAGGCTGTTTCTCTCGTCATTTTCATCTCTTTCCATATAGCTGTTGCTATGATCTGACAGCAGCTAAAAATTAAGCTCCAGCTTCCGACTCTGAAATGTTTAAGAGCAGTCGGTCAAAGGTGTTCTGGAGTTTCATAATCTCTGTGAGCACACTGCAGAACATTTATGAGGTTTAATGTCTAATATTTCTGAGGCTTCTCAGATGATGGCATTGTTTTCTCTCTCTCTCTCTCTCTCTCTCTCTCTCTCTCTCTCTCTCTCTCTCTCTCTCTCTCTCTCTCTCTCTCTCTCTCTCTCTCTCTCTCTCTCTCTCTCTCTCTCTCTCTCTCTCTCTCTCTCTCTCTCTCTCTCTCTCAGTTGAAGTTATGTATGAGGAAAGATGAAGAATATAGTCAAGATTTTGTTTCCAAATTTGTAAAACAAACGAAGGCAAGTTTATCTGAATGAATAAACAATTAATTTGTAGTATGTACACAAGAAAATGCCTTTATCTCACTGTGGGATGAGACAGCAATAGACAGAAAGAGGGGATGCCTGGTGTCTTACAATCACTTGTTATTTCATATGGCGAGTTGAGTCTCCCGTCCCCACATGGCGAAGTGCTGATGTACATGTGGAAATGGACGTTGTCTCTCAACCTGTAGCTGTGCTCTTTGTGGCGGACGAATATTGACTCCTCCCAGTCCTCCAGCCTTTTACTTCAGCAACCGAAAGGGAAAAAAAACAAGAAAAAGACAAAAGGCAACAGTAGTGAGGAAGACTGATGAGAAAGGTAGCATTATTGATCACAGCATAAGAAATTGATTTCCACATTTTCTTTCCTCTCCAGATGATGAAGCGAGGCTGAGACAGATAGGGACGGACAAAGGCTCACACTCTGACCACAACCTATTTTACTCATGTCAGAATCCTGAACATTACTCTGGTTCATAATGCATCCATTCAAGTCCTGAAACTATGATCCACTAGATCTGTAAAGAATGGGGTCAAAACACTAAAAAAACAACAAAGGAAGAACAATGATTTCTGAATGTTCAAATAATCAAGGTTACACTTTCAAAAGTATATAGGACTGTAGTTTTGATGAAAAGCTGTTATTTGCCTACAGCATCACAAGATGGACATAAAGTGCTGAGATGTTTGTCAGTCGTTTGAATACTTTATGGACCCAAACTACTACCCGCAAACATTTCACCTGTCATCAGTCTTTCTTGCATATTGAATGTAAGACCACAGGTGAGCTGCACTTTACTGACACAACATTTAGCCATTTCAATATACAGATGCAGTTAAATGGTGAAAAGTAAATAAACCAGTGAAGGTATACAAGTGCATATTGAAAACGTCAAACTGTAAAGGGATCAAGCAAATTAGGTTTTTTTTACCCAAATAATCTCTTATCAAAATATCAGCACATATGTTCTCTGTTCTGATTTTTATAGAGGCTCTCTTTTAGACCATCTTTTATTATCATTTACGCCACTTAGCTTGGTCTGATGGGATTTCATGTGCATATTTGAATTGTTATGAAGACAGATGTTTACAGATGTGGATGTTTCTTCAGAATCACTGATGGGAAACATTTATAACAGTTCAGCATCTCCGCTCTTTCAGGACGAGTGAATGCTGCTTGTCAAGACTTGATGCAATCTGCTGGGTTTCCTTAGATAGGAAAGTTTTTGATCAATCTGTCTGTATGATTTGATTGAATTTGACTTTAGAAAGTGCCTTGAGATGACATGTGTTGTAAATTGCCGTTATTTAAATTAAATTGAATGGAAATGAATTTTTGTTACATTGCTTGTCTGCTATTATGCCTCTATTACCCAGTTAAGGCACAAGAACTTATTAGCCAGAAACTACATAGTTAATGGTATGTACATGTAAAACTAAAATGTAATGAATATGTTTTTTAGATTATAGGAAAAAAAACAACTAGCAAGCCAAAAAGTTACAAAAAATAAAATGTCGGCTCAGCAAACCAAACACTTAATCGTACAAACCACAATAATCCAAACTGCAAAACCAGAAGATTTAGAAATCGTGCTACTTTTTCACTTCCTGCATTAATAAATACCTAAACGGGAGAAGAAAAATACCTTCACTGCACAAAGGCAGAATAACAATCCCACACAAAGACATAATAGCAGCTCACAGTAAAGCAACCTTTAAGCTTTGTGTCACCTGTGTAGTTTCGCTAACTGTCCCAGTCGTGCTGACAGAACCTGCTGAAAGCAGTACCTGGTGTTTGAACTATTAAGCTCACTACAGACTGCTCTCGCTTAGAAAGTTCTAATTTAGCTTGGACAGACTGGGAACTGAATGACGCACAGCAAAGAGCAGCTGTTGCCACTAATGTTGCTGATGAGCAGCACGACTCCGTTGATGTGCTTCCAGCAACATTAAAGCTGATGTGATGAAGTAAATTTGCAGCATTTTAGCGGCGGTGATAAATACTGTCAAACCAGAATGACAGTATTTGGATACAACAACATATGCTAGGCTAAAGTTAGCTACACTCTGTAATCGTGCAAACATTTGGTTTTTAGAAAAGAAATAGAAGGTCTTTGGGAAGAGAACAGGACACTGGTTTTAGTAATTTAATGCAGAACACTGGAGCTAGTTTAATACCAGCTATGTGAACACCAACTTTAATTGAGCGTATTGGTTTGCTCTTTAGTACTGCCTTTCGCCCAATGACTGCTAGAGAAAGCCACCAGCCCCCCATGGCCCTGAATGGCAGGTATAGACAATGAATGGATTTATGGATAAATCAATGGATGGATCACTCTTTATTGTTTACTTCCGTAACCTTTGGCCGCAGATAAAAACCCTGATGTAGCAGATCTTTCCAGATTGCAACATACACACTGTTTCTTGACCCTTAGGCTACGTCATGAAGGGGGAGGAGTATTTCATAGCTAAATATAGTATTGGTGTGGTGCAAAACAACTAAGCAACAAATAAAATAAGATCGCACCTTAAACTGGAAGTTAAAAATTCCGTTAAACATTTATTTTTGCTACACCATGTTGCCCAAGAAAACAAATTTTATGTTAATATTTGATGCAAATAGCTGCTCATTTTTGCCATGTATGTGTGTTCTTAATAACAAATAGGTTTGACATTTCCTAAACCTAGAATTAGGCATAATCAGGGACACAATAATAAATTCTAATCCAAGACACATAAGTCACACATTTCAAAAAGGGTTTGCTAAGGTCTAGGTTATATATAACAAATAAATAAACTTTTTTTTCTCTGGTTCACAAAGTAGGACATGACATTTATAATGCAAAGCACGAGTGTTCCTCTTCATATAACCTCTCCTCTGCCGCTGAAGTCCTTTCACTGGGTGTAAACGTGGCAGTTGTGGCATTTTGTTTGGTCATTTCATTATAAATTATCTTCCACCATGGCCATTTTACTCAGCTGCAAAGTCTCTGTCATCTTGCATTGTGCTAAGACAAAAAGTCAGTGTCGGGTATGCAAATATGACATTCAACAATCTAGACTTCCATCCACTAATCTGATACATCAGCATTCCAGTTGAGTTCCCTGGGGACTACAGGGATGTAATATAATTCTTATATAGTGAATGCAGGTAAAAGTAAAAATTCATCAAAACCATCATCTTGGCACTGGTAAGGCTTGCTTAAGGATTGCAAAGACAAATATGCCTTGTGCAGGCATTTATACTCCTGAAGCATTTCCACATTTTGTCACTTTAAAGCTTCCAACTTCCATGTTTTACTTTTATATTACAGTTGAAACATATGATAATGCAGAATTTCTAAGTGTAAAGAAAATTACAATAAAATGGGTTACAGATAAATTTGCAGTGAAGCGGTGTGCATTGGTATGGAGCACATTAGTGCCAATACTTTTTAGGCCTTTGTTGTAAAAATCTCAAAAAGTCTATTTCTTCATATTTGGCTCTATCCATCTTTCCATCAACTCTGATTGGCTACCTGTCCCTTCTGAAGAAAAACAGCATTATGTTGCCATGCCTATGTTTCCTCATGGGGATGGTGTGTTCTTCAAGGACCACTTCAGCAGCAACAATGCACGCAACATGTGGAGAGGCATCAGGACCATCACGGACAACAGGTACAGCGACCAGCAGCTGAGCAATGACCCGGCCCTCCCCAACACCTTAAAAAGCTTCTTAGCACACTTTGACTCTCCAAGCAGCAGAAGATCTGAACATCATCCTCAGCCAGAGATGCAGCATCAGCCCCTTGTCCTGCAGCTGCACCAGATCAGATGCTAAAATCATGTGCTGACCTACTAGAAGGGGTCTTTCGTTACATCTTCAACCTCTCCACGATCACAGGACTCGGACTCATCTGCAGCATTTGTAGCAAACTGAACAAAGTACTGCTTATAGTTTTTTAATGGTTTTCTTCTTGACACTTTTCCATAAAAGCCAGATTTGGGAAGTGTACAGCTAATAGTTGGTCCACATGAACCTTTGATCACTGGAGCTTCTACCGAGTTGCCATTGGGCCTCATTAGTTTACAGTCGGTGGATGGCTGTGCCTTGGCAGGTTACACCCAACTCCTTTTTCAAATTTATGATTGAGCAGTGCTGTGTGAATTGTTCAAAGCTTGGCATATTTAGGGGTATCAGAGTTAAAGGGACTGAATAAAATATTTAATTCTCCTTATACTTTACCAAGTTGAACTACTTTATGTTAGCCTCTAGAAAGTACATTGAAGTTTGTGGATTTAATTTAACAAAATGTGAACAGTTATGGGGTATGACTACTGACTCATAACTAACCTGATGTGGGCTTAAGGAAACACAGGACATTTTTCAGGTCATTCAAATAAACTTTGGGTGTTTCCACATCTGAAAGCGTTTAGTCTGTTTAAGGTGAACTCTGATTGGTTCCCCCCTTGGTGCAGTTTGTTTGAGTTGATGTGAACACAGTAATTGCACTAGAGTGTGGACCTAAACGACCATACCGAGAATATTTGGAGGAGATGATCTCGGTACGGTTCCAAACGAACTGTAAAGCAGTTCATTTGTGGTGTGAACGGCATCTGACTTCATACTGACACAGTTTCCATGTGTACACTGTAAGCTTTATGCAAATGTATTCTTGTAGCCAGGTTTGCATTGCTTTATAGGAAGTGGTAGGGTAAAAAAACTGATAAACAAATACTGCACGTCCTTTTCTTAAAGCATAAAGCCCTATGCAGCCTTAAAGGCATCTTCTCAAAATGAATTCAACACCCAGAAACACACTAAATTCTTTGTGTTCTCTACAAGCACAGGACACAGGATCTGCTTCCTGCATTTACAATTCGTTGTGCTGGCCCCAGACACATCCGACCAATAAAAAGACTGAAAGTTCTCGTGTGATTTGTAGCGACAGGTTTTGGTTTTCTCGTGAAAAGAAACCAAAATACCCGGAAAAGTTCCAAGCTAACAAACTCCTCAACTGATTAGGACCAAAATAAATGAAATATATGTTTCATTTGTAAAACAACCTTACTCTGAAACCACTAGAGTGTTTACTACCACGCTTTACTCAAAAGCCATTTTTTTCTCTTTGTGCTTCATCCTTTTAATATTGGATCAGACTGCCCGAGTTTTGGATCAGCAGGAGTGAGCAGATCCTCCAGATCCAAATTGCCGGGCAGCAAACCCTGTCCAAATTTGGTTGCTGGGCGGCTTAAACATAAACAGAAAGCAGCTAATTGTAGTTGCAGACTTGGATGCAGGAACCATTTGTCCTGCTTATAGGACAGAAGAGTTCCTGGCAGCAATTTTACCAGCAATGAGGAGGACGAAGAGATAAACAGGTTTTGGCTCAGTTAGGCGATGCATGCCTGGAATATACCAGCATACAGCATAACAGTTCAGTCCAAATTTATTCCAGCTGAATTAAAAATACAAATATAAGTAAAGATCTGAATGTTGATCATGCCGATACAACTGGGAATGTTTATTCTCTACATCTTTATTTATCAGATTTAATGAACAAATAAAGTATAAAGCAACAAGGCTACCGTCAAAGGACTAATTCTAGTGTTATCAACTATTAAGACTTTTAACACTGGTTAAATGAGTGGCCAAATGTCAACAAATACAGGATAATTAGACTCGAGGGAAGTCATTAGCTCATATAACTGACTCATGAAATTGTGTTATCTTTGCCCTTTTACTTTAACCTGAATTGTTATGAAATGCTTTATATATTATTAGTATAATTTTAGATTACTCTAATATGTTTTTTTTTTACCATTTACATGCTTATGCAACGAGTGTAATGACTGATAATAGCTGCATGTTTGGAGTTTAATTTTGAGACTCAAAGATTGTGAACCGCTAGAACTGCACAAAGTATAAGCTCATTTTATTTTTTGAATGATCAAATTATTTACTTTTTTTACAATTAAGGTAAGAGAAGCTGAGGAACCCAAGGTTTACTTTGTCTTTGGATTAAAACAAAACAAATGTTCTGTCCATAGAGAATCCCTATGAATAGGGGAAACAAGGTTACTGTTGATCGTTCAAATACTCTGTGGGATTTCCACAAATCGCCAAGACGTAGTTCTCAAAAGCATATACATCCCTTTTGATATTCCAGGTTTTTATTCCAAGGGGGGCTATGGTAAATCATCCATTTCCTTCTTTAGTGTGACATATCCCGTACTCTTAGCTGTAAGGACGATCCTTTGACTGAAGTCTGTCAACATCTCACATGTAGATTTGACAACATTTGTCCACTCTACCTCGCAAAAGTTCATACACTGATGAAATCTCTGCTCCAGAACCATCTTTAGGTGACCCCACATATTCTCTCGTATATTCAGTTCTGGACACAGGCTGAGCCATCCCTCCACCATACTTTTCCATCTCAGGAAATCTCTGTTGTGGAATTGAATGTATATCTGGACTCATTGTGACGATGATAAAAACTTTTTAAATACATCTATAGAGCAGAGACTTGTTTATAATTAATTTGATATTGATAAAAAACCCAAATACTTCTCAAGTAAAGTGACTGTAGAGCATGATGCTGCCACCACCATGCTTCAACACGGTTATGGTGCCATTTAGTTGGTGTGCAAAGCTGTTTTAAGTCCAAACATGCCCTGCTAAATTAAACAGTGGCCCCAAAGTTATTGTTTAGTTTCATCAGACAATAACCCCCCCCCCACTAGAATTTGGGAGATTATAGCCAGGCCTGGATTCTTAATAAGCCATATGAAGAGATTGCTGCCAAATGTAGAACACAACCAGTCCTTGTTGGAAATTCATGCGGTGGCTTTCTGCAGCTGTGTTGTAATGTCCCTGATGCCATGAATTTTCTCCAGTTGTTAAAGCAGTGGAACCTTTTCGAACGCTTCTCCTGACTGATACCTTTACACACGGAGAGCTTTCTGATTCCTTTTTATTTCTCTGCAAACTATGGGTTCAGCTAGAGGATGCAACTGACCAAATGTCACCACTGGTATCTGAGCATTTCCAAGCGGAAGAGATGTAAATACCACAGCGATATAGGAGCTCTTTGCTGCCTTACCTCAAGTAGACTTCCAGTTGAGAGTAGAGAAAGCGTATCAAAGCCCTACGAGCTGTGACTTCAGCGTGACAGTCATTGACGACTTGTCCTTGGTCGCTCAGGTACTCCCCGTTGATGCATTTGGTTCCTGTGGATAGAGCCACCACCTGCGCGTGCCTCAGGTCCAGATCTGTTGAGCAAACGCAGACAGATCCTCAAATTCTTACAGACATTGATTCTTTAAACATAGAGCTCTTTGGTGTGTTTGATGTTCACATTCGGAATTTTGTAGTTTTTTGAATTAATTTTGAAAATTGCTAAAATAAGTGTTCTTCATTCATTGACAGCATCTGCGCCAAGGAGTGTTGCTTTACATGCAGCTGTTGGTACTTAGTGTGCTGCGTTCTTTGATTGGAGAAAGTCTGAACTGCTGAGGTTCTGACCGACCACTCCCCCGTTAGGGTCAAACAAAACGTCCTGTGATTCTGATCAACAGCTAATTTTGTTGGTGAACAAACAGAAATGTTACTGCTTGCTATGCCTTAATATGCAAATGGTAGTGACCAGTGCTTCTGAAGAAACAAGCAGATTTTATACCAAGACACCAAAGAGCAGTAAATGACTACTCTGTAAGTGGCAGTGAGAGAAAAATAAGACCTATAGCAAACGCTCTGGGAGAAATAAAAAAATCGAGCAGAAATCATGTCTCATAATTTCTCCTCTGTTACAAAAAAAAGACTTCCATAGGTCATGATTTTGGCCAACACAGACCCAAGAGACAGACAGGCAGACAGACAGAGGTTGTGTAGAGGGGGGTTGAACGGGTGACGGATCAGCACGAGAACGCCTCGCCATTTCTTCCCTGGCTGCCACAAATCTCTCCCATCTCCTCAGAAAGTCAGGCTTCGCCGGCTTCTGGCAGACCTGCAGGCACCGCCGGACAAGCACATGAGCTTTTATCAGCCTCGGCCCAGATGGCACTGCGGCGTTAGAGTCTTGACACCTCCACTGATGAGGAGAAGCAAGAAGGGCAGGGGGAAGAAAAAAAGTCTGAGAGAGGGAGGAGCGTGGGCGGTTTGTGTGGCGGGGGGGGGGCAGTTAATAAACCTGCACATGAGATGAAGACAGGAAAGACCACAGAGGATGGAGCAGGTTCAACTTTTAATCTGCAAACTAGAAAAGTTTTGCAGGGTGCCAGGTAACTCAGGGGTTGGGCAGGTGCACCACAAACAGAGGCTATGGTCCTCAGTGCAGCTGTTCAGGGTTCGATTCCCAGACTGTTGTCTTCCCCCTTTCCCTCAGCCCTTCTTACTGTCAAGCTACTAATGAAAAAATTGCTTTAGAGCCAAGAAATGTAAAAAAAGAATAATGGTTGTTCACAGTAATTTGTTAGAGTTTTGTATTTCAACATCCAGAGTTGATTTGCGATTATTGTTATGGATTGTTTGAAGCATGTTTTAAGCATGCATTAAGTGGCTTTTGGTTTAACATGGACTTTCCTCTTGCCCACCTTCTATAACTATAGTTGTCTGGTCAACAAATTGTTTCACCTGGGCTCGGGATCTCTGCAGCTCCTCCAGAGTTACCATAGACCTCTTGGCTGCTTCTCTAATTAATGCTCCTTACCTGGCCTCTCAGCCATATCTCGGTAGGTTTGTAGTTGTTCTGTATTCTTCCCATTTACAGATGATGGTGTGAACTATTCTACAGGAGATGCTGAAAGCTTGGGATGTTGCTTTATAACCTAGCACTGCTTAAAGTTCTCTATAACTTTATTGATCACCTGTGTCATGATTTCTGGTGCTTATGGACTCAAATGGATGATGGACATGGAGTTAAAGAAGGGAAGAACTCAGGAAACAGAAACTAGAACTCCCTAAGAGCATGCCAGCTCATGAACCAGGATGCTCTTTAATGCTCTCTAACAAGTCTTTTGTTAGTCCTCAAAGAACTGATTATAAATAAGAGGCAGGTGGACTCAGACTTATTAACATGACTGGTTGCACTGGATTTTATTTATGGCTTTCAGAGTTAAGGGGAGTGAATTAAAAAGACCGAATTAAAACTTTTTAGATTTTCATTTCCGAATCTGGGGTTGAAAATATGAAGAAACGTGGCCAAGTTCAAGGGGGATAAATAGTAGCAAGAAACTGTACAGTTTATTTTTTAGCAATGAGATGTGAGAACCAGATTCCTAAAACAAGTGACTCCTCTGAAGGGTGGAGAAGCTCCAGGTTGGTGACTGGGAAACCCTTGCAGAGGAGACTGATCATTCTTTTCCGCTTAGAAAGCATTTTTTATCCTCTTTAAGGACCCACAATGAATGGATGAATCCAGTGGTGGCAGCTGATGGAAAATGTGTGTGTGTGTGTGTGTGTGTGTGTGTGTGGGAGGGGGGATATACTACAGATCAGAGATAACAATACAACAATAAACGCTACTTAAAGGTCAATAAAAAGTCCTTCAATAGTCGCCTGCTGCTAGATGTTTAAGTCAGGTCGATCTGTTCCGAATTTCTTTTATCCGCATTTTCCTATGGAAAAACTGTAAATTATTATTTTGTAAATAAAGTAAATAAATTCTATCATCTATCATAATGATAGAGTCTGACTCTATCATTTGCATTAGTATGTGTGAGTGACACAAAAAGTGTTGATTGACCATGACGGGAGAGAACTATACCCCAAGGAGAATCTGTAAGTAACCAATAAGAGACCAGCATGAAGTCACATGGAAGCCGAAAGTATGCATACACACTCGTCTGTCTGGCATCCCTCGATGTAAATAAATATGAATTTAGACTTTAATTTAGACAAAAGAAATTATGATAACCTCAATTAAACCTGAAATAGAGTGGGAATGCTGAAAAATCCACAGTCAGACATATCTTATGAGAGAAAAGATGTGACAATTACTTTTTATTTTGGAAATTTATGATTCCTGTTGACACTTTTTTCCTGCAATTTTGTTCATCCACCACTAGATTGATCACAAAAAAATTAACTGGGGCAAACAATGCGCATAACATATCAATTTCTACATTTTTATAAAGCGCGTATGGGTTCACAGACTGCAGGCCATACCGTAAGTAGGTTACACAGGATGCACAAACACACAAGAAACAAAAATGTTTAAGAGTTTTAACCCCCTTATGGCACACATCTTTATCATATCGTGAGTTCAGATATTAGCATTCCCTTTAAGCAAAACAGCCCTATCCCCTCTTGGTGATAAAGCGAGTTCAAAAAGGTAACAGACTCTCCCAATTTCATTCTCCTGCTTTTCCTTGCCGTTCCACTTTGCGATTGTTTAGATCAATTTTGCAGTGGATAATTTCTGCTGTGCTGCTCGCTAGCCTGCCATGAAATTGGCACTGAGGTTTCCTCCAGTTTTCAGGAGAGAGGAGGAGAGATAAATGAAAGACAGAGACAGAGAGAGGAAGGGACAGAGCCCCACGGGCGGTGCACTGTTTTAAAAGGAAGAATAATCAGCTGCATCAAAGAAATAAAAGAAAGGGGGGGGGTGCTCAAAAGGAACAAGGTGGAGTAAAGTCGAAGGCCTGAAGCGCTCTTCACACACAAATACATCTGTTGATCGCTGGTGATTCAGAGATGTCACACCCGAGGATAGCAGGTCTGTCAAAAAGCATGTACATCACAGATTTAGACCTGGAACCGCTCACTATGGCAACTGGACTGTCAGAAACCTTTAATAAGAAGACACAGAGAAACACTCAGGAGATAAACTAACCCTCTGACATCACACAGAACCGAGTTGTCTTTGTTCCTGCCAGGCACACACATGCTTTGCCATAGCGCAGTGTTGTGATTGTTGTTTCTGATGTTGGCAGCACCTAAGCGGAGGTAAAAAATGAGGAGGGAGGTGTTGTTACAGCCGAGAAGTGATGTGCCTGTTCCCTTTCAGGAATTAACAGGAGTTAGAGGTAAATGTACAAACTTGTGGCAGTAACAGTGAAGAGATTAACTCTGATATCCATCTTATTTCAAGCCTCTTTTTGAGGGCAGACTTCCCAGTTTAACCAATTTAATTCTGCATTTTGGGACCTCCATGGCAGATCTGGTCTACAGGGCTCCAGCTTTCATTTGTCATGATACGTGCTAGCACCTCGGAGTACCATACACTCTTCCGTATTTTCTCGTGCTTCCAAATGTGGCACAAAACCCATGCCCTGCACACCGTCAATTTGTGCGTAGATTAGCACCACTACGCCTCTTCCTACAATTACACCTGCAAGTCTTTTATGTATGCCTCTGCCAGCTTTGCATATCCAGAAATAAGTATTTCTTTAACCCACACTGCTTTGTAGAACAGCTACAACTCAATCAGATCGGATGAAAAGTGTCTGCAAACATCAAATTGCAACTCCACTGGCGTTAGTCCCTCCCTTGTGTTTTTGTCATCCCGTAAACTCTGAACAGCTTCCCTGTCCCTGCCAAGCAAGGGCATTCCCACAGTGTGCTGCTGCCACCAAGTTTCACTTTGAGGATAGCGCATTTTACTGGTTGCTCAAAAAGTTAATTGTTGGTCTCATCTGACCACAACACCTTATTTCTTGACCCTTTCACCTTCTTCTGTATGTTTCCTGTGTCCCTTATATGGCGATCCTTGAACAATGGCTTTATTCTTACCACTCTTTTATAAAGACCAGATTTCTGGAGTACACAACTAATATAAGCTGTGTTAACGCATTCTTCCACCTGAGCTGAGGATCTCTGCAGCTCCTCCAGAGTTGCTACTCTTGTCTCGGAAAGTTTGCTGGCATTCCATACTTTGAAGAGTGCCCCGTGAGATGCTCAAAGCATGGGGTATTACTCTAAGACCCTAACACCGTTTTAAGCTTCTCCACAAAGTTGCATAATATGGATATTTGCTAAAAATATTTTAGCAAGGTTCTAATGTGGAGGTATTCTGAGCATGAAAGAGCTCCAGGGCTATAATGACCCAAACAGTTCCTGCTTAGCTGTAAGGACGATCGGAGCTGGATCCAGTTTTGCTGAGCTAGCCGTTTGTATTTTTTTCTTTCACCAGGGTGTGGGTCAACACATTAATCAAACAGCTCGGGCACACGCATTTCCTCTGTTCCTCTGCTTAATGTTACGTTACTTCCACACTGCAACGCCGGTCCACTTAACTTGCTCTGTCTGCATGTTGGCAAATTGGCCTCCTACCACCAGGCTGCATCACACTACATTACACAGAGCTGCAGCAGACTGTGAGCCATTTGTTCAGGCTTCTCCATCACATGCTCTCACCCAACTTTGAATTGTTTGGGTTTAGATCTCAGTCTCTTAATTCAAAGAGGATGGAAAACAGGGAGCTCATGTCAACTAGGACAGCTAAGAACAACAGTAAACCACCCACCACCAAGTCTTCAAGTCTTTTATAAGCTCATCCGAAATGACTTAATTATGTCAGAATTTTCAAAAACATGTAAATGTCCCACAAAGAAACTCAGTGGGGTCTATAGTATTGTTCTTCTTTCCCAACTGCCTCTTCAGTTTGTCACATACTGTTCTACAGTGACGCTGGATCAACGTCTTCCTAATCTTTTAATACTGCAGTCAACTAAAGATGTCGCTGCGTTCCCTGCTACAGTTGCAGCAGTTCTCTCATTGTTCGTCACTCGGAGCAGATATGAGGCCCTCAGAAAGAAATTGCTGTGCTATCATAATTACAAAACATAATGAATGAACTCATAATCTTGTCTGTTTGTGAGGGTTGGTGGGACCGTTGTGACTGTGTCCCCAGCAGGCACCACTTTAGGGTAACAAACCAATGCTACAAATGTTTTGCGAACAAAAATCACGCATATTTCGTCAAATGAAGAATTTGTACCAACGTTTACATACAGGTGAGTAATTTGGGCCTCAGGCACAATATTTCTCTTACTTAGAGAAGTTTAGGCGCACCTCTTCTCCACTTCTAAAACTTCTAAAATCCTCTTTTATATCTATTTTTTCTTAAGATGCTCCTCCAAAAACTCTCAACCTGCTGGACGACCTGCAAGCCAGACTAATATTGTTTCCAGGGAAAAAGTATTTGCAAATTTCTAAGATTACTAAGATTTTTTTATACCCTTAGAACTGAGAGGTGCTTTAATAATGACAACACACCAGTTCAATGGCTGCTTTTCTTTCTTCCTTAACAGTTTTATTTATTCAGAGTAGAAAAAGAACTGAATGGAAAAGGATACTAACAGTATAATTTAGTTTTTAAAAGTATGATGCTCATGTACATAGCCCAATTAATAGAGTGCAGCATATTTGCTGTATTGACAGTTTATAGCCGTTGCTAATATACATTATTTAAAAAATATATACATTTTATCTTAAAATATATTATACTTTATAATACAATAAATCTATATTATTACTACAACACATTTATAGAAATAAATATACTGAAGGACACACACAGATCAAAAACCAAATATCCTCCTGAAAAAATATGACTGAAAACAAACACCTTCCATAAATGTGAACTGCATCAAGACACAATGAAACGATGGGAGCAGCTTTGTTTATCTTTCAGCATCAGCTTGACTGTAATTCCACCGTAAAATAGCTGCTCTTTTTCAAATGCAAGGGTACTAATCAACAAATTACAACATTCAATGAAATTAGTCT
The DNA here is from genome assembly GCA_037039145.1 of Fundulus diaphanus. NCBI lineage: Eukaryota > Metazoa > Chordata > Actinopteri > Cyprinodontiformes > Fundulidae > Fundulus > Fundulus diaphanus. The sequence continues at coordinate 35,021,704 of CM073137.1, forward strand.
GAACAGGACAGAAAAATCTTTTATCCCTGAACCTTCGGTGTCCCGTTTCAGTTGTTTTAGTTGAGCGCAAAAAGCACCAATTTTGACAAATATTACTGAGATGTTGGGACTTCGAAAAGATAAGCATATAATTATTGATTAAACGTTTTATCAAGTCCCGAAACACTCCTAGAATGCATTCATAAGTGCACTTCCTCTGCACGGCTGCCCATGTGTTGCATTTGTGGTTTTCATATGTCTTGCATTTGCTATTCAACCCCACAGTCTTGATTGTTTTATTTGTTTATCACGTTTTTTGGACTGTTTAGTGTTGAGGGCATGCTCAATGGGTAATTCTCTGCAGACGTAAAAAAACAAAATTGTGTCATAAAAAAATGAAGCTGCAGTCAAAGAGGCATGCGTTTGCTGTGACAATATCTACAGTGCCTTGCAAATGTTTTCACCCCCTTGGCTTCAACCTGTAATTTAAATGCTTTTTAATCTTATTTTATGTGCTAAACCAGCACAAAAAGGTGTACTTTGGTGAAGTAAAATAAGCATATATATATATATATATATATATATATATATATATATATATATATATATATATATATATATATAAACAAAAGTAAAAAAGAGAAAACAGAAAATTGGCAAATGCATGCTTCCACGTATTTGCTGTGAAGCCCCATAAAAGTTCTTGTTCAACCAGAACATTTCTATAATTAGTGAAATAAAGTCCATCTGTGCGCAATCCAAGTGTCACAAGATCTGCCAGTATAAACAGACCTTTTCTGAAAGGCTCCAGATGCTGCAGCACCATTAAGATAGAGGCATCACACCACGAAGACCAAGGAGCTCTCCATGCAAGTCAGGGACAAAGTTGGTGAGAAGTACAAGTCAGGGTGGGGTTAGAAAAAACATCCAAATCTTTCATGTTTCTTTGGAGCACATTCGGATCCATCCACTTCAAATGAAAGCACATGGTGCCACAACAAACCTGCCATGAGAGGGTTGCTTACCGAAACCCACAGTCCAGGCAGGAAGGCATTAAGCAGAGAGGCAGCACAGAGACCAAAGGTAACTCTGAAGGAGCTGCAGAGCTCCACCGCAGTGACTGCATCATCTGTTCATAGGACCACAATAAACAATATACTCTTTATAGCTAGGCTTTAAGGAGGAGAGGCCAGAAAGAAAACATTACTTAGTGTTAAAAATAAGAAAGCACAATTTGAGTTTTGCTGAAAGGCATGCCTTGGGGTGAAGGGATGTGTTGGGTTTTTGTCAGACATTGAATTTTCCTTGGTTGCCAAAAAGGTCAATTTTAGTCTCATCTGACCAGAGCACCTTCCTCCATACACTGTTACCAAGTCTGCTTATTATAAGCGACATCTGGCTTGTTTTTTTAAATTTTTTTATTAAGTCAGTTATAAATTTCACGAGTCGCAGGTTGCGGCTTATTTGGCTCATTTTTTGACCGTGAAGTCTCTTATTTGGGCAACAAACTAATGGTGAATTTGGACCGACCGTGGTGACTGTGAAAGTTCCGGCTGCACAGCGCGCGGTGAATACCGGCTTCACCGCGAGTCACCGCGTCATCAAATAGGAGGAGCTTCTAGCCGCTTGTCTGTTCAACCCAACACGGCGGAGCGTGATTTTTTCCAAGAGGGCAATGCTGCTGCATTCAATGGGGAAAGCCAAACCATGGCGCCGGCGTCACTTCTATGAAGCTCAGCCTGAAGCAGCGGCAGAGAGAAGAGCAAGAGTCACACGGGGGGTACTTACGATAGTGCTATTTTCAAAAGGTCCTGTAGGGGGAGCACCACTCGAAAATGACTTAGTATGGCTTTAAGAGAGTTACCCAGGGTTAATACACTCAGGGAGTCAAATTGACTCTAGTGTTAAAGAGAACCTGTCTGGCACATGAAGTAGGCTAAAAGTTGTCAAAAAAGGAACACATCAGGCCCTGATCTAAAGAAGTTCAAAAACAGATGATAAATATGGTCACTGACATCTTTAAGTGTGGAACAAACACAAAAGGATGGATGACATCCAAGAGGTCAGAAAAGAACTGTGGCAATATTCGAAACACAGCAGACCTCACCTGCTTTGGCAGAAAAAGATAGCAACCATTGGAGGATTCCAAGGCCAAAACTTAAATTGGCTGGAGAAGAAACTGTTTATTTAAGTGAAAAATAAATATGAAACCTAAAACAGAATCCAAATAAACAAAATGACTATAAGCTTTGTAATGATCCATTATTACGGCTGTCAGCTGCGAGTGACAGACACTGGGAAGCTATTACCGGAATCCCTTTATTCTTCATGGCTCAAAAACAGGGAAAATGTTTCCTAATAAGCCAACCATTATCTCCGAGAACCATAAAGCAGACATTAAAACATTTTCCTCTGAGGCGGAAGGAGCTCTGAAGGTCAACGTTTATATGCCATTCATATGCCAACTCATTTAAATGTCATTTAGGTGGAGCTCCATAGGTCCTATCATTCGCATGTTCTCTCACCACGAGATGTTGCATGATTACGCTGAATGTCATCCAACCCCTGTTGGCTGAATCATTGGAAAAGCTCAGAAAAAAGCTCAGCACATGAAGGGAGGGTTGAAAAACCGACTTGGAGTCAGCAGAGGAGGCGCGCTGTTGAATCTCTATTAGCTTTAACAGGCAACTGCTCAGAACATATAAGGGGAGCTTTGTGAGATCCCCTCTCTCTGCCGCAACACACTCTGTACATTTCTGCTAATTTTGTTTCTTCTCTGACAAGCTGTTTCCTTGCCTTATGTGATTACTTGAACGTTACAGTTTGTGAAGGCTGGAAAACCAGATAAAGAGCGGAGAAAAATCCCCATTTGAAAACGGATATGCCGACTAAGAACCAAGGCTTAACTGCCATTTGTAATCAACTTGTTTGAAAACCTTTACTTGCATCTCTTACTTTGAGTCCCTGTGGTGTTCCTGCTTTGCCGTCTCCCACATCAATGCGCTCGATGAAAAAAGAAAAATTAGGCAGTTTCTCTCATCCCCGTGAACAAATATAAATCAGGAATAGACGTTTGTGTGTCTTTTGGCACTGTTCTATATGCATGATCCTGATTTTCTTTAGGTCTTTGAACACATCTGAACACTGTTCACCATCTCCAGATAACCAGTGGTGTCTCAGATGCGTTCAAAATGTGATTTTCCACACTGTTAGACGCCATATACTTTACTTCGTCTTGCAGTCTCAGCCTGGTGGCGGCGCTAATCTTGCTTAGGTTGGAGCTCAACTGTCTTGGAATTACCAAGGAGGGAGGGCTCGCTGTGTGTCTCCAGTTCAAAGATGGACCCCGATTCATGTTGTTGTGGAAAAGGCAGGGGCATGAGACACATGGGGACACAGAGAGGCGGCGGGAAGGCTGAACAGGACTCCCCAGAGTTCCTGTCAAGTTTTGGTGTCTGACGCTGGCCACCACACCGCTGCTGCAGCCGCCGTCTCGCTGCGAATGCTTGGCAGCCCGTGGTCTGGATATTTGAAGATAACATTTGCTATTAATAAACAAACAGAAGCAATTACTGGGAGGCTGAGGAGAGGAGAGGGATTGGATTAACTCGGGATGAGCGCCGATCTCACTGAAGTCCAAACTGATGAGCTCCAGCACTCCAAAGACTCCAAAGACAGCTGAGATACCGATCCCTTCTCACTGACCCCTCCCATAGCCCCACTGCCTGCAGCCGCTTACAGATAACACTTGTGTGTGTGTGTGTGTGTGTGTGTGTGTGTGTGTGTGTGTGTGTGTGTGTGTGTGTGTGTGTGTGTGCGGTGTGCGTGCAAGCAATTTTTTGAGTCAGAACTGTGTGCATATGTGTTCTACAATTCTTTCTCTGTAATACACACTGGGGGTGTAACATCCAGCTAAAGATGCATGATTTTAGCAAAATTTTTATTTTTACAAGTCTCGAAGATACTACTTTACATAATAGTTTATTTTAAAGGATCCCTGTAAAATAATTTTATTTGACAAGTTCATATATTTGTTTTCATGCTTGTCCAATTGTGATGATGCTAGTGCAAAAAAGTTTTAAAACCTAAAACTGTGTTTTAAAGAATCTCTGCTCAGTAAAGGATGACCCAGTTCAGTGTTGATCCGTTTAAAGTGTAACTCACCCCAAAGTCAACTTTCTTTTGCAGATAAACTATAAACTGGGTCTAAGGGTGCAACATTAATGTTAGTGTGCATTTTTTTGTCACATTTCCATGTGAACTTGTTCATTTCTGCAACATTTGTCTTAAAGCCGCCTTAGTGCCTCCCTCTTAGGGTTGAATGGAAGCTATTGCCGTTGGATTGTCAGGGTGGTGGTCCACTCCTGACCGCTTCTGAACTGAAGATCTTTAGCTATGTAGTGTTTGATGGAGCAAAAAGAACTGTGGGCATGGAGCACATCCTATATCCCACGTGGGTGCAGAGGAGACTGTTGATTGGGTTTTCCAAATCAGTGGACAGAGATCCGCCACATTCCCACTGATTTCAAACAGGGCAGCTTCAGACTTTTTGTTTTTTATACATTGTGAATGATAAATGTTAGAAAACCTTTGCTTTAAGTCAGATATTTTTAGTTAACTATTAAAGCAACTTCCCATTCCACATATCGGTGTCAATACTTGGATGCTTTGTGGAATTTCTCTGATGAACTATATGCTCTGGTCCTCGGCATGTCTTCTGGATTAAGGTCAGTGCTTTGATTTAAACATTTTAAAACAACAGCTATTTCTCCTCTTTAAATATTTTATTGCCAGGACAAGTTTTGTGCTCGGATGTTTTTAAAGAACAGTGGTATTCCATCCGCATCCCCTACCGAGCACTTTTGTGTTATTCTCAGGAACTTTCAAACTGCAACATTCCTCAATGAAAGCGGAAAACTTTGGTAGCTTAGAAATGATCTTGAGTTAGAGATTTTCATTTTAAGGTCATGATGATAAGGATTCAAGCAGTGCTGCATTGAATAAGCTTAAATGTCGAGTTGAACAGACCTTCAAGAACTGCCCATCAGGAGAAAGACAAAAGTTTGGCATCATAGTAAAGATAAGATAAGAAGTGTATTTGCCATTGCTCACTGTTGTCAGCATTACAACGGAGCTGTGTTGAGCTGTACTAACACGAACAAAGACAGAACAATAAGTAAGTAAAACAAGTCATAGATTAAACAACATAAAATAAGAATACTGATAAAGCAGTTTAAGGGTCACTGAAGAGTCTATATCTATGTGATATGGAGAGTTATAAACTGTAGAGAACGAGGGTAAAGGGGCAACTGTCCATGAATCCATAAATAATAAATAAATGTGGCAACAACATCAGTATTGTGAGTAAAAGATAAGTAACGGCACATATGCTCATCATGTATATTGTACTCACAAGCGGGGGGTATGTATGCATGTGTGAGTTCTTGCTATATGTGTGGTGGAGAGATGGTGTGTGTAGCATCACAGTCAATCTAAGTTTCACAGCTGCTGTTAGGAAAAACTGTTGTTCAGTTTTGGTTTTTCCTTGTACAAAGAAGCCAAAATCTTGTCAGCATTTCCCTTGAACTCACGGCGTAGTGTTACTTTTTGAATGGATGAATGCTAAACGTTTGAGCTTTGAGAAGCCTTTGTGTGCATCGATTCATAGAGGTTTATGTTAGAGAATGCATGTGTGAGAAAATTCCAGGTGCCATAACTCGGCAGACATCCTTGGGACGATAAATGTCCGTGCGACTGCTTCATGCTGCGGCAGGGTAGCTGTGTGAAACTTCCTCCTCCGCCTCCTCCTCCTCCTCTCTGTCCCCCCAGTGTGTCACTCAGTCAGGTTTGAGATTAGGCTGATCTAGTTAGGATTCCCACAGTGGCATCTGGAACTGCTGTCAAGGCTTCCTCGATGCTACGAGTCCAGCATGCAGTGGGGATGACTGACACTCTCTACTATGTCTCATTCTCCTCGGAGACTCTGAATAGTCAATAATTCAGCAAGACGGTGCGTTCTCCAGCATGAGCTCAATGAACAGCACGAAATGGAAACTCTGTCTGTCTTCCTACGCTCACTTCATAATTTCTTTCTCAATCTAGAATTCCTTCCCCATCCCGCCCTTGTTCTCTCCATCCCTCGTCACCCACTCCCCACCACCCCTCACACACTTTCACTCTGTCTATATTGCACCACTTCAATAATTCAAAGTCATATATAAAAGTCAATGAAATTTGCCATACCTCGGGTCATTACGATGCCTGCCAGGGATTTGTGCCGAGCGTGCGCCGGACTGCAGCCGCCCACCAGTGACCGGTACTTCTCCCTCACCAACTGGAATATTGAATCGGCAAAGTCCTGAAAAAACAGAATCGCTGCCTTAATTTCTTTTTACCGTTAATCTTTGCAGACTGACTGCCCAGGTAGAAATTTGGCACGTAGCGTTCCCCTTTTTCAACGTGTCAGGCCAGACAGTGAGCGACAAGGAGACATTTATTTACCATGACTCTGATGATGTTCAGAAGAGAAGATAATGACGATGTGCATGCTCCATGGATTGTTTTTAGAAAAGAAAATCTACTCTGTTGCAGGAATTCAACCCCTTAATAGTAAATAAAAATCAACAAGAACCACAGAACTACTGTTTACTTGCCAGAATATGTATATACCAAAGGTTAAAAGAACTCTAGATGTAATCTTTCTATCAGCGGTGTCAGAAAGATATCTAACAGCCTTCAGTGAAGCTCCTTTGTTGATAAGGGAACTTTTTATCCATTCTCATCAAAATACACAAGCAGTATCTTTGCATTTGTTGAGTAAAGGACTCTTTCTCTATTTAACATTTTTGAATGTCCATGTTTCGTGAAGTTGGGTGAACAGCCTAATTACATAAGATCAAAGAGAACAACTATCCAAGTGAATAAAGGCCAAAAACGTGGCCAAAGCTGGACCTGGTCCCCGATTCCTTTTGTGGTGTTTATCAGACCCTATAGCAGATGACGTGTTTCTGAAAGTGTCATTAACCAGTGCCCTAAAGTGATGAAAGAGCTACATGCCAAATGAGTTTTTCTCATCGACAAAAATCTCTCAACTATTATCTCAAGAATTTAGCCAAGGGGAATAAACGTGGTAATCTTTACTGACTGAAAGCAGCAAAGGTTTAGTCTGATGAAATATCTGACCGTGACACAAAACAGTTGTCTGTCTCTTTACAGAGTGTATGTAAACATCTGGTCTCAACAGTACTAATTTCCACTAGTAGCTTTATTTTCCAGGAATTTCAGAAAAACCCAGAGAGAAATATCAGGCTGGTATTGTTGATCTGAATTGGATTGGCCATATCACACACACACACACACACACACACACACACACACACACACACACACACACACACACACACACACACACACACACACACACACACACACACACACACACACACACACACACACACACACACACACACACCTAACCTAACCCAGAAAAGATTTGAGGACCAAAAAAGTTACTCACTTTACATCTAAATCCTCACTTTACCAGTAAAATGAGCAAAAAATGTTCTTGCTCGGCTGCAAGTACAAGAACACACACACACACATTTTTTTTATCAGTAATTCATAAAATGAAAGAGAATGTCGGGTCTTGTCCCAGAATTGATTATCTTTTCTCTGGCTTCACTCTAGTGAAAGAACAGGTTTGGACAACATATTCACATCGGCTTCTCATTTCCTCCACCATCTGCCACTGGGTGACACTCTCTATGCTTACTTTCCAGCTAACAAAAATTGCATTTGGGTTCCGCTCATTCCTGTCCACCAACTCCAAATCTCCAAATTACAGCTTGAATTATTGGATATAAACGTCCTTCCAATCATTTCTTCAATTCTTCCCGTCCGTCCCTGTGTCCAAACCCAAAGCTTCTCATCAGACGCCCACTAATTCTGTTTAACAGATGTTGCCAAAGCATGTGTCTCTCACTCGCTCTCCTCCAAAGCCTTCACGCTCCTCATCCCGGTCGTAATTAAGGGCTTAGCCTCCGAGCTGCCTCCGTGCCAACTGTAAAACATCAATGTATCACCGGGAGATGGCAACAGAGTGGCGTCGCAGTGGGCCTTTTGGACATATTGAGGCTCGCTGTAGCTAAGAGGACATCAACAGATGCCACAGCGACAGACGTACAGAGCAAGCGAGGGAGGGAGGAGAGAGATTAGGGCTGAAAGAAGACGAGGAGAGCGAATGAATTAGTGAACATATTGCACATTATAGCCCTCATCAGAGCTGTGAAATACTCTCACAGTCAGAACTGGAAACTGAGGTGCTCGCAGCTTGCGGTGTGGTGGGTGGCGCGCGGGTCCAGGCGTATGTATGCATAAGCACATATTGCTGCTCTGACACTGATGTCAGCCTGAAGCGTTTTGTAGAACACAGAGAGAGAGAGAGAGAGAGAGAGAGAGAGAGAGAGAGGGGTGAAAAGTTTGCTCGTTTAATTACTCCAGCTCCAAGCTTTTAAGATTTTCAGCTAACACCTGTGTGCTTTGTTACGTCACAGATTAACACTTTTTCTTCTTCTTCTTCAACAAAACACCTATGACAAGAAAGGAAGGAGGAAATTACTTTTTGTTTTTTTAACCTTTTGTGTTATTTCACTCTAGGTCTAAGTTTTCCACCTTTGTCTGATCGTCTGGGCCCATGCTCTTCACAAACTGATGCATGACAAGGATGAGAAGACTGGACAGTTTAAGCACAACTAGAGCTGAGAAATATGTTGTAACTTGCTGAAACCAAAATCTGACCTAGAAATAGAACTAAAAGAAGAAAAAGTTACACAAAGATTATTATTATTATAGAAGATTTGTTAAACTATTGTGTTTGAGACTATGGTTCTGAATAGAAAAAAGATGGACTGCTCCTTCCGGGTCGGAGGATGTTCTCAGCTTCCAGTCGGAGTATCTTGTATTTATTTAGTCCAGAAAAATCCATTGGAAATTGGACAGTTTAGGCTATAGGTCCCAGAAGTTAAGCACATTTAGAAACCAGTAGATGTCTTTATTTGGATTTTGTTCCAACGTTTGCTTTTGAATTCACTTAATGTCATGGGACACATCTTCAACACCGGTCTGAAGCTAGGGAGAGTCCCACAGCTGCCGAACACCTCCTGTGTGGTACCGGTATCTAAGACCACATACCCAAGAGACCTCAGCAGCTACAGGCAGGTGGCACTAACATCATACCTGATGAAGACCCTTGAGAGGTTGGTCCTCAACCATCTTCAGCCCCTGGTGAGGTCTTCTTTGGATCCACTGCAGTTTGCCCTCCAGCCTGGCACTGGGGTAGATGATGCCATCATCTACCTGCTACACTGAGCTCTGGCCTACCTGGAGAAACCTGGGAGCAGCGTGAGGATCATGTTCTTTGATTTTGTTTCTCCAGCACTTCCAACACCATAAACCACGACTTCTGAAGGACAAGCTGGAGCGGTCAGGAGTGGACCACCACCTGTCCCAGTGGATACTGGCTTGTGTATGTGAGGACACAGAGCTGTGTCTCTGACAGGTTGATGTGCACAGGAGCACCGCAGGGAACTGTGCTGGCACTGTTTCTGTCCCCCCTCTACACTGCAGACTTCTCCATCACCTCACCAGGTTGCCTCCTACAGACGTTCTCTGATGACTCGGCCATAGTCGGTCTCATCACAGATGAGGACGGGTCAAAGTACAGACAGTGGGTACAAAGCCTTGAAGACTGGTGCCAGCAGAACCGTCTCAGGTTAAATGCAGGGAAAACAAAGGAGCTGGAGGTGGACTTTCACAGGTGCAGACCCACCCATTGACCCCAGTTAACTTACAGGGAACTGATGTGGAGATAGTGGACTCTTATCTCCACATAGTGGACTCTTATAAGTTCACCTGAACCATAAACTGGACTCGGGTCACAACACTAATGTTCTTCACAGGAATGGTCAGAGCAGACTCTACCTGATGAGGATCCTGAGGTCTTTTGGAGTGCAGTGGACGCTCCTGAAGATGTGTTGCATAGTTGGAGAGCTCTTTCAGTGACAGACTGCTGCATCCTAGATGCTCAAAGGAGCACTTCTGTAGGTCCTTCCTCCCAGCTGCTGTTAGACCTTATGATGCCTTCTGGTCACAACAGACTCAGTAACTGTTTACAAACATGCCAATGATTGCACGGCTTCTTGATCCGAATAAGAATTATTATACTGTCTCTCAAATGGTACTGTCTATATGCACACTTTTTAGCTTCTCAGGGAATGCAAAATGCTGTTTTCCTTTTTTTAACTTCAACATTTCATGTCTACATGTATATGCCTTATTATGTCTCAATAATTGCACAGTATTTTTTCCTCTTCTGATAAGTAATTCTCTTCTGCTTTACAGCTTATTTTAAATGTATATATTTTTTAAATTAATCAATATTGCGTGTAAGTCTTGTGTCTTGTTTTTGCCACTGTCACACCTCTCTCTTCTATTCATGTCATGTTGTATAGATAGACAACAACGCTGTCTTTTCTATGACTATTCCATGAAATTTTGAAAGAAATCTAAATCTAAAAGATTTAGATTAACAAATGTACATATTTGAGCCTGTGTGTATATCTTTTGCCATTGAAGTTGTATTTCGCATGATTATTCAATAAGAGAAAAATAACAATTGAATATATCATTAAAAGGCCCAAAATGAGCATGGCCTCTGTGTCAGTAAAGAGTTTACGTAAGGTTCTGGAAGGAAGATGCTGAGTTATTTTTATTTTCTCTGCCAGGTAGGCGGGAGAGAAAACAAGCTGTTTTGCTCTAGATCTAAAACTTAGATGGTGCCAAATGTTTAAAATGTAAAAAGAAATCACGAACAAACACATAAAAGGACAAGAAAAAAAAAACACTTCATTTCTTGAACCTGAAAGTGACATCCAATTAATTTGAACAGAACCCTGCTTGGCTTGGCAGCGTCAGCTGGTGTCGGTCACACTGTGAACCCAGAGTCAAGTCCTCCATCCCTCCTTAAAGGCCCTTTCATCGAGGACATTACAGAGAGCAGAGGAGGTGGCAGCTCAGAAAGACCTGGGGAGCAAAGGTGGAATAGACCCTGGCAAGCGGCCCGGCTTTTTGTTCCTTCCTCCTCCTCCTCCCCTCCTTTTCATTCTCTCCTCCTCTTCACCTCTCGCTTTCAGTTCGCAATTCCTCTAGTTTCTTTCCAATCTTTTTAAGTCCTTGTGGTTTTCTTCTTCTTTTTTTTTTTTTTTTACTTGTTCTTTGTCCTCCTGTGCCCCATTTCCTCCTCTTTCCTTCCTTTTAATGTCAGGGATCTCTGTGTCCCTCCCAGGTAGGTCTGTGACAGAGAGCAGTGATGTGCCAGGAACAAGAAGCCCCCACTGTGCCGTCATTTTCTTATCATCATCACAAGCAGTGACAGTGGGAAAACAACAAAATCTATATCAACGCAGAGTTGTGTTTGTCTGTACCCCGAAGGACTCTCTGTGGCCTCTTTCATTGCGGCTCGCCCTGTACACACACACACACACACACATCAGCTCTCTTTCCTAAACTGGGAGTTGAGTGCCACCCTCGTTGTGGAGCTAATGTGGCGGAAAAATGCGGCCAAGGATCTCACCCCTCAGTCACTCAGACCGACGTGTCACACAGCGGCCGGCCGCCCGACTTCCCCCTGGATGAGCGTCAAAGCTCCAGTCTGGCCATTTCTGGCAATGTGCTTCTCAGCGTCCGACTTCAGGTAAGCTCCTCTCAGAAGAGAGCTCACATTAAAAACTGCTGCTGTAGCAGTCTGAGTTACTCATCTCACCTGGCTTCTCTGCTGCGTTAGTTCTGACCAATTTCCTTAGCAGCCCCTCTGGGCGTCCTCAGAGGGGAGAAAACAAGCAGCAGGAGTTATTTTGTAACTGCATCTGCAGTGGATGGGATCTATGAAAGACATTACAGTAAGATAAGGCAAAAGAGAAAGAATTTAAAATAAGAAACCTGATAAGACTATCTTTTACCCCTTTTCACAACTTTTTAACACTCTTAAGTTTATTTTTCTTCCTGTAAATGCCAGCGCTACATTTGTTTTTGGCCTCTGCAAGTTCTGTCTCCTGTACTGACTGCAGCTGGAAATGACAAAAAAAATCCATCATCTGTTCTCTTCAGATGAGCCGATGAAGTATTTTTTTCCTGTGGGCGGGTGCACACGGGTGCTTTTGGACTAATATGATCCACATACAGAATGCAGCTAACAAGCTATGAGTATCGTGAAAAAGTTGAATGTATTTCATTGCTCTTTTCAGAAAGTGACTAATATATTCTACACGTTCCTTACACATAGAGTGAAATATTTCAAGCCTTCATTTCTTGTTATCTTGATTATTATGACTTACAGAAAATGAAAGCTCAAACTTGAGATCAGAACATTTGAATATTACACAAGATCAATGAACTAAAAATTCTCTTTATTTCAATGCACTCAATACTTTTTTGTGCCTCGGTTTACATTACTGCCTCAATCTGTGGTTGCATGGAGGTGATCAGCCTGTGCTTCTGCTGAGGTTTGATGAGGCCCAGGTTTCTTTCTGCAACAGTGCAAACGGTCTTCAGGTCACAATTGAACCAACTTCTGGTACCTAGCGGTGCGGGCTGGTGGCAAGTTCTGCTGGGAAATAAAATCAGCATCCCAATAAAGCTTATCAGCAGAGTCCTCCAGACTCCGGGACCTTGATTTCCAAATGAAATGCAACATTAGCATTTATCTGAAAAAGAGGACCACTAAACAACTGTTCTTCCTCTCCGTAGCCCAGTAAAGACGCATGCAGATCCTGAGTAGGAGTCCTCTGTGCGTAGTGGCTCTTGATGCGCTGGATTTTTTTTTACAATAAAGGTCTGAAATATTTCACTCTGTGAATCTATTTTATATTTCACTCTCCGTAAAGAGTGATGAACACTATTGAACGTTTTCAAGATATTCAAAATCTTGGAGTACCTGTATGTCTCAAACATATTTAGACATACAGCACACACTGTATTATAGGTTGGAGTTACTCTTAGGATTAATGACTGCTAGCTTAGTGTCATTGCTCCTAAAAACCAAGTTTAAATAAAGTGGTTTGGTTCTAAAGTTAACTAACCCTTCCGGCCCCGCTTTACGAGGACTGAATCTGCACTGACATTGCAAAGCAACCAGACTGGGCAGAAGAAACATGTTGGTCAAAGACAAAGATCAGTTTAAACCCAAATGTACAGAAAGGTTTCTCTTTGCACCCATCTTTAAGACCTACACTGTCAGCAGAAAGTATTCACACCTATCAACTTTTTTTCCCATTTTGTTGTGGTACAATCTATTCAAATGTTTTCTTCAAAAGCAAACCGACACAAAATAGCACAAAGTGAAAAACGTGTTTTCAGACATTTGTTTAAATGTCTAGAACAGTTTAGAAATAAAATAATAAAGCCATTTAAAAATTAAAATTTCAAGCACTCGTCCATGCTCATAAACCAAGCTACTGAAACAATTCTGCAAAAGAAGAATTGGCAAAATTTCTCCACCGCAATCTAAAAACCACTTCATAGCTAGTTATTGAAATCTAATGTTTTAAGGCAGTTGCTGACGGCAGTTATAATGAAATGTGTTTGATTACCTTTCCGTTTCTGTGTCCGTTGAACTTGAAATAATCTCTAAATAATATCTAATAAAGCTTTTTCCATATATAAATCAAGCGGAGCACTAAAGCGGAAGCAGTAATGCACAACTTGTGAAAGTAAAATCTGTTGGGCTCTCGTTGGCGTTAAGACAACAATTCTTAATGCTACACTGTCAGACAGGGCACACAAAAAATTTAAAATAAAAAAAATTTGAAGGGGAGCAAATACTTTTGCACAGCAAAACGCCTATGTTTAAAACTCCAAAGTAGAAGCTCAGAACTATGAAGGATGAGATGTGTACTAATTGGTAGAATTGGATATACCTTTAATATTTGCAAATGAAAATGTAAAAAGTTAAGCTGGACGTAAACTCTATGCTGGCTTTGGATCCAGGGAATTCTGCTTTGTTGCTTCTACAATCTTTATCTCTGTTCCTCCGATGCAGCTACCTGCCTTGTCATCTCAATTTAGGAGCTGATCTCTGCACAACAAACAGTTATGAAAACTGCCTCCTCCCCCCTAGCCACACACAGCTCTGTGATAGAAACCTGTCTATATCCTTAAATATTATTGTAGACCCAGAGTGCCAAGAAGAACTTTCTAATAATCCTAAAAATCTTCCGGGCATTTCCGGCACATTCTCCCCTCCTTGCCGGCCCTCCCCCTCTGTTTGGGGCACGAAAACAGTTCAACACCTTTCTCCAAGGTAATGTGGAATGTCATCACCAATCCTCCTGCTGTCTTTTCTCTGAAGTCAATATTGTGCCAGAAACACAAAATGTCAGCAGGGAAATTTTCTCCGCTGCCGCTTGACCTAGAAGGCAGCGCACGTCGGCGGGGGGGTGATGGCGTGTTTGCCTGTGTGTTGCGAGGCAGAAAAAAAAGTGCCCAAGTGTATAATTTATTGTTTAACACATATAGCCCCGAAGGGGAAATAATTGACAAAAGAATCCAGATCCATCCCTGATTGCATTTTAAGGGCTTCCATAACGTTGTCCATATGTTTCGGCACATTGTGCGTTAGTTAATCAGTGGGAATGTGGAGTCCAAACCCTCAGGCAGCTGTGATGGGTGTGTGTGTGCGTGTGTGTGTAATCTATGAACTCCACTGCCTGATGTCTCCCTAAAACACACACACACACCTCAACCATCCACCCTCAACACCTTATCACCCGCCTGCAGAGCCGCCCAGCCTGCATAAAAACTGGGCCATGCCTTATATTTCTTTATAGAGGTGTTTAACAATTCATTCTCCCCAGTTTTAATAGTGTCTGCCCTCTGCCTCCAAATCCCCCTCCCTTCCTCCCACACTCCATCTAAACCTCCATTTCCACCTTCCAGCCGAGTCTTCCTTCTCCCCATCTCTCCCCTATTGCCAGGCATGAAGCTTTTGAAAATGGATATCTATTCATTTGGTAGAAACGCTGCCTCCGGGGGATTTTTTGTCTCGCGGCGAGGCAGATTTCTTTCATGTTTGTTCTCTGTGTGACACACAACATCCTTCTCACTCCTAAATCTTTGACTGTCGCCGTCTGCCAGATCGGTATCACAAAAGAAATAAATAAACCAGATGCGTTGCCACTTTTAACACGTAGCTCTGCTGTTTCGCCTTTTGTCAGGACTAGCAGTTGCTGCTTTGACCCGTGACAGCGGTAAAAAAATAAAAGTAGAAAAATTAGAGAGCGCTGTCAAACATTCCTACCCTCTAACCCAAACCGACCTTTTGTTGTGCCGTAACCAGATGGCCCAGCAGCCCATGCAACGCACGTGTGTGTACGTGGATTAGTCAATCTTTTTACCCCAACAACAGGGGCCTTTTCAGTCAGATAAGGCAGCCGGACTACAGCGTGCAGGCCATCATCACCATAAAGCGGACGCTTGATGTTAGAGAGTAAGAACAAAGGAGGGATGAAGGAACACCAGACAGAGACCCAGTGACAGAGATACTGCTATTGATCTGCCGTTGCCACAGCTCACCCCATCCTCCCTACCCCAGTGTGGATGAGAGACGCGAGGCCTCGCCGTGGGTTTCCAGCAGCAAAGCTGAGCTCAAGCAGAGAGTCCTCATTAAGCTTGAAAAGGTGGAAACCGAGACGATAAGCCTGGTGCATGAGGGAAGGATCAGAATCAAGGATCATAAGCTCCCACAAGAATGATGGCTCCATCCAAAAACCACAGACAATGCCAAACATAGAAACTAGATCATTATTCAGTAGACTGCAATCAGTCAGTCACGTTGGAGTTCCGAGAATTTACAATTTGATGTTTGGCCACGACAAGAACAGCAAAAGACAGTCAATAAACTCCAGAAACCGAAATGCTTCAATGCTTCAGTTTAGTGGAATCCAGCATATTTTAAACAGACAATTATTATTTGAATAGCTCAAAATGTGCTGTATATCGGTTAGTTTTTGTGGTCTCCAGAGGAACCATGAAGTTAAATTTGGGATTTCCTTATATAATCCCAAAAAAATACTTCGTAAAGAAACCTTTGCGTGTACGAAGTCAAGATCAGGAAATTTTGTTCTGCCATTTCATTGGTAGCAACAAACTAACTTGAACTGGAGAATTTTGTAATAGGAAGCAGTGAAACCCCACATAGCAAATTCCTGATGTGAACGCGGCCTGATTTTTGTCTGACACCTTTATTATGGCATTACAATGTTATTGTTGAATACCACGGTGATGATATTGATTTCAATTAAGTCACAAGTTCTACACTTTTCTCCTTTTTTCCCCAATTGCTGTTATTTTAATTCCTCTTCAGCATCATTGTGAGTTAAGACAGTGCTAGGTGTTGGGATCAAAGTCGATCTAATTGGCCTAATAAATTATGAGGATGCACTGCTTGCAAACATTGTCTTCAAGCAGTTCTTTGTGATAGTTTTACCACATATTGGCATTGATATGATTACAGGAATTTTAAATACTGCTATGTAAATAAGTTATATAACTGAACTCATGATAGTAAATGCACTTATAAGGTACTATTGGCCAGTCACATGACATTTACAACAAGAAACCTAATGCACTGAAGTATTTTCAGCATTGAACCGGGAGGCTTTGTCATTGAGCCACATTTTGACAATAACTCAGACATGAAATGCTCCATCAGCGTACTAAACAAAAGCAGATTTGAACAGATGATGGGAAGTTGATAATAGGAACCTTGATAACACACGCATACAAAATTTAACTGTGTAAAACAAACCTTGCCCATATCCAGATTGGTTACAACTGTTCAAAGTCACTAATGCTCTTAAGCTGACATTCAAACAATAATTTGGGAAATAAAACAACCCAAATATTGAAGCCAATATGAGGATTAACAACTATATCAGAACCATTTACAGTTGATGTTCAGCATGACTACCTCTGAAACTCATAGTTGGTCTAAAACCTCTTCATCTGATCAAACAAAGCCATCACCATGCAAAGCTGAATTCCTCTGTGGCGCTGTGTTTGGTGTCAGTGTGACCGTGGAACTGGGTTGGCCAGGTTGCCAAGTTACTTCAACTAGATCTTTTTGGGAAGAGCTTTCTGCACAGCTTAACTGAGTTATTGGCAAAATCAGCACATGTGTGAGTTTATTCCCCAGAGCTGGTCACAGGTTTGCAGGACTGGGGATTGTGAGTCAGAAATGTAATCTGTGAGTTACGTTTAACAGTAAGCTCAGTTCTAGTCAGATCTAAAGGTTTAGGAAGATAAGACTGATAAGAGGAAACATCTAACATTGTTTCACCATATTGAAACCTTTGGATATATTTACTGCATATTCTTTTCTTTTAAGTAGCAAAAAATTGCCTTTGTTGTGTTTTGTAAGTTTTTTCATGCTTACCTCAAGGAGAAAATGCATAATCTCGCTGTTGATAGTGTTCGATAAGGCCTGCAATTATTTTATATGCTCCAGGAAAAGTAAGTTAACTGTTGCTTCCATGTGCTACAATATAATTTTCCTCCCAATGGTTTTCTTTGGAAATAAAGACAACATCCAGTGGTGAATGGAAGATCATAGCTGCCTGTCATGGACATTAAACTGCATGACCAACTGCTAAGAAGGAAACCGAGCGACCAAGCTGACCGAGTGATGCACGTGATGCGGTGTGCTTGAAGACAAAGACTGAGCAGTAGAGCCAATAGCAGGGCATCTTAGTGTTAACAGGGATGGACTTTTACAAGGAAGAGACTGATGAGTGTTTATTTCTGAGCAGCTCTATAGCAACCTCTATGAATTCAACTGGATTTACCTGTGGCGATTGCAGCCAAAAGCTGTGGGTCTGCTGTGAAACCTATATACTGATGCTGTGGTCAATATCTGTGCTAAAAACCCAAATTAGTGATAGAAGTATTGGAGACTATCACCAAAAGTTTTGCTTCATTGCATATGTTTGATTACATATGAAATTATAAATTACTTGTTACTTGTCTACAGTTCTGTCATCAGTCTTAAATTAATGGCAGTGTTCCCGGAATACGAAAGCATACGAAACCATAAAGTATGTGCAAATGGCAAACCAGGCATGTTTATTAATTTGGTAATATGGTCAGGTTAGATTCTGTCAGTCTAGTCTGAAGGTGTTCTCTCTTTGCTCCAGAAAACATGAAGTCAATATAAAGACACGGCTCGGTGCACGTCTGTATCAGATTTAACATCACATTTTATATGTCAGATTTCTAAAACGAATCACACTGAGCAGCAACTACTGTAATTACCCTCAGGGAGAAATTGGAAATGCAATTATATTGTCTAAATGTCACACAACACAGCAGACTGCCTTCGTACTCAACGTTCCTGCCACTGATTATCGAATGTTGTATCCATGATACAGTTAACAGAAAAGAGTTAATATCTTTTTATTCCAATACTACGTTTAAAATATTCAAAGGTTATTTCACACAGTACAGAAAAATGACAAATAAATAAAGTTGAGTGGGATAACGGACGGAGTGAGGTGGTCTTTTCAGTATAAATCCCCTCTGATTAACCTCCATGGTGGAGATAAAAGCTGCGATATGCCTGAAACAACTTAATGATGTCAGGCAGAGTGTAAAACACACACCGGCGGCTTTATACATTATGCACCAAAGGCCAGCAGAGGGACTCCCGCAAAAAGATAACATGACCATACCCCTAGGAGAGAAAGGGAGCAGAGAGACGACAGGCAGACAGGCACTTAAAGAGAAAAAGAGGCTAGAAGGAGACAGAGGAGGAAACGAGAGGGTCAGTCGTGAGAATTTTACAAGAGTCTATCATCTACAGTACATAGTTGACTAAGGGATGATGGAGGAGGAGGGGGAGGAGGCCACTCTAGAGGCCCCTGAGGGCTGTTCACACAACTCCCATTAATTTGCTCATGATTCAGCGCAGAGACAGAGAGAGACTGTGAGAGCTCAGCCTCTTTACTGGATCATCTGTGGGGAAGTTTTATATGTTATGTAGTCAGGAATAATTTAAGAGTTGTAGTCAAAGTGAACACAGTGCCTCAGAGATTAATTAGCTTCTTTGAAGTAGTCAGGGATTTTATGTCTTACTGACTTCTGGGTGGGTTGCTGATAGGATTAGATGTTAAAAATCCTAAAGAAACTTAGCTGATGACTTCTTTATTAACCAAACTTTAATGCTGGAAATGGAGATAGGGACATTTCTCTGTATTCCTAGATAACATATCTTGGTTCTGTATGTTGTTCATAACATTGTTTTTCAAAGTTGGGTCCCTGACCCTACTTGATGTCCCAAATCAACAAGTGTAAGGACTTGAGATCCATCCATCCATCCATCCATTTTCCAAACCGCTTAATCCCTCATGGGGTCGCGGGGGTTGCTGGTGCCTATCTCCAGCGTTCACTGGGCGAGAGGCGGGGTACACCCTGGACAGGTCGCCAGTCTGTCGCAGGGCGACTTGAGATCCTCTTCTGAAATATAACTATGATAGGAAAAACTTGTTTATACACAGCACATTAAAAGAACTTTCAACAATAAAACTTTCCTTTTTGATAAAGCTTATAGTTAGAGCGGCTTAGGTTATCCTGAGCTATCTATGTAGTTATGCTGCTAGAGGCTTAAGCCGGGCGTACACTATACGAGTTTTTGCCCTTTTCGGGCCGATTCTTCAGTCGTGCGAGCATTTTTTGAATCGGGCCGAATTTCAGCTTGATCGTAGAGGGGGGGAGGAGGGGCGACTGGCTTCTCACGACTACCTCCCGATCAGGAATTGGACGGTCGGTTGAAAATCAAACATGTTTGAAATTCAGTTGGCCGTCGTGAGGTTTTCGTGAGCGCATCCTGCTGTTCAAGCAGAGCTACGAGGGGGCGCCCTCCCCTCCTCCTCTCCCTCACCGCCAGAGCCCTGGTCTGGGTCCCTGTCACCCACCGGGGCACGACGTACAGTGTGAGCACTCCGGTCGCGTCCGAGCGTCGCGCCGTACAGTGTGAGAACACAGATCGTGAGCGGTGAACTTTTAAACCCCGCGGTTCCGTCGCACAGTTTGAGATGTATATAAGTACCACGACTGAAAAACTCGTACAGTGTATGCCCGGCATTAGGCTGCTGGAGGACATCAGGGTCTATTTCTCTCACTCTGCTGAGCTCTCCTACTGTTCTTCAATTTGCATTGTTAGTTATTACTTTTAACTTTATGTTCTATTTGCCTTTTTTCTCTTCATATTAGGTACAACTGGTCTGGCTTTCTGTAAGCTGTGACTCCATCCAGGGGGCAGATCATTTGCCATTTCCATAAAACATAGGAAGGATTCTTGGATCAATGTGTGCTTCTGTGCTTTTTTGTTTCTCTGTCTTCTCAAATCTCGTCAGTCGCGGCAGATGGCCGCTTACCCTGAGCCTGCTTCTGCTGGAAGTTTCTTCGGTGTTAAAGTGGAATTTTCCTTTCCACTGTCACTTCATGCATTCTCAGTATGAGGGATGGCTGCAAAGCCATCAACAATGCAGACAACTGTCCAATGTGGCTCTACGCTCTTTCAGGAGGAGTGAATGCGGCTTATCAAGACAATCAGCAATCTGCTGAGTTTCCTTAGATAGGAAACTTTTTGACCAATCTGTCTGGATGATATGATTGAATTTGACTTTGTAAAGTGCCTTGAGATTACATGTGTTGTGAATATATCAATAAAATTGAATTGAATTGATATAGACAGGTAGGGAACCCGATATTCGATCCAGACACGGTCCTGCGTTTAGACGATTTATTAGAAAAAACCTCTTAAGCAAATACTTATTCACGGGAGAGGAGACAGGTCAGATGGCTGAGGCTGGGGTTGAGTCCCAGGAACAGGCTTGGGTCATACACAAGAGGCCTGAACTGAGAAAGGCACACAAATCCAAAAGGCAAGACTCATAGTGAGTACATTGTGGGAACAGTCCAGATTGTGGTCCAGAAAACAGAAGTTTAGGTAGATGTTCAACAAGAGCTTGGCTAGGCAGGAAAACCCAAACAATGTGGTAAACATGCATAAATACTGCTTGATATCTATTCGCTGAACACTTTAAATTATCTACAGGTAGAGTGTGTGAAGCTTAATTTACCAAGCATGGTAGAAAAAGCAGGATGAAGACAGCTGACAGGCGACAAACAACAAAATATATAACGCTATGGGCTGGCATGACATTCGCACTGCCATGTCTTCACCAAAACACAGTATCAACACAAACATATCTGCCTTTATATCAAAGCAGAAATGCGAAAAATATTCCTACTGCTACTAAAATCACATAATGTGCAAATGATTAGAGATCACAGCAAGATGCACATTAAAAGAACTTTCAACCGTAGGAATGGCATGATTGAAAATTAAATAAGTATACATAAATGTGATGTGTTCTAGGAAATGAAAGGCTATCTTAAAAGATAACTGAAAAGTAGAGCTGAGTCAATCATTCCGGGACATTAGTAAGGAACAGTGGTGGGCACAGTCACACTAATATGAAAATAACTTTTTGGTTATGGCATTATCGTTCACACTAAGTTTAGAAATTATTTGCGGACCAGTTAACATCCATTTTATTGAGTTTGCATAACTGTAAGTATGATAACGTTTACAACAAGATATTGATCCAATGTTTACGTCACTGTCCTAGCTCTCAATACACATTCACACAGACTTCTCTAAGCAGTAGAAGTCACAGCTCCACAAAAAAAACATTGTTGATAGCTATGCTGTCATTGTCTAATGTTTCTTCTTCTTCTTATAATGCAGTCGGTTCCCATTTCTCAAAAGCAGAGACGCTGGTATCAGCCGCTTTGTTCTGTAAACAGTGCACCGCTGTGAGACCTTAACTCTTTAATTAGTTGCAGATCGGAACCCTTTGTATTTTTTCAACGATTTTGTACAAAACATTGGGAGTCTTACTGCCTGGCTGCCCTATGGCAATCCTTGACGGACATTTAACCAGCATGCATAAAATAGGAAAAACTTATTTCTACACAGCAATGATGAAACCAATTTTTATTTAGGCTTTTCAATCAAAAATAGTGCACATTAAATATATGATCTCATCTATGCTACAAGAATGAATAACCCAAAAAGTCTTGAGTTATCTCACATTTGTTAAAGAGTCGAAAACAGTGGGGAAACGGGACGTCAAGAAATGCTCAGTATTGTGTTCCAGGCTTCCAGCAGTGTTGCCAGGTCCAGTTATTATCAGCGACTTTGGGCTGGTTCATTTATACTGTTTACCAGGAGGTGAGATTTTTAGAGGTGGTTGCTTGGCAACACTGGAGTGGCTTGCTGACTCATGTTTTTTTCTAAATGGTGCGGTCTCGGCACAGAGGGATAGAATATTCTCCTCATAAGTTTCCGCTGCTGTGTAAAGTTAAAGTTTAAAAGTAATTCATCCTTAAATAAAACAGCTATCCCTCAAGCATGCAGTACTGCACATGTTCGTTGTGTGTGTGTGTACAGCACATTTTGTCTGAAGATGTGTGACACAGACTGAATGACAGCTGGTGGTTATTGGTTAGCGGCTAGTGTTAGCTTCCTCAAATTTCTTTATTTATCATTGATTTAATGGTAATGAACCTAATATTCTAGTTTGCGGAATATGAGTTTGCGAAGCTAACTTTTTGGTTAGCTGTGCCCACCACTGGTAAGGAATGTCTGGGTGTCTGGGTAACTTGCTTAACTTAATATAACCTTTACACATAAATACTGCAGTAGCAAAATATATCATATTTTTTTCCATAAGAAAAAATGCTATAAGTCTCTAATTATTACTAGCTGTAGCACTATCATAGAGACATCAAGATAAAAAGAATACCACACTGCTAGTTTGTACACTGTTTGTGTACAAACTAGCTTTAGCACTGCAGCACCGCTAGCAGCTACAGGACGTTTGAAAAGTGGCAATTAAAAGCACCGTTATATCCTTTGTACGATTTTTGCCTGTATGTGGCAACAATTAGGCAGCTGTTTTTAGAAAGTGTTTTGTTAATATCAACTATTATAAAAGTAACTTTTTCAGTTAGTCTAAAAAACTATTTTCAATAACCAGAGATGAAGCAAGTTTGTGTTCTTGAAATTATCATTTTTCTGTGTTACTTTCAATAATTCTGTTGTTAAACCTTTGTGTTGTACAATTTTGTATGCTGCAAATGTTGACATATCAGTGATCCCCCAAACGGAATACAATAAACTGATTCCCTCTCACAAGGGTGAATGAAATATGTCACCTAGGGTTTTGTATTAGATAATATATACTACATTTTGCTAACATTTAACATAACAAGGTATCCAAAAATCCATGCAATCAAAACATATTACTATCTAAAGGGTTGTGAATCTAAGAAATGAAAACCCTATCATAGTAGGAAAAAAATGCAATTTTTAGCAATGAAATAAAACAACCGCATATCACGCTAAGAACTACACTTAAAACAAAAATATTGTGCTGAGTTACACATCCAGAAACAAGATTAGCTAAACCTTGCATTTGGCTGTGGTAAGAAGACTAACACCATGGTAACAGAGTATCAGACCTCGAGAGTTTTTAATAGAAGCCACGTTTACAAATCTGTCCATTTTCAAATACGGTTATATTTATCAATGTTAATTTTTTTTAAATCTCTCCACAGAGAATTTTTGCCTGGAATGGTTTAGCAGACAGAGAGGAAGCCACCAACAAGATCCCTTTTTACTGTCTGGACACGTTTTTAAGCTGTCGCAGCAGCTTGAAAACGTTCAAGGGTACAGGAGGATCTACTGTTGACTTTCATGATATGAAAGCACAGAGCCATTCAAATAATTCCTCTGAAGAGGGGAGCGATTGTGTCTGTGCCTCCATCCAGACCCAACAGCCGCTACTCCATCTCTGCGGCTCTTGAAGATACAGCTGTGGCTCCTATGATGGACTCGAACCTGGCAATCAGTAACACTACAAGCCCCTGGTGCCAGTCTTTGAGCGATGGAATGTGTGCTGCCAAGCGCTGCTTTCCTCTTGCTGTGCAGATTAGAGATGCATCTGTGGGGAAACTCCAGTGTTTTTGGATGCTACCCCGTACCCCTGCTAAGCAATGTCTGTAATGCAATTCACTGGTAACAGTGCTATTTGGTCCTGTGCCCTATTGCTAAAGAAGTTCAACTTCATGGATTTACTGAACAAACATCACACCACTCTTACATTAATATCAAAGATGATTGCTCTTTGACAGAGTTCTTCTATTTTTGCTTATTTGTCACACTTACATACTATATTAGATAAGCAAACATGCTTTAATAACAGAGAAAGATAACCTGAATAAATGCAAAATGTGTCATGATTATTTTAGTTGTTTGGGGTAAATAAAAATCCATACTAGCCTGGGCCTATGTGAAAAAGTAATCTCTCTACTTAGTTAATGAACTAATTATTATTTACCACATTGTTTGGAGACCTGAGCTCAATTCCCCCTAGCCACATCTAAAATCAAGAAATAGCTTAAGTAGGATCTGTTTGACAACATGAAGCAGGCTAAAAGATCTCAAAAGTGAGAAATTGCTCCCCCGTTGACATCCATCAGAAAGGTTTTGCAAAGCCACACCAATGACTTTGAAATACACTCAAACCATAGTGTGAGATATTACCCACAAAGTGAGAAAATCACATTATGACTAATCTTTGAGGTAAAAAACATCAACATCTAATGGTCTACAGACCTAAGGCAGTTATAATCACTTTTAATGAGTCAGCAATATGTAAAAGACTGAGCAAGAATGGCATCAGTCTGTTCACGCTTAGAACCCATACAAGCATAACTGGCTGAATTAAAACAATTCTGCAAAGAACAATGGGCAAAATTCCTCAAAAGTGATGTAAAAGACCCATCGCCTGCTAGCGTAAATGATGACGGTGGTTGTTGAACCAAAAGATGGGACAACCAGTTTTTAGAGTAAGGAAGGGTATGTTTTTCACAGCATTGAATGTCACTACTCAAAATGTGTCATCAGCTTCACTGATTGACCATGTGCTTAAAATACCCTCAATGACAAACAGCAAGATGTTTACCACATTCTGTTTATTTTTCTCTTTTAGTGCAGTCTCTCTTTTTTCTTGTGAAAGGGGTCTTTCATCTCGAGGCTTTCGCTTTGCTGGTGACTAAGTGTGGACCAGGGCCTGTGTCATGTCTGTGGGTGCTGCAGTGGCTGAAAAGGCCCCGGAGCCGCCCATATATCATCTGATATTGATACGCTTCCACCTCCACACCAAGGCTGACATTTGATTCATAGCTCTAGGTGCTCCTTTGGTATTCCTAGCGGTCAGCTGGGGATCATGGGTAAATATCAATGCTGTGTTAGCTTAGAGCACCTGACTGACATAAGGGAGATTAGTAAAAAATAAATAAATAAATAAACACAACCAGTCAGGGCAGGTAGCCAACTTTTCTTTAACTGGTACGTGCAGGATTGTTTAGTATTTACCCAAAGGCATTCTGCATGCTTTATTTTCAGACAGAATAAATACTAAGACGATGTTAAGGATGCAAAAGTGGACTTTCTGTGGTTTTGTCATTAGTCAAAGAACCAGGCAGAACCTTTGGTTGTTGCCTGCTAAAATATACGATATGGGAAACAAGGTACCATGCCTGGTAAAGAAATGGGTTTGAACCCAGTGTGGTTGCAAAATTCCAGAGCAACGGTTATACAAGCAGCAGAATACAGATTACAAAAACAGACCAATACACCAGAACTTCATTTTTGTTACTTCAATGTTCTTTTATTTTTAAGATCTTACATGTTTTTGACCTGGTAACATGGCGACTAGAAGACATGGATCACCTCGGTACTGATGAATTTTCCCTTCAAATCAAATTACTGTCCTTCTTTTATGTTAAATAAAGGTTTGCATTAATTCATGTTAGACCTGTGCCCTTTTATCATCTGCCTCTTAATCATCCTAACTACAGATGAGGTCATCATGGCTGTTTATACCCCATAGTTAAAGCTTTTACCTTTTACTTTTGACATTCAGAGCCCATATATAAAAAAAGGTAATTACGGTACATATCTAACATCCATCCCGAGCAAGATACTTTTATTACAAGCTAGTTATAGACAAAATATTGAATAGAATGCCCATTGACAAAGGTATGTTTAACATTTAGTGAGTAAAACCACCCTTTTTCTATATCAGGCGAAAGCTTTAAATTGTAAAACTTTAGGATTCAGGTCTATAAATACAAATAATTTATTAATGAATCATTTAATCTACTTGTTAAAGCTTTACAGCCTTTGAAACAGCTTTAACACAGAACTTTAACAACTGAGTAAAATTAAATAAATAAATCTATTTGACATGAAAACCAATATAGACTGAGTTATTGTTAATAACGTTACAACAGTTAAAGGCCAGGATAAGGAACTGGAGGTTTTAAGACTGAAGAAATACAGTGTGAAGTGAGGACAATATGAGATGGTGTATAAAAAAAACCTGCAAAACCATAATTCCTCCATTTTCATGTCCTTTTATTGCACAGCACACAATGTTAATTTCAACTTGAAAAAAATGTAGCGGTCATACTTCAGTTTCTATGACTTGGGGATTAAACTTATGGACTCTGGGCTGTTAGCACTGAGCTAATCACCTTAATAGGAATCAAGGCGTCTATAGCAGTATTCGTTCCTGTAAAGTCAGGTGTTGTAGTTCGGGCTGGATATGGGTCACTGAGAGTTATTGCTTTTTTCTTTGCAAATATGACTTCAGTGCTATCCCTTGTGATAATCACTGGGCTTCTTGTTTTCAACAAATAGTTAATGGATTGAATCTCTTTAGAGATTTTTAAATCATTTCGACCACTCAGTGCTATAGCATATTCACCCAATCGCATACATTCACAGACCAGTACGAAGATCAATAGGCAATTTGGGGTTCAGGGCCTTGGCCTTGGGCACACTGACATGTGGCAGGAGAAAGCTAGAATTGAACCCACAACTTTTGGGATTGTAAAACAACTACTCTTCCTATTGAGCCACAGTTGTCCCAAAGCATGATCTCTGTGTCTTGGGGAGCTGACTAGTTACACAGTTCAGATGGTGCTACCTCAGTATTAAGTCCATGAGAGAGTTCAGGTCTGCTGAGCTGTTTTTTAATGGACATAAAGTCAACTCAATCCCTGATGATACCCTGAAGGTATCTTGCAAGTCCACAACCCTTTAGATCAAATGGTGTTGTCCCTCTGCGAGTAGAAAAGAAAGCTCTACATACATCTTAATGCCATGATCTCTTTTCAAGAATTCAGTTTTGTGTCTATCGCGTGTTGAAATTCTTGTGCTAACATGTTTGTGAGGCTTTGACTGTGGTGCTGAGGAATTTTTCAATCGAGACATAAATGAAACCATAAGGGTTAAAGTGTTAGGACTAAATCCAGCGTACACCTAGACAGAAATACTCAGATCCAAATCAGGGCTACGCATAGATTTAACTTTGAGTTGCTGCAAAATGAGGTCTTTGTGAATCTGTGAGATTGAAATCACATCTTTCTCAGTAGGATATTTCAGTGCAGTCAAGCAGCCTTACCCTCTTCCTCCTTACCGTGCATTAATGGGGAGGGCTGAATGTGGTTTTGCAGTGTCTTGTGGAGAAAACAAACCAAATATTTCGATGATCTTCTTTTGCAGGTTGCCTTTGTTGTTCTAAAATCATAATTTAATCGCTCTGAAAAGATGACCTAGAATTCTAATGCATGGCCACATGAAAGTACACTTTTACAGCCCACCTTGGACACTGCCTTTGCCATCGTATTCTCCATTGACACTATTATCTTGGACTTAGGATTGAGTTGGGGCTGGTCAGAGTCAATAAATATGACAAACAGGACAACCAGGCCCAGGCAGGCACGCACAACTAAAGTGCTGGTTCTACATGGAATTGCTCCCTGGGCGAAAACCCCTCTGAGCGCCATCTCCCTATATATACACAGTATATATATCAGAGCAAATATTAAGGTATACCTTCAAATACAAGCTAGACCTGAAATTAATCACCTTTTCAGCTAGAAGATGTCAAAAAACCTAGGTGTGGACTGCAATCCTTCTAGATTTCATATGAATCAAGGGCAAACACTATTACCAAGCCAGCCCTGCACCTATACCTGACACTGTTTTTTTAGGTGGTTCCATGCTCCTCCTCCTCCATCACATTATCCTTCTCTTTCTCCTGTCCCTCGTCATCTGTCTCCTCCTCCTCACTCCTATGACTGGCATTATTCTTTCCCTCTGCATCAACTCCACGACCTCGACTGAAACTGGTTTCCTCAGCTACAGCTAACAATAACAGCAACAATAATAAACATTATAGAATGTACAATGTTGGAACAAATACCTGATTTTTCAGACTATATGACACACTTTAAATCCTTACATTTTCTCAAAAATTTATGGTGCGCCTTATATATGATTACTACGGAGCTGGTCTGGTGACATGGCCAGAAAAAAAAGTTTACAAGATGTTAACTCGTGGCCAAACGTTACTAAGGTTTGGAAACGAGATAGTACACAGCCACATCAGGCAATTGCAGAGAAGAAAGGTAATTGTGTGCTAAATAGATAAAGTATATTGTATCTTGTGAACAATTTACATCCTCCTTTTTTGCCCTGATGCCGTTCATCTGACATTTTTTGTGCATCCACCTATAACCATGCAGTCTCCCGGGTCCTTCCAGCTCCTTCTGGATGAAGTCAATAACGTGGCCAATGTCCGCATACTCTTTACGTCTCAATCCGTATGCCTTCAGCACCTGAAGTGTCTCTTACTTATTATCACTCGGCGTTTAATTGCAAGAGATTGCAGGATGTCATTATAGTTCATTCCAAGGTTGAAATAAAATGAAATCAAGTCTATGTTCTCCATGTTTTTTCAATGTATGCTACACCACCATAAAGGAGCTCCCTCACAAATAACTTGTGGCCACAACTTATCTATCTCGTTCCCACGCATTAGTAACTCGTGGCCACGACTTAACATCTTGTAAACATTTTTTCTGTCCATGTCACCAGACGGGCACCGCAGATTACCGTTGTGCTTTCTGACCGATTTTATGTGGTACAATGTGCTCAAAAATCTGTTAAAATGTGTAAGTACGACCTTGGTTAGCAATGAAGCCACTCTGCTCAATGGATATTCAGAGCATTACGGTACACTGTGTCACCACCACATCGGACTCCTGAGCTGTCTACAAGACTGCCTGACTGTAATGTCTAAACTAGAACTGCAAGTGACCGCACGGAAATGACGCGGTCTGCTCATGCGCTCTTCGTTATCAGATAACCGAGATAAGGAAAAACCGAGCCGAACCCACACATGGAAATGGTCTGCATTTAGCGCGGTCTGGTTGTGTCTGGCTCGGTTCAGTTCAGTTTGCGTTCCATTTACACTCGATTGTTATGTCGGTTACTGAGCTCGGACTGGTCTCGGCTTGGTTTTCCTGGTCAGCCAGTATGGATTGACATTCATTTAAATTGATAAAACAGCGTAATTATTTATATGCATGTAGTGCAACCTTTAATGTTCTGTGCGCACTGAACACATCCAAAACACACTCATATGGCAAGTCTGGGGATGGGATGATGCCATGTAGGGCCACGCCTGCGTTTTATTATTGGGTAGAAAGAAAAAGAAAAACAATTCGACCACCGACCGGTCCGGCCTGAAACAGACCGGCCGGTCGGGAATCCTCCCGAGCCTTCCTGGCCACCTCGCCCCCTGGTGTGACTGACTTTAGCCACTAATTCTGTTAAACAATTGCACTAGAGTGGATCCCCGCAGCCCCGTTTCCCGGTCCATTTGAGAGACCCAGAGGTGAACTGCTCCTCCTCATGGTCTTTCCTCGTCTCATTTAGCCTACAACCTGTCAGCCTCTGTGCAAAGTGCAGGGCTGCAGCATCTTCTCACAGCAAGCAGGGCGCCTGCAGCTGTGAGAAGTGATATGATAGATAATGGGAAACAGCTTTTGGGGCGCAGATTATTTTTAATTTCTTTCTTGTTTTTTTAACTGCTCGTACCGCCCCCCATGTGTCGTTGAAAAAAGTGCCACCCTGGTCAGCTGCCCGGTTCGCCTGTGCCAAGAACCGCTACTGCATACATGGACGCACCTCTAATTTCTCTTAAATACAAAGGTTTAGGCTGTGGGAGGGAGCCACAGAACCTGCAGAAACATGCATTCATAGGGACATTATTACAAACTCAATGCAGAAAAAACGTCCTGCTGCAAGAAGAATGCTGGAAATTATTAGAGGTAACAACCGTGGTACAATGCTGCCCGTATGCTACATTGGAAGTTGCCTTTGACTACATAGCACAGTACTGTAGGGCTTTCCAGCGGTTTAGAATAGGATTTCCTTACAGATGCAGGTCCATCATTTTGTGATAAATGCTGGTTCTGTCTATGGTGCAATTTTAACAATCTTTTTTATGCTCAACAGTTCCCTGTATTTTTGTTATCCAACTATTTTTGTCCCTCAGTGCTCCTTTCTCCTGTAGAAGACAGGAGTGGACCTGATTTGTCCCTGTAGATAATGGAAGTTTTCATAATGCAACATGCTTATCCTTTAGACAGCCCCTTTGCTCGTTTCTGCCCTGATGAATGCATCTTCTAACAACCATCTCTTAACAGAAGAGGGTATGGAGTCCATGATCCCTCTCAACACCACGCACAGCGTTTTCTTCAAGCACTTTATGCACTTCGGAGAATGCAAATAACCATATGACAGGGTCTTTTGAATATGTCAGAGAAATCAGTCTGGGGCCCCTTCCTCTTTAAAGAAAATTCCTAAAAATCAATGAGGTGACGTTTTCAGAGTAAGCAAAACTCAAGACAGGCTGTAACAAATGCACTTGCTCTCTTTTGTCACCTCTCCGTTCCTGAAAACCTTTGAAGTCAGGCATGTGCACACGCACGGGACAGGGGAGGCATGGCGACACAGTAAAAGGAGAGTCCATTTAGACCTGAGCAGAAAGAGCAGTGATATATTCTGTATCCCATTGTGCATGCTCAGCTTTTAGGCCTAAGCTTTTCGCTTTAAATGTGAAAAAAACACTTCATTGCTTCGCGCAGCTCGGGGCATGAGTCCATTTTTCTAATGCATGTGTGTCAAGCTACTAACAACTGTACAGGAGATCTAAGGCGTTTATGGCTTCTTTCGATTACTTTCTTTTCTCTCCTCTTAAGCGCAAGCAATACCCGCTGTTACCATGTACAGGGAGGTGAAAAACAGAAGCAAATGAGCGCTCAACATATGACAGGGAGATCATTATGTCTCAACCTACAACAACTGCGAGTGCATCTCCCCCGACCACCAGAAAGGCTAATAATACTGTGGGAGAGAGCACTGAGAGCACGTTACCCTGAAGAGCCGGGCTGTTGGTGGGAAGCAACTGCCACAGTTTAACAAGCCAAAGCTTTAAGTGTGTTTCTATAAAGAGGAGCCTAACACAGTCACCGCTGTAAAGGTGACACAAAGAGGTAAAAAAGGAGGAAACTGAAGAAGAGCAGAGAGGGGTGGAGGGAGTTTTCAACTCTCTACTTCTCTGCTCCTAATAAAAGTGGCACGCTATAAATACACTACACACCAGACATGTCATGAATGAAAACGGTAATTTTAAAGCAGTAAAAACAGTTGAACTAGTATAGAACAACATTTGATGCTGTGCTCTGAAAGATAATATATATCGTACTTGCATAGCAGTCTACGTAGAAAAATGAGCCTTCAGGCCGGTGGTGTCTGCAGAAAACAGCTCCATTCAAACACGCTCTATGTAAAACACTGAACGAACTGATGCTTTCCATCTATCTGTCTGTCTGTCTGTCCGTCCGCTGCATTTTTCAAGCACAGAGTTGTGCATCGCGGCACATGCAATCCTACACAACATTTTTAAGGCGTAGCAGTCCTCCGTGAGCATGTCTCCAAATGAAAGATACGAAGAAATCCTGCACACAAAAATCCAAAATCTCTGTTCTTGACGGACCCCTGTAAGCTGATTACATCAACACTCTGAAGACAAAGTTTGTGTGTCCTTCACTGTGTTTTTGGAGTCTTCTCTGTCCTCTCTACCCCTAGCTTGTTATGACAGATGGACTGTCATACAGAAAGTGGTCGCATTGCAGTTTTCCTCCAACGAAAAGTGAGGTGGTTCCTAAACGCTGTTGCTACTTGCTTGCTCAACACGAAGGATGGTGAAAACCTACTGACTTAGTGAAAATTCTCCACTGTCACCAGTTGACAACTTTTAAGCAACTGACACTATAAACTGAATTTGACAGCATTGTATGATAACGAGGATTGAGTTAGGATCTATCTTATTGAATTAGAAATTGCCAACATGATATTGCTTTGATCTGATATCACCTATCTGGAGATGAAAAGGATCCGTTTGTTTTTTAAAGCTGCGAGAGATGACATTGTTGCAAATTTACATTATGTGCAATTTGGAGATGTGTGCTCTTGACTTTGCAGTGCGTAGAGCTTGATTTTGTAAGTGACAAATGATGACGGTGTTGTATTTACTCGTATATAGTTTACATGCATACATCTGAGTTCACATATAACAACACTTCTAGTCAAGTGTCTAATGATCAAAAGTGGTATTAGACTTGAACCCCATCTTAGTGCACCTAATAAATACAGCTAAGTATGTGTCATTTTCAAAGACTAACGGATCAGTGTTAAATTGTAAACAGGTAAATTATTTTGCGACTTCCACCTGAATAAAGGGATACTGTGTGAAGTTTTTGCGCCATGTTCTGTCAGTAAGAGAGATGCCATGCTGGTGTGAGACTTAAAAAAAGCTCATTCAGATTCAGCCCTTTACCTTTCATCTCCATGAGTGCGAAAAAGTATGTGTCCCCGTCATATTTTTGCTGTTTCAGCCCTTTTGTCAAGCTTAAATTGTTCAGCTCAAACAAAGTTTAATATCAGACAAAATAAAACTGGGCCTTTTAGCTCAAGACACCACACAGCCACCACCATGTTTGACAGAGGCAGGATGCTCCTTTTCAGAAATGCTGTATTCGTTTTATGCCAGATTCATTGTTTATTTACAGAAAATATTTCCAAAAGTCAACTATGGGCTACTATGAGATGTGACTTACTTTTAATTCAGTACTAATCGTGTGGCAATTCCAATTTTGTTAAATGTTACAATTTTGTAACATTCAGGTTGGGTTTGAGGGTGTTTTTCCATTAATAAATGAAATCATTACATCCAGCTTTTTGTATTCACTAAAGTTATTTTGGCCTGATATTAAAACAAATTATGACCTGAATCATTTCGGTCTGACAATAAATAAATAAAAATAAAAACCAAGTCTTCAGTAAAAACACAAACACTTTCACAGCAATGTATCTATTTGATTATTTAGGCATGAATCCAACTCACATTTCCAGCTGCCTTCACAAAAATAGTAAAAATGGAGACTTTTATTGTGAAGAAGTTAAAAGGAAATGCTTGTAGTTTTCAGAGTGACAGCTCCAAAACAAGTCATTTCCAACACTTTTTTTCCCCACAGCAGATTAGCTTCATTACATTGTAGCTACGAGTGACTGAGAAGGAATTAGACGGGTTTAAGATAACCAACTTGTTTACCTTACCTGCTGCTTTGCAGAAAACTCTTCTGATGACTGCCACCTTTCTCCTTGATAGGTGGATGCTTCAAAACACCACTAATTTGTTTAGCTGCACTGTAACGCGGCAATCTGCTTCCAGGCTGTAATTCTACCAAAAGAATAGCTGCTTATGTCATAGCAGCATAACAGATGTGCTTTTATTCCTCACAAATGCAGCTGTAAGCAACAGCATGGCACAGCAGCTTCCTCCATGAAACAACCATATTTCTGAGCTTCGTTTTGTTTCCGTCTGTTAATGGATACCTCTACAAACCAGTGATGGACTTCTGAGCATTTCCTGAATGCTGGTTTTGCTTCAGTACTGTTGCTGCTGAAGAGGTTGAACTATAGAAGGTGAAAAGGGTCAAACCTTCAGCGTATACTTTAACGTAGAAAATACCAAACAGAGAACCTTATTATATTTCACACCACAGCAAGAAACTGAGTCAACCTATGTTTATGGTGGCCTGCCAATGTATAACTACTCCTTGATGTGTTGCACATAGGAACTGCACATTATGCCCGTTCTTTATAGCTCAGTCAGACTGGATGGAGCTCTTTGAAACATCTGATTTCAAGTCTTCTAACACCATGAATACTCTTTGATTTAAAAACCATTTGATTGGATTTCTGGCCGTATCTTTAGTGTCCAGCTGGAAGGTGGACCTCCAAACCAGTTTCTAGCCTTTTGCAGCCTTAAAAACATTTTCCTCTGTTTAGCTCAACCCATCTTCCATTAACTCGGATAAGCCTCCCTGTCCCTATGGGGAGGGGGTGGGGGCACTTCCAAGGGCCCCTGATAGGGGTCCCAAAAGAGTATGAGTATAAGTATATATATATATCAAATTAAACTTTTGTTTTTTTAGCTCTTTCATTTTTTTACTTTTGTTTGTAGTACTTTCAGACACTTAAAGAGCACTATAAATAATGTGCATAATTGTTAGAATGTTATCCATCCATCCATTTTCTCTACCGCTTATGGATGGCTTGTACCAGTATAGCGCTTTAACTAGTCTGACGACCCCAAAGTGCTTTACACTACAATCAGTCATTCACACCCTGACGGTGGTGAGCTATGTTAGCAGCCACAGCTGCCCTGGAGCAGACTGACAGAGGCCAGGCTGCCATACATTGGCGCCACCGAGCCCTCTAACCATCGCCAGGGACATATCTCATTTCTCAGCTGTAATATTTTGTCATTAAACTCAGATATAAAATTAACATCTTTTTCATCCATTTTGGAGAACTTGTGCTGACAAAAGAACCTTTTTTGTTCATTTTTGAATAATAGCCTAATTAATATTGTCCCTAAGAAAAAGTTAAATATCGGTTTTGTGCATCCTGGGTGTCCGGAGTGATTATGTGAAGGATTTGATCTTCCTCTTTCTTCGACAGCAGCTCTCAAACTGGAAGCAGTAGATGAAATTTACTCATTTAAATGGGGTGGATCAAATCTGTTTTTTACTTGTTATCAACTCTGGACGCAATCTTTAAAGATCAGGTGCAACACACCCCCTTTTTGCTCTGTTTTGTTTCTGTTGACAAAATTTAGCGGTCGTTATTTGGCATCTTTGAAGATCAGGCCGTATGTCTTCCAGTGGCATTACAATGAAAGGCTGATATGCAGTAGAGTTACTAGTCTTTCATCACTCATATCTCACATATAAGCCAGAAAGTTTCATTTTGGTCTGACCTGAATAGAGCACATTCTTCCACATATATACTGTGTCCCCAGCTTGTACCAAACTGCGTTTGGTCCTTCTTATGGATTTCTTTTAAGACTGTCTTTCTAATTGCCGCTTCCGTGAAGGCCAGATTTGTGCGAGCGCTTGTTATTTTGTAAAAAGATTATCCCGACTGAGCTGTGAAACTCTCCAGATCCTCAAGTGCAACCATGATGCTCTATGCTACTTTCACCAATTGAGCTGTCATTGTATAGTTTGTCAGTTCAGCTGGACAGCTATGTCTAGCGAAATTTACAGTTTTACAAAACTCTTTCCCTTGCTTTCGTAAATGTTATTTCTGATCTGTCTGCTGGGTTCCTTAGTCTTCAGGATTCTTTGTTCAGTGATGTCCTTTAAGAACCCCCCCCCCTACAAAAAAACCCCAAAAAACTTTATTTTGTTTCACAACAGTGCACTACGTTTCGCCAGTCCTTCACATAAAATCCTAGAGAAATGCATGTAAGCTTGTGAGTGTAACGTGACAAAATGTGAAACTTGGAAGTTCAAGGTTTATAAATGCTTATGCAAGGTGCTGTAACCACAGTACAAGCGGTGATGGACTTCTGAGCATTTCTTGAACGTTTATCTTTATTTAATACTGCGACGTTGTTAGAGGAAGAGTATGACACTAGGCACGTGTTTCACCTGCATTCTATCACGTTGCACAAAATCTATCACGCCAAACAAGGAATGACGTTACATCACACGATGCTGCTATGACGCAAGCCTGCCTCTGTTCAGTCTCGTCGACAGACTGCGAGCTTCAGCCTCTGACCGCCTCGCCTTCATTTCAGGATCAGCGGGGGTAGAGGCAGCCGATCATTCTGCACCAGAGAGCGCTACGCAGGCCCTGAAGTTCAGCCTAGATACAGGCTCCAAAAACAGGGCAGAGGAAATGGGTTTGTCATGTACCTGCTGGCAGACAACTAGGTGCTAAAGGAATTGGTGCGTTTTAAAAGTCAAAGAGGTTGCATTCAGCTCAGGTGGCGAAAGTTGTATATCCAACTGAAAGGACAAGTCGGCTAGAGCTTTTAGTAATTCATGATACTTTTAAACCCAAGACCAGACTGGGTCAAACTTTTCTAAGTCACTGGAAGTAACTTTCCTTTTTCCCACCCTCCAACCATACTATAAATGGTGAGTTTACTTCTCTGCTATAACACTATCTGTTAAAGCATTATCACGGTTCTGAACAGCGAATCATCCCATTTACAGAAAAAGAAAACAAAAAAAAAAATTGTACTGAAGTTCATGCTGGTGAGACATCTTAAAAGGTGTGTATGATCTACCTTTATGAATTTGAATGATTGGAACAAATGTTGTAAGGACATGATTTGCTCCAGCCTCCGGGAAGGCTTTTATTTGATCCGATAAGTGCTTCGCTGGGAGACGGAACCGTGCAAGGATATTATGGCTCGCGGCGACCCTGCCTGTCATCTGTATGCAGAGTTCAACACACTTCCTGTATCGGAGGGCGAGAAGTGCCACCAAAGGTCGCCTCAGAAACGTCCTTTTGTGACAGTGACAACGGCAGATGGCATTAACAGGCATCTTTGCGTCTGCCTTTTAAATATAAAGGTGGTGCCGGTGACCCGAATCAGCAATTCAGCCGTTCTGGAAGAAATAAGAAATGAAATTCAACCGATAATAGCAGAGAAAGTGAGAAGTTCAATAGGAGTTCAGCTGCATTTATTTTGTGTATTCATTGTCTTCTAATTTGGCAGAGCTCAGGCACCGCTAAGAGCAACTCAAGCAGGAAGAATTGCAGCAATGTGGAGAGAATATTATTTTACCTATTTCCCTCTATACTAAGAGCTGGGAAAGCCATCTTGTAAACATTATGTGTTACATATATGACCTTCGTGCTTCCTGTTATTGCCCACTGGGATAACATAAAAATACATAAAGATGGAGTATGGACTCCATCCATTACCCAGTAGACAGTGGTTTCGGGCACAGCACAGGAGCTAACTAGCTTGTTGTTGTATACTCATGGGCAGGCAGGCTGAATTATGAGGGCTGAGGACATGAAGTCTTCCCAGAATGCTAAACTCTCTTTCTCCCCCCGCTGTGCCCTGCAACCAATCTGACGGCTAATTAATCCTGAAGGTCTTTTGTTCCGCTGAGGTTTTTTTCCTCTCCATCCCCTCTCTGCACTGCATCTATCCTTACCTCCCTCACTCCCCCATGGTCTGCCTTGCATCCTTCCCCCTGCCAGCTAGGTTTGTGCCCCTGCTACTCTTGTCACATTTACAAACCGGCATACATATACCTCATTCCCGCCTCTTTTAATAAGCCTGCTCCCCCATGAGAGGCACAGTGCAGTCCCACAGAGCAGGAGACAGATAGCAGCTGTGTCATTTTAACCCCAGATTAAAAAAAAGGTGTCTGTTGCTGCTTTTTCCAGCTTTGTGTTGATCTAAATTTCTACTTAGAAACACATCCATCGTCTATACCCACTTATCCTTACAGGGTCATACAATGGCCAGTGGCTATCTTCAGCTGGCATTTGGGCGGGAGGTTGGATACACCCTGGACAGTTTTTGCCAGTACATCACAGGGCAACACGGAGAATAAACACTCGTAGCTAACATCTAGACACAAAGACCAGCCGTTTTAGCTCATTTAGCTATTTAAATGAACTCAAAAAGAAAACACTACATTAAATATCTACACTTCTGAAATGGTACTTAGGGTTGGGAATTGATAAGATTTTCCCGATTCCGATTCCCTTATCAATTCTGTGAAACGATTCGATTCCTTATCGATTCTCTTATCGGTTCTCTTATCGATTCTCTTATCGATTCTCTTATTGATTCCAATTTGGGGAAAAAAGGAGAACAAACAGTTTCATGATGAGTATCAACTTTGTTTACTTAAATATCACACAACCTTACAAACTCAACAAGGTCAAGATGTCCACAGCAAATGTGCAACTGGATTTTCTGCCTGCCTCGGCGAAAACAGAAGGCAGTGAACGGGAGCTGCCAGCCTCTGAGCCAGCCAGGCCACCCGTCTCGTCACAGTCAGCTAAATCTAATGGAGAAGGCATCCGTTTAATGAAAAAGCATTACTGTACAATTTTGGGAAATAAACTCATCTCCCCCTGATTTAAATAAACGAGCGTCACCTTTGTCTCGCTCCCTGAACTGCGGAGCAACTTCGTAGCATGTTTCGTTACATGTATTGCAATAGCTAGAATCATGTAAGCATTCCAGCTACCAGTAGTTCTAATTAAACATGCTAGCAATGAAGGGCTGGATTAACGAGAAAGGCACACTCCCTTAATAACCCCAAAGAGAGGTAGGAAATTGGTTTATTTCCAGAAATGGCATATGATTTACTAGGAACCACATTAAGCACAGCCAGTGATATAAAACTAGCTACTTACCACCAGAGTTGCCTTCCATGCTGGCCGTAACTTTAGCTTCTGTCCGGAAGGCATCTAAAACACGGCATTCGTTAAAATGTATGCAATGTTGTGTGCGCAGGTGTTTCTGCATGTTGGATGTATTTCCTCCCGCGGATGTAATTGCCACTTTGCAATGATTGCAAAGCGCCTTGTTGTCATCTTTCTCTTCTTTAAAATGAAGCCAAATTTTCGATGGCTTTACCCGATGGGGCACCATTTTTTTTGTTTTGCTTTTCTAGACTTACGCCTGGTCACGTCGTACTTGCTTACTGAATGCCGTGTGTGTAACTTGCGTAAAAAACGTGACGCAAGTCGTGCTGCCCGGCTCTGGTGCTGCCTGGAATCGATAAGAGAATCGTTAAGCGAGCTGCCAAACGGTGCCATGGAATTGGAACACATGGAACCAGTTCTGAACAGGAACCGGTTTTCGATTCCCATCCCTAATGGTACTGTTAAGTTTTTTTGGTATTTTGTCCACCAAACAACATCTGTGTCGCAACCCCGATTAGCTGATCATCAATCCGCTGGGATGACTAAAGTCCAGGAACGTATATGTTCTTCAAAGCCTCTACACAACTAACAGAGTTTACTCCAGTCTATGAGGGCTTAGAGCAGGACAACAAGCCACAGCTCATGAGGTGGATAGATAAAGTTGGCATCAGTATAACTGGCTAAATAATGTAGATACTACTTGACTAAAAAAAACAACAACATCAAAGCTAACAATGGTCTCATCTGAAAGTGTTGATATTTATCTGCTAAAATAGCAATATTTAGGACAGGTATGAACATTTTTAATTTGAGGGCTTTGCCAAAAGCTTGGTTCTGTCTGACTAGCTGTTAGTGTTCTGTTGCTCTGAGGATTTGCTCATTTTTCTAACTAACTTTTTAACTATTTATTGAGTAAAAGACTCCCCTACTGAAAATAACTCCGTAGAAAATGGCTTCTCAAAATGTTAACAAACTGCTTAAACTTTTGTTTGGGCTAAATAACTAGCAAAAACACACGAATGAACCTAGATGTTGGGTGACCATTTCCTTTGTCAATATTTATTTATGTATTTTTGCGAAACTAAGTATAGCTCAGTTCCAGTTTTTCTTGTAAGTCACAACTCAGACCTGAAAATGATTCAGCTAAATAAAACCATGTCCTACTTGGTTTTCAAAAAACTTGTGGGGTTCGTTTGCTAACCAGACTAACTACACTTGCCAGCGAATAACAATTTTTGTGTCCGAAGTCAGGGCCGGATCCTTCTAAGGACCAGGTCTACGTAGGCCGGATGAGCGACTTGGACGGTCTAGCCTTCAACAACTCTTCCTGCCCTTACTTACTTACATAACTGCTGTTGCCTAGCAACCCATGACAACGTGGATCACAGAGCTGGGAAGCTGTCAAATGTAGACTGAACTTTTAATCTTAGCCAAACCGATTTGCTCAGTAACAAATGAAACCAAACGTGATTTCAACATGAATTCATCTGACTGAATTTCATCTGTGATAGTGGTGACAGCTATGAGAAGTCTGAAAACAAGGTGCTGTGATTCAGGTGTTCTTTCTGGGTACAGCAAGGATTGATCAGCTGGCAAGACAAACTCATGCTTAGGGCCGTAGCAACTGACATCTCAGAAAATGTCAGAGCACTTTTGAAATTAGGCAATGTCTCCTTAAACCAAGCAGACACTTGAGTTTTACACAGCTACAGCAAACAGGTTTAATCGGAGACAACCGGACTTTCGTTCAGTTTTCTGAAAATGTTTCGACACCTATCCAGGAGTCTTTGTCAGTTCTGGTGGCTTGCACTTGAGCTCGATTGTACACCGCTACATTCTTGCCTAACACAACTTAAAAGTTAATTTTGTAACAGAAATTGTATTATATCAAACTTTAATCTGTTTTTGGCACTCTCTTCCGCCACTCGTGGGATGGGGGGGTGGGGGGGGGGGCAACGAAATACACCAGACCCATCCTTTAAACCTGGGAAAAGAAGGATGCATTTTTCAGTCGCATTTGGAGGAGCTGTTGAATTTGGACAGCCTTCATCACTTCACTGTGACTTATTCGGCATACAGATGCGGCCTTCACATGGAGCCCCTGAATTTACACACACACACGCACACTCACACACACACAGAAGCAGTACAATGCTATGTTGTTGTTTTTTGTGATTTTTGTGGCACTTGTGGCCTTTGATGAAAGTAAGCTGACAGGAAGGGGGTTCAGAGTGAGGGGGAAGACATGTGGCAAAGCTCCATGGGGCAGAGTTGAAGCCAGGACGGCCGAGGACTAAGGACTCCATGTGTTGCACATTTGCCTGTACGATACTATGTTTAACAGATTTAGTGAGAAATAGTCAGAAATAATGTAGATACTACTTGACTAAAAAACCCAACCACTTGACCCAACTATTGTCAACTTTTTTCAGGCAGCAAACGGATTTGATTTGAGCTCAGTTTTGCTTGCAGGAATTTGCTTTGACCAGTCACAACTCTGACCTCATTGGGCACTCCAGCTGCCTTTACCAACTTGGAAATTACTTTCTAAATTTTACAATCTCTTTGTGGGGGGTAAACAATTTTTTTGTTGTCCAAACGTTACATTAATTATTGGCTCCTATTTGAACTAATGTAGATGCAATATAGACAAATGCCTTTATTTATCATTTAAATGTGCTCTTCTATGTGTTCATGCTACACTTCAAATTAACACATTCTTTATCAAGCTAAGATAATTTAGCATAACATAGCTATACTTATTCTTTGAAAAGCTGTGTTATTGATTTGATGAATGTGAGCACATTAGTAACATGGATGATATATCTTGGTTTAATCTATATATCTAATTATAAATTAGGTAATGCTTTGTCTCATTTGGAAAGCAAACTATTCATGATTTATTTCAGGATATACAAGAATTATGCATAGGTGAGTATTTTAAAGAAATAGTCCCAGAAAAGAAGCCTTGTTTATCTTTATCCCAAACCATAGCAGAGCATATCAACAACTGAAAACATGTTGTTTCATCTATGGAACTGTGGAGGAAACCACTCGGGGAAACATCTGCAGAGGTTTGGGAAGCCCAAGGGGTCTCAGTGTTCAACCATGAATAAGATTAGCTGGAGAAGGACACAACCGATGTTTGTTTTTCTGTATGTTATAATGGAGGAATTTATATTTCGTTTTTGCAAAATTGGGGCTATTAATGTCCTTTCTAAAAAGTAAAAGAAACTATTAAAAATATTTTGCGTGCAAGTGTAAGATGTAAAATTGCTAATAGTTAAAAGTCAGCAGCGATTGTGATATTTACAGGGATTACCACACCATGATGTGTGAAAAAATGCTGTATTACAGGGTTATTACAAGGATAAAATGATTTCAGAGTTCACATTTTACTCTTTAGTATCTTATATTAGCCATTAGTGTGTTTGGTGCAGCTAGCAGTGATGTAACAGTCTCTCTGTGTATCCCCTGGAGAATGAGATCCTCACTTTAAAAGGGATATGCTTTGACTTTCTTCCTTTTCCCATTGAAACCATTCAGTTGTGGTCTATATAAAGTTGAACTGCAATATTTTGATTTCAATTCCTTGTTAATGTACCCCAACATTCCCCCTTTTTACTCTTGCTCTGAGTTACATATGAGAGCAACTAATTTTGGTGCTGTCTCTTTAAATCTAAATTAGGCACTTTACACCCCAACCCTTTCCAGGTTGCAAAGAGTTCCACTCCATCCCTTTGGCCATTTTTGCAGTATGCTGGGGGACGGTGTAATGAACAATCAATGACTTATCCACTTGTAGTTTTGGCATCTTTCAGCTTGGACTACAAAATTGCTCAGAGAAATAAAAATGACGGAGTCGGGAAATTGGTAAGCCAGAAGTCCATGACCTTGTTCAGCAGCTCCTCCGCAAATATTTATGTCATTTTTCAAATCACTTAATAGAGATTAGAGAAAACTGAACAGTTTGAAAAATATGACCCAAATAGAATATCTACGCAGCTCCTGAACAGACTTAATTAAAATTTTTCTTCAATCCTACAGACTGCAGAAAATGCAGGGAAAAAGTGGTCTGCTATCAGACTCCAAAACACGGAAGGAGACTGTTTAATTTTGCAACAGTGCAGTGTTGCCAGTGACCTTTGTGGTCACTAAACCTGGAAGTTACCTATGAGCTAAAAGTTACACGGTGCTGCTTTAACTAGCATTAACCTTTGTGCTTCTGTTAACTTCCATACTAAACCCAAAATAGCTAACCTTGAGTGTCCTTCGGCCAGTTACAGCATCTACACCGATGGACATTGTTTTTACATTGACCTGTTCATGCTTATGTATTGTGCTTGGACTGACTAGAAAACATTTTGTGGGGTTTTGCGACAGCTAGTCACTGGTCACTGCCAATCAAGCTGAAAA
Organism: Fundulus diaphanus; assembly: GCA_037039145.1. Taxonomy (NCBI): domain Eukaryota; kingdom Metazoa; phylum Chordata; class Actinopteri; order Cyprinodontiformes; family Fundulidae; genus Fundulus; species Fundulus diaphanus. The sequence goes on from CM073137.1 coordinate 35,064,959, forward strand.
ACAGAAAATCTGATGTTGTCACCACATAATCAGTGATTCTCTATTTTTAGGAGATTAATCTCGTCACGCCCTGTCTTCCTTTATACCGTATCGATGTCCACATTCTTTTCTTCAAAATGAACAAAAAAAACATCCATAATCTTAAAAATCTGTCCAGGTAGGTATAACTTTTTTTAATCACTCATTTTCTGTCAGCAGGCGGGACTTGTTATGAGGTTTGTCACATTTGAGTTAGAACTCAAGTAAATCCCCTTTTGAACTGGTATTTATCGCAGTCTTGAATTTATATTTTGATAGCTGTCTCCTCCATTATAGGGTCATGGTAGATTCATACAAATCAGCATCAAAACCGGCTCAAGATAAATTAATCACCCAGTGTCACAGAGCTCAGTCTAAAATAATCCTATGGTGCCACATCTGTTGATATCTTGATTGTATGTGACCCTGGGGGCATCATGAACAATCAGATCTCTCTTTGTTGATGCATGCTGATGTTGGGTGGGTGCGCGTCACCATTCAGAACATATGACGGAGTGGACCGCCGCTGCAGGCTGGAAGGTCATTTAAAGGCCAGACATCCAGACCCCTCCTCTTCATCCTCCCCTTTCCCGCTTCCCTGCCTGAGAGCCAGAGATAAACCTACACACGGCAGCCACACAGGAACAATAGTCATGATTTATCTGAAGCCATTTGCTACCTGAACGCCTATGAAATTGTAATGAACTTGATTATGCTTTTAATGAAGTGTGAGAGGTTCTTCAGGACTGATTATAGCCATGCTTGGCTCACAGCTTGTGGCTGCAGAAGGAAGAGGAGGAGGGGGAAAGAGAAGGAATGGGGGAGTAATGGAGGACTGTCATGAAGAATGAAGACTTAGTAGCTGCAAGTCTGGATACTGTAGAGCAAGCAGGGCTGCACACAGCAGCACCACACTTCTTTGGAATAGATTACAGGGGCGTTATAGTGTATGTGCAAGGTGACATGACCCAACCAACCCCACTTCAATTCCTCCGTGCTAAGGGATTTTCCCACAAAGCTGCATGCTGACGCGGTACATTAGACTGAACAGCCCGCAGTCTCATAGGTCATATTTTGCATACATATTAGACAGATGAGGATGATTTTAACCTTTCCATGTACAGGCTGCTCCCCATTCAGATGGAAAAACATTATTGTTTGGTGATTTCACACAGAAATCTCCACTCTCCCTCTCTGCTCTTTTATTAAATACCAAATGATGAGCTAAGTGGCTGGTAAAAGGGCATAGTGGCATTCCAGAAGCAAACAGCTGCTATCTGCTCACACTGCTTTTGCACACAAGTGACAAAGTGTAATGAGATACTTTGAGTGTGCATGAGGATTCCCCATCCTGGTGTCGTTTGTGGGGGTCAGAGCTCAAGATCAGTTATAAAACAAGAACAAGACTTGCAGGTGCTCTCTGAAAACTAATTTATGTTGGTGCAATGAGCTCTTACTCTGGGTCATTATTTAGGCTATAAAACATGGAATCAATAGGGGTGCTCGTGATGTCATTAGTTCTGCCCTACTGTACCTCAACTTTTCCACATTTTGACACACTACACCCACAAATGTCCACGCAATTCATATGAATTTTGTGAATTTTTGTGTTTGAAGTGGACGGAAAATTATATGTTGCATTTGAAATTTCAGGAATAAAAATCTGAAAAGTGTGGCCTGCATATCTATTGGTCTCCACTTTGATACTACTTTATAAACCACCTAAAACACCTAATAAGAAAACAGAGCCAAACTGTGTGTGTTTTAATTTCAAACAGCATCATAAATAAAGATAATTCCTTGGTTTTAGTATAGACCGAGCTACAATGGAATGGTTTAAATGAAAATATAGTTTGTTGTGCTCAAGTCAAAGTCCAGACGTAAGTCCAAATCAGAACATGTGGCAAGACTTAAAGGTATACTATGCAACCAGGGTTGATTTTCCAGCGAGGCTCCCCATAGAGGGCGAAAGTAAAAGTGCACTGTCGTAAAGATGCTCAGCTGTTCTGGTTTCTCCGTCAAGACAGGCGCGGTTGTTTTGAGCTTAGCAGACAGGCGAACGCAACGAAAAGTGGAAAAAACGGCAGTACAAACAATGACTAACACAGTGAAGGTATGAACATCAAGCTTCCCGCTGCGCTATCTTGGCGAGGCGGCCGCGGCCTCGCCAAGCCGCGGCTGCCGCCGCCACCGCCGCCTCGCCAGTTTTATTATTATTATTATTATTTTTTTTTTTTTTTTTTTTATGTTGGCGAGACGCTACCGCCGCCGCCTAGCCAAGCCGCAGCCGACGCCTCGCCAAGCCGCAGCCGACGCCTCGCCAAGCCGCAGCCGCGGCCGCCACCTCGCCGCGGTAGCGTCTCGCCAACATAAAAAAAAAACAACAAATAATAATAATAATAATAAAACTCGATATGCTTGCATGTTTATTTGACGTTAACACGCGGTTGTTGTTGCTTTCGCGCGTGCATATAGTGAATGGCAGGGCAAAAACACATGGAGTTCTCGCCGTAAAGCGAGACTTCTGTGTGTGCGAGCCGAGGGCTCTTGCATTGCAAGTGTGGTATTTCCCCCACAGACCCCCAGGGCGGCCGAGAAAACCTTTGTTCGACCTGAAATGACTCATTTAATCATCCAAAACGGTATGGAACACATTAATTAACTGAAAAATGTTGCATAGTATGCCTTTAAACACTTCATCCAACCTGAAAGAGCTTGAGCTATTTTTCTTAAAAAAAAGCAAACGTGCTGATTTTTTGTTAACTTCAACTTATTATCACTGAGACAGAGAACCTACAGTTCAAAACATAGAAGAGTTCAAAACATAGAAGAAAAAAAATGTCCCCTTTTACAGGTCAGAATGGTGTGATGATGAACACCACGTACATTTTCTTCACAGTACCTTGCTTGCTTTCATTTTCTATAAAGGAAATAAAAAATGCAGCATAAAAAAAAACTATGTAAAAGATTAAAAACTGAAAGAAATAATAAAATAACTTGGCTCCGAAGGGAGGAGGGACAAGCAAGGCAAAGAAAACTGAGGCTCCAAAACACAGCACGGTCGGACGGTTCAGAAACATTTCTGTTCTGAATGAAGTTCTGAATGAAGGCTTTACAGCAGACAGCCTCTCTCCTTTCTTCCCGGTGTTGTGCGAAATTCTGTACCCCTGCTCGCACAACACTGATGTTATATGACGCGCTGTTGCAGATTCCTCTCACCAGTCTGCGGTCCACAACCCTATCCTCACAGGACTTACACCTCAACCTAAAGACGTCAGGGGAACTGAATATTCCAGGGGAACAGACCAGGACTGCACTGCTGAATCTTTTAGTGAATCATTTACCTCTGGAGACACCAACCTAACAGTATGTAATATTCTGGCTCGGTTGTCTGCACACTCCATCCCTTTCCACCAGCACTATGGCAATCAGGATTATTTCATGCACCTGAAAGCTCTGCCACTGCTAACACCATCAAGCAAATCTCCTGCACCTGTTTCTTTGCCTTTATGTACCGAAGCTCCACAGACAGTCGATGCCAGATTATTGAAAGCCATTTTGTGAGTAGAGGTCCAGCCTGGACTGTTTTCCTGACCATGAACCTTGCAAACCTATCAAATCTGACAGCCCTCATCTGCTTTTTGTTTGTTATCCAAGCCTGTCTCACGAACCTGTCTTAGGCCTCAGTCTTTCCTGCTGTTTACCTCCCACTTTGAGCAGTCTTCTCTCAGCCTCACTGGACTTCTCCTCACTCCTACTAATGTTCTTATACATTTCTCTGGTATATTTATTAATAAAACCTTTCAAAGTCCAACACTTTGTCTGGTTTGAATATTGGGTTCTCTGTGTGTTTGGGCATAACAGTAATGTTTTTGGACAGGAGTAACCACTCATCCACATGAAGAACATGCGGAAAGACCTCAGGCCAGCATTCAAAACCCCAGACCTTCTTGCGAGGAATGAAAACATGCAATTAGAATTTGATAAACAAAGTGTATGTCTTTTAAAGTAAAGAGCTCAAGAAAGAGAGAGTCTTGTTGCAAGGCAACAGTGCTACCAACTGTGCAACTCTGGACTAAATTTGTATAACACTGGGCTCACACTGAATATGGTGCGGATACGGTTGCGGCACTGTAAGGAACCCAAATAATTCACTCACATCAGTTACATGTAGTTGGAGGTTCGGCTATCGAGGCCATGTGGCGCTGCAAAAAATTCTGCAAGAAGGAAGTTTGACACTGCAGTGGTCCCCGGATCAAGCTCCTGAATTATACAAGCCAAACAGGAACCATTGGGCGCTAGACAGGATAATGTTCTGGTGAATTTCTGAATAAGTCACCGCACCAACTTACGCTAGCTTGACTAGTGTAATCAAAATGGCGACACAGAAAAACAAAAAAACAGAGGGGCTTTTGGAGGATGAAATAGGATATTTAAGCGCACGGATAAAGAGTTATGCCCTAAAAAATGAAAACCATGGCTGTTTTTTAGTCATTTATGAGGGATAGCAACAGACAAATGTTTACAAGCAACATGATAATAATCATCTTTATTGTTATGCAACTTTTTTGTTCATTCCAATGAAATTTTTCCTGTGCACTGAAACCATCCCTTAGGAAGCAGTAGGCTGCCACTGTGCAACGCCCAGAGAGTATTCTGGATCTAAGGGTCTTGCTTGGGGATCCAGAGTGGCAGTCTATGGGATACAGGCCATGTTACTTGCAGCCTTTCCATGATGCAAGTATTTGGCTTTAACCATTGGCAACTACTCCCCATACAGGCCACCACTCCACATCCACACCCTCTTTAATATGTGCCCTTTTTTGTTAGCGCTGCCAAGGCTATACCATAATCAAGAAACCGTAAGAACAGAAAAACATTTATTTGTGTGGCTTTGCTGCAATGTCCAATGACCAATTTCGGATAATTAAATTTTCCTCTTTGGAAGTCAGGTAAAAGTGGTAGTAGTGACAGATTGAAAGCATTTGAAAACAGTCAGTTCTCTTTCATAACAAACACGTGAATAGAGTACTTTGAAGAGTTACTGAATGAGGAAAACGGGAGAAAACAAAGAGCAGAAGAAGTGACCACTGTGGATTGTTGGGTAGCAAAAATTAAAAAGGAAGTAAGAAACATATTGAAACAAATGAAAAGTGGAAAGCCAGTTGGTCCTGTTGACATGCCTGTGGAGGTATGAAAGTTTTGAGTTGACGACTCACATAAAAATATGAGAAAGAGTAGTGAAAGGTACTGCATTGTGTTTTTGTAAATCTGACCTGATTGGTATCGCATCCGGTTGTTTGTGCAAAGCATAGTACAGGTACAGTACAAGTTGGGCATTTTATGTGACTAAAAATGCCTTTTGTGATGTCACACCTGTTTACATTTACACACAATGTTACAAGGCGGGAAGGGGGGCTGAAGTCAACCCATCGCTCTTATTGCTTTGAGTCGCCTAAAGGTCAACTTATGGAAAGGTAAGTAGACTTCCCCGCCTCTTGGTGTTATGGAGCAACGACAGGCGGTATTTGAAACCAGCAAGCTGAGAGACTACAGGAAACAACATGGTATTAGAACTTACAGTTTGTTAGTGAAGTGCACCACATCACTGACTTTCAGCCCTGAGTTGTTTCCTTTGTAGCCAACTCTTGGAAATAAAAAAAATTAGCCATATGCGCATTGTTAAATTAATAACAGAAAGCAACAACCCAAGTGTACTTTTTGAACCACACAGGCAAACTACAACAGACAAACTTTTCACGTGGTTCGTTTGATTTCCTACATGTCTCCTGTTATTCCGCAAGGCTAGCTTTATCTCGATTGGTGAATTATGGGGAACTTGAGATGGCTTAAAGAAGTGTACATCTGTGAAGATAGAACCTCTTTGTGAAAGAGGCTTATAAAATTGATCAACCATTCTGTAAGTAAAAATGATGGATAATTCTCATTGACCCATCGGTATTTGTTTGGTGTTATTCATTGGACAGAGTGCCTCATTGTTTTTCAAGCTGCCACAGCCCTCCCCTTTTAGATTTAAAAAGCATTTGGGACACCCTTACCCCCCTTTGAGTACCACCCGGTAGGTAGTAAAAAAAGGGATGAAATTATATTCATCTTATCTGTCCTCAAACCTTATACATCCAAAACCATTTTTCACTGTTCTTTCCAACACTCCCTTACTGTATGACTGAGTTTTTACACGGTGATGGATACAGATGTTTTATCGCCCTATTTGCACTGCGTCATTTGTAATTATAATCACAGGCGATCCGATAAGATACCCTGCAGTATAAAAAGCTGTCACTATTTGTGTATCTGTTGCCATCACTGTCCACATGCTGTGGGTGCAACGCTATCTGCAAGGTCTCCAAAGCTGTTAATCAACTCCTCTCTAATGTGTTGTTCACACCTCCTCCCTCCCTCCCCTCCCTCCCTCCCTTCACCGAGCTGTTGGATTTCTATCTTAGACAGGGTGCTTGGCCGGGCGATCGCTGTCGCTAATTTGTTGTGGCAATATTAATTAATGATCAGCCTGTCACAGCTGTTTATATTGAGACAGATTAGAAGAGGGAGAGATTAGACAAAGAAAACAATCTGCGAGAGGCTCAGCCGCTGACAGGGGTCACCTTCACGTGTCTGAAATCATATTCAATTTGCCGTGGCAGAGGCAGGGAAATTACTCCACTTGACCGCTCTGCATCTCTCTCTATCGGTGGTGCTTCACATTTAGTGATAACCAAATCACATCATTTTAAACGCAAAGAAACAGATGACCCTCAGACCCTGCAACTGCATTTGATCTTTGATAATATAAAGATATATATTAACAGACATAGATGCCTAATGTCTCATCTGCTGTCTTTCCTTGGTCGTATTATTTGAGTTCTTTCACCAACCACACTTCCCCATTTAAAAGAATAATTCCAAGGTGGCTGAGTGTGGCGTCCTGACCAGCGACATTCCCATTTTCCTACGACACGGACCTACTGACTCTCTGGCCTCCCACAGTTGCACGCCGGCCAAGCACTTTCGTTGACTTGGCAACGCTGTGGCGCGCTGTGATGGCGAGTGGAGATTAAGTGGCCAATCAAGGCCTGAACAGTGGGGTAATCATTCCACTTGTTAAAATGGGTGTCAGGATTATTCCAGTGCTTTCTCACTTCATTGCGGGCTTTAATAAAGCAAAGGCATTTACTGCTAACTGGATTGCTGAGGCTCGGACTGAAGGACTGCTCACTAATGACTGATTAATAATAAAGTCAAGCACGTCTACAAGCTGACATACCAGTGAGGCTGAGTTTAGGATATGTACAGTAGAGGAAGGACCTAGGACAGAGTAATATTACTTATCTTATTTACCTCTATACCCCAGATACCACTACCGATGCACAACTAAGTTAATTTTCAATCCAATCATGAACTTGCACTAGATGTCCATCATCTTTTAATCCAAAGAACAAGTTTTCATCATCAGTACATTAAACCAGCAGCCCTGGTTTAATTTCTTCAGATAAAAAACACATGAAAGAACATAAAATCAAAAGCCTATGCTGTAGACAAATATCTCCTTAATGTCAAGCAAACTACAGCCTTATGCTTCTCTTCTGCTCTGGTTGTTAAAGCCAATTCTCAGAGACATGAATGTAGGAGGACAAAACTAAAGCTTATTATTGCAGCGGAGTCTATTACTAGCGTGCTTGTATGCCTGTCTTGTGATTCCCCCTGTATCTTTCTTTAGTATGGATGGAAACCAGGAATGAGTGAGAAGAATACAACTCTGTGTAGCTGTGCTGCATCTAAATATTTCAGCATTGGAATAGATACTAGTTTCCATCCTTCAAGTTCAACTGAGTCCATGGTAGGCTTTAGAAAAACCTCATTAATATGGAAAAACCTTTTGAGCAGTATTCTCTGGGCAGACATACTGTCCTCATTGCTGATATTAAAACGTCAACATATTTCCCTTTGATGCAAAGTCTGTCTGGAGATGCTCTAATCAGTACTGTATGCGACTTTGTCTGTAGAAATTGGCAAAGTAATGATTGTGAGTGCTTCAAGATGGATTCGCCAACACAATAGCTATAGATACTTCTTTACTTACTTCAGAAACCTACATACAACAAACCTACAATCAACCATATAACCAATTCACAATTCTTGTCAGGCTAGATGAAAACACATTACATCAACGCAGAAGGAGCCTCCGTTATCTTAACTCATTTGGGTGGCAGCATTTTGATCATCAGGTAGGCAAAAGACATAATGGCAGAGGGACAGACAGGAAATAAAATACTTGTAAGCCACGTTAAAATATAGCGACTGAATAACCGTTTGCTTTTCATGATGCTAATGTTGGCCTCCGCGTCAGAGCATAACATTATATAGAAACAACGGTTTGGTATGTACCTGCTTTTAAATTCTTTTTTTACTTTGGTCAGCAGAAAACTGCAAAATGGGAATTAAAAGTAAGTAAAATGTTCTTGAAAAGAGTGTATTAGTCCTTGATCTGAGCAGGCAAGTTTAAATGATCTGCCAATGGAATAAAATTTTTGCTCTTAAAATAGGAGAACTCTTCTTCATCATGTTATTTGAAGTGCACTCTATCTAATTATCTTATTTTAGGGGTCAAAATACTCATTCCATTGGCATATAATTTTATTTACATGCTCAAATTATTATTATTATACAAAGTATTTCAAGAAAACTGTACTTACTTTTAGTTTGCCTTTTGCAGAGAAATATTTTTCAGTTGTTAAAATTAATTGTATTCTATTATGTTTTAAAACCTAAAAAAGTGAGTTAATGTATTTTTATTGAATAAAGAAGTTTAAGCCAGAATAGAAAAGGCCTGGATACATAGACTATACAACCATATAACCACTGAAACGACCAATGTTGTTTTGAATAACTCCGTGGCCATACTTGAGAGTAAGACATGTTTTAATCACTTTGAAGTTGTTTTGATATTTTGCCGACCAAGTGTCTTAGCTGTACCTGCATGCAACATCCCCGCTCATCTAGCTGTAATTTCAGCAAGGTTTTGACACTGGTGGCTGGATATAGATGGACACACAACTTTCACATTTTTATTTGTAAGAAATAGAGAAAAATAAATTAAATTTGAAAAATGATTCTGTTACGGCTGAAAATTATCAAATCTCAATCAAACAAATGAAAATTTGTAGCAGTAACATGCACACATATTGGAAAGGTTTGATGGCTAAGACCAATAAAACGGTTTTACACATTTAAAACGTCCACTGTTTGTTCCACTGAGCCATACCTGCCCTTTAATCTGATTTAAATAATAACCCACAGAATATTTTAACTTCAAGATTTATTTGAGGGGATTAATGTTGCACAAAAACCCTTTGCAAAACAAATAAAATGTAAGAAAAAAATGTCAACAACTGTAATCATCTGTATGTTGCCTGTGGCTTTTACATTGTCATGGACATTTTCATACACTCAGCACGTCACACTTTCCTGGCAATGACTAGTGCTCACATTAACTTCTGACATCTTAATTGTAGGAGCTTTTTTAAGCAGAGCCTTTTCTGCTATCTTGAGAAGTCTTGCCAGCATACACTGTGTTGAACATCTCACCAAACACATCTTTATTCTGCAACAGGTAGCGCTGCAGGGAACTCTGAGGAAAGAGAACAGTCTGAGCTGGCGTGTATAAGTTGGCGTAACACCACACCGTTTGCACTACCCCCGAGCTACATCTGGCAGCCGCCCCCAAATTATGCATCACATCTGCAGGGTTCTCAACCACTATCCGCGCAATCAGTGCTTGGCATCAGGACTGAACCACATGTGAGTGTGAGCTGGTCGGCTTTGGTTCAACACTAGACAACCCCGGTTTGCCTTTGTGCCTGTAAAACACACGCCTGGCCGCACACCTCTCCAGGCAGGCATTCATTTGTTCACACTCAGAAATCGTGCATGACTATTATATGGATTATGTTTGTCCTTTCCCAATAAAAATGTTTTTGGAGGCTGGCAGACAGCACGCTTGACTTTCAAGAAATTCCACAAGCGACTGCTTTCTGGAACTAAACGGGTGCAGCAAATCCTTTTAAAATCTGTTTAGACAGCATAGCAGTCGAGGGGGGTGGGGGGTGGGGGGAATGGGAGAAGTTTCTCCCAGGCAAACATGTGCAGGTCTGTTGGGTTGATGTTTTGCTCTGGGGAAGGACACTCTCGCCAGTTTATTTCTGCAAGGCTCAAAAAGAATCCTAATACAACACGTACCCTACAGGGTGCGCGGAAAGAAAAAGCTTCAAGGAAAGATGCTAGGGTGAAGACACTTTGGATGTTAACAGCTTAATTTAAAGACCTCAAGAGGCAGGTGGCTTACACATTCTTGCATACTATGAAAGGACAGGGGAGAGTATTTAAGTTGTTGCTATCAGTTGTCAGCATGCCCCTAACCTGGACGGTGCTGATATGAGGTTCATCTCCATACAAACACAAGGAAACAATTAAATCAGTTGCATTAAACACTCAAGGGAGGTTTTTTTCCCCACATAAAACAAGCTACAAGAAAGTTGGGCCAACCAATCCGAGAACTGTATCTTCAGGGTCTTCAATTTCCCCAAGTTTTCCAAAAACCTGTTTCCTCGCTCTGATTGCTACTTAAATATTTGAGTAAATGAGCAGGGGATTGGTCTCAGTGGTTTGTTTGTCGATTTGCTCTTTGCTTTTCGATTTCCTTTGGGCTACAGATTGAATTAATGTTTGTAGACACTGCGATGCCACACATGAGGAAACAGGAGATTTTGCAAAATTGTAAAACCTTCCCAATTACAGCTCTGCAAACATATACGGCTGTGGAAAAAAAAAATTAAAAAAAGTCATTTGGGTTGTGGAGATTTCTTGTGTGTCAAAGGCACTGGGATAATAATTAGCTTCATTTACATGCTATTCCATTAAAACAGACCAACAAACAGATATTGTTTACTCGAACATCCAAGCCTACACAATGAATAGAAGACAAATTTGACACCAGATAAATCCCTACTTGCTTACTGATATCTCTATCTCTGCTGCGGCGATTCTATCTTTCATCCCACTATCTTTAGCTCCATTCTCATTTCTAGCTTAATTACTCTTTGGAAGGTGTTTGGGGTTTTGCTGCATGCCTGCTGTTTTGGTCATTACAGGCCGCTGTAGGACACAGAGTGGCTGCCAAAGAAGCTTAGCATAACCTCCGGCATTTGGAACGTGACTTCACTCACCTGGGGTAAATGAGGACAACTCTTCCTGCTGGCTTTGAGGCCCGTCCTTCCTTCAGGGGCTGTCCTGATGTTGAAGAGGGCCTGAAGAGCACACTGGGCTGCCTGGGTCTTGGCAAGCTTCTTGCTGCGACCGTAGCCCTCAAATATCCGCCCGTCCACGCGGACCGCCATCACAAAGCTCCGCAGCCGCCTGCCTTCGGCTCGCTCTGAAAGACAAGCGTAGCGCAAGCCGGGCCGAAGCTCGTTGAGCAATGCCACCGGGCTCTTTGGCGTCTCAGGCTCTGGAACGATCCCGCCAAGCCTCTGCTGAGCCTGTACCATGAGGTCCAACGTATGACGAAGCAGCCGTCCGTGTCTCAGCAACTCACTTGAAAGCAGCTCGCTCTCGCTTGCGGGGTTACAAAGTGTGAGGCCATCGGAGCATGGCGAGGACTCGAATTCCTTAAAGAGGGTATCTGGGAAGTCGGCCTGGTCGGATGTGAAGTCTGCTGAAGGGTTTGAGATGTTACCCATGGCCAGGTGGGCCTGGGGAGCATTGGGAAACTGGACGAAGGATTTGAGGGCCAGTTCTGCAGCCCTCATCTTTGCTTTCTTCTTTGTGGGTCCACTACCCTCAAAGGTCAGTCCGTTGACCTCCACGGCAATGGAGAAGACGGGAGCATGGACTGGGCCAGTCTGGGACACCATGCGGTACTGGAGGCCTGGCCGAAGCTCATTTAGCTGCACTAGGGCATTCTTTGGAGCCTCAGACCAGGAGAGTTTCTTATAGATCAGACGGAGCTGACACAGGTGGCCGTTGTTGTCTTCCTCCAAAGGCCGTTTCCTCTTCACACCTGAGCTGCCCCCTCTGGAAGAGTCCGAGCAGAAAAGCGACTGGCACTCTCCGGAGCTGATGGAGAGATCCTCCAAGTTACCGACGTTACGGTTTTCCTTTACTTCTGCACTGCTTGTGCCTGTAATGCAAACCGGAAAATACATAAACCCTTTTAAAGGAAGAGACGAAAAAAGTAGTCAGAAAACAAAGTGAAAAGAAAGCAATCATTACTGTGCAACACTCACATTTCTCCTGGCTGAACAAAATGAATCAAGGAAAATCTCTTGAGGCAGATTGAGCCACTTGATACACAATGAAATGGTAATGAACACATCTACAATCAACTCCCAGAGCTGAGCCCACTTCATACCACAGGGCTCTATTATATTTAAGTATTTTAAAACCAAAATACAAATCCCCTGAAATAGTGATGTTATCTGCCAAATCATCCTGTAATCTGCCTCCAAATTGGTTCGTAAAATCTGAGTTGGGAGAAGGAAACATTGGTCCCCGCGGCCCTCGCAGAGCATCAATCCTATTTGTAATGGGGGTGGGGGCGGAGGGAGGGGATCGCTGCGAGTGCTAAGACTTTCCAAGGAAAGGATGAGGAAAAAAGGTTTGGAGCCTGCTTTATTTCACACTCCTATCCCCTGTAGGAGCAAAGCCTGAAACAGCTGTGATACGCTCTTCAACCGTGGTTACGGCGAAGGGGGTGGCGTATGCCGGTTCTGATGGAAAACGAACAAAAACAGGGTGTTCAGAGGAATCTTGACAGTGGGATGGAAGTCGCTTACTGCTGGGCAGACTACAGCTCCAGATGAGAGCGCACGCAGGGGGGTGAGCAGGCAAGCATCCAATCTGATGACTTATTCAACACGAACACTTAGATTTAACATTTATTAGCTCATATTAAAAAGACCCATTTGTAATCAAAGAGCTCGTTTCCCCAAATAGTTAATTATGCAGGTGACAGAGATTTCAGTCCCACATTCAGTCTGCCACTGAGGATGTTCCTGACAGAGAGAGAGAGAGAGAGAGAGAGGGAAAGCTTACTTAAACTGTCCTCGTCCTCCGTGCTGCTGGTCCCAGGGCTTATGTACTTGAAGGGAGCGATCAATGCCGACAGCATACTGACTTTCTCTGGAGGAGAGACAAGAGACACGCAGAGTCAACAAGAGGGCAGAGGTAGAGCTGTTTTGATGTTTTTATCGATTAAAGCCAGGGATCATTGTCGGCCCAACAAGGAGGCAGAGATGGCGCATATGTGAGAGGCAGTCTGCTTGAGAGGCTGTTCCTCCACAACCCTAGAGTGGACCATAATGCTGCAGACTGAAATAAACACAACGTTACTTTCGTTTTAACTACCGCCAAAGACGTTTTTATTGTTTTCTTTTTGTAAAGCTTGCCGTAACCGAGACACAGACTTGAAATGTAATCATTTGCATAATAAAGTGAATTTGTCTTACACACCAACACACTAGGGCTATAACAAGATAGCGTGAACTAGATATAAATTTAAGCTTGACTCAAAGTAGCTGCATCAGAAAGCTTCATCTGGTAAAGTACATTTATTGTGATACTATAGGAAACTGAACTGAAGGCGAACGCTTTAAGCTTGGCAATCTGCATCAATGTTTGAGACTCATTTTGATGTAAGGGAGTAGTTCCTGGGTTCACCCGTACTGCTGACAGGGCTGGGTAATAACAAGAAGCCTCACACATTGTTTGTAGGATAGCATTTTGGGGACACTGCAGAAAATGGAAGAGTTGCAAAGAAGGTAAAATGTGTCTCACTTTTGATTTTTCAGCATTCCTGTTTCATTTTGGGTTTATGTGTGGTTAAGCTTGTGCAGGCCCAGGTACACGCATCAAATGAGTATGGTTTTATGTATGACTTCAGGCTGGTCTTTAACTGGTTACTTAGAGATTCTCCTCAGGACACAGCTCTCTGGACCCGTGACCAATCAGCACTTTTTGTGTTATTCTTCATCCAATCCGATTAATTTATCATGTCGGTCAAAGTCACACTCCCAGTGGCTTACAGTAGATGGGTGCCACGAATGTCATTTAAACATAAGACGGAAAACAAAAACAAATGATAAGACAGGAGCAAATGGTGCACTAAAATAAAATTTGGTCACCTGTCAACAAAACAAATAATTTCACAAGGCTTTGACTGGAGGAAAAAAATAATTTGGGCCGAACTGAACACTTAAAAATCCAGCTGAAGGCAAGTGGCCATGGGTGGATTTATATTAAACAAATTTAGTCTTTTCTTGACAATTTAAATGTAAGATACAACAGGAGGAGGGGTTCCTGTGCTATTTACTTCCACTGGTTCCCCCCCCACCCCCATATAAACACTTCGGTCTAATAACTTGGTTGGATTTTTGCTTTCACCTACAGAGAGTCAGCTAAGTTAGCCACTGCTATGTTTGGAGAATCCAATTCAGATTTTGTCACAGCTGCAGAAATATAAAAAAAAAAAACAGTTTCAATGAAAGTTCTTCGAAAACTTTTACTTAATCTTACGTAACCTGATTCCGATTGTTCTGCGACATGATTCCAGTTTTGCCCATGTGCTCCTCCTGTTAATCGATTCAACGTTTTGTGGAAGCAACACAGACCTAAACTCAGGTTCTTGGATTGTGGCTGAAATAAATTAGCTGAACTTTTTCTCTTTATCAGAGCCAACCTGTCAACAGCCCCTCTGGTCTTGTTTCTCCCTGAGGCCCTCCGCTGTCCAGGTGTGCGTGTTGTTTACAGTGTGAAGGCCTATTAGGGCCATCGCTTGGTCTGGTGCTCTCCACGCAGCACTGAGTAAAATTGACAGACCAGTCTGGCTCCTTAATTACACCTCCTCTCGCTTCCCAACACCAGCTGATGATCAATAAAAGAGAAAGGCAAGGGCCAATGGGGTTGGGTGGGAGAGCTGAGATGGACTTGTACAGCAAGGTGATAATGTAGGAAGAAGTTGAAAAAGAGCCCTTATGAGCGTAGAGAGTTGGAGCAAGGTGTCACAATACTCTCAGAGTGTTTTGCGCGCCCGACTTTCCAGATTTCAGCTCCATGAGGGCAAGAGCTCAAAAGAGCTAAATGCTACGTAGATGGGGCCCCGCATTACAGTGTTGTAAACTAGTTTTGGTAAGAGCATAAGGTTGTGAGTGAGGCTTTCTCTTTTAACAAAGCAACAACACTAAAGCCGTTCAATGAGACATGGTGACACACATGGTTACACTCCAAACACTGAAGCTGGAGTTCTGCGAGTCCTTGTGGGGCAACATCACGATACGAGTCCTTGCATCCCAACCAAATTATGGACTAAAGCTCAGCAACAGAAGCAATTTGGTCCTAAATGACTCCCCTGGCATCATAGAGGCAATTTTTTAAATCAATCTGTATAATTTTTAAAGGCCCTAAAGGCTCATTTTCAGACAAACAAGCTAAAAAAAAATACAAGTGTGATGAACGACCGTTAAGATTAAGGATTTATAGAGGTCTGGTTGAGGCCTATTTTAACATTTGGACACAAACTCTCTCCATGTACATTGTGACTGGAAAGACAGTAGTTCACATGAACCATGAAATTAGAGCATGCTCTGAGCCAATTAACACAGAGGAGGCCAAGCTTTCCCAGTGGAGCCTAAAACCTAGAAATCAACACTATATTTGATAAATTGGTGATGCTGAGCGGTCCAAATGTACCGTTTAACAGCTTCTGCCAAGCCAAAGAGCTTAGCTGCCAATCGGACACAACAGATGCACATAATATGAGCAATTTATATACTTAGGTGCTTATAGTGAGAGGCCACTATAGCATTTATGGTAATTGAGGGGATAAGCCAAAAAAAAACCCCATCCTAACCTGTTTTACAGTTTGCACATGAAACACAAACATCAGATGGGGGAGAAAATACTGTTTATATGTGATCCTCTCCAAGCTTTTCTCCAAAATCAATGCTACAACATTTCTTAATGTGAAATAGCTGAGGTCTTTGAGCCATTTGAGATTTGAAGGCTAAACATAAAGATGAATGAAACAATGGTGACTGCGGCTGAGCTAGACCAGTTGAATGCCTTCATTTCAAAAAACAGACTTCAACAAAATATTTAATGAGCTACAGGAAGGCAATCCACTCAGCTAAAGACAAACTGAACATCCCCTCCATCACAATATCCGGGAGGTATCTAGTTACGAGTAATATACACTTACCTCCATTCCCTTCTTTTTAGATTTTGAACACAGAGGACAGCAGAAGGACCAATAGCCACTCACTGTGCAGCAATTTATTCTCATACATACCTTCTTGTGAAATAACTTCATCCACCACTACAGTGCAATAATCTAATTCAACCATATGCTGTAACTGGTAATTTCTCCATTTTACAATAATGCAGAACCATATACAATTCTTATTTTTATTGTCTATAATTAAATAAGAGTTTATTGTTTTTTTTATTAGATTTTTCTGTTTAGCTTTTTATAAGATAGTGTAGAGTGGAGAACAGGTCGCTGATAGGTGATGCACTGTGAAGAAGTTTAATGACCAATCATTCAAAGCTTCATACAATTTCAAAGTTGAACAGTCAATGGGATGACTGATGAACTACCATCCAAAAAACAAAAAAACCCTAAATGTAATAAAGAGGAATGAGATTCAATGCACATCCTCATTGTTTGATGATACACTGGACACATCACTGAGCTGTATGAAAGCTTCAGCAGACCCGTTTAATACGCCATTCAAAGGACTTTCATTTGAACGACACTCCCATTCACTGTCAGAACAGAGGTTTTGTCTCCTCTCCTTAGGACTGCATAATTTCATGCAACCCTGCGAGACAATCCTTTTTCTCTGCTTTCAACAGAGCACAGTTTACCTTAAATGCTTCAGGAAGTATCTATTGAGGGCAAAATATCATGCCGTTTTCAACAACGGCGATGTTATGCAATTGTGAATGGTGCAGATGAGAGGTCCTTCTGGAAATGCCACCTATGACTGTGCTTTGTGAGGTTTTTGAGGTGGCAGATTAAGCAATCTTAAATATTGAAGATGTTGGAGAGAAGTTTGGAGAGAAGTTGACTTTTGCAGAGATACGTAGGATATTTGTAGCATCTTAGAGCATGATGTATCAGTAAAGGGATGCCAAGAGAAAGAGGTATGCAAAAAAGAGATAATGGCACGTTTATCTAAGCATATCAATATCTTAAAATTGTACGACCACATAGGGTTTCCTGTTAGGATTAAGGTTTCTTTAAAATTAGCACTAACTTGAACATGCGCTGCACATGTCAATACTTTTCTCACTAAATATATCTCTAATTGAATCATTGAAATGAAATGTCCATCAGGTATTTGTAAATCAACACAAATCAGTCCATACACTTGTTGTATTGAAATTACGTTATTTCCTTTACTAATGTAAAAAAAAAAAGGCCATACAGGCATAAGGACAATACGTAACTCAAATCTGTGAGCATTTAGAAAACAGTCCTGCTCCCTATGCCATTCTAAATCAAAATCATTTGGTTCAATCAACAGTTGATGGTGTGTAAAAGCTTTTTCAAAACTAAAGTATCACAGGTATCACATGATTAGTGAAAGCAGAAAACTGTATCTCAACCTTATTGTTACAAAACATACTAATGATCATTGTACCAAAGTGGAAACAACATACTCTCATCACAAACCAGCTATGACTACAAGAGTTTTGACAGAAGACTAAACGTACTTAAAATGGTTTTCCAAGAGGGGTTCTTAAAGAACGAACAAACTACTCAAACACAATGACCTCTTTGAAGATTCACTGCACAAGGCTCCAATACCGAAGAAAAAGCATTTTGAAGCAGTTTAAGATTTGATGCAGAACATAAACATGGTTTTTGGTCACCATATGGTACTGGCAGACCTCATCTAGTTGAGGGATGGATGGAGAAATTTATTGGAACATTCTGAGTAAGACTCGGAGGATAAAAGTACAGTGGATTTTCAGTAAGAGAATGGTCCCAAACCTGTGGGGTACGAGGAAGCATAGGTGAATTTTGAAATCCTCTCTATTTAAAGGCGGACCTCAAAATGAAGGAGAAAAAAAATCCAGTTGCTATGAAGTTCATCAAACCTCCCACCAACCACCTCTGCTGATGTGTCCTCTGTTACTCTGCACGTCCTTCACGGTATGTATCACCCATTTCTTCTCATTCAGCAGCCGGCCTGAATGATGGGAGTCAATTCATGCCAATAGCCTCAGCTCAACGCGGCCATCCCCCACTGCACCGGGACGCGGTGAGAGGAGACTGTCCTCATTTGTTTCCACAGCACAGTAGCTGAGACGGAGGACAGGCGGGCCGAGATAGGGAGAGCCTCGGTAGATGGCCATGAACTCCTGATAGTGACAAGAGCGGTGGCGGCGTCCATTCACAATGAGCTGCAGAGTAGCCTCCTTCTCTCCTTGCACCTCCTACACCAGCTCTGAGCAGAGGGTAATGAGCCCAATCAGATTTCCCCATGGCTCAGCATAACGAATGGGTCAGATGAGCGACGGGAGACACTATTGAAACAGGCGCCGGGGGAAATCACAGACTCACTCGCTCTGTCTCCGTTTAACACCTGCCCGTCTCACTTTCCTGTCAGTATCTTCCTGAGACTGAAAGCTACTGAGCCAATAAATGAGAGAATGCTTTTTTTCCCTTCCATCACTCTTAAAACCAGATTCCTGCCAATTCTGTTAAATGATAAAAACCACATAATAATATGCATTGGGCTAAGAGTCCTCTCAATTCTTTGTTTGAACACAATAACATCTAAACCGGAGTTTAAAAGCTTGAACATGCAACAATTACATCTCATTAGTTACCTACTGGGCACTTAAACTATATTGCCAGGTACCAAACTGTGCTCGTCCAAGGCTGTCCTGAGCTCAAAACAGAATCTCAACTGGGGGCCTTTAAACTACTATTAAGCACCGCAGCTAAATTAATATTCACCCTAAACACAATGTTGGCCAACAAAATAATGCAAGAAATGATTTCACAACCAAATATGTTGCTTTTGAGGAAAGCAACATATTTTGTTTTGCTGCTGTTGAAGTTTGTCCTTGCTTCCACACTTTAAGTGATTGTAGAAGATACAACAACCAGGTTACTTCTGAAACGTTTATCACAAATAAATAATATAATAAATAATATCTAAATATTAAGGATCAGATTACCAATTTATGACCAGTAAATCTATTAAAAAATGTAAACCTGACTTGTGTATGGGGGGGGGGGGGGGGGGGGCTGGGGTCTTCTGTTGGCCCTAACCAGTTGATTAGTTTGTTTTAAACTGGCACTGGTAGTGACTGGGTTCGGTCTTTATTTGTACAATTAGGTAGAGTTACCTGGTTATGACACCAAAAACATTCACCAGTACCTTTGGGCTCCTATAATTCATTTAACACAGCAAACACAAAGGCTAGAGTCTGGATGAAGTAGGCTATCTTGAACAGCGCTAACAACGCTACACAAGGTCTGTCTGGCATAGCATTATCCTGTTGCAGTCACCATGACCTCTTTTGACTACATTAGCTGTGAAGAAGCTCCTCAGGAGTATGTGTAGCATCATTGTAGGCTCCTGGTAGAAAATCAAATGGCGACAGACGCAATAAGAAGATTTTGCAGGCACTGTGTTAGCCGTACTCTGCTGCTGGCTAATCAAGCTAAAGTAACATTTCAGATTCTTTGAAACGAAATGTAGGGCTTGATAAACGTTTATTCAGATTGCCAACAGCCTATACATGAAATTCACAATGATATTCACAGCTTACAATTAAAACTATTTCTGGTTAAAGAGAATCTGGGCTACAATTAATCTTTTGTTCCAAATCGAATATACTAGTCACCTTTATTTGAAAGTAGGCTGACTTGCACTGTTACTACAGTCAGATGGGGGTTGTGGCCCCTGGATTTGGTTGTGTTTTTATTGGTCTCTTTGGGTTTAGAATCGGCTTGTAGACATCTGCTGGGTCTTGGCGCTCCTCACTGTGTCTCAGGCCAGTGTCTGTAAATTTGGGGGGCAGCTTCTGGACCAGATGGGATTCGTTTCTGTTTTGTTTTGTATGTCACAGTGGCTGTTTCCCTGATCCCCCCATCCTGTTTCTTCTCCTTTATCGTGGCTGATCCAGTATGCTGGCTGAACCCGCTATGGCCTTTAATTATTATCAATCAATTAAAGTCAACCGTGAAACAGCAGAACTGTCTTATTTTCAATGTTTTTACCCAGGCCAAGACAGTACACCACACAATGACGCATCATTATTAAATCATTGGCCATTATAGAGCAACACATTCAAATTATTCATCCATTGTTTGGCATTCCAGATTATGATAAGTATGTGCAACATACTAAAACACACTTCAACAACAAAATGCATTTCGTTCAGTCAATCTCTAATTTACCTTTCTGAGGGATTAAAAATAAGCACACTCCTAAAACTATTGCTATTGCAAGAAAACAATAGCACATAGAGCAGCAACAAAGGTATTTAGCTCCTTTAAAGGATTTTTTTAACGGTGGCTGCGGTTTGTAGCTGCCTGCCGGAGAGTAAAAACGAACTGTCAGCTGAAGAAATCTGCTCCCACCGACCACCTGGTGAGTGTTACAGACAGGATACTGGCTTTCTCTGCAGGCTGCAAGTATTACCTACCTGTCAGAGCCAGTGTCAGAGTATCTGTGCCGGAGAATGTCTTTTCTTTTCATTTTTAGGAAGATGTTTCAGTCTGTATGTGAAAGTTGAGCTTCAAAAAACTAAAAAAAAAAAAAACCAAACAAACCAAAAGGGACTGAAAGAGAACAAGAAGATTGACTAGAAAATATAGAGAGCAGACTTAGAAATATAAAACATTTGTCTGTCTTAAAGTCTCACTGGGAATAAACGTAGTCATAGCGATTGTAAAGAACGGTTATATATATTGGGTTAGAATATGCCACAGTGGCTGGCAGTATATATGTTAAATGTGAATAACGAATTGCTACTATTGTTGCTTTACTGTAATACTATCCTTACACAGACTGTGCTATAAACTCCTTGAAGATGTTCCCACTGAAGAAGATGCCTCTGCTGCCCAACATATGGAAGCTTACCAATACAGGTCTTTAGACAGACTTCAGCAAATAGACATTGTCTAAGAAGGCCGTCAGCAGGACGCGTGCACACAGCATGATAGCTACCCGTCTCGCAATATTCTACATTTTAATGCTAGGACTGTTTCACTTGGCCTGGCAAACAAAGTGCAATAAAACATCCTCCTTACAGCTTACAAGCCATCAGTGTCATCTTCACAATGGAATTCTGCAGAGATTGGATTCTGGGGTATTGTTTAGGCTGCACAAAAACACAAAGAAACATCCCATACAGACAGGATGCTGACTTTAGCCTTTTTAAAGTAACAACATCAGAGCTCTTAAGCTGACCCTGTTTGCCATGGCACTGTTATTTTTTGTCCTGCAAACATTCACTAACCTGCCTGAACAGCAGATAAAAAGATAAATGCTAAACAATAGCATTTGTTGTATCTAAAATATGGTGTTTATGGGTTAGTCGGAGTAAAACATTGAGCTTGTTTAGATTGATTTCACATTTGCATCGATGAGATTTACTATTTTTACTACTAACTATGCAAGAACTATTAAAGTGCTGGGATTACTCTATCTATCTATCTATCTATCTATCTATCTATATATATATATATATATATATATATATATATATATATATATATATATATATCTATCTATCTATCTATATATATATATATATATCTATCTATCTATCTATCTATCTATCTATATATATATATATATATATATATATATATATATATATATATATATATATATATATATATATATATATATATATATATATATATACACACACACACATACTGGACCTTTAAGCCAGAAACCTATTTGTTGAGTGCCAGTGCTATAGTCCACAAGGAAATATAAAAGGAGAGTGAAACCATAATTTTTAAATTCTGGCTATACATAGAGCTATATTTGTCTCCCTGCTACCCTTTTTTAGTGCTACCTGCAGATATAATTTGGAGTTTCTGTCTATTTGCAAAAATAAAGAAGCTACTCTGCAGTGCTTTTCTTTGACCTAAACTATTCCATTGCAGCTGCAGTATGTTTAGAGCCACAGCCCTGCAGGAGGATGAACCATATGCCCCGACATCTTTTGCAGCCTCAAACATCCTGTGTTTCTCCATCATTGCATTTATTGATACAATTTACAATCTGTCAGAAATCGGTTTTACCACTAACTTTCTCAGGCTTGCTGCTGTCCAGCCGTTTGTTGACCCTCTTCCAGTTGGACATGGGCACACACAAGGGGGTGCCTCAATAACTGGTTCATATATTTTTTTTTCATGTCACTTTATATTATTTCAGCGAGTGGAAGTGAGTGTAATATTACAAGCAAGTCATCGATGCAAAAAATAAAACGTGTATTTAACACATCAATGTTTTTCCCATAAATATGTCTTTTAGTGCAGTTATTGACAAGAGATTCACACCATTTGTCAAAAACAGGTAGAATAATCTATGCATACAAAGAAATAAAAAAAAAAACTAGCACAAACATGAATCTATGACAGCTCTTGTGATTTTTCTTTAGACTCTCCTGTTAGACATTTTGCGACGAGCACCGGTGTAATTGGTTTATGATAAAAGTATGGACTTTCCACCTACTGATAATGGGCCCACTGGAACATTCAGAGTTTTAGAAATATGTTTGTCTCCAGGACCATCATAATGTTTTGCTACATAAGCAGACGTAAAGATCTTGACAGCCATTTTCTTTTATCCATCATGGCATGCTTTCTGTGGGAAACCTTAACAATGAGAAACCTTATTTTAGGCCATCAGTTAAGACTAGACTAGCTGATTTTAACTTGGAATGACAAAATATTAGGTATTTTATGATGTTGACAGCTTTCAGTAATTTCCTTAATGTATTTGATACTTCTATTACATTCTACTACATTTCTGTTAACTTCATTTTTAGAGTTATTTGTGCGGATAATGTGATTATATCACTAACTTCCATGAACTTAATGTGAATAGCCATATTAGAAATAAATGCAGTGAGAAAATGCTGAAGTGTGTACTAATTTTCCCCACGGCCAGCAGAGTGACTTTGACCTGGATGTTTATTCTATTGCTTGGACTCACCAGTTCAAGTCTATGGAGGAAAAGACAAGAGTCATCCAAGCATTTCTGAATTTGCAGGCATTGCTGGAAGCAGGGACCACTCCACTATAGAAATTTATTCCACTGAGGACTGGACACAGAAACCGGACTCAGGTGGACAGTGAATCTCTTAATCATGTTGTATCTCAGAGAAGAAACTGAAATCACTTTTCTCTCAGCCTTTTTCCCCCTCGTTCTGACAGCGTCTCTCAAAGCACCCTCTTCAGCGGTGGAGCCGACACGTCTAAGCATCGTTGCAGGTACCTGCTCAGCCTGCATGACGGCTGTCTTTTTCGGCCCTACGTTACAGAGCTGGTGATCAAACCGAGGCGCTGGCTTCCCATCCACACCTCCACCTAACGCTGCTTACATCTCTGTGAGCACTCACCTCTAGGAACTGCACTTACATCCACAATGCAGGCACTATGCTTAGGAGCACAGCCCAGATAAAAGCTTTTTTATGCCACATCTCAGGCATGAATGTTTTTTCTTTTCTTGCAGGAAAAAAAAAGGTTAATTTTTCATTGGGTATCCTGCAACTTGAAAGTATGCTGCCTTTGGACGCCATTGAACTTGACTCCAAAAGCTTTTAGCACCAGAACAGCAACTTCTGCACAATGGCCCATCGGGGTGCTCAAAATGCCCTCAACACAGAGGCACTGGATCCAAAAAGCAAACATAGCAGCACTTGACAGGTCAGTGCAGCCTGAGCCGGAGTAGAGAGGGACAAAGTAAAACAAAGATGCTGATTCCCGCCCTTCATCCAATATCTTTTGGCAATTAACTGCCCCCCCCCCCCCCCCCATTACCTCATAAAAACTTCTGTGTGGTTCATGATCGCGGCCTGTTAAGAGGAGGATTTAATGCGCACCCGCTACCCTGCTTAACAGAATATTAATGTCGGTTGTCATCCACGAGAATGACTCATTTACAAGCAAGCCGAGGAAGCTGAAGACTCAAACCTGGATGAGGTTTGTCGCGCTGCTCGTTTGATAACAAGCACTCGAGTGTATTTACAAGGCAGAGCGAGCGAGATAAGTCTGCGCTGTAATGACACTAAGCAGGTCAGGACCGTCTCGCTGTGCCGCCGCTCCTCTCCCCTCCCACGGTTATCCCTCTTTCTGTCATCGAGCGCAGCGCTATCATCTGCGCCCTGTGTAAAGCCTGAATTTCAAACGCTGCTGCGCTCAAGTTTGCCCAGTGAGGCCTTTGCTCCTGAGTTTCAACGAATTTGTGCAGTCTGAGTGGAAACCGCTACCTCGTGCAGCACACTGGCCGCCTCAGCATAAGGCGGATGAGACACCTGACATGGTGCTCGGACGATGATTGGGACCCTCTGCATGTGGTCTCCAATCTCCGAGCGTGTGGGAGTCAACTGGTAGGGGTGAGGTTAGATACAAACAATTTCATGTGAGAGCTCTACTGTAGGCAGCTCAAGCACAGACAGCAGTTTCAGCTAAAGTAAAACACTCAAGAAGAGTAAAATCATTGGAGACTATGTTTAAAAAAATACTGATGTTTTATATGACGAGAGACAGCACTCTCTACACTTATTGACACCCTTACTAAAGATGTGCAATAAGCCTTAATATACATTATTGTAATACATTAGGTTAATCTTACATTGAAAATAATGTGAGGGGGAGGGGCGCAGCACTTTTATTCATAAAACGCGGAAACTAGAGGCATTTCCAACTTTTGCCAGGGCAGATCGTCTAAAACTGGGTCTGTCCCTGAGATCGGGTATGTCTGGTCACCCTATTGTTTTCTTCCACAACTCCAAGGAATTCGAAAAGCCCCCTTGTTGTTGCATCTTTCTACCACAGATAGGAGAACTATAACTTCTAATAATTATACAGAATCTTATTTAAAAAAATTTCAAATGAACCCTTTATAGTATTATTGTAGTATCATGGCAACCCTACTCTTTTGGGCCTTCCTGTTATCTGCTGAAAGTCTCTTTCCTACTGTCTTGCCTGGGTGAACCAAGCTCAATGCTTCCTCTAACTTCATTCTTATATAGTTCAGTGGAAGTGAAAATAGCTATTCTCAGTCTTCTTCCTGCAGTAACAAAACATCTGATTGCTACAGTCAGTTCACTCTTGTAGCCTGGGGCATTCACTGATTGGGAAAAGATTGAATTTTTCAGTTTACAACTGATCAAGCTAAAATCAGGTGATTCATTCACTAGTCAGTCTTTTAGTGTGCTTCTCATTTACTTGAAAACTTAAGCAAGATGACAAATTCCCAAATTTATTTTGGAAGCACATACAATGGGGAGGATGATAAGAAAAGCACAAATCAAAGAAAAGCGGCAGTAAACTTTACAGCATAAAATTTGTTATTTGCAATAAACGAGGAATTCATCTTAAAGGAGCAATAAGTAAAACTGATACCTAGTGTTGCATATTGGAACAACACATACACAATGCCTTCACGGAGACCAGCTATTTCTCAACGGTCCGTTGCTGCTGTGAAACCCACTGAATTTTTACTTCCACAGGACAGATCTATGTTGTTGTATTCTGTTCTATTTCTGGTCCGCTTCTCTTACTGGCTTCCATGTTAACAGGCTGCTGCTCTTTTGCCAAGATAAAATAGCAAATGTTGCACTCTGTTTTGGGAACCTTGGGACCTCTCATATGATTGGCTCAGGAACCAGGAAGTAAACACGGGCTACACACTGCGCCGAAGTGGTGCCGGACCTCTCGGTTTGAAATGAGAAAAACGTGACAAAGACCTTGTTGATTGATTTTTTATACGGAATGTTACTTCCATCTCGGGTGACACGTGAGAATGATTTTGGTTAATTTTGCAGTAAATTTCTTACTTATTGCTCCTTTGAGGCTCTGTACACTTCTTTATCAGGGTGTCAATAGAGGGAATGGTATTTCCATCATTTATCTTTTCCTTCAAAGTTAAATAACACCTCTCTGATCAAATAAACTCCCATATGATCTCCTCCGACAGTGTTGTACGCCTCATATTATGACACATATAATCAGGTGGACTGTTTGCACCACTTTGTTCAACACAAATTACTGCACCAACGCTCACTGCACGGCACAGATGGGATGCGGGCAGTTTTTCATCGGCTGTTCCGTGCCACAGATCCCGACACATCTGGTATGCAGCGAGCGGCATCTTTGCACTAATTTGTTTGTCACTATACATTGAAGGGACTATCTGTCTTCCTGCCATGCTTTGGTTGCGGCATGATTCTTGAAGAACATGGCTAGTCAGAAGTTTTGGGGCGGCCGCCCAGGAGTCAAGCACATGAGCAATCTGACTGGGGGAGGGAGAGGGAAAAGGGAATTGGAACGGGTATGTGGAGTCTGTAAATTCCTAACAAAGCAGCTCCTGAACACACAGTTTCCAAGGAGAGATGGAAAGATAAATCCATTTTCACATCCAAGTCCACCTGAAAGCCACACGTGCATGAAGAAGGAAATAAGGAAACGAGACTGTGTGAAAGTCAAACTTTTGACATGATGCACATGTAATTAGTAAAGTTAACGAGTCAATGTAAAATACTATTTTACTAAAATTATGTTTTAATAATAATCCGCCGAAATAGAGATCAATAACCTTTCGAACGATTGATTCCCAATGTTGTGTCAACTCGACATCACAGTGGCTGATTGTTTGGCATCATAAAGTGAATATAGATTCACAATTTGGGCAACAGCAGGCGGGGCAAAAAAATCTTTATGCTTTTTTTATCATTTGAAAGGGAGGTTGGTGGTGTGCTTTGATCATCGGTTCTATGCCCAAAGAGTGCCTATAAGCTTAAGGTTCTGTGTTACCCTGCCTCAGAATAATTGGGTGCACTGTAAACCCCAATGTTGGTACTAATTAATTAGACTTAGTATTGAAAGTCAATACTAAGGGGCTTCTGCACAGTGGCACAGTGGGTAGCGCTGTTGCCTTGCAGCAAGAAGGTCCTGGGTTCGAGTACACCCCTGGGTCTTTCTGCATGGAGTTTGCATGTTCTCCCTGTGCATGCGTGGGTTCTCTCCGGGTACTCCGGCTTCCTCCCACAGTCCAAAAACATGACTGTTAGGTTAATTGGCTTCTCCAAATTGTCCTTAGGTGTGAGTCTGTGTGTGAATGGTTGTTTGTCCTGTTTGTCTCTCTGTGTTACCCTGCAACAGACTGGCGACCTGTCCAGGGTGTACCCCGCCTCCCGCCCAGTGAACACTGGATATAGGCACCAGCAACCCCCGCGACCCCATGAGGGATAAAGCGGTTTGGAAAATGGATGGATGGATTGAAAGTCAATATTTGTGAAAATTTCTACTAGCTCAAATGTGTTAAGTTATTGTAAAATATTCTTGTTTTTTTGAGTCCATTTAACTCAAACTTTTGGATTGATCTGAACTGTTTGTGTATTAATTAAACAAAATGTAATACCTTAAGAAAGAACTTATTTTTAATGTTTCAACAGTACTGTATCTGTCTGTAAGTCAACTTAAAGTGTGTGTGATGAACATACTATTATTAGATCATTGTTGTTCAAATAACTTTAAGGAAAGACAATAATGGAAGAATGACTGGATGTCAGGAACTCTGATTAACTCTTAAGAAAGATTACCAAGCAAAGACAATCAGCGGTGATTTTGCCTTCGGAACCCTCGCATGGATTCCACTTTTTCCCCAGTCTCTCTTTCTAATGTTAAATCATGAACACTGGCTTTATCTGAGGCAAGTGAGGACTACAGTGCTTTTTCTGGGTCAGCACTGTTCCATGTTTTCTCCTTCGTTGGATGAAGGCTCTCATCGTGTTTGGCTGTAGTCCCAAATAGTTTCCATCTTATTTTTCAGTTACTTTGTTTCTCATCTGTTCTTAAATTCCCTTTGATGCAGCATTTCATGATGTGTTACCTTTTCAGAGATTTCAGCCTCCTTCATGTTGTCAGGCTGAGCTGTAATCAGGTATGGATGTATTTTGTAAAATATAGCCTTGGTTCTGGATTTGACAACAGGGACTTTTATGTTTTCACAATGGGCGAGAATGGTATGTACTGTATTAACTCTGGATTTTGTTGTCTGAAACTCAAATGTGTTTGATGATCTGAAGCATTTATGTGTGACCAAAAAAAAACAAAAAAACAAGCAAAACAAAAAAAAGTTAAAACATAAAACTGACAATACTGTAAAGGGACAACTTCTATTTTATGGCAAAAAATATAAGCACCATTATTGAGGGTTTTGTTGACTTATTTTGCTAAAAGAGCCCCACATGTTTTAGTGTGTTTAGTGTTTAGACACATTTTATGTATGTATGTGCTGGCAAAAAAGCTCACTGATGAAAAGCAAACAGTGGCTGACAGGAATGTGCATAAAAAACATACTGTAAGGGGGACTAAAAAGGGGACTTCAGAGTGATATGAAAATGGCTCTGTGCTTGTACATAAATTTATTTTCAGGGAGGGAAGAAAAGCCCTTTTATCGGACGACAAGCACTTTCCTCACCTACTTAAGAATGACACTAATGTTGCAGGAAAGGTTGATGCTGTGATAATACTGTCTGCAGAAAGATGGGGAGAAATTCCTGTGCACTCAGTGTCTTGGAGATCAAAATATCCGCTTTGCATCGACTTAATGTGAAGAGGAAACAAGGCTCTGATTTTCTTTGCTTAGGGGGCTGCTGTTGTGCAATCTAGGTCTCAGTCTCTAAAGTCTGAATGCTCAATAGAAAAGGCTGGTAACATTTGTATTCCCAGAATTTATATTCACATAAAGTTGATCTATGAAGCTAGAAAATCCTGTTTTGATCAGTCTCACCACAACCAGGAGGAACTCAGTCCAGGGAGAAAACGTTCACAATTTATTTTCACACTCGGTAAACAAATGGAATAAGTAAGCAGTAAACTCAGTTTCTAAAGTCTTTCTAACATACTCACCCACTCAGAAACACATTTGAGAGCACACTGGTAACTGATTTGATTCAAGGGTACCGCAGAAATGTCTCCTTTTGAGCCTTCGTCATTGTTCACCTGCTTCAATCCACAGCTTGTTTGAAAGAAAGAGGAATTTCAAACCGTTCATTTGAAATGAATGTACAGTCAAGCAGAGCTAAAGAGAACATGAGCAGATATATTTAGTTCCCAAACTGTCAAGACCGTGTTGAATAATGGAGCCGCAGAACGCTCACATGTAGACAAGCTAAAAGGGTTTTGCTGTCGTTTCTCTTATTTGGTGCCAGCAGGATGATGGTACGTCTTGTGTCATCATGGAACATAATCTCAGTTGCTGTCTGTTTCTGTGTAGTAAACCCAGTATCCACATACATATTGTAGTTTTAAAGATGTTTCTCTCATAGGTCACCAATAAGTTCCTTCTGAGCTAAAATGTACCAAGAGGTCATGGGTCATATTGTCCACAGAGCTTCTGATCTCCACTTTCTAAGGGTGGCAAGATGGGAATGAGGAAGATGTTAAAAATACCACAAATACATTGCTTTAGGGATGTTTTCTTTTTTTTTGGAGACAAGAAAATATATATACATCGTAAACTTATAATTTTAAGTATTGGGCAGTGATAGTTGCATCTTTGAGGTCATTGCTGTTTACCTACCGTCCTGCCGTTGTGTTAAAACACAGCTATATGGGCCAGACTAGCAAAATACGTGGTTTTACAGGGGTACTCATAAAATGCTGTCGATCAATTAACTCAGCTTTAACAGGCTTGAACAACCCGTATAAATATTTTGATGACACTAAGAAAAAAAAAATTTCTGAATAATCAATTCCAAATTTTCTGTTTTTGCTCTTCTATTGAAGAGTCCAAAAAAAACCAAAAAAACTATCACTGCTGTTCATCTATGTTGTGGTTTTGTGAACACCACAGCACTATGTTATGCAAGCACTCCTGTGATCCATGTGAATTCCCAACCATAGCCTAAAATTTCGCCTCCGCTCCACAGAGAGGTCAAGGCTTCAGATTTTGCTTTAATTGCCACCCCTGTATCATCAGACTGAAGTCCCACAGAGACGTGCTAAATAGCAATCAATCCATATTCAAGCTTTAGACCAAAAAAACCCCAAAAACTTGCTTATTGAACCAAACACAGGGGCAAATGATACATGAAATCAAATACAAGTATTCTTCTGACAGGCATTTATAATCCAAACTACTCCAAATGACTACGCGCATCCCATGCACGAGCCAGCAGGAGCGTCCCAGCCAGCCGAGGCTCCATGAATGATGAGTAATGGCATAGGAGGGTGAGGTCATTATGGAGATGCGAAAGTTTGAATCGGCGCACCGGAGGCTTCATTTGTTCCGCATTCACGACTCTTTTTGACTATTGAAGTGCACAGCACACCTGACTGAAGGTTGGAGTTTGGGTGGGGGGGGGGGGGTAAACTGATGCTTCTGCTCATTTCTGCTCCTTCTTTTTTAAGCTGGAGCAGATTGATCTATTTGAAAAGGGGCCTCCTCAATGCTCCCAGAATACTGGATGGGAATGACGTTGGAAGGAGCATTGAAGAGATCATGTTTGCGTGAGATTATTTCTTTGCCTACAGAGTTTCTCTCAGCAGAGCACAGACAGCAAAAACTGCAGCTTTGTGTTGCTAAACCACACAAAAACATGATTTCTAAATACATACAGATGAAAAAGCAATCATGTATTTAAATATTTCGACTTTTGTTCATTGACACTTTTTTGGTTTCCAGGTTGGAATGCCATCTGAACTGAATGTTCACAAATTACTGAACGTCCTGCTGTCATGAAGTTAAAGATTCAATGTTATTTAAATAACAGCTAACTGGCTCTTTCATGTCAGGACTGCAAATTGACTGAACATTTGTGGACTTACTAGGATTGAAATGAAGACAAAAAAAAGCAAGAATCATAACCAACATGCCTCCCAATATACGTCCCGTGTGAGGGATAGTCAGTATCTTTATTGAAACAAATGGTGGTGGGCAGCACTTCCAAAATTATTTCTGCACAATATGTGTCTCTAACAAACATGACAGCGTAAAATAAGCAAAAACAACATTAACTGCATATACAGATGCCCTGAGAAATTGGCTAGAGACCAGAATCCACTCTGATCTGTGATTAGTTACCTGCATTTTAAAAATACAACCTCTTTTGTTATCAGTGAGCACAACATAACCAAACACTGAGGGGTTGGACTGAAATGACACTTTCCGGCTTAGGGGTTGTCGATGAGGGAAGATGTTTTAAATAATGTTAATGAAATGAAAGAAAGCTGAACTTTTTAGAGGGTCATGTCAGCTGTTCGCTGTGATTTTGGATCTGAGAAACAAGTTAGTATTGAAGAAAAACCTCCCTAGACTATGCTGCTAATGCTACCCCGTTTGACTGTGGGGATCCTGGGTTTAGGGTGCAGTGTTAGGTTTCTGGCAAGCAAAGCTTTGCAAGTAGGCCAAAATCGATCTCTTTGATTTTGGCCTCTTCTTCCACGTGTTTACTGTGCCCCCTGCGTGGCTTTTGGCCATCGCTTCTTAAAGCTTTCTTTCAACAGTGGATTTTTTCTTACCACTCTTCCATAAAGGCCAAATTTGTAGAGTATACATCTGATAATTGTCCTGTTGATTCTCTCACCTGAGCTGTGGGGCTCTACAGCTCCTCCAGAGGTACCATGGGCTCTCCTATGAAAAATGCTTTCCTTGCCTAGCTGGGAATTTATTTGTTCATCAGGCGACTTCTAAAGTGAAATTGCGGTATTTTGTTTAGGGATGTCAGAGTCAAAGGAGGCTGGAAAGAAACGCACGGCACATTTTTTCAGTTTTCAATTCTAAAACAATTTTGAAAACCGTGTTTCCTTCTACATCTCAATGAGGCTCTACTTCAAGGCAGTCTATCACAAAAGTTTTTGCATTTAACCTGACAAAATGTGAAAAGAGACAAACGCTTAGGAAATGTTGCAAAGCACTATAAATGTTCCACTCTGAGTCTTGGATGGACTTTACTATTACACTAACATGTAATTATATATAAGTGTAATAGTAATAATACTGGTACAAATCAGTAGCTAGGAGACGTGTGACACATCTCCAAAGATATCATGATTACTCTCTAGGTTGTGTTTTTCTGCACAAAGTGGACCAACTCACAGTGTATGAATGTCTCCTACTGTCTGTGCCTGACGTGTCTGCTCTGAGTCACACCATAGTTTCACTTGCTTTGATCTCCAGTGGATAGCTGCCTTCTTCTAACATGACACACCGCATCTAGTCATCGGCAGGTTTCTGCCCGTGTGTGCGGCTGCAGGATTGAGAGAGTTTCGTGATATCTTTCCTAGAGTAACCACGTTATAAGAAAGTGTAACAAAAAAAAACAAAGTAGGGAAGAAGAGGAGATAAAGGCAAAATGAGGTACCGTGAAAGTAAATAATAGACGAGAGAATCTCCTGTGAGAAAGCACAGGGTTTTACCTTGAGCGAACGACCCGAAACAGACAGGACCATGAAACGGAACAACGGCCTCGATTTGCTCTGGGTGAGCTCTGATGGGTGAGGAGCAATGGAGTTTGGCACAGCCACTCAATGTAGCTGTGTATAATGGCGTGTGCATCAAATGCTCTCTGACAGTAACACCAGGCTCTGTCTGTTTAGCTCCAAACAGCAGAGGAGATTGGAGGGAGGAGAGCGCTGCAGGATCACAGTCTGTGCTGCAAGCTTTTTTTCACGCCTTCATCCTCGTGTTCACATTCTGCCTGCACTGCTAGCTTTAGCAATGTGGACAGCAACAAGCTCCTCCGAAGAACAATCACTGGGTTTACATAGATTACGATTTTTTTTAATTGTTTTCTGAATGATTTCATGTGGCTTTTAAACGGGTATAAATCAAAAGGATAAGCAACAACTAGATGACATTTCATTATTCAAATATGGTGGTGCATTTTGTTTTAGAGGGGTTTGACATTATTTTTGTCCTTAAAAGTGCTAATCGGCAACTACTTACAATATTTTTTAGGTTTCCAGATGATATCTAAGTTTTGACCACATGTGAGAGATAACCCACCTTAATCATGTGTTCTGGAAATTGACCATAATTTAGACCTGGGGTTCATGATAGAAGCAGTGTAGACACCAGGCTATTGAATTAAATAAATATTTCCCAGCAAAGTGGTTTCAGGGAGGATTCTGAGCCTGTAGCTTAGTAGCAGTTTTTTTTTTTCTTCTTCTGTTTCGACTGTTTGAAACATTGTGTATAATTACCATCTGCTGCGCTGTTCATACATACCGTTCAGCCACTGGGAAAGCCAGTGCTTTTCACTGCTGGGTGCTTCTGTTCGCCTGGAATCTTAACACAGGTCAGCATTGTAAATAGCATTCAACGATGACTGTTGCTTACAAGAGCATTTAAAACTAAGCTGGTTAAACTGAGATGCAGGTTTTCAGGAAAAACCACACAAACACCATAATCTGTGAGGATAAACCGTCTCCGTCTTTCTGACCATCTACTGAAATTCAGAAAAGCCCAGAGGGAGGATCAAACATCTGCTCGAAGACGTTTTTATGTATCATAATGATGTCACTCTCTGGTGCCCCTCTGGAAAACCCAAGCAGTTCTGAGCTGTTATTTATTTACTTTAATTTTTTCATATAACCACTTTAGAACCAGCTCTAGCAACAGGCCGGTGGAGCACTGGACCTGCTGTGTTGGAAAAATGCTTTCTGTGTTCCATAACTCTGATCATATCAACCCGTGACCTAGGCATGGGCTTGTCTAATTTCTTGCTGGTATGATAACCTGAAGTAAAAATCCCATGGGATCAGAGTATTTACTGAAAAATAAGGAAATAAGGCCTTTAAGCAAAGCCCGTAAATTATCAGGAAGTACAAAGTAATAATCCAATGTTTGCGTTCCTTTAGAGGTATAAATGAATACATTTCTTGGCATTGGGCACTATAACCCCAGTTCCACCAACTTGTATTGGCTGCGCACCGCACGGCTCTGCTCACTTACGAGTGTTTCAGCAGCAGTTTTTTTCAGGGCCAGCCCAGGTTCCTCCGGGCTTGCTGAGCGGCGAAGTCACACTGAGCTGACTCGAGAGGAGTTTTGAGTGAACACTTTTCAGTGAACGGCCGTGAACGGGTGAGGAGAAATGAGGTTTTCTATGAGGAAGTAAATAAAAACTGAAGAGCAACAACATTAATATTAAGGACCACTATGAAGAGAGAGGGTGAGACCAAAATATTACTTTATTATTTAGAAACCATGAACCATGCCTGAAGGAAAAAAAGGGACCCTAAAGCTTTCTATACACAGACGCGCTGCATCAGATCCGTGGATTTGTTGAGGCTTTCTCTCATTTTACACCGAAAGCTGTTTTGTCTAAAGCATTCTATTAATGTGTTCTCCTCGCTCCCACCATGGCTGAGGCAAAAGGACTAATTTAAAGCTTTAAATTTTAACGCTGTGACTGAAAACCCCCGGGCGACGTTCCCTTCAGAAGGGTGTTTCCCTCGTCCAGGCTTTTCGAGACCGGTGGAATCACAAAAGAGGCCGAGATTAACCGAATAGGGAGGAGCCAAGTCGGGCGAGCCAAAACGAGTAGGGTCGGTGGAACTGCACCTTATGAGGTTTTGACAGCATGATAATCATAAAAAATAGAACGGGATTATGGTATAAACATGAATATTTTAAACAAAAACATGTAGGACGATCAAATTTTTATTTTAAATAAAAAAGGAATAAAGCTTTCTTGCTGTTGCTAAAATATTTTTTTGGGGGGTGAAAGAGGGTCTGTTCACACTGCCGTGAAAAAGAAAGCTGTAGGTCGTATATGAGCAAAAAGATCGGATTTGGGGTCGCATTTCCTTGCAGTGTGAACGTAGCCTAAATCATGTCAAAGTAGAAAGCATGGTGCAGGCAGGTTTTTTTAGCCCTTAAATCCATTTTGTTGTGTACTTGGATTATCAAGGAGCGCAGAAAATTTGAACGGAGTCCATTCACATCCTGCGTAGATAATGTTATTTTTGTGTCATATTTTCAAGCTTTTCGGTTTTCTGTTATGTTTTCTCAACAAATACATCACAGTATTTGCTGCAGAACTACTAAACAAGGTCCTAGACTTCTGGCTTACTGATTTCGCAAATCTGCCATTTTCATTTCTTGGAGCGATGACTAAGCTACAAGTGGATGAGTCAAAATGCTCATTGCATTGCCCCCCAGTGTACTACAAAAACGTCCAAACGGGTGGAGTGGAACGCTCTGCGACCTGGAGGTGGGCGGGGCGTGAAGTGCTTCCTTTCCTTTTAAAGAGACAGCACCAAAACTAATCGCTCTCAGATGCACCTCAGAAAAGGGATCAAAAGGGGGAATGTGGGCGTAAATTAACAAACAATTCAGATCAAAGCGTTGCAGTTCCACAACTGAATGATTTTAATGTGAAAAGGAAGAACTTAAAAGCACGAAATGTCCCCTTTAAGTGAAGAGGAAGCTTATAGATGTGTGCCTGTTGTCCTTGAACCATTACCTTTTTGCTTCCTCTGCCTGCCTTCACCCTTTGTGCCTGCTTCTCTGAGCCCCTCTACCTGGCTGCCTGTCACCCAGCCTTTCAGAGCCACTATCTACCTATCAATCTGTGAGTGTGCCTGCCTGCGTGTTCTGATAAGGAGCTGTGGGTGTCTGTAGCCCTGACACCAGCTGATTTATGCTGGCCCCGTTCCCTTTAGGGGGCCGATTTGTGAGAAAATCCCCGACGACTCATGCTGACACTGTGTGCGTGGCTGTGCGTATCTGTTTGTCTGGCTGTTTGCATGTGTGCCAGGTTGGTCTATCAAAACAAAGCTGACGGGGAGCTGTAGCTCTTACTGCCACATTTCACCTCTGGTTCATCACTCATGGCTGATTTAATGTGTGATGTGTCCTTTAATGAATGACACCAGGAAAAGTTGTTCTCCACAAAAAACACGCTTGCGTGTGGATTTAAATCAATAAATGGGTGGAGAGGTTACGATTTAATATAAGATAAATGAGGGAAACCAATTAGAAAAATGCAGCTGAAAACAACAGAGCTTACCCAATAAAAAAATAATTTGGATTGAGAAACAGCTTGAAATCTGTATCTCAGTGTGGGAGTATCTGTTCTACCGTAATTTAATCATCTTGGATACATTTTCACAAGCGTTACTCATTAACTTCAAATAAAACAACTTTAAATACGAAATGTGAGCCTAAAAACAGCAGCAGAATACATGAAAAGAAATCAAATTAAAGCTTGCAAATTGCCCGACTCCCATCAGTTTATGCTCCAATGGCAGCAGCAGCAATAAGCTGCATGCCGACATGTGTTTCTATTCACATTCACAGAGAAATTACTAATTCCAGTTTGAATCAAAATGCTGTCCTTTCCAGATTGAAATTTCCATAGTTCTCTTTGGTTCTTAGCCAAATTTTAAATTATAAATATTAAACATAACTATGAATTTATTAATTGGCTGAATGACTGGCTGGATGAATGGATGGCCACAGCTTTTAGAGTGTGTTAGAGAATAAAATGGGAAAAGGGAATATTTGTTCATACTCTTCTTTTTGCATAGTTATCAGTCCGTCCATCCATTTTCTATACCTGCTTGTCCATGCAGGGTCGCATGGAGACTGGTGCCTATCTCCAGCAGTCATTAGGCGAGAGGCGGGGTACACCCTGGACAGGTTGCCAGTCCATCACAGGGCCCAAAGTTATCAGACCTGGAATATACCTAAATATAACTCCCATGTCATTACCTACCGTAGGAACCCTACTGTTTGTT
Source organism: Fundulus diaphanus (assembly GCA_037039145.1). NCBI lineage: Eukaryota > Metazoa > Chordata > Actinopteri > Cyprinodontiformes > Fundulidae > Fundulus > Fundulus diaphanus. Next base: position 35,102,010 of record CM073137.1, read on the forward strand.
CAAGAATGGACCCAACTGCTGATACTAATAACCCTGTCACAGTATTGAGTACCCGCCTTTTGTTTTAATGCTGTTTGGAAAATATACAATAGGGAAATGAACATCTCCACATTGCCTTTGAACATATTTAACATTTGTTTTGTTTTGAGTTTAGGTTGAGTAGGTTCATTAGCAGCAATTTGAGGTCGGAGCGGTCCCAACGTCCTTCCGAGTGGACCAGATCACTGTTAACACACCACACATGGCAGGAATATATCTTAAGATTATCTTTAGAGCTATCCCAATAGTCAGGAACTGTCGGAAGAGCAAAATCGGGCTAATTATCCTGCCATGTGAACCAGCCTTGAGCTTCAGCCCGGTTTTTGGTCCAACAAACGGAAGCTGGTCGGCTGATCTGAGGGCCCTTGGAGAAAAGTAAGGCTGAAGCAAGTCAGAAAGGTACACAGGAGCGAAAACATTCATTTAAAAGCCAAGAGAAGGATTTTAAAATGGAGAGTGGAGAGAAGAGACAGTTGAGATATGCTCATGTTTGCATGGACCGGTTAAGAGACGAGCAGCAGCATTCTGAACGGGCCAAAGGCTGAAAGAGATGCCCGACTAATCCCATCATGAAGCGAATTGCAACCGTGTTGTGATAAAAGCATGGATTGTTATCTCCAGGTCACATTTTAACTCTAGAGGTTTGAGTTTTGCAACCTGGTGGAACTGAAAGAAACTTTTCTGCAAAACACTACCGACCTGTTTGTTGAACTTGAAACCAGAATCCATTATCACACCAAGATTTGAAACTTGGTGCTTTACATGTGTTTCCAGGACTTAATAAAATCACCGCTGTTTTCTTTTAATTAATGCTCAGAAAATACATGGTTATCCATGTTGTCATCAAGGCACTTTAGTAAAGGTAGGATGGAGCATAGACGGTTTGACTTTATTGGGAAACAATTTTGACAGTCATCTGCATAACAGTGAAACGAGATGCCATGATTTCTCCAAATTGACCCTAATGGGAATAGAAAGCAACATCACAATTGCAAGGGATTGCTCAGATGCAATATCATGAGTGGATTTCTGTTTCAATTGCCATGCATCCCTATTCTGCAAGTCAACAATATATTTGGCCAGTTGGATGGTCTCTAACTGACCCTGATGCACACTATATGTATATTTTTAACCGCTGAGAGACTTAAGGTCACAGAAAATGGTGAGGAAACTTCAATGATGAAAAACACGGATTAATTGTAATCAATATTTCCATCCCAATGTTCAGCAATAGTATCACAGAAGTTTTCCTGATATCATGCAGCCCTGATTTTGACTTGATTAGTAAAAAAAACTACATTCAAGGTGCTGAAAGAGCCAGCACATCTGAGACCAGAAGAAGTAAATGTAAAGTCTGTTGAGTTTGTTTCTATGTTATAAGATGTACCTGAGCCCGTCACGTCCAGTACCAAAAAGTTTCACTTTGCTGCATTTTAATTTCCCCCTAAACGACATTGCAGCCACAAGGCAGATGCCATTTATCACAGGGGAACTCTGACCAAGACGATCCTAATGCACTGCTAAGCGCTGTGGTTTCTGTTTTAATTCGGATCAACTGAGTTAACAGGAGACCATGGCTCAGGAAAGGATAGATTTGACTGGTGGACTTTCCTTGCACTCTAAATGTTCCTAAAATGTAGCCTTCATGTCTGTTTCTGCAGAAGCATAGGGTGGAGGCAAAGGAGCTTGTATGCCGTTTTGGCGCCAGTGCTTCTCTGGTAGAATGTACGTTCAGCACACCCAGAGCCTGTTTGCTGAGATAATTAAATTCTCAGAAGATGCAAGGAGACACAACACGTAAATTAATTTGAGCCGCAGCAACTGACAGGATTTATGCCGCTTTGGTGGGAGCTATTCACTTCCAGAACAAATAAACGGGATGTTTTTGGAATTAATTACTGTTCCAGTGGGCCATTAAAGAGTATCAGCTATCAGATGACTTTGAAATACACAGTTGGCTCTTTTGATGTGTTAATGATGATAGAGTAAATCATCCTCCCTGCCACAGAGAAGTTAAAGAGACGGGATGAGACATACAAAAAAAGACAAAAAAGAGAGATATAGGAAACCTGCAAAGATCCAAACAGCAAAGTTCCTACTAAAACACACTAATACATTTGGTGTTGTGTCAAACTCGTTCATCACAGCATTCCCTGTCCTGACTTTATTCCTCATTCACCATTCCTGAATAAATTTAAAGTCCAGGTTCACATCCTGCTTTAAATACACCAGCTTCAATCAGTGTAAATGAAGCAGTGTGCCACTGAATGAAGAACAGAATTACAGCAGATAGAGCTGATTGTGTTTCCCCCTCGTTCCACTGTTGTAATGTGGGCCTTGATTTAATAGGCTGCCTCTTAATCCATGTAAAGAAAGGCAGAAAAGGCCCATTTGACATGGGCTAACTTCCCTCTGTAATTAGAAAACCTCATTAAGTTCATTAAGTCATTGCCTGTGTTGGGGGATTTGTTTTACATGTGCCGGCAACAGACCCCAGACGGGGGCGAGCTGGATGTAGGCTGACGGAGGCTGCCGTCAGGGGATGGAAAACTGTACGGAGCAAACAGGACAGAGGAAAAGCATGAACAAAAACAAGGTGTTTATTTTTAAAAGCCACACATCACCACTTTTACAGCTTTTCTTTTTTAACTGTTTTCGGGCTATGGTAGATTTGGTAGATTTGTCTGTTAAATTTATTGCACAAGCAGGCAAGAAATCGGTCTAAACAAAGTGTGAAACATTGGCAGTGTTGGCGGGTAGAGCCGAACTTTAGCATCAGTGCTAAAGCTGATGCTAAGTAGTGATTGCTAAATCTTCAGTTCTAATATGAGCTCATTAGGGAAAAAATATTCAGTGTTGTATAGTAACGAAGTAAAAATACTTCACTACTGTACTTAAGTATATTTTGGAGCACTTTATACTTTTCTCAAGTATAATTTTTATTGATTACTTTTACTTCACTATATTTCCGAACTTAATTGCATACTTTTACTCCGACACATTTTCAATGTTTGGTTTAGTTACTCGTTACAAAAAAAGTGTCGGTTTGGCTCTGCCAGACGTGCGTACATGCACCGGAGCGCCTCCGTTTGAAGCGCTCGGCGTGTCATTTCAAAGTTGTTGTGCGCCAGCGGGGGCGGGGCCTGGCGCTCCACGCAGCCAATCACTAACGTGGAAGATGGAAAAGGAAAGACTGTAGGTCATAAAAATTCAGATTCTTAGCCACAGCCGTCTGAAAAAGGTGAGAGTGTCACTTTTACCATTATTTCGTTGTTATTGTTGCTTTCATTTATTTCAGACCATTTGAGGCAGTTCAGGCATAAATAGCAGGTGTAATTTCTTTTGTATAAGAACGCTAGATGCCACCTAAACATCTGCTACTCTTGTTTAGACCTTTGCGTAGTTATAATAGTATGATTAGGGTTCCACAAAATAATAGTGTTATTCATTTGACTATTTCTACTTCTAGAATTAGGATAAAGACAAATAAAACAAAGGAACACTATTTACATTGGTTTTATTGTCCATAGATTTCCACACTGTCCATTAATAAATTAGTATAAACCAGGGCCGGAGCTAGCAGAATTCCCAAAGTATCTAACATATTCTACCTCCTGCAATGGAAGGGAAAAATTGTTATGGGCTGGCTGATATACAGCAGGTCAAAAAAGGCCATATTTTGGCTGCAGTGCTTGCTGTTCTCTTATAAAGAAAAGATCATGTAGTGCACTAAATTCAATAGCTGGGTTGAAAATATCCAGTATAAAATACAGAGATTTGTGTGTGTGGTGTGTTGGCAGCAGGTGTAGAGGGGGGGCCCAAAAAGACTGTGTTGTCCCGGGCCCTAGCAAAGCTGTCAGCTGGCCGGCCTGCAGGTATATCTATTAGCAGGTTTACCACTTCCTGTAGGTTAACTAAGCCTGGTTTACCACTTCCTGTAGGTTAACTAAGCCTGGTTTATCACTTCACCATGTTCTTAGTATACACCCCCTTTGCCTGCACTTGGTTGTGTGTTGGTTGCTTAGCACTGACCTTACTTCAAGAAGGAAAACTGAAAGCTTACAAAAAGGTTGTATTTTCTGTCTAAACTTGGTCTAAATTTCTCCTGCACTTGGTTGTTTATATTATTTTAAAGGAGAAGTCCGGTCAAAATCAGAATTCAAACTGCTGAAAGTACTTTAAATATAAAACTACTACATACTGTGCAAAAAATTATAAGTTTTTTTAATTAAGAATAATTCTCATTTAATCATGTTTATGTGGAGGAATCCATCTTGGTCAAGAATAGTACTGTCACCTCCCATTTTTTGACGTCACTCGGCGGACCCGCTGTTGAGCAAGTTTCAACGCTCTGTTTGTCACGGCGCACTATTTTCCAAGATGGCGACTGGTGCTCTGTACGAAGCAGAGAGTGATGAAGTATTTAGTGACAGTGATGAGAGTTCCGTGGAGTCATCATCATCTGATAGCGATATGGATGTTTTAGAAGAGTTTCTTGACAGAAACCGGACTTTTGACGGAATCCAGCCGTACCTATTTCCATTGCAAACTCAGTCGGGTCCTACAGTATATATATATACTGTATATACACGCGCGTGTGTGTGTGTGTGTGTGTGCGCACGCGCTCCGCGCAACACGGCTTTGCCGGCGCTGCAGCGGAGCGCGCGCAGACACACACACAGCGGAGGAGAGATCGTGCTGAAGTAACTTAAGTTATATATTTGCCCCGTAGTAAATAGGGCAGGTGGTCATTATTGTATAAATATTAAAACATAAAAGCATTCCAGCACATGCTGGGCGGAGCACGGCTTTGCCGGCGCTGCAGCAGAGCGCACGCACACACACACACACACACACACACACACACACACACACACACACACACACACACACACACACACACACACACACACACACACACACACACACAGCGGAGGAGAGATCGCGCTGAAGTGACTTAAGTTATATATTTGCCCCCTAGCAAATAGGGCAGGTGGTCATTATTGTATAAGTATTAAAATATAAAAGCATTCCAGCACATGCTGGGGCCCTCCGCCCCTCTGGTCGGTAACCATCCCCGTAACTTTTAAATTAAAAATTGAAAATTTAAAAATAACTTACTGAAAATCCTCGCCCTCATGTCATGTTCAAAACATTCTTCTTCGAGATGGTCACTGCATATCACGTGTTTTCTCTCTGGCCAGAAGTTAGATGGCAAATCCGCTCTTCAAGTTGGCAATCCAGCGCCGAGCCCGGTGGCTCATGAATCGGGAAGTTGAAATAAGCTATGTTTTTTCCACTTTTACCAGTTGTGTTGGAACATCCGATGGCCATGCACGTGTGCATTGTTGCTTCAGAAATAGCTCTTGGGAATGTCAGCGGTGAAGTCCTATGGAAATCCGAAATAATTATTGATGATCGCAGCTGTGTAGAACGGCTCCTATTGACTTTGCATGGAAAGCGGAGAGAAATGCTGTCGCCGCTTCCGCTTTTCTACGTCGCAGGATGTGATGTCAAACGCCCCTTACTGCCCAAATATGGGCAGTAATGTCAGCCCCCATACACAGTGATTCAGACGACAATTTATGTTTTTATTTTCTTATTGATTAAAGATAAGTTCATTAAATAACCACAAACGTATTAGTTTTAGTTATAGCTAATGATACCCTGATTTTTCCTTGTTGACCGGACTTCCCCTTTAAGTGAATTTGACTTTCAAAGTTTACCAAAATCTAAAAAATGTCATTCAAACTGCATGTGCTTTGTTTTACTTTTTACTTATACTTTTCATTACATTACTTGAGTACATCTATTTTTACAGTAATTTTCATACTTAAGTACAAGACATTTCAGATACTTTAAGACTTTTACTCAAGTAACATTTCAGTCAGTTACTTGGACTCTTATCTGATTTGGTGATAAACACTGACAAGGTTATTATAGTGGGTGATTTTGACATACATGTTGACACTGAATGTGATAACCTTAGTGTAGCCTTTAAAACTATCCTAGATTCAATTGGTTTTGCTCAAAATGTGCATAAACCGACGCACTCTTGGCTCCATACTTTAGACCTTGTACTGACATATGGCATTGATTGTGAGGTATTAACAGTATTTCCTCACAACCCTGTCCTATCTGATCATTTTTTAATAACATTTGAGTTTAATCTAACTGAGTTCTCCACCCCCAAAAGAGGGTTCCATTATAGTAGATCTCTATCGGACAATGCTGCATCAAACTTTAAAGAGTCTGTCCCCCTTTTAATATCCTCAGTGTTGCAGAAATGCCCTGTAGATGGCAGCAGTGCTGTTTCTTCCCATGCACAAATCGATACCTTTGCTAACAATGTGACTTCGTCATTGCGTTCTGCATTGGACAATGTAGCTCCCTTGAAAAAGAAGGTGATTATTCACAGGAAACTGGCTGCCTGGTTTAATTCAGAGCTGCGTTCCTTGAAGCACAATGTTAGGAAATTGGAGAGAAAATGGCGCTCTACACACCAAGAGGAATCCTACCTAATCTGGAGGGACAGTCTATTGTTGTATAACAAGACCCTTCGCAGAGTTAGAGCAGCATATTTTTCATCATTAATTGAAGAGAATAAAAATATCCTAGATTTCTCTTTAGTACAGTTGCCAAACTTACACAGAGTCATAGCTCCGTTGATCTATCCATTCCCTTAGCTCTTAGCAGTAATGATTTTATGGGATTCTTCATAAATAAAATTGATTCCATTAAAAATAAAATAATTGGCATCCTCCCAACCATGATTACCTCGTCCTCAGTAAGTGAGGCAGCGTTGGAGGAATCTTTAGAAACTGCGCTGTGTCTGAACTGTCTAGAAGCAGTAGAGCTTTCTGAGCTATCTAAAATATTAGCTTCATCTAATCCTACCTGTATGTTAGACCCAATCCCAACCAAGTTGTTTAAGGAGATATTCCCTTTGATCAGTGGTCCTATTTTAGACATGATTAATCTATCCTTAGTAAATGGATATGTACCACAGGCTTTTAAAGTACCTGTTATTAAACCTTTACTTAAGAAACCATCTCTTGATCAAGATGAGTTAGTAAATTACAGACCTATATCTAATCTTCTTTTCTTATCTAAAATTCTCGAGAAAGTAGTTGCTAATCAACTTTGTGAACATTTACAAAGTAATGACCTACTTGAGGAGTTTCAGTCAGGCTTCAGAGCTCATCATAGCATTGAAACGGCTCTGGTGAAGGTCACTAATGATATTCTCATGGCCTCAGATAATGGACTTGTGTCTGTACTTCTGTTAGATCTCAGTGCTGCATTTGATACAGTTGATCACAATATTCTCCTACAAAGACTTGAGCATGCTGTGGGGATTAAGGGGAAAGCATTAGGCTGGTTTAAATCTTATCTGTCGGACAGATTCCAGTTTGTTCATGTTAATAATAAATCTTCTTCAAGCTCTAGGGTCACTTGTGGAGTACCACAGGGTTCATTCCTTGGACCAATTCTCTTTACTATATATATGCTTCCGATCGGCAAAATGATCAGACAGCATGGGATTAATTTCCACTGTTATGCTGATGACACTCAGCTATATTTATCCATAAATCCTGATGAATCCAATCAATTACTTCGACTGCAGTCATCAAAAGCTGGATGACTTTAAATTTCCTGCACTTAAATTCTGACAAGACAGAAGTTATAATCTTTGGACCAGAGTCCTCAAAAAATAAACTTCACTGAATCTGGATGGCATTAACTTGGTCTCTGGTAGTAAAGTAAAAAATCTTGGTGTTATTTTCGACCAAGACATGTCATTTAAATCCCATATTAAACAGGTTTCCAGAGTTTCCTTTTTTCACCTCCGGAATATCGCCAAAATTAGAAACATTCTGTCCAGGGGTGATGCTGAAAAACTAGTCCATGCATTTGTTACTTCAAGGCTGGACTATTGTAATTCTTTACTATCAGGAAGTCCACAAAATGCAGTTCAAAGTCTTCAGCTGATCTAAAATGCTGCAGCGAGAGTTCTGATGAAAATCAACAAGAGGGATCATATTTCTCCAATTTTAGCTTCCCTTCATTGGCTTCCTGTTAAATCAAGAATAGAATTTAAAATTCTTCTTCTATCGTATAAAGCCCTTAATAATCAAGCTCCATCATATATCAGAGCTCTGTTTACCCCGTATATTCCTAACAGAGCTCTTTGCTCTCAGACTGCAGGTCTGCTGGTGGTTCCTAGAGTCTCTAAAAGTAGAATGGGAGGCAGATCCTTTAGCTATCAGGCTCCTCTCCTGTGGAACCAACTCCCAGTTTTGGTCCGTGAGGCAGACACCCTGTCTACTTTTAAGACTAATCTTAAAACTTTCCTTTTTGACAAAGCTTATAGTTAGAGTGGCTCATGTTACCCTGAGCTACCTCTATAGTTATGCTGCTATAGGCTTAGGCTACTGGAGGACATCAGGGCCTATTTTTCTCACTCTACTGATTTCTACTGTTCTCCAGTCTACTGTTCTCCAGATTTGCATTGCATTACATTGAAATGACTGTTGTCATTTCAGCTTTTAACTTTTTGTTCTCTCTCTTTTTTCTTCATAGTAGGTCCACCTGGTCTGACGTTCTGTTGATTGTGAAATCATCCAGGGAGGACAGATCACCGACTATTACCATCTAATGTAGAACAGATTACTAGATCAATGTGTGCTTCTGTGCTTTTTGTCTGTCTTGTTGTGTCTCTGCTCTGTCTTCTGTAACCCCCAGTCGGTCGAGGCAGATGACCGTTCATACTGAGCCCGGTTCTGCTAGAGGTTTTTCCTTCCCGCTAACGGGTGTTTTTTCTTTCCACTGTCGCTTCATGCTTGCTCAGTATGAGGGATTGCAGCAAAGCCATGTACAATGCAGACGACTCTCCCTGTGGCTCTACGCTTCTCCAGGAGTGAATGCTGCTTGTCGGGACTTTGATGCAATCAACTGGTTTCCTTATATAGGAACATTTTTGACCAATCTGTATAATCTGACCCAATCTGTATAATATGATTGAACTTAACTTGTAAAGTGCCTTGAGATGACATGTTTCATGAATTGGCGCTATATAAATAAAATTTAATTGAAATTGAATTGAATTTTACCAAATTCATATTTTGGAGAGGTACTTATACTTCTACTTGACTGCGAGATTTCAGTACTTTATACAACACTGAAAATATTTATATGATAATTTACCCTTCCAGGAGGAAGAAGTCTGGAGAAATGTTGGCTAGAAGAATAGCTTGCAGTCCAACATCAGTGCCACTGAAACACTTCTTCCCAAAACATGTCAGTAAATAGAAGTAGCTAAAAGTCTTATTTCTGTACACATTATTCTCTCGTTTTGTTTTTGAGGGTGATTCAGCACCACAGGAATGTACATCTTTTTAAGGACAAAATTGTCCTTATCCTCGAAAGATCTAGAGATAAAGTAATATTTTAATTTAGCCAAAATGTTTCTTCTGACTGGAAGTAATAACTTTCCGTGGCCATGGCAGGATTCCGACTTAAATCTGATGGAGGATCTGTGGGGTTAACTAAAGATTGGGAGGATACCCAAGAGGCCTCGCGTCCTCAAAAACCTGGAGCTCATCACCAGACAAATTGTCGAAATACCAGTGGAAACCTTCCCTCCTCTCAAACTATAAATCAACAGCCTTTTTCACAGTGGTTTTGCACCTAGAAGCCTATTTTAATAGAAGTGAAGTTAAAACACTGATATACAGTCAAATAGCCTCTGCAGTCAAATGCTCTCTGATTACTCTCTCACCCATATGACTCTACTGAATCGGCGTGAACCGTCATGTTCTCGTCCCTTATCTTTGGATTATGGCTTCTTTCAAGGCTGGTTTCTAATTATTTCAGGGTTGAGAGCAAAGCATTTTTTAAACAAATAGACTTTTTTTGTGTTTGAGGAAACATTTGTCCTCTTGTCCTATTTACTCTCATGAAGTTCATCCACATTTTGTTTGTGGAAGATCTTTGGGGAGAGAAAGAGAGCTCACTTTGTCTACTTTTGTTGCCAATGAACAACCACACATCCATTTGTCTTTTTCTTAGTAGAAAGATACTTTTGTTAAGATAAAGTACATGGAAAACCCTATCTTCTGATTCTTATTTACCTATAAGTAAAAATTCAATGCATGTTTTTAATACTTTTTCGAATTTTTGGTTTCTCGGCTTTAAAATATAACAAAATTATTTATGAAAAAAAAAAATCCAAAAAGGCCATATGCTAATGGTTACAGCGTTGAGGGATCTGCAGTGAGTAGTCTAACCAGTCCAAATAGATGGATCATATTACCGTTTTTTAGACATATCACAGATATGTCTAAAAGGACCTATCGTCTTTTCTATTTATTGAAGGTGTTGAGCACACACTGTGGAGGAGGTGAGTTGGGTTGGGGCTGGAGGTACATTGGATAGCCACACAGTAACAGATGACTGGACGTCACCGCCAGAGGCCTTCCTTTTTTTTGCTGTTGTTTTTCCCCCTCTAAGTTTTGGCTTCGGGACCAAATGATTCCTGTGTGGTTGTCACTGAGAGCAGCGATTCATCATTGGCTGAATTACTTAGTGGGCTGAGAGCAGAGGCTATTCATCTCTATACGTGACACTGGCCCGACCACGGAGACGGTGAGCTGCTGCTGCTGAGGATGGACTCTCATATACACAAACACACTCAGTCACAGCAACAGGAAGAGATGTGAGCTCGTAAACATTCTCATTATCTGCTAACGTTTAGCTAAAAATGTCAGAGCAGATAAGGCAAGCTGGTTTTAGATTATCCATAAGGAGCATACATTGCCATATATAAAGAGTTTTCAAGTCTTGGTGTTTGCTAAGGTTTTGTTGTTTGTTTGATCAGTTTTGGTTATTTTCTCTGTCTTTCTCTATTATTAGATTTGCCCCCAGGACCCCACACCTGCCAGTTGTCTCTAAATAGGACGCCTACCACTTATTCAGCAATTACCCCTCCCAGGTCTTTTATACCACCATACAATGTTACTCCCTGTTTTAGACCTTCAGTCTACCATTTAGTTTTCATTTGAATCATAACCTGCCTCCCTTGTGTTACGAGATAATCGAGGTAATCAATATGCAAGGTTGGATGTTTATCTTGCCCATACTAACCTCCACTTAAAACAGAGGATAAAACAAACAGGTCAAGGTTCCCCAATCCTTTTCTACCAATAAAGGAGCAGTTTAAATAAGACTTTATTGATGCCTAGGATGCTTATGCAAATATTCAGTAGTAAATAACAGAAAAAAATATGCATGCAAACACTTTGTTATAAAGTGCTTAGCATTAATTTGCAGTATGATATGGTATAGTGGTAATAACAGCATAATGTAAAACATGGTCTCTGTTTTTACTTATCACTATATTACCTATAATATGGTTATTTTTAAATATTTATTTAGGATTATTTGATAAACAAACTCACAAATTGGCTGTAAAAAAACATAGTTCAGTTCGTTGAATGACACTGTTTCGATCAGATTCCATTTTTTAACTATTAGATCCTTTTCAAGATACCAAATTTAGATTTAAAGACATCAAACTCATTTGATACGTATATGAGATGCTACACATAGTCATATTCAGTAAAATTACAATATATATTATTATTTACCTTTTGAAAATAACAACCTTTAAGCAGGTATTAAACATAATTTTCCTTACACCCCAAATTGGTCTGGTTTCTATTGGTCTGATGTAATATTCTAATCATAAATCCCATGTTTTCATGAGCTGTAAGTGGAAAATCATCATTGATTCACATAAATAAATGCTGAACAACATCAGCCTGTGTAATTCATTTATATGAATTGTTACTGATATAAATAAACTTTTCAATAATATTCCAATTTATTGAATATTACTGTTGAATAAACGACTATAGCTGTAAAGTAAGAGTCCAGTGTTTGTTCTTCTGCTTGTTGTATGGTAACATTGGAAGCTCGATGGCTCTTCCCATAAAGACCAGTTTCCCTGTTCCTGCTAAAGCAAAAATATCCCCACAGCATGATGCCACCACCACCATGTGTCACCATTGGGATGGTGTGTTCAGGGGCATTTGCACCCTTACTTTTCTGTCACATTTAGCATTTTTCACGAAGTTCCATTTTGTCTTATCTCACCAAGAACACATTTGCAGTGTCCTCTATAGCAGGACACCACAAACCAGGATTGAGAAACACTGCTCTGCATGGCTTATGGCAAACAGCAAACATGACTTATTTTGAACTTCTTTTAGTAATGGCGTTCTCCTTATCACTTTTCCATGCAACCAGAAGCCACTCGCAGAGTGAACAAAGAATTGTCCTCAGTACAACTATTTTCATAAACATTTTGAAAGACAGTTATTCACTACTTTGTGTATTTGTATTGGTCTATCACGTAACATCAAATACAAAAAAAATTCATAAAAGTTTATGGTGACAAATGTTAAAGGGGTGCAGATGCTTTTGAAGGAACTGAATTATTTCTGTTGCATCAATCTCCACAGAACAAAAGTATATATATGCAAATTTGCACAAATATGCAAATGTTCATTAGAGATAAAAGGAATAACCTCATGGCACGTACAACAGCACACACACACACACACACACACACACACACACACACACACACACACACACACACACGGTCATCAACAACCCCCCTGCCAGGCCTAAACACCACCATGTACTGATAAGACAGAGCAACCACTCACTACCCTGCAGGTGAAAAACAAGGAGGGCATCCATACGATGAGGCTCACACAGCGCCGTGCATTTACAATCCTCCTCTGTGGCATCAACATAAATCTGCAGAGCCGGGATGTGAATGATTAAAAGCCTCCATTCATTTCAGCAGCAACAACCGAGAGAAACACATGCGCACTCTGACGATAAAAGGGTTTCTTTAAAGTGGTAAATGGATTACCTGAACGCAAAATGGAACGTTTCCTGGTCACGTTGTGGAACGCTGGTCCTTGGTCAGGAAGAGGGGAACAAAAGGGGAGTAGAAAAAGGCACATGTGTCTGCATGTAAGATTCCAAGTTTTCTTTTTTAATAGTTTTTCTTTGTCATTCTGTTTTTTTGTCTTATTTTTGTCATTTCAAAAATAAAATACAAAATCACTAAAGGGTTTCCTTTGACCCGTCTGGGTCTGCAACACGCCGACACCTGGACAAATGTCATTTTACTCCGTGCAGTGTGAGCAAATTCTGGCACAAGCTTTTCTGCACCGCGAGCCATTGTTCTGTGTTGCACATCAGCAGAACGGACTTCAGAGTCACGGGCAAGCCATCTAATTTGCCCCCAACTAAATTATCAACTGGTGTAGAGGAGAAAAAACAGAGAGGGATAAAAGAGAGATTCCATCTAGAGTCCGATTATTCTCATGAATTGCATCAAACGGAAAGTAATTAAGTCGTCTGAGAATGTTATTGCGAAGGAAAAATTCTGAGTGAAGCAGTGGGCTGGTGATGCCTGCAGCTTATCCAGCCGGCTTCCATCTGTGTGCGTGTGTATTCCTGTGACTGACGTGCCGCTGCGCGGTGCAAGATGAGACCCCTGTTGTGCGTTTGTAACCGGCGCAGCCAGCCGCTCCTCATTAACCTTTAGGGAGATAAGCCTGTTTTAAGTCCATGTTTGAACAGCCTGTGTGAAGTATCTCCCGCCGATATGTGGCTAGCCATCCAGCAGCCCGGACCGTCCGTCCCTCCCGCTTCATCCGCTTTCCTTCCCTCTCCTCTTTCAGATTACCAGAATTAAATTTCAATTTTAATCACAGGCCTGCGAAATCTCCATAAAATCTAGCACCTGAGCCCCTCTTAATTATGGAACAAGCATTCAGGGGTGGCGCGGCTGCCGCGGCCCGCTAACAAGGTTAAAAGGTGCAAAGTGTGTGTAATGGGAAGCAAAGGAACTCACTGAGCAATTGTTAACACCTTGTTAGCTTCCCCACTTCTTTGTCTCTTTCCGTGTTCACTTTCTGTTTTCCCAGCCGCCGGAATACTCACAGCACCTTGTTAGAGGCGCCAGGCTAGAAGTAATGTAATTTAGCTAAGTGGCGAATGTGGAGGTGCCAGATGCGTGTTTTGCAGAGGATGGTGTCGGCGGTGGTGATGGTGCAGGCGCACAGAAGCGAAGCTGTTACATTATCTGCCGCTCGTTGGAGTGCTACAGACAGGAATGGATAATTGGCAAAGAGGTGAAGTCGGTTCTCTGGAGAGACTTTGTTCCTCTTCTGTCAACATCCAAAAATACATAAAAAGTAAGTTGGAAGACGTAGAAACAGTGAATACTTTACATCTCATGCTAAGCCGTTCAAATCCTGAGCGCTGGTTACATTGCATCCCCCGCAGATTAGGTTCTGTATTTTGCCTCACAAAGTTCACGCCCTCTTGACCTTTTCCACATTTTATCACTTTTACAGCCACAAACTTTAATGCATTTCCTGGAGAAGTTCGTTATCAGAGACCATCTGTGCTTAATACGATCTCTGAACAAATCCAGATGTTCTGTGGAGGCCTCAGTCGTTTGTGAGAGAACATTTGAGAACAAGCAGCATCACGAAGAACGAGGAACAGAGCACACAGGTCAGAGTTATAAAACAATAAATCTCATGTTGAACATCTCAGGGAGCACCGCTCAGTCCATCATCAGAAAAGGGACGGAATATGACAGCTGCAGACCGAGCAACACATGCTCATCCATCTAAACCAAGAGGGTCAAACTCCAGTCCCTGAGAGCCAGTGTCGCTGCCACTGTAAAATGTGTCCTTGAAGCATTAATTATGAAAACAGCCAAGAATCCCACGGCTACTCTGGGGGAACTGTAGAGATCCACAGCTCAGGTGGGAAAATCCCTTGACAGGAAATCAATTAGTTGTGTGCACCACAAACCTGGCCTTTATGGCACGGTGGCAAAAAACACAGCTGGGAATTATAAGGACGATGGTTCTCTAGTGAGATGATTCCAAGACAGAACTGTCTGGCATACATGCAGAAGCTGTGAGGAGGAGAACGATCAAATCACCCTGAACACAGCATTCTTATGGTGAAACGGGAGCTACGTTCACACTGCAGGGAGATGCGACCCAAATCTGATGTTTTTGCCCATACGTGACCCAAATCTGTCTTTTTCATGGAAGTGTGAATGGCCCAATTCCGATCTTTCACCCCCCCCCCCAAAAACAAAAAATCTGATTTGTATCCATATACTAATTCACTTAGCACTCCATAGAAGACCGTTGATAATAGACCTGCTTCTTTCTTCTTGCCTTACTTGGTCTTGCTATGATGTGGTCTTAATTTTTTCGGCTCCCATTGCTCAGCAGCTTTCTAATAGCGAGTGATGTCGGTCGTTATCTCCGTTTTTTTCTTTTCAAGTTTTTTTTTTAACAACAAACAATTAGATTCACCATTACTTCTGTCAACAGTGCGCTGCTGTGTGACCTCTCCTATCGTCTGCGCACGCTGGTCGCTTTGCGGTCTTGAACCGTTCAGACAGAAATTTGATGTCGGTCACATTTAGTAGTAGTATGAATGGCCACCTAAAAAAAAAAGAAGATTTCAGCAAAAAATCACAATTGAGCATCAAGACCTGCGGTGTGAACGTAGCCATGGTGGTGGCAGCATCCTGGTGTTCGTTAGCTGGGACAGGAAAGCTAGTCAGAGTTGAAAATGGACGATGCTAAATACGGCGCAGTTCTGGAAGGAAACCTTAGAAGCTGCCACAGACTAGGGATGGAGGTTCAGCTTCTGGCACGGCGACCCTAAACGTACATCCAGGTTTTTAGACTCCTTTGTTTGAACCGCCTCTCTTAAACCTTAGTAACTGTACTGAGTAATTAATGGTTAATTACTATTTAATAACTAATAAAAATATGTTTTACTCATTGCTGTTAAGATGATTACTAGTAATAAATAAAAAAAAAGTGAGGTGATGAACATGTTAATGGAAATTAACTGCTGCTTTCCTTGAAGCACAATGTTAGGAAATTGAAGAGAAAATGGCGCTCTACACACCAAGAGGAATCCTACCTAATCTGGAAAGACAGTCTATTGTTGTATAAAAAGATCCTTCGCAGAGTTAGAGCAGCATATCTTTCATCATTAATTTAGGAGAATAAAAATAATCCTAGATTTCTCTTCAGTACAGTTGCCAAACTTACTCAGAGTCACAGCTCCGTTGATCCATCCATTCCCTTAGCTCTTAGTAGTAATGATTTTATGGGATTCTTCATAAATAAAATTGATTCCATTAAAAATAAAATAATTGGCATCCTCCCAAACACGATTACCTCGTCCTCAGTAAGTGAGGCAGCGTTAGAGGAATCTTTAGAATCTGCGTTGTGTCTGAACTGTTAAGAAGCAGTAGAGCTTTCTGAGCTATCTAAAATTTTAGCCACAGCTAAACCTTCTACCTGCATGTTGGACCCAATCCCAACCAAGTTGTTTAAAGAGATATTCCCTTTGATCAGTGGTCCTATTTTAGACATGATTAATCTATCCTTAGTAAATGGATATGTACCACAGGTTTTTAAAGTAGCTGTTATTAAACCTTTACTTAAGAAACCATCTCTTGATCAAGATGAGTTAGTAAATTACAGACCTATATCTAATCTTCTTTTCTTATCTAAGATTCTTGAGAATGTAGTTGCTAATCAACTTTGTGAACATTTACAAAGTAATGACCTACTTGAGGAGTTTCAGTCAGGCTTCAGAGCACATCATAGCACTGGAACAGCTCTGGTGAAGGTCACTAATGATATTCTCATGGCCTCAGATAATGGACTTGTGTCTATACTTGTCCTGTTAGATCTCAGTGCTGCATTTGATACAGTTGATCACAATATTCTCCTACAAAGACTTGAGCATACTGTAGGGATTAAGGGGAAAGCATTAGGCTGGTTTAAATCTTATCTGTCGGACAGATTCCAATTTGTTCATGTTAATAATAAATCTACTTCAAACTCTAGGGTCACTTGTGGAGTACCACAGGGTTCAGTCCTTGGACCAATTCTCTTTACTATATATATGCTTCCGATTGGCAAAATGATCAGACAGCATGGGATTAATTTCCACTGTTATGCTGATGACACTCAGCTATATTTATCCATAAATCCTGATGAATCCAATCAATTACTTCGACTGCAGTCATGTCTTGATGACATCAAAAGCTGGATGACTTTAAATTTCCTGCACTTAAATTCTGATAAGACAGAAGTTGTAATCTTTGGACCAGAGTCCTAAAAAATAAAACTTCTTAATCAACCACTTAATCTGGATGGCATTAACTTGGTCTCTGGTAATAAAGTAAAAAATCTTGGTGTTATTTTTGACCAAGACATGACATTTAAATCCCATATTAAACAGGTTTCCAGAGTTTCCTTTTTTCACCTCAGGAATATTGCCTGAGCAGTTAATTAGAAACATTCTGTCCAGGGGTGATGCTGAAAAACTAGTCCATGCATTTGTTACTTGAAGGCTGGACTATTGTAATTCTTTACTATCAGGAAGTCCACAAAATGCAGTTCAAAGTCTTCAGCTGATCCAAAATGCTGCAGCAAGAGTTCTGATGAAAATCAACAAGAGGGATCATATTTCTCCAATTTTAGCTTCCCTTCATTAGCTTCCTGTTAAATCAAGAATAGAATTTAAAATTCTTCTTCTAACGTATAAAGCCCTTAATAATCAAGCTCCATCATATATCAGAGCTCTGATTACCCCGTATGTTCCTAACAGAGCACTTCGCTCTCAGACTGCAGGTCTGCTGGTGGTTCCTAGAGTCTCTAAAAGTAGAATGGGAGGCAGATCCTTTAGCTATCAGGCTCCTCTCCTGTGGAACCAACTCCCAGTTTTGGCAGACACCCTGTCTACTTTTAAGACTAATATTAAAACTTTCTCTATTGACAAAGCTTATAGTTAGAGTGGCTCATGTTACCCTGAGCTACCTCTATAGTTATGCTGCTATAGGCTTAGGCTACTGGAGGACATCAGGGTCTATTTCTCTCACTCTACTGATTTCTACTGTTCTCCAGTCTACCGTTCTCCAGTTTTGCATTGCATTGCATTGAAATGACTGTTGTCATTTCAGCTTTTAACTTTTTGCTCTCTCTCTTTTTTCTTCATAGTAGGTACACCTGGTCTGACGTTCTGTTGACTGTGACATCATCCAGGGAAGACAGATCACCTGCTATTACTATCTAATGTAGAAAAGATTACTGGATCAATGTGTGCTTCTGTGCTTTTTGTCTCTCTTGTTGTGTCTCTGCTCTGTCTTCTGTAACCCCAGTCGGTCGAGGCAGATGACCGTTCACACTGAGCCCGGTTCTGCTGGAGGTTTTTCCTTCCCGTTAATGGGGAGTTTTTCTTTCCACTGTCGCTTCATGCTTGCTTAGTTTGAGGGATTGCTGCAAAGACATGGACAATGCAGACGACTCTCCCTGTGGCTCTACACTTCTCCAGGAGTGAATGCTGCTTGTCGGGACTTTGATGCAATCAACTGTTTCCCTTATATAGGAAATTTTTGACCAATCTGTATAATCTGACCCAATCTGTATAATATGATTGAATTTGACTTTGTAAAGTGCCTTGAGATGACATGTTTCATGATTTGGCCCTATATAAATAAAATTGAATTGAATTGAACTACAAAAAAAATTATGTAAATTGATGGATGTAAACGCTGTAAATTACACCATTGTTTATACTCTGACACGGGCAACAGTGACCTTAAATGAACAATTAAAACTTATAAACTTTCACCAAACAGTGCAGGAGCGCTGCATGGGTTTTCAGCCATACAACCCTTCCCATCGCCGTCACCATGCGATAATTAAAAACCAGAGAATCCCACTTGCAGTTGACTCCTTGTTTGACACTGTAACTCAGGGGTTGAGAAATAAACTGGGACACAGTCCATAATGCAATCATGCATGAGGGGACCGAGAAGGATTTTTTTTTTTTTTTTCCAAATCGCACCAGGGTTTGTACAAGTGTGAAAAGCAACTTTAATTAAACGGTGCATCATAGATGTCTTTGAGGCTTCCAGTGTGTGAAACTGTATGCCAATTAGATAATCATCTGTGAAAACATTTTGCATGAGAGATGATTCTATGATAACTGCGTGATTATACACAAATGTAACATTGTGGTAATTATGCATGCCATTCATTTTCTGCAGAGCCAGCGTGGTTTTTATTGCAGGAATCCACAGAACACACTCCCCCTTTGCCACATCAAGCAGCAACATGGAAACACAGCCATGGCAAAAGAAAAAAAAAACAGCTCTCTGTTTAAGTGTATTGTCTTCCAAAGAAATAAATTACTGGAAACTGCAAGAAAGAGACTAATTTCCACAGTCTCCTCCTGACAGCTGGCCAGCTTACGCTGTATAGCCGCCTTGTTTGTTTACACTGTAGCTTGATTTTGATCACTGGTCTGCTCAGCTTTCCAGATGTCTCGCCCACATGTGTGGCTACCGCTTCTAGGCTTGCATATTTGCCAGGACGGGCCTCTGCTAAACTCAGGCTTTCGATAAATCAATGTTCCGAACACATAAATGTCATATGTATATATATATATATATATATATATATATATATACATATATACACGTATATACACACACTCACACCTATAAACAATTGTTAACTCGCATGCACACAGTGGAATAAATGTGTTTTCGAGCGATAGTGTGAGTGTGTGTGTGTTCTTGCAGCGAGAGCATTTTTTTTACTCATTTTACTAGTAAAGTGAGGACTTTGATGTAAAGTGAGAACCTTTTTTTTGGTCCTGACTTTTTTCTGGGTTAGGGTTAGGTTTAGCACTAAGGTGTCAATAAGGATTAGGTTAGAGTTAGGCTGGAAAATCAATGGAAGCCTATGGAAGTCAAGGTGCGGTCCTCACTTTGTCCTTTAAACAAGGCTAACACACACACACAAACACAGTGGGGGAGGGAACAGCTGTTCTCCCTCCCTTCCCATGTCACTGATTTAACATATGGCTAACCTTTTGGAGATAGCACTGCTGTTTACTTTCCTGCACAGCGGCGATAACATCCCAAATCATTCCCCAAAACCCATGAACACACTAAGCTGCTAGACTGAAAAAAATGGACACAAATCAGCACCACACTCAGGTAAGAATGACAAAATTTTGATCCATTTTGGTTTCATCACTGCAAACATGTAAGAGCTGACAGTTATATTCCCCTTTTTGTATGTCTGTTTTTACCAAAAATGTATTTCAAATACATTCACATACGGTCAAAGATTAGTAGGATTCAATCTTTTTCCATACTAGTCCACCTGTAGATTTTTAATCACTTTCATAAAATCTACACTCCCCGGACATGTGAGATTATATATATATATATATATATATATATATATATATATATATATATATATATATATATATATATATATATATATATACAGTGTTGGGTAAGTTACTTTAAAAATGTAACAGTTACAGTTACAAGTTACTTTGTTTAAAATGTAATTGTAGTGTAACTTTTTCAATTACTTTTAAAAAGTAATGTAACTAATTACTTTTGATTACTTTTTGATTACTTTAAGGTTTTAATGAGTATTGGCCCATGTTCAACATTTAATTTTTGAGAACTGAATGTGAACCTTAAAAAAGCACTAAGCTGAAAGGGAACTGCAGACAGACAATCACAGGATGTCCACAAGTGTGTGTGTGTGACGATTTTTGAGTTTAAAACAAGGAGGATGGATTTTTCGGCAACTCCTTGCCAAAAATTGCATCCCCTGCTATCTCAGAGGAATTGACACTTGTATGACTCTATTCCTGTATATCCATCAGTAGTTAAAGGACAAGAGTCAGCAAATGCAAATTCTGCCCTGTAAAACAATGACAGCACAATTGTTGCTGTATGATCTGAAGCCCCATTTGGAGCTTTTAAACAGGCTTTGAAAAACTTTGATAATTTGCTGCTGTAATATTATAGATTTTTTAGAATAAAAAGCTAGCTGATGTGCATAATCAAAAATAACAGAAATACAATTATAGAGCATTCAGTATTGTGAGAAAGCCCACACTGTTTCTGGATAAATACATTATTGTATGAGTTAAGTTCTGTTCCGTTTTCTGCCTTTTTCATTGTAAAACTGAAATGTCCCATGCTCCTGAATGCACCATAGCTTACCGATGCTCACGAACGCAACACTGTGAACGCTGAGCTGTGTACGCGCGTTTGATTTTCCGCTTAAGACAAAGTTTTGCAGTTTCACAACACACGTCGGCTCTCACGGTTTATTGTTGTGTGTGAATAACAAGAGACTGCATGATTGCAAAGCGCCTTGTTGCATCTTTCTCTTCCTTAAAATGAAGCCAAATAAAACCGTGAAACGTCCGGTCGCTTGCTGTTCTTTCAGAAGGCTCCACCAGCACAGGATGGATCATCAGAGTGATAGAGACAAGGAGCCGTAGCGGGAAACGGCGATACTTTATATTTTTAAAAAAATTTAACTAAATTTGTAATTCTTAATATTTTCGAATTACAGTTACTCTTTTTTTGTAATTAAATTACGTAACGTCGTTACATGTAATCCGTTACTCCCCAACACTGTATGTATGTATATATATATATATATATATATATATAGGGCTGTCAATCGATTAAAAAAATTTGTCTAATTAATTACATACTCTGTAATTAATTAATCTAAATTAATCGCATATAATTTTTGCTGTGAAAGTATTTTAAATATTTAAATTCAAATGATTCAATGAATAATCAGCATTAGATAAATTAAAGTTCAAAAATTCTTATTCACATTTCATGCCTTCAGACGTTTTAACGTGTCGTTGTGGCATATGTGGCACACAGTAACGTAGGGGACACAATGAAAATAAATGAACACTCCCCTCAATATCAACACTTTACAACAGTAAAGTGACGTCCGCGCTACTTCCGGGTTACGCCGTTAGGCAAAAACAGGACTGTTCTCGCCAAACGCCGTGACAAAACGGGTGAATTAGAGCGTGCTTTTAGTTTATGCCACACAGAGGCATTCCAAATCGTTGGATGTACGTTTCTTTCGTTTACCGAAGGACGAAGAAAGAAATGGATATTTTCAGTGAAAAAGGACCCAGGCAAAAAAATCCCAATGGACTGTGGGAGCCATCATACCCCGAAAGAATTTGCAGTCTACACTTCATCTCCGGTAAATACAACTTAATTTTGCACTGGTCATTGTTCTGCTTAAATAATTAAAGCCGCAAGCGGCGTCAATCGGCCCTGCAGCCAAGCGCCTTCGCGCAACGCCGGCCGTCAGCCACCGCAGAAGCTGTCACGCATTTTCTCCGTCCGTCCACCGGCTGATACACACGAACGCGTTGAGCAGCGCAACCATCAACTTACTCTTAAAACGATCTTGTGATACGTTACCTAAAGAAGAAAAATACGTCGAGAACTTGTTGTTTGCTCTGTTGGCGTCTGCCGCTGTGCTCGCCTTCTGCCTTCCAGTCCGGCGCGCAGGCGCGAAAAAACCCGGATGAAAACAATAGCAGTGAACTACCCTATACGATTAATTTGCGTTAATTTTTTTAATCCGTTAATTTTATTTAAATTAATTAATCGAAATTAACGCATTATTTTGACAGCCCTAATATATATATATATATATATATATATATATATATATATATATATATATATATATATATATATATATATATATATATATATATGCAATGAAACAAAGGTTTTACTTCTGGACTTCCTGACAAATAAACAGAGATGGGTAGTAACTAGTTACATTTACTCAGTTACGTTTACTTGAGTAACTTTTTGAATAAAATATACGTTTAGGAGTAGTTTTGATGCACTTTACGTTTTACTTTTAGCTGAGTAATATAATTTAAAATTATTGCTACTCGTACTTTAGTACAATTTCTGGCTACTCTACCCACCATGAGTAACAGACTTGTTTTAACCAAAAATGCACCAGAGAGACGCATTGCATACAAATTCTTGTATTTTAAAGAGTAAAATGGAAAAAAATATACAAAAAATAACAATTACAAAATAAAGTCAGACAGGAGATACACTTCAGATTTTTTTTCAACATGAGACCCATAAAACCAGCACTACTACTACAGCAGTGTATATTAATTATGTTAGAACAGTGCAAAGTTAATTTCAATAATAATATCTACTGTTTGCTGTATGTTCATCTGACCTCCAAACGACTCGATGATCTCAGTAGATACAAAAAATAATTAAAACAACAAAGCTTGTGTTCAAACAAGAGGTCTCACTCTAACATAAACTGTAGATATATGTCTGTATATTTTTGTCTATCGCATAGCAATATTTTTAATATCTATATTTTTAAACAATTGCTCAGTATTTGAGTAGGCTTCCTAACAAATACTTTTTTTAACTCTTGAGTAATTTCTTGTTTTTTGCTTTTTACTTATACTTGAGTAAAAACATGTTGAAGTAGCGCTACTCTTACTTGACTACAGTTTTTGTCTACTCTACCCACCTCTGCAAATAAATCTTCAGCTTTCCAGCAGACAGCTGAATGTTTTGGGTCAGAACCAACTGGTATTTGGAGCCATTTATGCTTTCTCCTTTTTAAAAATATTAGTCCTCCAGTTTGTTTTTTTAGTTGGATTGTTCAGTATATATTTCTGAATTTGTTAACATGTTTATCATGGTCTTATTTCTTGAGCTTTTAAAAATTGAGCCCCTGTACCTGGTCGGATTCATATAAAAGCATCAAACAAACTATTATTTCTCCTTTTGCACATGTTTGCACTATAGGCTGAATTTCCAAACCTTTCACAAATGAAAAGAACAAAAGCACATGGTAATGCTAGAGGCGAAGGTATGTTGGATCAAAACATGCTTCCACTTAGATTTAAGGTCTGATTTAGGGAGGAGAATTCGGTTGAGTTAAGCTGATGAGGAAACCTCAGCGAGGTAAAGCAGCAGCTGCACAGCTGTATTCTTTTCCCTTTCACAGACCTTTATGTGCAGAGCCACTCGCAAATGAGCAAACACACGTGCACGCACACCTTGAAATCAACACCTTAACTCTGCTCCACAGTCTGCCGGGGGTAACGGATTGCACGGCTCCCCAGACAATATTATCTCATGTGCACAGACAAATTACCTCTTTGTTTTAGGGACATGAGTATTCCTCCGGACGAAAAATAAAACATTCGCACATCATGAAAATCCCTCCGCACATTCGAAAAAAAGGAGAGCGCTCAAAGGGAAGCTAAAGTGGCACTTATGGATACTGTTAGCGTTTAGCCCGGGTGAAAAGAAATTCTCTCATTAAGTGGGTCTCTCTTTCTCGTTCCCGCCGGCTCGCCACAGAACAGATCAAATGAAGGTTACGCCGTCCTCTCTCATGGCCTACATCCTGATGCCAGAGCTAATTGCATAATTTGTTTCAGAATTAACAGCTAATAGCAGTCACTTCTCGGCTCCAGCCGCTCCCCTCCCTCCATGCACTCACATCTTGGTTTTTTCCCCTTAGTCTCATCCCATTATATCTGTATTAGCAGCAGATTTAAACAATATAGCACAAAACCGTGCTAGTGTAAATTACATTCATAAGCGCGAAGGCAGAGTGGTGATGTATTGAAAGCTAATTCTCTCACATGGCTTCTGCTTATTGAATCTAATAGCTTTTGTCTAAATGTACAAAAGACTTTCTGGGCTGTAGCTGGCAAAGCAACAAGTGAAAGCGTGGAAAAAGGGATTTCTACAAGAGAAAAACCAGCTCGCATTCAAATAATTTCACATTTGTTTATGTGATAACCACAGATTTCCATTTACTTCATTAGGATTTTATGTCATAGATCAACGCAAAGTAAAACATCATTGTGAAGTGGAAGGAAAATTATGTGTACCACCTTTCACTGCAATAAGTTGCAAGTTTTGCAAGATAAGATATATCAATATTTAACAGATGTACATCCTATTCTGAGAGAAAATACTTATGTTATGGGAGTAGCGGCCTAGTGGTTAGGGAGCTGGGTGTTTGCGTCTTGGACAGGCTACAAAGGTCGCCGGTTTAAAACTCCATCACTCACTCTGGATCCATGAGCAAGACCCTTGACCACAGATTGCTTCCCGTGTGCAACTCAGTGGCGGCAGCACACTGCTCCGTAAGGGATGGGTTAAACGCGGAAAGGAATGTCCCCTCTGTGGGACTATAAAAGGAAATAATAATTTGTTTTATTTGGAGGAAAAATAAAGCGCATTCTTGCAGCTTAACGGGCTCGACACACAGGGAACAACAACAGATGACAGCGACTAATGGCTTTCATCGCCACCGAGGTGAAGACACAACACACAGGATGCGAAAGCAATGGTAGCTCAAAATTGGCTATACATATATATATATATATACATATATACATATATACATATATACATATACATATATATATACATATACATATATACATACATACATATACATATATATATACATATACATATACATACATACATACATATATACATATACACATACATACATACATACACATACATACATACATACATACATACATACATACATACACATACATACATACATACATACATACATACATACATACATACATACACATATATATATATATATATATATATATATATATATATATATATATATATATATATATATATATATATATATATATATATACTGGCCGGGAGTGTGGATTGTACAGTGTAGATTTTATGAAAGTTGGCTGGAGGAAGGAAAGCGACTGTTGCCTCATCGCATAAGTTCCATAGGAACCGAATGGAGAGGGAGCGGTATCACTCTCTGTGTGTCGAGCCCATAATGATGACAACAATCATTCTGGAACAGAAATTATTACAGCTCAAACTAGAATTTTACAGAGCTATTATTTAAAACACTGCTAAATTCTGTCCGTTTGACCAAGTTATTGCAAACAACTTTGGAGGGCCGTAAGAGTCTGGAACCCCTGAGCCGCATGTTTCAAACCACCGGTTTAGGTGGACGGCAATGTAGGGTTCATCTGTTCCTTCTCTTTAAAAACCTCTGGGGCCTTCAAAGAACAGCTGTTTGCATTCTTTGACAGTCAACTGGTTTGCCTGGAACCACCTGACTGGAGGTATTGTAAATCTTTTTCCTTACATTTCACAAATTCGCACAACTAAAATGTTGCTCTTTCACATAGAATCCCAATAAACTACATGGACGTTTGTGTTTGTAAAGAGACAAAAAGTGAAAAGCTTCAACAGTTTGTCCAAATGAAACCTCTCGAGAGCTGAAGAGTGCAGAGATCACACTGCTCATGGAACCTAGCGTGACTGAGGGGGCAAGAAGCAAAGAGTAAGAGTTTCTCCAAAGGTGGCCACTAGCAGTCAGCGCTCCTCGCACAAAGCAATAACCTCTTCTCCCCTCCATGTAATAACCATCCTGAATTTAAAAAGCAAACAAACAGACAGGAGAGGGAGAGATAGGATGAGGTTGGTGTGGGAGAACGACAGTCAGGTACAGCAAAACAAAGAGAAGGAGAATTCAATCAATACTGTGATCCAGCTGCCAATCACTGGCTATATTAACCCCTGGCTGCAGGGTGTGAATGTTTTATCTGTTTTTCTGGGCCTGGACACACGACACCAGCTGCAAACAACCCCTACAGCTCGAGAAACGATGCCGGCAGGAAGTGAGGCAACAGCGTGTCGACCGTGGTCAAGCTCTGATACCAGCGAGAGCAAATATTTCACAGAGTTCAATCGATAAATATGTGAGCAGTGGTATTTTTCAGCTTTCTCCGTGAAAAAAAGAAACACAACCCTTTTACTTCACTGAAAGGCTATAATGCAGCCACTTCACATTCTTCAAATTAAAGGTCACTTTTACCTAAAAACCGGAGCTCCGATGGCAGGTTGGGAATTACTTTCTACACACCGTTGTCTGACTGGGGAATGAATTCGACTGCTAAGTCAAAAGGGTCGCCACGGTGTAAATGTTTTCCACTAATCACGTGATGTTGACCCGGGCGGCCGGCAATGTGTACCTGGCGGTCCTTTGCTGCCTGTGTACAGGGTTGCAAATGCAGCCCCAGGTAAAAAAAAAAGGAAAAAAAAAAAAAAAAAATCTTGATTAAGTTCCTTTCAATGTGCAACCTTTAGACGGTCTTTCCACAACAAATGCTAAGACAAATCTTTGCATTTCTGTACTGTTCAGGAAATAGCAACAACTATATTCCTACCTTTGGTGACATTTAGGTTTAGGTTTTGATTTCAATCCGCAGAGCATCTCTAATTTGTTGCTAAATCATGTTACACCAGTAACGTTACCCCAGTATTTCAAATGTATACCAAGCAGGCAGGGCAAAAACATCTTTCTTGTAGCTGGATAGTTTACTCACTATGATAGCTCTGTGTTTGCAATGAATCCAAAGCAGAAAGACTAAAACTGTCTAGTTAACAGCATTTACTAATCACAGGTTATATCGTTACTGTACGGGGTTTAACGTGACTTTTGTCCACCTGCTGCTCCAGCTTCAACCCTCCAGGCAAGACTTTCCCACAAGGTTTAAGAATGAGTTTATGGGAATATTTGACAATTCTTCCAGAATTGCCTTTGTAGGGTCAGACATTGATGTTGGAGGAGAAGACCTGGCTCACAGTCTTAACACTAATCACCCCCAGTGGTGTGTAGTCAGGTTGAGGTCAGGACTCAAGGTGGATGCCGGTCATGTTCTTTCACACTGCATTTGCTCATCCATGTCCTTGGGAGCCTTGCTTTGTGCAGTGGTGCGTAGTAATGTTGAAACCGGAAGGGGCCGTGCTTAAACTGCTGTAACGCAGTTGGTAGCATGCAATTGTCCAACATATCTAGGTATGCTGATGCATTAAGAGTTATTTTCACTAGAACTCAAGTGCTGAGACCAACCCCTGAAAAACAGCCTGACACTATAATCCCTTCTGCACCAAACTTTACACTTGGCACAATGCAGTCAGGCATGTGCTCCCAGACATGGTCAAACCCAGACTCATCTATAGGACTGCCAGACAGAGATGGAGGATTCACCACCTCACAGAACATGTCTTCAGTGCTCTAATGTCCAGCAGCTGCATGCTTCACACAACTGCATCTGACGGCTTGCATTAGCCATGGAAACCCATTCCCTAAAGGTCTCTGCACTGTTCTTGAACTACTCTGAAAGGGACATTAGGTTTGGAGATCTGTGGCTATTGACTCAGCAGAAAGTTTGCGACTCCTGCGCACTCAGCATCCAGTGACCCTGCCTTGTGATTTCACACGATTTACTACCTCGTGGGTGAGTTGCTATCACAACCGATCTCTTCCACCTTGTTATAATGTCACTTACTGTTAACTGAATAAATTTCACGACTGAACTTATTACACAGGCAGCATCCTATCATGGTGCACCTGAGAGTGACCCATTATTTCACAAATGTTTGTAGAAGCAGTTTGCATGCCTAGGTGCTGGATTTTATCTGGAACGCATGTTCGGAGGTACAATATTAACTGTTTATAACTATTTAACAGAACCTCCCTTCAACTATAACTTTAGTCTGAGAGTCATTTTGTCAGGTCTATGTTTTTATTTAGAAAGTAGACCCTACTTTGGAACAATATTGTTTTTTCTTTTTTTTTGCCCCCTTCAGTTTTGAGCTTGTGTCCACATGAAAACAGAATTGCAGAAGCACCAAAGCATTTTTTTTTCTTCAGAAAAAGAGGTACCATCTGAAAAGTAGTTTGAAAAATAAAGCAATTTTGTTTTGTGCCCATATCTTTTTCAACATTAAAAATGTTGGCCTATAAATGTACAATATAGAGATTTTACGCCTATCAGATCTGTGTTTTTCACTCGTCTAGTTTCTTAAAAAAAAAAGGTATCTTATGTAAATTTTCAGGCAACTGCTTTTGGGAATTCTTTAAATGTCCTGATTATGAATGTCTTTTTTTGTATCTATAGTGACAACCAAATTAGTTTCAATTCACAAGATATCAATCTCATTATAGATGTAAAGACTACTAGCCAACGTCAAATTACATTACCATTTTCTGTTTTTCATGTTAGATTGGACAGTAATGTTGCTGAGATGCTTTGTTTGTTCGTGTTCAACTGCTTTAAAAAAAGATGAATGAGGTAGTTTGGAATTACCAGAAGAATCACTGCAATGAAAACTTGTTTTAAAAGTGCACATCTGGGCAAGCTTTGTGCAAGCTTAATGTACCGTGAAGACAAATAATAAACCACTGTCTTAGTTCAACTTCATTAAGAGCCATAAGCCATTTTCATCTTGTTTTAATGTCAATAATGCTAAATAATGAAGTCAAACACAACATTGCTTCACTGTTCCATTACAATAGACTTAGTGGGTTTATTAATGAGCTTCCTGCATTTACATTTTAAGATGGTATTGTGATTTCTTTTTTTTCCCTATTTTGTTTGTGGGTATCTGCTGACTCAGAAATAATGCTAAAACTGTAACGTATGAAAGACACAGAAATCTGTGATTAGTTTTACTTTAAGCAAAGCAAAACTAAAATCTGTTCAATTTCTGGGTCTGTTACTGAAGAATTGAGCAGTTGTGGATGATGGTGTAAAGTTCATGCTGGTTGATGTCTGTTATGAGGTGTGTCTGCGGGCTTGTGTCCATGTGTGCATCTTAATTCGTCCAATTTTATCACTGTGCCCCCTGTCAGCCCCCCTTCTCCTCCTCCATAAAGCTGGAGCAATATCAGCAGCACCAGAGAGAGCATGTGACCTGGGTTGGTTCATCTCAGCTAAACCCATCTCTGCCACACACAAACTCAAAAACACAGACACACATGCAGAAAATACCCAGGCATGCACATACACAGTCACATTCAGTACAATCTTACCTGCTTCCCGGGTTCAACAGCAAAGGCAGCAGCGTGGGTGAGAAAAGAAAAGCTGATATCAACGGCAGCATCACAAAAGTACTGTTTGAGACGGCGTTGCTATGCTATAAGAACAATGTATTGGTTCATAAAGTGGAAAAAAAATCTAACCCTAAGGATACTGATGTAATTCGTTCACTATATGAAGTCTTTTCAGCCTTATTTATGTCCAATTAATTATGAAGCCGCTGAGTTTGAGCTCCTACAAGCAACTTTAACAGGAACTGGTGCTAGCTGTCAATCTTAAAGCATAAGGACAAGAATGGTGTTTGGAAATATTTCTGCCATATCTGAAGGCTATTAAGGCACTAAAACTATTTATTGTTTTAGTGTCATTTACATTCACTTTATCTTTGGATGCTTCATCTTAAAATACTGTTGGAGGTCCTCTGACAATGCATCAGAACATTAATAACAAACCGTGTTAAAGAATGTAAGCTTCAGATGAGAGTTTATTTCTATTGCTTTTTATATATATATATATATATATATATATATATATATATATATATATCAATCCGAGCTGCAACAGCTACATCCGAGTGTTAAAGTCAAAGCCTCAATGTCAAAGAACTTATACACATTTGTATGTATTTCTGCTAATGATAATCTTGTAGTTCTAATGTCTTTAAACCATATGGTGGTAGTGATTTTTTTTAACGGCCACCACTTAAACATCCATACCCTTAAAAGATTTACTTGAATCATAACAAGCTTCCACAAGCTGCAGGAAGAGGGGAACAGGAGATGTTAAGGAAAAGTCAGCAATGCTGATTGGCTTTACAGGGCGAGCAAAGGCGGAAGATTTCAATCAAGATTTCTGACAGTCTATTAGGATTGGCATAGGTTATCATCACCTTGTGAGCTGCCATCCTAATGCATGTTTTTCTTATCATCGTTTTGCACATGGATAATGCCAGAGAGCAGCCAAACATCATTTTCAAGCTAGATTTAGGCCTATATGTCTATAGCAAACAATGTCCCTGTATTTGAAATAATGAGATTTGCCTCACAGAGATATACTAGTTAAGGACAGAGGTAATTTCCCTACATTGTCAAGTGTAGAGGTTACTGTACCCTTAATATGTTAACAGCAGAGGTTAAAATGGAATTACAAGGCAAACCCTTATCGATAAATCTTTGTTTAAAAAAATATCAAAATAAAAGCATTAACAGCGAGGTATATTCAATTTAAACGTTGTCACAAGCCCCACAAACAGGTTACGTTGCCAGGATAATTTTGGCTACTCAAAAACAGATTCTGGATACATAAAATTAGAGAAGAGAGAAAAGGGAAAGATAACGTTTCACCCACAACATTTAACAGGATAGAAACAAGCTAAAAACGCTTGATGCTCATAGAGACAAGAAACCCCAGTGCAGGCAGTAGTATGAATAGCAAGGGATTCTCAGAAATCCTCAGATCAACGTGAAGGATGCTCTTCTTTCACTCCATTACAGGGCTTTACGATTTGTTAGATTTATTCGAGCGGATTGGTGGAAGCCGGAAGGGGTTCAGCCGACACCGGAAGTGATCTTTACGCCATTGCCGCCAATAAAAGCCACTAGAAATCAAAGTAAATCCATCAGAATCCTTCTCTCTTGCATTTTGATGCATTGTCATACATGGTGAGTTGATTTTGAACATTGTACACAGCTCGGAAACCTATTGCTTTTGCAAAACATTCTGTGGCTTCATGGTTATTCTGTACATTAGCACCTAGTTAGCGCTATGCTAGCTCTGTTAAACAGTATGGTTTGAAACTGATGTTATATACTACCCTTTGCAAAAAGTAGAATATTTGAAGTTAACTTTATTAAGTATACTTAGGTATAAGTATAAGCTTAACTCTTAGTATTAATGTACTTTGTCTTAGAGTTCTGTTTATACTTATACAATACAAGTCAAGTAACCTCCACTATACTTTTGTTAAGTATATGAAATATAGTTTAGTTGTATAAAAAGTAAACTTTAAGTACACTGCCTCATTTTAAATATGAGCACACACAGCAATCCCCCCCATCTGAAAACCCTCCCACCTAACGTGTTTGCTTTATGATGTTGTCTGTATGTTGCATTTTTGCATTTTTGTGCTAAGGGTTTTTCTTGCATTCTCATACTGCCCCCGCAGAGAGAGTGAGAGAGATGCACTTTTTTTTTTACCCTCCACCATCCTAATATATTCCTTTCTCTACTCTATAAAAATGCAGCGCCTCCAAGGCAGCAAGGCCTCAGTCACCTGTCTACCCATCTTTGTCTTTCTCTTGGGCTGTACTGAAACGTAATTTCCGCCACAGGGGACAAATTAAGCAATTCAAAATGTTTGCATTCAAAACTCGTTACTTTTGCTGTAAAGAAGGAAATAAACACAATACATTGTAACATAAATTACAACATCTTGGTTACATCTGTGGCAAGTTTGGTGTCCACACAACTAGCAATTGAGAATGTATACATATTTAGATTGAAACAAATCCAGGTGGACCCCTGTTTTTGTGCCATTTTAGCACAGTTTGGCACAATTTTTGAAATTTGGAATTTATTCTTGAACTTGAAAATGTGGGATGCTATTATATATTTGGTAGATAGTTTTATAGAGCAGTCTGAAATGAAGATCTGGACATATGATAAGTGTGTGTCGGTCTCATCTAGTCAGCTACAAGCGCATTAGTGTTGCTAAAGAGCTCAAGCCCGCTTGAAAGGAGGCTTATGGGCTAACCTAAATCATATCCAGGCAGGGAGCTGCTGCCCCTTTTCTTCAGACAGGGGTGGCAGAAGTCTGGCTTTCCTCTTTGGATCTAACCCAAAGAGCAGTCCGCCGAATCAGCGCAGTGCAAAACTTAAACCGATAATAATATTTTCACTGCTGCCAGAAGTCTGCGGCTTTGCACTTTAAAGTCCTTATCGTTGTTATCGCCATAGCTGACTCAAAAACATCCTCATAAAGCCGTAAATTTAAACTCTGTGAGAATAAGTTTGGAGCAGATCAAACAGTATTTTTGTTTTTTGATGTTTCTCTGCTTTAACACACCATAACAGTAGATAAAAAACTGAAATCAGGATGCACTGGAAAACAGTTCACTAACCAGCCAGAGAGGAACTTTTCATGTTTTCATTTAAAAAGCGAACTTGATCTTTAAAATCACCAAGAGAAACAATACTTTACACATCGATGTAAAATACTTACAATAAAGGAACATACTTTGTTTCTATGTTTAAGACTCTGGTTCTGATATTCTAAAACCCATCTTTGCTGCACCCTGACTATATGTTGTGCAAGCGGAGACATTTGATCCCATTGTCCTAAATTGCATTGACATATTTGCCAGCTTATTTCTGTATTGAAACTGGAGCTCCTGGATTCAGTATTGAGATACAAATATATAGATCACTACACCACACAGATGTTGTAGCATAGAAGTACATAACTCTCTCATGACTTAATTGGCAGGCCAAGTCAGAGCGTGGTACGGTGCTATAATTACTGGTGGCGATGCTGTATGCACAGAACAAACACCAGTTGACACAGAAATCTGCTCTGAAAGGATGAGCTGCATTCATCTCAACAAAAGCAACATCTTCGAAGTTGTGCTAACATCACTCAGTCATGGAGATAATAGGTTTTTTTTCAGATACAAGTATGCCCAGGGGAAGCTTTTGTCAGTGTGCTTCTCTGGTTTTCTTTCTTTTCCTCTCACCACCTGCCACATGTTGCTCTGACAGACAGTTGACTGCTCAGGTGAAGGGGGAGCATGCAATAGGAGCTAAGTAAGAGAAGCACAGAGATGCACTGAATAAAAACCAGACGGTAAATAAGAAAAACCCAGACAGAGACTAAAGAAGAGAAACAGCAGAAGACACAACAGAAAGATTCGAGAAACAGAGGAACTAGAATAAAGACTGAGGAGAATCTGATGCAGACGACCCGCTAATGTGCCATTCAAACAAAGTGGAACACATGAGGCTGAAAGTGTATTTAGAGCCATGCTGGCAGCCGTCCATCCAACTACAGTGTGGGTTACACTAAGACGTGGAGCAATTAAGTACCAGTTTCAGCAGAAGAGCCAGAAATCAGCAGCAGACCTGCACTGCATAAACCATTGCTTTGCTTCTCTAAATATTTATTTGGATTTACACAGCATGAGTAAAGAACTGTTTTCCTGATAAATTCATTTATAGGCTTCATTATTCTTAATCAGCTTTAATCAAATATTCTTTATCTGTAAAGGAGAATGAAAGGCAATTGAGTTGTGATGTTCAGGAACACCCCATGAGCCTCCGAGGCTCAAACCTTCAGCAAACTAGACACTGTTGGAACGTCATTGTCCACACATGCGAATGGACTGAGATGGTGCCGGCCAAGAAAGAAGATCCTATTTCTAGCTGGCCTTGTGGGCAAGTCCCATGGAGAAATGATACAACTGACTTATTTCAATCCAGTGAAAAGATGTATGTTTGGATAAGTCATGGTGAGGCATACAAACTAAAGAACTACCAAACAGGGTGGTAGCAGCATTATGCTGTGGGACTGTTTTGCCACCAGTGATAAATGTAAAGTGGTTATTTATTTAAGAAGGGAGGCTTCTTTTAAATTCCTTAGCTTTATTTCAATTCAAGAGCTAGAAACCTAGGTATTCCAAAAGGATAATGATCTTAGATATATCTCAAAAGAAATAAAATACATAACACACACTAATATTAAGCCTCAAGAATAGCTTTGTTTTGTTCAAGCTGTTAAGCACGGTCGTGGTAAAATTATGCATTTAGCCGTTTTGTTGCCAGTGGTGTTTGCGCATTGCACAAAGAAAGTGGGATAACCATGGACAACCGTGAGTAAGGCCCCTTTCCCACTGCAGGCAAATGTGGCCCAGATCTGTTTTTGGGGTCAAGTGACCAGGTCAAACTCTTTAGACACAGTAGGAATGGTCAGATTGGGCCTATAGCCTATCTGTTTTTTTTCCAAGTCAGATTTGAGCCACTTCCATATATGGTCCAGAGTCTGACTCGTATTTTTCATGCGACGTCAATGTCAATTTCCATTTACATTTGTCAGAACTTTGCACTGCCAGCGGCTGGAAGGCACAAACAGTTCACATACATTTCATAAAAATTCCAAATTGAGCATTAGGACCTGCTGTGGGAACTGAGGGGGGGTCTTTCCTGTTTGGGTATTCTGGGCCACCATGGGGTCCAGGTCCCAGGATGGTGGTGTGGCCAGGTCAGGTGTGCTTGGTGCCCTACATCTCACCCAGTGCCTTTTTGGCCTGTGGGCTGCTGCTCCTGGTCTTCACTGACCACCTACCACTGTGTGGAGCATATGGCTACTCTGGGGTTGGGCCTATTGTCGGTCTGCTTGAGGTGGCATCAACCTTTAGGCACCATATCCATCTGTTCTTTGCTGCTCTTGGGTGATGAGCGTTGAAGGCTTTCTACCGTCCTCACCGCTCTAAAAACTTTGTACCTCTAGGTAACACACTCGCTCACATTCACCCACCCAACACAAACACACAGCTTCCGCCCGCTTTGCATTTCGATTACAGAAAGTCGTGTTTGCCTTCTCCTCTTCTGTCGGCACTTGTATTGAAGATCATACAAGCAAAGTTTATTATTGCAGAAATGTGGCCTGTCAACTTTGATGCTGGATGAAATCCTGATTTTATGAAGTCAGCTCATAAAATAGCAGTCCATCTTAAGATGTTCTTTTTGTAGAAATGCCCTTGCACATGTAGGCAATAAGGGTGTAAATCACCAGCTTTATCCTGATACAATGTTATATTGATTTGGTTGGATGACGATACGATATTTGTCGATATCACAGTCTACTACAATTTCTGATTGATGCGACTGATATGATGCGATATCATTTGCCCATCTAACAGTATTATTTACATTGATATTAACTCACAGAAAAACTAAATATGATTTGACAATTTTATTTCTAAGCAGGCGTTTAACCCTTTAAGCCCAGAGGGCTTCTGGGGCAATTTCCACCTGAATTTACATATCTGACATAAATCATGGTACAGATCATGGTACCACTCCAAAGTTATAAAGTGTAAATGTGAATTTTTGTATTTGTGTGACACTAAGGCATTAAAGATTATTTTTCCAGTGGAAACACCATTACAAATGTCACTATGGCCGATTTATAGAAAAGCTGATGATGGCGGTCTGCAGACTCAACCAATTCCAGAAAGGACCAAGCAGAGTTAAGCAGACAAGCATTTTTCTGAAAGAGTCAGTAATGTTTGATAGGCAATTAAATGGCATTTTCTGTGTTTAAGATGCTGTAAAACCCAAAGTATTTACGAAAAAAATTATTTGGGATTTGTTTTATAAACATTAAAGCCATAGAAAAGTGGTCAACTATATAGCCATGACTATTCTCGTAGCTTGCTGCTGGCAATAAAAAACCCAAGGCTGAGGAGCAGCTTGTTAAGGGTAATTTAACCAAACATATACATAGGTCTCATATTTCATGTATTATCTACTACATAGAGATACTTTATTATTAGAGAATCACAAAGGCTTAAGAACATGTAGCAGAAGCAGTAACGAGTTATTACAACTAGTACAACACTAGTCCATTTGTAAAGCATTCTTTTTTGTCTTTATATTGCCTTTTGTTGTAAAAAGAATTGTTTCATAATCAGGAGTCAAATGAGACCTGAAGCCTGAACTTTATTTAGCCTAAACTGTGTGAAAATGTCAGACTAACTGCCTTGTTCTGAGTTAAGACAGTATATCAAAACCCCATCCACAGTAAGTACAGTAGATGAGTACTGGCACTCATTTTTTAAAACTGTTTACTGTTTAATGTACATAGAGCTGGGAGATGATTATCTTAGAATAAGTGCTTGAAGGAACAACAAGTAATGCCGTCAGCCCTGAGCTCTGGAGATGTTTGATGAGCTTGCTTCCCCCTTCTGTAGACATTATGCTCGACTAATTGTCTCCTCAGCCTGCCTGCGCGCACCTTCCACACCCACACACAAGGGGGATCACTCTTCAGTTCCTAAGTACAATTACATTTCCCTAATGATTCATTAAAAGAAGCCCGATTAAAGGTCACTGACTCATACTGCTCAGAGTTCTCACTGATCACGTTTCTGTGATTTGGGTTTGACACTTTCAACCACAGACGATAACACATTTTACTAGAAGTTTATGTGATAGACCAGCATAAACCAAGGCATTTTGAGATGTAGAAGGAAAAAAACGCATGATTCAGACATGTATTACAGAGTAAGCCCTGAGTGGGGTGCGCATTTAGATTCCACCCCATCTACTCCGACACCCTCAAATAAAATGCCTTCAGAAGTCATACAACGGGAAAATCAAGTCCACCTGTGTGTAATTTGATCTCAGTGTGAATCTGATCCGTGAAGGCCTCAGAGGTGTACTGGGGAACAAACAGCATCATGGCGAAAGGAACACAGCAGAAAGGTCTGAGAGACTGTTGTGGAGAACTTTAAAGCAGGATTAGGTTATAAAACAATATCCCAAGCTTTGAACATATCGAAGAGAGCTGTTCGCACCATCATCTGAAAATGGACTCAACTACAAACATACCAAGACAAGGCTGCCCAGGTGAACATTAATCAGAGAAGCAGCCAATAGGCCAATGGTAACTTTGGAGGCGCTACAGGGGATCCATAACTCAGGTGGAAGAATCTGTTGAGATGACAGCTGTTAGCTGTGCACGTCACAAATCTTGCCTCTATGGAATAACGAACAAGAAAGGGATTGTTGAAACAAAGCACTAAGAATTCCCAAATGACATGTCCTTCATAGTCATCCCGCAGAAGATCTGAGTAAATATGTCGGTGGAAACCTCCTCTCTTCTACTTGCCCGACCACACCAAAGCAGAGCCACGGCTATGTGATATTATGTGTCCAGTGACGAGAGCTGACCCATTTGTATGACTCTGAGCGTGCCACAGTAAGAGCAAGGGGCCATTCTTCTGCCATCTGCTCCACACAAAGCTGCAGTTGCCCGCTGCCCCCATTGATTTCAATTGGCTGGAGGTGATGCTGCCGAGCGGGCCGAGAAACAAGGAGGGGCATTCACCCGCTGCCAGCTCCGACCCTTAGCTCGGTCACACAAGCTCACTTGTTCAAATTAGAGAGCCGACAAAAAGTGGGCATGCTATCGCGGAAACAAATGAAGGCCTAATGAGCAGCTCAGAATGCATGATAATTTGCAATACATCTGTTT
This sequence comes from Fundulus diaphanus, assembly GCA_037039145.1. Classification (NCBI taxonomy): domain Eukaryota; kingdom Metazoa; phylum Chordata; class Actinopteri; order Cyprinodontiformes; family Fundulidae; genus Fundulus; species Fundulus diaphanus. The sequence goes on from CM073137.1 coordinate 35,140,225, forward strand.
GTCAATTCGGTGAACTTTCTGCTATCGTTTAAAAACAATACCCAACTGACTAATTAGATGGTTAAATGTAAATGTGTCATTATTTTGTGAAGCCCTGTGCGTTTGCTGGCGAGGGCATGCCTTTCAGTGGTCGGGCCTAATTAAAACCTCCGCATATCTGCACACTATCAATGAACCTTGATGTGCGGATCTCATTAGATAATGGCAATGATCAGGTCGCTGGATGGACAGGCAGATGGGTAGAACCTGAAAACGTCAGAATTTATGCGAGCGGTCAATGTTGCTGTCAAAGCAAGCGTGAGACAAACGTGAATAGAAATTCAGAGACACCAGCCTTGCCAACAGCTGGCTACTGACAGAGGTGTCAGGCTGCCTAGCGCTGTATCTCTTTATTGGACGCTTCATGCGTGACTGTCATGATGCTGCTAAGTTTGGAGCTCCCACAGACAAACAGCAGGAGAGGAGAGAAAGTTGTTTCTGTCAGTGAGGCAGAGGTGGACCGAGAGACGGCGGCTGCTGCTGCTGCTGTCCCTCACAAAGACGAGACTGTTAGTTTTCTGAGGAGACGTGGAAAACCAGCTCCTGATTACTGACAGTGCTGTTATTATAAGAGATGAGGCGTGGGACAGGTACCCAGATCAAGGATCTTAAAACGTTACCGTTTTAAAATGCTTCTTCATGACTATGCTCTCCATGTCAGCGTTTCCCAGTTGAGCCTAATCGCCTTCAGTTTAGGATGCCGCCGCCCATCTTCTAACTAACACCTCCCGACATCCACACACCACCCCTGTTTTACATTCTTTGCACTGGCTTCCTCTTTATTTTAGAACTGATTTAAATTTTTACCGTTTTTAGATCTCTTCACAGCCTCACGCCTCCTTATTTATATGAACTTTAAAGCATTTGTGTGAGTGGGAGGTCTTTTTGGTCATCCAGGCAGCTTTTATTGGATGATCCAAGAACTAAGCTTAAGCCTTGGGGTGAACCAGCGTCATCCTATTCCCTAACCTTTTTAAATTAGATTAAAGATGCATTTGTTCAGAAAGGCTTTTAATGTTTTTTAGCACATGAACTTTTAACTGAAATATTCAGTTTTCTCTTACAAGTGCTTCTAGGATTTTATTGGTATGTGCATTGGTCTCCTTATGTGGAGTGCTTTATATCAATAAGTTAAAAAATAATAATAATAATGTTACCAAATTTGAGAGTCATTTTAATCAGAGAGAAAATGGCAGTTATCAGAGTTTTCTTCAACTGAATGAAGCACAAAGTATCATGCTGCTGCCCCTCCCCAACCTGGTCTCTGGGTTCATGCACCGTCACATTTCCTTCCTTATGACTGACTGACTGACTGACTGACTGACTGACTGAAAAGTATTTAAGTTTGCCATGAAAATTGTGTAGAATCCTTCTTTTGCTGCACACTGTCAGTCAGTTGACTGACAAAAGGCTACTATAGTTTTCTTTAGCTTACAAAGAAATAACATAATTTGCCATTTAGAAATATTTCCATAGGCAGAAACAGCTGTTAGAGAGAAACTAACGGAGCGCCAGCCCATCACTGTAATTAAGGCAAAGCTGTTCTCCAATTATTGCTGGCAAGGGGCATGTCTGTTAAGCAGCCAACTAAGGCTATCATAACATCACGTGTTGCTTTACTATGTCAAATACAGGTGCCTTACTAGAATTTAGAATATAATTGAAAACATTACTGATACCTGTAATTCACTTGAAAAGGGGAAACATTCTGTAAATTCATTATATGCACAGTGTTACGGCCCCTGGCCTATAGAGGCTGTGCAGGAGGCTTGTTTGTTATGCAAATCCACTGTGACGTAACATCTACCTGATTGGCTGTAAGGAGGCTGCAGAGAAGCTGCAACCTCATTGGACAAGCAGAGGACTACCATGCCAATCTGACTGCTGATGAGACCCACCTGCAGCAGTATAAAAGACTCCAGCACTCATTCCTTCTTTGGGGACAGCTAGTAGGAAGTGGCTTTTGTTAAGCTGTTCCCCCACCTTTGGTGCTTGTGATTGTTTTGGGCTCATTTTGAATTAGTTGTGCTTCCTAGTTTGGTTAAACATGTAACTTAATTTACCCTAAGCACTGTTAAGATTATGTGACCTTTATTTTGTGTTAAACTGGGTTGTATTGTTTTGTGTTTGTTAAAACCCATTCTTTTTGTAATAAATCACCTTTTATTATACTACTTTACTCTGGACACTTTTATGTTACCTCCCCTGAACCCCTAGACCTTTGGGGTCGTAACATAAGTCTCCCGGACGAGCCCCCACTTATGTTACGACCCCAAAGGTCTAGGGGTCCAGGGGAGGTAACATAAAAGTGTCCAGAGAAAAGTAGTATAATAAAAGGTGATTTATTACAAAAAGAATGGGTTTTAACAAACACAAAACAATAAAACCCAGTTTAACACAAAATAAAGGTCACATAATCTTAACAGTGCTTAGGGTAAATTAAGTTACATGTTTAACCAAACTAGGAAGCACAACTAATTCAAAATGAGGCCAAAACAAACACCAAAGGTGGGGGAACAGCTTAACAAAAGCCACTTCCTACTAGCTGTCCCCCAAAGAAGGAATGAGTGCTGGAGTCTTTTATACTGCTGCAGGTGGGTCTCATCAGCAGTCAGATTGGCATAGTCGTCCTCTGCTGGTCCAATGAGGTTGCAGCATCTCTGCAGCCTCCTTACAGCCAATCAGGTAGATGTTACGTCACAGTGGATTTGCATAACAAACAAGCCTCCTGCACAGCCTCCATAGGCCAGGGGCCGTAACACACAGGAATATATTTTATGTTTTTTTGTTGTTGATTTTGATGATTCAAGCCTTAAAGCTAATAAAAACCCATAATTCAGACCCCTGAAAATTCAAACATTTAGTAACAGCAATCTAAATGACAATTTTAAGCACAGAGATGTTTATGGGGAAGACTGCTGTGTTCACAACTGGCAAGCCATGCAGTCATGTACACCGTTCACAATGGAGAGAGGCCACAGAGGCTCCCTGTGAAAGGCGCGGGCTGTTCACAGAGTGCGTTACACAAGCATAATCCTGGATAGTTGAGAGGAAGGAAAACATTTACAAGCAATTTGGATAGGAATCAATATCAGAATCTTAAAGTAACTATTTTCATTCGCAAGTCAAGTTCGTAAAATCTGGAACAGAATCCATGTTACCAGTGTGAAGTTTCCACAATAAGTAAAAATTTAGGGAGCCATGTCATCTGCTGGTTTTGACCACTGAGTTTTATTGAGTTATTAGTCTGAGCAGCCATCTACCATAATATGTTATAGCACTTTGAACATGCATTTACTTTGGTACATTCTGTTGCGGTTAATATTAATCTATTTAAAAGTATGACGGGAGGAAGTGTAGCTGCCAGTGCCTCTGAGCCCTCACATAATGTTGGCACAGGTAGGCTTTCAGATGATATTTTCAATCCTCTTCTTTTGTGCATGATCTGTTTTTTAATGCTAAATATGCAGCAAAGAGTAGGCGCATGGCATTTATTCAAATGTGACTCAATATAAAAGAACTAATTGGCCGACCACGACTAAAACATTTTTTTTCTGATATCGCCTGTTGGAGCAGTACCCTGAGCTAAATCTGCACACTTAAGACTCAACCTCTGATAAGGAGGCCATCCCACACTTTCTTCCCTTCCACCATTGTTAGTTAGCTTCCTGCCAGGCTTCATCTTTCCTAATATGTTTTCATGGCCTCCAGCCTGGAGCTACACAAAATCAGGGTTCCTACACGCTTTTCATGTCAAATTTCAGACTTTTGGTGCAGACTTATAGTTCCAGAGCTCGTGGTCCTTTAAGCCCATTTTGCATAAAAAAACTTAATGCATTTATTGCTGATACTTCTACAGAGGTAAGGTTTTAAACATGGAAGCTGAGAAAACCAGAGACTGGAAGAAAAAACAGAATGGAAGAGCAACGAAGGGAAGGAACAAAGCACAGAAGAACAAAACCATTGATGCAACGGCAGATGCAAAAAAGGAAGCAAAGGAATAGGATGGAACAAATCAAGGGTGGAAAAGAGAAGGAAGAAAGACAGTTAAAGGGCAGAAGGAAGAAAGAAGAGAGAAAAGAGAAGGATTATAAATGGAATACAAAAGAAAGAATAGAAGAAAAGAAGGAATGAACAGATAGCAGAAGGATATAAGGACAGAATATAGGAAGGAAAAAATAAAGTAAGGAAGAAAAGAACAAAAGGTAAGAAGGATGGAAGAAATGAAGAAAGTAAGGAACAAGTGAGGGAACGAAGGACTAAGGATGGATGGATGGAGGAAAGGATGGATGGATGGATGGATAGAAGGATGGAAGGATGAATGGATATATGGAAGGATGAATTGAAGGATAAATGTAATGATGGATGGATGGATGGAATGATGGAGGGATGGATATATGGAAAAATGGATGGAAGGACAAATTGAATGATGGAGAGATGGATGAATTGAAGGATAAATGTAATGACGAATGGATGGATGGATGGATGGAATGATGGATGAATGGAAGGATGGTCAACCTTTAGAGACGAGAAAGGCCACTAAGTCTGCAGGTTTCTCCATAGCCTGTTTTCTCACACGTATTAAGAGCTGAAAAAAACACAACCCTCCCTCCCTGCTGGGGTTATGTGTGCACATACATGTGCAAAGCGGTGTGTGCGAGCGCCTAATGTGCTTGCATTGGTCCCGGCAGGTAATCCTGCTGCTGAGACATGAGCACCGCAGCACTAAAGCAGAAAAGGGATCCTTCTCAGCATCACTGCCACTGACACGCTCCCGCTAATACACAGAGGGCCGTGTTGTTTAATGCCTTTTCTTACCATTAACTAACTCTCGGGTTGTGCACTTGTGAGTATGAAGGTGTGCATGCGTTGGTGTGATAGGCTTGGCACGTGGAAGCGTTCCCTGCGAGGGCCTTCTGGAAGACAACCGAACACATCAAAGGATCCCCCCGTGATGCAGAGCATGATATCTGCCCGAAGACACGAGGTTTAAGCACTCATCCGCCGCTGTTTTCTTTACGATTAGCCAGGCGGCAGAGCAAAATGTCATTTAGTCTAACACTGTTCTGCCGGATTTGCTGCACTATTTGTCTTCTTAAATCTACAACAGAGGACTTGGCAAATGAACCCTAAGCCCTATGAATAAAACAACAGGGGGAGGAGGGATGTGGCGAGAGAAAAGCCTCGCTCGGTTTGAGGATTTGAGGAACAGCGTGGCACAGACGGCAGCGTGATAGGAGCCGACAGCGGCGGCAGGCAGTCACCTGCGCAGCAGCAAAAGCCCCCGTCTGTCTTTTCACGAAGGGCTTTTAGCGTTCTGTCTGTGACCCGAGCGTTTTGTTAGGTGTATTAACAAAAAAGGCAGGTGCCGCTTTTACACATTCACTGCTCTGTCTGCAGGAGGAAGTTGTTGCCATGTTGCTTTCTGGTTTTCCATGAATGCTTTTAGCTGCAGTGACCCAGAACACACTTGATCAGAGTCACGGTTCCTCATCTTACCTGCTGACGTTTTTGTCTTAATAACTGAGTGCAGAAGCACGGTGCTGCTATGCTCCTAAAAAAAATGAACAACCAGCTCTTGATGTTAGACGTCGACAAGTCCTCAGATCAGTTAATTAACTTTTCTGCAGCCTTAAAATAGACTTTCTAGTATTGTGGTCCATGCTGTGAATGGAATTTCTGAGAACAGAGGACAAAGTTAACTCTGGCTGTTAGTATCAACTGCTTTCTTCCTTTATGAGGAAATTAAACAGATGGAAATAAGCTGGCAGAGAGCAGGTTACAAATGCTGTTCCAAGGGCACATAGTCATTTGCAAAGATATTCACGCCCCTGGTCATTTTTTTTCCATTACGTCACTTTCAAGCACACATTTCAATCTGTTTTAATTGTATTTTCTGTGACAGACCAACACATAATACTGTAGCACATAATCATGAAGTGGAAAATACATGGTCGAGCATATTTATTACAAATACCAACCTGAAAAATCTGGCATGCCTTTATGTTCAGCCCCCTTTACTCTAAAAAGCCATGTACAATGCAGACGACTCTCCCTGTGGCTCTACGCTTCCCCAGGAGTGAATGCTGCTTGTCGGGACTTTGATGCAATCAACTGGTTTTCTTATATAGGAACATTTTTGACCAATCTGTATAATCTGACCCAATCTGTATAATATGATTGAACTTGACTTTGTAAAGTGCCTTGAGATAACATGTTTCATGAATTGGCGCTATATAAATAAAATTGAATTTAATTTAATTGAAAAATAAAACCCAGTGCAACTGATTGCTTTCAGAAGTCACCTAAGTAGTAAACTGAGCCCACCTGCGTATAATTTAGTCCAAGTATACATCCAGCTTTTCTTTGAAGGCTAGCGGTTAATTACAGGACGGGAATGCACAAACACCGTCATGTAGAGAACACACCAGAAAGGTCAGGTCAAAAATTGTTGAGAGGCAACAACGATAGCATTAACCGTCAAGAGGCTCATGGTTACTCTGGAGGAGATGCAAGATCGACAGCTCAGTTGGGAGACTGCAAAAAATTCAGTCCCTTGTTATCCGAAGCTGGAAGAGACAAACCATAAAGACCTGCAGCTCTATTTGCAGGGAAAGGTGGTTCTACAAGATATTGATGAAGGGGGGCTGCATAGAAGTGAACACCACCCTTGTCCTTTCACTGCACATGAACAACGTTGTGTTGAAACATGATTACCTCATCCTCAGTAAGTAAGGCAGCATTGGAGGAATCTTTAGAACCTGCACAGTGTTTGAACTGTTTAGAAGCAGTAGAGCTTTCTGCGCTATCTAAAATCTTAGCTTCATCTAAACCTTCTACCTGTATGTTAGACCCAATCCCAACCAAGTTGTTTAAGGAGGTATTCCCTTTGATCAGTGGTCCTATTTTAGACATAATTAATCTATCCTTAGTAAATGGATATGTACCACAGGTTTTTAAAGTAGCTGTTATTAAACCTTTACTTAAGAAACCTTCTCTTGATCAAGATGAGCTAGTAAACTACAGACCTATATCTAATCTTCTTTTCTTATCTAAAATTCTTGAGAAAGTAGTTGCTAATCAACTTTGTGAACATTTACAAAGCAATGACCTACTTGAGGAGTTTCAGTCAGGCTTCAGAGCTCATCATAGCACTGAAACAGCTCTGGTGAAGGTCACTAATGATATTCTCATGGCCTCAGATAATGGACTAGTGTCTGTACTTGTCCTGTTAGATCTCAGTGCTGCATTTGATACAGTTGATCACAATATTCTCCTACAAAGACTTGAACATACTGTAGGGATTAAGTGGAAAGCATTAGGCTGGTTTAAATCTTATCTATCGGACAGATTCCAGTTTGTTCATGTTAATAATAAATCTTCAAACTATAGGATCACCTGTGGAGTACCACAGGGTTCAGTCCTTGGACCAATTCTATATATATGCTTCCGATCGGCAAAATTATCAGACAGCATGGGATTAATTTCCACTGTTATGCTGATGACACTCAGCTATATTTATCCATAAATCCTGATGAATCCAATAAATTACTTCGACTGCAGTCATGTCTTGATGACATCAAAAGCTGGATGACTTTAAATTTCCTGCACTTAAATTCTGACAAGACAGAAGTTATAATCTTTGGGCCAGAGTCCTCAAAAAATAAACTTCTTAACCAATCACTTAATCTGGATGGCATTAACTTGGCCTCTGGTAATAAAGTAAAAAATCTTGGTGTTATTTTTTACCAAGACATGTCATTTAAATCCCATATTAAACAGGTTTCCAGAGTTTCCTTTTTTCACCTCCAGAATATCGGCAAAATTAGAAACATTCTGTCCAGGAGTGATGCTGAAAAACTAGTCCATGCATTTGTTACTTCAAGGCTGGACTATTGTAATTCTTTACTATCAGGAAGTCCACAAAATGCAGTTCAAAGCCTTCAGTTGATCCAAAATGCTGCAGCAAGAGTTCTGATGAAAATCAACAAAAGGGATCATATTTCTCCAATTTTAGCTTCCCTTCATTGGCTTCCTGTTAAATCAAGAATATAATTTAAAATTCTTCTAACGTATAAAGCCCTTAATAATCAAGCTCCATCATATATCAGAGCTCTGATTACCCCGTATGTTCCTAACAGAGCACTTCGCTCTCAGACTGCAGGTCTGCTGGTGGTTCCTAGAGTCTCTAAAAGTAGAATGGGAGGCAGATCCTTTAGCTATCAGGCTCCTCTCCTGTGGAACCAACTCCCAGTTTTGGTCCGTGAGGCAGACACCCTGTCTACTTTTAAGACTAATCTTAAAACCTTCCTTTTTGACAAAGCTTATAACTAGAGTGGCTCATGTTACTCTGAGCTACCTTTATAGTTTTACTGCTATAGGCTTAGGCTACTGGAGGACATCAGGATCTAATTTTCTCACTCGATAGAGTTCTACTGTTCTTCAATTATGTATTGCTTGTCATCATTTCTGCTTTAACTTTCTGTTCTCTCTCTTTTATCTTCATAGTAGGTACACCTGGTCTGGCGACATCATCCAAAGAAGACCGCTCACCCGCTATTACCATCTAATGTAGAACAGATTACTGGATCAATGTGTGCTTCTGTGCTTTTTTGTCTCTCTTGTTGTGTCTCTGCTCTGTCTTCTGTAACCCCCAGTCGGTCGAGGCAGATGACCGTTCATACTGAGCCCGGTTCTGCCGGAGGTTTTCCTGCCCGTTAATGGGGAGTTTTTCTTCCCACTGTCGCTTCATGCTTGCTCAGTATGAGGGATTGCAGCAAAGCCATGGACAATGCAGATGACTCTCCCTGTGGCTCTACGCTTCTCCAGGAGTGAATGCTGCTTGTCGAGACTTTGATGCAATCAACTGATTTCCTTATATAGGAACATTTTTGACCAATCTGTATAATCTGACCCAATCTGTATAATATGATTGAATTTAACTTTGTAAAGTGCCTTGAGATGACATGTTTCATGAATTGGCGCTATATAAATAAAATTGAATTGAATTGGTCTATCACATCAAATCCAACTAAAACAATTGAAGTTTATAGTAATAATGTGACAAAATGTGGGAAAGGTCAAAGGGTATGAGTACCTTCATCAGGCACTGTATGGTGTGTAGAGCCAAGCATTATGAGGAAACCTGCATGTGAAGAAGACATCAGTTTTTACTTACTCATACAATAAAGAAAACTATGTTTTCTGCAGTTCCCTAATAACGCACCAGACAGATAACTTAATTCATTGGTATCAGCCGATGCCAGTTTTATTTTAGCACATCGGAAGTGGATGGTGTTGGCCATGTGGTGTATTATATATATATATATATATTAATTCCCAAAGATTAATCAGGGTTTCCCGCAGCGCTATCTTGGCGAGGCGGCCGCCTCGCCAAACTCACGCTACCGCCTCGCCAACATTCCAAAAAAAAAAAAAAAAAAAGTGACTTTAACACGCGGTTTGTTGTTGTTGCTTTCGCGCGTGCGTGAATGGCGGGGAAAAAAACACATGGATACGCTCCGCGAGTCGGTCCGCGGACAACGTGTCGTCCACCCCCCCCCCCCCCCTCGCTTCGCGCGTCGGTCCGCGGACAACGTGTCGTCCACACCCCCCCCCCACCCTCCGCGTCGGTCCGTGGACAACGTATCGTCCAACCCCCCCCCGCGAGTCGGTCCGCGGACAACGTGTCGTCCCCCCCCCCCCCCCCGCGAGTCGGTCCGCGGACAACGTGTCGTCCATCCCCCCCCCCCCCCGCCTCGCATAACCAAATTCCTGCGGGAAACACTGCATATGAACAAAAGTGTTGTAACATTTGTAGCACTTATCAGTAACACATATTTAGTGTAAAGCTCAACTTAAACATGTAAAACAAAAAATAGCATTAATAATAAATTAAAGCTTATTGCCACTGACAGGGAATTCTCTTTATGGGGAAAAAATCTACCAAAAACAGGCAATTTCTGAGGTAAGTTTAACTTGGCAGTGGTTACAACTAACTTGTTCCGTTCGCCAACTCACCGCCTCGCCTAAGCAAATTCCTGCGGGAAACACCGATTAATGTTGGCACAAATGTTAATATTGGTACATCCCTAGTTGCCGTTGACGACCAATATAGTCAGTTTGTGTGTGGAAGCCATCACAGAGTGGCTGTTTGATTAGGGACAGATTCCAGCTGTTCAGACATTGAGGTCATCAGTTATGGTGGCCTTTTAGCCCTTTGATATTTTAACCAGTCATTCCTCACTAATGAATACGTTAGTGTCTGGTCGAGCCCGCTTAATTTTTCTGTTTTTATCTCAAGGCTGCAGGCTGACACAGCTGTGGCATACGTTCAACACAGAGCAGGCTCTGCCAGCAAAATAGAGTCTTTACAGGTCCCACCCTTCTCTGTTAATATTCACATTACTCTGCCCATTGGACGCCTGGGTGTACCTTTGGCATTCGAACGTCTTGTTTAGCGGGAAATCTTAACTTATTTTGACCTATCTGTTGTAATCACCATCACAATCCTCCCACTGACTATTGCCAACCTCTTCTACAATCGGCGGTGGCTCTTTCGCTGATGGGCTCATTAAGTGCCAGTATCAAAGGAAATCTGTTTTAGTGATGAAGGCAGGTTAGTAGGTGTTAATCAGACTCAAATATGTCCGTGAGCATTAATCAGCTGAGTAGGAGGCCTATTATGGCCAAACGAAGGCCAGATGTGGCATGTGATTGAAGCGATCACATACCACAATTAACAAAATATAGGTTTACTTTTATTGGAACAAAAGACAAACTTTTTGAATGAGTCATGCAAATGTGTAACAGTATGTCGAGGTGGGAGAAATAAAAGATATAGAAGCTTGAATGGATCATTAGAGGCTAATTTCGCCAGAGAAAAAAAATTCAAGGATGACTTCTCGATGTGGAAAGCTGCTCCGGCACATTTTGGATGAAGGCAAGAGGATGAAGTCCAGCAGTGTGGGAAATCTGGCATATTTACTACAAACACGGATGTGCTGAAAATCCAACAACCGGGACCTTTGAATCGCTGTGATTCAATTGGCAAGAAACCATCCAGGGCAGTTAAAGTGAGAATGCTCAGCAAAGTAAATATCAGTAGCCATATTAAACAGTGTTAATGGCTTCATAGACTTGTCTGTTTCATATGTGAGCATTTTAATGTTTCAAAGATCTATCAGGAAATCCACAAAATAACCAAGATGTTTATTATTCAGATGGAACACAGATTCACTGTATGAATGTATAACGATGACCGTGCTCATGGACGACTAAGACTTATAGTATAACATGTGCTTCTGTTTGTATAACCACCAAAAGTATAATTGCAGTCCTTACTAATGCAGTAGGGGGGGGTGCTGCCATTTGCTCGGGTCCTTTTGTACTCACATTTTGTACCTAAACGTATAAAGTAAATGGCATGAGCAAACCAGCTCATGCCATTTACTTCACAGTGCATACCAGTTTATTCTTCTTGGTGTTTTTTTTGGGTTTTTTGAATTATGGAGGAAGAAATTACAATTTAGTTTAACTTAATTTTCGGAAGATTTTTTATCATGAAATGCTGATTAGAAATTGATTGTGAACCCTTATCAAACTAAAATAACCCTGATTAACCTCCTGACGTTATCTATCCGAGTCATATAACCACAGTTCATTACCTGTTGTCAAAGTGCACAGAAAACCTCTGAAAAGCCAGGCCCCAATGCTTCTGAAACAACCAGCACCTGCTGCCAACAATTGGAACAAGACTGGTTGTTCTCCAGCCAGCCCGCATTTTAACTTGCGAATTTCAGTCTAATTCCACTTTTTTGTAAAAATGGCAGCTTATTTTAGGTCCATCTTTTAAGTTAGGTGATTTAGGAAAACGCTTTCCAGCAGCAGTGTAATGACACATTCCTATTCATCTCTTTTTCTACTCATAGTGACCTTCGCCGCAGGTTAGCTGCAGCTCAGGAACGTTGCTGCCTCCAACAGGTCTGTTATGGAAGAAAAACATTGTTCTGTTCAAACTGGGAGTTTATTCAAATGCATCTGACATCTCTGAGGTTTTAACTTCCATCCATGCTAACTGTACACAGCGGCTTTAAGAAAATCCTAGATGAATAAGATAAAAGTGAATGAAAAACAAAAGTTTTTCTCTTGTTCAGGTTAGAAATAACCATGTGCTGCAGTCAAACGCTAAATGCAATTAATAAGGCTTTCTGTCAGACTCTTTTGAACAGCTGACGTGTTCTCGTGTGTCTGATAACATTCCTACTGTATTTCTGAGTCATGAAAAACTCAAACACGACACTGCTGGGTCCGGGCCGAAGGACTTGTCTCGGAACAACCTCATCTGTGCAAAACACCTTTGAAAAGCAATGTTGAGAGGCTGAGTTAACGTCCACTTTCACATTTTACTGACCGGTGATTTTAATTTAGAGTCGGACAGTACAATCAGAAAATTAACTGCAATTTCTCTTTAACTTCAACGTTTAGCCGCAGTTTAATGGTTAGCCCAAATCCTGAATTTGTCCTGCAACTGCCATCTGCCGTAACAGCAATGTGGGGGGTGGGGCGGACCGACTGAAAGGCAATCATTGCTACATTTTATTAACGGCTCCATTTAAATGGAATGGTAGCAGCAGCAGCAATCTACAGAGGGCACCTTCAGCAATCAACGGCATTTCAGTGCAGCTGCCATGTGAGGCGCACCGAGGGTCGCTGGGAGAGACGAACAATGCGATTAATCCCACGGGATAAAAGGAAAAAAGAGGAATTTCCACAGAGCCACGACCTATTTGCTATGCGCAGGTCCCTCTGAATAAGTGCTTCATTTAATAATAATTGATGGAGGAAATTTTCTGAACGGTGGATGAGGTTGTGCACCTCTTTCCCGAACTTTCTCTCTTTTGCTGCTTTCCCCTTCGTCTCTCCAGAATTGTATTTTGTGCTTGAGTGAATTAGGTGATCATTTTTTATCTTACATGCCGTGCTGGCTTCTGGAGTTTCTAGCTCCAAGAAAATTGGAGGGGAAGAAGAAGTCGAACATTTATCGCATGCCGAGGTTAATCTCCTGAAATGGTGGGATTTGGTCAGAGAGGAAGTAGAAAATCCACGCTTGCACTCGCAAGCTGCATTACAGTCACATTTTTAGTCCCCCCCCCGCCCAACCGCCCCCACCCACCCACTTTCTTGCTGCCTCAGTCTGTCCTGCCTTCCTCGAGCTGGAAGTAAAATCCTTCGAGCTCAACAGCACTGACAAGACAAAGTAGCAAGGCATAAATTAAGGCAGAGACTGGACTCATCACTCACTGTCTGAGGCGCTAATAACACTGCTCATTTTGTGATCATCTCTCATTGCTGTTGTTAATGCCTCAAATTGAGGACACATCACACATTGGGTTTGTCTAGACAAAGCAAAGGGAAGATATTCACAGAGGAATGTTACTGGACGGCTAATGGTTTGAGCCAGAGTACATCTCCGACCGAAACGAGCAACTTGCAAAGTGACCAGCAGGTCACAGGTACCTCTCGATGTACATGAACAATGAGCTTTCAAAAACCCATTCTGTGTTGAGTTTGGGCAGGCGTACTCCTTTCAGTATTATCTGTAAATAATTGAGTACCATCTAAACATATCTCTATCCAAAAACCAGGAATTTAAGTAACCAAAATTGTCTTTCTTTACTCAAAAAGGTTCTTCCCTGAATGAAAAAAGCACAAATTGCAGCCATCGAAAGATACTTAAAAAGTACCTTCATTCTTGCAGTTTTTATCTCCCTCAGCAAATGTCACATTTACTTTTTATGCAAGAGAGTGCCTCTATTCCCTCATAAAAGCTTTTCTGTGAAGCTACAACTGGTAGGCGTATAATGCACCACGAGAACGTGCAACATCAAAACGGCACTACACATCTCGACAAAGTGATGCCTGTCTTACAAGGTGCTATCCAGATGTAGTTAACGTACTGTTGTCCGGTAAAAATAGAATACATTGTCATCATAAGACCAGGATATGAGGTTGGGGCTTGAAGCTGGAAACCCTGTATCCGTGTTTGAGACTTACGTATTTTGTAGTTTTTAGCAATTTTTATTGAGCTGTCTTGAATTTACAAAAACAGCTTTCTCTAAAGTTAGTTGTTAGATGGTCCTAAAGGACGCTCAATTCTCACAATTATTCAATTTAGCAATGAATTGCTTTTTGTAAACTTTGTATTTTCACTTATATGTTTCCTGAACCCAGCTTGGGCCAGCTGTCTGTTACAAAATATGACAGAATCAAATGTTTGCTCAAACCAAAAAAATAAAACCTAAATAAACCACTTGAACCAAGCCCGAAGTGCTTGCAGCAGAATATTGGCTTGTTTAAAAAAATAAAGTGTTGACTAGCAGTTGCTAAGATGTTTTAGACCCGAGTATGAAACAACTAAAACTAAGAGGCCTGTATGTACTCAGTAAGAACGGAGAAATTTTAATGTTTAGTCAAAGATCAAGAACAACTTTGGTTTTGGCCAGGACAGCATATACTTTACCTAAAACTTGAATGACCACATTTTAACTTTTCTTTTTTAACCTAGCCTGTGTCAAATTTCTTACCAATAGCACTGTACTCTCTAAACACCTCACAAGAAATAGGTTCTACGACTGAAAATGTTGAGAACTCCCAGACCAGGGTTGTGAAAGCCCCAGAAAGGAGAAAAAAAAGTTATTTAAAAAGTACTAAATGCCCAAGGGGCAAAATGACAAATCAATTCTTCATACACACGAAATTGTGTTTTTAGATAATTAAATATTAGCTCCCACACTGGGAGCAATCTGTGGTCAAGGGTTTGCTCAGGGACCCGGAGTGACAGACTGAGTTTGGAGCCAGCAACCTTTGGAGCCTCTCCAAAATGCAAACACCCAGCTCTCTAACCATTAGGCCTCCACTCCCACTGCATTAGGTGTAATGTGGTCAAAGCAGCACCTAGTTCAGTTATGCACAAGGTTTGAAATCAAGTCCTCCATTCGTGTTTAAGCACATCCTAGTGTTTACTCTATGGCTTCATCTGATTGGCTGCTGTCCTGGAAAGTCTGATGACTGAACTGAGAGCAGCAAAATATGGTGTCCACAGGAGGCAAGGATGCACACAAATGTATCAAATAAACAAACAAACAACAAAATGGAATATGGATAGATTCTTACAGCTTGAATTTCTTAAGATGATCATTATCTTTGTCACCACTTGTTTCGGCCTCTGGTTAGCATCCATCAGGCTGTATTCTGGCCTGAACATATGACCCTCAACTGCTGGCCATAGAAACCTTTATTCAGTGTGAGCTGTATTTCTTAGGGGAAAAATATTTCTGACTCAATAGAAATACCTCAGAATCAACGTGAAAGTCTCTCATCCAGAATAGTGTTTGCTAAAGCTAACAAATCAGCCTTCAACTCAGACCTTTGTGCCATCCCTGTTGTTTAGCCATATTCGCTACAACCCTTTGGGGTGACATGGCAGTTCACGCCACACAAACCCATTTTTTTTTTACCATCTTTACTGTGCTTTATCAATATTTGTGCTGTTGTTGAAAAGGAAATGCAACTTTGACCATTTACAAAGTAAAGCTCTTCAGTAGAACTTTCCTTTTTTTTTCCCTCAGAGTTAACCGTGCAGTTAGCTGTAAACCTTGTGCTTGCTTTAAACATGTAAAGAGTCGTTGCTGCCTTAGTAGCAGACCTGTCAAAATCATCTTGCACCCATCAAAGCTGTTTTTCACTATCAAAAGAAACATCCGTCGCCACGCTGTAGTACTAACCAATTCTAGAACTGTTCTACAGGACTTTCTAAGCTGAAGTCTTGCAGTAAACACAAGCTTTGATGGAGACAGCTACTGCCAGAGATGTCGGAGATGAAGTGGATCTGTGGGGGAGATTTATACTTGTGTTTTATGGCATTTGCAAATGGCTGCTACCATAGTGGCAAAGTAATTCCCTCCTGTCATATTTGTCTTTACAAAATGTAACAGATTACATTGAGTTTGCAGCAGATGAAAATCCTCACTTTTTTTTTTTTTTGCTTCTGTCGCTTCTATTTTGCTAACTTTTTTTTCAGGTTGCACAGATAAGGCGCTGATGGTGAGATTGCAGGCCCATCCATTTACAGTGTGTGGCAGGTGACAGGGAGACATGATTCATTCTGCCTCGTGCCGCGTGATGCGCTTCCCCTATCCCCTCTCTGTGTCTATTCTCTCCCGTCTGTTCTTCTCCCCCAGCTTTCACCCTTCCATCACTTCTTGTCCCTCTCCTCCCTTTCCTTCCATCTTTCTTTTGACTTTCTACCCCCACTTTTCAGAGGGGTGTCTGTCAGCATAACTCAGCCAGTCAGCTCAGGGGACAGGATATGGGTAATTGGGGCAGGTGTGTGTGTGTTTGTGTGTGTGTTTGTAGCTGGAAGATGGTGCCTTCTCGGCAGACAGAACTGCCTTTTCCACTACCACCTAATGAGGTATGACTTGTGTCTTGTGGAGCGCTAGACGGACAACTAAAACCTCCCTCCTCTGACATACAGCTTCCAGTGACCCTCGATTTACTCCCCCTTGCTCTTCTCTCCCAGTCAATAGATGTCAGAGATCCATCACTCAGCCACAAGTCAACGGAGACCTGACCAGAGCAGTTAGTTAACACACTGGACTGAAAGCGTTAACCGCCGCTAAAACTTTCCCCAACTACCGAGATTCCTGATTGACCAAGTCCAGTGGGAAGCTAGCAAAGTCTAGTAAATAATCAGAAAAGTGAGACAGACATATATTCAGTCCCTTGTATTGTAATGCCACTAAATAAAATCCAGTGTAACCTACCGCACTCGGAAATAAAGTACTTAGTAAACAGCCCCACGGGTATTTGTGTTTTACAGAACATTAGTTCAAAAAGCACCATGAATGTTTTAAGCATTTCTAAGAGCTTGCTACTCTTAGAAAAACTGTTTGGGAAGTATCCTTTTAATTTATTCGTATTATGCTGGTTTAGAACTGTCAGAGCTTTAAACATAATACAACAATCCATTTACACTCGATAGTTATCTCAGTTACCGAGCTTGGACTGGTCTTGGCACGGTTAAAAAACGGTAGTGTAAACGGGGTAAAAATTAGCTTACTCCCTAGGGTAACTGGACTCAGCCTTAGAGATAAGGTGAGCAGCTCCATCATCTAGGAGAAGCTCGAAGTTGAACAATTGCTTCTCCACATCGAAAAGAGTCAGGATGCCCCCTGGGTGCCTCACTTTGGAGGTTTCTGGGCATGTCCCACTTGAAGGAGATCCCAGGGAAGACCCAGAACTAGACAGAATATCCCCTCTGGCCATAAAATACCTTGGGGTTCCCTAAAATTACCTGGAGGATGTCACCAGGAAGAGGAATGTCTAGGGCAGGGGTCGGCAACATTAACCACTCAAAGAGCCATTTTGACCCGTTTCACCCAGTAAAGAAAACAGTGGGAGCCACAAAACCCTTTTGAAATTTTAAATGAAATAACACTGCATATAACAGTTTTTTTTTGCCTTTGTGCTAAGTATAAACAAACTATACTATTTTACACTTATGAAATCAATGAACGACTGCAGAGAAAATTAAATAACATTTCTGCATGCAACAAAACATTTTTAACTCCGAAAAAAAGACGTTGGGTTGAAGGTTAAGTAAAATTCTCAACGTCTATTTGAGTCCTTACAGAAATGAAAAAAATTGACTGGCAGCAAAAAAAAAAAAATACCGTCCTCTCTCTGCGTGCCGTCATCCTTTTACTGGCTGTGTGCAGTCAGCCGTCAACTTGAACCGGTGACGAGCTCTGATGCGCATGACACGCCCACACCCCGCTGCCGTCCCGCTCTACCAAAGTGTTTTCTCTCTCGCTCGCTCGTCATTGGACAAAAATCGAATTAAACTTCTTTGTGTTTGTATTTTGCGGCGTAATTTGTGAGTCAGACCCAGATTTAGAAGCTGGTACATGAAATAAATAAAGTGAGAATACACACAGGTGGATCATCAGAGTTTAGTCCGTGAATCCACCTGGATGGTCTCTGCTTCAGAGATGTTTCAGGTCGTCTGTGGAGGTGTGACCGATCTGAGTGTCTCTTGCTTTCTGTCGCTCCAGGCTGAACCACCGATGCACCTGAAAATCCCCCGGATTCTGTTGTGGATGTTGTGTGTAACTTTATTGCAATTTCACTCAAATTATGTTCCAATTTTATTTCCATAACCTTTGTTATGATGGTTGTGTTGTTGTAACTGCAACAGATTTTTTTTTTTTTGCGTCAACCTGGTTGGGACACCGAAGGGGGTGCGCAGATAAAAACGTTTGGGACCCGCTGTTTTAAATATTAAAATATTATAGATGTTACGAGATCACCTTAATCTTCATAGAATTACGTTTTGAAAATGAATGAACTACAATAAAATACATTTTAATTAAATACATTATTTTCAAAAACTAAGCCGCTTCAGAGGGTTCAAAGAGCCGCATGCGGCTCCGGAGCCGCGGGTTGCTGACCCCTGGTCTAGGGCGACCTGATCTTGGATGGGCAAATTGATGGTTGGATGGATGGATGGATGGATTACAGGGACATTATTCCCAGATTATATTTCCGATTATAATCCATAATTTGTCTGAGCGCCCAATCTTAATCACTTAATAAGATTGATTAACAATGCTCTGAACATTCATTACCCATCATATAAATTTCTTTTCAAGTAGTTTAATCAATCTCTAGCAAGTAAAGTAACATGATGTATATTATGATTGTTGGCAATTTCAGTTTGTGAAATATCCCAATAGCAAAGAACAGGTTGGATCCAGTATTTGACAGGTTGTAATATCTTGTGTGCCATCTAACCAAACAATGCTCGCTGATATTTGCTGAGAAAGATGGGCTCTCACCGCCAATGACAATAGCAACAAAATTATTCACACCCCTGACATATTAAGTTTAGATTTTTTTTAATCAACATGTTTATTTTGGCTAGAAGTTTTTGGAATGTCCCAGTTAATAATTAGGGTGATGGTTTGCAGGAATTTCAACCTCAACGACTCATAGCTCATCAATAAGGATAAATCGTCAAAATGCTCATGAAAACACCCATTACCAGTCAGCAATTATACTAAAGCTTTAACAAATGTTTGCACTGGTTAATGAGATGAGCGGAAGTAATTTTTGAAATTTTTAAAAATAAAATGTAAATAATTGTTTATTATTGTTTATTATTATTATATTAAATGTGGGCAGTCTCAAACGATTTTGCCTTTGCAATAGTCAACAACAATATTGCAATGACATATTTTCCTAATCGTCTGCAGCCCTGAACATCTTTATAGAAAATATTTTGGATAAATATACAAGAACCTCGTCTTGATTTTTCTAAGCATGTGATGATATAGCTTCAGACTGATTTTCCCATTGTTATGAGATGGATTCTTTGTAAAAATCTATTTTAATGTGGCCTATCGGTCTGGGCCACAGCCCCACAGACGTGTGATAACAGCCCTGAGCCTTTATCCCTGGCACTTCCTGTAGCTTGACCTGTCAGACTGTTTAACAAACCACTCGCTTGTGGTGGTAGCTTGTTCCTCAGCTGTGTGGCCTCTGTTCTCATTGCTCAACTACAAAAGCGTCTGTGTACCATATCTCCTCTCATTAAGTCAGCTGTAATGTGCTCCCCAGGCAGGAGACGCGAGTAATGCAACGCTGTCTCATTAGCACTGTCACGTCACTTCCATTTAGAAACCTTCCGACAGCATTACGTGGCTCTTTAAGCGTTTGTCCCCCTCCGGGTCTGATTCGGCATGTCCAATGACTTATTTCTGCTTACCGCTTCACATTTCCCCAACTTTCACTCATTCCTAGAGTACTATAAAAACATATTCATAGAAGAGTCCTGCCAATTCAACCTTTTTGTTAAACGTGTGAGGTAGAGTTGTAATCTAATAAACCTCATCAGTAGGGAATAAGGCTTGATGAGGACAAGGGGATTTAGAAGACTCCCATTAACCACTGCGCTACAACCCTAAAGAAATGACTAATCGATGACCAGCCCACAACTAATTGCTCAAAAAGCTTGGACAGATGTTTCTCGGGGAGGATTACTAGGATTCTGCTGTCACTTTCTTGTGTTCCGACTCTGAAATGAGGCAAAATACCTCCCATGGACTGGGAATGTGTTGCTCTGCGCTACTTTTAGATATTCACAATAATTTGATTTTCACAGTTGCTGTGAGAAATACAATAGCTGGAAATGTGGTTTTGGTTTCAGTCTTTGCTAAAGAGGTTTACAGTAATCGAATTCAACAGCAGTTTCAACAAATGACTTAAATTGCCTTTGGAAATGATAAAAATGAATTCAAACAGTATTACTATTGAGCTGAAGTGATTAAAAGAGAAATATTGCTCCATGAGAAGAAAACCCCAAGGCATGAATGGTAATGCGAGTCTGTACCGTGCAGCTTTTTTGTTCTCTTCAATGCAGCATTTAGCTGGATTCTTTAGATACTTTCAATAGTAATAAAAAAATAAATAAAAAAACTTCAAGCAAGCTGCTGTCAGCTCAGATGTTTTCTTGCAGTGGAAAAGCAGAGAGGAATCAAAGACGGAGGAAAAGTGGCCCTGAGCAGCGAGCCGGAAGCGTTCATCCAAAACAATGAAGGAAATTTCAGATGAAAATGGTCACCGGGGAGGCGACGGCAGGCTGGTTATTGATTCGTCCTCGCGGGCGTCCGTCATTCAGACAAACGGAGGGGAAATCCCTTAAGGTAATCATTACCGCTGAACGCATGTCAGCAGGTCCATTAGGGAGCATGACTGCCCCCGGACTGAAGGCAAGCAGAGGGGTGAGAGAGGGGTGAAACCCTGCTCCTCATGGGAAAACCAGAGCAAGGCTGGGGAGACAAAAATAAATCACTGACTTAACAATAACTGTCCGACTTTTGGGCTCAAATACAGGAACTCGGACAGTTTTGATTAGACATTTTTAACAAAGGGGCAAAATAAAGGTAATGGCAGGAGTATCCATGTTGCATATGTTCACACTTATACCAATGCATACCCCGGACAAAGATTTGTAAAAAGTTTTATAGTGTGAACATGCAGACATCTCTATGCATGAGCATTTGTAAAACCTATGCGCCATGGGACAATTTCTACTATTCTTTTGGGTATAGTAATTGCTGAGAAGTCTTTTGGTCTCTTTTTAAACACATTAAGAGCTGTTCACTTAAAATTATGTTTGTATTGACAATAAGGTGGGTATGAATTAATGGGAAAAAGCCTGATATTGCTGAAAACACTTTACTGACCCTTCAAGGCCTCTAAGATGAGATTGTTTGTTATGCTTTTGCCTTCTCAGTTCTCTTTTGCTTTGCTTCTTTGATCCCCCTCCATCCCCTTCTCCTGTTCCCTCTCTATGACCAGAACAGAAGCAAGCATTAGCCTCTGGCAGAGCTCTATGAGCCAGGCTGCTTATTTGTTAACAGACTGGATTAATGTGCTGCACTTGGTATGGAAGGCCACCTGCTCGGCCAGTGAAGGGTATTCATAGGCTCACTGGTCCGGTCACTAATCTGCCTCTAAGGATGATTGCAGGTTTCTGTGGCATGATAAGGCAAATTGCCCCACTCTCCTCCCTCCTTGTCTTCCGGTTTCTCTCCAGGAACATTAGTGAACAGTTCATTTCAACAATTCCCGGGACTCTTGACCCCAGAGCTATCATTATCCTGGGTAAATTCCTAGATTTACCACCCCTTTTACAAACACGCTACCATTAGAATTGCAGTTTACATGCAAAACTAAAGACACAGCCCAAATATTTTGTGATTTGTTTCTATTCAAGAAGGGGACATGGGTTAACTTTTCTTTGAAAACTTCTGCTATTTAGTATGCTGCAAAACATATGCTTACTAAAGGACAAGTACATTTTGGTTCACCTAACATTTTCCTACTCGCATCATTGAAAATCTTGTTTCTAAAAATAGAAGCAAATACAGTATTAACCACCTGTGTTGGTGAGCCACATTTGTACCAGTATAAGATTGCCGTCTTGAGCTACAAAAATCATTCTGAGGGAAACAGTTGGCTAACAGCACCCTATATGACCACGAGTGCCCCCTAGTGGTCAAATAATTATTATCTTAAACAGTCAGAACGAATCAGAGTGCTGTCAATTGGAGCATTTGTCATGTTAAAGGTAGAGTGGATGATTTTTCCGGAAACGCATAGATAATAAACGCCAAAGTCCCTTTTTGAATAACTGTGCCCATGCGCAATACCATCATACGTGATGGATGATGGATCACGTGAAAAAATGTCCCAAATACACTCTGGTCTTCCTCTGCTTCTCATAAACTTTTGCTGCAAGTTTGCTTCTTGCGACTCTTAGCCATTTTCAAAGTATACGGTGAGAGCGATGGAGCTACAATGAATGGCTAACACCAAAGCAAACTAGATACATTAACACTAGAAGTGCGCATGTGCAGCCAGCAAGTGGAGACTGACAAGGAAAGTGCACATTGGCGTCACGTGAGCTCATCGCAATGATTGGGATTTGGGATAACCTGTCACGAACCAGAGACAGAGGACCCAGTATTCAGCCAGACAAGAGAGGTAAATGAAAAAACAGGTTTAATTAAGGCGATCTAGACAATACAGGGGCAGGCAGAACTCAGTGGTCGGAATGACAGTCCAAAAACGGTACACAAAAGGCAGTCCAAAATAGGCAGAAGTATGACAAGGATAAGGCAAACTCAGAATATCACCAGGCAGGTCCAGGTCAGAAAAACGGGTAGGCAGACAGACAGGGCAGGGAAAAACAGGTTCAGGATGGCTCAGACGTCAGAAAGGCAATTGGGTAATATCAACAGACTTATGGATGCTGGACAAAACTCACCAAAGGCTTGTAAAGACAATGATCTGGCCGAGTGCAGGAGACAGAGGCAGATATAAATAGGGGAGTGAGCAGGTGAACAGAGTGAAACTAATTACCAGAATGGGTGGAGCTGATCAAGGGAGACAAAATGGCTGCAACTAAACTGAAGCTGATTGGATGGTAACTGGTGAAGGGGAGTGAGAGCAAGACAAAAGAATGCCGGCAGGTGAACTGAATAAAGGCTGGTGACAGAAGTGATCAGAGCAGGCCAGAAGAAAAGTACAAAATCAAACCACATTAAAACCCAAACTGAACATAAGCAAATAATAAAAACCCAAATCATGACATGAATTGATAAGGTGACCCCCTGGAACTCGATGTTAAAAAAGATTGACCACTATGCCTTTAAATTGAGCAAATCTTCATCAGGGCAGACAGAGTGTCTGCATAATTTAATATGAGATTATTTAATCCTATTAACAGACCATTGTTGTGTCATTTGAGTAGCACTCACATCAATTTGGTAGCAGTGGGTGAAATGTGGGGCATACATGACATATCACAGTTGTGATGTTTTTGCTAAGGAATATTTTGACATCTCTGAAGATGTTGGCCCAGCTAAGCTTGAGATCAAGTAGCATATACAGTGTCAGATGCATAGGAAGATGATTTTTGGTTTGTTATTTACCTAAGGCAATGTACCTTCCACTGGGTATTATTAGACAAGTTAATTCAGGATTATTAAACTCCGAAAGCCTTTTTGCCCCATTAAAAAATTATTAATGCATTAAATAAAAACACGAACTCTACACAGCTTTGTGGCTTAGCCGAAGCGAATATTCCTTTTATTACCCGTGTACACAAATAGCTGTCTGACAGCTATGCAGCAGAACTACACAGCTGCAAAATAGGATATTTTACAATCATTAAAGAGCAGGGCATGGATGTAGTTAGTATGGTTCCACATTTTCCTAGAGACCCTTAACAAAAAGTGGTGCTAAGTTGAAAAGGGACCCTGAGGGGTTGCCAGTCTGTAGGAGGTGCTGAAAGCTGGAGGTTTGATCCCCTTTGCAACACAAACACACACTCATACAGTGGCAATGTCACGCACTGTCAGGCACCCCAGGGCAGTGCTGCATGTACCATGTCAGGGAAGAGAAATGATCTGTGAATCCTAGGGGAGCATTCAGCTAATGTGCAATGAACTCTGTGTCCCTGTACAACCTGGATAAGTGGCATAAAAGGCTCCTTCCTCCAACCACAAATCTCTTCTTTTTCCTAGACAGGCCTGTTGTCCAGTGAAGCAAGGTATGTCATGTCTCTTTCCCAGATGATTCCCCTAAAACTGTTAAAATGTCAAAAGTAATAGGATATCATATATTTGCTTACTTTACCACGAGATGATGGTTAAAAAAAAGTGAAAGTCACATGGACAGTGTCTCAGGCAGTAGTTGCAGAGCAGATATTAACTAGATTGTTGTGGGTAACATGTTACATCAGAAACAGTTCTTCTCATGTCTATATTAGAACTTTTCTAATATCCCAGAATTTTTTTTTCCCATACCCATACAGGGATTGAAGTCTTTCAAGCTAAAGTATCAGTGTTGTTTAGGGCAAAAATAATGCAAAACAATCGTAGATACAGTCTAAGCAACATCACAATGAGATGTGAGTTGTTCTGAAGTAGGATAACTTTGGATCTCTGAGAAAAACAATATCTTCAGCTTGATGAAAAAATCTTCAAAATGTTTCAGAACCTCTGGAGGGAGGAACTCAGAAGTCGATGCAGAAAAAGAGTCAAAACAGAACAAAGCAGAACTCAAGAGGTAAAGCATAGCAGGAAAAATGCCTTAGCAGAATTTGATGCAATAAGAGCCTTAGTTCTGCCATATAAAGATGAACCAATGAGCTGCCAACATTGAAAAACTGAGTTTCAGACAGAACAAAAAAAAAAAACTTCATTTTTGCCTTCTTACAGCTAAAGAAAAAAATAGTTTACAGCCACAAAAGCTACATGCCCTTCAAAACAAAGTCTTTTATTTTAATATCTACTACATGAAATTTATTTATATTTTTATATGAAATAAAATCAATTTAGCGTGTGTTTTCAGGTTTTAAAATAAAGAAAACCATCAAACGTTTACATAAAAGGGAATGGATACATTTTCTTTGATAGAACAGGATTTTTTTGTAGAAAATTATGTCAAAAAAGCACCAAAAAAATCACTTCACAAAAAATATTTATTTCACTTTTAGTGTTAACAAACTGCTGATGCAAGCACTTATTTTATTTCCTCTGCGTTTTAAAACATTGCTCACTTGTTTAGCGTTTTTGGCCAAAGTTATTAAGAGCCGCAATGGAGGGTAGAAAGAGCCACTGGTCACTGTGAAGCCACAGGTTGCAGACCCCTACTCAGGGTAAGCCCTGTTTTTCTCTTATTGCTGAGGCTTTTTTGAAGAATAAACTAACGATGTTACATTTATAGCTTTGTAAGACATATGAGCCAAGCAGAGACCTCCCCAACATGTGAACATCAAGTATCTAACACATTTTTTTTTGCCATGCTGTACTTTTTTGCTCTAGTTCCCTTAGAGTTCAAACTCAAACTTAGTTCACAGCCACCAATAATGTTCAAACTCAGGCCAATCTCTAGTGGCTGCTGTGACAAGTTTGGCCTACTGTTGTTGCGGTAGTAGTTGAACTGTTGAAGTAATAAAGCAGCATTTACAATAAAAATCTGCTCATTTCTTTCAAAACAAATAAAATCTGTGAATCATTTTACCAAACCAGTGCCACAATTAGTGGCACTCCTGAAAGTGGCTATAAAACGAATATAATTTATACATTTTTAGGAGCTTTTAACTACTAATTATTGACCCCCTCTTTTTCTGTGGTATAAATGTGAAATGCAGGCCAATCTTTCTTTGCTGCTCTTGAAAATGGGAAAGACTACAGAGTAGGGCTGTGTCAAAAAATAAAATTTCCAATTATGAATCGATTCTCATATTAATTCCTAAACTGTCAAGATTGTGGAGACGAGGACCTAGGCGGCAACGAGGCAGAGGCAGGCGCATGGGGTTAAACAAAAGATATTTAATGAAAGCTAAACTTACAAGACCTCTGGCAGCAACAGCACGGGGAAAACTCAGGAGGACGCAGAGGGTGATCACAGAATGACCCGACGATGGGGAAACAAACAGAGGCAACTTATATACGTGCACACAACCAACGGGGATAATTAAACACAGGTGAGTCCAATCAACAGAAACACAACACAGGATCCTGACATTACCCCCCCCTTAAGGGCGGATCCCAGACGCCCACTAGTGTCCAATCAGAAAGGGAAAACAACCCGGCCAGGGCGGGTGGAGGGGGTCTAGGACGGCGGGCTAGAGTCCAATAAAGAGTTCAGGTGGCTCAAAACGGTGGCTTGGGAGCAGCAGGGTCCTCGGCGGGCGTCGCGGAGGGCGACCTCGGCGGCGGCGAAGCAGCAGGGTCCCAGGCGGTTGGTGACGGAGCTTCATCCCGGTCTGCCAGACCGGGAGTTCCAGAGCAGGACCCTCGCCGAACTCGGGAGCGGAGACTGGAGGCGGGTCCCCCTGGACCGCCTCGCCGAACTCGGGAGCGGAGACTGGAGGCGGGTCCCCCTGGACCGCCTCGCCGAACTCGGGAGCGGAGACTGGAGGCGGGTCCCCCTGGACCGCCTCGCCGAACTCGGGAGCGGAGACTGGAGGCGGGTCCCCCTGGACCGCCTCGCCGAACTCGGGAGCGGAGACTGGAGGCGGGTCCCCCTGGACCGCCTCGCCGAACTCGGGAGCGGAGACTGGAGGCGGGTCCCCCTGGACCGCCTCGCCGGACTCGGGAGCGGAGACTGGAGGCGGGTCCCCCTGGACCGCCTCGCCGGACTGGGGAGCGGAGACTGGAGGCGGGTCCCCCTGGACCGCCTCGCCGGACTGGGGAGCGGAGACTGGAGGCGGGTCCCCCTGGACCGCCTCGCCGGACTGGGGAGCGGAGACTGGAGGCGGGTCCCCCTGGACCGCCTCGCCGGACTGGGGAGCGGAGACTGGAGGCGGGTCCCCCTGGACCGCCTCGCCGGACTGGGGAGCGGAGACTGGAGGCGGGTCCCCCTGGACCGCCTCGCCGGACTGGGGAGCGGAGACTGGAGGCGGGTCCCCCTGGACCGCCTCGCCGGACTGGGGAGCGGAGACTGGAGGCGGGTCCCCCTGGACCGCCTCGCCGGACTGGGGAGCGGAGACTGGAGGCGGGTCCCCCTGGACCGCCTCGCCGGACTGGGGAGCGGAGACTGGAGGCGGGTCCCCCTGGACCGCCTCGCCGGACTGGGGAGCGGAGACTGGAGGCGGGTCCCCCTGGACCGCCTCGCCGGACTGGGGAGCGGAGACTGGAGGCGGGTCCCCCTGGACCGCCTCGCAGAACTCGGGAGCGTCGTGGAAGGGAGGCGGGTCCCCCTGGAACCCCTCCCGGGACTTGAGAGCGTCGGCGGCCTCGGACTGTGGCGGGACAACAGCACAGGCCGGCGGCGGCGGGACGTCAGCGAAGGCCGGCGGCGGCGGGACGTCAGCGAAGGCCGGCGGCGGCGGGACGTCAGCGAAGGCCGGCGGCGGCGGGACGTCAGCGAAGGCCGGCGGCGGCGGGACGTCAGCGAAGGCCGGCGGCGGCGGGACGTCAGCGAAGGCCGGCGGCGGCGGGACGTGCACACCCTTGCAGGCTTTGGCCGTGGCGGGTGGAGCAGGACCTTGGATGGCCGGCGGGACAGAGCTTTCTTCGGCCGGCTGTACAGGTACGTGCACACCCACGCAGGCTTGGGCCGTGGCGTGTGCAGGGGGACCTTCAGCGTCGGCCAGTGGGATTGCGCTTACTTTAGCGGCCGGCGGGACTGGGCTGTCTTCTGCGGCCGGCGGAGCAGAGAACTTGGAGACGAACGCGTCTGGCTGGGCCTCAAGGGAGGTTCTGTGCCGGCGAGCCCGGCGTCTGCGCCGGGGGAAGCCAGACTGCGATGCGGAGACTGCTGCTGGTGGTGAGGCCGCGGTGGAGACAGCAGCAGAGGCGAAGGTCGATGAGGGTACGTGCGCACCCACGCAGGCTTTGGCCGTGGCGTGCGCAGCAGGAGCCCTAGGTCTGGCCGGTGAAGGCATGTGCGCACCCACGCAGGCTTTGGCCGTGGCGTGCGCAGCAGGAACGGTCCAGCTGGGGAACAGATCATCTCTGTCTCCATAGAAGAAGTCCCACAGACTGGATTCCTCCACATGAGGCGCTCTAGGACAGTGTGGAACTAAAGGAGGCTGGTCATCCCAATTATCCATTTCGGAGTGGCTGAACTGGGGCTGCTGCAGGGGCCTGGGCACCATCCTGAGATTTCCTTTATACGCCCCTGCTTTCCCCGCAGACCGGCCGATGAGAGGCTGCTGCTTGCCGGGCGGAGGAGGTGCGGTCGGATTCCTCGGAGCCGGGGTGAAGGTTGTTGGGCGGCAGTGAAGGGAAGCAAAAAGATGAGTCGGCGACGGTGGCTGACCCTCGCGGGAGGAATGCGGGGCGTCAGCCTGGCACGACGCGGGGTTTCCTCTTCTTCGCCGTCCTTCATGCCTGCCCCGCGCCGGTGGCTGACCCCCGCGGGAAGTTTGCGAGGCGTTAGTCCAGCACGGCGCGGAGACCTTCTCCTTCTGTCTCCAGAGCTGATTAAACAGCCCGATTATTTCCAGCCCCGTTGCCTGGCCCTCTCTTGGTCGGGTCATTACTGTCAAGATTGTGGAGACGAGGACCTAGGCGGCAACGAGGCAGAGGCAGGCGCATGGGGTTAAACAAAAGATATTTAATGAAAGCTAAACTTACAAGACCTCTGGCAGCAACAGCACGGGGAAAACTCAGGAGGACGCAGAGGGTGATCACAGAATGACCCGACGATGGGGAAACAAACAGAGGCAACTTATATACGTGCACACAACCAACGGGGATAATTAAACACAGGTGAGTCCAATCAACAGAAACACAACACAGGATCCTGACACTAAACAGCGATTCATATAACCAAAGATCGATTTAAATGAAATATTTCCACTGTGAACTTAAATGTGTGAGCTGGTATTACTTGTGTGTGCTGACAGGTACGCAGAGCTAAATTTTTACGACCACTTATGCGTACGCGGTGTCACACTACAAACTGCTCAGCGGCAAGATGTCTTCACATCGAAGTGTTTCATACGTGACACCGAGCTTGATACACTGAGCTGCTCCAAGCAGACGGTCTCCAGGACGCACGGCATCACAATCCCTCTCTGTGTGTGCACTGACAGCTAATTAAACATTTAACCATCCCTTCCCCCGCTTCGTCCCGCTGGGAAAAAGTGTGGGAATTACAGGAATTTGTCACAAGAAATGTAGACAACAGGTACGCTCGACTATGAAGGTAAAAGGTCTGAGGAGAGTACGCGTGGCTCACAGTATGCGCACAGCTCCACCTGGTGGTCGGAAGCATGGACACGACATACATCACAGAAGCCTTCACACTCCGGTCCAGGAGGTGAATTTCTAATGTCATATTTTTAATAATGCACCAGGTTAGTGTCCAAATTTAGTTTAATAAAGTATTTTTGAATTGAGTTGAATAGAAATAGCAGCTGTAGATATAGCTGGCGTCTGTTTTCTACCCTGGATCTGTTTTGGTTTTCTGCCTCTTAGCATGTTTGTGAAAGCAATCGTCTCAACATTCACAAAGAGGGCTTGGTCCTTACAGCGGCCATTAGCTACCATTACTTTATTAATTTGCAGTTAAATGTTAATATGATACTAGTATCAACATGTCACATAACTACACAGTCATGAAATTCAGTTAACAGCTAAAAACATTTTTTATTACCAGCAATCCAATTTGAGATCGAATCGAAAAGAATCAATTCTAAATATTGGGAATCGGAATCAAATCGACTCTTGAAATGTGAATCGATACCCAGACCTACTAGAGAGCATACTATTCAACAAGGGAAGGTGTGTGTGGGTCAGAATTAAGTATGTGGCTTTGAGAATAGGTTGCTAAAAACGCAAACTTGCCCATCTGTAAAGTCAGCAATAATTAATAATTTTAAATCAAGTGAAATTGTGATAAACACGACTGGAAAATAACTCAAGTTTACAGTATATTGGTGATGTGCACAGCAATGAGGACAGTAAGGAATGATGTAAAAAAAAAAAAAAAAAAAAAAAAAAAAAAGAGGATGGCATTAAATCTTCAAAACAACAATTAGACGCTATCTGCAGCACAACCGGTTCCTTTGAAGGGATGCAAGGAAATGGCATTTTCCGTCCTGCCATTACAAACATAAATATGTGGAATTTGCAAAACTCCCTAAGGACTTTGATTTAAATAAAAGCTCAAGCTTTTAAATAAAAAAGAACAAAAAACTCTAAAAGACGTGTGAAACAAAGGATGTATGTATGAACATACCTCAAGTCCACTGTTAAGTGAAAGAAGGATCTGTGATGCTGTGGGCTGGCTTCTTTCCTAGATCCCGGGAATCTTGCAGATATCATGAAATGTCAAAAGGGATTTGAAATAAAAGTCCTGTAGCCTTTTATTTGAAACTTAAAAATTTGTATTAACCTTCTTCCATGGCCACCTCTGTCCCCTAAGGTTTTTCTATGGAAAACCTGTGAGGTGCGTTAACGAGAACCCTAATGACTCAGCTGGAAAATAAGGTATTCTAAGGCTTTTTACACATCTTCACAATGTTTGCTAATAATACTGAGGGCACTGCGCTTTGTTTCTGTTATCTTATATATTTAATTTTAAATAGATATACTGTGGAAACATTTTGCTTTAATGCTTTTATGTTGCCTCGTTGTTGCATTGCACCAAATAAATAAATGTGCCGTGCCTTGCTAAGGGCTTAGCTACTAAAACAAATGGTTCATGAAAAAAAAAAAAAAAAAAAAAAAAACTTTTGTCAACCCAGCTGAAAATTAACGATTACAGTCACTTACTGTTACTGCACAATAAGAAATAATTTCGAGCTGAGAGAGACGTGCCATCTCTCCGCCAAGTGATCATTTGTTCCCTCAACAAATGAAATGAAGCCCTTTTTCCAACCTCATTTAATTTGGTTGCTGGAATGAAACAAAGACACTGAAATAAGGAAATGGGAGGAAAAAAGACTCAGTGATGCAGAACGCATCCCAGAGAAACGAGAAGAGATGGATACGATGAAAGAGAGAGAGAGACGCAAGCAAGCTCCGCCACGCTCTATACAGTCAGGTGACAAAGCACCCCGCCCGAGGCCACAGCCGTCATAAACGCAGTAATAGAGTGAACACACATTTTCATTAGCTATTGATTCATTTCCAATTCTCCATTAATTTTGGGGGGCCATCACCGCACACTGGCCTTTCTCCTCCCCAGGCTACGTTTCTCGGCTCCGCCTGCTATAACCGTGGTAATTACTGCGATGCCGCCCCGCAAGCTGTTCACAGTCTCATACTGCTGGGGAAAAAAAAGAAGTATTCTCGAGGAAAAAAAAAAGCAAATGAAACAGAGAGAATGGAAGAAGAAGAAGAGAAAAAAAAACAGACTGAAATGGAGCAATCAAAAGGAGCAAGGCTATCACCTACAGGCTTGTGGTTTGACAAAACAGAATTACAATGGGCCCTGAACAATTGCTGTTGTGCTATTCCAGCCTTAATTGTCGAGGAGCTCAATTCGTTCAAAGCTCAGGGTGTGTCGTGTGGCCTCCGTTGATTCAGTAGGCAGAAACTTTGTTTCCTTTTTCTTATATAGTAAAGTGAGAGAAGGGGCATGCAACAAGCACGAGTGACTGGGAGGATGATTCAACCAACTTTAGGAATGATGCTCGACAAGTGAATGTGCGTCACATATAGCTCGTCGCACAAACCTTCCCACCCCTTCAATTTTTTCATATTTTGTCATGTTGCCACTCAAATCCTGAATGTTATTTAGTGGGATTTCGTGAAAGAGACCAACTCTCTGATTGTACAGTAAGAGAAAAGCAATACGTGGTTTTCAAGGCTGGAAACTTTGACAAGCACTTCTAATGCGTCCCCTTTATCCAGAGACTCCAAAATAACAACAGGTGCAACCAATTCGCCTAAATATTAAAGGAGTGGTCAGCTGTGTGTAATTTAATCTCAGCATCAATCCAGCTGTTCTGTGAAGGCCTCGGAGGTTTGTTACAGAACATTAGAGACAAGAAACGGGACTGGGAGAAAGTTGTGGAGAACTTTAAAACAATATCCCAAGGTATAAATATCTCAGAACACACTGTTTAATACTTCATCCAGTGTAGGCATGAGTATGCAACAACTGGTCATGTCTGCTAATATGGTAATGTCCCCCTGAAACTGACCCACAGTGGCACCACCAAGGAGGGCCTGGGGATCATTGGCTACCCTACTGGCTCCCCCAGGCTCACAGTTTTTGTCCATAATGACGTTTATTTTATTTCATACTGACTAATTATATGCCAACGTCTTGCTTTAAGAATACATTCCTTTTAGGTTTTTATTTTATATTCTTTATTTATTTATGTATTTTTGCTTGGTTCCTTCAGAATGCCTTTTTTAATTAATCAACCACTCAGTCCTAGTTCAGACCCTCCTTATATGACAACTACATAATGGTAAATGGCTTGTACTTGTATAGCGCTGTAACTAGTCCCACCCCAAAGCGCTTTACACTACAATCAGTCATTCACCCATTCATTCACACCCCGACGGTGGTGAGCTATGTTAGTAGCCACAGCTGCCCTGGGGCAGACTGACAGAGGCCAGGCTGCCATACATAATGAAAGTCCTGACATTCTATTCAGGATTTTGATTTGGATAAACATTTGGTTTAATTTAATGTTTGTTACTGGTCTCACAACCAGTGACAGTTTGATGTTTTTATGTTTTCATGATGTAAAAGCACCTTGAACTGCCTTGCTACTGAAATGTGCTATACAGATAAACTTGACTGGATTGGACTTGGTTAGAGCCCCCCCCCCCTGGCCACCATCTGGAAATATTTCTAGGGGTGCCTCTAGAGGCCCAAAGTAACTCTGGAGGAGGTGCAGCGATTTCCACCTCAGGTTGGAGAATGGGGTCACTCAATATAAATCGGTTATATTGTGCTGTTGGCAAATCTGGCATTAATGAAAGAGTTGCTTTCGGGTAGTGGACATGGCAAACACGTCTACCGGGGGACCCTGGTGAGCCATATTAAAATAAGATCTTCTGGCTTACATGTGAAATGCTATTTGTTGAAGGAAAACTATCTCTCCACGTCACCCTCATCAACCACGATAAAACATGGGTGAGGAGAAGCAGGAAGGGCTCTAAAAAAGCAGGCCATAGTTTGGTTTTTGAAAACCACATTGATTTTTCTTGCACCTCACCATCCTGTGCTGGTCTGCCCCTTAGAACTCCAATGAAATACAATTGAGTTTGTGGCTGTAACACGACATAAGGTGAAACAGGGGCATCAATAAATCAGAAATACATTCTACTAGCTATTCATGCATTGATTTGCATTTTCTATACACTTAATTTGTTCTTACTGTAGGATTCTCAGCTGCTAAGAAACTATTTGGAATGCTTGTTCCATGCCATAAAATGAGGCAGACCTGCAGGGATCAGATTTGATAAAACAGGTGAAGAAATATGAACAGGTCTTACCTGACAGAGGAAACATCAAGGAATACATGTGAAAAAAGAGAATAAAGTGAGAAATTAGAACTTTTGAGTCATTTTGTAATACATACACTATGCAAAACATATATTGCACTTGATGGATCATCTTGGAAAATCATTTATATAATCTAAAGGGGTACAATCTTTCTTCCTTCTTGAAAAGAACCATAAAACGGGAAGCTGACAAGAAATCTACATTCAGAGTGACACGTGTTCAGTGAGAGGAGAACATTACTATTCTGCCATAACCTGCACAGGAAAGCGCTGCTGTTCATTGCACCTGAGGCTACTCCAGCAGTGAGGAGGAGGGGGGGGGGGAATGAACTCCGCCAGGTTCATTTATCACACGAGCCGCCTCCCATGTGCCGCAAAAGATGGAAAAAAATGGAGAAACAAATGGCAAAGCAAATCAATTACACGAAAAAGAATCATGTCACCTGTCAAATATACGCTCTGTTTTTCTGTCATTCGGTTTGACATTTTTTCTTCCAGTGGCTCATGTTGCCCAAAATTCAATTGAGAAAAAAACCCTTATACATTATTAACAAAATTTACAGTTCAGCAGTTTCGCCAAGAACCCCCCTCCCCTCACACACATCCCGTGATGAGGCCCGACAACTTTTTTGTTTGTTCTTAGAAAGTACAGTGCCTTGAAAACATTGCCATATTTTGTCACGTTACCACTGCAAACGTCAACGTTTTACTTGGATTGTATGTGTTATACCAATGCAGAATAACTGAGAATTGGTAGATGACTTTGATGGGAATGGGGTTTTCTAAAGGCAAATGTGAACCAACTAAGGGGTACCCTTTTATTCATCCCCCTTTTCTTTGATACCTCAAAATAAAACCCATTGTGACCTATTATGTTTACCTAATTAGTACACAGAGTCAAACTTGGTGTAGTTTAATCTCAGTATAAATCCAGCCGTTTGTCTGTTGTCGTAAAGACCAAGAAACACAGAAGACAGGTTGGCAAGAAAGTCGGGAGATCCTGAAAGAAAAAAATTGTTCAGTGTGTTATCTAAATATGGAGAGAGCAAACCAACCAAAACATGGCCGTCCATCTATATTGGCAGACTGGGCAAAGCACTCCAGACTAGTTATGCACTCCACAAACCTGGCCTTCATGGAACAGCGGCAAGAAGAAAGCCAATGTTAAAATCAGCCATAAGGAGCCTGGGTTTTCAGGTTTGCTACAAGTAATGTAAGGAACAACACCAACACGTGGAAGAAGTTGCTCTGGTTAGATGACATCAGGGTTGAACTTTTTAGTCTACCTGCAAAATGCTATGGGGAGTGGGGTAAATTAACTTTGCCCAGGACCGTAAACACACAGCCCCTAAAGCAAAACCCGGGGTGGCAGCATCATGCCGTGGGGGATTCCTTTCTTCAACAGGGAGCAGAAAACTGATCAGACTTCATGGTGGCTGGAGCTAAACACAGGGCAATCCTAGAATCACACGTTAAAAGCTAAAAGTTAAAAGACATAAGACTGAATCAGAAGTTGACCTTCCAGTAGAATTATCCTTGACATACAGCCAGAACTACAGTGAAATTGTTTAAATCAAAGGAGATTCATGTGTTGGCCCAACACATACCCATGACAGAATGGCCCAGTCAAAGACCAGACCACAATCTGATTGAGGATGTTTTGTAAAGAGTGGGAGCAACATTTCAGGTTCCAGAGGTATAAAGCTGGTAGGGACATTCCTCAACGAACTTGCAGCTGTAAAAGCAAGAAAAGGTAGTCTCACAGTGGGGCTGATTACAGATGTACACCACATGTTTCTGATTTAATCATAAAGAGGATTGAAAAGTGGGGTATAATTTCCCTTCAACTTCACAATTATGCATTACGTTTTACTGGTTCAGCACATATAATCCCAATGAAATCTGAAAAATGTTGTAGTTATAACATAACAAAATAGGAAAAAAGCTAAAAGTGTATGCCTGTTATTAGGCTCTCTATGCTCCTTTCAATCCAACAGCCAGTGCCACATCTGAAATTCAGCAGGGAGTGCCTTCAACCTCACAATGTGCTAGGGCCCGGCAACCTGAGGACAAGCAGGTGACAATGAAATTAAGCATCTCGCACATTGCTCCTTTAAG
Source organism: Fundulus diaphanus (assembly GCA_037039145.1). Lineage (NCBI taxonomy): Eukaryota > Metazoa > Chordata > Actinopteri > Cyprinodontiformes > Fundulidae > Fundulus > Fundulus diaphanus. The sequence goes on from CM073137.1 coordinate 35,175,942, forward strand.
TCAAAAGAACCTCATGATGTGAGGTTGAGAGGTTGAACATAAAGTGCTAGCATGCCTAACTGGGGAGGGGGGACATGGAGAGTTTTTATATTCGCTTAGATTAAGGGTACTTGGAAGCAGGGTAACATAACGACTGCGTTGTCAAGGAAACAAGTGCCACAGCGACACCTTAATCTGGAGAAATATAATTGGAAAAGGAGTGATAAACATCTTTTAGTCTGGCTGTATGATGTACTGAGCAACATTTGAAAGGAAGCAGCCTCGGCACCCATTACTGAACTTACTGTAGGAATAACACTAATGAGTACATGTGGAGAAACAACCTCAGAGGTTAAAATAAGGATTTACATGCACAGACAGACAGCCGGGGCTGTCATACAGCAAAGAATCTGGGTTCAAAACCCTTCTATGATTAAACAGTGCACGTAAACGTGAAGAGCTACAGTGGAAATGGCTAACTGAGTCCACAAAACAAATATCAGATTATGCGAAAGTACAGGTGCACGCACACGGCGTGCCGCTTCGCCCTCTCCGTTCCCTCGGCATGCTCCCGGTTGGAAGCCGCGGCACATGCAAGTCGCACCATAGGACACGGTGTTATTAGTGCCTCAACGTTGGCAGACGAAGAACGAAGTCATAAAGAACTCGACGCAAAATGACATGCAAATAAGGAAGAACTCCAGAAATCTTTGCTATCTCTCCCCAATTATCTTGTTAATTACAAGCCATTGTGGAGGGCTCCTACTGTTGGCGGAGTCTCTGATTATACAGTGCATTTGTCCGCACTTTCCACAGCCTAATCAGTAATTACTACCTGCAGCTGCAGCTCCGTGCAGAACAGGCTTGGCCATCATGGGACAACAGGGAACGCCGGGCACTTTCAGGGATCCTGTTCCTGTCACCAGCCAATGTATTAAAATGGATCAGTTGGAGATGGTCACTGGAGAACTCAAGTTATGTTGGAGGTTGCTGCGTAGGTTGGGTCACCATCACATTAGACTACATATTTCTCTTTTTTTACAGAGCCATGAACGGTTATGATGATAGGGTAAGTGTCTTTTTAAATGACAGAATAAAATACTTGCCTCCATGCAAATAGTATGTTAATTGCTGAGGAATTGTACCTAACATCATACAGGGGCTGTGAAAAAACATTGTATACCTTACAGAATTCCTCTGTTTTTGTTTTTCTGTTACACATTTCAGGTCAAACATATTGTAATACCAAGAAAGACAACCTCTGGACACACACACACACACACACACACACACACACACACACACACACACACACACACACACACACACACACACACACACACACACACACACACACACACACACACACACACACACACACACACACACACACACACACACACACCAGTTTTCAAATCAGGATTTCATTTACTGGGGGAGAAGGCTATCCAAACTATCCTGGCCCTATGTGGAAAAAGAAATTACCCCCTAAATGTCAAAAATGTTTGTGAACAACAACGACGATGATCTGAAACATTGAAAACGTGACAAAATGTGACCCGAATTTCCCCATTGCGGGACAGTAAAGGAATTTGTATTCTTATTCTTGTTATTCTTAATAGCAAAAGTGGATGGGATCTTTTGGATGGGGTGGCATTAGAAAGAAAGTTTAGAAATGCTTGGGAAAAAAAGACTTCCTCCAATTTGATCTAATGCATTTATGAAGACTGAACTTTTGCTGTTGATTAAGAAGTTTGGATAGCCACAGAATAATCATTCTGTCAGTAATGAAAGGCACCCAGGTAGTGTAGCTGCAAAATACACTAAAATCAAATCATCACACCTCCACCACCATGCATGACAGTTTGGTATGAGGGTTCATGATCATATGCTGTTCTTTTTTTCTCTCAAAATCGCATTATTGGTAGAAATTTCCACTTTGAACTCAATTGTCTAAAAGACATTGTCCCGGGTGTATTGTGGTTCGTTTAGATGAAATCTGGCACATCCAAGCTGTTTTAGTGTAGTCTTTTCAAGAGGAAGAAGAAAAAGGGAGCAGTCTCCTGGCAATTGTTGAGTTATTTTCCTTGTGTTCACTTGTACTGGCACGAACTTCAACAATTACATGCAAAGATCTGAGCTGGAGCTCTTTGGGTTTCTTGGAGTAAATTCAATGGGATATCCACGTTTGAAAATTGGCAGCTGTCTTGAATTTATTCCACACGTGTACAGTGGGGTTGTCATGATAGAAAAATGTCGTACACTATAACAAAAATCAAAAAGTACTTGATAGTCAATGTCATTTTCAATACCGTGGCAATTTTTTTTTTAAAGTACAGGGTTGTTTCTGGGTAAAAGCAAAAAATATGGGTAATTACAATTTGACAAACTTGGATTTAACTTCCTTTATTTGGGCGAAACCAATGAGGAGGGGAAGATACAGCCCTCGTTTACATAAATATGTGATTTAAGTGCTGCTTCCATGTTTGGCAGAACCGTAGACAAGATAACACTTAGTATAAGTGTTAATATCCTTTATTGATTTGATTCAGTCATGCAATTATTTTCATTTGATTATAATTGCTTATCTTTACTGTGCAAAAGTGTGCTTCCATTTGCTTGTCAATTTGCTGCTGACACAAATAGATTTTTCTAGTGAGGGACAAATAAATGATAGTTCTAAACTAAAATTAGTTCTATAGTTTACAAAACATATTTTTGCAGCATAAACACAGATTCTACTGAATTCTACTGAATATTTTCTTTAGTAGCCTAATAAACAATAGCAGCAGGTTTGGTTGCTACAGGCTCCTGCATTTTTCTGCTTCAGCCTGGCTCCACCATAACCTGTGTTATTATTATAGGGACAGTTCCTCTGAACAACACTTTTGTGTTTGTCATGTCGATAAAGAGGGTCACATACTGTAGGTTTTTCTGGCTGTACTCAACATGTTAGCAGAATTTGAGCAGCAGATCAATCTTGAGATGAGCGGCTGCAGGGAAGCCATGGGTCTGTTATTGCTGCGCTGCGGTTTGAAGCTGTGCGATAATTTGGGCAAGGGTGAATTTGTCAATTTTTTGGTTTATGTCAATTTTGATGCAAATGAGTATCTTTGAATAGTTAAGACACATTTTTCCATAACTGGCATTATATTTTACAAAGGGATTTTAGAATATCAATTAGGTTCTAAATGGCTAATGGAGCTAAACCAGTCCTTAAAAGACAACCCTTTCAAAATAAGCTCTAAACATACACTCCAAAATAAAAGCCTTCATATTTCACACAGGGTTATTGCAGCACTGAAGTTAACACTACTGCTAGACCTCAACCAATGTTGAAACTGGGACGTTGGCCTTTAAAAATGTAACCTACTGATATTCTAGAAACAAAAGCATCCACTTTCCATAAGTACTATTTCATTTGAAGTTGAAAATGGAATACACAGAGATGTTAGCTTAGAAAGTAGGTTCAATATTACTAACTGAACTTAACCAATCCTAAAAGGGGACCTATGCTGGACTTTCAAAATGTGCCCTAGATGTGCTCAACAAAATAAAAGCCTTCATATTTCACAAAGCAAATTATTTCAGAATTAGAATATAGAGTAGCTCTGCATCTTAGCCAGGTATGGGAAGGGGTTTAGCTTATCCTTTGAAAATAAGGCTTACTGATGTTTTCAGATTAAACGGCTCAATAAATCATTCGATTTGCATTTTGAGCATATGATAGAATATAATGTGATTTTAGCATCGTTCTTACAATTGGAATGCAATCTTACATTCAACTTAAAGCACTATGTGAACCAAGGCCATGTCTAGGGGGATGTATTTGCCTTTCATTATGAGCCCTTAGCAGACAGCTAAATAAGATTTACACAGACATAAACAGGTGAGATGACCTTTACCACACAAGACTGCACAACAGAGAGGACTTTCATGAAAAGAATGCATAGATGCAAAATAATTTTAACACATCATATGATCCTGGAACAATAAATAGATTTTTGGCAATGATAAAAAGACTACAATGCTCACTCTGGGCTAAAAGCAACAACCCTCCCAGCAGTTAGTGAATGTACTGTGTGATCCCTCCAGGCGATCCCATTGGGGGAAGCCCCCAGGCTGTATTTAGCTGCCATTTCAGGGCCTATATCCCTTAGGCTGAACTACAAACTATAACTGATTACATATTAGGTAACATCCTTCTGCATTCCTCACACCCAACAGAGTTATCAAATGACAATGCACCATTAACAGTATTTAAAATGGCCCTATGTCATTGTTTTTTTTTTCAGGTTTGTGCTTTTTAAGAGTAGTTTTCTTTTACCTTTAAATTTATTATTCCCTCCAATTAACTCAACACAACACAACCATTAAACCGCTGGCAGCAAAAGTGAGTACACCTCTATGTGAAAATATCCAAATTGTGCCTAAAGTGTCAATATTTTCTCTGGCCACCAATATTTTCCTCTTCCACTCCTCCATGGCAGCATCATGGTAGGTACTATAGACCTTCCGCTCCTCCACCTTCAATCTGAGGATGCTCCACAAACTCTCAATAAGTCTGGAGACATGCTTGGCCAGTCCAGCAACTTTACCCTGAGTTTCTTTATCAAGGCAGAGCATCACTTTTAGAAGAAGCTTCCATCTGAGACAGCAGCCATGAAGATCAATCTGATTCAGTGTGCGGCATATGAGGTGACCGACCCACCAGTCTGTTAAACGTTAAAGCAATGTTGGTAGCAACAACCTCTGGATCTGACGGTACCTGCACTCACCTTCTTGGGTGACCACGCTGACGCCTGCTCTGAGTGAATCTGTCCTGTTAAACCGATGCTTGGTCTTGGCCACTGTGCTGCAGCTCAGTTTCAGAGTATTGCCCATCTTCTTATAGCCTGGGCCATCTTTATGTAGAGCAACAATACATTTTTTCATGCCATGTTGAACTTCCAGGGACTAGTATGAGAGAGTGTCAAGAGTGATAACACTAAATTTAACACACCTGCTCCCCATTCACACCTGAGACCTTGTAACTCTAACGAGTCACATGACACCAGGGAAAATTGCTAATTGGACAGAGTTTAGATTAGTTTTCACTTGGGGCTGTACTCACTCTTGTTGCCAGCGCTTTAGACATTACTGGCTCTGTACTGAGATAGTTTGAGGGTACAGCAAAATCCACGCTATCGCCAGTATGAAGTTGGTTCGTCACATAAAATCCCAGTGTAGCTGTGAAATGTTGCAAAATGAGAAAAAGGTAACTGATCGTGAATATTTTTTTAAACAACGAGGCAATTACATAAAAGATGTTTTCTGATTTGGATGAATGGCAATGTGGATGAAGGTTATATTTGACTGTTGTGAAGATTATCGGGAGAAGAAGGTATTCAGATGCTTGTTATTGGAATATTATGCTAAAGTCACTATGGCCTCACGCCACTCGGACATGTGAGCACTGGAGACAATCCACTGATTGCAAGGCCAAATGCTGCATAGCTACTGTGTGGAATGATGATTGTCTAGGATAGACTGTCTCTGTTTTGTCTCACACCAAGGCCACTGTTGGGTATTAGGGGAGCCGAGAGACAGAGGGGAGACAGAAACAGGGCAGACAGGCTGCGGTCGGATCGTGGGGTGTGATTACTTTTCATCTACGTGATCTCTGCTCTGTTTCTCAATAAAAGTGCTGGAACTTCATCACTCCACCGTTTCCTTATTCAATAAGTCTAGGAAGTCAGTTATTGTTTAGATTTCCTACCACAATGCTATACTTGGTATGACTGATGGAGTCACGCTTTTATCCCACCAGAAGCCAGACAACCATCACACACTTGCCCCAGTGTTTCTGTTTCAGCTTTAGGGTCAGAAAGGTCAGATCAGAGACCTTAAGCTGTAGCTTTCTTAGAATTAACAGTATTCTAATTTTTTGTTATGAATCTCATTCTTTCTGTATGGTTGTTAATGTATGAAAGAATTCTAGAATTTATTTAGCTTATTCCTTTATTTTTCCCGTGTATATGTCTGTGATGTTTTTCTGTTCATGTACAGCCCTTTGAATGTCTTGTTACTGAAAAGTGCTATATAAATAAAATGACCTTACCTATCTGTAAAATGCAGCAAAATCTCGATGTTCAAGTTATCTTTTGCTTGAAGATGTCATATAGAAGGGGTTGTATTATGACACGGTAACATGCCAATAAAAGCCCGCACACCAATAAAGCAGGCTGTTGAGTTTCCAATTCTCCACAGAGGGCTGTAAATACGAAGAACATTGTTTTGGTGGAAAGGGTTCATAGGCAGTGGGGCATTTGACTGCCAGGGCGTGTGGAAATGGTAAGAAGTGTGTCGTGCGGTTAGTGAAACAGGAAACAACTTGGCTACCTTCAGAGGTCGAGGCTTCATCATTAGCCTATTTATCATTGCAGCGCCTGACTCCTCCGCTGCCACGAGGACAGGCTGGCTGATATCGGAGCGTTTAGTGCTAAGGTTTGACCGTCAGGTTAAACATCCACCATTCAGCCACGAAATTCCACCACAGCACAAATCCCCATGCAGCTAATCACGTGAGATGCACTGTAACCAGTTTCAGCTCGTAATTATAGATAATGAGTAGCAAAGTTAAACTGACAAGTGGAAAACACGTTATTTGTTCAGGTTGCTGTCTGTAGATTTAGGACATTAAGATAGATATTCTTTAGGGTTGTAGAACCTTAGGCAAGGCTGTATATAATTGACTCCATGGGAACAGGATGGGAGTTTAGCAAAATTTACAAGAGAACTAAAACTCCCCTTTTTTTGTTTCAACAAACCAGTTAAATGTTTTACAGCCCACAGACTGTGCTTTGAAGAATCGGTAATGAGCATAGAATAACTCAGTCTAGCTCTGACTAATCTGAATAGTGCAGTTTTATGCTTGTTTGATTCTAAGGTGGTTCTAATACCAAGAAATTATTAAATATGTTAATGTTTGTGTTTTCATGAATAGAACAAAGGTTTCCTAAATCTTAAGCTGTGTATTGAAGAAAAGTTTGGTGTTGGTCTAAGCAGACTCCGCAAGGAACAATGTCTGAAAACAGGTGGGTGGATCTTACTTTTAAAGTCAGTCCACATGGTCTCCTGACTACTACCTGGCTATTTCTTTTATCTTGTGGAGTATGTGTAGGCCTTTAGTATTTTAGACTGGCAATGGTTAGATTATTTTAGTTTTGCACCAGGCATCAGGCTTTTCCAGGCAGATACCAATATTTAGCTATCTTTGACGTCTGACCTACAGATTTTGACCAAGTCTGATTTTTCTTTTCTAAGAAAAGTAACAGAAGAGAAAGAAATGTACAGCAGGTTCTATGATACAGGCTCCGTGTGCCGCAAACAGCTATTTAGTTGGGATATTCTCATAGGGTTTGGTAGTTGTTTGAATCTTTTTTGTCACCGTTTTTTTAATACCAGGAAGATAAAATATTGCAGTAAATAATAAATGAATAAAAAGTCAATAAAGGGTGATGGATGCTTCCTTAAAGCTTTTACAACCAATACAACAGGGGAACTTAGGATCTACTTCCCGTTTTGTCCCAAAAATCAGTCTTGTATGCTCAAAAAAGTGAACCAGGGCAGTTGTCCGCTTTGTTAACATTTAATTTCCAGTTAAGACATAACAAATGTGCTTGTTTGGATTTAATAAACACCTTTTTTATGTGTTAGCAGTGGACAACTGCCCTGGTCCAGCTTTTTAAGTGAACATATCAACACCATGTCAAGCTTAAAAACTACACCTTAATAATTAGAGCTGCACCAATCCGTTTTTTTGTTGCCAATATCGATTATCCAGGTTAAAATCAACAAAATTAATAAAATTACAATATGATCCCCATTTGTGCATGAAAGCATATATCGCTAAGCTTTCTTTGATTTTTTTGCTGCTAAAAATAATTGCTTTCAAGTGTACACTTTTGTTCAGTGTGTTTATAGTTGGTAATAATTCTTGGCTTGAATTGATTTTGTGAAAAAAAAAAATGCTGCGTAGATTTGACCTGCCAGTAAGAGCAGACCCAAAGGTCATTGTCCAGTTCCAATCTATTGCTACTGCACTGGTGCATCTCTATTTAAAATTTAAAAAAAAACTTTAGTTTGAAAGGAGTAAGAAGCTAAAAGCCACATGCCACCTTTAGCATCGACATGCTTCTCGTGATGATAACTCAAAATGCTCTGACATAAACATGTCAAAAGTGGTGGGAGCTCCAATGCTTTTTATGCCACAACCAACCACCCAAGAAGAGATGTTGGTTTGTGAAAATTATAAAAAAAAACACTAATGAGAGCAGATCTGGTATAATTTTATGTCTAAGAGGAACACGTACTGGAGTTATGTTTAGAAAGTAATTAGTGGTCTTTCCATCCCAGACCACATTGTCGACCTACAGTGGAAAGTTGCTTCTTGAAAAAAAGTCAAAAATGCAATTAATGAACTCTGAGTCATTTAAAAGCATAGAAAACGCTAGATCAATACCGTACCAAACTATAATTTTACCTATATTCTTTTTCCATAGCAATGAAATGACCAAGTGGCTTAATTTTCTAGAATAATTAATGGATTAATGGGTACAAGGTAAGTGAGATTGCTTCTGCTGCTGTAATATGGCTAAAGGCACAGCCAACAGAGGGATGGGGTGCATGAGGCCGGAAAAGGAACGCTGGATGGCGAGATGAGGGGATGGATGGAAGGGCTGGATGTGGAGAGGAGGAGGAATGCTTCAGTGGCTCCACTTGACAGCTGAGTGAGAGGGGAAGCAGAGTGGCTACTCTATGTAATTTGTTAGCAGGTCCATGATGCATGCAGGCATGATACCACAGCATGCCTGGCAAGCACAGCAACTACTAGAGCGAAAGAGGAAGAGAGAGAGAGAGAGACGGCCTGAAGAGAGGGAAGGCAGGGGGAAGGTTCTGACAGATCAGGGTACAGCAAGGGAAAGATCAGGAATGAATCCAGATGATGAATTGAATCATACCAGGCCAGGTGAAGCTGACCAGTGTGCCCATCTCCAGTATGAGAGAAAAGTAGCACTGGGCTTTGGAAGCTGCCCCCCCTCCGTACCGTTTTGACAGCTCCTTCTGCTTGGCTCCGTGGCAGGTGCATCTCATCTCTGTACATGCCACTGTGGATGCAGACACAATTTGCCCAGGCTTATCTGAGACTCCGAATGAAATGACACAAATCTGGGCATCAGCCCCCTAATAATGACTGCATTCTGATGAGGGACCTCTTGCTCTTTTTGTGTGTGTGTGTGTGTGTGTGTGTGTGTGTCTTCGTTTACATTGGTGTGTTTGCAGCTTGTTGACGTGGGACTGATCCAGGATGCCATGGCAGCTGTCTGCTATAATTACCTGGGAGCCATATCACACACACACACGCACACACACACACACACACACACACACACACACACACACACACACGCACACGCGCACACACACACACACACACACACACACACACACACACGCTGATTACCTCATAAAGCTAGCTTTCTCTGATTAGCTTCCATATTTACACCAAAGATTAGTTATTAAGAAACATGTGTCTGGCGTTTCACTGCTCAGCACTTTGTAACTTTCTAATCATTCGAAAGAAAATGTGGAAGAAAAAAATTTAAGATCAAACACGATGCTAAATGTACCAAACAACAAAACCCACTGTAGTTATGTTTATATATTGGCTGGCAAAAGTATTCACACCCCACTCACTGTTAGTAATGTTACAACCACAAACGTCAATGTATTATTGAGATTATATATGGCAAACCAACACAATGTAGCACTTAACTAAAAAATGGATAGGGAACGATATATGGTTTTCATATTTTTGCGGTGTGTCTCTACAAGCTTTGCATATCTAAAGAAATTTAGATATGCTGTTGTTTTATTTTCAGGTTTGTGAGCCTACTGGAAGGTAAACCTTCATGCCATTCTCAGGTCTTTTGCGGGTACCAACAGGTTTTTTACCAGGTTTGCCCTGTTTTTAGATCCATCCCTTTTTCCCATCAACTTGGATCAGCTACCCTGTCGTTGCTAAAGAAAAGCTTCCTCACAGCAGGATTCTGCAAATATGTGTTCAGGGAGTATGATGCGACTTTGACTAGAAGAACTTCCTTAACATGCTTGCTGTGTTCCCTACATGGCTTGTGAGAAACTTAAAGCTATAGTTAGTAATCCTGTTTAGAAACACTTTTGTTATACTGGGTGAAATAGTCCTTCCATCCTTAAAGTAGTCAATACTTTATTTATTCAGAAAAGGAGGTTTTTAAAAAAATTGATCTCAGCGGGAGCTGCAGGCCTGTAAAAACTCGGACTAATACTTGCTTTTCACCTTATCTACTGGTTGTCCCACATGCCATCGTTCGGACACGCACACGTCACACCAGTGTGTGTGCTCGTTCCTTGTTAGTTTTCGCTTGATGGCTGCACAGGCGCACTTCTAGTGTTTATGTATCCAGTTAGCTTAGCGGTTAGCTTCAGTGTTAGCCGTTCATTGTAGCTCCGCTGCTCTCACTTTATACTTTGAACATGGCTGAGAGTCGCAAGAAGCAAACCATGTACAAGTTTATGAGAAGAAGAGGAAGGCCTCAGTAGAAAGAAATAAGACCAGAGTGGATTTTGGAGATTTTTTTTTCACATGATCCCCCTGAGGAGCAGATAAGACGGTGTTGCTCATGTGCAGTTACTCAAAAAGGGGCTTGGGGAAAATTCCAGAAAAATCACTGACTCTGCCCTTAAAACTGTACTTCTTATGGATTTCATTATACAACTCTTCCAAAAAGGCCAGATTTAGGGAGTGCATGACTAATAGTTTTTCCTGTCAACTGATTCTCACACCAGAGCTTTGGGTCTTTGCTGCTCCTCCAGAGTTAACATGGGTTTCTTGGCTGCTTCTCTGATCATTGCTTTCCTTGACTCACATGCTAGCTCAGGTCAACCTGGTCAAACACACCTAAATAAAATGGCTCCTCAGCCTGCATTTGAGTTCTGCCAAGTCCTGCCAATGAACATATTATTTGATTTAGGTGTGTTGAAGGACAAACATCCACCCACAGGACAAGAGTTTGAAATCCCTGGTTTAGGTGGACTGCCATGTATTGGTTAACCTGACAACAGCCAGATGCATGTCTCGCTCCGCCTAGCTCCACTCACATACATCTGGGACATCGCCCATAGAGAGTGATTTCTCCAACCAATTCTATGGTCTGGCCAATCAGGACGCAGGGCTGGAGTTTCATAGATGTGACATAGTGGAGACGCGACCATGACGTGAGACTGTTTTGATAGCAATGGCGGCTCGTCGAGGAAGCAAGCGTTAACATTGATGCTGCTATTTCTTCCGTGTTGTCCAATCTACCTAATATTGTTTCATTAAAAGAACATCAGAGAACGCCTCTGAAGGCTTTTGTTGGTGGAAACCATGTTTTCGCCCTTCTCCCGACCGGATTTGGCAAGTTTTGTTTTCCGGGGCGCGTCCGCGGCGGACGCGGAAGCGCCCTGGAGCGGTTAGCGGGAACCATATTAGGAGGCCTTTAGTCCTCAACGCGGTCGGCCCGGAATCGACTCCGACCCGCGGCGCTTTGCCGCCTGTCTTCCCCCCTCTTCCTGTCAGCTCACTGTCAATAAAACGCGTGCCACTAGAGCCGCAAACACATAAAAAAAAAAAGGTTTTTTTTCCTGCGTCACTCTCATCAGCGTCACGGGTTAGCTTCGGTGTGAGTGGTTGAAATAGCACGTCGATAAAGATGACAGAGAAGTGGCTTATCCAATCATATGCAAGGATTTTTGATAAGGCCCAGCCTTCAATAAAGGCAATTCCTATGGAGGTGTCCCAGATGTATGTGAGTGGAGCTAGGCGGAGGGAGACATGCATCTGGCTGTTATCAGGTTATGTATTGGTGGGTCTGCAGTAAAACTCTTTTTATTTTCAGATAATAGCCTGAGAAGTGCTCTGAGATGTCTAAAGCTTGTCTTCTAACCCAACTGCGCTTTAAACTTCTCTACAGCTTTCTCGCCGATATGTCTGCGATGCGCCTCGGTCTTCATGTTGCTGTTTAATCACTAATGTTATGTAACAAATCCCTTCTCAAACGCTATAAATCCATCAACAGTTGGTTGCTACAACATGGACAACATGGACAACATTTGTCTTGATCTGTTGTTTGCTGCTTTAAGGCTACACTGGATTTTATGTACTGTCATAGGAAGACAGGGAACTTGATTCAAATGCGCACCACGTTTTTCAGATTTTTATTAGCAAAAATGTCTAAAAAGGCATCTATCGTTCTCCTTCCTCTTCACATTTATGCACTACCCCGTTTTGGGTCTATCACATAAAATGTCTGATGTTAGGTTGTTGATGTGGAAACAATTAGAAGATGATCAGGACGTAAGAATGCTTTTGCAATGCACTACGGTAAAAAAAACCTTTTGCTTTATGCGTAATATTTTCTGTTTGATCATGAGACTCCATGATCATGAGTGAGAAAAAGGCCACTTGGCATTCCAGCACAGCAGCGCTGGAGGAGCACAGACATTACCAGATGGGTTTTCTGGGGGGCATGTTGATGACGCTGAAGGTCTCCATCCACCAAACACAGTCTGCTGGCTGACACACACACACGCACGCACACGCACACACACACACACACACACACACACACACACACACACGCACGCACACACACAGCTCACGCTCCATACCTTTCTCTGCCAAATATTAGCATAATGATATGCACTGTTTATGTGTCATCAAACCCTGTGAAGCCTAAAAATGAACTGCTTGTTAGCTATGTGGCCTGCTAGATAGAGCATGAAGTGGCCAGCGAAAGAGTGAATCTTCGACTGTCAAGGTTGTTTTTTTTCTCCTATTCTCAAATTTCACCCATCTGGCAGGGAAAGAAAGTAGGAATGAAAACGTGTGCAGGTGGAATTTCAGGGTCATTTGCTTTTGTTACATCATAAAGTTACAAATCAAAAGGATTGGACAACACAATTTAAATACATGAACAGTGTAAGGGGAAAAATGGGGCAAAGGGCATCAAAGCAAAGCAGAAAGAGCTGAACAACATAAAGAGTGAAAAGAGGGACGTTGTTGTGTTTTCTTCCTTCGTGCCTGACCACCAAAAAGCCCTGGAAAGCCTGTTTTTCAGGTTTCAGGTTTGGACTCTGCCTGAATCTGTCCTCAACAGCCACTAAGGCTGAGGTAGTCCTTTAATAATGCAACAGTGACCGACATTGTTCCAGTGATAAGCCAAAACCTACACAACATGCACCACTTAACAAGAACCCAAAAATCTATCAACCTAATTAAAAGTACATAGCTGCTCTCAACCAACTGAGGGTATTCTAAATTGGGCCTTTACAACACCACTCTTGACTATCTGGACTTTAAAGACTGCAATGTTCACCTCAAAAGAGTTCCTGCAACAACGTGATCCTCTTTGCTGTAGTAACCATGCAGCACTTCACTATACAAAATAAAATGTACACCCTGACAGACTACTGCATCCCAGATGCTCAAAGGAGCACTTCCATAGGAGGTCCTTCGTCCCAGCTGCTGTAAGACTTTATAATCTCTGCTGGCTCTCAGATGCTAAGGCACACTTGCACATGCCTTAGGTATTTAGAAATGCTTTTGTACTATCATTCATATTGCATATTATTTCATATTGTTCCGTAAAAAGGCTGGTGTTCTTTTTTCCACCACTGTTTTTCCACTGTTGATTTTAATATTACACCTTTTTTACCTGAATATGGCATTTTTATTTTTATTTTTGGCATTTCTGGTAAAGCTCATCCTCTGTAGCTTTTTTTTTCACTACTATAAATTGTGTGTAACTCTGTCTGTGTCTTTACCATTGTATCTGCTGAATTTCCCCATTGTGGGTCCGTAAAGAAATTTCTTGTTAATTTTAGAAGCTTTCATAAGCTCTGCTCAAAACTTGAAAAGAATCAATAGACCACATGTAGTTAAAAGAGTTCATATTCTGTGCATCCTAAATGTATGCAGAACATTAAATGTCCATCTGTTTAACTGTGTTGAAGTTTCAAAGTACTAAACCCGCTGCCTACCCTACAGAGTGACCCAAGACATGCTCCTAACATGGTTATAACCAGCTCAGGTACAGTTTAATCCATAAAGAATGAGAGGAATCACCTAGTCTTCGCTCCCTCTGCGCTTGGTTGATCACGCAGTGAACCCGAATTTGGAGTACTGTACGTGCAGAGAATAAGTGTAAACATTGGGTTTTGTCCCTATGTGCACACCTCCACAAGGAGAGAAGGATTTCTTTCCCGCTAATCCTCCTATTTACAAGGACAGCCACTTTCCAGAGCCATTGTGGACGGTCGTCTCCTTCCATTTACTCCCTGCATGGCACTCATTTCAGCTAGTTTAACGCTGACTGGGTTCCAGGGGGAAGGATTAAGACGTGACGCACTCTGGCTAGTGTGGAAACAACATTGACTCTGGAATGCTTTGTCTCTCCTCTCTCCTACCTGAAGGGCACACTTGTTGACTTTATGGCGTTTCTTTAAATTGATTTTTGCTGCTCATTGGTGCAGAGGTGCACTTTCTTCCAACCAGTCTTGACAGTTTGAGCTGCAGTGACACAAGAGCAGCAGCACTTTTCATCATTCTCTCCAAGACTAACATTTATAGATTCAAATACAAAGTTAAGGGTTTTTAGTCACCTGTTTTGTGTAAAAAACTTAGTTACAGTCCAGCATGTACATGAATGCGGACAGTCTGTTTTCTCATCTCCTGAAAGACCGTGAGCTTTGAGTCAAGGTGGATGGAATCAAAATGTATTTTAGGGTTTCAGATGAAACTACACGTTAAAACAAACAATGACTCGCTCACATGACCAGAACTGAACCACAAGTTTAACTGGAAACAAGCAGGACACACCCGACTATATAAGATTATAAACAGCCAGGCTGGTTTGGTTTTGTTGAAAACATATAATAACATAATTTGTCACCAAAAATAAATAAATAATTAAAGACACATTTGATTTTACTTATGAAGCTTTTTAATGGAAGTATATTCCACTCTTTTTAGAAAGCTATTATTTTTTTTGTTTTAAAATTGTAAAACTCAACTCAGTGGAAAAGCTTTATTCCAAATGGTAGGATGTGTTCTGGTTTTTATGTAAACGATTACTAGGTAACAACATAACCATGTTTAACATGTGCAGATTTAGCTGTGAGGTTGGGACCTAATAATTCATATCAAAGAAATGTAACCTATTTATGTTCAATTCCATTTTGCTTTTTAAAGGAGCAATGAGAAGGATATTTTTTGTAAAATCAACCTAAATCTTTCTCACTTGTCACCCAGGATGGAAGTAACATTCCCTATAAACGATCAGTCCTGTCCATCAACAATGTCTTAATCAAGTTCTTCTCCTTTCACACCTAGATGTACGATCTAGGACTACTTCAGATCAGTGTGTAGCCAGTGCTTACTTCCTGGTTCCTGAGCCAATCATACGAGGGTTCCCAAAAAGAGTGCAGCATTTGGTGTTTTATTTTGCAGAAAGAGCAGCAGCCTGCTAACATGAAAGCAAGTAAGAGAACTGGACCAGCAATAGAACCAAATACAACACCATATACCTATCTTGTGGAAGAAAAAATTCAGTGCTACAGAGGACTGTGGAGTAAATGGCAGGTGTCCATGAAAGGCATTGTGTATATGTTGTTCCGATTTTAACCACTAGGTATTATTATTACTTATTGTTCCTTTAAAGGGATGCTTTCCCTTTAAAGTAGAGTTTATGGTGTCAAGTAAATTGTAATTTGTAATCCATGAATTCCTGTTTTCCTAAAGTTTAATTCATACCTGTCAGTCGACTGTGCTGTCAACTCGAAAGTAATGATTGAATTTTTGCTTTCGAGCAAACCTCCCAATAAGGGTTGGCTTTGTTGACGCCTCATCTTGTAGCCCAGATTTTTGCTAATTATCTAATTGGCTATGGACATTGGCATAGACAATAACACTCTCAATCAGAATGAGGCACCATGCACAAAACAGATGATAAAATACAACTCAGATTAATAACAAAAGAAGAAAAAACAACTCTGAAGTTTGTTTTAAATTGTTAATTGGATAATTTATCTCTCTGGAACGACACAACCTGGATCTATTCTAGGGCAGAATCACCATTCTTTGTGTTTGCTTCTCTTCTTCGTCTCCTCTTCTGAATATACAGAGTATAAACCAGGTCATTATCACCCCCTAGGAGGCTCTAGTGAAAACTGCATGTTTCCGAGTGGAAAGGGGCTCTTCAGCTGAGCTACACAGTTGAAGAGGGGAACATGTTTGCAAGAAATGTAGACGTCTGTTAAGGCCTTAAAGGAATAAACAGTACACAGAGCTAATATCAATCGATCACATTTTAAAATGCAAAAGACAGGACAACATGCCATTCATTTAAGGTAGTTGTACTGATTTTAATTGGTCAGGCAACAGCTGCACAAAAATAGCAACTCTTTTGTGCAATCAGAGCAATAACTTTAGACTGGAATTGGAAAAAAAAAATCAGCAAGCGCTATTGCAACTACCATGCAGAGGCATTTTAACCAAGTCTCAGAATTGCATCAATTAACAATAGATGGTAGCAATACCATTCTAAAGTTTGGTGTTACATTCTGCATCGGCTGGCACTGCAGTGCATCATACCTCGTTTTGGTCAAAGTAGTGAACAACCTGCATAGAAAAAATTTACTGTACCATGTGACAGATTTGTTGAGCATCACCACAAAATGGCTGACTCACTTTGCAGTGAGTTATGCAGCAAGGAAATGGGCAGTTTGAACACGTCGAAAAAAGTTTCCATAGTGGAGGGCAGCGGATTCCCTGCTTTCCTTCAGATCACAGTGTAGAGTGAAGCTCACGGCGCGTCGCTTACTGAAACGGAGCAGCATAGGTTAACCCCACACATGGGACGACATCCTTTCATTTGGTTTGCACAGCTTACCAAAAAGGCGATTACCACAGGGAGCAAAGCCATTAAAATGCTGACCTTTTCTCTTTGTGTGAAGAAAACCAAGCACGTATATGTGTGTGTGAGGAAAATACCATAAAAACTTACCTTGGATAGCATGATTGAGTATTTGCACTCTGATTAGGTAAAGGGCAATATGCCATTTTAGGGAATGAGTACAAGTGTGAGCATGCATGGTATCACACAGGCACACACGCCTGCACAGTATCAATCATTTCAGTGTTTATTATAAAGTCCTTATGAAGCGAACAGGCCTCTCTGATTCACAGAAACCTTTTCTTTGTCCCTAATGGCAGGTCCTTCATTTCCAAGGTTTACATGGTCCTCAAACATTAATAAAACTGATCAGAGGGTATTGGAAGACAGTATGATCCAACCCAACAGGTCAGTTTCATCTAAAGAATAATTTATTTTTCATAAAACACGCAGCAAGTTGATTGCGTAATTTTCCCAACATGGCGTCAACAAAATACAGATGTCTTTGTTCTCCTTTGTAAAAGTGACTGGTCATACGAAATTTATTTTCCTTTTGCGAATTAATCTCCCTTAAATGTCCTAATTAAGTCTACTGACTGGTGGGCAAGGAAAGTCATCCTCTGCCAAGAGGAGGGAGGAGAAAAGCATAGAAAAAAATCCAATTCATTCTCCAAAAGGTAGAACAATGGCAAGAATAGCCAGGCCCTGACTGACAAAAGGAGAATTCACAACAGCAGAGGCGCAAAGGCATTCTTTTGACTTCCTATTATGTTTGTACCTTAGAGATGCTGGGATCTGATTTTCCAGCTTGCTGTTCTGTTCCAATCTCCCTTCATTCTCTCGCACATCAGTCTATTATCATTAAATACGTGTTAGATTTCCCCACAATGCACTCACTCCTCGCAGTGAACAGAATGATGAGAGATGCGGGGAGAGACAGACCACATTAAATAAATAGCCTATGAGTGAATGACAACAATAAACATGTTCGCTTGGAGCAATGAGCAATGTTTATAGTGATAAATGATGTGAAGAGGTGAATCGGACACCATGCAACGTAAGAATATGGAGACTGGAGCAGAGAATGAGATTCAGCTAAAACCTGATGACTGTACACCAGACCATAATAATAGACTTTTTACTTTACAATCCATTGCTCATACATTTGCCTTAGAAGAACAACAGTAAGTCCAGTTGAGTAAGCTAGAATGTAGATTGTAAAGGCTGTGTTTGTAAAAGGGTTAGCATGAGATCAGCTACTTGCCACTTGAGTGATGGATGGGTCGCCCAGTCTATATATCACCATGACAGATGTGAATATTGCTTTAACATAGTAAGCACAGCAAGTTTAAAGTTTACACACAGAAACAATAGTGAGCTAAGTAGAATTTCAAGAGACCTTGGTAGATTTACCTTTTTTTCAACTTTCTTTTAAAGCTATAGTTGGTAATCCTGTTTAGAAACACTTTTTTGTTATACTGGGTGAAATGGTCCTTCAAACTTGACAGTAGTCAATACATTTTTATTCAGAAAAAAGAGGTTAAAAATTTGATCTCTGTGAGAGCTGCAGGCCTGTAAAAACTCTGACCAATCCAGAGATTCCGACCGAATACCAGGGATTTGTCACAGTTTTGGTCCTGCTCTCAACCCCTCTGTCCCTCAAGTTCTGGGGTTATCACCTTATCTATTGGTTGTCCCACATGCCAATCATTGTGACACGCTCACGTAACGCCAGTGTGCACGTTCCTTGTTAGTTTCCCCTTGCTGGCCGCACATGCGCACTTCTAGTGTTTATTTATCCCATTAGCTTCTGTGTTAGCCGTTCATTGTAGCTCCGCTGCTCTAACCGCATACTTTGCACATGACTGAGAGTCACAAGAAGCAAACCGCGTACAAGTTTATGAGAAGAAGAGGAAGGCCTCAGTAGAAATCCAGCAGAGTGGATTTGGGAGATTTCTTCAAGTGATCCCCCTGAGGAGTGGAAGAGCTGGTAAGATGGTCTTGCGCACATGCAGTTATTCAAAAAGGGACTTGGGGAAACTTCCGGAAAAATCACCAACTACACCTTTAACAGACTTATACAAAGACAACTTTTTCATCTATTGTAACCTCTCGTGAATCTAGTTTCAGAAAATGTTTCATTGAAAGGACATTGAAAGGGCATCCATTGGTTTTTGTCTAAACAACACGAAAATGTGGTTGAATAGTGAAAATTGAATGGGCGTCCACAAAAAGATGTTAAATGAACATAACCACCCAATCTAATGAGCCAACCAGGCCTGAGCTACAGCATTTTTGAATAAATGTGGTCAAGACCAGTGGAATAAAAAAGTTATTTTTCTATTGAATTTTTTGTGGCAAAATACTGTGAAGACAAAGAGCGGCTAATCTGAAATACTCGATGGACATAAAGTGTTTGAAGGTATCTATCTGGTGTGACAGTGGATTGATCAAAAATATTACCATTTTCAAAGAGAAAGAAGGTTGGGGGAATATTTTCCTATCATGTCATCTTCAAAGTGCATCGGCCTGATCACTCAACCGGGCTTTGTTATTCCAAGAAGCAAAATATGGACTGGTACTTTCAAACCGCTCATAAAGCTACAACACTGACCTCCATACAAAAAGTAAACTGCAAGGGAAAAAAGGTGAAGTAACTAAATTCCAGGTAATCAAACAACATTTACTCATTACCTAGTTGTTTTCAAAAGCATACAAAGCCCCTGAAGCATGGTTCAGGGTGAGTCACCCCATCATTAGGCATAGGAAATCTGCCCAAGATGGAAAGATGATAGGAGAGGCTTTAGTTGAGGCAGCTGACTCATTGTTTGGGGACTTGAGAAACAAACCAGAAATATCATCCTAGATCAAAAAGCCTCCAACTACCAAGAGATACAGTTACATACTGATGTAAAATTATGAACAGCAGATTTTGAGTGTTTTTAGACATAATTAGACGACTCTATGGACCATTAGTGATCAAACCCCAAAGTGATGCAAGGTTAACCAAAGTATACTGTACATAGGATGAGGCATGGGCTGGGTAGAGATCTTCGAGGTATGACAAACTAGTAAAAACTATCTCACTTACAGTATAACAGAGCATTGATGCAAATGTATAAATGTGTATACAATTATATATTTGCTTTTATCTAAAACAGAATGGATGTGACGTTTATAACAAAGCTTACTACAATATTTAATAAATATTGTTTTGAGATGTAGACTGAAGTTTTAAAGATTTCGTAACATAAGTACATCAAGCTGGTATTAGCTGTTAAATTAGTTACACTATCTACTTAGGGGCTGTACATATGGCAGTGGTTATCACTGTTGCCATAGGAAAAAGGTCCCCGGTTTGAATCTGTGGCTGGATGCTTTCTGGTTGAAGGTTGGATGTTCTCCCAGTCAATTTGTTGTTTCTCTCCAGTTTCCCTTCTTATTTTAAACACAGGGCTTTTACGTTACTTGGTCTCCCTAAGTTGTCCTTAGGTATGAATGGGTGTGTCCTGAGTGTCTCTGTGTTGGACTAGTGACCTTCCCAGGGTCTAGCCCATTGTCACAGGAGACTCTGAAAGGATAAGGGACCTAGACAATAGAGGAGGGAGTATCTGCTTGGGCAGATGCTTTGCTTCTTACAACCTTTACAAAGGGGGATGGGTGATGCTCTATTAGTTTCTAATCCATGACGGCCCTAGTTTTTTCCAAACTGGGAATATTACCATGTTACAATCAAGAGAAAAGTGAAACCCAGGAAGCATCAGCTAGGGGGGGGGGGGGGGGGGCGTACGGTTTGGTATATCCCATACAGCTGATAAAATATCTCATCAATCTGCTCCCTTGTATGGAATCTAATTTCAAGGGTTTATAACTTTATAACAGTGGGGAAATAAGTATTGATATTTTAGAAGTTTTAAAACCACAACTTTTCAAAATCTTGACTTACCTAAATATCAGCAACAAAGCAATACATTTGCAGGCTCAATTGTTTAATAAAAACCTATTTAGTATGTTTTTAATCTATATAGATAACCTTGATTTGGTTTCCCACAATCAGGACAAATATGGGCACAACAGGACTGTTAATTTTTATAGGCATTGCTTTAAGATTCTGTTCATTTACTGTAGGATGTTTTTTTTTAGGTTACTAGAACAGAAAACATATAATACTGACCCTTTCCTTGAGTTAGAATGCTTTTTATGCTTGAATGAGTCATACTGTCAGTGAGTAACAAAGAGTGCAGTGAGAAAAAGCCCAAAAGTCAGTAAAAAAAAACTTGTATAAAATTTTTTGAAAAATATAAAAGAAAATCTCACTTGTTGAATGTAAAATATATACTGATAAGAAAGGTGGAGGTGCCATTGCTGTTTCTTCTCACAGGTTTCCAATTTTATTCAAGATCTTGTCTACAGAATCTAAAATGCAGTAGAACAGTGCAGCTGAATAAAAAGATGCAGTCAGGAGAACCCAAGTGTGTTTTCTTTCTCATCTCTTCGGCTCATATTTGGTCAGGCACAGTAAACATGACATCCCCTTGAGTCTAATATCCAAAATGATGCTGAGACTATAAAACGCCCCTCTTGACAGGCAGGTTTTGATGTAATTCCCCTTGAAAATCAGAGAAAGCAAGTGTTCCCTTCTACTCCACTGTTTGGCATGACAAACAATGACAGTGGGGGCAATCCATTTTAAAAGAGAACGTCAAGATTCTGAGTGATGGAAGCCTCCGCAGACTGGAAATCAGTGCAGTGTTAAACAGGTTGTATTTGGAGTTATTTTTATGCTATATATATATATATATATATATATATAAACATCTTAATGTCTTTTCGCACTTTGTGTCCTATTTTTCAAAGCATACTTTATAGTGAGCACTTGACTAAGATCAATGAATCTGAGAAATGAAGGAACGCTTATAAAGAATTCCAAGGACAAAAACGCATCCCATATTACTCTAATTGTAGAAGTACACAGTGCTTTTAAAGTAGATGTAATCTAAGTCAGTTAAAATGCCTAAAAGCTTTAAAGTATCCCTTTACCATATTGATAATAAACTCCAACTTCAGCATTAGTGTTTTTTCTTAATATGAGATATTAATATGTTTCAAAATCTGCTGGAAAATAAGGACATTTCAATCTGGAATAGAATGGAAGTATGAAATGGAAAAATTGCGTGTAAAGGAAAGATCTACACTACCGCTAAAAACTTTGGGGCCACCCAAAACATGTCATGTTGTCCAAGAAAATTAACATTTTATTAATCAAATGAGATGCAAAATGGTTAAAAAATATAGTCAAGACAATGACTTGAAATAACAATTTTGTCCTTCAAGCTTTGCTTTCATCAAAGCATCCTCCATTTGCAGCAGTTACGGTCTTGCAGACATTTGGCATTCAAGCTGTCGGTTTGTTGATTTATTCTGAGGAAATGTCACTCCAGGCTTTCTGAACCTCCTCCCACAAGTTGGACTGGCTTGATGGGCTCTCCTTAGGCACCATACGGCAACAACAGCTCCAACAACAGCTCAATAGGGTTGAGATCTGGTGACTGTGCTGGCCACCCCATTATAGACAATACCACATTGACAATATCTTGACTGTATTTCTCATTAATTTAATGTTATTTTAAATGAAGAAAAATTGGTGCTTTTCATTAAATATACAAGGTAACCCCAAACCTTTGAGCCATAGTGTATATGTTCTAGAAAATTACAGTTTCATTAACATAAATGCTAACATGAGATGCCAGTTTTAAATGTCGTACACAATGGGACATGAAATTCTGATCAGCGTGTCTTTATCCGTCAGATAAGCTGTAGACCCATCAAGAGACATTCACCAGGGAAGAACAGAGCAACATTTTCTGCAACACCCAGTTCACTTGTTGGGATCAAAACATGTCTCTGCAACAGGAAGACACTCTGGACTTCTGGGATCAAGTGTTTCTGTGTGAGGGGAAAACAGATATGAAAGAAAAAACAAAAAACGAAAAAAAAGTCAAATGTTTTATAATACTTGAATACTTGAATAATGATCCAGACCACACGCTCAGTTCTGCACACACACAGATCATGCTGACATAGCTGTGGATCAAGAGGGGAGGCTCATCATCACCCCGTGCAGTGAGATAACTGAAGAAAAGCCAGGGCACTCTGGGTAATGCTCCTGATTAATAGCATTCAGCAGACATTAAGGCGCTATGAGTATCTCTCCCGCACTGCGCTTCTCTTTCCCGCTATGCTAATTATTGTGGTGTCGCTCGCAGGAGAAGTTATCTTCCTCTTTTTTTCTACCACCATCACATGTCAACACAAGTTGTTTTCTCCCTGCATCTGATAGGCTATCATTTATTATCAAAGCATTAAAACTCACTGTTACCAGATAAATCACTGATTATTAGGTAAATATAACTGATAAGTGACAAGGGACAACACATTAGCCAAAACTGCAAATTAGTTTTTAGAGTCTCCCCAAATTTTTCATGATTTGTTTGATGTTCAAGAAGCATTTGGAAAGAGCTCCTTAAATTACAGGATATTGATGATTCCCTTATCAACTTTTCTTTGCCGTAATAACACTTCTTAGTTCAATTTTTTGAAGGGACCTTTCTTAAAATGACTTTGTAAAAGACTTATTTTGGAGAAGTAGAAAGTGAAAAAGGGAATAAGATGGAAGTAAAAAGTAAAAGTAATTAAATTATTCAATATTGTTCAGCGACACAAAGTGCTCTAAGTGTGTGTGTGTAATACATGGACCCAGAAACTGGCACAACTGAATGTAATGCCACAACTTTAGTGTTTTTATTTCTTCTGGCAATCAACTAAAAACCAAATGTGGGTCCTTGTTTTCTTTTAGGGCTGCTAAACAATGTAATTTATATTCAAATATTCTATTTCATTTGCTTAACTATTGTTTTTATTTAGCAAGAAAGCTGACAAAATTTCTTGAAAGTTTCCCATCAATTGTCTTGAAACAATGCAAATCTGTGTAAAGTAACTACGCTAAACTGCCATTAAACACTTTTTTTCAGTGTATTTGCAGCCAGAAATAACTTTCACTAAAAAAAACCCAAATTAAAGTAATTTTTTTAAGTGAGGTGTTGTGAGGTTTTTGTTAGTTGTTCTTTATGTACTATGGTAGAAAGATGCCATGTCAACATGACACGGGGTGGTGGATGCTAACAAGCTAATCAGATGTACGCTGTTTATCTTAGCTGATGTTTAGCAATTTTATGCAACACAAACAGGAAATGATCACATGCTCAAGGCTCATAGTTTAAAAAGTATCCCAATGCACTTATTTGTTACATCTGATTAGCTTGTTACCTTTCCACGTCTCTGAGAATATATTTACTTTTCCAACAAGCTCACAGTGATATGACATGTTTTTACAACAGGTACAGAACTGTTCTCGATAATAACTTCACATAAGCTCAGTCCAAAAAAGTAGACCAACTCTTTAAGCTGATGTCAGCAGTTTATCTTCTTATCTTGTGTGTATATATATATATATATATATATATATATATATATATATATATATATATATATATATATATATATATATATATATATAAAGGGTGATATGTGACTCTTTCTTGTATTGTGGGTCGGTATTAGAGTGACAGGTGTAAAATTCCCGCTGTTCAACTATGTTGGGATAGGGTATGTTTGGAATAATATCACTGTCTCGTTCATTTACTTGTTTTTCATACTTAATGATCAGCTGACCATCTGGGGATAAAAGTTGAGTGCTCTAATCAAACTGTATAGGATAAGTGCCCCTGAGTGGTCAGATAATTATTAGCTAACTAAAGCAGAAAATAAGCCGGGCCCCTGTTAGTTGGAGCCACTTCAAGCATTTGGCATGCTGAGTTAAGTGAATCTTCATCGGTCCAGACAAAGCAACTACATGGATCTACAGAAGATATAAAGCTGTATTTATTGTGGAGTTGTGGAAAAGCGCAACTTTGGCAGAACACCTATTTGACTTCAAAAGTTTTACTTTTGACAGGACTGAAGCATATGTGCGTGTGTAAGTGAGAGATAGTTAAGTTACCACTTAATGCAAAAAACAAGAGGAAACAGAAATGGGCAGTTGTTCGGATTAAAAACGCAACAAACTACGAGAAGAAAGCAGCCCAAACAGAAGCTAAACTGAATATAAAAGTAGAGACACTCTTGATTTGATTATGGTAGATGTGAAACACTGGACATATTGTACTTATTGACTTCTCCTTAGTCTGACTGTGACAATGTTGCTGCCATTGAGAAAAGGCAACATCTTACTCTCTACCTTAAGCAAGCCTGATCTGTGCCACTAACTCTGAATACCAAACATCTTGAAAATGAGCACGGGTGACAAGCGAGCACGCCCTCTAGTTGTTTCAATCACTGTTCCAGGCACGGTCTCCTATCTCCGGGGCCTCTTCTTCCTTGGTGTTTGAAAATAGAGATGATTTATGTGAAGCCTATTGGCACTGCTTTCTGTTGGTAAGATGTTGAATGTTCCATGGTGGCACCGGAAGCATTGGCAGGGATTTCTCCCTGGCCCAGTACAGCGGTTCTGATCCAGCCTCTGGGGACCTTAGACTCAAGGCGAGGTGGCATAGGAGATCTGACACTTAACATGAACAGGGCCAGAAGAGGGCAGACAGAGAAGGTCACGAGGTCCCCCTGGAAATGTGACTGTGTCCACACTGCTGTGAGTGAAGTGAAGCTAGACAGAGAAGGAACCCCTGGCTTGAAGCCTGAGGAGAGGGTTTTCAGTGGGAGAGTGCGTATGCGAGGAGGTAACAGAAGCTGACAATAGCGAGGTGCGTCCCCTAACTCTGAGTGGACTGACAAGGACATGTGACAGCATCCAGGCCAGCTCCACTGTCAGCACCGCTCACTAACGGGCCGCAGTGATGACAGCAGACAGCGGCCAAACACCATCTCTCAGGAAACGCACGCTCGGATATTTTCTATACTCCGAAGCTCTCATCAGAAAATGAGAATCTCTCACAGACCCTAATCGACTTCTGCCGCTGACTGTCAACCATGAGAATCACGCAACAGCGCCTTATACACATCCTCATGAGAGGCTTTCATAGACTCTTTCGCTCAGAGAGTGAGTCCCTCGCTGCAGATTTACTCCTCAATTTACACAAAGAATACAAAAACCTGATGCTTTATTGGTTTCAAAAAGGTGTATACAGTACTTTTTCTCAAGCCTTGAGAGGACATTCACCACAACAGAAAAGCTTTAAAGTTTCAAATATTTGGACACAGACAAAAACAGATATTTATATCCACTTTATAAAAAGACAGAAAGCATTTTTTCCCTCTCGGTCTAATATTTAATCAGACTAAACCTGTCCTGCTTTAGGTCAGTTACAATTAGATAAAGCTTCCCTTCAAACTGTATGACTTTAGTCAAACAAGTTTCTCCTTGTCGTTTGCTGGAATTTTGACCCATTCCTCCGGACAGAACTGGTGTATCTGGGTCAGATTTGTAAGATGTCGTAACTGCCAACACCTTTTAAGACATACCTCTAATTTCTTTCTGGGACTAAGATCAGAGGTTTGTGATGTTCCTTGTCCACCTATAAAACAACTTTCTACCAAAGCTTTATCTCCCTGGCTGGTGTCTTGATTTGTTGCTTCAATATTTCCAGGTAATGTTCATTCCCATTGATGCAATCTTTTTCGTAAATTGCACCAGTCTCTACTGCAGCAAAATCCCCACACAACATGATGCTCAGGCAACAAACTAGCACACCCTCTTATTATGTTCGCAACTTGGAAGTCTGCACTTCACAGTTGGGAGGTTGTTCTCAGGCTTATAAGTATGCTCCCTTTCCCTCCAAATGTAACAAAGGTCAGTGTGACCGAACTCTTCAATTTTTGTTTTATTAGACCACATGACAGGTCCCTAAATGATGGCTATGACCCTGTCTGCATTTGCAGACTGTAATGTGGCTTTTTACAATTCTTTGAAGTATTTTATTCTTCCTCTCTGAGTGGCTTTTCAGCCAATGTCAAGACAAGGCTTGTTTCACTGTGGGCAATGGCGCTCCTACCAACTCCCGACTGCAATCCACAGGTCTCTTCCTAATGTCTTAGCTGTTTTTGTTGTATCTTTCCATGATGTTAGACAAGGAAGAAGTGAGTTAAATGGCCTGCCACACTTTGGTCTCCATTTAACTCAAGCCATGAAACTTCTGACTTTGAAAAAAGTAATGAAAAGATTTTTTATTATTATTTTCTTCAATTATTTTGGTATTTAGCAAATAATAATAATTCTAACTGACCTAAAGCACGAAAGCTTGTTATGTATATTTTTATATATTACATGTAAATATCTGGTTTCAACTGTAAATCCCCAATGCCTGTATCCAATATTACATTGGAAGGTGACATCCAAAGATCTAAAAAATAAATGAAGGGCATTGGACCTTAAAGATACTGATGACATAGAAGAACACCACTGTATTGGCAATTATTATTGCTTAAAACATACTGGGTTATAAATGCAGAGGTTGATCTCTGGAGCAGACTGGAAATCATTTTGAGCCATGAATGTTTTGCATCCAATTAATCACCAAAAAATGTGGTAATTATGGCCCCGCTGGGAACCCTAGTGGGCAGCTACAAATGCCGAAATTTACGGCTAACGGGCCTTGTGGTCAAGGGATTGGTTGAACAGACTGGGAGG
The DNA here is from genome assembly GCA_037039145.1 of Fundulus diaphanus. Classification (NCBI taxonomy): domain Eukaryota; kingdom Metazoa; phylum Chordata; class Actinopteri; order Cyprinodontiformes; family Fundulidae; genus Fundulus; species Fundulus diaphanus. The sequence continues at coordinate 35,203,635 of CM073137.1, forward strand.
TATAAAGATAAATGATTTATTTCTTCCAGTCAAAGTGGCTTTAAATATTTTCTCTGTGTCACTGAGATGAAAATACAGATTGAGAAACTTGGTTCGCTCACACAGGGAAGCATTTACCTTAGAGACCAAATAATAAACTCAAAGCAGTCTGACAGGATCTTTTTTACAGGTCTTTTTCTTTTAGCGTTTCTACCTTTGCAGCTGTTGGACCTCTTTCTTTTGCTCTCCGTCACAGAAACCTGAAGCGCTCCGAGCGAGCATGAACTCCTCTGTACGTGCTTGCATGTGGCAGACAGCGGGTGAGCCGCTGGGTCCGACTCCGTACCGCGAGGTCAGTCCACGTACCGGCTGTCAGTAATTGTACCAGAGGGTGCCATAATGCAGGTTGACATCTCACAAGACTTTTAGGCATTCATATACTGTAAAGGGGGGAGAAGTGGAACAGAAAGCTTCACCTCAAAAGACCACTGACAGCTTGGAGGACCCATGACTCTGAGCCGGCCATAATGTTACAGCTTTGTCAGTTAGGAGCTGCACAATAGATTGGAACGCCACGTTTTTACATACAGTTCATTGTAAAAGCATTTATACCAGTGGTACTTCATCACGTTTTGTCAGATTACAACCAAAACCACGTCTCATTTCATAAGCATTTAATGCGATAGAAGAACACTAAGTAGTTAACACCTGTGAAGTGGAAGGAAAAAGATTTATGGTTTTCCCAACTTTTCCCATCAAAATCTGAGGTCAGGCACGCATTTGGACTTAATCCTGAGTTAATATCTTTTAGAACAAACTTTAGAGAGTCTGCGTAACATTCAAGGCGGACTCTCAGTCAGATTTCATTCTGGACTTTGACTAGGCCAGGTTAAAGTATGAACATGCTTTCATCTAAACCTTTCCCTTGTAGCTTTGACTGGGTGTTTAGAGTTTTCCTTCTTTTGTCCTGTATTTATCTGATCTGTCCATCTACCCGTCTACTCTAATTAGCTTCCCTGTTCTCTCTGCAGAAACACTTCCCCATGGCATGACACCGCCACCTCCATGTGTCACTGAGTTGTTTTCTCAGGTTGATATGCTAGTTTTCTAGCACTAATTTCACTTTATCCCTGAAGCTGTCTGCTCTCTTTCTTGTCAAAATGACTTTTGTTCAGCCGTGTTGTTTAACAAACCTCTGAGGCCTTCATAACCACATTTACACCGGGATTAAAGCATCGGCGCACGCACAATCGCATGCAACGCACACCCAATTTACTAATAAGGTGACTTCTGAGAGCAATGGGTTGGCACCAGGATATTTGTGGTATCAGAACAAAGGAGGGAGAGGTTTTCATATTCCTTTTTGGAAGTGTTTGAAAACCATCTTTTCTTTTACTTCCACATCACAATTACACACACCTTTGTGTTGGTTTATCACATAAAATCCAACTAAAATGCACTGGAGTTGCAATGTGACGAAACGTGAAACGTTTCAAATAACCTCAACTTTTAATGGAACTAATGAAAAGCCTGAACCCAAATCTCTTTATTTTGTGTTCACAGCTGACAGAGTCATATGTCACAGTTGCTCTCCTCCACTCCTAGGAGGTTCAAATACAATTTTGCTTTGTTATGACTGCCGTTGAATCATGACAAAGGAAAGCAATTTTTTCCTTCTAGGTTTTCTGGCAGTCAGCAGAAGAGAACCATTGATGGTTAACAGATGCCCAAACGAGCGGACATACCAGTGCACTGGGATAGCTTGCATGTAGAAATGTCCTCATGTATGAACGACAGTATAAGTGGTAATCAAGGCTGGGACAAGAGAAGCTTTTTTTTGTGAGGTCTCTCAGTGAAGCAGGGTTAATTTTGCCCCTGCCACTTGAAAGTCAGCAGGTTGCAGTGCTAATTAATGGAGCATGACTGCTGTCCTCAGGCAAATCCGCACGGAGACGCGAGCGCAATCACACCCACACAGCCACTTCTGCTTTACACTCGTGCACAGGCGCAGGCCCGCCTATTCTGCCACAAAAAGCAGGCACAGACAAATGCGTTAACTTTCAGGAGAGCGAGTGTGTGTGTGATCTCTTGGTAGGGCAATCAAATGACATGCAGCTGCACACTCAATCAGAGCAGCCTCGGTGAAGCCTAAGCACACACTCAGGCGCCACAGAACGCACAAACACATTAGCATACATTCAGTGTTCTCTGCTAATATTTTATACTTACCTAATACATTGCCAGGCTAATTATTATTCCTTTAACTATTGTCCCTGGTCTTATACCTATATATTTTAACCTGAAGCACTGGGTCGGCTCAGCTGTAGCTAAAACGGATGATTGGTACAGATGCAGCTGGTAAGGATGCACTGGTGACTGGAACTGACTGATTTTTTTATTTTTTTTTTGCATTACTGATTGTGACTGACAAATGCAACTCTTTCCCTTTTCTTTCTTTTATCTTTATTTAATTTTGACTGAGCAGTAAAGATTCAGAGTTACGCAGGTGATATGTCTAAGTTGTAAAAGAAGAGGCCAGACAAAGCCTAAGAGTTATGAGACATTACTAACAGGCAACTGGATTTCCTCTCTCCGCTTTACAGTTTTGCTGTTTATCGTGGAAGAACCCATTTATATGAATGACGTACTGTATGTAAGCTCAGCTAACATTGTATAACTCATGGCCAACCATTTTGCAAAAAAGCCAGCGAGACAACAAAAAAGCACCTAAACACACAATTGTTCTTAAAAAAAGATTTGTTAGCTGAATAGGTGTAATTTCATCTTGACCAGCATTGAACAGTGACTGTCTTGATTAGACTTTTGACTTTTAAACTCAAAAGTCTAATCCTTTTCCAATCAGTGCACAAACCATGCCTGAGCTCTACTAGCTCGTCTCGATCTCAAAACTCTGTGTGGAAGTCGTTTCTAAGGAAACCGTATTTTCCTAAAAGTTGTGCCCACTATTCTTTCAGGCAGCTACCAGATGTTGCTGGACCTCTGCAGGTGCCAGTCATTTTGCTGCTGCTGTAAGTCATCTTGACGGTTTGTAGTTTTGCCATTTCGCTCCTAACTTTTTGGATATGAAAAGAGCCATCTGCCAAAGTATGCCATTCAGGCTGTCTCATTGATTAGGTGAAGGAGTAAACTGACCTATTTTTCGACTTCAGTAGATCCCAGGAAGGTTAATCATATTACAGCAAAGTTGCTCTGTTTTTCTTTTCTTTTGAGCTTTCAGACTCTGTTATGGAACTTGTGGGATTTGAGGTTTCGGGGTTATAGTAAGGGTCCACATTCTTTATGGAATACTGTACACATGATTACCGTTAATAACGTCAATCACGCTAATCACTAGCAAGGTTTATAGTCATTGGCATCTAGCCAAAGACAGTCTAGATTATAAACCTTGTCATTATGTTTTCTGTTTGAATTGACTAAAACTCTCTTTAACAGTGAAAACGCTCTCAGGCACAAGGTGGAATATACAGTTTGTAATAAACATAATCAGTGGTCACCCTGGTCACAATACTGCATTTTACCCTTTTGTTTCAATGGCTTTGGAAGACATTATGCCATGATAAAATGACACTTCCACATCGCCTATCTAGGCATTTAACACCACAGCATATATAATTTTATTCCCACATAAACAGGCCAGCCAAGGATTTTTTCATAACACAGCAGGACTTTGTGAATGTTACCCTATCTATCTTCAGTATGCATTAACTTTTTACAATTGGAGCGCATTAAAAGCAACACATTCTTCAAACAGATTATAGGACTCGAGGTTCAACAACATCTCCTTAATATCCTCATGTTTAACCCAAATAACAATTGTTTTTTTTGTTATCACACCATTCCCTCCTTTTCATTTCACAACAAGAAATGAAAGAAATTATCTTAAAAAGTTGCTTCTATTTCAAGCAAAACAAGATGGCTGCCTTGCCATTGTAAACAATGCAAATATAACGAAGTGTTCGCTTTTAGTGCGATTACACAATGAGCCAAGAACAGACTTCACTTATGTAACTTCAAACTAACTTAAAAAACTGAAACTGAATCAGAGTGTGTCATCTTATGGTAAGAGTTTACCTCTTAACAATATTTTGACAATATACTTTCCTAAATATTACTAGTGAGCATTGCATGCTATTCTCTTCATGGAAGCCAAATGAGTGCATTGGAAAATAAAATCCTGATTTTCCAAAAATGTTTTATATATACAGTGTATATATATATATATATATATATATATATATATATATATATATATATATATATATATATATATATATATATATATATGTAGAGAGCGAGAGAGAGAGAGAGAGAGAGACTGGAGGTGTAACAAGTGTGTAATGAGGCTGACTGTATTCAGCATCTGCTGGAACCAAGAGGAATTTGTCTTTTGAAGAAGTGCGATCTGCTGCTGGTCGCTGAGGAACGGAGAAGGGGCTTTCCTCCAGCGAAGTGACTCTCTCACACCAACCCAGTTTCCAAATGAGTATAATTTTGCTTTTAAGCTGAATCTTTACCCAGAATCATAATTCATTACCACAGACGCAGAGAGAGAATGAATCGGGAAGTCCGAAAAATTACTTATAAAAGCCATCAGTAGTCTGACAAGGGTAGTAAATCTTGGCTTGCACTCAGGTGTGACTGCATTGTGTGAATCAGGTGTTAAATTTGGAATTAGCTGCTTGCTGGCTAACAACACATACATCACACTAATGCAGTTCTGTCATTGCCGTGCTCGCCCTTAATCAGGCCGCATCTGTGTTCTGATGAGGCGCCTCGGCTCTCTATGATAATACTCGCACTCTCCATGTTGCTCTCACTCTCCCTCCTACACACACACACACAATGATTGAAAAAAGAAGTCCCAAAGAACCCTGAGGTTTGCATTGGACTGTCTGTAATGCACCAATTTAAGCAGGTAGGTGGTTAAAGCAGTCTGTGTGCACATTTGCCTAGGATGACCTCTTCGTAGCTCAGAATGCTCTCTCCCAATTACTGCTTTAGGTCTGGGCTTTGACTAGGCCGTTCTAATGCATTAACATGCATTGATGTAAACCATGCATCGTTACTGTGGCTTGTTGTTTAGAGTTGTTTTACGGGTAGAAGGTGAACCTTCACCCATGTTTCAATTCACTGGCAGCTTCTAACAGGTTTTTTTTTTTACCAGGATTGCCCTTTATATAGCATCATCCATGTTCCCAGCTTCATAGCTAAACAAAAGCTCCCTCACAGCATGTGGCTGCTATCACCATGTGTACAGTAGAGCTAAAGTGTTAAGAGTGACGTACAAAGGTATACATACTTTTGTTACTTTGTCTTTGCCTGTTGCATAAAATCCGGTCTATTGAGGATTATGGATACAATGTAACAGAATGTAAAAAGTTAAAAGGGTGTAAACATTTTTGCAAGGCATGTAAGGTAAAAAACATAATTTAGAAAGTCTTTATATACCCTAAATTAAACACAGTAATATAGAACAGATTCCACCCTATTAAATAATCTACAAAGATCTAACAGTATGAAAAAAATTATACCAACAAATAGCAACAACAGGTTTAATGTCATGTACATAACCTGCAATTGACTTTATTGTTGCTTCACATTATATACCAACAAAACTTGTCTTTTTCTCTTGCATCTATGTTAGATAATGTTTTAGTCATTTTAAAATACCTGCTGATCACAAACGTATGAGCCCATTGCACATCATTGCTTCCATTTATTGATGCATCATTGATGATAAGTTGAAAATCAAGTTTCATTCATCATGTGGATTTTTTTTCTAAGAGATATACACACTTGATTGCCCAGGCTTCTTAAAGGGATCCACGATTGGTTGAGCATGTTGGCCTAAATATGTTATAATTTTCCTATTAACTTAAAAGTCGCTGTTTATGATATGTGAAAACTGATATTTACTTCAAAAATGTTATATTATTTTATATATATTTATATTGTATGGTTATATATTTCACCCGTGCAAAGCATGTTGGGTTAATGATGTGGTTAGGTGTTACTGGACTGGAACCTACAGAGTTATCCGAGCTGTTTATTGCGTTTAACTGGTGTAAATATATACAGTGCCACACAGTGTCACTGTTGGCTGCAATTTCTAAACAAAAAAAAAAAAAACAGTAATAGTGAAGTGAGTTTTCATCGTTTCCCTCATGAAAAAAAGAAAGGTGCAATGGGAAAAAGCCGTTGCTCTCAAAACTTCTCTTCAGAAGAGTTTGAGTCATTTGAATGAACAAAATTGACGTTACTCTCGCAAGTTAAAACCAACTGCCGTGCTGACTATTTCTAACCATAAAGCGCCTAAACCCGCCGCCTTGCGAGGGAAGGACGCTGGGAGAAACATCAGGGACAGGCAACACCAGAAGCCCTTTTAAATAATGAAGGTACTGCCACTGGCCCCGGTACGAATGTGAAATCACGGACCTGACACTGGACTGAAGATCAGACCCCGAACAGGTGTTAACGGACGGAAGATCAGACCGATCAGATCCTAAGCAAGTATTATTGGACCTGACACCGGACACAGAGCACTACTTGCCGGATCACACAGTCTTACATGTCAGTCGCAGTTTTATCATTATCATTATTATTATTATTACTATTATTATTATTACTAGGACCTCGTATATGTCATTTACCCAGAATGCACTGCAGCGTAAACAACATGGTGACATATTATTTACATTTATAAAAACTAAACATCTTACGGTATTTTTACTGTATTGTTTTTACTTCTAAAATAGCGTAGATAGTTGACAAATACAGTTTTCTGTTAAAACTAATCCTCGATCCCTTTAACAAATCTTAGTTTGTACTCGTGTACAGAAACCTGCAACTGTTGGCATTCGTTTTTGAGACTCACACTTTACTTTAATATAGCACTAATGGTTAGTTTGCCAAAAAAAAAAAAAAAAAACGAGGGAAATGCAGGTAATCAAAACATAACACTGTAGTTGGTTATTCAGACATTGTAGCTAATCAATAAGCACAACATCCAAATATGTCAATTCAGTTCCAACTACCGACATTTGACCAAGTGTTGTTTTTGGAAACAAGAAGAAATGTTTTTTTCAATTACCTTAATTTGCTTATAGCAAACGATACCTTTCATCCGTTCTTAGACGAACAAAAAAAATCCACTTCTGCCACTAACAAATGTACCGCAATTTAAAGTTACTTGTGCGGCCACATAAAAAGAATATAGGCATACGTTTCTAATAAGCACCGTGGCCTTTATCTCCTGCCTTTACCACTTCATGGCAACCTAAAATAGCTCAAAGCTTTTCCCTTTATCAGGTGCACAACCGTTTGACAAAGAGTTGAAACATCTCTTTTTACAAAGTGCTACAACCGGATGACATTTTCTACCGTTGTTTGGTACCAGACTGTTGGTTTTTTTTCTTTAGTAGAAAGAAACAGTAAACACAATTTTTATTTTGTAGCCACAGGCAGCCTGGGTGTTCATTTATTCGTGATAAAACTTGTTATCAAGACTCGGCTTCAGTTCAAAAGGAACAAAAGTGGCAAAAATTCAGTTTCCTACTATTTGCTAATGGAATCATGTCTTAGCTGAGCACAGACACACCTCAGCAAGGCAGGCAAAGCAAATTCAGATGCATCCACTTCCTGTTTTCCCCTCTGTGACAGACTGTCAGTTGTGACCTGGATATCCTTCATTTTCACTGACAGAAGGTGGTAACATAGTGCATTACCACCGACGACTGTGCAAATTTGAAACATGTTTTTCCTTGCTCAGCAAGCGCTGCCCAAACACAGACAACTGAAATGATTTCCTACGAAGAGGCATCTTGCACAGAAACAAATTGTGGAAATCAAACCTGGAACCCTAAAGAAATTACATCATCATATGGAAAGTTCATCTAAGTAGAATGAAAAATTATTTATGACGTATAGAGGAAGCAATTACAACTCCCTACAGGTAGATAAACTGAAAACAAGTCACATCATTCCCTTGAGATGTCATGATACAGCTGTAAATATTCACATTTTCCATATTATTCAAAAGAAATGTGGTTCTAAGGTTAGTTTTTCTCTCCATTGCCTCAGCATCCTAATCAGAATAAGCTGTATTCACCAAACTTGTGCAGACAAACAAGCACATTTGTATACAGATGTTCAACATATTGACAACCTGGGGTGAAAAACTGTCTCTGTAAGGCTGTTTTCTTGCAATTAGTAATCTGTTGTCCTGACCCAAAGGTAAAAGTCTAATCAGTTTGTGTCCAGGGACTGTGGGGATTTTAGCTGCCCCGTTTCTGATCCTAGACCTGTACAAGTTCTGGATGGGAGGGAGGATCAGACCCAATGATCGTCTCTGCAGACCTAATCGTTTGTTATTTTCTGGACCTGTCCTGTTTTGTGGATGAGCCAAACCGCACAATGGTGGACGAACACAGGACAGACTGAACGACGGCAGTGGAGAAGATGTCCAGCAGCTCCCGTGGAAGGCTGGAATTCTTGCGTTGCTGCAGGGAGTACAGTCTCGGCTGGGCCTTCATCCAAACAATGTGGGGAGAGAACACAACCCTGGGGGGTTCCAGTGCTTATGGTTCTTGTGTGGAAGAAGATGCTCCCTAACCTCACCTACTGGTGCCAACATTACCATAGACGTCATGGTGACAGGCCAGTAGTTGTTTAACCCTATGATGGTATGTATTTTTGGGACCCGGAATGATGGAATATCACACAGCTTCAGCCACTTGTTGAAGATCTGAGTGAAAATGGAGGCCAGTTGGTCAGAGCAGCCTCTCAGGCATGAGGGGGAGACATTGGAGCTTTCTTTGTGTTCTGAACAATGAAAGAGCCTATTTACATCTTCCTCAGAGATCCCCAAAACAACTACTTGTTGGAATTAGCAAAATGCTTAACAAGCACTATATTTTTTAGCTATCATATACTTTGGTGAATTGTTTTAACTCAGAACTCAAAATTATCCAGTAAATGGAGTTCTTTCTGGTTCAAAACCTGCCTGCAACACGGTACACAACAGTTTTTTTTAAAAAAAGTTATTGTTTTAGAAACCTCTTAAATGTCACAGTATATGATTAAAGTTAATTTAATGAGATGCAAGAGAAAGAACTTAGACTTAGAGTATGTTCCAAAGGGCACATGGCCTGATTAATGAGCTGCTGAGAGGTTCTACTAGTTAACTCCATTATACCTCCAGTGCCACCTATACTATCATCATTCTAGTCAATACCAGATGGAAGATTAAAAACAAATAAATAAAACAATATACAGTCACTCAGTAGTCAGAAAGAGAGACATTATTTGCGTGATTTATTTTTTTGTCTATTGTGTATAATACAATGGATTTGTATTTATCAGCAAATGTGGTGCTCCTGAACTAGCATGCGACTAAGGCTGATATATATATATATATATATATATTAGGGCTGGGCAAGTTGACGCGTTAATTTCGCGTTAATTCATTAGACAATTAACGGCGATATTTACTTTATCGCGCATTAACGCATGTTGCTCACATGCTTTTATTTTGTGAAGGTCTGTTGCTGCGGTGAGGGGTTAGAATCAGAACAGTAGGTGGCGATAATGCGCCAATAACCTCGCTGTCAGCCCAGCCTTGGATTCAAAGAGGAAGAAAGGCGCTGGCTGGAAAAAGGAAAACGCGGAAAAAAACAAAGCTGACATGCAGAAGGCGGTGTTTCCCGCAGGAATTTGCTTAGGCGAGGCGGTGAGTTGGCGGCCGGAAGGTGGGGGGGGGGGGGTCTGCATCGACGCCGTCGGTGAAGTCGCTTCTCGCTTCAAAGTATCCATGTATTTTTACCTGTTTTTTCCCTGCCATTCACTATATGCACGCGAGAAAGCAACAACAAAAAAACGCGTGTTAACGTCAAATAAACATGCAAGCATATTGAGTTAGCAAGCATTTCAGTTTAAAGTTCTTCCAGCAACGAATATGACAGAAACAAGTTAGTTGTAACCACTGCCAAGTTAAACTTACCTCAGAAATTGCCTGTTTTTGGTAGATTTTTTCCCCATAAAGAGAATTTCCTGTCAGTGGCAATAAGCTTTAATTTATTATTATTGCTATTTTTTGCTTTACATGTTTAAGTTGAGCTTTACACTAAATATGTGTTACTGATAAGTGCTACAAATGTTACAACACTTTTGTTCATATGGCAGCAGAACATTAAAATAAAAGTGATCTTTACACTACTTTTGAATTCATTCTTGGAGTTTGCGCATACAATGCGATTAATCATTAAAATCAGGCAAATTATGCGATTAATCGCGATTAAATATTTTAATCGTTGCCCAGCCCTAATATATATACATAAAGAGATAAGAGATATAGAATGAGACTATATTGTTTATATCGAAATCGTCTTTGTTGCATTAGAATTATGAAGATTAGACCTAAATTCCAACTGGAAGACTCACCTGACCACATCTGCAACCACTGTTTGGCTCGTCTTGTGCCTGTGCCCCAGCTAATCTGCATCAAGTCCTCATCCTATCATCCCTCAAGACTTCGCTTATAAGGCTCTACAATCATGGATTCTCCTGCTCTTCAGCTGAGCTTCGACCCTCCTCCACCCCATCTTCTCCTTCGTGCTCATAGGCTCCACTTGGCTCCTTTTCTCCTCTGACCTCCACCACCAGTGTCCGGACCCCGAGGGGAAGACTTCACTAATCCTAATCCTAAAATGAACATCCATGCTCATAGACTTTCACAGCTTTCATGTCTTCTGCCGGGGTCTGAGCGCCAAAGAACTTTTCTGATTTATGTCAGTAAATCTCTCTATTTGCCTCTTTTGTCTGAGTGAGTCTCTTCAGGTTGAAATACTTTGATGTATTTCAGAAGGTTATTTTTCAGCTGTTTCTCATATTTATGTACAGCTGCTGGTCAAAAAATATTGCCTGTGAGACGTTTGTGATAAACCTTTGAGTCAGAGATGCCTTTTTGTAATTCCTTTATGAAGAGAAAAACATATCGAGATAAATATTGCATATATCCTATGTGTGTCCACATCGCCCAGCCCTACATGCGACACAACTACTTAACGTGATACAGGCAGAATATGGCTACACAGCTCTCTAAACTGCACAAAACCCATTCAAACAGGAAACACATAAACAGGATCATAAACAGATTTGTGGTAGTTAAAGTTCTGAAGATGACCTTTGTACTTATCATTGCCATTCGACTCTTCGTCTATCCCTGCTGGGGAATCATGAGTCAAGCTATATCTCATGCAGCCAAGGTTAAACTCCTTGAAGCTTAAATTCTCCCTCTACAGATTACATTCTTGATCTGAGTTGTATTTTTTCTGAGAAAAAAAGTTTATCAGTGCAAATGAATTCTCATTCTACTTCAGAATATTTCAGAAATCCCTTGTCAGCCATACTAACTAATGCCAGCTGATCACCCTGAAACTTCTCCTCTGTCCATCTGGCTATTGGGCCTTGTACCCTGCGTGATGTCATGGACACAAATACTCACTATGTGGAATCTACAGGTGAGGTGCACTTCTTTGAAACCTCATATTTCAGTGAACTCCTGTAGTAGAAATTCAGTGCTTCCCTATGCAGCTACAATTTGTTTATGTTGTGAAGTTGCTAGTGCAAGAAAGAGCTCCACTGAGTTTTAACTTTAAAGTACCACAACTTGAGGCTGTGCTCATCTCATCCACTCTGTAAAGTTTTTGAGATCTGAATAGCATTTCACTATCAGGAAAACTGTGAAGGTATTTGAAATAAATAATTTATCATTATTTAGTAGAGCTGCAAAAAACACACAGGACTTCACATCTCGTCAAAAGAAAGATACTTTCTTTACTTTACCAATTGCTGCATAGCTGTGCCGTATGTTCCTGTGTCAACGCTTTCAAATAACAGAGTAACACCGGACCACGGTGGGAGGGTTCCATCTGTGACTGGTTTGTCCCGGTTCATCCCGGGGATTATCAGCTATCAGGCTCTGACTTCTCCACAGCGGTTGGCTTCCAGCTCATCTGCCTCTGAGCAGCGCTCCACTGCCCGTCATAATTGAAGCTGATACCGTTCCCCCATGGCTGCCACTTTACATTTCCCCCAACACCAGCGCTAACCTCCTTTCCTTCTCAAATTCCCCTTTATCAGTTCCCTGAACTCCCCTCTCCAGGCCAGGTGAGGAGAAGGCAGCCGTGGTAGTTATACTGTGGACCTTGACACTTATTGTGGGTTGAAATGTAATTCCATGGTAGCAGAAAATTTGGAATGAAAAAAAATGGTTTCTTTTAGCTTCACAGGACAGTATGTGAACAGAGACAGTTCAGTAGTGAGAATAAACAAAACATAACAGCACAAAAATTGATTTTCAGGGGATAGGCCGCTGGTCTCATTATGTCTGACAATTGTACTAAATTATTAAGGCTTTCCTTGTTAAGATATTGTAAAAAGGCTTGGCCCTATTTGCACCTTGAATCATTTGCTTCTACTTGGAAAGCGAGAGGATGTGATTTGAGCGTTAAGAGGCTCAGACAGCGCCCTAACGTTGTTTTTCCTCCTTTGATCCTCAACGATGTCAGACAACAGACAGGCTCTTTGAGGCATAAAAGAAAGCCAAGTATAGCTAAATAACATCCTCACTGTAAGCCATTAGGAAAAACCTGTTTGAAACAAGGCAATACGATTAACACACCAACATCATGGTTTTTACACAATAATTTAATCTAATATGAATTATATGATTGATACACATATTTTTAAATAGGTGGTGTCCATTGTTCACCTTTTTGCAACCAAAATAATATTTTCAAACATTTGCCAGTTTTGTTTCTCTTCAAAACAAGGGAAAGGTTTTGTTGCTTTCTTTCAGCCAGCTGACCGGCGGAGTGCAGCAACAGGTGGCGGGAAGCGCTGCACTCCCATATGCTTCAGCAGCTCCCATATGCTTCAGGAAATATGTTACACATAAAATAATTTTAAAACTGCAGGAATGGTTCAATATAACCAACCTAGGAATGCCATGATGCCTGTAACCCGCCCATTTTACAAAAAAAGAAAAAAGAAAGATACCCAAGATTTACTGTATGCACAAAAAAGACAACGGTGGGGATATGTGAAGCTACATGGGATTTCCCTCTGTAAGAGTTTAACTTTATGTCCAAAGTACATTTGAGCATCACTGCGTTATTGTGAATTCTTGGGGTTAAAATGCAATTAGGTCATCCATCCACAGCAAATTTAAACCCAAATGTTAAGATCACTTAGTAAAAGGAATGAGCCTTCCCTCCATTCATTGCTGGAAAGATCTCAGTGCAGTTAGTTTAGATGAGCCACCTGGGCCTGCAGTTTTGACCAATAATCTGGTCCATCTTGAAGATCTAAAAAAACACAACTGTTATTACACACTTTTCCACCCACTTTTCTACATCTAAAACCAAACATAAATATTATCATGTAAACAAGTCAAGAAAACCTCAGCGTGTTGCATAGCCACAGCATATATATATGCCAACTGTTGCTATTTATTAAGCTATTCCAGAAAAACAGATACTGCGGTGTTCAGAACTAAACAGAATATTTATACCTAATATCTGTACGCTGTGATCGCTGTGACTGAAGTCACATTCCTTGGTTGTGTACACACTCATGGCCAGCAAAGCTGATTCTGATTCTAACATGGTAGCTCTGTTTCCAACCACACAGGGGCGCAACTACCCAGTATAAGAGGGGTATGCAGCATAAGTTTTGGCGCCCCCCCCCCCCCCGAATTAAAATAAATAAATAAGTGCCAGACATCATCATGTATGGTCTTTAAATAATAAAGGTTTATTTTAAAGTATATTAGCCACTGTAGGCCTACCATAATAATAATTAGATGGTATATTATTAACAATGTTAACACATAATAAACAGTTGCAAATTGACAAACGTTAACATTATCATTATAACCAATGCAACTTAATGCAGCCTTTCTAAATCAGCCTAGTGATGGCATCAGATAAGACAACTATTATGCACTAAGGTTTGGCTGCTGTTGAAATTACATTCACATTTTGGATTTTAAAAAGTAGAAATATGGATAGCCTTAGCACAGACCTTTAGAGAGAGAGATGTGACCCTGTAATTACAGCTTCCATGTCACCCAACAAATGTAAAGCAGCCTACATGTCTGACAGCACAGCTAACATGAACAGCTAATGGTAAAACAACATCTCTATTGCATATTATTTATGCATGAGTTACTGCATAAGTTATGTTTTCTGGATTCTGGTCATTTATTGTACATGCTACCTTATATTTTCCACTATGTCAGCGCAGCAACATTGGTTTTGCATTAAGCTAGAAGCTAGCTGTAAACCCCCATTTGGCTGCTACATTCCCACTGTTAGCAAACACAAGCTAGTCTGTTCATATATATTCATATTGTATGAATATACAAGCCTAAGTAACGGGAGCAAATCTATGCATGATTCCATGGTAAACCAAAGTCATTGCATTAGTTATACACATCAACAGCTAATGGTAAAACAAAATATATTAATGATTCCATGATAAACCAGTTTATGTATCTGTTTTCCAGATTCTTGTCCTGTATTGTACCTGCTACTTTACAGGGTTTCCCGCAGCGCTATACTCACGCTACCGCCTCCCCCCCCAGTCGATCCGCGCAAAACTTGTCGCCCCGCCAATTCACCGCCTTGCTTAAGAAAATTCCTGCCTTATATTTTCCAGTTTTCAACTCAGCAACCTCGGTTTTGCACATTCTAAGCAAGCTGTGAACCCCCATTTGGCTGCTACGTTAGTAATCGCTAGCTAGTCTCTTAACGTGAATAACGTTATTTGCAAGCCTCCAAGCACAGCCGTCAAACTTTAATTCTTACCTGTTGCCTTTCACCATCCACTTATTTAACTGCTGTTGCATCCCTTGACATGCCATCTCCCTTTCCCTCTTCCTTTTTTTATTTTTCGACCCCCACAGCTTTCTTGATTTATCCATTTTCCATAGACAACTAAACTCATTACTCGTAGGCTATTCTATCTGCTCGCTCAGCGCTCACGGCGCCCCCGCTCCCAAGTAGCCTACATCCCGCTGCAGCCTTCCCGCAGGCTGCAGCGGGATGCTTCTCCCCGCTCCCTCTTGTGTCAAAATTCTACGGTGGAATCTTATGACATAGGGCGTCTACTCTAACATGTTTTGTTCTAAAATGTTATTTAAAACATTGAGGAAATTCAAAAATCTTAAAGAAAAGCACAATAGCAGTTACATATAGAAAATACCAAAACTTTTTTTTTTACCATCACTTTGGCGCCCCCATGGTGCTGCGCCCCTATGCACTGCATATAGTGCATACCCACTTTTTGCGCCACTGCAACCACAGTCCACGTTGTTTCAATTAGAAGCTGGGATTTTCACCGGTGGAGATTCTCAGTCATCCAGGACATGACAATCCAAAGTATTTCAGTTGTGAGAGCTCAGGACTAAAGCACTTGTGACTGGGATCTGTTTTAATATAGTGTTTAACAGCAAAACAAGGTTCTTTTAAACCCCATTGAGCTGGATCACTGTCATCACCCATTTACTGGCCAAAGAGGTACAAAGATTCAAAGATGTCTATAGAATTGACTGAGAGTGTAGCTTTGTAATGTAAGATACACAAATAATCACAATAGTGTCTATTTATGTTGCTTCTCCACAGCTTAATTATAGTAGAGTTCATCCTGACACAGACTGGAAAATCTTTGGTCAGAAAGATCATAGATACAAATGTACAAAATATAGAAATTCCCATGTTTACCACAGAGGTAAAAGGAAGTTTTGGGTGGGAGGAAGAAGGCTGGTCTACCATCAGAATGCTTCGCCACATTTCCATGCCACCAGTGCTACAGTCAGTGGGTGCGGGGGAAGACAAATTACCAGAGGAATGACTGGAGAGTAAGGCAGGCTCCCCTTCCCAGCCTCCTCCAGATGGACCTAATTAAACCATTAGCTGGCGAGTGGGTCCTGATGACTCCATCAGGACCCATTTTGGGTCTAAATAAACGGCAGAAAAATAAAACTGCAATCAAAATTGCAGTCCGCTTTTTTGTGCACTGTTTACCGGCTCTGTAGAAACCTAAAAAAAACTGTGGAGGAGGACTTTTTATTGTTTTTTTTGTTTGTTTGTTCTATCCGGTCTTTCCCTTAAGGAAGTCGAGCTACACATCTAAGCTAAGCTATAAAAGCCCTTTGCAGGTCATCTTGCTGTAGGGTCCTAAAGAAGAGTGATGATTTAAGATGAAGCATCCAGGGATGAGATATGAAGGTTCTCTTCCCATTCCCTCTTGGGTCTAGTTTATCTGTTCTCACCTTTGCCTTCCTAAACATTCATGCGCACAGAGGCTGGCGGTGTGAATTGGGCCAGGCATCATTCATTCTGTCCAAGTATCTCCAAGCATCTTTTCAACAGCACAAGAGATGCAGTGAGCAACCATGCCCACAATGGCTTGCGTTTTCCCCTTATATCTGCACCTTTGGTGGACATTTGAGTGATAAAGCAATGATCTGTAGTGGAGGATTTTTCTGAATGAGAATTGCATTTCGGTCTTGACATGACAGCCATGTTGTCCAGGTGTACTCCTTGCTGTCATTCTTACAACAGGACCCTGGGGCATTACCAGGACCTGATATGAGAGAATGCTAGTGCCCTGTTTTGTAAGCCCACTGTTTTGTGGCCCTTTTTATGCATGCAAATTACAAGTGATTCATAGTTAGGTACACAACGGGTTCAAGGTTTTCAACCAAAAAGTTGACTTTTTTCTGAAATTATACTTGCATTTTTCCTTTCTAACAAGTTGCTTATGAATGATTTTACTTGCGGAGTCAGGTGTGTATGTGTAACTAAGTCAGTGAACTACACCAAAAACAAAGAAGCCAACATGGAGCATAAAAGCTTCCTGCTGATGTGCTTGGAGTCTGTTTGTGACATTACCATCTTCGATCCATTCCTGTATGGCTATGTACAGGTACATGTGCTGATTAGATGGACCTTTCACCATTTCTTTGTGCTTCACTGTTGTACTTTTGGTTTTCTTTGTGAATTACTTTTTTGTGTGTGAAAGGGAGCCATGTACAATGAGATGTTCCATCCATTAATTTGTACCAACCAGGGGAATGTTTCACACCCGTCTCACATCCATCCATCCGTCCATCCATCCATCCATCCATCCATCCATCCATCCATCCATCCATCCATCCATCCATCCATCCATCCATCCATCCATCCATCCATCCATCCATCCATCCATCCATCCATCCATCCACCCTTATGTCAAATCTGGGCCCAGAATATATCCTTGTTACACACCTGAACCACTTCAGCTGAATTCTGTTGATGAAAGAAATCCTCACCCTCTCTCCCAGTGAACCAAGCCACCTTTCAGTTTATTTAAAGTCATTTTCTGGGATGTATTTCTAAATTAGTGCCAGGAACTGCTTTAACATGACTCCAGTAAATAATATCTACCTGCAGGACGTTATTTTGATTGGAATCGTTTCTATTAGAGTCAACTGGCACAAAGAGAAGTCAGAACCAAAATATATGTTAAGAAGATGTTACAGTGGCATTTTTAGCATCATGACACATTGGGGTCTTTTGCCCAGGATCAAAATAATTACATTTTCAGGAGACAGCCGCCTAGTTTACAGGTCATTTGAAAATTAAAATGATATAGGACATGTACCAGTTCTCTGCCTTGGCTGGGGTTTTGATTGAATGTAAATTATAAAAAAAAGAATGTAACTTATTGCGAATCAAACATAAAGATTTACAATAATTTTCCTTGGCTTTATTTTTTTTAAATAGTTGAAGTTAAGGATGAAGAGACAAAGTTTAGCATTGATGAAAACAATATTTTGCTGAAGGAGATGATGACACATTTTGAGATATTTAGAAAACCTTAATCTGAATGTCTGTTTTTTTTATCTGACAACAGTTGTCCGTAAACTCAGAGAAACTATTTTCGCCACATGTCAAACAAATGTACTTCTTCTCTCATTGACATAAACAACCTTTTTAAATCTTACACTCTCAAAGAGTTTCACTCCTGATGCTCCATGGTTATAATTTCTTAAATTAAAAAAAGGAAAAATGGTAGAAAGATGATATTTTTTCAGCCAAAGATTCTAAATAAAACATTATACAACTCAATCTGTTGTTCTCCACTGAGCCTGTGATGCATTAGTGCAGTCTTTACTATTTAATACTTTCTGTAGAGAAAAAATTGTTAGTTGTGGGGGTTTAACATTTAACATAGAGCCTCATGCTGGAGCTTTCTTGGACTCTCATCATTTGACCTGTTATCGGCATTAATAGTACAGTTATTAAGAACTGTTTTCATAAAATGGTAGCTGTGTTTTACTTTGAGTAAAACTGTATCCCTGTTTAATTAATTAAATCTATATAATATTACACATAGGGCTGGGCAATGATTAAAATATTTAATCGCAATTAATCGCATAATTTGCCTGATTAATCATGATTAATCTCATTGTATTTACAAACTCCAAGAATGAATTCAAAAATAGTGTAAAGAGCACTTTTATTTTAATGTTCTGCTGCCATATGAACAAAAGTGTTGTAACATTTGTAGCACTTATCATTAACACATATTTAGTGTAAAGCTCAACTTAAACATGTAAAGCAAAAAATAGCAATAATAATAAATTAAAGCTTATTGCCACTGACAGGAAATTCTCTTTATGGGGAAAAAATCTACCAAAAACAGGCAATTTCTGAGGTAACCGCAGGGAGCAGCATTACCATTTTATGTTCAATACCAAAGTTTAACTTGGCAGTGGTTACAACTAACTTGTTTCTGTCATATTCGATGCTGGAAGAACTTTAAACTGAAATGCTTTCTAACTCGATATGCTTGCATGGTTATTTGACGTTAACACGTGTTTTTTTGTTGTTGCTTTCTCGCATGCATATAGTGAATGGCAGGGAAAAAACAGGCAAAAACACATGGATACTTTGAAGCGAGAAGCGACTTCACCGACAGCGTCGATGCAGACCCCGCTCCGCTCCGCACAAAACTTGTTCCGTTCGCCAACTCACCGCCTCGCCTAAGCAAATTCTTGCGGGAAACACCGCCTTCCGCATGTCGGCTTTGTTATTTTCCGGCCAGCACCTTTCTTCCTCTTTGAATCCGAGGCTGGGCTGACAGCGAGGTTATTGGCGCATTATCGCCACCTACTGTTCTGATTCAAACCCCTACAACGCAGCAACAGACCTTCACAAAATAAAAGCATGTGAGCAACATGCGTTGATGCGCGTTAAAGTAAATATCACTGTTAATAGTCTAATGAATTAACGCGAAATTAACGCGTTAACTTGCACAGCCCTAATTACACATTAAACATATTCAGAAAAAATAAAGTAAACTCATTAATGGTACATTTGTTATTAATTGTTATGATTTATTCCTTTTTAAAGGGGACATATCATGTAAAGTCTACTTTTTCTGCCCTTAAATATATTTTGTTGTGTACTTGGAGTATTGGATTTAGTCCCTCCAGGGGCTGCGTAGATATCTTTATATTCTATTTGGGTCATATTCTTCAAGCCGTGTAATTTTCTCTGTTTATTATGTTTTGTTTTTTTTTGTTTGTTTTTTTTTTTTTAATTATGTCACAGTATTTGCTGCAGAGCTGCTAAACAAGGTCAAGGACTTCCAGCTCAGAAATTCCACCAATCCGCCATTTTTACATTTCTCGCCGCGATTTTGAAATCCAAGCTGAAAGACGCCGAAGCTACAAGTGGATAAGTCAAAATGTTCAGTTGCTCACTGTTCCCCCCTGAAGGAACCTTTTAATGCGTTTCGCTCCTTTAGGAATAAATGCTTTGATTTTCACTGAACTAAGGACCAGAACTTTCACATCATGATGGAAATCCAGCTAGAAGCTCAAAGAAGGGGTTCCTACTGGTTAGTATCACAGCCCAAGCTTTTAAATTTAACAGTAGCTCAGGTTTCTCTCTAATCTCTGTTCCTCATGATGACCCTGGTGAGGCTTTATTAGTCCAAACCTCTACCTCTTGTCTTGCTGGGTGAATAAGTTATTAGCTGTAACGTACGATTAGCCCTTGTCAGCATTCAGATTTTACCACTAACTTCAGCCTGGGGTATGCCTCTCTGCTTCCTCCTCTTCCTGTGCGTACCCACACACCAGGCTCCCACTCCAGTTGGCTTTGCAGCTCCACAGAAAAGTGGAGCTGTTTGAGGAGTTCTTAAATTCTGCCCCAATCCAATGACACGACAGGGATGTATTCAAATATTTCAGAAAGTTATGTTATTATACTAAATTATACATGAGAGTTCATTTCCATCACTATTTATATCAAAGCTTACAACAAGAAGAGATATACTGCAAAGCAATGGATTGAGTACATGTATAACAATTGAATTTGGTTTCAAGTGTCTTTGGACCATGTCGTCCCTTCCCCCAACCATTTCATTTTCTGTAACTGTTTCTAATGCATTTAATAGCACCATGTTGCACCAGTTTATGTTTTGTCATAGTAAAGTATTTTCATTTGTTATAAAGATAAATGTTAATCAGAATGCTCTAATATCAACTTTAATTTATTTCAGTTGTATATTTTCTGAACACTGTATTAAACTATTCCCAATCGTTTTGGTTTTCCTCTTTATTTGGACCAGGTGACTCCTATAAAATGTAAAAGATCCACAGCAAAGCAAAATAACTCTTAAGTAACCTCCTGCTGGAAGATATTTATTTGTTATTTGGTATAAACACCTTTTCTTATAACAGACCCTAATCAGAATACAGAAAACCCCTTCAAATCATCAACGGTCAACGACAGCCTGATACATCCCCTCGATGGGTATGAATCAACCCCAAAAAACAGTAAAATGGACTTAAACGTGTTTTGTGAAATACCTTCTTGATAATAAAAATTCATCTGGGGACAGATGCTACTGCCTAGGTGAGGCCCGTTGCATGAAACATACGCTTTACCATGCAGGACTGCTCAGAGCAAAATAAACATGAAATAGCCAACAGGCACAGAACCCAACCCGGCACTGACTTCGGCCACAGAGATTTATCACCCTCTTTATCACCCCGTAAAGGTGAAATAATAGCTGATCATAAATCCTTTCGGATCTCAGCTGGCATTATATAACTCAGTACGGCAGTTTGTTGTGAGGTGGCAAGCAGAACTGTCAAGCCGATCTTACTGATGTCAGTTCAGCCTTAAAAAAAGAACGGCTGCTGAATCGTAGGAAATGTTTCCGCTCCCAGAGTCTCTAAGGCAGGTGCAGTCACCAGGTCACCCTGCAATTGAACCAAGGATCAGTACTCATGTGCGTGTTTACCAACCTCATTCCTCGCACAGCCTCCTGTTTCTAGTCTTTTTTTTAATACCATCAGCTCATATAAGAGTAGCCGCTCCAGGGCGTGCCTCACTTTCTCCTTCCTTTTATTATCTTTTTTTTTTCCTCGATGAACCCTGATCCTTCTCCTTTGTCTCTCCACTCATCACATCATATAGAATCTCCCTCTCCAACTCTCCTCCCTGACAATGAAATACTCTGACACCAATCTGGGGGGGTGGGGGGGTCCCCTGACGCCAAAACACAGCTGTGTGGCTGTCCCACTTTCCTGCCATTAAACACCCCGCCTGCCAACACTTCTTCCACGGAGTTCTACCAACAACAGAGCTTTCCCTTGTTTCCCTCCTCACCCTCCCCCTGCCTTCCTTCTCCCCTCTTCCGTCACTCACTTTACCACAGGATGGCAGCGTCAAAGATAAGGGCCAAACAAAAAGTCAACATTCCTGAGAACATCTGTTCTATAACGCTGCTCGCTCGCTCTGGTGCTCCATTTTACGTTTGATTTCTCTGTCAGCATCAGGGGAACGCCACCGCGATCTGTTAGCGTATGACATGCTACAAGGCGTACAAAACTCCTTTGCTGGATTTAGAAAAAAAAAAAAGTAGCAGCATATGCTTCAGAGAGCACTGTCTGATTTTATAAAGAGGAAATGTACCCCCTCTTTAGGAGAAAGAGCGCGCACCTGACACGAACAGCAAGGTGTTTACAGCTATAACAGCTTACTTTACACGGCAGAGGAAAGGTGAAACGGTGCCAGGTCTATGCATGAAGGGCATGGCAATGCTCTGCTTGCAATTGTAATGAAGACAGGGATTCCTTATTGCGCTGGAAGGGAAGTTCAGGGTTTGGTCACTGCGCAACATCCTTGAAAAGGAGATTTAGCACATCACATGTTGATGTCTAGATCACACCACACAACGTCAGTCCAAATGAATGTTAGGAATGAAAATAGACAACTGTGTAAAAGAGATATTCCCAATACTGGAAAAGTAGCTCTAGTTAGCTTGCCTAGCGTACAGGGGGGTAATCTAAAGCCTCTTCACATTGAGACTTAAAGGCCCTTAATGCTACCTTTACTCATGTAGATAGGTCTAGTGGCGATGTAGCGGTAATGTAGCCATAAGAGGGCAGTTCTGAGATAGTTACCGAAGTCAGAGGCAAACTTGATTTCAAATTTCTCCTCCCTGGCAATGAACTCTAATTTCACTGTCAGGGAGGAGAGTGGTAGAGCTAATTTAAACAGATCAAATTGCTAAATTTCCATTGGTACAACGTCAAGTGTGATCGATCAGGATAATAATCTCGAGAAAAACTTCAAAACTGGTTTTTGAAATTTATAAAGTTGGCTAACATTGCCTTGTGGAATGGCTCTATGCTCAACCTTAATGATCGTTTGTGGAATATGCTCAAAAGCTGAGTCCATGCGAGGACATCGTCCAATGCAAATGAACTCCAGCAATTCTGCTAAGAACAGTGGTTAAATAATCCCTCAGAATTACAAAGAGCATTGTTAATAGCTACAAGAAGACCGTGGTAGATGTGGAATTTACTAACTGACATTTATTTAATACTGGGTCTGTGTGTATGTATTGGAGCGTGTATCTATTATTTTGATCTTGTGTGAATTGAAGAAGAGCTACAATGAATCCAAACTTGCGCATCTAGTTCTTGTTTATAAAACTTACTTAAAAGGATTTGTTGTGTAATCATGCCACTCCGAAAAAGAACAGTTCAAATGCATCTTTCAAAGCCCAGCATTATAATCACATTCATGCCAATGAGTAATTTTCTGACGAAAACTGTACGTCTGAATCCAGCAAACCAAACTGCAGATATGAATGAAAACACAAGAAAAGACCCATTTCTGCTCTTGATTTGTTCTTATGGCAAAAGGGCAAGCGCTCGAGGCTGCCAATCCATTTATCCTGTCACATGGTAAATATCAAGAGACGGGACATGATTGGCAGGATGGAAAAGAAGGCAGTGACATTTTCAGCCTTGTTTTATTCTTACAAAGAAATTGTTGGATTTACCTTTTCAAGCCTCTGAACAAAAAAATAACTATAGGCAGCATACAACTCCTTATATGTCAGTAACATGCGAAAAGGGCTCCACCGGCAGAATGTAACTGGGTTTGCTGATCATTTTTGAATTGGAGACGCCAGGTGATACAACCGCTAGAACCTGAGTGAGACAAATGTAAAAGACATTACAGATAACTGGGGGGCAGTAAAGAGCACAGAGGAAAGTGTTTTATGCCTTCATTAGATCAGCCGTTACAGCTGCAGCTGAGTGTTAATTCCCGACAAACTGTCACAGCACCAGCAGTGATTACTGAGCTTTAGAACCTGAAGGCCCGTTCTGAGGCCCAGTTACCAACCATGCGGGAACTGCTTGTGGGGGAGATTGCCTCTGTTGTGCTCAAGCTGAGTCCCAGCGAGGACACCCTTTAGTCCTCTCCCCCAATGCCCTCCAACCCCTCTAATAATCACATCTCTGAGACATCGCCACCTCCTCCTCCTTGCTGATCTGGTGTTCGGCTGAAACCAGCAATTGGCCTCCAATCAGCCAAGCTTAATCCCACCATCCCTGCCTTGACTCCTAGCTGCAGCTTCTACTCGGTAAAGGGGAACGGGGGGGAGGCAGGGGGTGGTGGTGGAGGTCGACGCTTCATATCTCGATCCAGCTCAGTTACTCAGCTTCCTCTCTCGTTGGGAAGAAGCAGTGTTTAGCGCAGTCGGCTAGCACCCATGCTGGTTGCATTGTTCTGTGTAATTGCACTCAATGGACCTTGAGAGGTACACAGGCTGCAGCCGTTCTCACCGTCTCTTGTGAGTGATGCGTTCATGGACTCAGAAAGGAGGGCAAGACAGGTCAAAAGCAAGCCACTGTGTTCTCAATTAGTGCTCTGTTCCTGTATTCAACTAGTTTGCTCGCCTCCAGTTCCTTGTCTATTGTCCCTTTAATCATCCGTCAAACTGACGCTGAACTGGGGCATCTTGCCGGCCTGATATTTAACCCCCTTTTCTCTCCCTCTGCTCAATCATTCAAACCATCTAGGGCAGGTCTCTTGCACCTGCCCTAGATGGTTTCTAGCATTCGCCCTCAGGCACGATACCTGCCGATGAGCTGCGAGTTGGGGGTGAGAGCACAGGCCGCATGCACACATAAACCTACTAACTGCAGATGTGCTCATTCAACGTCCTTTCACTCACAACAAATGAACACGGAGGAATAGGGTTCCCTAGAAATCACCTCCATTATCCATCAATCTTCTGGTCCCCCTCTCTACAAGTCCTGCCACCTTCATGTCTGACCTCATTTTGCTCCACTTTCCTCCTGTCTCCCCGTAGACCCTCCTGTCTTTATTCTCTTTACACAAGGCCCAACATGGAGACAGAAGCCTTAGTTACCCTAAGGAGGAACAGGATGTGTGTTCATAAAAATGAATGGCTGAGAAATGAAAAATCCATGAGGATTTTGAGACAGTTGCTGAGCTTCCCAGGACAAGGGAGCTTTTCCGTTATCCTGGTTCCGATTAAAAGACAAAAAACTGTAATGACCTTTAACAAAGCACTGTATCCAAACCCGAAACTGGAGATCTGTATAAGAGACTCATATCTCACCTCGCAAAGTTTGTTTAGGACCAAATCAAAGGGGACAAATCTTAAAACAAAGCAGGGTGGCTCACTAAATGGGAATTCAGTTAGGTTTCATTGAAGACAATAGGGTCGCTGGAATGAAAATTATTATTTAAGTGGAACAAGAACTGTTGGATTGACTTTGGCACTGGGGTTTAATACTAAAGCAAAACATGTCACTGAAAGAGCTCTCCAGCTCTGCAACAGCTAAATGCATAGGGTGAGAGACAATGTCCATCAATGATGGTATTTTACTTACTGCTTATTCTTTAACTGTTATTGAATGCACTGTTCTGGGATCACTCGATTATACAGTAAATATGATGTCTAATATCCTTTATTTCGAGTTGGACATTATTCAAAATGTAACTCTTTTGACATGTATTCCAGTCATAATATCAGTATCACAATATCAAACTATTGTGTATGTCTCCAAACACAACAGTTTGATTACAAAACAAAACAAAGGGAGCAGTGAAACAATAGATATGAATGAACATCACACCATTGCTCTGTGAAAATGTCAAGAGATCGCAGAGATAACAGAGATAACAGCAACACGCAACAAAGGCGGCATATTATAGGAAAACGACGTATGTGTGTGGGGTGGGTGCTGGGGCGCGTGTGTGTTGAGGGTGGTGGGGTGCTTAGAGCAAAATAATGCCGGCTCCCATTTCCTCAACTTCAATTAAATGGCTTGTGACAGCACTCATGTGAGGGGCTATCTGCCTCGCGCCACTTGACTCCCGTCATTAGGGTGTGATGGTGCCAGGCTACACCAGTTTTATTAGCGTATTTTTAGCAATAATAACCAGCTGGTGAAGGGAGATGGCTGTGAAAGCACTAGGGGCCCCTCGAGATGGTGCCAACCTGAATCCGAGTCTCTAAGATGGGAAGGGCTGACTTTGCAGTGCTCTTTGCAAGTGTGATTAAAGCAGAGCCTGGACGCAAAACGGTGAGGAACTTTGTTCTTTCTTCACATTTTATAAATGCCTGTCTATGGGAAAGTAGTAGAACATCACTGAGAGACGACTGTATTTGTGAGATGATGACACATGTTTTACCGCTTGCTGCAACACCTCGTCTTACTAAAATCAATCTGTTGATTAA
Organism: Fundulus diaphanus; assembly: GCA_037039145.1. Taxonomy (NCBI): domain Eukaryota; kingdom Metazoa; phylum Chordata; class Actinopteri; order Cyprinodontiformes; family Fundulidae; genus Fundulus; species Fundulus diaphanus. The sequence continues at coordinate 35,229,768 of CM073137.1, forward strand.
CTGCAACAAAATGGTAAGAAAGGTAAAATGTGTTGCCTACTAAGTCTCCTGTCAAGTGTTTGTCTAATTAAAAAAAAAAAAAGCTAATTATAGCGTGCGTTTTTCTCAAACAGCCACCCAGGTATAACGCCCCTGGTTGTCAGGTGTAAACAAGGCTCGCAGTTGCACAGGAAGGAAAATCAATCGACATCTGTTAATTTATCTCAGGCAGGAGACCAAATTGAAAAATGGATTGCTGGATGTGTACTCGCCGCAAATCCTGCATTGTGATCAAGAGCGATACGTCTCAGCACCTGCTTAGAGCCTGATAATGGGCATTGGTGCGGTTTGGCCGAGCGCGCAGCCAATAAGGATCGGATTACGGGCCTGGCAGGAGAGACGGCCGGCGGCAAGCAGGTGTGTGGAGGACCTCAGGCTGAGAGCTGGAGGCCCTGAGGGATAGCGTGCCAACCAACAAGTCTGATTATTACAATTCGTCTCTAGGGAGTGGAAGTGGTTGCTGCTGTGGATGGACTCACTTACTCCCAGTTGCACAGTTACAATGGTTTGAACAATTATTCATTCTCTTTTACCTTTCTGATCATCTTGTCGTTTTACCACAACTGTTATCCGTGTGTTTGAAGGAGATTTCATATGACAGGCCAAGACAAAATAGTGCAAAAATAGTGAAGCGGAAGGCCACTGATGCATGATTTAAACATTTTTTACTAACCGAAGTCTGAAAGGTGTAGCATGAATCTGTATTCAGTCACAGACTCGGCATTACCTCTCACTGCAATTACTGCTACAAGTGGTTTGCATTAGGTCTTTACTAGTAACAGGCACAATTTATATCCATTCTTTTTCGCAAAATAATTCAATCTCATTCTGATAAATAAAGCGCATCGGTACACATTTTGTCACAAATATTCAATTGCATTTAAGTCTGGACTTTGACTGGACCATTTAAACATCTGTATAAACTCTGATCTAAAACAGAGGTGTCCAAGTGCAGATTATTGGGGGCTAAAGAGCAGAAATGAAGAAAGCCAATGAAGTGCACCACAGCAAGTTGATGCAAATTAACACTTTCATGTTCTAGGGCAACTTTATAGTTGATATTTACATTAAAATCCTAAAATAGAAGATATTCGTTATTCATCTTTAAAAAAAATTCATACAGCGACTTTTACCTTGAAAGCAGACTTGACCCTAATGATTCCTTTAATTTCGCTAGAATGGTGAGGTTTTGTCAAGAAAGTGACCCATAAGTGGTTCTTGTTGAAAACATCACTTAAACAGCTTTCCAAACCAAGAAAATAGAAACATATCAGCCCAAATAAATGTAAGGACATTTGTATGCTATTCTTTTGATAACTTGGGAGACTCTTTTCTAAAAGAAATATGACTACTTTCTTGAATTTCAAGTATTGCTTGGTTAATTTACTGCCAAGCAGGTAAAAATGAAAAAAAATGCTGACAATAAAATAATTTTTGCAATTTTAGTTTTATTTTTGTTTTTTGTTGCTCCTGAATACTTACAACTTGACGAGTTTAGCCGTGTGGCGAAATGTTTGACACCACTTATGGAACCCATTTCACTGCAGCTCTGGCTGTATGTGAGGTCTTGTCCCGCAGGAAAGTGAACCTCTGACCCAGTCTAAAGTCTTTTGAGAGCTTTTAACAGGTTTTCTTCCAGCATTGTTTTGTCTAGAGCTCCAGCCATCTCCTACTTAACTCTGGTTAACTCACAGCAAGAGGCTGCCATCACCATGTGCCAATGTTAGGATGGTGTCTCCAGTTGATGTAAAGGTTTTATTAGAAAGAATAAAATAAAATAAATAAATAAATAAGACAAAACGTTTGATTACCAGAGGCCCATTTACCATGGGCCTCTTTTGTGCTTTTCTTTTAAATGATCCTGGCTTGGTCTATATTGGAAGGTTTGCAATTGCGCCATAATCCATATTAATGACCTGTCTGCTGTATTTCTTGGTATTCATGATACTGTTTGTTAACCAATGTTATGTATCAACTATTGCCTGGTCTAGCAAATATCTGAGGCCTTCAGAGAACAGCTGAAATTGAATTACACATAGGTGGACTCCTTTCTAATTATTATTCTAATGACTTCTGGAGGTAGTTGGTTTGAATGGTTAGGGGTTTCAGATTAGGAGAGGTTGAATATGTATACACACTGATCAATTTCCTTCTACTGCACATGGCACAACTATGCATTACTTTGTTTTGTGTTTTCTCACACATTTTATCTCCCGATAAAATAAAGGGAAGTTTACATGATAAAATGGGAATGCCTTCAAGGGGTGTGAGTACTTAAAGCTTTCCTATGAACAAGGCACTACGAGTTTAATTAATGTGGATGGTGATGTTTATTGCAAAAGAGAATTGCCCATAAAAATGAATGAAAATGTAAAGTTATTTGTGAGCAAATAACTTATTTATGGCATTTTCCTATTGCTTGTATGCAGATACATGTAACTGATGCTAAAGCATTAAAAAAATCTATTTTTACCTCTAAACCGACTCATGTAATGAAGCAAATTCTAATGTTTTTTTCATAATGTTCCTCATTCTTCCTTTTGTGGGTGCCTTAATCTTCAGGTGCTGCGTTTCTGTCTGGAACAAACAATAATTAACAGTGTTGTTGTTTGTTCAAGGCAGCATGTGCCAAAAACATGTTTCTTATCAATACTGCTGGTCTGAGCTCACCTAATAGTTCCCCACTCTGCTAAATTCATACAATAACCCTATTCTTAACGCAGCTCCTCTGTTATTAGCGGCTGTGGCTGTGACACTGCCATTCCCCCATGGCATCATTAAACTCTCATCTTATTTCGTCTCATCTGAACAGATGAGGTGAGAGTAGCTGGGAAAACTGTTTTCTTGCATATCATTGCTGGGATCAGGGCTGTCTTTCTTCCAAGATTGAAATGACTGGGAAACAAAATGCAAGAATAACATTTCTTTTCACTATCCCAACGTTGCTTCTACCATACTCCAGTCTCGCTAATGATAATGCATTCTCCAGTTTTAACAAAGCTCCAGTTCATATAGCCTCTGACTCATATTGCATAACAACACTCCAACTCACAGCCAGGAGGTCTGTGGGTGATGTTAAAAGCTAATCTGCTGGTGTGTTCATGTTTTCTAAATTTGTGCCGGAGATAACACTTTCATTCCAGCTTTCAGCCTTTTATAATGAAACTGTTAATAACACTGTTAAAAAAAAGACACAGTTAATGTTATTGCATATTTAGACCCTGCACTCCAGCGTCCATTGATAGCATAATCGTTTTCACAAGCAACAATGCTGTCTGTGAATAAGTGGCATTTGATGGTGAAATAACATTTGAATGAAGCAATTAACAAAGCCAGCCTGATACACAAAAAATGCTCTTCATTTAGTGGAAATCTTTCAGAGCTCTCCTCATTCTGCTTTCACAAATATTGGGGTGCTAACAGTCAGACAACTGTTCTATGAATGTGCTGTAATTGTGTATTCTGTTTGTTCTCAGAAGTCGAATAGTCTGAGTTCCCAGTTAGCCAAATAGCAAAAATGCCCCCTGAAGTCAGAATTGTGATTAAGAAAGTCAGAGATCGCGGAGCAGCCCAGTCATCTACTAAGACCTCTGTAAATATAAAAAAAGTATGTAAATTGAGAGTACAGACTATTTATCAGCTGTTCTGATGGCTTTTATCTCAGTAAACTACTTGCACACATCATGCTGAACAATATCTATTTGTAATAGTAATAGTAATATCATCTTTATTGTCATTGAAACATACATTACAACGAAATTTGTTCTCTGCTTTTAACCCATCCCCTAGGGGAGCAGTGGGCTGCCATGTGTGGCGCCCGGGGAGCAATCTGGGGTTTAGGGTCTTGCTCAGGGACCCAGAGTGCAGGCACTGGGGATCGAACCGGGTACTTGCAACCTTCTCTGAGTGCAAGCGCGCTGCTCTAGCCACTAGGCCAACACTCCCCACATGGAAACATGTCCCTTATGGTTTGAATGCAAAAGCAAATGGAAATACCGTTTCATGTGTTTTATTGCTGGTGGTAATTCCCATCATAACTAGGGAATCTCAAATATTGTATGCCTTGCAACCAGAACATGCTAAAATCGGGTATGGCGTAGTTCCCACATTCAAAACAAATTTGACACTGCATTACAGTACCCACACCCAGCTGGGACTTTTAGTTATAGGTTCTTTGTTTGGCTTTGAGTGCCTTCTAAGAGGCGTTGTTTGTTTTTTATTATCGTATTTTTTTGGACTATAAGTCACACTTTTTGTCATAGTTTGGCTGATCCTGCCACTCAGTGGCGGCTGGTGAAAAAAAATCTTGGTGGGGCTGGCCAATAGATTTCCCTGCCTAACTCAGTACATGCATTCAAATTAAAAGTCGGAAAATTACTAGGATTCCACAATAAGCATTTAATTCCCTTCTCAGAATGAGCAGTTTACAGATACATTCAACCATTTACAGCTATATTAGGTCTTATTTTGGAAAGGAACAGTATTAAATACAACACTCAAATTCACTATTTGTCACCAAAGTAGGCATACGCCATAGTGTACTGCTATTATCTTCAGCCAAACAGTTTCACAATGACACAATGGGTTTTACAACAGAACAGAAGCAGAACAGAATTTCAAAATATGAAAAAAATCATCAACTGACAAAATGATGTACATGATACTACGGAGCCCTCTAGGGGAAATGGGGATTTTTTTGCGTTCCCTTGCAAAGACTTTTGCGTTCCCTCGCAAAGACTTTTGCGTTCCCTCGCAAAGTGCAAGTTTCCAAAAAGTGCATGCCTGCCGAGATATGAATCCCCTGTCGCGGGAGCGCGCCTCGCTCTGAACAACTGAATATCGACGAAGAAAACGGATTAAAATTTGACCAACGCAGTTACTTGTTCTTAAAAGAATGATACCAAAACGTTTTAATATACCTCTTGTGGGAAAAAACTGTGGTTATTTGACAGATTCATTTACAAAATTACGGGTGTTATGAACAACATTAAATCCAAAGATTTTATCCGATGTATGGCTGATTTATTAGTTGTTGTCTCTTGTCATTCACACACAACAATAAACCGTGAGAGCCGACGTGAGTTTTGAAACTGCAAAGCTTTGTCTTAAGCGGAAGTTCAAAGGCGCATCTACACAGCACAGCGTTCACAGACCAGTGTGATGCATTCGCGAGTGTCATAAAGCTATGGTGCATTCAGGAGCTTGTTTGATTGTTTGATCTTCCGCTTAAGACAAAGCTTTGCAGTTTCAAAACTCACGTTGGCTCTCACGGTTTACTGTTGTGTGTGAATGACAAGAGACCACAACGAATAAATCAGCCATACCTCGAGGGAACGCAAAAACTTTTGCGAGGGAACGCAAAAGTATTGCGAGGTAACGCAAAAAAATAAATAAATCCCCATGTCCCCTAGAGGGCTCCGTATGATACAATGTTCACAGTATCTTCCAAAATCCTTCCACTCTCTTCAAAACTAATAGCCCAACATTCAAATTCACTCACCACATGACAAAATGTGTGTCTCTCTCTCTCTCTGTCGTCGTTGTGATAATCTCTACGTCACTGACTACTAGCTACATCACTGTGTAGCAGGGGCAAAGATTCCAGTAGCCCCAAAGCCATTCATTTTGGCGATGCTGATTGGCCAAATATTTATAAATTTTCCCTAGCAACAGTATACGATTGGTTATTTCGCTACACTTGTGGGGCGCTTTGAGTGATAGCCCCACAAGAGAAATGAGACGTTCTGTCAGTGGAAATGCACTGTTAAATGAGAGTCAATTGGTAGAGTCAATGAGTAGAAGTGTTTTAATAATTCATATTACATGTAGCCACATACTATTAAGTAAAAACTGACATTAATAATACTTTTAAAATCTCTATATATTTTGACTTTTCCCCTCCACATCTAGGGAGGGCAGCGCCCGATCACCCCCTATGGGCCAGCCGCCACTGCTGCCACTTATGTTCGGGCACGGCTTATATAACAAATTTAAATGGTAATTCATCTTGACCAGCATGAACCAAGGGGTAAACATTACCGTCTTTCGCCACAAGAGGGCTCGCTAGGCTTGTGAAAACTATCCTGTTCCTGTACCACTTAAAATAGAGTAATCAGACGTCCCCGGTTTCCAGGACTGTCCCCGTTTTTGATGACCTGTCCCCGGCAAAAGCTGTCCTCGGAAATGTCCCTGATTTCAGTGTATCATGATGGAATGAAACAGTTAAGCGCAACGAGAGGTATTTACCCGGTCCTGCCACTGTCCCAATGCTGTAGAAGAGCTGAGCCCAATGCGCCTTCCCCGCTCCATCTGCATTGCAGATCTTGCAAAACAAACCAACCCCCAGACAGAGATTCTCAACAAAATCAGAGACGTCCCTGGTTTTCATTAGAGAAATCTGGTCACCTTAACTTAAAAAATAATTGAAACATTAACTTATAGACAACAAAGACTGAACACATGTTTGTATGTAGTTTCGCTTTCTCAGTCTGCATTCCCGCAGGGGTTGCGTGGTGCAGCTCGAAGTTCCCAGACCACGACAGAACCCTGTTATTGGGCTGTCCGTGAAGCTAATAACAGCTAGCAATAGCTTACAGCTGTGTTGTCTGAAACATCCGTGTCGTACTGTTAGCTTAGCACGTAGCACAGTTACGCTCACAGTCTAATTTAGCCGTAAGTTTGACAACTTTCAGCGTAACGGCTCGCTTCGTTAAAATGAGCTGGATTAAACCTTGCTGGTTGGAGTTGCTAATTTACCCAGTTCATCCTCCCATGTATGTCCAATGTTATTCAGCCGGTTGTGGATGCAGCTGTGTAATTTAATAGATTGCCTTACCAGATTAAATGTCAGTTTTTAGTCTTGGATTGTGTGAAATAAATGTCGAAATTAATGCGTATAGTTTGGTGCGATTTATATATCTTTCTTTTTTCTTGTTATGGCACATTTTCTGACTGATGCGACGGAACAACTTATAGTTCAAAAGATACGGTATTATTCAACTGCTTTTTTATGTCTTGTGTTATGTGCAATTATGTGCATTCTGAGTCGGAGTCTGACTTTCTGATTTTTAGCATTCATTTATTTTGTTAAGAAACCCATGTTTTGGCTGAGATTCAGCAGAAGAAGAATTTGTGCAAATTCTTCTTTGGCAATGGCAGACAACTGAAGCATGGCAGTAGTGAAGAATTCCCCTTTTTATTTCATGACACTTGAAAACTACTTGATACATTACAGCAAATTTCTGAAAGTGATACATAGATCACAGATATAAGGTCCTGGTAAAAGGAGGGAAACAATCATTTCTAACAGTAGGTTGGTGTTGTTGGTGACATAAACAACACCTATTTCATCAATTCAACTTTAACAGCAACAATTAAACTACAGTGAGTGCGGTAAGACCAACTAAATCTTGACGACAAGAAAAATGTACACAGGCCCACCTCAAATTAGTGTTTGAGGCTATAAGTAAAGGGATGTCTATCTGTGTGTATTCCAGCATAAGGAAGGCACGTTTGCCTGAAGACAAATAGTCCTTTGACCTCGAAATGAACCAGCAGCCCCTGGTGAGTGATAACTCATGACCTGGTCGACTGGTAGGCTATCCATCTCTCACACTGCAAAGGATGAATGCAATGATGAACGCGCTCACTTGCTGCCATTTAGATAGCCCTGAAGTCACAGCTGTGACAAACTACCCAGACTGAGCGAACCTTGTTTACTCTGTCAGCCAGTTCAACAGCAGGATGGCACTGTACAAACTCAAACAGTGCCACAGGGAGCCAGCGCTAACTGAGGGTCACCTAAGAATATGTTTCAGTGATGCTGCTAACACTTTTCTATTTAATTTTATTTAAATAGCGGCAATTCACAACACGTCTTCTCAAAGCACTTTACAAGTCAAATTAAATCAAATCATACAGATAGATTGGGTAAAAAGTTTCCTATCTAAGGAAACCCAGCAGATTGCATCAAGTCTTGACAAGCAGCATTCACTCCTCCTGAAAGAACGTAGAGCCACAGTGGACAGTCGTCTGCATTGTGGATGGCTTTGCAGCAATCCCTCCTACTGAGCATGCATATAGCGACAGTGGAGAGGAAAACTCCCCTTTAACAGGGAGGAAAACTTCCAGCAGAACCAGGCTCAGTGTAAATGACTATCTGCCTCGACCAACCACCAACTTTTACCCCATACATACCAGTGTATAAAGCATACACAGGTCAGAAGCTATGTGCAGAATTAGGAAATCATGAGCAACACGTACAGTTCATTATGTGCTCTGGCGTCTCTGCATTTGGGGCCAGTGGGGCCAGACCCCACCAGATGTTGCTGTGGAGCTCTATGTTCGCAATAGTCAGTGGGACATGATCGTTCTTTATAGAGCGATATTGTAAAAAAGACCAATTCCATTACCAATAAAATTCTGTAAGAAACATTTGCGTCTATGTATCTAAGTCTGCCAAAATACTGACAAGCTTAGTAGCTAAATCCTCTTGAGGCGCCTTGATATTGGGGCCGGTCCACCAACGTTTGTTTAAATAATGGACATCTGAAATCGCAGATTTCGCAATGCCCAACACGCCCAACGCCCAACCCCATAGCTGTCTACTTAGACAGCTATGGGGCACAAATCCTACAGCTCCTAGCTCTGATCGTCCAATCAAAATACTGGACACATGCACATGTTGCATATGCTACGTTTACATTCTGCCAGATTATGTGCGACCATCTAGGCAAGGCACATTTATTTGTACAGCACATTTCAGCACAAGGACAATGCAAAGTGTTTTACATGATTAAAACATTGGAAAATAAAAACAGAATAAAAGCACGTAAAAACAGTTGCAATAAAATGTAGGAAAATGGAAACAAAATAAAACATAGGAAAATGGAAACTAAAAGCAAATATTAATCTAGTGTTGGTTGTCCTTGCTAGCTCATTGAATGACTGATGTAAATCTTTTCTGTTCAATAAATTAACAATATGATTGAGCCTTTTTGTTTTTAATTTATGTATAAAACTTATATAAAATGTTTTTTCTATTGTGTTGGTATATGCAAATGTATCTGTTTGATTTAACACTGATCAAAGTCAGGTGGTATGCATCACAAAAAAATTAATTGCTGCTAATATGTGTTGAGTTTATGTGCCCCACTTAACTTATGATGCCAGAGACGCCACTGATTATGTGTAATGTGAACTTTAATGTGAACCGGAGTAGCCAAAGAGAAATTTTGCCGCGGTGACAAATAGAATATTCTTGATTCTTGACTTGTCTGGTTCACTAAGGCTTCGTGCAAGTGAGCGAGAGCAAGACTTTCAACAGGTACCAGGAAGGCTTACGGAGGACAACATTTGATACTGGTGTGTCTTCTTGTGCAATAGTTCTTCGAGAGAAATCGGAATCAGCCAAAGTTGGTTTTGGCAGGTCATACTGATTCAAATGCCACAGATTTCATAATCTCAGAAGAATAAGGCAAAATGCTCTCAAACTAAAAAATTTTTTTTTTTACATTTTTTTTATTTATTTAACTATTTCAAAATACTTAATTAATCCCAAAGTAAAACTAAATGCTGGTGTAATTGGTGTAATTTTATAGGGGAAAGCGTTTCTTCAACAAGTTGCTGTAAAATCATCTAAAGAGTACGAGTGTTTCCATGTTCTCTCATTGTTATATTTGTGCTCTTTTAGCACTTTGTTTACCACCTCACTGTTTTGAGTCTTAGCTGTGGGTGACTGTGAGGAGAAATTTTGCTGAAACAGTTTCCAAAAAGAATGGAGCACCTGCTGCCTAGAGAGGTCGCCACACTCACCTGCTGCCACTTTTCTGTGGTTGTCTCAGTTTAGCAACACAGTGTGTACATGCAGGCATGTCCCTGCACCAGTTTCAGCACCCCATGCTCAGTTTTTCTGCCCCACAGACACACACACACACACACACACACACACACACACACACACACACACGCACACACGCACGCACGCACGCACGCACACACACACACACACACATGCACGCATGCACACACGCACGCACACACACACACACACAAGCACCCTCTTATCCCACTGATGGTCCATTCAAATTAAAATGAACTTCCATCACGCTAATAGGTGGAGTGGAGAACAAAGCCCGGGCTCTCCGCAGTCAGCAGGACGAGCAGGAGGATTATCTCTGCAATCGTCAGAGCTATTATCATTAAACCATGTTGCCACTCTCCTGCTCTGCAGCAAACCAACAGGGCATGCTAGGTTTTCTGCAGTAAAACTTTAAATTAGCCTGGCCGATGTCTCACAACCATGCCTCACAACCATATCTGAAAAGGTGCAGCACATGATTAGTTTAATTTTCTGTTTTTTTTTCTGGTATATTTTATTGTTAAAAACATTATGTAAATGTGACTGGATCTCACGTTGCTTGAAGAAACAACACATAATTTTCTGATCAGTATAAGCAAAATTTTATTGGAGATTTATTTTGTCCCAATTAGGCAAAAGGCTACTTTCAGGTACGAGTGTCTGCAACATATGCATTATCAGCCAAATCATTTGGCTGATAAATAACTTATGATACGCCATTTCTACTTTCAGAATTTCTGTTTTAAATCTACCAAAATAAAATTACTATACCAGTTTTACTTGTTAAATTCTATTTTTTGGAGGCTAAAATTTGTTTTCATCTCACAAAAATCATGAGTTCAAAACCAGTAATTTAAACAGAAAACAGTCATGATAAATGAGAATAGTTAAGTGGAAAGGATGACACTTGAGGTGACATTACAATTTGATGGAGTATGAGACAATAGCAAATAGTTCAAAGGCTTCTTTAACCTTTATTGTTGACTATGTAATTAAAGACAGAGGACTATGGAGAGAGGCTTAGTGACATGCAGCATAATGGCCATCTGCCAGATTCATTTGCAACAGGGACTTTATCCTATGTAGGTAGGCTGACATTTTAAGTTAGGTGTTAGGGTTAGGAGAAAACATATTAAAATGACACCTTTCTAGGCAAACTATCCTCAGGTAAAATGGAAGAATATATGTCATGACCTGATTGCCACATAGCCATGGGCTATCTACCACTATGAAAGTACACCAAGGTTTTAAAAGTGGTTAGATTTTCTGTCATAACGTTCCGATTTACGTTACGTCATTTTAATTTACAGTCAGAGAAAGGGCCGGAGTAAATGGAGTTTTCTCCATCTTTATGGGGCATAGAACAATGCACCATGCCTCTCTGAGCCTTCTGCTGCCCACTGCCAAGCAGTGAGCTGAAAGACTGCTATGGAGTTTTCCTTATAGAACAGATCCACCTGGCTGTTTGGATATGCGGTCCGTTCACAGACAATTTACAGTCACAATGTGGAAATACACAGCACTTTTATTAAAGGAGCCATAGGCGAAATTTCCCCAGTAGGTGGCCTGTTGAGCACTGCCTGTAGACCAAAACGAGATGTGTGAGAAGCCGCAACACTCTACCTCCACTCCCCCTTTCCCCTCCTCTTCTCACCTTGTCAGCTTGTACGTGCGTATTTGCAAGGATAAATACACAGCAAAACAGTATCACCTTTTGGAAGAACATGTCCAGTGAAGAAGTTAGTAACTCATAACTTTATAATGCTGTTATGAAGAGAATGATTTCATTTTGCTCCTATGCTACACTGTTCTGATGGTGGCATTTAATGGTTAGGGAGGGACTGAGCCCTGAGCGGCAGCTGTTCACATGGACGTACGTGCACGCACCGCCGGCCCGGCTCTGTAAACCAGAGACTGGAGAACAACACAGAGAGACGTTGTGTGCTCCATCTAAAAAGATACCTTTAGTTCTTCACATGACTATTCTTTAGTTCTTTCTATCTAAAATAATGGCATTTAGCTTATTGTCACTTTAAGCGAACACTTTACATCATAGTAGTTAAATAATGTTGTGTCTTTTTCTTTTAAATACATGTGTTAATAATCTGAAATAGCTGCAATTTTTCTCAAAGTTGTTGTACCGTGAGAACCTTAATACCAGCACATACTTATTGTAACAATTTATTACTGCCTCAGAACAAATGAAAGTAGGGTACATATTTAATGATTCAGAATTAAATAGTATCCCCCTTTCATTTCTCTTCCTTAACGAAATTACCACCCAATACCAGTACACCTGCTGAGAAATACCAGAAAGATTCAAAACTATAAAAGACAATCAACGCATGCCTACAGATCCTCTAACTAACTAACTTCTAGTTTCAGTCTATTTCACTATCATTCTGATCTGTGTTGGCAGGCATAGTTGGATATTTTAAATGTAATCTTTCAAGAAATGTAATCTTTAACTTTATCTAAATGACTCATTAGAACAATCTTACCATTGAAGTAAAATTAAAGTTCACATCCATGTTAGCTGGCAGTGATCAGCAGAGCGAGAGAAAGCTGAATAACAGAAACACAACAAACATCGACGCAGCCCAGAAAGTAGATGGACTGTATAGGATTTTCTTTTCTTTTTTTCACAACAGCTACCTTGGGTCTAAATATGGAATGGCAGCTATGTAGGTCCATCTGTTCTAGCATCTCAGGGACACTTCCAGCCTCAAGATATCCTGTTTTTGTCCTTTATGCAAGGCAACATTCGTAGCCCCTCTGGTTCTACACACCCTTCACCCTTTACTAACAGTTACAGCCCTGGAGCTCCACTGACTGCGAGGGGCGAGGATGAAATTCTCCGTTATGACACAGCCCATCCAGGCAGACCCATGCCAAAGCAGTGCGCGCGTGTTCAAACAATTCAGCTGAATCCGCCTGGATGTATACTCAGGCCTTATCTAGGGGAAGCCAAATACACTCTGAGCTATCGGAGGCAATGGATGGCTGATTGGAACTCTTAGTTTTTCGGGTAAATGCAAACACATCTACTACGCTCCAGCACTTCAAGCTGTACAAATCAAAATCACGGCAGCAGGGAGAAAAACAAACAACACGGTGCCTGACTGAGGACAAAGTTGGAAAACAGGACCTCACATATCGCAAGGATCAGCCCAGAGGTAAATAAAAACTCCAAACTTGACCCCTGCCAGCAAACGCATGTGCTGATCCGCACAGTTAATGCAGTCAAAGATTTTATTTTTCCTTTTTCATAAATCTTTTCATAGACTTGGGAGATTATTCTGTTGGCCTCTCCAAGACGAAGACGAAAAGGATGATAGAAATGATGGACGAGAGAGCGATTTACAGTGGGATGAGGAGGGGGAGTGGGGGGTTATGCTGGTGTTAGGGCAGAATAACGAGGCCAGAGTTTACATTTGTCCACTCGTCAAGACGCGCTAATCTGTCATTAAGCAAATCTATCAGCCAGTTCTTGAATGAACTTAATGCAATTTCTGCCTCACCACAATCAGCCACAATTGGATGTCCATGCAGAGAGTGAATCAACGTGAGAATATGCTTGAAACCTCCAGTAAGACAAGGTGAAATTAAAAGTAATTTTGCAAGGTGAAATTTGTTTGTAATTATGGCTTCTGGAAGTCATGCACTGAAAAATAAAACCTAAATTGTAAAAGAGCTTGCTGTTTAAATATAGCCTTGTGTTAGGTAAAAGTCTGTCAGTTTATATGTTCTTTTCATACATTTCACACGTACTTCCAGAACGCTTAAACTGCATCTAATGTATCTCAGCGATATCTCCATATGGACACGGGCCGGTTACAAGTGTGAAGGCACACCAAGGTTTTCCACAGTTGCAGCTGTAGCTTTAGTCTTATACTGGTCCAGCTTCCTAAGACACAGTGACGGAATGACTAGACTGTTCTTCTGCCATACGGAGCACAGAAAAGGATAGTAATGCCCCTCCCACACATGTTGCCAGTTAGCTGGCTGATAAATGGTCCCTACATTTTTTCCTCCCAAGAAAAAAATACCTGACTGGGATGATTTCTGAAAGTTATGTGAACGTTATAGCCTCAGTATGGATAAAACGGTACACCAGCTCATGATGCAAGACGGCACAAAATTGGGTTCACAAAAACAACTGCAATATTCTTGGTGAAGCTAGCGGTCACCTGGAATTGGTGTTTCACAAATAGAGTACAGCAGGGTTGTTCAAAGCAATTAGCGGCCCCTGGGCTGATTTTGTAAGGCCCCTAACTGCAATTTAAGGATTATACAAATTTGATCAAGCACAGGTGTTTGATGCAGATGTAGACACTTTATTTTTAATTGGGGCAAAATTATTATGAACGACTTAAAATCTTCAAAGTCGCTTCTGTCCAGTGACGTTTACACAAAGGCAGACTTTGAAGCACCCAAACTTGCTTTTAATTAATGGATTAAATTTGGCTGTTGTTGAGGAAAATATCTTAGTTGTTATATTAATCAGGCAGTTGTATGGAGAATAACAGACAAACCCCCCCAGGCTTAAGGTATGTCTCTCCTCTGTTGCTGGGTAAGGTAAACATTACATGAGTTTTATGGCAGAGGGGTTGGTCAGTTGGCTTGACCCTTTTGCAGGGAAGAAGAGTCCCTTTGTTCGAACAGATAGACCCAAATTTGACACCACCCCTCCTCCTGAAGAGATGGAAGGGGAGTCAGCCTTTTAAAGAGATGTTCAAATTTGTGAAAATTCAGACAGAACTTTTTGCATCGCCAGGATGTCAGCTTGTAATGAATACTTCAGAATGGTAATGTAAAACTCTGTCTCCTTGGAATTTCAATGAATTAAATATGCATATTACAATGTTTACCTCTGATCAATGCTTTTCTCATTTATTGTCAAATCTTAAACCGGGGTAATAAATAGGGCCTTCAGAGCTAAGCAGGATTAGGCCAGTACTATTAAATTAACACTATATCCAGACAATGCTCAAAGACGGAGTGACCCCCGAAAATTGTTTTTATTGATAAAAATAGACATTAAAAAAATCTGTAGTCCCCCAGACAAATTGGATCCCTTTCTTTAAATGACGCAATTTTAAGTTTTGGATCTGCCATAATTTACATAGCCTTTTACTATACAAAAATGTATGACTGCTTTTATTTTTTTCGATTAAAATATTTCATGCTTAGTTTAATGTAAAGCAGGTAAAATAAAAGTCATAAAATATTTTTGGTGGATTTTAATTTTTGTATATTAGTTACCGATGTGGCAAGTGAATTTCTCCTTTGTGAGATCAATAAAGCCTATCTTATCTTATCTTATCTTATCTTATCTTCTCTTATCTTATCTTATCTTATCTTATCTTATCTTATCTTATCTTATATGTTTTCGAAGTGTGAAAACTTTTGACCTCATGGTTTTGGCCCAAGTGCTAAACGGTTTAGACACTCTTAGAGTAAAGGTTTCACAAATCACTTCTCATTATGCCTTTGAAGAACAAGGTCCTTTTGATGACTTGTAATCTTTCTTCAAATAAGCTAATAACAGGAATTGACCATAAAATTACATAGGATACACGTCACATTGAAGCTGAAAAATAAATTGAAATGATTTCACATGGTATCATTTGCCATCACAAAAAAAAGCTGACATTTCAACAGGGAGTACATAAGTACGTGATTTTCAGATCCACTGTAAAGCAGCTTAAGACCACTCTCTTTAGCCCTCCGGGGAGGAAAAACATGCTGAACAGCTGAAAAGAACAGCTAATTAGTCTTCTCCCCTCATTCACATTAATAATCCAGCAAAGATGGACAGCGGTGATTATTGTGATTGAGTGTCTTCCTCTGCCCAAGTTGCGTAAATGAAGGTTAAAACAAGTTTTTTAGACAAATGGACCCTGCAGCAGTATGTCTCCACGTGCCTGCCTGGAAACCAAAAGTGTAGGATTTTCCAGAGCCTCTAGGGAGAGCCCTCTGGAGGGGCCCTCTTGTAAAACACTCCTTCTTATTAATGGAAATGAATGCTGTTAGCACCCTACACCTTCACCGCGCTCTCCACCCCACCCTGCAGTAAGACGTGTCTATTCTCAACCAAAGTCCCCTTCATTAATGTTATCTCTAATAGGCACAGAGTCTGATGGCGAGAGGAGGGACGGTGAGCGTCTAAGCTGCTTCATCCAATTTCATTACTCCATATGAGGCGACGTGTCAGTGCTAACTTTGCAATGTCAGCACAACTCTTGTGCTGTGCTCTGGCTGAAGCATGATGTAAGTTTAAACGTTTAAGTCAGGTGGAGTCCACAGCTCATCAGATGCTGATCACGGGGTTGGGATTTTTCATTTCCAAACCATTCTCAAATGGCAGCCTAATTCCTGGCTAAATCGCTGTTTGTGAGACAACAGAAAGCCTGCTTTTCGGTGCCCAAATTCAAACACCTTCTTTGGCTATTTGTGGCTTATGAAATATATCCCAGTAGCAGCTACCGTGCTGTGACTATGTCCAAGTAAGCCAGGAGACAACAATAGCATTGTGCAAGCTGCTAAAGTGGGAGAGGAAGAGGAAGGATGTTGGAATAGCAGTTAAAGAGAGGTAGAAAGATAGGAAAGGGTTGAAGAAACGGTGAAACCGCCGACCATCAAATGATCTGGCCTCTCTCCAGGCATGATGACTCAGGGATGATGGCACAGTTAGAGCTAATTAGGATCATAAACGGGAGGAACGTTTTGCCACTGTGATGTGTGGGGCATTTGCCTGCTGTTGGCAGGTCTTCGCGTTAGATACAAGAGCTTTTCTAGATTTAAAGCATTAAATTAAAAAATCAGCTGCCCTGAATCAACAGTTATCCTCAAAAGTTAAAACTACTTTTTATTTGACTGGATCAGCTTTTCTTTTGTTCTTTGTATTCCTCTGTTTTCAAATAATATTATTTCTGTTATTTTAGAGTTTTACCTCTTAAAATAGATAGGTAGATCCTAGTAGAGGTTGCAGGTATGTACACCGTTTAATACAACCACAACATTCAGGGTTTGAGTTGTTCGGCACTCTTGAAAATGTATGAATAAGCCAGCTCTTGATGCATATATCCATTAAAAGCACCTATCAAGTTTCAATTTCAAATTCTACCTGAAAAAATGGCTCCTATATTATTATCAATTAATTTAAGCCTCTTTCAAGTCCCTCTGTGGTGTTGTAGCAGGCCATGTCTGTCTTTAAACGGGGGACCTAGGTTTGAATCCTGGTTGCCTTAGGAAGGGCAACCGGCATAAATCTCTGTCATTGCAATTTGCACACAAACTTGGCAATCTGTAGAAATTTAAACTGCTGTGACACTAATACCCATGTTGGAGTATTAAGAAACTTGCGTGAAACAAGTCTATACATGAGGAAATGAAGAATGTGGATAGCACAGTCCTCTAAGTAAGGACACACTTATGTTACTTTTATCGTGACATCACCATTTAATTCCAGAATTTTTGATATTCCATATTTAAAGAATAAACTGACCATGTGTTTATGGAATTTTAAGGTCTTGTGAGCACCCCCAGGCAATCAGATATTTATTACTTTAGTTAACCCGGAAAGTTTCAAGCATCCGGCACCCTGAGATGAGTGAAATTCAGAGAATTTGTATAGTGTTACATGAGCTATAGTATTTTCAATTTTCAATCAATCAAGCAATCAATTAATCAATCATTTATTTGTATAGCCTTTCCACTTACACAAAAATGGTGACCAAATTGATTAACAAAATCAATATATAACAACAAAAACAAATAGGGAGTCAAAAGAAAACATAAAAACAAGGTGGATGAAGCAATAGGAATGCAGATACAACAAAAAGTGCCAACAGAGTTTGAAGTTTTTTAAGCCTTACTGAATAAAAAAAGTATTGAGCTTGAGGCTAAGGTCAGTTAGAGATCGAAGATCTAGTGGTTGTTGATACCAGAGTCGAGGTGCGGCCACAGAAAAAGCTTGTTCACCCTGATGTTTTAACTTTGTGAAACCATGAGTAAATGTTGCTTGTCTGACTTATAGGACCTGGTGCAAATAGAAAAGCTCAATAACTTGGATAAATAGGAGAGCAATGCCTTTAAAGGATTTAAAAATAAATATAACATGTTTAAAATCTACCCTACAATGAACGGGAAGCCAATGTAGTGGAGATAAAACAGGTGTAATGTGCTCCTGTCTGGAAGTGGAACTGTCTAGGGAGTGTCACTGTCGCTACATGCATGCTTGCTATGAGAGACGGCTACTAAGTCAACAACAATACAGACAACTGCCCACTGTGGCTACACACTCTTTCAGGAGGAGTGCATGCTGCTTGTCAATGACTCGATGCAATCCGCTGGGTTTCCTGAGATAGAAACCTTTTGACCAGTCTGTCTGTATGATTTGATTGAATTGACTTTGTAAAGTGACTTGAGATGACATGTGTTAACTAAAGGGTGACTGGGGGACACCTACATAGAGGGCATCACTATGGTCGCTTCTGGAACTGATAAAATCATGAACAGCCTTGGGACCTTTGTTGCCTTTTTTAATAAAAAAAAAAACGGTTCTAGCGTAGCCACTGTATGATTTTAGGGATGCAATCAGAGACAATGTTTTTGGAACCTTGTGGCACTCCAAACAAAAGAGGCTGTAGAGGAAAAGCCATTGAGCATGGCCGAAAAGATTCCAGTCATGCTCAATGGGCAATATATATATATATATATATATATATATATATATATATATATATATATATATAGATAGATAGATAGATAGATAGATAGATAGATAGATAGATAGATAGATAGATAGATAGATAGATAGATAGAGGAGAGAGAGAGAGAGAGAGAGAGAGAGAGAGAGAGAGAGATTTCAATGGTGTTTGCACCACCTGTCTACATGGAAACAATAGACGGTTTTTAAAAAGGTAATCAAAGCAGAGATCTTTTTGGACAGACTTAGCTTTGACGTATCAATTTATTTTTGAATCTTGTAACCTTGTGCAATACACTAGAAAAAAATCAAAGATGGCGCAGCTTTAACACTGTTGATACTGTTTAACACTTGGACGCATCAGCTGTTGAAAAAGTTAATGGCATAAAGAAAAGCAGAGTGAAACATACTCAAAGCCTCACCCCAGAGGATGTTTTGGATCATCTTCTTCTGCATTTTATTCTGTCTTTAATTGTGATCCTGCTGCCACCTATCGGCCCTACATGGGCATTTTTGCTGCTGTTTCATGTGGCTGAGGACTCTTTTCCACATGGAGATGAAATGCAAAACAAGTTTGCACTTCTTCTTATCCCTTTTCAAATATGTAAATTAAATCTACCATTTCTGTTTCCATGCTGCTTTGTTCCTTTAATTAGCTTTTTTTACTTCATGGTGCAATGTTATTGGATAATTGTTTAATTTAAAAGTTATCTATATGTTTAAAATAAACAAATGTGAATGAATACTTTTAAAATCGGGGATTAGTGTACTTACCCCTAAAAATTCTGACTTCTCCGCAAGGTATGGAAGGGACATATCCATATGTATGAAAATGAGATCCTTAATAACTCCAAGGGAGGAATAACAGACATTTTCTTTTTGCCTGATGTCTCTGAAACAACTTATTGTAAAAAATAAATAAAATAAAAGTATATCAATTTTAGTAAATCTCGTAGATGTTATTTTTACTCAAGATTATCATACGATAAGAATTTATAATGGACCCTTACTTGCCTGTACAAGCAATCAATTAAAAACTAGCTGCATTTTTAAAAAAGGCCTTAAAAGGAACTATATAAAGACAGTAAAATAATAAATATTTAGACCTGCTGATTTAACATGGAATTACTGTTTGTTGATCAATATACCACAACCTTTACTTTACAAAAGGCTTTTTTTCAAGCTGCTCTGGTGTGTGCACTGAGAAGGTTCCACTGTTTCCAGCAGCGTCAACCTGCTGCGTTGCTCGCATCTGACACCACCTCAGAATCACCTGACAATTGCTCCCAGGCAGTTTTACTCCATCTTTTACATTGTAGGCCTCTACTCGTTGCTTTGTCTAGTGGACTGCAGACGCACAAAAACTGACAGGAAGTGATAATGCCTTTGACTTGGTGTGCTTTGTCTGTGTTTACAAAGACTGGCAGCTCCCTCCTGGTGGCTGCACACCCATACGTACCGTACACAAATACTCAGGGGTGGTACACACTCAGAGACGCGAGCAAATTACCATACGGAGGCAGCATCTGACACACTCCAGAGCATCATTTTCCATCACAAGAACGTACATATTACCGCCGCGGCACTCTCAAACGTCTTCCCTAAAGTAGTCATTGTTTTTGAAAGCTGTTGTGGACAGATTGATGGAGCGTAACACATGACTAACTCAATTTAACTGTTTGTGTTTAGTCGTCATGGCAACAAGCGCAACAAGTCATTTGCAGTGTGTGTAATACCGTTATCATTCCAACTGTGGGAGTCATGAAACAACAGACTAATTAACTTAAGTGTCACCTTCTGATTTTTTTTTAATCTGCATCTGTTCTGTTGATACTTCTGTTTTATTCTTAGCAAACGTGACCAAGGCGGCCCACTAGGAGTCCAAAAGTTGCATTAATGAGTCATTTTCTCCTGAAGTTTATTTGCTGCTCCTGAACTTTAAGTGCAATTTTTCACCGCCAAGCTCCAAAAAGCCAGAAGGGAGTATTACAAGATAATTATTATGCAAATGCACCAAAGTTGTGCAATTCCTTTTCTTTGGTCATTTTATCTGCTGTTCTCATGAGACCACGGTCAGGAGTACTAACCTCTTTTTTTTCCCACCCCCATCAGCTAAATGCACGGTCACTTGGAGGACGTGGCGTCCTAAGTAGACCGACCTCTCCGCTGCTATCCTTAATCAGGAAGCGCCTGTAAATTCACAAAGCCATGCGAGCACACACAGCGGAGCGCCGTGCCGGTTCCGCCGGCACGACCTTCATTAACCTCATAAATGCCAGCGGTGTTCCTGCTGCAGCTCCTAATGCCATTATCAACACCAGCACAAACAAATGTGACAGAAGTGTTTGAGGGGAGCTTCACATCTGCAAAGTATCTCTTCCCCACCGTCCTCTCACAGCACACGCTGTGACATTGGGGCGTCCCGACACGGAAGCAGCACTGCCCCACTTTCATCCCTGCTGCGATTGAACCTACATTTGTAAACCGGTTGTACGGGAAACCTGCACGAAGCTCTACATGCGTGCACCTTGATGCACTCTGCATGGGCCTATGCTAAGATTGTAATGCTGCTGTGTACATGTTTGCAGGGACTGTCAAAGCTGGTTTTACCCAGGAAAACTCAACAAGCGTCTGATTAAAAATAGCACTCGCTGCTCGAAAAACAAGGAATTTTCCACTTTTCTTAGTCGACTCTGATCCTTTTCCAGTGAGGCTTGGCAATGAGCATATTCCTCACTTTTGTATTTTCATTTATTCCTCACAGCTAGCTTTTTATTGCTGCTATCATTCAGCCTCCATGTGCTCATTGTGCTCAACATTACAAAGACTTGTGTTCTAAATTTGCATGTGTTTGTCACTGTGCTTTGTGCTATTGCTTAAAAATTGTTGTGGCTGTTACAGGATTTATATTGAAATATTGTTTTGCTTTTTTGTTTTTTTTCTCTCTCTTACAATTTGACAGATGATAGCAGGGAGGCAGACAGGAAAATGACTGGAGAAAAACAGGCTTGACGCTGAACGTATGTGCATGCAACTGGAATGGAACCGTCGCCGTTGCTTTGAGGTGGAAGATGTCAAACGAGACGTGAAAAATAGATTTGTCAAAAGTCTTTCTGCTAAAAAGAATTTAAGCCTCATTTGAATAATGTAAAAGGGCATCATCTAGAAGAAGTCAAAAGTAAACCTGCACTTTAAACTGAAGATTTGTTTTTCTTTTTAGGGCAGCATTGTCTCCCCTTTTCTTCTCTAATGTCTAGGTATGCGGCGGTGTGAGGTTCTCATGGTATGATCGTTTTTCATAAACATATTCTTTCAGGGTCGCTGGGGGCGGTTTGCCTATGTCCAACTGTAATAGGGCAACAGTTGGAGTACACCCTGGACAAAACAACAATCCATTATTTAAAACAGAAGGTGTGGTGGAGGCACAGGGGTAGAGCACGCAACCCACATCCAGAGGCCTCAGTCCTCGACGCGACCGTCTCAGGTTTGAGTCTCGGCCCCGTGGACCTTTGCTGCATGTCTGTCCCCTCTGTCTCTACCCCATTTCCTGTCAGCTAATTGTCAAATAAAGGCCACTAATGCCACAAAATAATTGTAGAAAACAAATAAGTGTATTTTTTGTGTTGTTAAAATTTGAAACACTAGATGTCATTATTACTTATTGCTCCTTTAACTAGTATAATTCTGATTATTGCCTGTTTAAATAATGTTGTTTTAATTTCATTAAAATAGAAATGCTGAATAAATACCCCAATCCATTTCGTGCTAGTTTTAAGTACTCATTCTGTCAAATAAAATTATACCTTTCACCGCTGATGCTCTTTATCTAACTGAGATTAGCTGGTTAAGAAGTCAGGCTATAAACTGAGATCGGGAGCTTGCACTCCGCAGCTTAATAGACACACCATGGAGCAAGTTGTGGTCACGACAGAACATTCTCTGGCATCAAATTAAAATAACTCTTGTTGCACTTTTAAAGATTAAAACCCTAACCTGGCCAAATATAACTGGCCAAAAGGTCATTCTTTTATTTATACAAAGTTATTTGGCTTTAAACATGTCTTGAATATTGAATATGCCTGCCACAATCCTAAAATATGCACATTTAAAATGCACTGTTCATGCTTTTTAGTTTGAAATAGATTTTAAAATCTCAGCATATCTTGATACCAGTAACTGGCCGATGCCTGCCGATGACAAGTGTACATTATAAAATCCAGGATATTAGTGGCAGGATGAAGCAAGCTTAAATTGTATACGCAGGTCGTTTTATTTCTAACTCCCATTTCCATGACAGCAAGAGCTTCTGAGAGCTGTCATGCTTCATCTTTAAAAAAAAGATAAAGGTTACTTTGATTATTCAGATGCAAAAAATAAAATAAAATAAACCCTGTTACTGGAAACAGTTCTTTAGACATGATAATAAATCTCTCACACCAAATATGGATCTGTGGATGTTAAAACCTGCTCTCCTGCCTGACCTCTGCCCTTGACTCGAGAACCCCTTTATCACAGCGCTAAAAGGGACAGTGATGAAACTGAACAGCCTGCAGTTCACGATCCCTTCTCCTTTTCTGGAAGTCACACAATAAGGGACCTGTCTTATTGAAGGGGTGGGGGGTGGGGGTGCTCCGATGTGGGAGGACCCCCATCATTCTGCATGACCTGACCCTCATCTTTTACATTCTGCCTCAGGGTCCTCCCCTACATTTAAAGCCCAAACTGGACTCCTCTGCCACCACCTCACTGCGAACGAGGGCGTAAACAGTAATTGGTACATATATTATGTTGCACTCGCTGTGTTTTTCAATTTTCCCCCTTGGCGCGCTTGATGACATGCTGATATACTGTACAGGGACTACATGCTGATAAGTGTGGCAATAAAAAGAATAAATAAAAAGGAATGTTGATACATAAATCTCTGTGGTACTCATTTTTGTGGATAAACAGGATGGACTGCCTTGTACGTGTGCCACAGTCAAAGCGTATGCAGATGATTGATGGCTATTAATCCACCGACAGCATTCATAGAAAAACGGACGGTGGCACATATGCTCAGATGTTCATGTACCTGATTTTCTTTGTGTTACCGGCATCCCTTCGGCGATGCTAGTGTGAATAAAAAAATAATGTAATTAATTAAGAGGCTGGTCAGACGCGGTCATAAAGAACACTAAACCAATGCAGAGAGAGGTCTGAGCAAAGGAATTGAGGGCTTGAGGATTTCTAGGAATTCCCAGCATGGACGGGATGGTGTCAAGCTGCCGAAAAAAAAAAAGATGGGACAAAATAAATCCCCAATCTTCACTCTGGGGTTATTTGTTTTGCACATAAAAAAATGAGCAACTTTTTTTTTTTCATTAAAGGGAAATTAATAGAAGCTGCAGAATGGATTCTGCCTGCAGCCTTTTGAATACACTCATAGGTTTTAGCGAGTCCATCTGCAAATAATCTGCAGCCTTTTCAAGAGATTAAGCCCTAAATGCCATGCGGTAATCCCTCTGTGACTTTGTTTTTGCCTTAAAATAATTGTGTGAAAATCTGAAGATCACAATCATTTGGCATTTCCGAGTAAAGATTTGACACAATGATGAAGGAAATGAAAAGAAAAAAGAATTTGGTCAGGCTTAACCATAAATTGTGCTGCAGTTTGAAGTGTGTGTGTGTATTTGTGTGTGTGTGTAATAATCTGTAGTTTTAAGAAACACATAGAACAGCAAGAAAACATCTAAATGTGGGCTCCAGCTCCGGCCACGGACACAGTTCATTTCCAGTCGGCCCCCTGAGCTGGTCCCTCTTAATGTCCCATGTTATCAGAGTGAATCAGCAACGCTGATAAATTAGCCCCCACCGCGCAAACGCACCCAGAAAGGCCCGTCAGCTAATGTGTGCGCCCGCGTTTGTGCGACACTCATATGCAATGCTTAATGTTGTGGAACCAATTCTATCGTTTCCATTATGTAAATACATTTGCCTCGGCACTATATTTTATGTATTGTCTCCCTTGTCTCAATTACTTGGGCTATTAAAAATCAAGAGGTTATGGAAATGAAGTTTGCGGTCGTCTGTTTTGCACTTTGATGACAAGCGAAAAGTGTTAATGGCAGCTCGCTCTGCGCTCAGTCGCAGTCGGATATGTCAACGCGTTCCGAGCTTCCGTCCATCGCTCCACCGTGTAGATGGGGCGGCACATCAGCATCTTCTAGCACAAACAGCACACGCAGTTTTCCTGTTATCATCACTGACATCGTAAAACTAAATACAACTAAATGTGCTGCAGCTGTTTTTACTTTAGATCACCTCCTCCTCGTCTTTTATTAGAGGTGCTCAAAGACAAAGAAACAGGCTAAAGGGACAATCATTTATCGTGATGCTAGAGCATAAATCTGGTTTTGACATCTTAATGGTAATTGCCAAAATGCTCTGGGAAATAACTTTCAATATGCTGTAGGATTGAAGCTTTTACTGATGCTTCTTTCTAAAATGTCATTCGGCTGTTTTTTTTAAGTGCAACATGAAATTAGAGTGAAATTACCCCAACAATCACAGATTGATTAGAACAACGGACGGCAAAGTGCGGTCAATTCTGCAAATAATGAAAGCATGGCGTCTCATGGTAAGAGGTGGTGAGGTACAAAAGCTTCAGTCTGAGGGGATTGAAATGATACTGTTTTTATTAGTTTTGCTTGTGTGCATTAGTCTATTTGATATAATATCATTGGCAAAGACGGCATAAAACTGCACGGGGGGATTTGTTTACCATAAACCCTCATCAGCATCCATTACAATGCTGGCTGCAGCGTTGGGAGGAAAAGTCAGTGAAATCAGCATGCTTTTCTGTTTCCATTACGGATCCAGCTGATTGTTTCACACTTTTTCTATTGCTTTTACTGTGTACAGACGGCTTCATTTGGGACTCCTTTAAATACACGGAAACTGTTTAGAAAAATGTAACTTATAGAATAAAACTAAATAATATTAAAACTAGATATAAAAAATTGGTTTTCCTTTTTGGAATGCAGGCCGGTGACAGATTCTCCTACGTGTGACTTTTTTACTGTTCAGCTTTAAGGCAGAGTGCCGGACTTATAAAAAGCCACGAGGAGAAATACATGTTATGGAAGAGACAGGAGAGCAAAGGGGCACCCATTAGGAAAATTATTAGGATTATCCCTGCAATCTTTCTGCGGGATCTAAATATAGTTCACACAAATGTCAACGTTTTCCCTTTTTAATGGATAGCAGTGTCACCACTGGGTATTAGATGTGAAAAAAAAGAGTTTAAAAATGATGCCAACCTAAAAGAAATCAACCAAACTACAGTCAAAACATTTAAAATTTTGTAATGAGGTTGTACAGAATTCTGTAACAAGGTGCATAAAGACAAATGTAACAAAAATAAAGCATTTTCCTTGGGAGTGTTTTTTCATCTCTTTAAATTTGAATTTTAGAGCTTGTATAAAAAAAGTAGTAATGATAATAAATGCAGTCCAAAGTCAACTTTAGAAGAGAGCGATTATATGCGCCGATGAAACAGCCAGAGCGCATCATTTTTGCTTGACTCACAACAAGGCGCCAACATTTGTTCGATCATCGGCGTTTGAACAGAAAAGCCACGTTTCGCCGCGGGCAGTTGTGGAGCAGCGGAGCGGAGCGCAGCGCAGCGCAGGAGCAAACGATGCGCCCCGTAGCCGCCACGGTGCGCGCGACCTCCCCTTCAATCGGAATGGGAAAACGGCAAGAACGACGGGCTGCCAAAGTTTTCGTACCTCTTCTCTTGGATCGCCTCCTCCTCCTCCGCTTCAGCTTGCACCTGACCTGGCCGCTCGGAGCGCCCGACGCGCGGCTGCTGTTCCCAAGCACGGATGCCATCAGCGCAGGAGCGGAGCGCAGGAGCAACTTGGAGCCGACTCTCCTTCGCACTTGTCTCGACAGCCTCTCCGAACAGCGCCGCGTCCTCTCTCCACCTTCTCCCTCCCTCTCTTTGTGTATATACAGATCAACGCTCTGTCTTTTTCTGTGTGAATATTATCACCGGGGAGGGTCTCGCTGTAGAAAGTCCAGCTCGTCACCAGCTCTAGGATGTAAACCTTTGCTGTCAGCGCAGCCTGGCAGCTCTCTGTCTGCTCCGCTCCTCTCCGCCCCTGCTGAAATTTTTTTGGCATCAGCCACTTTGGGCTCAATCATGCAGGACGCCTATCTATTTGCTGCCGAGATTTCTAATTAGGGTCCAATCGCGGCTGTTCGAGGGGGTGTGACATCAGCAGCGACACCCACCAACTCACACACCCCTTGTCCACCCACCGCGGGTGTCTTTTTTTTAAGCGGCTTTGACTCACTCTTAACACTTTATTCCTTCTGCTGTTCTCCTCCTTCCGACGCAGAGAGCCTCCAAGTTTGGTGATGTTTAGCGTCTCCTTTCTATAACTTCTCCCCTGTGTGCCACCCCGCAGAGGAAACTTTACTGCAGGGCGCAGAGACCAAGATGCTATTCTGGATGCAGATGAGAGAAAGAACAGAAAATTCTCCGTAGTCTTTTCTTTCTTTTTCTAATGTCTCTTCTTGTTGAAACAAGTCATGTCTGCTAAAGGATTTTGGATTTTCCTTCGGGATTGGAGTTTGGGAAATATATTCCCTGGCGGTCAAAAAGTCAGGAAACAAATATAATGTTTTTACCAATAAAAATCTTAAAAGTGTGGCATACACATATATTTATTCCACTTAAGCTACTCTGCAAAACCACCTTTAAATACAATAATAATGACTCCAAGTGTCTTGTGGTATGTCTCTGCCAGTTTAGAAACTAAAAGCATCCCCCACTCCATTAAAGAAATGGCTCAACCTCATGATTGCATGGAGGGCATCTTTAAACAGTCTTTCCACTGATTCTCTATCAAATTTTAGTTTGTGCTGAAGACAGGCGTCCCCCGAGCATGATGCTGCTACCTCTGGCCAGTTTGTTTTCCGCTACACCTGGTATGTAGTAAGAAAGGGTCAATTGTTTTCTCACCTGAGCAGAGAACTCTCTATTTGTTTGCTGTGTCCCCTGTATTGCTTGTGGCAAATTGCCAACTTCTTTATGGCTTTCCTTTTTCAATTTGACCATAAAGAGCCTGTTGATGAAAGGCAAGACAAACGCTTTTTTCTGTTCTCCCACCAAAGTCCTGCAACTCTGTAGCTCCTCCAAAGTTGCCATGAGTCTCTTAGTTTATTCTCTGATTAAGATGATTAATACTCTTCCTGCCCGCCCAATCAGTTCAGGTGGATAGCCATGTTTTGGTTGGATTGAAGCTATGGCATCCTCTTTCCGTTTCCTGCTAAGTGTTTCAGTAAAGCTCTATGGGAGGTTCAAAGCTACACACACAAACACACACACGCACACACGTACACACACACACACACACACACACACACACACACACACACACACACACACACAAAAAATATACATATATATATATATATATATAGTTGGTGTATATAGTTTGATTGTGTTCGTATTGGTCTGTAGTTTTAAGGTGTAACTTGACAAATGTGGACAGGTCCAGGGGCTAAGAATGTTTTTGCAAATCATCATAAAATAGGTTTCGGTAGAAACCTCTCTTAGCTTTGACACTCTTGTTAGAATTTTGCAGGTAACCTTCAGCAGCCTCACAAGGGGAGAAAAAAAACCTGTTGTGGACACAAAGTTTCAAGATTGTGACATTTTGGCATTTTTGTGCGAATGCACCGTGTCGAATCTTTCAGAAAGCATTTGTGTTTTCCGTTGCTGCCGGTTACTGTTCTGTTCCCCTGGCTTCTGCTGTTGAAGGTCAGGTTTGGTCTTTGAGGTGGGGGAGGCGCTATATGCTTCTGCC
Source organism: Fundulus diaphanus (assembly GCA_037039145.1). Classification (NCBI taxonomy): domain Eukaryota; kingdom Metazoa; phylum Chordata; class Actinopteri; order Cyprinodontiformes; family Fundulidae; genus Fundulus; species Fundulus diaphanus. The sequence continues at coordinate 35,258,236 of CM073137.1, forward strand.
GGGCATGTCATAATCTGTTGGACTTTGAGTTTAGTTTGGTTCCATTGGAGCGTCCTGTGTCTCAGTTTATGCAGTGTTTAAGGTTACTAGTGTTGCTTTTACATCAGTGCTCCAGTTTCCTGTTCTTCTACAGCTATTGTCCCTTCTGCTTATTTACTCACCTGTGCTACATCCAGTAATCACTGCCCCCAGTATAAATGTTCCCTGGTTCTATTTCTCCATGTCAGATCCTCTGTTGTCCTCATCTTGCTTTTGCCGGTTCATTCTGATCATTGAGGAGTGTATTTTCTCCCTATCCACCTGCCATCCTCATCTTTGCATATTAGTCACAAACAGCAAACATCAGAACATAACAAAGCACATGCAGATACTGAAGTTCAGGCAAACTTGTGGAACTCGTTTGTGTCTGTGTGACAAAGAAACTATGATTTTCACAGCATGATTTAAAAACTGTCTTGTTTTCTGGGGAGCATTACCGTAAGCAGACAAAGGGCATGGATTTACATGCCTGTGGCCTGATAAGATAGCTTTATTTGGTTCAGATGGTGTCAATTCAGAATAAGAATCAGAGATACTTTAATAATCCCAGAGGGAAATTACTTTCGTTACACGCTCCAGATATGCAGATATACAAACATTTTTATATATGTATACAACATTCCACACAAAAATAATATAAATATATACATGTATCTCTCTCTCTCTCTCTCTCTCTCTCTCTCTCTCTCTCTCTCTCTCTCTCTCTCTCTCTCTCTCTCTCTCTCTCTCTATATATATATATATATATATATATATATATATATATATATATATATATATATATATATATATAATTATAGATCCAAAATAAAGTGATAGTGACATTGTGCAAAGGATGAATAAATGTCAATTACAGAGGGGGGGTGTCTGAATTACTGAGGGAGGCGTTTAAGAGATTGATGACCACAGGCAGGAATGATTTGAATTGTGTAGCTGCAACCAGGTGAGGACTACCAAGACAATTGTGTCTTGCCTACCATCAAGTATGGTGTTGGGAGTATCATGGCACAATTTTGGACGTGCCACAGTGCCATATCTTCAGTGTTGTCCCATGAAAAGCTACAGTATACTAAAGTAATTACAGAACTGTGAGGGGCGTACTTACTTTTGTGAGATACTGTAATTGTGTATTGTTTTCTGACAACTTTGTGTTACACTTTGTTCTTATTCCCATTTGTCAGTTGGCTCTTCTAAAGTATGGCTGGTTATGACCCCTGATCATATCAAAATAACACCAAGGGACGTTCTGCTACTATATATCGGCGTCACAATATATGCGTTCGCTCCCTGTAGAATATGAGTAGATTATAACAAAATGACCTGAGATCCTCTGTTTTCCAAGTGGTTCCAAAACATCCCTCTGTCGGGTACAAGATGAAGCGCAATCGGAAAGAAAAGAATGAAGAAAAACAAGAAAGACAACTGAAAGTAAAAGTAAAGAGAGTAGGATTTCAATTAACAAGATACAGTGAATTAAAAGTGCATCATTATAAAACATGCCTGTACACCATGGTTGGGTAATTACACTGAAATTAGAATTGTTTTATTTCTATGTTTAAGTTGTCCAGACTGCAGTTTATCATGTCTAATTCAAAATCTGAAATGTTTAGACTGCTCAAAGAAAAACTTACATCCAGAGGACGTTTAAACCACAGGTCCAAGGTGTGTGGGGTCTTAGTTCCGTTTGGCACCGGAAACAAATGTGAAATTACATATTAAACAGTTATTTGCAGAGTGGGCTTCACTGGGGCAGCGCTTGCCCGGGGTGCCATTCACTATGCACCGTGACCACTTCCTTTATCTTAATACCATTCCAATTCTTACATTTGCATGATGAAAAAAAAAAACATATTTGCTCCAAAAGCATGACACGTTTGCTGAAGTCAGGTTAAAATGTAACTTTGAGGCCCCTGCTGCTCAGTGGGGAAAAAAAAACGTTCTCTCAGTATGAGGGAAACAAAGGCAGAAAGGATGGTGGGAAAGGGTTGGCTGGGCGGCCCGCCAGGCTGCAGCGTGCCCTCAGGACACCTGCAAATATCCATGTAAATTGCAGTTTAGGACAAATCAATATAAGTGACAAGTTGCCAATGCCACTATCAGGGCTGTAATGAAGGTATGGGGGAGGGCATTCATAGATAACAATGAATGGGTGAAGTGGTTTGGAGGAACAGGTTAGGGAGACACAAACACACTGACGTTGGAAGGTCACTGTAAATAGATTGTTGACATCTCCCAGCAGAAGAATTGAATCTATCCCAGTTTATCCTTGTCATCATCTGCTACATGTATGTATATCTGCAGGGGGCCGCTTGTTTACACTGTAAAACCATCAGGTGCCGTTACTGTTACACCTTCTGTGCCCTCCAAAAACAATGCCGCAAAGTTTGTTATATGAACCACCGCCGGTACTATTTTTTTGTCTTTTTAAATGGTCCAAATTGTACTGAAAATATATTTTCTGAAGTTCATAACAAGCTTACCAGAAGCACGATTAAGAGAAAAATCCAGCTGGCATTGAATATGTTAAGCCAAGGAGAACAGAACAAAGTCCAGACTTAACTCTCTAAGTTGTGACGTCGATAGTTTTTTGGGGGCCTGAGGATGTTAAATATTAAACAAAATACACTTACAAAGAGAAAGACTGCCCCCTACTTTGGGCTGAATAGGAACAATAGCTGCTACTACTGGCCTTTATTAACAATAATCAGACAACGTAATGAGCAGATAGAGGGGTGGGGGGTGTGGGGGGGGGGGGGGGGGGGTGTGGGGTTGGTCCCAAGAGAGAATTATACGGCATAAAGAGGTCCTCACTTTACTATTAAAATGAGCTAAAAAGGTTCTTGCTCAGCTGCAAGTACGAGATACTTGTACATTTACACTTATTCATATGCATATACTTAAATTATAAAATTCAATACACTGAACACCTATTTTTAACAACTTAATTTGACATTTATGACGCCATAAAACAGAAACAAAGTAGACTTCCAGTGCCTGCCCTATAAACCTTAAACTACAATTTAAGGTAGGGTATCATTAGAAAAAGATAAAAAGCATAAGGAATAGAGTTAAAGACTAATGTAGATGTTGATAAAAGTTTTGTAAACTACACAAGCAGAACAGAGTGGGGTGTTGGTATAGGCTGCAGAAGAAGGAGCTCACCCAGGGAACCACTCATCCAAGAACCCCAGTTGTACCCTAGAAAGTTTGGAGAGCTGCTGATAAATCGGCAGTGGGCTAGTGAAAAGTAAAATAAGGTCATCAAACCTGGCTGTGAAAACTCTTTTGAAAACAACTCTTTTTTTTCTTGTGTTTTCTTATTTAGTCAAACACTTGGCATTAGTTTGATGTCATATCTATGGATTAAAGAGTTAGATTGAAACTGTGATTACAGCAAACACGTGGCAACAGCTCCTCTTTTTTTCCCCCATCATCAAATCAGACACCTGCAATCTAAGATAAGGAGTTCAATCAGAACACCTCTCAAACGCGCACATTACCTACGCTCCTGATTTCGTTAAATATGTATTTATGGAATTAGTCCTGAAATGGAGAAATAAAAAGTTCTCTCTCTCTCTCTCTCTCTCTCTCTCTCTCTCTCTCTCTCTCTCTCTCTCTCTCTCTCTCTCTCTCTCTCTCTCCCCTTTCTCTTTTTGGTTGCATTCAAAATTACTAAAATAAATATTTTACCACACTGTCAGAGCTCAGGTAGAACAGTCTCCATGGTAATACATGTGTTGCTCTACCTAGCACGCTGTAATTAACAACTTGTTTTTTTTCTAAACCCACTGTTGAGAAACAGCATGTGTTAATATTCAACACAGAGCTTCAGCCTTGAAAGAAATAAGTCCTGCTTGGTCCCTGAGAGATATACAGTTAATAGGACAACTCTCTGTAAGGTTTAGGCCATAATTGGCATACAGTTACGACTGCAAACGTTGATGTATGTTACCTGCAGTTTAAATGATAAATCAACACAAAACTAATGCATAATTTTGCAATGGAACGGAAATGGAAGGGAAATATGCTCATTAAGGACTCTTTACTCTGAAACCCCCAAACAAAATCCAGGGCAATTAATTACCTTTAGAAGTCATCTGGTCAGTAAAGAAAATCCCACCGTAGACATGGCTGTGCACCTAAATTTATATGCCAGGTTAGGACAGCACTAATCAGAGGTCCAACAAGGACAGGAGTCTGCATTCTGTGGCTCTTTGGGTCTTCCTCTGTGGCCCCTTGATTGGTTGAAAATAATATAGAACCAAACAGGGATTTGTAATTGTAGGGATCACAAAAAAGCATAGCAGGGCCGTTTCTGATGCAATATCAGCTAAGAGACTCTACAGCTCAACTATTTTTAATTAGTGATTTTTTTAAAACTTGAATTTTCTTCATTATTCATAAATATGAAATTGTCTTGTAGTCTGTTGTTGTTTTGCACAAGCATAAAAGCGCAGTCACAGTGATGTACATTTTTTAAATTCTCCTACTCAGCTGCACATGCTACTTTAAATAAATGTACAGTAATTTTTTTCTTGTTTTGTAAGTTTTTCCTTCCTGTGTGGTATTTCGTTTCGTATTTGTTTTAATATTAGATTTACCTTATCCTTAATCTTCCCATTTTGTGGGAGAATAAGTTATATCTCTATTCTATTCCGTTTAATATCCACTCACTTGTCAAATTTGTTTATTTCTTTTTTGTCGGATCTTCATCACAGTGTGAAAATATATTGATTATATTAAAAAAAACATAAAAATAGATTTGAAAGGACATTAGTAAAATAATGTAATGTACAAATTCCTAACAGCACTTCAACATTTTGTCAGTTTGCTGTAGAAAGGTGTTCAGCAGCCAGATGGTTCTGTGTGTTATTTTACTTTCTACTAAAAGCAAAAAAATAGAAGTAGATTGTAGTTTAAGTGACACCTTTGATGTTGTCGGCACATACCTCATGTAATAAGTTTTTTTTCAACGGGTAGTTGCAGAACTTAGAAGTGTTGGCAGTGTAGAGTCTTTGGAAGGAAAAGGGTGTTGACCCCACAACTGTGGGAAAGAGCTTCAGGGATCCATATCTACAGTTGGAATATTTAATAGCAAGCCAGCTATAAATCACGCATCCCAAAAATGTAGCCCTTGTGGAAGAGTGGCGGGAAGAAAGCCATGAGACATGGCAGACATGCAGAAAAGGGAGCTCTGTACAGATTACACCAAAATGTAACTTTTTACTGACATGGAAACTGTGTGTGGTCGTAAACTTAACTCTGCACATCCCCTTGGACATACCGATCTCCCAGTCACACATAGTGCTGGCAGCATCATGCTGTGGGATATCGGTCCTCAGCAGGAACAGGGAAACTGGTCAGAGCTCATTGGAATATGGACAGAGCTAAATATAGTTTCAACAGTTCACTGAAAAACAAACAAACATGGGGTCAGGTAGTGATCAGGTGACCATGATGATTGGGGATTGGCTATAAAAGGAAGATCCTCCCACCTGTTCTCTGCTCAGACATAGTTCCTTCATGTCACAAGCTCCAATACATTCTGATGGTCAGCCTGGCTTCACCTCTGATATCATAAGGGCCATCCTTCTTTTCTTTCATCTTGGTGATGGCTACAGTCCTCTTGTAACTCTCACTCCTTCCTGAATCCATGCTGGACATGTTGAGTTTTATCAAACTGTGCGCTTCTTCCATTGATTCTCTTCCTCATTTGGGTCAATCCAGCAAGTCACATGGACACGTCTAACCCAGTTCAGTGCATCTCGCCTCTTTACTGACGCATGGTAAAAGCTCCAAAAAGACTGCAGCGATGGTTCATCTTCCAGTAGGACAGGGATGCCCTATCCTGCGGGAAGTCCTCTAGAACTCCTATCTTGCTGTTTTTTCTTGAATTCCTTCTCCAACACTTGAATCACATGACTGGGTCGCCACCAGGATCCTGCAGAGCTGAGTAGGATGCTGATGAGGGAATTCAGCCATTTGATTTAGATGTGTTTTGTGTTGGTCTAAAGCACCAGTAAATAATTTTAAAGTTTGTGGGTTTAACAGCAGAAAAATAAAACAGGTAAACACACTTTTGAAAGGCATTGTAGGTCAAGCATCATCTTTCCTTTCAAAATAGGACATTTTTCTCCCAATGAACCCTGTTCTATCAGCTCTGCCAAAGAAAGAAAGGAAATAACTAACCAATTATGACACAGAAAATTAGTATGAAAACTGTCAAATCTTAGAATAAAGTTGTCATTCCTCGATGGAAATACGGTACTGAGGGAAAGTGGGTCTTCTTATCGACCCTCCCAGCCAGGTTAACGTGGTGGAGACTTCACAGGCCTCTCTCATCAGTCTCTGGTTGAGTACTGACTTTAAGTAGTTTTTTTTAAAGGTTGGATGGTGGTGGGATGGATTAGGTGGCTGTGGCCTTATCAGGTGCACAGGCTGCTCACAAGGCGGGGTGACTGGGAGACTCACACGCAACCTTCATCTTTCCTCCACAGCCGGTTTGCTCCTCAGCCTCTAATCCGCAGCAAGCGGTGGCGCTCTGCTGCTGTAAGTCAGGGTGCACTGGCGCAGTATGTGTTGCACGCACACACTGTGCAAGTAATGAGCAGGAAGGCGGACGCTGCCAGCCCGTGATGTGTCACAGCTGCTGTCCCTTCTTTATGCCGAGAGTTGTAACAAATTTATAAAAGCAGGATTGTTTCATGCTGCAGATTCCCAGCACCATCAGACTTCATTGTTTGGGCTGTTATGGGATACAGGTCAGTCTGTTTAGGGAAACAGGTATGACCTACAGGAGAACTCAGCTCTGTACATGTGCTTTTACTAAAATTGTAGATTTTATGTTTTTTTATTGGTAACAAAGACACAATAAAATCAGAAAGAAAAACACTGAACAATATCTATTCCTTCACAGAAAATAATCTAAAATCTTACACTCCTGGGTCCTCTCATATGCTCCTTTCTCTTCACATCACCCCACACACAGGAGGATTTAGGTATTCAGACAGCGATGGTCTAACGAGGTTGATATTGTGTCTGGTGCATCATTTCCATGTTGATTTGGCCATGTTTATCCTGCCAAATCTCAAAGTAGTGACCCAAATTAATTTTTTGGTGAAGACCAAGAGCTCTTTGTGTAAAATCCCCAATTCAAGGTTGCCAGGCCCTTTGGAAGAGGACTAGGCCCACCGTATCACAGATCATCCATTGTGCTATCCAAATCATTGTCTACCTTCATACTTTGTTTTACAATGGACCCACACCGAGTGTTTCCTTCTAAAAGTCCAATCTTAATCTCATCAGGCTATAACATGAGTTAAAATCGCAATAGCATTTAGGAAATGCCACACATATACAATGGTGTTGATAGGAGAAAAAAGGCTTTTTTTTCTGGTACGCCTTCCAAACAACTCATTAGCATGTAGTTAGTGTCAAATGGTTGTTATGGAGATTTGGTGAGTTTTGGAGATTTTTTTTTGCCTGAATTGCCATCCTCATCACTGTACAGTTGCATTTGTTTCAAGTTTTACTCTGACATATGGACACATTTGAGTCATCTCCTTGTAACCATTTCCTGTTTTGCCATACTTTACGGAAATGTATTCATGTCTTTCCGACTTTCAAGTTGGTCTGAGAAAATTTACTCATATCGATGGATTTTTTTTCCCAAACCTTGTTTTTTTCCACTTATTCTGTTGCAATATTTCATACACACCTCATTAGGGCTGCAGCTATCAATTATCGTTTAATATGCCACAGTCAATCAATTTATCACGTTATCGGATAAACCATTCTTCCTTTTCTTTGGAGACCTTGGAATCAAAATGCAACAGTGCAGTACTAATTGTACAAAACAGTCAATAACATAAATTTCTACAACAATAAACTTTATTGCATTCAACTCCTTTTTAAGTTGCTGCACAATTGTTTGGATGGTTTTCTGAAAAGCTGTTGAGAAAATGTAGTTTACCATTAAATTAAACTTATGTACTAAGTTAGTACACCTACATTTTATCATAACATAACTAATTTCTCATGATGGCATTCAAAACTTGACTGTAGAGAAATAGATGTGCAATCCACATCAAAACAAACTATTGAACTCTCTGGAAACATTACACACTTAAGCTGTTTATCTTTTTTGTCAACATGTTCTTTTATTCTGTACCAGAAATGTGCATCATCCTTTAAAAGAGAATATGGCATGGCGGTTGTCATGAAGAAGAGTCAGCATGTCAACATGTTCAGAGCTAAGGCGTACCCTGCACTAAGGCTGCTCCTTATCTTGCCCTTCATCATTAAAAGATGTAATCAGATATCTAAGATACAGATACATAGCATTTGCTCAATTTCTATCCATCCATGTAATCTATGTGGCAAGTAGTATTTATAAAAGTTTGTAAGTTCAAATCCTCCTAAATTTTGAGCGTTTTGTAAAAATGTTTAATTCATGCATGTTTAAATGTAAATTCAAATTTTCATATGAGAGAACCTAAGCTTTAGAAGTCTGTGGTGGTTAGGATGGGATCATAGAAAAGATATAGTTTATTTTAGGCAGGACTTAGGTAGGCAGGACTTTTATTGCAGAGTTCTCTCCATCACATGACGTTGTCTTATAGTAATTGGGTTAATGGTGTCAGGATTTGTTTACTGATGGACTCAGAATCACACACACAGGACTAAAGTTGAGAGTCTTTATTGTAGGAATGATGAGTGGTGGAAGATGCGACCGGAGACACAGAACTGCAGCGGATCGGGAGTGCAGGTGATGGCAGGAGCTGACGGCCCGGAGTAAGAGTCCATAAAGCTAGGAAAGCTTAGAGCTACTTGGCTAGCAGGCCTCGTAGCAACACCAGGGCACAGAGCGGAGCTTCTCCAGGGCAGCCAGGCAGGTTAGCAGCTCTCTGGAGACACCAGGACACAGTAGAGCTTCCTCAGAGCGGCTAGTCAGGTTAGCAGCTCTCTGGAGACACCAGGACACAGAACAGAGCTTCTCCAGGGACAATACCAGGGTACAAAGTCTTTCAAGGCAACAGGCAGGACTAACCTTAAACGAGAGAACAGAAAACAGATCTTCCAAGACAAAAACGAGGACTGGCATGGAGTGGTGGATAGCAGAAGACGGACCAGCACTAGAGTGAGGCAGAGGGAGGCTTAAATAGGAAAGCTAGCAGGTGAAATGTGTCTGATTGATTAATACCATCAGGTGTGACTGACTGCAAGGAGAGTGAAGTGAAGGCTGACAGAAAAATAACTGATGACAATGAAAACTAACAATAAATAAAGTCAAACCAAACCCACATGAGATGAAAAAATGAAAATAACAGAAAAATGAAGCCAAACCAAAACTCAACCATGACAAATGGAATATAACTTCATTGTGTCAACTCATTAAGCCTCCTATAATTATTGATGCCCACATACCTGATGTTTCTATTCTGTAAAGGCATGGTTGGAGAGAGAAAAATAATTGACGAGATAGAAAGAGGCTTTGATTTTTTTCCCTATTGATAGAGTAGAAATTAAAACTTAGTTATTAAGGTTATTGTCTTTATAAGGGAGGGGTTTGCATTTTCAGAAAGAGTAACTTGTCATTAGTGTATAAAGAAATGTAGATCCTATTAGCTGAAGGAATTCCATAAATATGTTTGCTTTGACCAATTGCATCCGCCATGAATACAGTGAACATTGAGGGGGAGAGTGAACAGCCCTTATATTGCAATTTAGAAAAACAAGATAATGATTAAAAGTAGAAATAAAATAAAAGTAGCAACATGAAATAGAACACTAACATGAAAAAATTAAACAATTGATTTACCTGTTCAGAAAGCCAAAGAAAAGAGGTGGGTCTTAAGAGCAGATTTAAAAATGTTTATTGAAGAGGCTTTTCTAATTTGGAGTGGCAAAGCCATAAATTGGGAGCTGCAACGGCAAAATCCTGATCTCCCCTGAGCTTCAGCCATGTCCTTGGTACCATCCAGGTTGAGAATAAGATGTGCGCTAGCACAATTCATGTCTGTAGAGAGTATCGAGGTCTTCTGAATTTCTGTGACCACCTGTTGGCGTACAGAAGCCAGCAGTGACCAGAATTCAATGTAGAATTCTGCAGGGAAGCCATCAGGTTCTTTCAGCTCGGCCTTGGCATTTTCTTTTTTGGGGGAAGATTTCACTAATCCTAATCCTAAAATGAAGATCCAAGCTCATAAACATTCACAGCTTTCAGGTCTTCTGTTCGAGCTGCAAATAACTTTTCTAATTTATGTAAATAAATTTCTCTAATTGCTTCTTTTTGGTTTGTGTGAGTCTCTCCAGATTGAACTGAATTCATATCACTAACCAAGGATGAGTTCTGAACTAAGTTTGTATTGTAAGTGTCTTCCTGTGTGTATATGTGTTTCACAGAGAAAGTGAACGGGAGTGAGTGTTTCTGTGGAAGTAACAGAAAAGAAAAACGGGGGTCTGGATAAATGCACACTAAGCCCTAAGGGTTTTAGGAACAATTTCCACCTGAATTTACATACCTCATATAAATCAAGCACAGCTCCATAGTTATAAAGTATAAATGTAAACTTTTGTTACCTGTGTAAGGGTAAGACATAAAATAATAGTTTCCTAGTGGAACCACTACTGCAAATGTTACTATGCTGAATTTACTGATGATTGAACAATTTTTTTTTCAAATAAGCATTACAAAACATCATCAAAAACCTTTTGAAAACCTTTGGATCAGCATCAGATTTTATAGATACACATCCTGCGGCAAATTTAAAGTGTATGCGTTGAAGCATATTTGTCCTACAAAAGATTTTAGTGGGTAGTGTGCCAGGTGGAGACCCTGTCAACCCTGTCAACCCTGTCAACCGTGGAGCTTGCTGTATGTTACGATAGTAATACTGATTATCTGAATGTTTATTTTTTTGTTTTGTTTTTTTACAAAACAACCATTAGGTGTCCTCTACTCTACATATTGTCAAGAAACAAAGTGTAGTGCTTAAAAAAACGAATTCAGATTTGCAACACAAATTAGTTTAATAAACCACAAACAATTTTGTTCCACCTTGAAAAAGGAGCACCAACCAGGAGGCAGCTCGTTACACAGGCATCAAAGTTCACTGACGTTCACATGAAGTCAAAAATGGGGAAAAAAAGATTTTACTCAACCTGTTTCCTGTGTGAGTATAACCTTACATTTGATGACAAGATAAACAAATATATGCAGCAGGTTTAGTACAGCCTTTAGGGTGTCTCCCTTCATGCATCTAAATATTACAATTTGCAATGCACCTGTGACAACTAACTCACTGAACGTTTTTTACACCTCACTAAAATATTCCTACCCCTGGAACTTTGGAACATTTTGTGAGATAAATATCCAAAACTTCAATCTATTATTTCATGGGGATTTTGTATGATAGACCAACACAAAGCTGTGCATAATTTTGAAATTGAAGATAATGGATACATTTAATACGTTTTTTTTTTTTACAAATAAAACTTTGAAATATGTGACTTATTTTTGCATTCACCCCCCTAAGAAGAAAAGCATCCCCATAGCATGATGGTGCCACCACCATGAACTTTGGGGATGGTGAGTTTAGCGTCATACACAGTTACCTGTTTTCTTCCCAAAAGGACAGATTTGCTGAGTGTATAACTGGTAGTTGTCCTATCGACAGTCTCTCCCACCCAACTCTGGATCTCAGCATCTCCTGTAGAGTTACTATCTCAGCTGCCTCTCTAAATAATTTTGTAGTTGCCCAGTCTGCCACTATAGGTGGACAGCCATGTCTTGGTAAGTGGTCCCATATTTTTTGTTAGTTTGTTTCTTTGAACAGTGCTCTGTGAGATGTTCAAAGATTGGTAATTGTTTTTAGCCTGACCCAATTTCAAATTTCTCCACAACTTTGTCCCTGTTTCCTGTGTTTCTTGGTATTCATCGTGTTGTTTGTTCACTAACGTTCTCTAACAAACCTCTGAGGCTTTTGCAGAACAGCTGTATTTATATTGAGATTAATTACTCACAAGCATACTGTATTTACAAATTACCTGTATTATTAAATAAATTGGTTTCTAGATTTTTGCAAACACTGTAACCATGTCAACTTTTCTTCCATCACAATAATCGTCATATAAATTCTCAATGAAATCCACTGAAGTGTTAACCTGACTCTCGCCAGATGTATGTCGCTCCGCCTAGCTTCACTCACATACATCTGGGACATCTCCCATAGAGAGTGATTTCTCCAACCAATTTTATGGTCTGGCCAATCAGGACGCAGAGCGGGAGTTTCATGGATGTGACGTAGTGGAGAAGCGACCATGAGATTCCAACAACAATGGCGGCTCGCATCGAGGAAGCAAGCGTTAGCATTGATGCTGCTATTTCTTCCGTGTTGTCCAATCTACCTAGTATTGTTTCATTAAAAGAACATCAGAGAACGGCTCTGAAGGCTTTTGTTGGTGGAAACAATGTTTTCGCCCTTCTCCCGACCGGATTTGGCAAGTTTTGTTTTCCGGGGCGCGCCCGTGGCGGACGCACCCGTGGCGGAGCGGTTAGCGCGAACCATGTTAGGAGGCCTTTAGTCCTCGACGCGGTTGGCCCGGGATCGACTCCGACCCGCGGCGCTTTGCCGCCTGTCTTCCCCCCTCTTCCTGTCAGCTCACTGTCAATAAAACGCATGCCACTAGAGCCGCAAACACATTTAAAAAAAAAAGTTTTGTTTTTTCCTGCGTCGCTCTCACAGCGTCACGGGTTGGTTTCGGTGTGAGTGGTTGAAATAGCACGTCGATAAAGATGACAGACAAGTGGCTTAATCCAATCATATGCAAGGATTTTTGATAAGGCCCAGCCTTCAATAAAGGCAATTCCTATGGCGGTGTCCCAGATGTATGTGAGTGGAGCTAGGCGGAGCGACATACATCTGGTCAGAGTCAGGTTACTGAAGTGTTAGGTTATGCCATAAAACTTGTAAAACAGTTAAATTGTTACGACTTTTATGAGGCACTGGATTTTATATAAATTTTTTACCAGAGGGAATGACTCAAGTAAATTAAGGTGTCATTGTAAAGTGGACTTGCTCTGATGAATGCACTTTAGAGAGGTTACTTGAATATTTGCCTTCCTGTATTGCTTATAATTTCAAACAAAAAGAAACCTGATTAGTACATAAAAATGCCTGGCTCATACCTCAATTCAAGGTTAAATTTCCCAACTGTGTTTCAACTTTGAAAGTGACTTTGAACATTTAATTTCATAACACGCAGTTACAGCCAGGGTGGCTAAATTCTTAATTCATGCTGAGGAACTGCCATCAATGCACCTTTTCTTCAGCAAAGATCTTATTTGAATGACTTTTCCCCCCTTTTTTCCATTTTCAACCTCAGCCCACCCCTCTTAAGTGACACCCATTAATCACATTAGTTCTTTGGGAGAATTGTCTGCTAAGCGTCAAGTCTTGGCTGACCCCAACATTTGGAGAGTGAAGATAAAGACGTTGCACTGACAGCTATGAAATAGCCTCTTTTTTCTTGGGTCAGCATTCAGGGGAATATGAATATTATAATCCATTAAAAGAGAGAGCAAAAACAATTGAGTTCTCGCTTCAGATGAGTGAAATGGCTCAGCAACGACACAGTTGCTTCATCTCAGGACAGATTTCAGTATAAAGTTTAAAATAAACAAGGTTAGCTAAATGTTGCAAGGATTGATATAATGTAATATAAATAAACATGCATGTTTGGGCAAAAGTGTTTAAATAAATAAACAAGTGAAAACAACTAGAAATTCAAGTTTCACCAATTTCTAAATGTACCATTTCACATAGATTTTTCATAAAAATTCATGGTACAATAACTGCTGTTATGAAGATCATTAGTGATGTAACAGAGGTTCTTGTAAACAAGGAGAGCTCCTCGTGTTTTTAGGGTCCCCTTAAGATTTCAGCACTATTCTTTGATGGATTTTAATGAAACATCTTAGAGCTACAATTTCTTTTCTAAACATATCTGTAAAAAAGTTTGCAAGTAATGTTGTAGCTAGAACCCAAGTAATTCAGATAAATGGTGGTAGCTCTGAGCCTTTGCAACCCTCTAAAAGAGTCCCCCAAGGTTAATTTCTTGGCCCAATTTCTTGGCCCAAATAAATATTCTAAATAAGATCAATCAAACTCGTGTGCCTTGTTTTCATTTAAAGAGAAAGCTCCTAAATAAGCTGCTCTCAGACACACATCAGGACAGACATAAAAGAGGGGCTCTCAGGGCAACAATAACGAAGAATTCAGACCAAAACATTGTGGTCTCACTTTTACAGTGGCCGAGAGGTGCAAATGCACTGCAAATACATAAATACGCTGCAAACACAAAAAGTACTCCAAACACAAAAAAAGCGGCTAACACACAAACACACAAAACAGAAATTAGAGACGCAAAATGCAAACATGCTGCAAACACAAATGATGCTGACACACGAACACTTGAAACACGACACTTGTTTAAAAAACTGTTGAGTTTGGAAATTGTGATATAATGTTGAATCCAAGTCGGGTTTTTAAAGTTTTGGTTCTACAAGAGAAATGTTAAAATGCTTACAACCCATGGACCAAACGTATAGGGCTTGGAAATGTGACATCAGCCAACAAAAAAACGCACAATGTATTAATGGAAATCCGGACGCGGATGTATCAGTACAGGTGATGCAGTGCGTTTTTTTTTTTTTAGTAATCCAGAATAAAATACAACTAAATTGTGAGAGCTTGCTGTGTTATCAACAGCCCAAATTGTTCTCATCACCAGAGGAGGTACAGTATAGCAAATGGAGTGCGTTTTTTTTCAGCATGTAAGCAAGACAATGGATCATAGGAAGCCAATCTAACAAGGAGGCGTTGGATGGCACAGGTAGCAGCTTTAAGATAAAAAACCGCCTCCTGTAATATTTCCAGACACATGTACGTGTGTTCATGCCATTTCCATGAAGGTAAGGTTTAACAAAATCATATTTAAATCCTATGTGGTTACTATAACTCTTCACAAGTTGCCAAACTACACATCTAAGCAAGCATCTCTTTCGATTACAGAGAAGCCAGTCTCTGAATTTCTGAAGTGCCATCCTGACTGGGTGCCTTTACATCTTGGGCACACAGAAATCAAATCAACTCCCAAAGCGATTTAACATAGGAGAAAGAGAGAAAAAGTGATCAGAAGGTACAGTTCTGCACCTGCAGCCTCTCTGTGTCTACATGGTCAGATTGCAGACATGGATGAAACTGCACCCAATTCTTAAAAGATGATGTTATGGTCAATCTTCCATGTTTGGCTGTTCTTATGCTTCTGCAGCTCCTATGCTTACCACAGACTGGTTGAAAACCTTCTCCCTTCCAGATGCTCCTCCTAACGCTGAGTCTGAAGCTTCCCATCCATCCATGTAGAGAGAGTGGTGGGATGTGTACACAAATACACCATACTGCAGGAGAATTTACCACTGAGCATGGTGCTGCCACATGAAAAGGAGGACATGGTTTTGACAAAATTGTGGCAGTGCACTGTGACGAATATGTGCCCCAACAACAAACAACAAAATCAGTGTGAATAAATGATGGAAAACTTACCTGTTGTTGGTATATTTATTATGTGAAGTAATTTAATAATTGGTACAAAGAAACGTAGCAGTAAGTGGAACTAATATCACATGTGACTTGTCTGTAGAAAGAAATGTAAACATGAGGAATGCACATGAAGACTTTAATGCTGAGGTTGAAAAGCATCAAGATGTACTTGTCTAATAGTGTAGTGGAATCCGAGCAAGTTAACTGGGGCTGTAGACGTGAACATGAAAACTTCAAGGCCTCATGTGCAAGAATTCAAGCAGCTACAACAGCATCGCTGAGTGAAATACTCAGAGGCATAAAGAGAACAGGTGAAAAAGTGCCACAATAATCAACTTAGAAAATAAAAAAATCTAAGAGGCTGAAACACCATTACTGTGTCAAATACAGGGATACATGAAGTGAGCAGGTGAAAATATGGGAAACTAATCAAAGTAATAAAAAAGGCCACAGGCTTATAAATTTAAAAAGCAACAAAAGAGCATTTCTGGACAAAATACTTTAAATCATAAATTGAACAGGCAGACAACAGCGGCACTGTAATCAACTTACACTTAAAATACAAAAGACTACAAGTGTATAAATCAAAGCAGCTGCAACAGCATTGCTGTGCAAAACTGAGGCATAAAGTGAAGGCTGGAGCATCAGTCACTGTTTTGGTCCCCCGTATCTGGACAGCAGCTTCAGTTTTAAACAGGCGAGCCTCAACATAATATGACCCTGCAATGCCAGACAGACATGGGCACAGTGCACTTGGCCAGAGGAACAGATGATGACCCAGGGTTTGAAGGGAGGTTCACTGAGGCGCTGAGTTCAAAACCTAAGGCAGAAAAATGTACAACATGATTACAGTAAATGAATGGTGACTCTAATAATAACAGCAATAACATGAGAAGACAGTAGTCATAATTACAACCAACACAGCCTTAATGTTTGAAACTACTCACCTGAAGGAAGTTAATGTGATTAGTCTAGAGACAACACTAAGTGAACGTAATTAAATTTACAGTGTGGTCTTAACTAGTCTGACAAAGAAAACAACAATCAGAAATCAAAATAGCCTTAATGTTTTTAAAAATTCACTAGAATCAACAGACTATTGCACTATTTTGCTTTTCACAGGTGCCTAACAAGTAGTGGCCTTTAAATGTTTGTTGGGAAGCAAGTGTGTGTGCATGTGATGTTCACCAACCTTTGTGAGAACGATGGTTTTGGGATGGTTGACCCTGAAAAACTGCAGACCCTGTACTGAAGGTGAGCTTCCAGAGATTCATCATTTCTTAACTGCTTGTTTGTGTAGTTGTTCACTCCACAACCAACACAAAGATGTCTGCAAATGTTACTACCTGTGCTAGCTTGTCTAGACCTCTCCTCCTCTCAATATGCTCGTACGGATCAATCTCTTTAACTAACTTTACTTTTATCCAAGTTAGCGCTGCTTGGCTTCTTTTTTGTTAGGCTTGTTGTGGTAGAGAATCCGGCACTTGCTTTTCCCACCGTCTGTTGTTGTCGTGGAAAGCATGTCAGAAGGTGTGGCTGCCGCTACCCAGTATGCAATGCGCCATGACGTCCATTCACAAGCCCTATAAAAGACTGATAAAAAGCTTGGGAAGAACATCTGAAGGGCTCGAAAAAGGCATAATATTATCCACAGGTGCCACTGTCATGATTTGGGTTTTGTTTTTGTTTATGTTTATCATTTGATCAGCTAGTCTTGTCTTCCACCTCAGGTTTTGTTTCTGTTCTGTCTGGTTTTAGATTCTTCAGCTTCTGTACTGTTTTAATTTATCCGGTCTTTGTATTTAGTTCTGATCTCCCTTCGGTGCTCTGTGTAGTCTTAGTTTATCTTCTATCTTAGGTTCGTTCTTCATGGTTATTTATGTTCTAGGGTTGGTCTAGTGTCTGTTCCTTTCCACATGTTTTCTGTCAGCTTGTTTCCTCCTGCAGCCTCTTTCCCCCCTCTGATTACATCCACCTGTTTATGGTTAATTGGCTCACTCTCTCTCCTTTGTTCTCCTGCCTTTTTAAGCCTCCCTCCTCTGCCACTTCCCTGCCAGTTCATTGTCAAATCTAATCACGTCAGTTCTTGTCATGTCTTTAGTGTCTTTCCAAGTCAAGCCTCTGGTGAGTTTAAGTTCCACGTTTTTCCTTTTGCCTGTAATATCTACCTCTGGATCATTTAAGTTTGCCTTCTCCCGGTATGAGTTTTTGGACTGCCATTTTTGTATCATTTTTGGATTATGATTTTGACCACTGTTTTGCCGATATCTGATAATTAAATCCTGCTTTATCTCAAACCTCTTTGTCTGGTTGAATTCTGGGTCTTCCTGTCCCTGAGCTTCATGACAGAATGAACTGGCCATACCAGACCCTTTCCCAGACAATCCAGTAGAGGTTTTTTTTGTTTCTCTTATCTTTTTCTTTTTTTTCCCCCCCACCATGAACCCGACACCGAGTTTGCTATCTGGACTCAAAATTATGATGGACACTTGGGCTTTGTTTGGGACAGAGGAGGATGTCAGGCGCTTACCTGAAGTCGTTTTGGGAGCCTCGTTTAAGGGATCACGGCTGGCATTCTGCCCTCCTGGTGTCGGTCCCAGACGCAACCACCTCTGCAGCAATACAGCCCCGCAGCAGCCCCCCCGCCAGAGACGCAGGCGAGCAGCTGGTCCGGTTATCGCCTCCATTCCTGGTCCTGCCTCTGTGAGCTTGGTCTCAAGCTCTTCTGGCCGGCGATCAGTCGAGTCAGCTCAGCAACCACCGGCCCCTATCCCAGAGGGGTCCCTGGGGGGTCCGCCTCTGCCCAAGTCTCCAGAGGGGTCCCTGGAGGGTCCGCCTCTGCCCAAGTCTCCAGAGGGGTCCCTGGAGGGTCCGCCTCTGCCCAAGTCTCCAGAGGGGTCCCTGGAGGGTCCGCCTCTGCCCAAGTCTCCAGAGGGGTCCCTGGAGGGTCCGCCTCTGCCCAAGTCTCCAGAGGGGTCCCTGGAGGGTCCGCCTCTGCCCACGTCTCCAGAGGGGTCCCTGGAGGGTCCGCCTCTGCCCAAGTCTCCAGAGGGGTCCCTGGAGGGTCCGCCTCTGCCCAAGTCTCCAGAGGGGGGCCAGGGGGGTCCGCCGCCAGCGGGCGCCGTGGAGACCCAGGAGGGTCCGCCGCCAGCGGGCGACGAGGAGACCCAGGAGGGTCCGCCGCCAGCGGGCGACGAGGAGACCCAGGAGGGTCCGCCGCCAGCGGGCGACGAGGAGACCCAGGAGGGTCCGCCGCCAGCGGGCGACGAGGAGACCCAGGAGGAACCGCTTCCGCCCAAGCCCCAAGAAGGGGTCCTGGAGGACCCGCCCTCGATTTCAGCTCCAGTGCCAGCTCCCCGAAGCTTTAAAGCACAGCCTCCAGTGCCGGCTCCACGCAGCTTTAGCGCACTGTCTCCAGTGCCAGCTCCCCGTAGCTTTAGCGCACTGTCTCCAGTGCCAGCTCCCCGTAGCTTTAGCGCACTGTCTCCAGTGCCAGCTCCCCGTAGCTTTAGCGCACTGTCTCCAGTGCCAGCTCCCCGTAGCTTTAGCGCACTGTCTCCAGTGCCAGCTCCCCGTAGCTTTAGCGCACTGTCTCCAGTGCCAGCTCCCCGTAGCTTTAGCGCACTGTCTCCAGTGCCAGCTCCCCGTAGCTTTAGCGCACTGTCTCCAGTGCCAGCTCCCCGTAGCTTTAGCGCACTGTCTCCAGTGCCAGCTCCCCGTAGCTTTAGCGCACTGTCTCCAGTGCCAGCTCCCCGTAGCTTTAGCGCACTGTCTCCAGTGCCAGCTCCCCGTAGCTTTAGCGCACTGTCTCCAGTGCCAGCTCCCCGTAGCTTTAGCGCACTGTCTCCAGTGCCCGCTCCCCGTAGCTTCAAAGCACTGCAGCCCGAAGCCTGTAGCCAGGCCCAGCCCGAAGCCTGTAGCCAGGCCCAGCCCGAAGCCTGTAGCCAGGCCCTGCCCGAAGCCTGTAGCCAGGCCCTGCCCGAAGCCTGTAGCCAGGCCCTGCCCGAAGCCTGTAGCCAGGCCCTGCCCGAAGCCTGTAGCCAGGCCCTGCCCGAAGCCTGTAGCCAGGCCCTGCCCGAAGCCTGTAGCCAGGCCCTGCCACCCGTAGCTATTAGCCAGGCGCCGCCACCCGTAGCTATTAGCCAGGCGCCGCCACCCGTAGCTATTAGCCAGGCGCCGCCACCCGTAGCTATTAGCCAGGCGCCGCCACCCGTAGCTATTAGCCAGGCGCCCCCTTTAGTCGTCTGTAGCCAGGCTCTGTGTGTAGCAGCCTGTAGCCAGGCTCCCCCATCAGCCTGTAGCCAGGCTCCCCCATCAGCCTGTAGTTCGGCACCTCCGGTAGCCTTTAGTCCGGCGCCAGTTTTTGTTTTCTCTCTCTCCAGGCGTTGGCCTCTGAGGGTCTCGTTCCATCGTCCGGGACGCCCGCCGGAGAACCAGACACGCCGGGGCCGTCGTCCGGGACGCCCGCCGGAGAACCAGACACGCCGGGGCCGTCGTCCGGGACGCCCGCCGGAGAACCAGACACGCCGGGGCCGTCGTCCGGGACGCCCGCCGGAGAACCAGACACGCCGGGGCCGTCGTCCGGGACGCCCGCCGGAGAACCAGACACGCCGGGGCCGTCGTCCGGGACGCCCGCCGGAGAACCAGACACGCCGGGGCCGTCGTCCGAGACGCCCGCCGGAGAACCTGACTCGTCGGGGCCGTCGTTCAGGATGCCCATCAGACTCTTTGTTTTTTGTTTTTCGACTTTCGCCCGGTTTGGGTTGTTTTTGTTTTGACTCTGGCCCTCCGTCCTGTAACCCCCTCCACCCACCCGGTCTAGTCTGTTTTGATTTTTTTTTATTTAAGGGCGTCTGGAATCCGCCCTTGAGGGAGGGGCTCTGTCATGATTTGGGTTTTGTTTTTGTTTATGTTTATCATTTGATCAGCTAGTCTTGTCTTCCACCTCAGGTTTTGTTTCTGTTCTGTCTGGTTTTAGATTCTTCAGCTTCTGTACTGTTTTAATTTATCCGGTCTTTGTATTTAGTTCTGATCTCCCTTCGGTGCTCTGTGTAGTCTTAGTTTATCTTCTATCTTAGGTTCGTTCTTCATGGTTATTTATGTTCTAGGGTTGGTCTAGTGTCTGTTCCTTTCCACGTGTTTTCTGTCAGCTTGTTTCCTCCTGCAGCCTCTTTCCCCCCTCTGATTACATCCACCTGTTTATGGTTAATTGGCTCACTCTCTCTCCTTTGTTCTCCTGCCTTTTTAAGCCTCCCTCCTCTGCCACTTCCCTGCCAGTTCATTGTCAAATCTAATCACGTCAGTTCTTGTCATGTCTTTAGTGTCTTTCCAAGTCAAGCCTCTGGTGAGTTTAAGTTCCACGTTTTTCCTTTTGCCTGTAATATCTACCTCTGGATCATTTAAGTTTGCCTTCTCCCGGTATGAGTTTTTGGACTGCCATTTTTGTATCATTTTTGGATTATGATTTTGACCACTGTTTTGCCGATATCTGATAATTAAATCCTGCTTTATCTCAAACCTCTTTGTCTGGTTGAATTCTGGGTCTTCCTGTCTCTGAGCTTCATGACAGCCACCAAATCATTAAATGTATCTCGGTGTAAAAGTAGACAGAGAGTGCCTCATTAGCAGTACGACTTTGGAAAGATTTTGCCATTAAATTCTCTGACCTAAAAAAAACACGTGAATATCTCCGACTCAGACATTTATATAAATTCATATAGAAAGCCATTCTGGGTAAAATTCCTTCTCACTTCTTCCTTTCGATATGGATTTTTCAAAAAATGATAATTTTAAGTGTAAAAACTGAACTGGGAAAGCTTTCGGGCTTCTGGCACCTGTGACTACTGGAACTGTCTTTATTCTCTTCTAAAGCCAAAAAATGTAATATCGCTAATGAAATTTATAGCTCTGTCCAAGGGAGTTCTGAAGAGTATTTGTCCTGCATATTATAGATGTCTCCCAGGTTCAACAAACCTGAATTAAACAAATGGGTTTCAGTCCTTTACAGAACTTGGAGACACGCTTAAAGAGGTTTTTCAACTATTAATTCAGCTGCGTTGAGGTAGGAGACCATCTCTTGAGGACTAGAGTTGAACATCCTTTCTATGCTTGTCTTTAATACTCTGTTATGTGATCCTTTTAATTGATCTGTGTTGTTGCTGTATTGACCAGGTCTGCCTTGCAACAGAGACATGGGATCTGGGTGAAACCTGGTTAAACAAATCAATATGTGCAGGTACAAAGGACAATGAAGGGGATCGCCATTAAATTTTATCTTTAAAACATTGTATTGTTTTATAATGTAGTCTTTAGTGTTCATTATCTGGAAACCAAACATCTTCTGACAAAAAATAGTCTGAAACTCAGTAATAATTTGGTTTAATATTGGAATCCTTAATTTCAGAAAGCATTGAATATTATGGCTCTCTTTGTGAGTCTACATTCCAATCAAAATGTCTCTCTGAATAGGAGCTAACATCATTGCCCTTAATGTCACATAACATTATCAGCTCTGTGGTTTGGCACAATGGAGCCATTGTGCTCTGTGGTTAGGAGAGCTTATCAGTGAAAGACAGGAAAGGAGAAAGCGAAGGAGAAAATGAATAGAATAAAAGTAAATTTAATCTGTTTTGCAACAGAGCCTTCATCAAAGAGCTGTATTCAGAAAACCTTATTCAACGCAAATTGATAATAAAAACGGATTGTTGGTGTTTGTTCTGATTGTTAAGCATAGCCCTATTTTTTTGCAAAGGACACACTTTTGCAATCGAACAGTATTATCATTAAAGGTTCAAGTGAGTAATGTAATGAGATCCAATGACAGCTCTTTTTTTAGCAACTTCAAACATCTGTTAAACATCTCAATATTACTAATGACTGCAAATGTCTTGAATGTCTTCAGTTACCAGACAAGGGGTTAGGTTGAGATATATAAAAATTAATAACTATTTTATTCAAACAGCTGATGATTTTTAATTAGACAATGAATGATCATGTTCCTTAGTCCTTAACAAGTCTAGTTTTCCTTTTAAATAATTTATTATTGGATTAGATACGAACAACCAGCATTGCTATATTGAAAAGAAGCTTCCACAAGGTGGTGGTAATGCAAAAGGTGTTTTCCAAGAACAAGACTACTTGTCTCCTTTCCCCCACATCCCCCTCTCCTGCTTCTCCTGCTATGTCTTGTCTTTCTGAGCACTGTCTTCATATCACCCTGTCATTGTTTTTAAGTGTTTGGCCCACATGCAGCTACAGACGGAGGCAGAAACAATTTTAAGATGTTTATTAAAGGCTCAGACAACGAAGAAACGCACGGCGTGTAGAACAGGCGAGGTCTGAACGACTGCGGGGAAGAACGAAGGTTGAGTTACTGAGAATGGAACCAGGGAAAAATACCAGAAGCGGCGGCGCTCACAAAGCTCACTGTCTATGACTGGTTTAATCTGGGAAACATGAAAGGTAGGGTGTACTCGGGAGTGCTGAGGCAGGCGCAGACGGACAGAGGTGGGACTGACTGACGGTCTCGATCTCATAAGGTCCGGTGAATCGGGGGGCAAGTTTCTTGGCCGATGGGTTAGTCAAAACATCACTAGAAGATAACCAGACCTTCTGACCGGGGCGATATTGAGGGGCAGGAACACGGTGCTGGTCGGCAAACCTCTTGTTCTGCTCTGCGGTGCGAGTGAGAGCAGTGACGGTGGATCTCCAGGTCTCCTGACAACGGATGATGTACTGATTAACTGACGAAACCGGTATTTGAAGTTCACCGGCAGGTAGGAGGGGAGGTTGATAACCAAGGGCAATCTCGAAAGGTGAATGTCCAGTAGCTGATGAAACATGGGAGTTAAGTGCATATTCAACCCAAGGCAAAAACTTATTCCAATCGGTGGGTGACGAGGCAGCGAAGGGTGGTCTCTAGTTGTTGGTTCATCCTTTCCGTCTGGCCGTTGGTCTGAGGGTGATATCCGGAGGTGAGGGTGTAGCGGGCACCGAGAGCAGAACAGAAGGGCCGACAGACCTGAGAAACAAACTGAGGACCCCAGTCACAAAGGATGTCAACAGGTAGGCCATGAAGTTTAAATATGTGTTTGATGAGTAATTGACCCGTCTACAGGGCGTTGGGTAGTTTGCGTATAAGGTGACATGATTTGGAGAACCGGTCAACAACAGTCAATATAGTAGTCATTCCCTGGGAAGATGGGAGCCGGTAACAAAGTCTAAGGCGATGTGGGACCAAGGGCGTTTGGGGATAGGGAGTGGATTGAGCAACCCGGAGGGATGCTGGTTGGAAGGCTTGTTCTGCGCACAAATGGGACAGGCCCGAACGTATTCCCGAACGTCCTTAGTCCATGAAGGCCACCAGAATCGACGGGAGACCTGCGACTGCGTTCTGTAGATGCCTGGGTGAGCGGAGAACTTGGAGTCATGGCTCCAACGTAGCACCTCAGGGCGGACAGATCTGGGAACATACTTTAGTCCAGCGGGTCCAGTGCCCGGATCAGGGTCAAGGAGCAGTGCCTGGTTTATCCGATCCTCCAGATCCCAACGTAGCGCTCCAATGGTGCATGAGGGGGGAAGAATAGGCGCAAGTTCCTGTTCCTGTGGTGCGAACTGTCGAGAGAGGGCATCAGGTTTGATGTTTCCAGAGCCCGGGCGGTAGGTTATGGAGAGATTAAATCTGGAGAAGAATAAAGACCATCGGGCTTGACGGGGGTTTAGACTCTCAGGCAGACTGAAGATAGGCGAGGTTCTTGAGGTCAGTCCAAATTATTATGGGCTGCTCGGACCCCTCTAACCAGTGCCGCCACTCCTCTAAAGATAGCTTGATAGCCAACAGTTCACGGTCCCCGACGTCATAATTTCGCTCAGCTGGAGACAGCCGGCGAGAAAAAAAAGCACAAGGATGTAACTTATTATCGGAACTAGATAGTTGAGACAATACTGCACCCACACCAGTATCAGATGCATCTATCTCCAGTGTAAACTGTTTAGCTGGGTCGGGATGAATAAGAATGGGAGCCTGTGAAAACCTGGACTTAAGTTCGGCAAAGGAGGCTTCGGCCTCAGAACCCCAGACAAAAGGGACTTTGGTAGAGGTTAAAGCATGCAGAGGGGACGCGATCTGGCTGTAATTCTTAACAAAGCATCTATAAAAGTTAGCAAAGCCTAGGAATCTTTGGAGCTGTTTCCGAGAATCAGGGGTTGGCCACTCTACCACTGCTTTAATCTTTTCGGAATCGGACCTGACTTGTCCTCCCTCTAAGATGAGCCCCAAGAAGGAAACTGAATCCTGATGGAACTCGCACTTCTCAGTTTTAACAAATAAACGGTTCTCTAAGAGGTGTTGAAGGACTAGGCGAACATGTTCCTGGTGCTGGTCTGGATCACTAGAGTAAATCAAAATGTCATCTAGATAAACAAAGACGAAAATGTTCAGAAAAGCCCATAGGACGTCATTGACTAATGCTTGAAAAACGGACGGAGCATTACACAAACCAAAAGGCATGACCAAGTACTCAAAGTGACCCAGCGGGGTCTTAAAAGCCGTCTTCCATTCGTCACCCTGTCGAACCCGGACCAAATGGTAAGCGTTGTGCAAGTCAAGCTTGGTAAAAATGATGGCTTTCTGGACTGGTTCTAGGGCTGAAGACAACAGGGGAAGCGGATACTTATTTTTAACGGTGATTTGATTTAGCCCTCGGTAGTCAATACACGGCCGGAGGGAACCATCTTTCTTCCCTACAAATAAGAACCCCGCACTTAAGGGAGAAGAGGAAGGTCGAATTAATCCAGCTGAGAGCGACTCACCAATATATTTCTCTAGCGCCTGACGTTCAGACCTCGAGATATTGTAGAGGCAGCTGGAGGGTAATGGAGCCCCCGGTAACAGATCGATAGTGCAATCATAAGGGCAATGCGGAGGAAGAGAGCACGCTTGGCTTTTACTAAAAACCAAACACAGATCGTGATATTGCTCTGGAACCCGCGTTAAATCGATGATGTCCTCCTCCTTAGTGGAAGAGATACAGGGATGGGAAACGGGCTGAGCAGACTGTAGGCACCGAGAATGGCAGGCAGGAGACCAGGACTCTAACCGAGACTCAGCCCAGTTTAAATGAGGATTGTGAATGGCTAACCAAGCTAGACCTAAAACCACCGGGATTGTCTTATCGGGAAAACAAAAAAGGAAAGTTGTTCTCTATGATTACCGGACACGATTACTTCCAGAGGTTTAGTCTGATGAGTGATCAGAGTTAATTCCTTTCCATCTAAAGCGGAAACTTGGAGGGGCGCAGATAACAGAACAGTCTTAATGCGTAGCTGGGCAACTAACCCTTGGTCAATCAAATTAAAATCAGAACCTGAGTCGACTAAGGCTGAGACATTCAGACTGTCTTGATCAAAAACCAATGTTACAGGTAGACAAAAACGAGACGGTACCTGATTATCCAAAGACTTGGGGGAGGAAACTCGACAACAGTCCGCCGTCTTCCCCACTACAGGCGACGGACTCGGTCTTTTGGTTGTACCGGGCAGGAACTTACAAAATGCCCATTTCCGCCACAGTACAAACACTGATTACCCGAGAATCGTTTTTGATGTTCCTCACTAGTTAAATGAATGCGGCCTATCTGCATGGGTTCGGGAGGTGATGATGGTGCTACAATGGGTCGCTGCAACCCCATACCCAGTGCAGATGGACCTGATAACCGTATAGGTCTCTCAGCCCAAACCCGGTTCCGACTACGTAACCGAGAATCCAGCCAAATGGCTAACGCAACTAACTCCTTGAACGTACTCGGTTCTTCAACTCGAGCTAACTCATCCTTTAAGTTCTCGTCCAACGCTTGGAAAAAGACTGCCTTTAACGGTCTAGCCTCCCAGCCGGCGGCCGCAGCATATGTGCGAAACTCTACTGAGAAATCAGAGACGCGTTGTCCGCGTTGCTTTAGGCAGAGTAACGAGCGTGATTGCTGAACCGGATCCAACTCGGCTGAGAAGACCATCTTAAACTCATTAATAAATTCCAAAAACGTGCAACCGAAGGACCGACAATCGGGAAAACGAGCTTCTGCCCATCTAAGGGCTCTTCCGGATAATAAACGTTACACAAACGAAATCTTGGCTTGATCTGTGGAAAAGGTTTGAAGGGAACGATTAAATACTAGACTACATTGAAAAAGGAAACCTCCACAATCAGCACTATCTCCTGAAAACGTCTCTGGGCTCGGTGACGAGCTCTCAGAAACAGGAGTCTGATCAGTGGCATCAACTGTCAGGTTAGCAGAGGGCGGAGCGCTAGGAGCCTGAGTGACAGGCTGACTCGATGCGGAAGTGAGGGAAACCGTCAGCTGGCTGAGCTGAGCGGTGACTAGCTGTAGCTGTTCCTGTGTGGAATTAACTGCTAACCTGAGAGCCTGTAATTGTTCCTGCTGGGCGGCTAATTGCTGACCGAATGCATCTGCTGGGCTTTGATGGCCAGAGTGTTTTTCTGTCATGGTTTTTAAGTGTTTGGCCCACATGCAGATACAGACGGAGGCAGAAACAATTTTAAGATGTTTATTAAAGGCTCAGACAACGAAGAAACGCATGGCGTGTAGAACAGGCGAGGTCTGAACGTCAGTGCTGGATCGACTGCGGGGAAGAACGAAGGTTGAGTTACTGAGGATCGAACCAGGGAAAAATACCAGAAGCGGCGCTGCTTACCATTTAATCGGGAAGACCTATCCGAGAGGAGTAAGTGACGCGGGGACTCTGTGACCGTAACTCGCTGATGGTGGCAGGTGGCTGAGTGACTGGAGGGCTGACTGATGTAAGCTGGCGAGGGTTACAGAGCGCATCACAGTTGACGGCAGACAGGAGGAGCAGATGGAAGAACCAGAGAGTTGTGAGTGAACCAGCTGAATCCAGGAAGGGGAAATCTCACGCCCGGCTTGGTACCACCAAGTGAGTATGAGTGGAGATGCCAGAGCAAAATCTGAGCGGCGTGGATTCTTAGGAGCTGGTTCCTTGAGCACGACGCCAAGACAGGTGAGTAAATCCAAACACGACAAACTGGAGAACAACAGAAGACAAGGTTAGTCCATAAACGAGGTTTCCAGGAACTCACAGATATGAGGCTCAGAGGACAGGTCGGAGGTGTAGGCATACCACGACTGGGTTAACACTCTGGCGTCTTCTATCTGTCTGAGCGCTCCTTAAGAAGCCCATGCTGATGACTCCAGATGCGCCGCAGGTGTGGGCCACGCCCCCCAGTCAACTCGAGCCCCCTGTGAAGCAGAGTTAGAACACGGAACACACAGAGAACCCTGACACACCCGAACTCTGAAAAACATGGATCTGGTAAGCTGGTCTCTCAATGTTATTGATCAAATTTTTTCGACGGGTGGGCAACGAAAGGGGGAGCCGTCCGGTCCCGTTTTGACTCATTTCGTGGGATACACCCTATATTCTTGGATGGAAAACGGTGTCTTTCGACTTTGTCATTCCTGGATGTTTGAAACGTTTGCATGTTTGGATTCAGGATACTTGGATTTCTACTTATTGGATTTTGTGCATTTTTGATGTATCAGCAAATACAGCGGATGTCGGTAGCCATTTGGCCTTGATCAGTTTACCCGCTGCATATGACGCGCTCACTAAGGCGGTGAATGGACAGATCTGGAAGGTGGAGGAGCAGAGCCGAAAATCTGGCTAGAACGCATAGTGGGAATACACACTTGTGAGTATTCCCACTCCTTCATGACACCTCTCTCCCTGGGCAATTCCAGAGTTGGAGAAAGTCCAGCCCCTCTCTAGGAGCTGGGTTCCTAAACCCATGCATAAATGTGAATCCAACTATTTCAAGCTGGTACCACTCAACCTCACACCAAAGCTATGACCCCATACCCTATACCCACCAGATAAGTGACATTTTACATCCCTAAACAAGACCATGTCAGGGAGGCATGGATGGTGTGCTTCAGGGAAGAGAACACCAAGGCCACCTAACTTGCATTGCTCCCAATCCTGATGTTCCTTTCTGCAGATGGTGGGCCCACATAGACAGGGCACCTTGTTGCTTCTTTGGGTCTAGCCTACCCGAGCCCCAGGAGCCAAAGCACGGCCACCAGGTGCACACCAGGGGCTCTCTACAACAGCAGCAATCACAACTTCACAGAAAACATTGTTAATAGCTGTGCTGTTCTCTTTGCATCTTTCTTCTTCTTGTTAAGATGTGGTCTTAATATGGTCTGCTTCCGTTGCTCAACAGTTTCATAATAACACATAGTGTTATGTTGATCAGCCGTGCAGAGATGGATAGAATATTCTTCCTGAATGCTTCCACTGCCGTGTAAAAGTTAGAATTTTAGAGTAATTTATCTTGAATGACAACAGCTATCCCCTCAAACATGCAAGGCTGTGCAAATTCGTCATGTGCTGTGTGTCTGTACAGCCTCTTTTGTCTTAAGATGTGTGACACAGACTGAGTGACAACTGTTGGATATCGGTTAGCGTTAGCTTCCTCAAATGTCCCTATTTATCATCAGTTTAAAATAGTAGTGAAGCTAATATTTTGTTAACTGTGCTTACCATTGGTTATTTCAGTTCAGCTCCACGTGCCCGTTCTGTTCTGAGATGTCAGCAAAAGGGGTTGATCAGTGAGTTAAGGGTTCAGCTCGACGCAGCTGAAGCCAAGACAAGTCAGTGAGTTATTGGTTCAGCTCAGCAGGAGCACGCTTTTGCTCTCTGCAGGAAAAACCCATCCGCTTCTTAAAAGTCCGCTGCCTGCTCTTTGCAGTGTGCTCCCGTAGTCTGAGCGACAGCGTAGAAAGAAATTATTCTTAGCCGGTCCAAATATTTATTGTGGAAATAAATCACAACTTCATGGTATGAATCACTACTATTTGCATGCTTCAGTGCAAATAGTAATATAGTGTTACACTTACACTAGTGGGTAACTGACTCAGTAACTCAAAAACTAGAGTCACTTTAGTGAGTGACTGATAAAGACTCGAGTAAGTAAAAAGAATCAAATTTCCCATTACTACTACCCTGCTGTTCACCAAATGATCGCTGGAGAAAGGCACCAGCTCCAGCAACCATGCAAGAATAAGCATGTATAAACAATGGAATGTGTCATGGATTTGTCTATGGATGAACCCATAACATACACCACACACTTGGTATTTAGTGAGTTTATTGAATAAGATGGCTAATGGAGGATGAAACCAGAGGGAAGGGGCTGAACTGGAACTGGGGATGTAGATGAAGCAGGAACTGGCAAGCAGGACCAGCAGCACGGCAGAGTGAATACTTGTAGGCCAGAGCAACAGCAGGACCAGCAGCACGGCAGAGTGATGACTTGTAGGCCAGAGCAACAGTAGGACCAGCAGCACGGCAGAGTGATGACTTGCAGGCCAGAGCAACAGCAGGACCAGCAGCATGGCAAAGTGAAGACTTGCAGGCCAGAGCTGCAGCAGGACCAGCAGCACGGCAGAGTCAAGACGTTCAGGCCAGAGCAGCAGCAGGCAGAAGCTTCACTAGAAGTTCTGAGGTGAGACAGGAAACATCCAGCAGCAGGCAAAGACTTAACTGAGATTCAGAGGTGGCAGGGTTCCAACAGCAAGTAGGGACAAATCAGGTAGACATGCGAGGAGTGAGTGGAGTCAGAAGACAGACCGGCAGGGAAGTGAGGACAGAGGGAGGCTTAAGTAGGGAGGCTGGCAGGTGGAGTGAGTTCTGACTAATTAGTGACCAACAGGTGTGACTGATAGCTGGGGAAGTGGATGGTGAGCTGAGTGAGAGGAGGAGGAGGAACTGAACACTAACAGGAAAAAAACTAGACTAAAACTAAACCCTGACAGATTGATGTACAATTCACCTGAAAAAAACACATACAAATGTTAGAAGGAAAAAACAAAAGTTGAATATACCAGTTTCATAAGTGAGCCCATTTTGATTCATTTTCAGCATCAGTCTTCTTTGGTAGGAGTATGTTAGCATCCATGTTTAATTGGCCCACTCTGAATTCCTCCACCCTGAAAAAATCCAAGTTGCCCAGGGCAAGTTGCTGCCACCATCGTCTCTCATTATATGGGAATTGTAGTCTTTTGGTGATGCTAAATGTTGTTTTTCTGCCATACATACCTTTTGAAATTGTGGCCAAAGAGTTAAAATTTGGTGTCAGGAGACTGTAACACCATCTTCTACAAGGTTCTGGAAGATTATAGCTAAACATTCTTTTTTTGTTTTTTTCGCAAGAAAAAAATTCTGCCTCGCAAACTTGCTCCTTAATGCACACGCATGGAGAACACAAGGGGCAATATTACACGTAAAACACAAGAAGCACTTTTGTAAATGACTGCAGCTCCTTTGATGTGGCTGTTAGGCTTTTAGAGGGCAGCAGAACCAGGCTCAGGATGTGAACTTCTGCCTCGACTGACCTGAAGCTGTGAACTTCTGCCTCGACTGACCTGAAGCTGTGAAGATGAGAAAGAAGGAGCATATAGAACTTTTACTACTTTAAGATACAACGGAGTTTGATCATTTACTGCATTACACGTAGGGAGAAGATTTTGCAGTTTGTCAGGGTTCTCTTCTTTCGTACTCTCTAACTCTACTTCACAGGTGGCTGCAGTTGAACAGATGGGCGTGGCCCGCACCTGCGGCTCATTGTGGAACTCTCATCTCTGGCTTAAAAGGAGTGCACAGAAAGCTGAAAGACGCCAGAGTGTTACCCCGTCGTGGTATGCCTAGGCCACTGATCTGCCTCCTGTGCTTCGTACCTGTGAGTTTTTCGAAACCCAGCTTTTGGACTAATCCTGTCTTCTGTCTTCTCCAGTTTTGTTGTGTTTTGGATTTACTCACCTGTGTTGGCTCCGTGCTCTGAGGACCAGTCATCCGAATCCCCGCCGCTCAGATTTTGCTCTGGCATCTCCCCTCATACTCTCTTGGTGGTACCAAGCCGGGTGTGAGAACCCCTTCCCTGGATTCACCTGGTTCTACAGTCACACTCCGGTTCTTCCAGCTGCTCCTCCTGCCTGCCGTCGCATTGGTGCCGTTCGGGCCCCCCGCCTGCATTACATCTGCCAGCCCTCCTGTCACTCAGCCACAACCCTTCGTCAGAGAGTTACGGTCACAGAGTTCCTTTTTCACTCATCCCCCCCCGGACAGGTCTCCCCATCCGAACGGTAAGCGGCGCAGCTTCTGGAATATTTCCCCCTGGTTCGATCCTTTGTAAACATATCCTCTTTCTTCCCGCAGTCGTTCCTGCTCTGACGTTCTGACCTCGCCTGTTGCACACAGCGTGCGCTTTCACCTTTGTTGAGCCTTTAATAAACATCTTTAACTGTTCCTGCTGCCGTCTGTGTCTGCATGTGGGCCAAACACTTAAAAACCATGACACAGTTGTGTTCTACATTTTGTAGGTCATTTTGTAGGTCTTAGATAAATTTGATCTCCCCATTTAACTTTTATCAGAATATTGGCAGTTTTCTGTAACTGTATTTCTTTTCTCCTGCAAATGCAACGTGATAAGCTTTTACTGGACTGTCAAATTTTCTTCGCAACATAAATTCTACTGTTTTTCTTGGTCTATTCTCAAGAATCAAGATTACATTTTTTTTATTGTTATTGTGTGTTGCCATAATCAAATTTTGGTGAGACATTCTATCACTATTCCTAAAGTAATTGTTCACAGTAACAACATGGCTTACTGGTGAAAAGGGATTTAAATCACAGCAGATAAGATATGTGTGGTATACAGTGAAATACTGAGAGGTTTACTTGCCACTGCCAGGCTTAGGCAGCTTTGTGTTAATTTGTTTGGGATTGAGGGGTAGCAGATGTTCATTTATTTGTCTGATTCTGCTGCTTGAACGTTCGAGTTTTAATGACAGATTGTATCCAGCTTTAGCACTGTGACATATTTAATCATTAAGTAGAAAATGTGATGGAAATCGACATTTTAAAAAAATCTAAAATGTAAAGCAAGCATTACCTGTGGAAAAAAAAAACACTGCAAAAAACCAAAGGGCCTGAAAGCTTTACCAAACAGTGTATAGATAAAGGATTAATTAAACATTGGGAAATGAGGCATGTGAGATTGGAAATTACCCTTTAAACATCTCCATTTTCAAGCTCAGGCATCTTCTTTTTAAACGTTACCTTTTCTGTATAATATAACAAAACATACATAATAATTAACTCATTATTATAATTTCATGATGTTGTTATGATCAAATCTCCCGTTTCTGATCAGGATAAAAGTAGTGATATTTTTTTTTACGTTTCATGCTGTTTTAATTCTCAGTTAAACAAGTTATGATTGTGTATCGTGCTCAAGCTTCAGATTTTCATGCTCCTTTAGTCTGTGTTCTCAGACAGCGAGATATATCTGCACAGACAGAGGGAGGAAAGTGCTGTGAAGCTCCTGAAGGTAAAGAAACTTGTTGTGCCAGCTCTGATCAGGCTGAATTCTGCAGCTAGAGGGTAACTAATGCAACTAAGCTAACTTTGGATAGGGCTTTGCTCATCGGTGTCTAGCAGGTACAGTGGTGGGGAAACTCCCCCAACCTCGCTTACAGCAATTTCAAGTACAAACTGAAAACCTTCGAAATTCAAAAAAAGAGCTCTGAAACTCTCTCGTGAATATAGTTTTTCTGGCCACAAATTTACTGTAAACCTCATGTGGACATTTGCTCACTCTAAAAACTGTTGGATTATTTTACTAAACCAGCCCAGCGTCAAGTTATGTGTCCAACCCAGCATGATGGATTAGGGGTTTAACTCTAGCTGCAAAAGTGAATATTGTCTGCCATTTAAACTAACAAAGAAGAAGGTGAAAAGAATTACCCATAACCTGGATTACTAAAAAAGTTATGTTGGGGTTAAATTGATGATTCTAAGCCTGCTCTATCCTTGCAGGGCCAAAGGTGGAAGGTACCTATCTCAGTTAGTTAAAGGAACTATCCCTGATCCTGCACAGATTCGAACCATACGTGGGGAGAACAGTTTAGTTTGAACCGTAAGCCCCACCCCAACTGTTTTTTCCCATGAGAAACCCTTCTTCTCTCCCTCCTGTTCTCCTCCCAGTCAACATGCAAAAATCTAAACATGTCCCCAAGCTCTTGTACAATTCTCCAGAGGAAACCAGGCTTCATCAACGTACCTTTCTTTATTTTCTTTGACATAAATGGTTATGCCACAGTTAAATTATATTTCCTTATGTGAATGGTCAACACTTACATGCATGCCATGCTGTTCTGTTTACATACCCTGTCGCACACCTACTAGAGGAGCTGTTTCTTAGCACGGGCTTGACTTGGGAAACATGGAAGGTTGGGTTGACACGGGAATGTGGTGGCAGGCGGAGACGGACTGATGACGGGTTGATAACTTCTTCTATTTTGTACGGACCTGCGAACCGGGGAGCTAATTTCTTGGCTGCAGGCTTAGAAAGTACGTCTCTGGATGATAACCTAACCTTCTGACTGGGGCGGTATTGGGGGGCAGGAACTCGATGCCGGTCAGCGAACCTCTTGTTCTGCTCAGCGGTGTGGTGAAGAGCAGTGAGAGTCAATTTCCTGGTGTGTTGGCAACGGTGGATGTATTGTTGGACTGAATTAGTTAGTGGAGCACGGTACACAGAATCCTGACAAGAATACCTGTAGAGAACCCATGTAGTTGCGGAAAGAGCATGCACATACCACAAAAAAAAGCCCTAGACCAGGTTTTGAGCCCAAGACTTTCTTCCTTAGAGGCAATAGCGCAAAAGTCTGCTCTACTGTGCAGCCATAAAAATGTTTATCTTTAGTGAATTCTGCATTAAAATTGTTATATAAAATAACCAACCTAACAATGTCAAAAGAAACCTTTACGAGTAATTGAATTTGGATTGCAAAATTCATACTCTATATCTAAAGAAGTAGCAGTGATGGACAAGGGTCGAAATGGGCCTACTACAAGAAAGGAGATGCTAATAGGATTCTTCTGGCTAAAACGTTTAGTGACCAATTATTTGGTCAAAGTCTCTACTTTGAACATATCCAACACTAGCGTTCTCTAACTACTCGGCAGGTAAATGGCTAATGCTACATTAAGTGGTTCTCTAGTGTGAAATAAAGTCATTAACACAAACACACTAACATTAGTATTATTATACAACAACATATAACTGTGACAAGATAAGGCAATGAATAGTTTATTTGATGCTTTGCCCCAAAGTTAACTATTTCCACTACATTTAGGGCAGGCAAAAGGTTTCATCAAAGGCACCTTGGGAATTTCACCAAAGGAAATGAATGACAGCGACACCAGTAAGGCGCACAGGCTCGTCCCTCTTAAAGAGGAGGCAGGAGACATGCTTCCACAATTCAGAAATGTAATTTTATTCCAATAAAAAAACATCCTAAAAACCAAACTCACTCATACAGTGTTCAGGACTGAGGCTAACCCTCTGGGCAAGATAGTCAAATCAGGGAACATGGATTGAAAAACTAAAGACAAATAATAATAAAATAATAAAAAATCAGTGGATCACCCCAAGCACCCATGGACATGCACTCAATAGTGAAGGAAACCTGGCACAAACCACACACACAGTGTGAAGGAAATGTCACCCTGAAAGCCCTCCACCACCTTCAACTCTCCCAAATACAGTTAGCAGGGTTTGCAGGCACACACACATTTTAATTCATTTTGCTAAATTTCTCCATCGTGTTTTTTTATTTTACATTTTTTATCTTATGGTTTTCTTTGGTATCTAAGTGTTATGAGGGTGTCACTGGAAATTTTTTTAACCATAAACCTTTTTTTTAAACGTCGCATTTTAACAATATGGCCTAAAAGCGTCATCATGTGCCACCATTGCAGAGGAAACATTAAAAAATGTAAGTGGTACAGCAATTTTTATCTTTATTCCCCCCGTTATTCACAGCTGTTTTTTGTGTGTGTAGCTCTTTTGGTTTTGACCTCAGAACAAACGGGGGAACAAGGACATATGTAAAAAAAAAAAAAAAAAAATGTCCCCTCTGATCAAACACCCTGTTTGACACCTGATAGCAACTGGGATGTTCGAACCGCTCGGGAGCTGGTTTGTATTTCAAAATGTGCAAAACAAAATCAAACAAACACTGTGGCACTCACAGACGTCGGATAGAAAAAAAAAATCACTAAACCTGCTCTTAGCTCGTCGCTTACACATGCAGATCGGGATATCTGCAACATATTTACACAAAGCGTCAATACATCTAAAAGGGAAAATTAGTAAACAGAAGCTTATCATCTTTTCAGAAGATCCTGAAGGCCTTGAAGCTCAGCTGTATCCCATTTTGAAGACAGAGATTAATTGCTTCTTTTCCGCCCCGACAGTAATCCTTGAAACTGCCTTTCCGTCGGCACCATAGCATCTCTACACTTGCAACCTCTCGTCTCACACGGCCTCATGAAACCAGTCCTGATGATCCACATATGAGCATCCTCCAAGACGATTAATCTGCCTATTAGCATTTAAAGGCAAACATCTAGCGTTGAAATGAGGCTCACATATGTTACAAGTTTTCCAGACTAACAGTCACATGAGCAACATCAAGTGGCATGAATGTATTCATCTGAAAAAGCAAATAAATGAGCCAGCTTGTGTACGGAAAGCCTTAGCCCTGCCAAGACCCAGCCGCTCCGCTGCTAAGACTCGCAACTACGTCTCCAACTCTAATACCTCTTGGAACAAAGCTAAGATCAGAGCGGGTGTATTTGTTGACATTTGCAGGTGTTAAAAAAGTCAAAGCGGCGAATTGTGGTTTTAATTAATGCTCCTGTCTTTGTTCACAAAACAGTGTGAACGGCATGGCAACATATGGTGCATCCTGTTTCACAAATCCTCAGAAATCCGGCCCTGCGTGGGATTTATGAACACAACAGATGAGGTTTTGATGATTATGAGTGTGCTGATGGTCGTCAATGCTGGAAAGGTTGTGCCTTCAACTCGGCAGCCGGCATATGCCGCTGGTGGATACAGAGAGGTCATCCAGATCTTCTGCCAGCACTGGCCATTTCATTATGCCACCAGATGGCTGCAGGGATTTTATCATTAAAATATCCTTCTGTTGAATCTTTTTCATATCATAAAAGTTATCAAACTGACACTGAATGGGGTGATGTTTAACGCATTTTCCTCTTTAAATCTCTGCTTTCTGGGAAATTACTCGAATGGTTCTCTTTATGACTCCCAGTTGTTGACCAAGCGAATATCAAGCTTGTTGCGGAAACATTCTGCGTCTCCAGATTATCAAAGATTGGTGTGCCAGGATGCCTTGTAACATACAGTGCTCTGAAAAAGAATTCATCCCCTGAATGAATCACTTAAACCCCAATCTGAAAGAATTTGAAACAAAATGATTTTACATATATTGATTGGTCTGGATTCTGGACGGAGTCACAAAGCTATTTCTGAAGCTTTGGGAGTACAGAGAGCCATAGTGAGTGCCAGAGTTCACAAATGGAGAAACTGGATGGGTCGACGCCTCATTCAGGAGGTCAGAGAAGAACCCAGAGCAACTTCTAAAGCACCGCAGACCTCATTTGGCTCAGTTAGGGTCAGTGTCCGTATTCAGCCATAAGAAAAAGACAGCAACAACTGCTGCCATGGCAGAATTTTAATGTGAAACCCAGTCTGGATATCTTATGACTGAAATCATGAAATGTCTAATATTAAGTATAACATCAAATTTAAGGATGACAAAGAAATAAAAGCAGGAGCAATCTGTAAAAGAGCAAATCATTTTTCATTGTCACAAACCCTTCACCTACCAAATCCTGGCTCGGCAGTAAACTTTGTATGTGCGTGTCGGATTTTGATTTGAACTGAGATTACTCCGCACCAGAATGCGCTGAGTGATTTCCCCCCCTCCTCCCTTCCCAATAGGGCGTCATGTTTCCCCCGTATGGATGCTTATCACATGGCCCTGCTAGTGTTTCTGTCCTCCAAAAACGCCACGGCATGAATAGGGTGTAATCAGTCTTTGATCCAATCAGAGGCTGATGTCTGGTTGACTGACAGGGAGGTCTCTGCGGGCTTCTCACGAGGCTAGAGTTATAGAGCTCCCAAAGGACAAGTGGCCATGACAAAGAGAAGCTAGAAACAGCAATAACTCCCTGAAGTGAATGTGCTGTGGACTGCTTCAGCTCTGTATCCATCTCTTTATTCAAAGCAGACCATGCATCAACACTAAGGAAGTTTTATGTTAAATAGTACATTTTAATGGACTTATTAAAAAAGTATTTAAGTTATTACATAAGCTTAAGATCCAAAAAATATACTGTATATAAACTCCCACTGACGGCCCCTTGGGTCTAGGAGTAAAAAACTGACCATTCAGAACAATATTTTCGCTGATTTACCATCTGACTTTGATTGAAAGTTTACTGCTGTTACAGGAGTCTTAAAGGAAGAGGCTCCTGGTCTAAATTTTAGTTGTAATATTGAAACTATATAGGAAAAAAAAGACTAAGAAATTCAATCACTTGGAACTTTGATTCATCATTCATTCATTACTCCAGGTGTACAGCTTCCACAGCCATATCTCTTAACTCGGTTTGCGGCAAAATATCAACATAACAGCTGTTTATGCAGTCCTGGAGACCGGGAGGGTATCTGTTCTGGTTCAGTTTGTGGGATGTCTTGATTGTTTTTGAGTTTGGAGCCAAAACCAGGAGATGCCGGACATAAAACCAAGTGGGAGGGAAAATAAAACGAAACTAATATTTGAGGTAGCACTGGAGAAAAATGCAGAACGTTGCAAAATCCATGATGTGAATAAAAACATTTACCCCAACCGAATCTCAACAGGT
This sequence comes from Fundulus diaphanus, assembly GCA_037039145.1. Classification (NCBI taxonomy): domain Eukaryota; kingdom Metazoa; phylum Chordata; class Actinopteri; order Cyprinodontiformes; family Fundulidae; genus Fundulus; species Fundulus diaphanus. The sequence goes on from CM073137.1 coordinate 35,296,710, forward strand.
TGAACAGGCTTTTCTTGGCCAGGTAACACCTCCTGCTGGTTAGGGTTCTTTTTCATGTCTTTTGACTATGTTGATGGTATCAGAACACAGCTGCATTGGGAGCAAGCAACGTCTGGGGTCACGATCACCGCAAGAGGCTGATTTATTAAAAGTAGCTGACTATGGACAATGTCCAACCTATATCATGTTTCACACAGTGAAGGAAAAAAGCATTGTATTATTTTTTCTTCCACATTTTTTTTGTGGAAAGAGATACCATGAATCTCATGCATAATTGCATAATTACTAATAAATGCATAAATAAATGTATAGTTACTAATTTATTTTTTTTTCCTCAATGAGCAAAATAAGATATTACACCTGCGATACTTCTACACATACTCACAGACATTCAGACACAAAATGTTGTGTCTGAAGATTCAGGATCCCACCTGCATAGGAAAAGATGTATTATCAAGGTGTTTGGAGCTAAACAGTTTTTATGGGTTATAGATCTGATGTTTGTGTGCACTCTACCAAGGATTTAAAAAGTTGTGCTTTCAAAATCTCCCATCATACCGTTCCAGAGGATCAGACGTTTTTGAGAAATGTTGCACAGCCCTTCTGCTACATTTTTCTGTACACTGCTGCTCAGCTGGATAAAAAAGTACATATGTGCTTCCCTGGCATACATACAAGACAGAATCATCCTTTCATCGTCTATACCTGCTGATTTGTGTCGGGTTGCAGGAAGGCTGGTGCCCGTCTCCGGTGGTCACTGGGCGAAAAGTGGGGTGCACAAGGGACCAGTCAACAGTCCATCAGAGATGGGGATATCGGGAAACTATGGCATTTTTACTCAAAGTTAAGACGAGAATCTCTTACAGGACCCCACGTGTTGTGCTCTTTTATTGAAACATGTCTCTGTAACTGACAACTATCAAAGGTGCTACGATATTCTGAGTTCCAGTCGTCTTACTTCCGAACTGACATTGCCGGCGCAGAAAACTTGCCTTGATTATTTCCATCAATACATAAACGAACGAGTTCTCCCACGAGACCTGCTGCTCTTCAAAATGAACACATTTATCAGCTCTGCTTCCAGGATGCTGTTGAATGCATCATCCACACCAGTATTATAGCCTCTGCATGTCTTTTTGCAACCAAGCAGCATTTGAAAGCAAGCATACCGCTCACCAAAGGCAAACAACAGAAGCAGAGCCAGCCTCTAATACAAATAATTTATTCATCTTAAAGCTGCTGCTAAGGTAAAGTTGAAATCACTATAAAAAAGCCAGTGTAGTGCCTTGCAAATGTATTCACACCCCTGAAACCTTTTCACATTTTGTCCTGTCACCACTACATACATAATAACATTTTATTGGAATGTTTTGTTGTAACATTGCAAAATGTGAAAATATTGAAGAAGAAAGAGTACTTTTGCAAAGAACTATATATCTGTGGGATGCATCTGCATTCAACTAAAGTTCCAAAGTTATTTTATATATATATATATATATATATATATATATATATATATATATATATATATATATATATATATATATATATATATATATATAGCTATATATATATATATATATATATATATATATATGTATATATATATATATATATATATATATATATATATATATATATATTTTCTTTTTTTTTTTGTGCAAAGGCCATTGCACAAAGGACCTTCAGCATTGCTCTCGGAAAACCTTGAATTATCTAATAACAAAAAACGTTCATCTTCTGTGCAAGGCACGGAGTTGTAATTCCAATACATAAAGCAAATTCCCAAACTCTTTGTTATGAATTATAATGTAACCTTCATCTGAATTAAAAATGTTAAAAATGTTGGAAATGTTGTAATCTGTGAAATCACATCTGACATGAAGTTTTTAAGGCGGCCTGTTTGTAAAAGGCTTAAACAGAAGCAGAAAAGGCTGCTTTCTCCCTCTGGGATGAACTTTTTTTTTCATACCTGTCTGCTTTAATTTGAGATCTGATCATTTTTATTTAGCCTCTTTTGCTCCAAACCAAAATATTTCTACCACTTTAATTCTGATGAATGAATATGAATGAAGTGTGTAGTTTATAGTCAGCTCCCCTAAATGAACAGTAGATGGTGGTAGTAAACATTTTTACATGTAGCAGAGCCTGGGAGAGCAGCCTGTCAAATTTGTCAACAGAATGCAGATTTTATTTCTGCACATTTTAATCATAAATAGCATCTTTTATACATTTAGACATATCTTGAGAAACAAACACCCCCACCCCACCCCTGTGCAATTCCATGTTCACATTTCCCACATATCAAAGAGAAGTGTCTTTATTTTCCATTAGCTCTGAATAAAAAGTAAGACATAAAGTCTACACAGTGTTTGACAAAACACACGAAGTGCGAGACAGAGCTGCTAAATCCCTCAAGTTAAGCTCATCACCTCCTCCTTCTCTGAAGGCTCGAGTCTTTCATCAGACAGGGTTTATCACCACGTCAGAGACTGACGGTGTTTGAAGTTTTGAGTCCCCCCACCCCCCACCACCACCACCACCTACAACCCTCTGCTCACCAAACCACACATGTGTAGGTGAGGCAGCGGCTGAGATTAGATCCCCATCAAAATGGCCGAATAGGCCCGTGAGAGCGGGATGAGAGGAGAATTGGGGTTGGGTGTCGTTTGACATGCCAGGCACGCAACCGCATGGGTGGAGTTGGCTTTTCTGGGAGGAATGACAAAAGAGCTGACAAAACTCAGCATCATACAGTTGGAAAGACCTGGCAGATCAATAGCAGTGGCAACCAAAGCCCTGTCAGGGGTGATATACCGCAAATGCTAAGTGTAACAAAAGCCTGAAAATGGAACACAAAAAATGTATAAATAAATATGAGATCTACATTAACAACCTTAATAGAAGAAGAAAAAAACAGAAGAAGAATGTAGCGATTCACTTTAGTGCAGTAGTTTATTTTGGACAAAGATCATTTCTTTGCTTCACACAAGCATGACTCCATAAAAATCTGGACATGGGTGCAGGTCTAGTTCCAACTGAGCTTGAGCAGCCGTGAAAGGACTCATCCCCTCATGTAAGAGGTTTGGGACTGGGGCCCACAGGAGCACCAGCTGCTAATGGAGAAGAGTAAGAACACAAAATGCTTTCCTATTTCTCCATAAGACTTGAAGAGCACCTGAAAAAGTTGCCAGACACTTTTTTGAAGAAGAGAAAGTGTCACTCGAGGTGTCTGAAAAGTTGCTCAATGCAGCAACAAAGAAGCTAAGAAAATATAACATATTAACTATTACAGTAGTGAAATTGGTAATGTACATTTATTGTTATCATTATATTTGGACACATACAGTTGGGCAAAATGTAGATTCAACATCCACTAACATTTTTGTTTTCAAATGCATACTGGTTTATTCCTTTTTGGAGTCCTCCTGCTTTTCATAAAATAAAAGTGAGAGAATAAGGTATTGGCAGGTTTAATGGTTGGACTATCTGGTGGGATAGCAGGCTGGCAGTCATCTGCTTAAAATATAGAATTTGTAGCTTACCCAAAAAGATTTTCCTTATTAAGAGTGATAGGCCTTTAGGAATCACTGTATTTTTCCCTACCTCAATATTTTCAAAATTTTGTCTGTCTTAAAAGCTAGGGAAAACGGGAGAAGCGTTCTTTTTTCCAGCTGACTAGAAGTGCACAGGAAGAGGTGAAGCTGGCAGAGCATTACTATGGTGGCCAACAGGCGCAAACCAGCAGCTAACAACTGAATACACTACAGATGGTATTTTACATTGAAATGCTGCAAAAAGAAAGTGCTGCAATCACAGAAAACAGAATGATGCAAACTCCTAAACACACTCACACAAAAAACAAACAAATACAACCGAAATATCCAGCAAAAGACAATGCTGTAAGTACTGAACAAGCCAAAAAATGCTGCGCCCTAGAAAACAGAAGTGCGCCAGACCACCAAGTTAACTACCAAGTCATGTGCTTGGGGTCGGTTTCAAGATGGCAACCAGAGCAGAGGGTTTTTGAGGAGCTCCGAGGCTGCAAACTGTACCACGACATCAGCAACGACTAAATCGAACATTGTGCTCACTGTTAAGCAAGACATCCTTTACATGTAAGATAAGAAGAAAACGTTTGAATCAAAAGCTGTTGCCATTAAAATAAATTGTTCCTAGAAGAAAACCTATTAATCATTAGCTTCCTGTTAACTTTGCTAGCATAACATTGAGACATTTTTATACTTTGGCCAAAAGAGGAATGAAAAATATCAAAGAAGTTAACTTCTCTGCTGCAACAGGTGTCATGATCTCAGCACTAGTGCTGGTCTGTTTCATCACCTGACACGTCTGTGCAGCTCCGCCCACTCTCATCATCTCTCATGAGATCCACCTGCTCCACCTGCTATATAACCAACCTTCAGACCAGACACTAGTGCCAGATTATTTCGAGCCATTGATGAGACTAATCCAGCGTTCTATTCCTGATTTCCTGCCTACTTGTTTCCTGACCTGTTCTGCCTCCTGTTTCTCTGACCCTGCCTAACCCCAGTCGGATCTGATTGCCTGCCAGTTTGCCTGACCTGTTCTGTTTCCTGATATCTGAGCCTGCCTGACCCTTGTCTGATCGTTACCTGCCTGTTACCAGACCTGGACCGTTGCCCTGACTCTGTCTTGGATTTCCCTCTGGATTCACTCTGAACCTCCGATCACCTGGCTCTGACAGTGGACCTCACCTCGGACTACGGATTCTGGAAATCCCCCCAGAACATCCTACTTGTTATCGTTACCACGGTTCTGACCCTCTGCCTGTCCCCTGACCACTGAGTACCAGCCAGAGCCCACCTCAGGGCTTTCCTGACAGGATCGGGGATCGTTAACGTGCCAACCATCCAGCCGGAGCTAGCACTATTCCCACAAATCCCTGGATCGTGAGAAGGTTAGTGACCGTTACTTCCGTAACCTATCCGTAACCTATCCGTAACCTATCCGTCCCGAATAGTTGGTGTGGTCACTAACCTGTTGTCTCCGCTTCCAGAGGTTCCTGCCGTAGACGCTGACAATTACCCCGCCACTTGTTGCAGTTTACATTTCAATAAACTGTCTTTTATCGTTAACTGCTTGTCTGGTTCGAATTCTGTGTCCTCTGTCTCTGATCGTAACAACAAGGTGTCTAAGACTTTGAAGCTATGTTCACACCGCTGCCTGTTACACCCTCAAAGAGTCTGGAGTTTAAAAAAAGCTACGGGCAACCGCTAACTTATCGGAAAGCACTTCAAATGATGACATCCTGAAAGCTGTACTTGAACTCTTTGGTCAGTTTACCAGCTTAGAGCAAAAGATATCAAAGAACACAGAGGCCATCACCAATGTTTGTGATCAGCTGAAGGCAGTGGAAGTGCACGTACAAAAGAATGATAGCAAAATGAAAAAGGTATCAGAGCAGGCGCTGGAACCTGCGGCTCTACGGCAAGAAAGAAACACCTGAAGAGAACATCAGAGCAGAGATAATGAAACTCCTTGCTGCACTCGCACCTGAAAAAAAAGAGCAGATGGACTTATTGACACTGTACACAGGTGACAATGCTAGCCGACGTGTCCTCATTCAGTTCACCATGTGATCCTTTAGAATCAAGATTTGGAAGATTTCTCGAGACAACAGACTACTTAAAGACCAGAGGTTGCTGCTCATAGAAGATCTGACTCAAGCTGACCGAATGGAAATGAATTGGTTATGGCCACTTGTGGAGGTGGGCAGGAAATAAGGAAAACAGGGGGCCCTCACGCCTACATTGAAGGAAAAGAAATCACTCATTAAGATGCAGAGTTGTACTGATGATTAACGGTGATAGTGTTTGAAGTTAATAACTGAAAAGGTTTCAAATGCAATTTAAGGAAATGGTACTTATAGTCAAGGAAGTACTGCTTTTTTATTTTTCTCTCTTTTATACTCGTTAAGTTGTTGTTAGACATCATCAAATTGTTAAACATGGCAACTTTTAGTTTCAAGGCACTAAATTTATGTTCTCTTAATGTAAGGTGTCTAAGAGACAGCACAAAAAGAAAAGCAGCATTTTTATTTTCGCTGAAGCTGTAACATAGACATTGCAAGAGACTCATTCCTGCAAAGATGATGAAAGGTTTTGGAAGTCCCAATGAGGAAATTCAATTTTTTTCCCCCATGGTTCATTCATTCTGCTGGCATAGCACTACTGTGGTGTGGATGCATTTTCCAAATTGGGTGTTATCTTTTAGAGTAACTTGTAAGTTAGCGACACTGTTGAATTTAAATGAATAAGTGTTGAATGCCCTGATTGGCTCATTTGTTGTCTTGACAAAAAGTCTCATTTGAAGCAAGGCTATAAAGGGAGTCACGATAAATTGGGACCAAAAACGAAAAAAATCAAATGTTATTTTCAGCAAATACATTTGTACATTTCGATATTTTTATATAATTTTTTGCAAAGCCAAAGAAAACAAAAGGGGATTTCTTATCGCCCTGCTCAACACTTCCCCAACCTGCTGCAAGACCATCTAAAGGAGGCTTTACTTTAAACTCTCCAAGGAGATATCATCCAAATAGTCCCAACAAACACAGCTACTTATTCAAGATTTTTGATTTAATGTTGTAAGTATAGAAAGAAAGAGCCAGAAGCGTTTCCTGCTTTGCCTTTGAATTGTCAGCGCTGAGGGATGGTGAACTAGCAGGGGAATTCTTTTTTTATTTTGGCCTCATTAGATGGAATTGATTTCTTCAAAGACGACTGTTGTTTTTTAATTAAAAGAGTGAACTGTCTAATGGTGAAATTGATTCAGGTTGTGTTTTTCCCTGTGTGAAGCAATATGCTGGTGCCCTCAGTGCTATCTATATTTATCAGGGAAAGAAAAGCAGCTTGCGCACCCTGCCTGTCTTTCTTTTTCTAATTCTTGGAGCTGTAGCACACACGTACGTCCAGGAACACACACTGACGGTTTAGGGCTTTTAATGCTGTAATCCCACAACTTTTCAAAAATGTTGGTGTAAAAGTTTTCCAGTAAGCTGAACATATAAGTGACAGTGTGAAAGTCCTTAACTCACTGCGAACCCTGTAAGCTCATCTGCAAAGTAGTTTGAAAGTCTGAATCAACAACAGGATTAAATATCAAACTTTTGAGTTGATTTTGTATTAATTTTACCATCGCTTGTTTGGAGCATGGACAATTGAAATCGAAATGTGTGTCACGTCGACAAATTCAGGGGAAGCTTGCACTTTCTACTCCTGTCAGTATGATTTATGCCAGGCCGGAGAAAGAATTTGCCTTTAAAAATCATGTGACAAAACTTCACATCAGTCTGTCTTGGGGGCTAAAGTTACCTTTAGAGGTTCTATATTTCAGCAAGGTGTTTCGCCACTGGATTAATCATCTGGCCTTAAATTATTCATTCCTTATCCAATCTAGAAGAGCTGTCCTCAGTTCAATTTCATTCCACAATTTTCCAAAGAAAAATGGCCCCTTATGACATTGGGCTTTTCCGTTTAACGAAAAGGTCTACTAGGTCACGCTTTATTTTCCTCTATACTTTTCAAAGATTGACTCATTACATGGCTGTTAATAGATTTATTATGTTTTTGCTCTTAACCTAAATGTTTCAGATCATGAAACTGATTTTAAAAGCAGGCAAAGATAATTTTACTAAAAACAATATGTATTTTTGAACTCATTAGTGTGGGTACGGGGTGGGGGTATCGAAACCAACTTGATCCTATGTGAAAAGGGGAAAGGGTAATTACCCAGTAAACCTTATAACTGCCACCATTGGCAGCAGCGGCTGCTATCGAGCGATTGTGATAACTGGAAAATGATTTCTTTCTCCATCTCTGTGGAATAATTGTGTCCAAATCTCATTAGCAGAATTGTTTTAATTCAGTCAAATTAGAGGGTTTCTGAGTGGAAATGCCTATTTAAGGTCATACAATAGCATCTCGATCAAACTGAAATTGAGTCTTTGATTATGCAGGCCAAATAATTAATTTATTTCGTTTTAAAAAAAAAAAAAATCAGATGTAGACTTGCTTGTGCGCTTTGTATTTTCTCATAACATGATGCAGACGTTTCACAAAAGGTAATATCAGATGATTATATGTTGCTGTTAAGATATTTTAGCCTACTTCATGCTGTCTGGCAGGTTCTGAGGGATTTCTTAAATCTACAGGTCAGGGATTGATCTGGCCTGGGTGTAACTAGCAAAATGAAACACAGGAATAAAGAATCATCCCAACTAATATATTTGATGAGCAGAAACACACAGAACACATTTTTCAGAAAGGATCAGGTATTTTTTTTTTCAGTTTCAATTTATCCTCCATTTTCCTTTAGGCATAAAAGTTGGAACTTATCAAAGTCTGTAGAATTTCTTTAAAGGCATTGTGAACATAAACTTGACTTTGTGTCCAAAGGTTTGGGCTAAAGGGTAAATGCGGAATTCTACTGTTAACTGACCCGGTCTAAATTTAGTAGCAGTTGTTTGGGAATCCTTTTGTTATTTATTTAATTTTGTCATAAAGCTATGACTTCTAGCCGACGGTGGCTGTCCGTTCGGGTGCTGGGTCCTAACTCGCACCCCAAACATCAGAGTTCTGTACTGGTAGCACGAACCGTGCCATCAGCTTCTTTGCACATGCGTGATCCGAGTCCAACCACGCAGAGACGCTCCGCTCTGAAACACTCCCAGTGGAATAGATTGCCTGGCAGAACGCACAGCGCAGCCGCTCCACTATGCTCCCACACCACTTCCACATTCAGTGGAACCCCAGGGTGAGAATGACAATCCTGACCCACAGCCTCCTCCAAGTCAAGAGAAATTTCAACACAGAGCACAACTTCACGAGTATGTCATTGACAGTAAAATTCACGTTTTAACAAGTTCTTTTAATGTGAACAACATATGTGCTTTTACCTCTGATATACACATTTAATAACAGCCTTTTAACAGTTTCTTTGCTTATTTCCTCATGGTTGCCATTATAACAATGATCAGCTGACTCATTTAAATAACATTATTATTTATGAGGTGCTTTGCATTGACCATTTATGGTTGAATCTGGGCGTGTAGAGGGTAGAACACGAGAACCTGGTACGCAAAAGTTCATGTGCAGCTGTGATCTATAAAGGGAAATTGCTTGCTGGCGTGCGTGTGCATGGTTTTAAAAATCTTTCTTTTTTTTTTTTTGGCGAACACCATATTTGACTCTTGGGCACATGCAAACTGGATAGATAGTATAGATCGTAAGCAATGTTTTATAAATGAGAACCCTCATTTATAAAACATTGTGTAGGAAGAAACAGCAGCGCTGAAAGAATGGGTCATAGTCTCCATATTGAGTGGCAAAGTCACCGTTCTTTTTCTCATGGTGCTAGAGTGAAACAACCAGACTCACCGGATTCATTTGAACCATGTTTAACAGCATCCCGAAAAAACAAATGATCTCCCACAGGATGTTTTCCAGGGCTGGCCTGTTGTAGTGGCTGACCTGAAGAGGCTCAGTGAGGCACAACAGGGTTTGGAGTCTGAACCAGAGACATGACAGCACTGTGTAAGTGCTCATGCTGTTCAGTCTGTTGGGAAATTAATCCCTGGTTTGTTATCCGAACACATCCTAATTAATCACAGTGCTCTCATCTCCCAGTTAAATGGTTGGAGTTTGGAGGGTGTCAAGGAGTCAGGCTTATTTATAGCTGCCAAATATTTCAACACTCCAATCAGCTGTCCCTTCAGCTGCGCCCCCATAGCTCTTACAAACAGAGATGATTTAGTTTGCTCTTTGAGGTTTCATAAATAATGCTTCTGAGCCAGTATACCTCTCGTTGTTTGGCCATGTCGGTACCTTTAAAAATAACTTTTAGGCTCGCAGTCATGTGGCACCTAGGAGGAATTACCAAGTTTTTGCAAGGAGAAAAAAAAGGTTTTCCACAGAGGTCAGCTGGTGTTTTCCGTTGGGCATAATGATGATTGTGAGAGGAGTGGAGGATTGCAATGTGACAGAGAAAAAATCCTAAGAGTGCAGGTTTCCTCGGCTTCATAGCCGAGGAAACCTGCTACGACAGTTTCATTTGCATGAAACCCCCTGGAGAGTTTTCATGCAAACTCTTAATGGAAGTTGCTTCTGCCACGGATTGTACAAACAGCTGTTGAGTTTGGGTGGCAATTACAATGTCACAGAGGACCAGGTTGCCTTTTCCCTTTTAGTTTTATGTCAACTATCTTACCCTTTTCTGATTTAAAAAAATGTTTGATGATCTGAAATCTCAAAGTGAAAAAACCCAAAACAAAACCAAATCTGCAACAGAACAAATTGGTTTTCATGACACTGTGGCTTCTTTCACTTGAGTTAACCAGGTAGATTTGACACACCTAGAATCCACGGTGCAAAGCTTGTGAGGGTTGACTGGGTAAACATTGAGATTTCATCCCAAACAAAGCATGAGCAAGTCCCAAATCTGACTCCGGTGAGGGAAATCATGCTCACCTAAATCCCAGTGAGACCAAAAAGGATTCAGGGATTACAGCAAGCTCTCACTTCACTTTAATCAAGGTGCAAAGCTGAACCGGCTACTGTTGTCCTTGTTAGACATAAAGGAAAGCAGCAGAGCCGTAGCAGAGGTGTAACACTTAGTTAAACAGACTGGTGAGTAATTACTTGTTCTACTTACAGTGTAAACATCCAGCATGTTCTAGTTGCTCTCCAAAATGTTCACTTCCTCTGTTTGGTTCCCCTGAGCTTCTTGTGCATTTTAAACCAGGGAAAACAGAAATATTCTCCCCTGATCATCTCCACCCTCAATTTTCCAAGCTTGTCTTTTGAATACGAAGCTGTTTTAAGTGTTTTTGAGGTTTCTGTGTTATCTTGGAGCGCTGCATACCCCTGTGATCTCCATATAGTATTTGTAGGTTTTTTTTCTACATCAGACAATGAAATGCACCGTGTTTATGCACACGTTTGTTCTCTGCTCGTGTTTTAACCCACTTATTTTAACCTCGACATCATTACACTCTTCTTTGATCCCTCCTCACCTCTCTTTCTACCTGCTGGTTCCTTTGGGGATGTGACTTAGGGTACAGCCTCTCTTTGCACATATGGCACATATAACACAGGGGAAGGAAGACACTATCTGTCTTTGTTCTTCAGGGAGATGAGAAAGACAAAGGAAAGCCCTGAAGCTGTTTCACTGGGACATGAACCAGGAGGAAGAAGGTAAATATAGATTACTGCATGAGAGCAAGTAGGTGGCAGGAACTGGAGTAAAATCTATATCTAGGGAGCGATATCCTTTCAAAACCTTTTTCGGATTTGTTCCCAATTCTAATCCTTTTAAAAACTAATCTCTTGAAATAAAATAAAAAAGACAAGAATGAGGCATTGAAAATGTTGGATTAAACAAAGAAATCTTAGACTTACTTTTGTTTCATTACTGACACTTCAATTTCCAAGACATTTTGACATTTCAACCGACAACTTTGCAAAGTCAATCCAAAAATAGACAAGAAGGCCCTGGGTTTTGAGTACCCTATTTTTTGGACTATAAGTCACACTTTGTTTCATAGTTTGGCTGATCCTGCGACTTACAGTCAGGTGCGACTTATATATCAATTTTATACGGTAAATCACATTGATAAACATAAACCAAGAAGTAAACATAACCAGCTATAGCTGCAAGAGGGTACTCTAGGCTTGTGAAAAGTATATGCTTCTCTTAAAAATTGATTGAAATATTAACTTATAGACAACAAAGACTGAACACAAGTTTGTATGTTATTTCGCTGTTTCAGTACTCTTTCACGCAGCGGAGCGTTGCGTGGTGCAGCTCGAAGGACCCAGACCACGACAGAACCCTGTTAGTGGGCTGTCTGTGAAGCTAATAACAGCTAGCTTTATCAAAAATGCGCTGGCTTCCTGGTTTGAGTTGCTGGGTTGTTATGCTAAATTACCCCATTCAACCTCCCAGGTATGTTCCATATTATGATGCAGTTGTGTAATCTAATAAATTGGTTTACCAGATTAAATGTCAGTTTTTAGTCTTGGGATTGTGTGAAATAAATTTCGAAATAAATATATATAGTCTGGTGGGACTTATATTCCGGTAGGACTTATATATCGTTTTTTTCCCGCTTTATGACGCATTTCTTTACTTATTTTCCAGAGCAATTTATAGTCCAAAAAAATGGTAGTCTGTGTTTTCTAAAAAATAATTTTGCAGCTTTTGTGGGTTGAACAGCAGGGTTGAGTGTGTCGGTTTTGACCATTAGCAGCTTGCCAAATCCTCTGTTTTTTCTGCTGTTAGGAAGAGTGCAAATATTGCACTTTGAAGGTTGTGGATTCGATCCCAGATCTCTTGGTGCTTCGACTATTTATGGTTGAATCTGGGCGCGTAGAGGTCAGAACATGAGGTGGAACCTGGTACGCAAATGTTCAGGTGCAGCTGTGGTTTATAAAGGGAAATTGCTTGCTGGTGTGCATGCGCATGGTTTATAAATCAAGATTTTTTTGGGCGTACACAATTTTTTACTTTTTGCCATGCCACAAGGCACTTAACCCCAAGTTGCTTGGGTATGATTGGGTGAATGTGGCTCTGGTATGAGCACCAGTGAGTGGTCAGTATGACTTGAAAATTGCAATATAAATTCAGCCCTTTGCCGTTTGTTTGGTGTTGTTAAGTTACTTTCTTGTGTGCACCAGACACCGAAAGTAATAGGTGCAAAGCTTGCATGGTAATTGTTTGCACATTTGGCAGGGTTAAGGTCAGATTTGCAACCCTGAAACAACCATGAGCAGAATAATTGAGTATCTACTGCAAGTAACTCATGCATACTTTTTGCTTCATAACGACTAGCCCTGTTTCCATCCAATTGTCATGCAAATTTTTGAGTGAACTTTTAAAATGTTGCAAAAAGAAAATGTGAATAAGCCATGTTTCCATCCACTGGTTTAGAGCAAATTAACCAGCCAATCCAAAGTGTAATTTTGTCGGAAGTTGACGTTACATGCCTCTGTAATAAACAGGCAGTAGGGGTTGCAAACTAGCATGGACCCATCGTTAAAAAAAGGAGAGGTTTTCAGGAATGTGTTGCTATTGGGCGAGTTGCAATAGTTCTGTCATTTCAACTAGTATTAGCAATGCTACATTCTGTCTGGAGATGTAGAGAAACAAATGTAATTCTGTGTGTGACATTGGAATATCCAGGAAGAGGCCAACAATGGGAACAACTGATTAGTCATGTGAGGTAAATGTTTGCTATGTTATTTCAAATTTTGCTGTTTCCATTAACCTTTTCTAATTTACTCATAAAAAGGAAGAGGCCTAAAAAAATTCTTGTAGCAATTCTCTAATGTTTGTATAACATTAGGTCAAGCGTTAGCACATAGAAGTAAAACACATAAGATTGAAATACTTCCAGGTATTTCAGCCAATAGAAAAAATTGCTGTTTAGAAGTAACTTACAATTGCTGCCAGGCACTGACATAGCCATATTATAAAAATTTGATAAACACAAAATGAATGATTGGTAATAATTAGCATTTTGCATTTGGGACCTAATTCCAATTTGAGTATGGTGTGTTGTTAGGTGTGGTTCCTTTTTAAGTTCAATTCAATTCAATTCAATTTTATTTATATAGCGCCAATTCATGAAACATGTCATCTCAAGGCACTTTACAAAGTCAAGTTCAATCATATTATACAGATTGGGTCAGATTATACAGATTGTTGGGAGTGTTGTTGAGTTTCATAGAACATACTGCCTACAAGTGGTATTTTTTAAGCATTTCTACTAGTGTCGTGTGCATAGAGATCATAATTAAAACGTTGCCATGTAGATGTGTCAACAGAAATGGAAAACAATTCTGTTTTCAAAGTTAACTGTAAATAAATGAAAGCAGTAAGGGGCAACTCTCACTCAGTGATATCTTTTCACATTATCATTTTTTCTTTCAATGCCTAGTCTCCATCAATGTAAAAATAAGTAGAACCACTGTTACATATTCAAAATTACATATAATTTAATTTTCATCTATTGTCCTTAATTCTGAGGTTTCAGTAAACCTGGTATCTGTTGGGATTAAAGAAGCCCAGTCATTTGAAATTCCCAGCACGGTCTCGCTCATTAACAGAGTAACCCATGACAATGTTAGACACCCAAGCTTAGGGCTGCCTTGTTAAAGAGTATGCAGGTGGATATAAGGACTGAAAATGATCAGGCTTCACTGGACAAAAGGATCACTCTTAATGACTTTCCTTTTTTTTTTCAAAGACCATGCGGCTCAGCATCAGGACTCCCTCGCAGTTCACCGGGATAAAGACTGCAATTTGGTCCGTCAGGATCAAGAAGTAGCAGCTGGGGCTCACTAGAACTTTTCCTCACAATGGGTACAGCTTGCTAATAAATGAACAATTTCTTTGACTGGCATTAAAGGATAATCAGCTAGGCCCTCAGTATTAGTAGTAATTAATACAATTAAAATCACAAAACTTAACAACTCTCTTATACTTAAGGCAATCTACTGCCAGAATTAATTTGGCTTTTGTTTTACTTTGTTCATGTAAATTTTTGTGAAAACAATAGTAATTTTGTTTTAAATTCTGAGAATAAATAATATGCCCTGCGATAGACTGGCGACCTGTCCAGAGTGTACCCCGCCTCTCGCCCATTGACAGCTGGAGATAGGCACCAGCACCCCTCACAACCCCACAAGGGATAGACGTGTTAGAAAATGGATGGATGGATTGATGGATAAATAATACTAAAACATTGTTGCTTTTCTACTTTATGCTATCAGATCCAACCCAATATGTTCTACACTTTTACACAGTTTGAAAAGATATTTATTTACAACAGTATAATACATAAAGGGCATACTACCAGAAATTACCATGAACCTTTTTTAATATAGTTCTTCCTAAATTAGAATACCATCAAATTGACTACATTCAATTAATTCAAGCAGCAAAACTATTTTGATATGTACAATTATTAGTGACGGGGTTTTACATCAAGCATTTATTGCTGTTATTTTTGGTGATAGCATATGCAGTGGGTAAAATACATATTTAACATGTCAACATTTTCCTCTCTTTAAATATTTCTAATTGGATACCTGGAAAACGCCACATGATCTCATTGAGACACAAGCCTGGACAATACATCTTTAGGGTACATATGAAGTTTGGTAAAATTTTCAAAATTGATCTAAATATTAGGCTTCAGTGAGGCAAATTCCTTGATTACCCAATCCTTTAACCAATACTGGCAAATGTACTGAACACATTTTTTTCCAATTTAAATGACCACCTTGAAAATCCCCACCTGCAATGGCCTGAATTCCATTTGTCACAAAAAGTCACATAGCCTTGAAAGCATGGGATGTTTTGCACATCTATCATGCCATCAGAAGAACAGAAGATTAAAGTAACCAACCAAAAATTAGTGTGTTGTCACATTTGGGGTGACTTTGTAACTAGTTTAAAGGGACAACAAACAACATCATCATCCACATAATGTCATAATGAGCCCACTCTTAGTTCATAGGGCTTTTGGGTGACTGGTGATGGTGAGCGTAACTTTCCTTCTTGTTTCATGTTGAGTAATATGAAGCAATTTTGCCCACCCTGCTCCTATCAGTCTTTTTTTGCTGGGGAGTCTTTGATGCCATCTCAAATGTCTCCATCTTCAAAGTGGACTGTGGCGACAAAATGGGTGGAATCTGGACACCTTGGGTCTTTTACAAAGCTTATTAAACAACATTTCATTCATGGGCATCTATGCTGATGCAGGGGGTGATCTTAGTCTCTGAAAATCAATATTTGTGTTTTCTGAAGAGACAAAAAAAAGGAATTTTTCCATGCACGACTGTGAGTACTTTTGTCATGATTTTTATTTAAACAGCTAACTGAAAAAAAACATTTAAAGAAACTGATTTCAGCTCCTTTTGCTGAGAATGACCCTTTTGACATTCTAAGCTTTACCGTTGATAATGATCATTGTCGTATCAGCTGTACTGTCAGAATGCCCTTAGTTGTCAGATCTGCACCGATGAATATCACTGACATGAGACACAGGCTGATGGTAGGTGAACCACCTTGCAATGATGTGCCAAACATAACAGTATCTCTTTCCCTGAAATGTCTGTTTTATGTGTATTTAATGCCATTTATTTAATTAGATTTGTTGAGGTAGAGATTAATTGCTTAATTTGTTGAAAAAGATATAAAGGTCTCCAGGAAACTGTAAAAGACAAGTTTTTTTCTGTTTTTCATATGGCTAACACAACCACAGACATACTTCACAGTTTATAGCCAAACTGCTGAAGCAAAGTGTCCAAAGAGAAACAAAACTGATGGCACTGTTTTAAACCTTCTTTGAAATTGCAGACCTCTGTTAAGAAACTGAAAATTAGGTATGCCTTGTATAGGATTTTTTTTCTCCCCTGTATTGATTCAAGTAATTTGAGATGTAAGAACCAATCAAATGCAGCAATCTTTCTTATTGCTTTGTCTTGAGATATTTTGTCTTTTATTAGAGGAAAGCTTTTATACACTGCACTAACATTGGGGTAACCAGTTAACGAAAGCTATTATTACATTCTGAAATCTCACCTAAAACTATCATGATATGGTTTAAAGAGGACCCAAGTGCAGAGCATGTTTGTGACAGAAAGTTTAATAATAAAAGAAAACTTGCAAGATTTCTAACACACAAGGGGATACAGCAAAAAGTTCAGGAACTGGAGTAGGTGTGAAGAAATGGCTAACAGAGAGATGGGGGATATGGCAGAGAAAGGAGGCCAAGGAAAATCAGACAGAGCAACAGGGAGCATGAAACCAACAGAGCTACAGGAAGCAGGAAATCAAATGGAAGAATTCAGCAATGAGAAATGAAAACCAGGGAGTTTATATTACAGAAGATTGTGTAGAAATAAGTCAGGCGGAGACAAGTGAAGGTAATCAGGAGGATCATGACAAAAACATGCATAGGCATAGCTTTATGTTTAGTCTCGAAACATATAGTATATTTGAGTTCAAATGTCTGTTTCAACCCATCTTCTTTTTCTTATCAAAAGAAAAACATAATGTCAGCTATCCAATATCACTGTAATGTCTTGTTTAAAGAATATATATATATATATATATATATATATATATATATATATATATATATATCTATATATATATATATAGATATATATATGAAAATTGCTGAAAAAACGTCAATGCGTGAAACATCGTCTTGTGGCTCTGTGACCATAAAACCCCATTAAACTCTTTAAGTGAACAGTAACATTCCTTACAGGGCGGCATGCAGTTGTCCCTGGAATATTTTTTATGTCAATTACATTATATAAAAAGCTGCATAAAAACAAAATTCCAGCACAAAGAATTTGTTCAGAATTTATTCGCCCCTCATTGTGTTATATGAGTGCGGGCTGAGAATATTACGATAAATCATTGACAGTGGCGGAAAACGGTAACGGCTGAAAATAGTATATTAATTCAGAAATGATAAGACATTTAATCAAGGTCTGATCAACCTCTCCCGACAGAGATTTTTGCTGAGTATTTCTGCTCCAGCATACTGGCTCCTCCAGAAAAGGACACTTGTGCAGATTTCAGCTAAAAAGTTGGAAAAACTCAGGGTTAGCCCAAATAACCTTGCTACCAAGCAGGGTTGTCTCAAGGAATAAATCAGGGCTCTCAACTCTCACGCATTGACCGTGTGACACACGCATTTCACTGACTTCACACGCTCACACACAACACATGGCATTTCACACGCAAACATGGCATCTCTCACGCATAAAAATCACAAAGCCCATCTGGGCTGCGGTCGCCAAAACTCCGCCTTCGGCTGAGCTGTTTCGCTTCTTTTACAGCTTGTGGCCATCCGTAATTCCTGCTGCAGTTCATGTTAACAGAGCGATCAGTTATGAATAATTTTAGTTTTAACCAGTGGTGAAAGTAAGCCGGTACGGTCCTGTACTACGTACGCAGGAGGAAAGGGGGTGGGGGGTGGGGGAAGAGCTGCTGCCAGATATTGCCTTCATTCAGAACCAGGCATGGCTGCACTCTGGATCATAAAACAGTTCTGCTAACCAGATGCAGTTTAAATGGCCACTTAGACTGTTTATCAGTTTCGTTTTTATTAATTCTGCATTTTTTAACGACATGCACCATATTTCTGTGCCTCAGCGCTTGCTCCTCTCCTCCCTCGTTTTCCTCGGACCTAGTTGCTTTTCTCACCATTCAAAACGTGAATCACTACGTTTAATGTCCTCACATCCGTAGCAAAGTGTGCCAGTTAAAGTCAATAGGAGAGTTAGTAGCTGTGTTTCATGCTCTTGTTTTTAACAACATAGAATCAGTGGCGCTTCGGTGCGCTGCTGCCTTGCGCTTTAGTTCAGGTGCGCAAAATTACGTTACATGTAATTTTGGTGCGCACTTTTAAGGGTCATTTTAAAGAACTTGTAACATCAGGGGCTTGATCTCAGACCCGTCAGTCCCCCTGTTTCCTCTAAAGGAGCCCTTTACAGTCTTTATTTATGCATTTTCCCCACTGCTTATCCCTCGCACGCAGCGCACCAACGGGGGTAAAATCCGCCCACCTCACCGCCCAGAGTGCACTGACCAGACAAATACAGATTTGTCTGGTCAGTGCGGCGACTGAGAGGAGAAACCTGTGGCTGTGAAAGGTGATGATAATGGTTATAAACTGTAACAGGCTAGAAGTGCATTGAGCTGAAAAGAGGGAGACATCAGCAGCTGGATCGTGCGTAAAGACGCAGCGGGAATCTCTGTGTGCTTCAGTGTTCCTGCTGAGGGGAAACTGTCGGATATGCCATATGCCGTATAGGCTTGATGAAAGTCAGCCTGATTCACCAATCAGGTTATAGATCTACAATGAAACAAACCCATAGATGAATCTGTAACTGTGGAATAATTCAGTCAATAACTTAAAACTACTTTATTTTATTCAGTATTATTTGAACAAGTGTGTGTTTTTTATGTTTTAATCCACTAACTGAACAATAAAGTATTAACACGTCTCTTTCTCTTTTTAACAAAAGTAATACATGTCTACGTCAATGTCTGGTGGGATAAAAATGAGATGGAGTTGACTGCACCGGCTCTTACAGGGTCCAGTTAGCCCCATCCCCAAACAAGCCCCGCCCCCAAAATTAGCATAATCTCACTCTTAACTTTTGATAAAAGTTGAGAGGTCTGAGTAAATTGTTCTCATAATTTGAATCAGGGTAATGGCCTTTTGAGCTTTCTGAAATGGAAAAGCCTGGGTATGCAGGAATTTACCCCAAAACTTACTCTGCATATCCAATAACCTGGCTTGGTGAAATGGGGTCCTGCAGGACTTGGTGGGCTGGGTTGCGCCTGTATTTAACTGCTTTGTGTAAACACCCTGAAAAATAAGCAAAAAACAAGGGCAAAACTGCTGCAACAAAATGAAGGAGATTGCACTGATTAATGATTTCCCTCTCATAATATTTGTCCTCAAAAATTATTTGTAAGTGGTCAGGGGGTGCAAACCGGGCAGAATATTTCCATTTCAGAAAACATCCATGATTGTGTTGACAGGGTTGAGGCAGTGTTCGTTATGTGTATTAATGTGAAGGCATAAATTATTAAAAATACATTTTTAAATTCACAGGGTCACCAAAATTAACCTGCTGATGACTATATTCAGACATGTTAGACAAACATTTGCCAATCACATTCTATCAAGTTTATGTGCTAGAAGATAGGGTTAGACTGAGACAGATGAGACAGAAACCCTTGAAAGGGAAAAGCCAAAAGAAGAACAGTTTATAATGTAAACTATGCACCATTAAATTTACAATGTGGTAACATGAGTCTTGAGTGACCTCTGAGTGTCTGTTTGCAGTCTGATCTGTCACTTTATACAGTATTTAAAGCAACAGGACAACAGGACAAAGGACAAAGTTAATGCCATGTTTCATATGATTATTTTGATATGGTAAGTATAAAAATAAACTTCAATTCAGTCCTTTGTTACAAAAAACATTTGGAACAATTTCCACCCATCCTTCCATCATCTATACCCGCTTATCCGGCTGGTGCCTATCTCCAGTGGCAATGGGCGAGACGTAGGGTTCACCAAGTTCATCAATAGTTTATAGGACTACATTCGATATCACCATTTTTATTCAGCAAGCAATTTTTTCCAGTTGAAGTATTTAACTTACAGCCTTTTTAGGAATGTCCATTTTTGTATTAGGTTCAGTTCTAAGAGCATCACTGAGTATAATCACTGATTTCTAAGTGCTTAAGGAAAGAAAATCTCTGAAACACGTCCTCTGTCAGTAACAAGACTTTCATCCCTCCCACCCAGTGGGATGTTCTATTGCTGCATCTATTACCATAAATTCATTATTTAAGTGAATAGCTATCAGCAATGAGTAAAGCAATTTACTTGTCAAAATAACTTGCCTGTATGGCCTGAAAAATGACTTGGGGGAGCTCAGGATTAGCCTGAGCAGAGAAGAAACCCTTAGCTAAATTGTGAATGTTGGTCTGTAGTCGCAACTTGTGCTAAGAGATGAAGTGGAAACCCAAACGGAGGGGAGCTCAGGTAAGAGTCAGATGAAGAAACATTGATGAATAAAGACAGTTCAACTGATAAAAGCTGGATAAGAAGAGAGCTTTAGTGGCAGAGCTTTAGAAAGCAAAACTAAGTGTAGTCAAAGTAAAAAAGGACTTGATTTTGTCTTTTTCACTAGCTTTTACCTTGGTTGACGATATTTTAAGGTTCAAACATACGTCAATATTTTCGAAGTGAGGTTTTGTTAAAGTTATAAGCACATAATATCTTACTTGCCACAGTTAAGTCTCTTGACGTCTTCATTTTGTATGAAGTGGAAACTACATAAGGAGTGTCATGGTGCATCTTGGTCATTTGTGCTCATCAGTTGGAACCTTTAAAGGAGCAGTACGTAAGATATTCACTGTAAAATCAACCTGAATCATTCTCATTTGTCACCTGGGATGAAAGTAATATTCCCTATAAACAATTAATCCTCTCCATGAACAATGTGTTAGTCAAGTTTTTCTGCTTTCAAAATTAGAGGTATGGTGCAGAACTACTTCAGATCAGAGTGTAGCCCTTGTTTATTTCCTGGTTCCTGGGCCAATCGTATTAGAGTTCCCAGGGTTCCCAAAACCGAGCACAGCATTTGGTATTTTACCTTGGCAAAAGAGCAGCAGTCTGCAAACATAGAAGCCAGGAAGAGAAGCAGAGCAGAAATAGAAGGAATACAACATCATATACCTGTCCTGTTTAAGAAAAAATTCATTAGAGTTTCACAGCAGTAATGGACTGTTTAGTTAACTGCAGGCAGTTGTGTGTGTTGTTCCAATTTGAACCACTAAGTGTGAATATTACTTATTGTTTCTTTAACCTTTAACACCAGGTGGAAAAGTCCTGTTGAAGTATGCCAAGAACAGATTCATCTTGGCGTGGACTGTTTCATCAAAAGCACCGGAGCTTCTGAAGAGAACAGGAGCATAGGTTGCTAAATGGGTTGTTCATCAGAAAATAATCTGAATAATCTGAATGCAGGCTGTGGAAAACTGGAAGAGGAAGGGACAATGGTGAGTGGAGCTGGAGGCCTGAAAATGTAGTGTTCAGGCCTCCAGCTAATCTTACTTCTCCACTAAGATTAGGTCTTAGTGGTAAAGTTGTAAGTGAAACGTCGGGGGAAGTAAGCAGATAGGGCTGAAAGGCTGCGTGGCAGGCAGAGGTTGCTGAAGACTGCAGGTGGATTGTTGGAGGCTGGATGGATTGGTTAGGAGGTTCTAGTGGAGAAGGGAGCTCAGCGGCTTAAGGCAGACGATGTTTAAGGACTTATGGTTTGGACAATATGGAGCAGAGGTTCTTATTTGAATTCCAGAGGAATTTATCTGGAGAGGGACTTGAGGAGAAACCTTGAAGACAACAAAAGATTTAGCTAGAGCCTGGAACATGAACACAGGAAGGTCACTGGGAAAATACACAGAGGGCCGGGGGTTTCCCAATAGGTGACACTCAGGCCAGGAATGATCCGCAGCAACCCCTCTTAAGCTCTGGCCAACGAGGTTAATTGAGAGCAGACACAAACACAAACAATCCCAGATCTCCTACAGAGTTCACCACAATTTTGCTTTTCTATTAGAAGGTTTCTCTGACAAGAAAAGCTTTCTATACTCTCTATGTGGTCCAGGTGTCACACAGCAAGATAAGTTGGAGTGGGCTACCACTTATTCCCATGTTCTGAGAACACTTTCGTTTCAGATCAATGAACTGTTTACTGTCAGACAAAGATAACTTAAGCAAATACAAAATCTTGTTTTCAAATAATTAGTTCATTTATTAAGAGAAAAAGCTATCCAAACCAACCTGTCCCTTAGTAAAAAAGTAATTTACCTCTAAGCCTAACAACTGTAAGTCACTAATAGAGATTAATGATTCTTTGACATGACTGTGGTGGAGTTCTGGCCCACCTTTCTTTGTGGAATTATTTTAATTCAGCCACATTGGCTAATTTTTGAGGACAAATGGTCTTTCACATCACAGCATCATTATTCAGAGGTGGACTTCCTGAAGGCTGTTGCACTGTTGTCTTATTCCACAACAAAAGTGTGTTTGAGTTAAAGGCTAGATCAGAAATTCACCATTTACAGCGTTTCCGCGGAGCAGTAAAAGGCAGTAAATTTAATTATCTCAAATTAAGGCTATTAGAAGGTAGTAAAAGGTAACAAACAGAACTTGACTTGGTAGTAAATCTTTTGTCACCCCTTTAATATATTCCGACTTTTCTATTGATGCTGGCTTTTGTGTTTTAAGCACTTTTAGTGATCAGTATGACTGGAAAAGAGCTATATAAGTTCAGTCCATTTACCATTTAAGTTTGTTTAACTATAAAATCTGTATAAAAATTAGAACTGTACACGGCTGGACCTGAGTCGACGTTGATAGAGTTGATTGATTCTATTGTCTGCTGTGCACATGCTTGCTGTTGGAACCGCTTAATATGTTGAGACTAGCAAGTTATTTCGTGCCTCGCCATGGGGAAATGTACGTTTTCACAACTTTGGCTCCATTGTCTTCCCCCAGAGCTGACTCTTTCACCCCATTAACTCGCAGTTAATTTTATTAAAATTATTAGCCTAAGTAGTGCCAGATCACATTCTAGACTATTTCTGTCTCAACATCGTCACTCCTCTACTTTCAGCTCTCTGCTTCGCATGAAGGTAAACACACACTCATACCAGGAGACAGAGTGAGCAGAGTCGCAATATATATATATTTGCCTGCTTTGACAAACCCATCTGCATTTTTTAAAAAACACCCAATTTCTGAGGATGGCTGCACTAAAAGCTGCCACAGAGTCGGGAGTAAAGCATCTACTAGCCGCGCAGACATCAGTGGAGCCTGGTCTGTTTGGGGACACATACGCCGGACATTAAGGTAATAAGTGCTTATGACCAAACTAGTTATCCCTAACAGAACTTGTAACCCTTGCGTCGTAACGATGATCGTGTCTGCTTATACTCAATTCATAAACATTAATGCTCAAAATAACACGTAATCAACAAGTAAACGACTCCGGAAATTTCAGGGGTCCTAAAAAAATACTGTTTCCTCTAACTGTCGCACATCACCGAAAGTCTGTCTGCTGGAAACAAATATCTACCTTCCTGGGTCTGAAAACAGATGGCTGCTTTATTCTTGAAAAACAAAATTTTTGTAGACCACATGAATGGATCAGAAACAGAATCCCAAATGTAATAAAATAAACACTGAATAAAGTTACGCTCAAAATTATTCTAAACTCTGGCAGATCTAGATTTAAAGATTTTCATTCAATCGTGAAGTAGGAAACAAGAGAGGCAGGAAGCCTCATATAACCATGTATAAAGATACATGATAAAGACAGGCGGAAACATAATGGAAACGGAAAATTGATAAATAAGGGAAAAATGGAGACAGACAGAGGCTGGCTGCTCATATAAAGCTGGACTCTGGGGTATTAATGGAAAGTTAAATGGAAGGAAAAACTTTGTCCCAGAGACAAAATTCCTAGGGGAAACACTGCTGTCCAGTCGTATATTGCTTTTCTCCTAACCCTGTCTTTTTTCTTTCTGATTGTATTTGTGTTTTACACTCTGTGTATCTGTAGCTGTGTTTCCATCCAATACGTATTCAATTTTGGGCAAACTTTTAAAATGTTGCAAAAAAGAAAATGCGAATCAGACATATCCCCATCTACTGGTTTATAGCGAATTAACCAGGGGATGCAAAGCGTTAAGTCATCATACGTTGACGTTATTCTGTAATAAATAGGAAGTAGAAGGTTGCAAATTAGCATGGACTACGGATAACGTAAAGGTAATTTTAATAAATTTGTTGCTATTTATTCTTATAGATGAGATTAAGAAATGTTTGAGTCTCTTTGTCGGACCACATGTTCTACCCGTTTTTGCTTCCAGCCATGATTTCGGCGTTATGGGAACATTCAGGAAGATGCCGGCACCAAAGATAGCTGATCAGTCATGTGAAGTAAACGTTCGCTACGTCTCTAGCACATTTACTCTTCTTTAAAAGCTTAAAAATGCCCTCATGCAAGTGTAAAAACTTGTTTGCAAAATGTAAATAATTAATTGGAATTTTGCCATTTCCACCAACCTTTTCTAATGTGACATTTCAAAACTAAAAAGTTGGATGGAAACACGACTTGTGTGTTTCTGTCTGTGTGCGTTTCTCTGTCCATATTTTCTCTCTTCTACTTCTCTCTAGCTGTCTCTCTCGGGACTGTCTCTCTCCTTTCCTCTGGCATCTCACTCCCCACAGCACGCTCTCTCTCGCTCTTTCTCAATCTGACCGTTATATTAAATGGTATCAGCTGATGAACGCTGTACTCACACAAATTAAAGTTTTACCACTTCAATTTTCATTTTGGAGCATGTTCACAATTCCATCTGTTATCTGCATTGCAGGTGATGTTAGTTAGTTGCTTGGTGTTTTTCCGGCTGATTATTTAGTTTCAGTGTTGCCATGTTATCAATTTTCTATTGGGAACATTGGCTTGTGAAATTTGAATGTCATCGTATTTTGTTTATATTCTTGAAAAAACTACTTTCCTTAGTCTCCTTGAAATGAATTTGGAATATTTATGTGTGTGAAATCACAGATACACTTTCAAAGGTGCATAGTCATGTTATTTGACTCTTTTCAGTAGCTCACTCTGGTTGCATACAAAGTTTTTATGAAAGATTATGACGTCCTGCTGGCATATAAGTTATTATTTTGGTCTTTTACATTTTGTTTTTGCTCAATTTGTTAGTAAATAAAGCCTTTCGTGCTTATTTTTAATAACAATGGAAGTACAACACTGCACATGCACAGCAGGGGATGAAACAAGGAAGCAGCTAACGGCTATTAGCATCTCCCAGCAAAACAATGCAGAATGGTCCAAGATCCAGGGAAAAAAAACTCAAAAAATATATGATTCCAAGAGGGAAAAGACTGGAATGTCGCTGGGAATACTGTATGACCGTTGGTGTTCACTGAAACGACGCTAAACCTGCTGAGGCTCTGATGTGACTCCAGAGATGATTGACGTGAGTAAATGTTATGATATGAGGCTCTTAAAGTTGCTGTAGATGGTTGTATTTAATTAATAACGGTTGGTCTTAGATCACACCGAGCTGCCGCTTTCCTGAGAGGCATTGCAGAGGGTCAGTCTCAGTCCGGCATTATTTACAAGTGATTTATTATTTAAGCAAACTGGCATTATGATAGTTCTGCAATACTGTCGGTAGATGGCGCCATGTTTATATCTGTTCATCGCAGCAGGCACTGGATTCTATCTAGCCTAAAAAAGGACCATCAAAACACTATCAAGATGGAGGCTTGGTGTATATAGCTTTTATTTATCATGATCAAACGATTTTTGGTATTTTTTAAGCATATCACATGGCTATATACCTTTCAAGTAAGTGGGATAAAGTTTTGTCTTGGGTGAGAGATGGGCCATGGTCATACATCGGTTAGTGCTGTAAATCCACCGCTTCCCCCAAAAGAGGCTGCTTCTCGATTTTGGGTTGGTAGTAAAAAATATTCTATTGGTAGTAAATTCAACTGTGGAATTATTGTATAAACCCTGTTTTAGGAGTTTAGAATCCATCAATTACATGAATTGTCTCTTAGCAACCTCTAACAACCACTACGTCTGACTGTTGTTTAAAGAAGAAAATGCGATGTTAATTTTAAAGGAGATAACAGGACCTGATTCCTCCCATAATGTTCTACTGTTTAATCACCACTCCACTGAATGTTCGCATTCAGTAGAGTGGTGGAACAAGAAGACAAACACATCTCAAACTGGCCAAAGCACATCTTGATGATCCACAAGACTTTTGGGAGAACAGTGTTTTTTTTTTCAACTCTTAGAACTCTTCGCATGGGTGCAATTTTTGCCTAGTGTCTTTTTTATTGTTCAACCATTAAATGAGGCAAAAGCAATCTTTTAGAGTTGTTTGGGGTAAATCTGTGACCTCATGGATGAGTGCCGGACTTTTAGAGTAATTTTGGTAGGTCAGCCACTCCTGGGAAGAGTTACCACTGTCCAATTCGCATTAATGACTCTCTATTTATATGTATGTCACTGGGTTGGTTTTGAAGACTTTTTTTTTTTTACCTTAATCAATGAAATTATTTAAAAAGTGATTTTTGTATTTTTCATAAAATCTTTCACGTTAAGCATTGTTTGATGATCTGAAACGTAGCAAAAAAATCAAAAACAGAAGAATAGTGTTCGAGGAGAAATACTTGTTCAGAGCACAAAAAAAGATAGCAGCCTCAGCACAGAAAGGATATTAGAAAACTAGGCCACTGAGATCAGTCCATTTCCCAGCCTTCCTTTTATCCTACTTTGAGCCCGTCTAACTTCATCACCTCGCATGTATTTTGGGGAAGTAAATTAAATAACTATTTTTTTTTTCAGTTAGCAAAACAGTGTTTTCTCTGATGGAGACTAAAACTCATGCTGTTAGCAGCAAAGAGTGAAAACTTTTGCAACACTTATGACGTTTTTATTTTGACCCTGTATCTGTCAGACCTTTAATGCTAATCTACCTCTTCTTGTTACATCAGCTTTTCCCCTCTCAACACTTCTCCTATTTTTGCTGAAGCAGCTTTGATCCTCCACAGACCCAGCTGATCTTCACCACGTTGGTTAAGTGCTTAGGCTGGATTAGAAGGAATAGTGAAGGGAAGGTAGGACACAGCCCCGTCTATGCTCCCTTCAGTAACATACCCTGTAGGGAAAACTCAACACCCATCTGATCAGATTGACAACCAACAGCAGAGCAACCTAATGCCAAAGATCATTCTTGTCTACTATTTGGTTAAATGTGTTTTTCCCATCTGCTTTCTCTATCATCTATATTTCTTCAGTTTGTGCTCCCTCATTTGCAACCTCACCCACCCGAGAGTCTCCCTTTAGAGGATTAAAACAGCTCTAATATGATTCATGAGATATATTGAACTCATTCCCTGCTGGTTAGAGAATAACACCATGCTCTCAAGAGAGTCTTAAAGAGAGAGGAAAAAAACAGAAGATTATTTAATGGAGTTCTTGTTTCCGTGCTGCTAAGTCACTGGCCGGGCTGGTGCTGCCTAAATGAGGACTGTCATGTAGTCCCTGGTGGGGATATTTTCTCTCTGCCGAAACTCATGCTTCCGAGCTCTGGTGGTTGCTACTCGCTTGGGAGAAAGGACTAGATGATCTGCTGCCGCATTCCTCCAAGCAAATCTAACACAAATCAAAGAACCCTTCAAAGTTAAACAAATTACCCTTGGGCAATGTGTCCTTTCACATTTGGCTTCAACCCTAAGAACACAGAAATATCTTTAGACCGCATGAGCAGCAGGGCAGAACGCAAAGTGAAATACAATGAAATAGCCTTGATCTGAAGTTCTTTTTCCTTCTGTTGTAAACTTGGAGACGTAGCTGTACAGTTTGAACTTCTGTTCCTTTTGTCACATTTCAACAACAAACTTCAATGAATTGGGGTTTTGTGATAAACCAACTCACAGTAGTCAAGTCAAGCTTATTTGTATAGCACATTTCATTAGATTACCTGTAGGTTTATAGTCCAATTTATCTTGACCTATTGCTACTATTCCATTGCAATGTACTTTCCTCTGTATGTTTTATTTTCTTATGCTCTGTTCATGTACAGCACTTTAAATGGTCTTGTTATTTAAATGTGCTATACAAATACACTTTCCATGCCTTGGCTATGCACCCTATGGGAATATCTGGGACAACGACGACAGCAGAAACAGCTGATCAGTCGTGCGGTAAATGTTTGCTATGTCAGAACCTATTCAGCAAACGTGTTTCCACCTCCCATTTTGCACATTAACTCTTTTTCGGAAAAGCCAAAACCACTTCAAGTGAGTGTAAAACCTTTTTGCAAAATTGAGGAACTTATTTCGTATTTAGCCAGTCCCATCAACCTTTTCTAATGCAAAATTTCAAAATTCACCTAAAAAATGTTGATGGAAATACTGCTACCGTTGACTGCAGGAGGAAACAGCCCACTCATGCTGCTCCTTTCATGAAGGGGGTCGCTGTGGAGATTAACCAGTGTACGACATTCCTGGGGGAGCACATCTCTTAAGGACCTAACTTGTTCCCAACACACATCTGCACTGACCAAAGTGTGTTGCTTTTATCCAATAACATGATTTATACATTTTTATTTTAGATATGTTATTATTGTGGATACTACATTTATGATTTTGCACAAGCCTAATTTTATTCACTTAGTACCCTACACACAGTGTGTAATGTGTGTGGGTTGAGCGCTGGTGCTGGGTCAGACAATATTGCTAAACTGGAATGGGTTTGATGAGGCCAGACCTAATATTGAGAAGAAATACACTTTCCAGGAGGAAACCATAACAATAATAAGCTTATTGAAATCTTAATTTGAACTTATCGCATCTTTATGTTTTGAAAAATCTTTTATTTTACATTTTTAGTTTGTTCTGTTTTATTTTTCATGTCAATGTTAACACCATAAGGCTTGAAGACAACAAAAGTGGCTTCATGACACTTTGAATTTGGCTCATGTGGATTCAATTTAGAACCGGCTTTGTTCTTTTGTTCTTTTTAATATCTGTACAATAAAACCTTTGATCTATAGATCGATAGATAAATCTAGATAAAAATACTCTGTCCCATATTTGTATGACATTAAAAGGAGTACCGGTATATATCTTTTTCCACTTAAAGCACTGAGCACCCTTTAGTTATAAAGAGAGACTAAACAAAGACAAAATTAAGAATTTTGTAGATGCATTTAGTCAAAGTTGTTTTAGAAACCTAAAAATGTGCACCAATGGGGAAACTCATTCCAACATCAAGGCCACAAGCACCAGCCATCTGCCACACTGTTATGAATCATAAAATGTACCACTAGTGGGTTTTTTACAGGTTGCAGAATCATGTAGGTGGAAATGAGTCACCAAACTTAACAAAAAAAAAGGAAAATAAGTTAGTGCATTTTTAACATTGAAGCAATAAGATGGTAAATACTAACCATCGGGTAAAATTTGGGTAGGACGCACAAACAGATGTTTCTTGGACAACAGATGCTAGCGCACATTCAAAAATGAAACAAAAGACAAACAAACAAAAAAAAACAAGAAGGAAAGACTCTTTCAATTGCAGAGTTTTATTGCACTCTACAGCCCTGAATATATCTTTCTCTGTCTTCTATTCAAGGGAAAATACACAGCAATCAACCACACCACATCCATTGACCAGAAATTACAGAATCAATACCACTTTCACTTTAGCCTTAAACAACTGAAATGAAGCTTCGAGCTCATGTGGTAATAAATCATATGCCACAGTGAATCAATGAAATTGCTAGATCCACATGCTCCAAGTGATCATTAGACTGAATGAGGATACTTATGTCTAACAGCACCTTAGTTAATAGCTCGAAGAGCTCTCAGCGCACAGTTTTTTCCAGACAAAGGGGACTTTAAGATAGAGAGGTGAAGCTGCTAAAAAGACATTATTCTGATATTTCTCTTTCAGACTGTTTCTTAACAGGTCAGATGAGGAGATAAATGTCTTTACAGTCTGCAATTCACTACAGTGTAATTGACATGTCTGTAGGCGACCAACGGATGTTTGACAGTTAGTATGTTATAGACCAGAGGTCACGGATTAGCGGACCAGGGTCCGGAGCCGGACCCACCTGCTGGCTAATCCGGACCCAACCTGATTTAAAACATTTATAAATTACTGCATGTTGTCCAACGACAGTGTCTAACTCAGGGGTTAAAGTTCTCCGTCGCTGCGACGGATTTCCGGCCAGGGGTCCTGAATTTTGAGCGCAAAAAGGTTTTACCCTGAAGCTGCTCCCAACCAATTAAACCTGGCAGAGCCGGGACATTAGCCAATCAGAAAAAGAGTAGGGCGGGTCTTTCCAAAGCGGACATTGCCAGTCTGATGTTTATCGGTGTTCATCATTTTAACTTTTGGGAGAGCATTTTAAACTGGCCACAGATGGTATGAATGAAAGTAGCGGTGGTCAAAGGTTTTCTTTGGATTTGTGCAAACCAGCAGGTCAGAAAGTTCAGCGGATAGAACAGCTGACGACTTCCCTCGGTAAGTGTTTCTGTCGCTGCTCCAGCAGTTAATCGATGAGTTATTTCCACCTGTGGCCATGTCGCCTGTCAGCGTTTATTCCCTCGCTGATAAATGCGGCGACCAACCAGGGATCTCCTCGTGATTCGCTATTATGTTTTATTTAAACACAAAGAAGAGTAACGCGCTAGCTCAGGCTAATTTAGCATGACCCTTGAAGAAGAAGAGTCGGACTGTGAAACGATGTCCCGCATTTGACTGGGTTCGATTCAGAAAAAAAAAAAAAAAAAAAAAAACCTGCGCTGTTCTGAAACAAAGAACGCAGAACTGTATCTGCTGTCGGTATGCAGCAGTGTTCACCTGATGAGCAGCTGTGCTCCAGGACACTAAATAAAATTACAAGGATTTTGATGCTTACAGATGGTTAAGAAAACTACATAAAAAAGATAAAACAAATAAACTGCAGCTACAACATGGACTGGAGAACGGGTTCTAACTGGGTGAGGCCAGAGAAAGGCGATTCTCAGAGAGTTTTTTTATGAAGTTAAAGTGGAGCGCGGACACAGGGTGCATCCTGGACAGGTCTCCAGTCACTGGGCTAAAATATAACCATTTTATTAAACTTAAAAAAAGTTAAATCATGCCTTTTTTATATACTGTAATGATTAATTGGTGAACAATAACGGGAAAAGCAGAGACTGATTACTGTTGTGCAATCTGTGTCAAATTAAAATGTATTATGTCATGATAGTGTTGGTGATGTGTCCTGCATTTCCAAGGCTGTGTTTGGCCTTGTATGATCATAATATTGGTTTATATTGAATGTGACAGGGAGCCAGTGGAGTTAATGTACAGGAGTGAAGTAGATGATGTAATGATGAAGCTGCTGTCCTCTGAATCAGCTGCAGTTTCTGGAGGGTTTCTGGAGGACAGGGAGGGAAGGGAGCTGGGATTGTAAAGTGGACTGTGGACCAGTTTGTCAACAGTGTGAAGGAAGAACTTGATGCTGCAGAGATGAAAGTAACCCAGATGATGATGTGGATGTGGAAAGTGATGGAGAGGCTGTCCAGGATGACGCAAAGGCTTTAAAGCTGAAAGGTGGCAGAGATACAGGAAATTTCAATGGATATTTTAAAAGTACCAGATTTAGTTGACTTTGCACACTAAGCAAGTGAGCCAACTAATGCGGCATGATGTCCACGGCCCGGGAATATATGGGCTGGCGAGAAATTTTTTTCAGTCAAACATTATTTTTGCTTCAACCCCTGTGCTAACTTCACTTGCGCCGCTTCTCTTGTTAATATGGCAAAGCCCTCCGGAGCGTTCTCAAACATATCCGCTTGCTCATACATACGGAGAAAATAGCTGATTTAAAGGCGCAGAACGAATGAGAACATTGATATGTGCTTGAGGTTGGCTTTGTTGCCAATCAAACCCAGGTTTAAAATCCTTGCAGGGCAGCCTAAAGCTCACTTCTATCATTAAGCCATAAAAAAGAAATAAAAAAAGTTCAGGTGTTTTATAAAAGAAGTGAAAGTCAGGAAATTGTCTATATACCAAACTGTGAAAGATTGTGGTTCTCTATTTCAAAAAGCACTTTGGATTTTAAAATAGAAAAAGTTCTATTTTTATGTTATTTTTTTTGTTTAAAAAGTCAATGTATAAGGTGGATGCATAAACATTTTATTTCAGTGTTAAATACTGTTTAAAGTAACGGATTGTAATTAAAAATGTGTCCGGACCTTTACTGGTTGTTGATTTTCTTTATTCGGACCCCGCTGATTTTTAATTAGTGACCCCTGTTATAGACCCATGCATGTTTGGTGAAAAATTACGACAATGTCAGGGTTCTCTGTGTTGTTCTGCTCTAAGTCTACTCCTCAGGTGTGCCTAGTTGGCTGAGGGGGCGTGGCCCACACCTGAAGCTCGTTGCAGGCGGCTTCCTCTGGCTTCTTAAGCTGAGCGCTGACAGATGGAAGACGCCAGAGCCTTAACCAGTCGTGGTACGACGTGGCCTCTGACCCAACTCCTGAAAACCTGCTTGTGAGTTTTTTCGTCTTTGAACTTTGACTAATTTTGGATCTCCCTGTTTTTGTCACAGTTTTTGGTGCTTGGATGCACTCACCTGTCTTGACGTCTTGTCCGAAGAAACAGACCTACAGAATCCTCCTGCTCAGATTTTGCTCTGGCGCTCCCCTCATACTCCCTGGATGTTACCCAGCGGGGCATGAGATTCCCCCTCCCGGATTCTGCTGGTTCTTCCCTCACTCTGGTCAATCCATCTGTCACCCACTGCCGAGGAGGCTCGCTCTGGATCCCTCACCAGTAACATCTGCCGCCCTCAGCCACTAGCCGCCTAACACCAACAGAGTAGGATCACAGAGTTCCCTCGGCGCTACTTCTCCCCGGTTAGGTCCACCCAGCTTTATGGTAAGCAGCGCAGCTTCTAGTAGTTCTCCTGGTTCACCTTTCAGAGTCACTTACTCTTCTTCTCTTTGCAGTCTCTCCAGCCGTGACGTTCTGACCCTGTCGAAGTTGCCTGTAGTCCCGTCCGTTATATCGGCCTGTTTCCTAAATAAACATCTTAAAACTGTGCTTTGCTTCCCGATCGTATCTGCATGTGGGCTCGTCATCTGAAAACCATGACAGACAATAAATGTAATGTACACCAATGTCAAACTTTGACCTGTTGTTCTGATGGCGCTACGGATGGCCACCCTGGTGTATTGGTGCGCACTGCTTGGTCTTATTTTATTTGCTAATTCTGTGTCCTGCCAGAGCTCTTCCACCTGGGAAGACCTCAAGAAAATCAGGGGAATATTTATTTCCCATTTAAATCATGGGATTTAATTCCCAGTTTTCTGCTTCCATCTGTGGAATTACTGAACACACGTAGGTCCTCTCACCTATGTTCACGCTGTGAAACACCACAAAAGGTTGGTGTAAAAAATGTGACAGTGATCCTACTGCACTGCTCTTTGGATCAAGAAACCCTTTCATCAACTGCAAACCCTACTAATCCACCTGGGAGTTTGCTTCATTCTTTCTGGTTGGTGTCTACATTCAACAGCAGGCCAAAGTGTGGGATGTCTGGCATGCTCGCAGGCCAGACACTGAGCTTGGAACAGATAAACCCGGACTCTTTAGTTGTTGTCCTCCATGACTTTATCAAAGGAAAGTTTAGCCATGAACTTCCCAAATACAGACATTTGATTAAATATGGTAAATGGTTAATGACTTTTACTTGTATGGTGCTTTATCAAGTCTGACGACCCCAAAGCACTTTACACTACAGCCAGTCATTACCTCATTCACACCTTGACGGTGGTGAGCTATGTTAAATATTTTAGCAATGAAAAATATTTTTTATAACTAACTTGAACTATTGAATTTTATATGTCATGAAATAAGTAAATATTTTTATTTTTAAATAAAATATGCATTCATCCATTGGCTGTTCCTGCTTGTCAGTGCAGGGTCCTGGCACTGGTGCTTACATCCAGCTCATTGGGTGAGACGTTGTGTACGCCCTGGACAGGTCACCAGTCCATCACAGAACTGTCAGGTTTTGTTTTTCCATTTTGACTCTAAATGGGACAACAAACACGGAGGCAGATGAATGATTAACAAGTTTTTCAAGACAAGGCAGGTATATTTGTGTAGCACATTTCAGTACAAGGACAATACAAAGGGTTTTACATGATTAAAACATAGGAAAATAAAAACAGGATAAAAGCAAGTAAAAAAAGCAGTTGGAATAAAATGTAGCTCTATTGAAACAAAACATAGGAAAATGGAAATATTACTGATTTTAAAAACAGCTGGACTACAAACTACAGTTTAAGTAGAACAGTCGAAGGCAATCCTAAATAAATACATTTTTAATCTTGAATTAAAGGAACCCAGGGTTTCAGGACTTTTACAGTCTTCTGGAAGTTTGTTACAGATAAGAGAGCCTAGGAATTAAATGCTGCTTCTTCGCGTTTGGTTCTGGTTCTGGTTCTGCAGAGTAGACTGGAGCCAGAAGACCTGAGTGGTCTGGGGGGCGGATACACTGATAACAAGTCTGTGATGTGTTTAGGTGCTAAGCCGTTCAGGGATTTATAGACTAACAGAAGTGTTTTAAAATCTATTCTCTGAGATACAGGGAGCCAGTGTAATGACTTTAGAACTGGGGTGATGTGCTCTACTTTCTTAGTCTTAGTGAGGACGTGGGCAGCAGCGTTCTGGATCAGCTGCAGCTGTCTGATCGACTTGTTAGGCAGACCTGTGAAAACACCGTTGTAATAACTGATTCGACTAAAAATAAATTCATGGATTAGTTTTTCCACTGCGACAGACTGGTGACCTGTCCAGGGTGTCCAGGGTCGGCCATTGAATGCTGGAGATAGGCACCAGCCAGGGGCGGTTCTAGACAGGGGCCAATAGGGGCCTGTGCCCTTGTAGAACTGTTCCTGGCCCCTGTTATAGCCCCTGTACTAAAAACATGATATTAAATTTCTTAGGATGATAAATGCTGACAAAGATACCGTGACTGACTGGTCATTTGGATCAGTTGTATTTTTTTTCATTTATGTTTTTACCCAATAATAAAATAACAAAATAATAAAAAAATAAATATAAAAAAAATAACAATAATTAAAAATTAAGCTGTTTCACGTTAAGCTCCCGCTGTATTGAGAAAAGATCAGGGGTCTGCAACCTGCAGTTCCAGAGCCACAATTGGCTCTTTGGCTTAATATATTAAACGATGAAATGTTGACCTGTTAAGTTTACCCCCCCCCCCCAATCTTTTGTTCTGTGCCCCTGTGAAAAAACACTGGCCCCACCCCGGCCCCCCTGCTAAATTTGCTCTAGAACCCCCACTGGCACCAGCACCCCTCGCGACCCCAAGGGACAAGCGTGACGGAAAATGGATGAATGGCTGGAGGGATTAGTTTTTCCAACATCCTGCTGAGATATTAGTCCTTTAATTCTAGAAATATTCTTCAGGTGATAGAAGGCCAACTTAGTAACTCTCTTTATGTGCCTCTGAACGCTCAGGTCTGGGTCCATCACAACACCAAGATATCGGCTCTGATCTGTGGTTTCTAGCTGTAGTAACTGAAGCTGTGTGCTAACCTCTTGATCGATCCTCCTTTGGACCAAAAATTATTGCTTCAATTTTGTTTTTATTCAGCTGAAGAAAATTATGGTACATCCACTTATTGATTTGTTCTATGCATCTAGCAAGTGTTCTAATAGGTTTAAAGGAGTTTGAAGGTAACCGGGGAAACTGGTAGGGCTCTAGTCAGGAACAGAAAATAGACAAGGTAAAACACCACCAGCAAACAGGTTGGTGATTTTATCAGTTGAGTGGTGGGTTTATGGTCTAGATGAAGAGGTAATTCCAGGGAGGGTGTGAGTTGGTACACAGAGAGCTGTGGTTGGCAGTCTGAGCGGAGGTCCATACTATTCTTCTCAGCATGTTGTCTTTGCTGGTGGACGTTGGAGAGTGGACAGGCTTGATGGGTTGAGTAGTCGTCTGGCAATCAGAAGATTGTGGGTTTGATTCCAGCTTCCCCTTGCCACATGTTGATGTGCCCCTGGGAAAGGCACTTAACGCCAAATTGCCTACCGAGCTGCGTCTCGGTGTATAAATGTGTGTGCGTTAGTGAGAGCGACTGGGTGAATGTGGCTATAATGTACAGTGCTTTGGGTGGTCAGCATGACTGGAAAAGCGCTATATAAGTTCAGTCCATTTACCATTTTCCTCAGCACAGGAGCGTGGAACAACAGCAGTTCCGGAAAGGCTCTTGAGTACATGGCTAGGTTGGCTTACCTAGCCAGCCTTACCTTCATCCAGCACAGTTGTAAGTGGATGAAGGTCCAGCACCATAGCCAGATATGTATCCGTGGGAGAGAACATAAGTGAGCGACAGGATCAATAAATGGTTCAAGGCAAAGATCTCTGGAACAGGGATCAGGTCAGGTTACTGCTCTGGGTGAGCTAATGCTCTAACGCCTTCTTCATGACTCCTGCCTCCTTTTATGCTCCTCGTAATTGCTGCTGATAAGCAGCACTTGTGGAGGTAGCCTGCCAGTTGCACTCTGCAGAGAGAGCGAGAAACATCACAAAGCTTCACATAGATCAGTGCACCTAACAAGAACAGCAATGAGACACATGACAGACAACCATGTAGAGACATACTCATACGTAAAGGCAACTCAGGGAGACCAAATAGCCTGGTTTTGGGATTGTGAAATACTCATGTATGCATGGTTAGAACATAAAAACTATAAATCATAAATCATGCAGGTCTTAATTTTACATCATAAAGTTTAAAATCTCAAATGTATTCGCCAAAAGATTGCAGAAATCCTAATACAAAATACCGTTTTTAGTTATTTTTAATTAAAAGGAATCAAAATCCTTTATAACCTTTTTTTATGAGAGCGCCTGTTTATATTTAGAGAGAATGGAAGTAAAATGAACTCCCCTCACCTTTTTCCATCTTCACCTCTTTCTCTCGGAATAAGAATGATTGATCTCTCAATTGGTGATAAGAAGCTCTTCTCCATCATGCGCTTCCTTCCAGTTCAGTCCCACATTCCCCGAGCTATCATAGTAGGACTGTGTGAGAGGCCCATGATAATGACAGACCTGGGACACAGAGGTAAATCAATCTGAGTGAGGGGTAAGCAGGTGAACTCACCCTGAGTATACGTTGTGAAGCATTCCCTTTTGCTGGTATTACAGTGTCTGGTAATACCAGACACTGTAATACCAGCAGTACCAAAAGTATTCAACCCCTTGCTATTTTTCAGGTTTTGCTGTCTCAGAACCTGGAATTAAAATGGATTGTTTGAGAGTTTGCAGATTTCCTTTACTTTTTCAATCTTTCACATGGTTTAATGTGACCCCCCCCCCACCCAAAAACAAAACTGTAACCTTTGTCCATTGTCTGTTATTTGTGTACTCTTACTCCTCAACCTCCTTCACAGTGTGTCACAACAACAACCAGTCCCTGATTGGCTGCCATGACACGATTTGACAAAAACGTTCAGATTTTTGAACTGCAGCGAAAGTCACCGCTTCGCACGTTCCGCGTGAACCCAGCTGACCACGCCACTCTTACCGTGCGGACTGCACACCATGGCCGCTTCAGTGCTCCTGATTGCGCCTTTTGCATAGGGATAATATGCAAATGCACCGCTCACACTGCCTCTACCGCGTTTGGTGTGAACGCACCAGACATGCTAGTGCGACTTACAGCTGGTGCGACTTACAGCTGGTGTGAGGAGGGGAGGGGGGAAGGAAAGGGGAGGGCTGTTTTTTTGATGGTGCACTCTCATTGGAGAATATGAATTAGGTAGAAAGACAACCATGCAGAAAGACCCATTTTATGATCTGACTCCATTTGAGCAAAACAACAAAGCTGATCGCCCCTGAGCAGGTTCTTTGGTATTCAGTTTTGACATTCACATCGCATCATCAGTGCAAACCAAACCATATTATACCTCCAAAACCTCAGAAAAATTAAATTTGTTGTTGTGGCCCCTTTAAGGAACTCTGTCTAAGTTAAAATCTAAATAAAGTGCCCTTTTTACATACACAGAGTTCCACTCAAACATATACCAATTTTACCACAGCCTCATAAGGGGCGATGATGAGGTAGTTATCACAGTTTATTTAAAAAAAAAGAGGACCAAATAAAGTTATTTCTCACCAGGAAATCAATAGGCCCTTTTCCATTACAAATGAAAAAGGCTTTTGAAAAGCCCAGTGCACACTTCCATACGGGGGATTTCAGATTTACTTTTCCAAGGTGTCTCTCTTCCTGTCTGATTCCTGACTGTCCTGTTAAATTGCTGCATAGTTCTGACCAAGATAGAATAGGCGTTTACCTTTGTCAGAACTATGCAGACACAGTTGTAGAGAACCACAAGCGGTCTTCCCCCATTCAGTTCAACAAGATGTAATTGTTAGGACTTCACATGATCCATTTTTCTATTGGATTGGGCGCTAATTCGGATCCAGTGGGTCTTGGGCTTGACACACAGAAGCAAGTTTGCAGTTACAATCCCCCTTTACTCATAAACATCCTTGACAACTGAACTGAAGAGATTGTGGGGGATGCCTGGGGTGTCAAGGACTTCTTCATTTTCCCTGGTTGCCAGGTTGATGTGCCCAACACAGTTCCTGCTCTTGGAAAACCATGAGTCCCACAGCTCTTGTGGCCTGTATCACCAACTTATGGAGATGGAGAACTTGATCTACTATGACACAGATTTCTTACCACAGGATGTTATCTGGTAGTCAAGCACGTGCTTTCCCACCTCCTATTCTTTGGGAGCCTTTTCCCATAACAGTTGAAACTTCTTATTTCACCTATACATAAGAATGAGACAGCACCTGCTCATTTTGCTCTCTTGTTCAATAGCGTACCGCGAGCGAGCTATTTTTAGAAACGAAACGTCACGATGACGTCACATCACGTGGTACGCGGTAGGACAAGCTTGCATAGTCCGCCGCTGTTTCGCTGTAAAAGAGACGTGCGTTAGCCTTGGTTTTACTCGTTTAAACGACTGCTTTTTCCAAAATCTAAGACCATGGTTTATAAACATTGTTGCTATGGAACGTGCAACAGCGACTCGAGGTACGCTGATCGGCCGCATATGAAGGATGTTTTCTTCATTACTTTCCCGAAATTCAAGAGTGCCAAGGAGAAATGTGTGCGCTGGGTACATCGGTGCGGTCGGCCTACATATGTAGCAAGCATTTTGTCGGAGGAAAGGGCCCAACCGAAGAACATCCTGACCCAATTCCAGCGACATCAAGTAGTGCACAGGTAAGAGTATTTTGGTGGCAGACATGTTAATAATGAAGCGCCTGCTACCATGATAGCATATAGGCTATCATGGTAAAAAAAACAAAGCTTACCGTTCGATCAGCTCGGCCCGTTTTCCGGTCTTTTTAAGCCCTCGACACTCAAGCCATCGTTTGAGCTGAAGGTTGGTGTGTTCTTCGACTGTGCAACCAGTAAACCGTGCGCCTGGGACATCGTCTTGGGAAAGTTTAATGGCTGCAAAGTCGGTCATATCGCTGCTTCTGTTGCTGGTTGCTACGTGCGTTCTCTATCAGTTTGTCCTACCTAAGCGGCAAAAGGGGCGTTGCTCTTGAGACGGTGACGTCACGTGCGCGGTACGCTATTGACTATACATGGTATTGTTTTTATTTAATTGTATTCTGTATCATCTAGACCAGTGTTAGTATATTTGCTCCCTTAATTTGTAGTTTCCTTTGTGTGTAGTTTAATTTCCTCTGGGTTAATTATTTCCTTTTCCTCAGTTTCCCTGCTTTGTTCTCTTCCACAGCTGCAACCACTGTTCTTTGCTGGTTCCTCCCGTTACACTTTACCTGTACTTCATGTTTTTCTGTCTTCTAAATTAAAATCCACAACATGCTCATTCCAAGTTCATGTCTGTTTTAGTCCAACTCTCAATTGACAAAAAATTACACATCCTTTATTTTTGTTGATACAGATGAAGATGGTTGCCCCAGGCATCCGTTAAAACAGTTTATTTTAATCATAAATAGTATTTCAGAAATACATTTAAAAACTTTGTCTTTTGCAGTGAAAAAAAGCAGAAGGTTAAATAGACTATGGTCTCCTTCATTGTAAGTAATGGTGGGATTAACTCAAGAAAACAAATCTATTCATTATCTTTATTTTTAAGGTTTC
Source organism: Fundulus diaphanus (assembly GCA_037039145.1). Classification (NCBI taxonomy): domain Eukaryota; kingdom Metazoa; phylum Chordata; class Actinopteri; order Cyprinodontiformes; family Fundulidae; genus Fundulus; species Fundulus diaphanus. The sequence continues at coordinate 35,337,148 of CM073137.1, forward strand.
AGCAGAGTTAATTAAGTCAGTTGTTTATTTTTGGAACTAAATTTAGACTTTCCCCTGGATACTAGGTGGTAAAAGAAGCAAAAAGAATAATTGTTTTTCAGCCTTGAAACTGTAACAGTTTTTTGCTCTTTGTAAAAAGAAAAAGCATCTTGAAATATCATTTATCAAATCTGATCTTAAATTAAATTTGGCAAATGTGAGAAAATTGTGTTAAAATCTACACATTCTCTGTGTGTAAATTTATTTTGATCAGATTTACACACTGCTGCATCTATCTATCTATCTGTCTGGCTGTCTAAATATAGATATATAAAGTGCTCCCTCACCCACCCCTCATACTCCTGAGCAGAGTGGGTGGCTCTCCATCTCTCAAACTCAGGTCCTCTACCAAAGGCCTGGGAGCTTGAGGGTCCTTCTTAGGATATTAGCTGTTCCTAAGATTGCACTCTTCTGGACTGAGATGTCTGATGCTTCTCAAGGTATCTGTTGGAGCCACTGCTCCAGGATTGGGGTTACTCCCTCGAGTGCCCTGATGACCATGGGCATTACTGTTGTCTTCACCTTCCAGGCTCTTTCTAGTTCTTCCCTGAGCCCCTTTAGTTTCTCGTGTTCTTTTTTCCTGATATTTCCATCACTTGGGATGGCCACATCAATCACAACGGCTGTCCTCTGGTACTTATCAATGATCACAATGTCTTGTTGGTTTGCCATTACCATTTTGTCTGTTTGTATCTGGAAGTCCCACAGGATCTTAGCTCTGTTGTTCCCCACCATCTTGGGATGTAACTCCCATTTTGTCTCCAGTTAGTATTCTGAACAGATGTTTCTGTACACTATAGCAGCTTCTTGGTTATGGCGTTTCATGTATTCCTTTCCTGCTAGTAACTTATATCCGACTGTGAGATGCTGGATGGTTTCTTGGGCCTCTTTGCATAGCCTGCACTGGTGGTCTTGCCTGTAATGGTAGATCTAGGCCTCTATTGCTCTGGTGCTCAAGGCCTGCTCCTGTGCTGTCCTTCAGTCCAGCCCTCTCTAGCCATTGATAGGATTTGGTCATATCAACCACTTCAGCTATCTGCCGATGGTCCCTTGCAGGGTTTTTTCATCCCATGATGATTCCTTCAGTTCCTTCTCTTCCAGCTTCCAACGTCTGAGACATTCACTGAGCGCTTCATTCCTTGGGGGGCCATCTTCCTGATATATTCTTGGAGCTTGGATGTTTCATCTTCAATGGTGGCTCTGATGCAGTCTGGGTTGACTGTTCTGTCAACCAGCAGCTGGTGTTTGGCTCCTCTGGTATTTCTTTCTGCGACTTTGCCATGTGTTGATCCATGTGCCCACTTATCTTAGCCGCTATGATGCCTTCCATGTTGTGGAGAGACAGGTTATTAGACAATGGTTGGGTCTGTCCCCTTCTGGGGGTCTTTCATTATCAGGACTGTTCATGGCGAGAAGTCAGCTTCTTCAGCCAGTAGGCATGGATCATATCTGGGCCTGGTGCTGTCCAGTTCTTCATACCTAAGAGTCTTTGTTGGATGTCAGCCATTGTGATGTTCACTGGACTTTGTTCAGGGAGATTACTGTCGTCTGCTATTAGATCTGTTAGCCATTGTGCATCATACCCTTTCCAGTATTGCTCAGTCTCTTGCCTTGGTGGGTTGGCCCGTGTGTGATTACTCTGCCGCTGGGAGTACACTTTAGCTGGTTCAGTGGAGAACAGCTTGTTTATTCTTCAGGCTTCTATCTCCTTTGGATTCCCTTTCTGGATGCACCCTTCTGGAGCTCTGACATTTGGCTTACTCCTTTCCATGTTGCCAACCCTCTCTTCCATCGTGAAAATTGTCCATCATGGCCACTCTTAACGTTACCCTTGCCAAGCATCTCAAGGATCACTAGTGCTGTACTGTACATCAGCTCATTGGTCTCTGTGATGGTCACAGAAGGGATTGTACTATATATATATATATATATATATATATATATATATATATATATATATATATATATATATATATCATTGACAGTGAGTGTGTATGTGTTTCGAGTCATGTTGCTCTGGTGCATAAAGACAGGTCACCTGTCCTGAATCCTGTCATTCAGGAACAGAGATGAGATCTCAACATGGGTGTGGGGGTTATTAGACCCTGTAATTGTATTTTATTAGTCTTGTTCCCCCATAAAGCACACCTACAGAGAGGCTTTCACTGTTCCTTCATCCCTTCCTGATGATGTGAGTAAAATCCCTGAAAGCAACATTTCTTTTTTTCTGCCCCTTGAACTCCAGATACACACACCTAATATATTACGTGTTTGGAGCTATTCACACTTAACATCCCTTACCTTATTGACTAATTGTAGTCAATGACCCAATCTCTCATTCATGCTTCAGTGTAAGAAAACATACCTTAATCACAAATACATTTTGTCGCCTTTTTGGCTCACATGCAGTGTTTACAGGTTTTAAGTATCAAGACATAATGAAAATAAAATGGTCGGTTCCATTTTATTTAATTATTTAACCAAACTGAGTAGTAGTAGTAAAAAAGAAATCAAAACACAAAACACATTGCTCCAGCACACTGGGCAAGACTGCCCCTATAACCCCCACACTCAAGGCAAGCAGACTGATGGAACCAGCAAGTCCCACCATGACTGCACATTAAATATAATCCAAGACACATAATTAATCACAACATAAGGAGCATGCTGAGTTGTGTTGGGGCCATGTTACCAGAAAAGACTGAACTACTCATCCCAGCATTCATTACAGTTCTAATGTCTCAAACCAAGGATATACAAGAAGGCTATATAAGTTATCCTGTTTTTTTCCTTCACCTGAGGAGAGACGAACCATAAGGGTGTCATGACGTAAGTATTTGCTCAACTATCAACCAGAAAGAATTCTGGCTCTCACAGACCTGTTAGTTAGTGCCCGCATTTATAAAGATTCTCAGAGTCTCTCAGAGAGCTCCTATTTTAGCCTAAAAATTCCTACCTAGGGGTCTTAGCTTAAGAGCGATTCAGATCACTACTGAGAGCGGGTCTGAGTAAGGAAATTACTATTTTAGTGAGGAGGTGTGGTTGACTTCGTTGCTAGGTGTGACGCTGTCTTTTAAGAGCTGTGACTGATTGATAGTACAAGAAAAAAAGGTGGTGGATCAACCAATCAGCTCTCTCTGGTTCCACCATAATTCCCTGTTTAAGACACTCTTAGGCTTGCTAAAAGCCCTCCTCACTACTCTTAACATTTTGTTACTTTAGGAGCTCTCTTAAGGCTTAGGATTCTTTCTTTTTTCTTACTGAGGTAAAATTCTAAGAAAAATCTTAAAATTCGGGAAATTCTAAGATTTGTGCTAAAATGACACCATTAAGAGCTACTTTTAGTCTTAGGAATCGTTGGCTACATTCACACTGCAAGGAAATGTGACCCAAATCCGTTCTTTTTAACCATATGCAACCCATATCCATCTTTTTCACGGCAGTGTGAACGACCTAATTCTGATCTTTTCACCCCCCAAAAAAATCCAGTTTATGCCACTTCCATATGTCGTACTAATTCGGATAGGTATCGGATATTTTTCAAAGCGTCCGCTGTCTGAATGGTCATGTCGCATTTCATCCATATTTCAACTCACTCTCCTTTCTCTCACTACACATCCACACACAGTAGTAGTAGTTAACGCTCCGTAGAAGACAGTTGTTAATAGCTGTGTTGTTTTTTTCTTACTATACTTGGTCTCGATATATATGATGTGGTGTTAATATTGTTGGCTCTAATTGTTCACCAGGTCTCTAATAATAACAAGGAGAAATGCCAACCGGTATTTGCAGTTTTTTTCTTTTCAATTTTGTTTTTTTACACAAAACTTTATTGACCACTACTAGAAACAATTGTATTCACCATTACTTCCGCAAACAATGCGCTGCTCTGTGACGTCTCCTTCTGTTATCTGTGCATGTGGGTCTTGAACCATTCAGACAGAAGTCTGATGAAGGCTAAATTTAATAGTAGTATGAACAGCCACCTCAAAAAAAAAATCTGAATTGAGCATCAAGAAGTATCCAGTGTGAATACGGGCACAGAACTTCAAGGAGAGCAATGACACAATGAAGACACAATGTAGGCCTGAATACCATGCATGAGACCAAAACAATGTGGCATCTGGGTCAGGAAACCTGCTCCAGCGATTAAGTTTAATCTGTGGTAGCACACCTGCCAGTCACACCCTGCAGTGAGAGAAGGTGAGGGAAAAACACACGTATATTCACCAACCCTGCACTCATCCCTGTGGATATGACATATGTGCAGAAATCAATGAAAAGAAAAACTTCCATAAGGAACATTTACAGATCTGCACTAGTTTCAATTCTGCAAATGATTATTATCATTGTCACTGCTTGTTTCGACCTTACTCCCCAAACTTTAAAGAAGCTTCACATAAAATTTTATGAAATCACAAAAATGCAAAAGGCTAACAAAAACAGTAGCACTGTCACATCTAAAGAGGATAATCGTTACTTGCTCTGATACAGCTGGGCAACACTTCTTGCTGTGCTCACTGGGTCTTGTGTTTTCATCATGTGAGTCTCGAGAACCACAGCTACTCATCATGACCTGGAATTTTCATGATGGGCTGATCGACCAACTATAAGTGGACCTCAGGAAATATTCAGACTGACACATTACACACTCAAGGAGACATGAATTGTTATTTATTTCTACCACAGTACTTGGACAACAGACAAATCAAAAATATTAACAAACTTTCATTGTAGATACAGTGCTACCTCATGGCTAAAGATGTTTTCAAATTCAAGGTTTTGAACATCATTCTATATAATAAAAAAGTTGTGTTCACAGTGCAGCAATTAAAACATTAATCAGGATTAGTATTTGTAGTATAACTTAACACTAATTATAGAAGCCATTGGTGTGGGATAATGAGGTTGTTTGCGTGTAAATCTAAATTATCCAAAAGGGCATTGTGAAGTCACCTAAAGGAAAGCAGTTAAATAAAGTGAAAAGTAGGATCTAAGGTATTCTGTGTACCACAATTGTGCTGTATCTAGTCTTGACGTTACTATTCTTACTTTGTAATTGCCAATTCTTAGGTTTATTGCTATAACACTAAGTTATTTATTTAATGGTCCTTACATTACATAATGAGGCTATGCAGGAATAGACAAATGCTGAGAAAGTTTCATCAGTCAACAGGTTTATTTTCAAATTACCAAGAATGTCAGTGTGACGGAGGAGCCGTCACGAGCCAGGACGTAGTTATAAGTCCGCATCAGCATGCGAGCACGCCTGCGCACACATACACCATCTCTAACTTATTTTTTGTTGCAGCTAAACTGATGTGGTTCATTGTGGGTGCACACACAGTGTTCCTGCTTCAGTTAGCATTCATTATAACCTTTTAATTTCAGTTTAAAACATTTTCCCCGTTCTGTTTTCAAGCAGGCTTATTGCTGGACTGTGGTGTGCTGGGAGGGAGTCACATGATGATGTGATGTCATCAGAAGTACAAGTGTTTTGTTAAACTGAGTACTGTATTTTTGATTGTAAGTTGTTGTTTTTTTCCTTATTATTATTTTGTATACTTTAATTTATTTGAGTTAGAAGTAATTGCTTAGATGTTTTTGTTTGTTTGGTTTTTGTTTGCTTGTTTGAACTTCCTGTGGGCGGAGCCTGTGGCTTTAAAAGCAGGGCTCTGCTCCACATGGAGGCAGTCTGTGGTTAGACTCCAGAGAAGTCACACTGAGGGTGAAAGACTGTAACATGGAAGGTACTGTTCTTTTTTTGTCTACTTTTTAACCTGCCTGGACGTCATTGTATATATTCTGCACCTGCCATCTTTGGCTCACCTGAAAGAAAAACTGAATAAATGTCATTAAAGTGATCTCCGGCCTTGGCCAGTCATTTATGTTTGACCAAGCATAGAAGAACCCCGTCACAGTCAGTTAGTGTAAATAAAGAAAAAGCACAAAGCCACCCAATTATTATGAAATGGATCTCGGTTATCATAGAAAGCCAATAAGCTATTCATCAGTAACACCCAAAGACCTTTAGCAAACTCTACTTATAACTTTAATTTAATATCCTGGTCAATCAATATGCAATTCCCACATAAATATCACATTGATCTGTTGAATAAACACAGCACCTAATACCAACTGCTTCTTTGCCAAATATGTATCCATATTATTGTTAATATGATATTTTAATTCTAAGATTTTCCCCTAGACCCAGCTCTACAAATGCGATCCTAAGTTGAAGTTAGTCCAGTTTTTACTCTCCTGGAAAATCCATCAAATGTCACACTCATGGAATCAAGATAACAAAAAATCGATACTTGATTATTAAATGTATATTTCTTATCTACCTTTTGACTATCAAACCATAATCTTGTTATCTTTAAAGTCATAACCTTGACAAGGTCATCTGGGATTTACAGATGATCCCTGGAAGCAACGCTCTCTGATGCAACCACTCAGATATATGCCAGGAATATCTGAGACACGGGGCCTGCTGTTTCCAGAAGAACCCAGGGGGTTTAGGGAAAAGGAAAGCAAAAAAAGGTTTGCTTAAAAAGAAAGAGGAAGATAAAGAGGTAGGGGAGAAAGTAAAAAGGAAGGACACAAGGAAGTACAGAAAGAAAGAATACATAAAGGAAGGAAACACTGATAGAAAATGAGGAAGGATAGACACAAGAAAGGAGTGTAGAAGCTAAAGTAATAAGATCCCACAATCAAGAACTCTAGTGGTTCTTTTCTCTTAGAAGTTGCTTGGCTCGACCCAACTTGACTTGATTCTACATGTCTGGGTTGATTTTCATTACAACTGAGTACCAACTCAATTTGCGCTTGGTTGTCTTTGCAAGGCGGCCTGAAAAGTAACACGCTGTGATCTGTATGTGACACAAACAGAGCACAACAATGGAGGACAAGGAAGCAACGGGAAATCTGCTGCTCAGTCTATCACTTTTAGGAAGATTCTAAGTAAAAGAAGAGAGCCACAGAAGGCTGGGACAGCAAGAGAGAAGAGAGTGGGAAACCACAAAGTGGTACCAAACCGAAAGGCCAAAAGCTCTACGACATGTGAGGGTAAGCTTAGGGAGACCATGTTTTGAATTGCAAAAACTGGGATTATTCTAAAAAGACTTAAATTTTTAAGATATTTAAAGTTTGCCTTTTCTGTGCAGTTTAAAAAAGAATAGTTGAAGGAACTATGAGTAATAATGACACCTAGTGGATAAAATTGGATCAACATGTACACAATGCCTTTCACGGAGACTCGCCATTTAGCGAATGGTCCACTGATTTTTTACTCCCACAGGACAGGTATATGATGTAATTTGTTCTGTTTCTGGTCCACTTCTCTTACTGGCTTCCATGTTGACAGGCTGCTGCTCTTTTGCCAAAGTAAAATATCAAATGCTGCGCTCTGTTTTTGGGAACCCTGAGAACTCTCATATGATTGGCTGAGGACCAGGAAGTAAACACAGGCTACACTCTGAACCGAAGAAGTTCCAGAACGTACCTCTAGGTTTGAAAGGAGAAAAACTTGACTGACATTGTTGATGGAGAGGAGCAATTTTGTTTATAGGGAATGTTACTTCCATCTTGGGTGACAAGTGAGAATGTTTTTTGTTCATTTTGCATTAAATGTCTTACTTTTCTTCCTTTAAGGAATAATGCAAGGAGTTAATCATTTGTATAACTCTAATTCTGCTCATAATCTAATATTATTTATCAGTTGAAACAAACATAATGTATTAATTAACAGTCATTTTAACCTAAGAGTTACAAGAAAGGCTGGATAGCCTATACAGAGGGAGGACAGAAGAGGTAACTTATTTGTGAGGTCTAGAAAACATTGGTCAAACAAACTGAATTACTTTTTAAAGTTCCGAAAGTACCATGCAAAATTAAATACAAACTCATTTAAGAATTGAAGAAGTGGGAATGTGGGGATGACCTGAAAATACTCCACAGTATTTAGTAGTATACTAAATAGTGGTTATTGAGCTAACCACTACCTTCAGAGATTTTACTAATATTTGAAAAAAAGGAAAAGGTTATGGCTTTGGTTGTTGGTCTTTGGTTTACTATTACCGCCACTGGACTGCACTAGACTGGAGGTAAAGTACAGTTTTCTGCACAACTTCCCAATTCGTCATTAGGCTTATTTAAATAAAGGACCCGCTGTAATGGAAATGCGCCCGGGAAACCAAATCCTGGGGCTTAAAAACTGTGGGCCTTTCAATGGAAAAGGGGCTTTTGTCTTTCCATTCATAACTTGAGGGGCTTTAGTGATTTCCTTCAGTCCGCTTCCGGACAGAGGTGGCAGCTTTGGCTGAGTATTATTTTATTCTCTCACCATGGAATGAGTTAGTTCTTCCCACCTCTATGCTAAATCTATATTTGACGTCCTTGTATCTATCTTTGTCCCCACATCTCCACTCACAGCACTCACAGGGCAAGTAGAAAGGGTTTGCAGTGAACAATGAAGGCCTCCAGGTCCGGGGAACAGTGCCGGGACAGAACTGTCATATCTTTGCACTAGCCAGAGTTGATGTAGAAACAGATTCTGCCTCCGTTTATTTCGCCAGAGAGCTCCGTGTGTCAGTGCACTCTGAAGAGTTGGAAACCACTCAGCTGTAGCGCAGTCTGTGTACGTCCACACAACCACCATAAAACATAAAGCACAGGAGGTAGAAAAGTGTCTGTTCTTGTTCAGCAGCAAGATTAGTTCATCCACTATGTTGCAAAGTGAGTGCACATAAAAGAGGAAAAGTCCGGGGAGCACGGTATGTAATCTGCGTCAGTTGCAACGCGCGAGCGCACATGAGCGCTTCCCTCTTCTGCAGGGTCTCTCTTTCTTCATGGTCAAAATGGCCGGTAAGTCCACTGCAACTGTCAGGAAAGAAAGACAAAAAAAAAAGTTCACTGTGGTAATAGCTTTATGTTTGTGAGCTCTTCCCCGGTAAGAGATAGGCAAGATCCCAAAATGATTTGTGGTCTCCAGTAGTAGTTTTATGTGGCTGAAATCTGCTATAAAAGGGTGTTCTCTCTTATAGCAAATAGTCCAAATAGTCTTCTCCTTTCCCCAAACTCTGGTCACTTTGACTTCTGTCTGCTGAAGTAAAATTTCCTGTACGATTTGAACCATTACAACTTTTCAGACTTTCTTTTTTTTACATGGATTTACAGTACTTCCCTTGACTCGAATGTTGAAACTGTGGTTTAAGGTAGACTGTTGGTGCTGGACCCGCTTGCTGCCTTTGTTTCCAGTGGAACCCCTCCCCGCTCCAACCCTTCCGACCCTAACATTAAACTGCCGTTACACTACAGTATCAGTATTCCTCACCACATGACACCAAGAATGCAATTATTGTGGCACAAAAGAGAAGCTGATGAGTCGCTCTCCTCTACATAGCTTTATGATAATTAAGCGACAGAAGGTCAAAGGCACTGTGTGTTAAACTAATCATGGAATAGCACTATATGAATTTTAAATTACAACAAAAAAAGGTGAGAATTAGGGATTTTTAATTCTGAAACATAAAGAAGAATAAATATGGTCTTCTCATATTGCACAGATTAAATCTTCCAGGGGATGAATTTTAAATATTTTGCAACTTATATGTTTGATGTCTGTTTGCTAAAGATACCAGGAAGGCCATACCTGGGTCAGACTCTATGTATAATTATGGTATTAATGTTGAAAAAGGTCATTTTCAGCCATTACAAACAGGTGGGAAAAATACAGATCAACTTACTTAATAGTTATTTCTAAATGAGGTCACAGAATGATCCCTAAAAATGAAAATGACAACACAAATTTATCATAACTCATGAATCCCCCAAAAAATAGGTTATGCAAATTAGATTTTTTTAAATGATATTCACTATGGCACACATTTTTCAGTTATTGATATTAACTATGGAAATTGCATATGCAGGAAAGTGGTGGATGAAATAGGAAGAAAATCAGTGGACATTTTTTCCCACTATATTGTTTCCACTATTTGCTTTATTTCTGCATTGGATTCACAAAGCCTTTTTCACTAAATATATTGAGGAGCAAACCCACCTGCAAATCCCATAGTTGAGAGAAATTCGTTTTTTTCAAGTTGCAGTTGTCTTTTTGGCCACAAAATTTTTTTTTGGCAGAGAAAAGAAACGTAACTTTTTTAATTTAGTGTTTGAATTAACATTCCTGGGTCTCTTATCACATTTTTGGGACGTTTTAATTTAAGTGCTTAAAAACCCATGAATGTCGGTATATATGCTGATGACTGAATGTAATAATGGCAAATGTTCTCAGTTTGTTGAAATAACCATGTGTGACACCATGTTACAGAAATGAATGTCATTTTCCGTTACGACCCATGAACGACGAAGTAACAACGCTCATCTTTTATGTTTTCACCAAAGTAAAATAACACAACTTCAACAAGTAGTTGGTTGTAATTGAGATACAATCAACTGGGTCGCTCTTTTACTGCAATAGTTTCAGAGGAAAAAAAATAGATAAAAATATATTAACATAATATTTGCATAATATTTATATTATAGTCTGAGGTCTTTTGGAGTTTAAGGGACACTCCTGAAAACCTCCTTGACTCTGTGGTGGCATCAGCCATCTTCTATGGTGTGGTTTGTTAGATCAGCAGCTTATCTGTAGCTTAATCAAAGCGGCTGGATAAGCTCATTAATAGGGGAATCGCTGCCCTGGGATGCCCCTTCAACCTAGTGCAGGTGGTGGGAGACAGAAGGACTGTAAGGAAAATCACATCGTTGAGGGACAATGTCTCCCACCCCGTGCATGGAGCTGTTGCAGAGACGGGGAGCTTTTTCAGTGACCGACTGCTGCACCCCAGATGCAGTAGTCTGTCACCAAACATGCTCCAGCTGTTTAAAATAATGCAAATGGTTGCACGGGTCCTAATCTGATCATGAATCTTTCAGATTCTAAGGTACGCCTGCACACACCTTAGATACTTCAAAATGCTACTGTACAGTACTATCATGCATATTGCATTTTATCTCTAATTGTTCAGTAAATAGGCTGGTGTTTTTTTTCCACTTGAATATTTCATGCGTTTTTTTTTTTACCTGAGTATTCCATGTTAACAATAATTTACTGTGGTGTTTATTTTTGTTTTTGCTGATTTTGATAACGCTTATCCTCTGTTGCTTTTTTAGTAACCGCTGTGAAGTAATTTTGAGGTTGGATATTCGCGCTCAGTGGCATCTGGCTCCCATTCAAGCCGATACAGGGAGGGTGATCTGGGGCTGCCATCTGCACGCTTCTCCGCCTTTCTCCTCTCCAGTGTAGCAGTCAGACATGCTAGCAGGACTCATGGCTGGTGTATCAGCTTTGCAACAACAAACAGGCTTAAATCAAAGGCAACCGGACTTCCGTTATGTTCTTTCTGAATACGTTTCTACACGTATCCAGGTGTTTTTGTCAATTCTGGTGACTTGCACTTGAGCAACCTGCAGTTGGGGCGCTGCTATTTTTCATGGACATGGAGGTCCATCTTCCTAGGAGCATTCTCAGTCAGATGCAAATCAATGACCCACCCACCACTGTCCTGGGTCGTTAGAAGCTATTGCTTGGTGTGAGTGGAATACTTGGTCACCTGAATCATGACGAGACTGCTCATGTAATCTCTTTGGAAAGTGTTGGAGGACCGAGCTGTAAACACTGGGGAGTTGGAAACGCAATCCTCCCTCTCTCTTAAGTGATGGCTTTTCTCTTTTGACCAAGATGGCTTCTTTCAGCCCTCTTTCAAACCATCTGTTCTGCCTGTCCAGAATCTGGACTAGTATGGGGGAAATTCTCTGCCATAATCCAAGAGCACAACATTTCTATTTGAGAAAAGAATTTCATCTTCTTGCACTCAAAACTTGTACCGCTCACACTCAAAACATACGCTCACACTCAAAACATATGCTCTCTCTCAAATATATTCTCTTCTCCCTCAAAACTTTTTTCTGCTCTCAGATTTAATGCTTCTTCACAGATATTTTCTCCTCTCTCTCGCCTCCTTCTCTTTGCACTCAAACCGATACGCGCTTGCGGATTTTTTTTGCTCTCTCAGATTGCAGTCGATCGTCGCCTAGCAACCTTTTCAGCCAATAGAACGGCAGCCTCAGAAAGGGTGCGCTTGTTTTACTCTACTGAGTGTGCCTGTAGTACTACGCCGCTCATAAGAGCGTCAGCTGAAACTGCTGTACACAGTAGTTTTGTGGCCATAGCTCGATTCAGCAAAGTTTATCATTTTTACTGTTTGTCACATTTATTTAATCAGAACCTAGGGCTGGACGATAATTCAATAACAATATATATCGATCGATAGACGTGTGGCGCGATAGGAAAAAAACGGGTCGATAGAGACAGTTTTCCTTCCTTCCTTTCAGCCTATCATATTAGTTGATGCTACAGTCTCTGCTTCCTCTCAACCAATCGTAATCGTGGACCCAGGCACGCCGTCACAAAGCGAAGCCCTCTCAAACCACAACACACAGCATGTGAATATGTCGCAGCAGAGCGGCGGAGGAAATTGTCCCAAAACGGGGTTTTACTAGTTCGCCAGTCTGACAGAAATAAACCACAGTGATTTGTAAAATTTGCAAGAAACCGGTAAAAACAAAGTCTGGTAACGCAACCAACTTGTTTCATCACGTAAGCCGCTCAGCCGCTCACACCCGCAACAGTGCAAGCTGTGTCAGCCCCGCGCAACTCCGCGTCATCTTCGGAGAAATCTCCTGGAACTTCTTCCAAAACAAAACAGGTATAGCAGCTAAACTGGGCTTCCTTCTTTGTGATAAAATGAAAAAGCGTCCAAGCGGCATAAGGACATCACGCATGCAGTAAAATGCTTCATAGTGATGGACATGCTGCTGTTGTCTGCAGCTGAAAACCCTGGCTTCAAACAACTACTTGCCACTCTTGATCCGCGATATAAAGGTCCGGGATGCAAGTTTTTCTCTAACAGCGCTCCCCAAATTGTGCATTGAGTGCCGGGAATCAGTGCAAAATGAGCTGCAATCAATCCCACGCCACAACCTCGGACCTCAGCCCTGCATCAGCCTCTCAATTGACTATATAGAAAGAGAATGAAACCTGAGAAGTAACTAGTGTACCATTCCCACCTAAATAGGCTATTCCATTTATTTATTTATTTGATATATTTATTTTGGTCATTTTACTGGTCACTTTAGTTTATTCTGTGTCAGTATTTAATAACATAACTCAGGTCTTTTAAATTATTTTTCTTTACAAAAAAATCTGTTATGGTTAAAAAAGTTGGTTAAATAAAGATTTAATTGGAATTCTGTGTTTGTGTTCTTTATTAAAATTAAATCATTTAGCAATATCATAAAATGTCCAGGCAAAGCTGCACATAAAATATGGTTTTAAATATTTTCAATAATTATCGATATCGATCAATATGCATTGTTTTTTATCGATAAGCTTTTTTTCTATAACGTCTAGCCCTATCAGAACCTGCCGAAATGTGTCTCTGCAGTGAACTGAAGGTTCTGTGCTTTTTTTCCGTCCTGGTCGGCTTTCTAGGTTAACATGCACCACAGCACTCTATTTCTAAGTGTAGACAGAGCTAGCTGAAGTAATTTAAACTCCGACAGGCCTGTACAATAAGTATGGAAAAATATAACACTAAGGAAAAACAGTTAATACTAGTAAATGTTCAAAAACCCTTATTTTAGCAATATTTGTTGCTTGTATTCTGTTGGCATGATCTCCTCTTTAAATGGCCAGGACATAACTTTAGATGTAACTGCTGCGACAAAATTGAAAACATTGAACCATTTTAGCCTCGAGAAATGTAGGAACTTACTTGAGAGTCTTGGAGTCGATCCATCTTCATACGTGAGGTGAACAGAAAACTCCTGCCGCAGAGTTTGCTAGTAAGAAGTTTGCCTCCAACAGAAATTAGATGACTTTTCATTAGTGATTTTGGAATCGCCCCTTATTATTTCCTTTTTTTAATTTTCCTGATTGTTTTGGTTTTTCAGCTTCTTATTTTACTAGCTTTTGTATTAAAAAGCTATTTTATTGTCGCATTGTATTGTATTGTAAGCTGTAGTACAGGCACACTCAGTAGAGTAAAACAAGCGCACCCTTTCTGAGGCTGCCGTTCTATTGGCTGAAAAGGTTGCTAGGCGACGATCGACTTCAATCCGAGAGAGAGCAAAAAAAATCCGCAAGCGCGTATCGGTTTGAGTGCGAAGAGAAGGAGGCGAGAGAGAGGAGAAAATATCTGTGAAGAAGCATTAAATCTGAGAGCAAAAAAAAGTTTTGAGGGAGAAGAGAATATATTTGAGAGAGAGCATATGTTTTGAGTGTGAGCGGTACAAGTTTTGAGTGCAAGAAGATGAAATTCTTTTCTCAAATAGAAATGTTGTGCTCTTGGATTATGGCAGAGAATTTCCCCCATAGACTAGTCCTTAGCATCTGCTGAGATTTAAATGTTCAAGTCAAATAGACAGATAGGAGTCACCTTACAGAATGATGTCAAATACTGTACAAACCCGTGCTCTTCCACAGACACTATGTTTTCCGACAAGAGCATCCAGGTTCACGAGCTTGGTGAAGAGGAAAAACAGGACCACAGCTAGGTTTATAAGGAGCAACACTGTTTAACACTGAAAGGCAGTTTTCAATAAAAGAGTTGGCAATAAGCTCCACGTTTGATCAGGTGGAGGTGTATAGGTAAAGAGGGAAGGATATTTGCAATTACAGAATTGTCAATAAAGCACCTGCGCTTAATGAAATATGCATGAAGGTTTCCACATTACAAGAAACGTTAAAAGAGATGACTTTATGGTAACTAAAAACACATTTTATGTCCAAGTTATTAAGAGTGAGACCATAAGTGTGAAGACAAGGTCCAAAATGTGGCCGGCAGCCTGAGTAGCCTCAGGCACATTTGGAAAGAAGATAAAAAGAGTCTTGGCCTACAGCTGACATGTTTACCAGCACAAGCTACAATTAACCACTCATGGCTGCTACATGTTTCTTTGTGTATTCCTTTGTATTTACTGCATCATCCAGCTGCTAAAAGGTCATTCTAACATCTGCATTTTCTGTTACCAAATACCAGTACATTTCAGTAAGTTAGAACATCATGAAAGAGTCATTTTATTTCTGTAGTCAAATTAAAAACTAAAACCAACTTTACATATATTCATTACAGAGAGAGTGGTAAATTTTTCATTACTTATTTCTGCTCATTTGAATGATTAGTGCTTAAAGCCTATAAAAACCTGAAACTCGCTTTCTCCAAAAATATAAATCTTACATTCCATCAGTACACTTGGTTGTGCACTTTTTTGAACCACAGTGTGTCACTCAACTTTCCCTTCGTATGGTTGCATAAAGTACTCTTTGAACAGCCCACTTCGTTAGCAGTTACCTAATGTGGCTTCCCTTTGTTGTTGATGCTGGATAACAGTCAAGTCAGCAGGTTTCTTGGAATTTTTTTAGACCATTACGTGTTCTGAATACAAAACTTGTGTTAAATCCTTTTTATTGGTCTTGTGTAATATCTTAATTTTTGAGAAATATAATTTAAGGTTTTTATTTGTTGTCAGACATAATCATTAAAAATAACATAAATAGATGCTTGAAATATAGCACTGGATGCAATGAACCAAATACAGAAAGAATGTGTGACTTTCTTAAATTGAATTACTGAAATAAATAAACCTTACAATGCCATTCTTAATTTCATTCATTCATTGACATGTGCTTTGGTTTTAACAACTCCCGTTTGTCGTTAAGTACAAATTCCCTTAAAGGTTTCCATTTGGCCCTTGATTATTTAGCATTAGAAGCAGCTATTTTAGCATGCAAACAGGAAAAGGGAGCAATGGCCGACTAATTTGTTACTCTGCTTAGATTTACATTCCCCGGCCCTGGGAACAGACGCTCGCATGCTCCGGCCCATTTGTTCACCACTTAATAAATTGCATAGCAGGTTCAGAGAGGTTATATGATTGATCACTGGATGTGGAGCTCCCTAGCAGGAATATTTGTCTAAGGACACAGAGAGAATTAGCAATAACGATGTATTTGAGAATTAAACTTTCGAAGATGGCATAACTGGGACGACGTAATTCCTTTTACTGAATGCATTGAGGTTTTGCTCTATTTTAGTAAAATAGTTTTAGAAGAACAAAGAATAGCTAGCCTAACCTCAATATGTTTCAATAAAATAATGTGTTAATTCATAGTCCTATCTTTTGGCTCTTATCTTAAATTAACTACATTTATAGCTTGTTCAGCAACTGTCTAGTGAACATCACCAACTCTGGTAGAGATTCTAGGGATAAGTTAACTTCACTTTAGTCATTCAGATGAAGGGCTCAGTAATCAGGGTAATTGCAGATAATGACCCCGGCCCGCGCTGTAGGATCGCGGGTTCCAGCAGGCCCCTCCTGTCTCATCCGCTGTTTTTTGATGCCGTTGCCATTAAGGGAGAGGTACTCTGAAGCATCTCCCACTGTTCAGCATGATTAGGACGGCCTTTGATTCTTAACACGCCTTGCTGGATAGCATTTTCAAAATGTGCGCCATGAATTTGCACAACGTTCGTGTGCAAGTCACAAAGTACTGCTGTTTTTTTAAGATGCCAAACACCTGAGAAATGTTAAAAGCTGACTATGATTTGCAAATTGTGATGAAGGTGCGAGTTTTTCCAACCTCCAAACCAGGGTTATGTCTTCTCTGAAAAAAGTCAAAGCAAGTCGGCAGGACAAAATATTTATTTATGTTATTTTAATTTGTATTTCAGATAAATACAGATAAAACTCATGGGGAGGTTTTAGGCCCTTCTAAAGTTAACAGTACCACTTGGGCTCGGCTTCCAATTGAACTGTTCTCTATACAGAAATCTCAAACACTAACACATTTTAGCACCATTTAATAATAAAGTGCAAGACACATTTTACATGATCGGTATCAAGAGTCCCTGAATAAACTGAACTCCTGATCCCGTTTGGTGGTGTACTACTTGTGGTTTTATCTGAGCCAGCCCATAGTGTTAGCCGAATTGCTGTGCTGCCACAATTTCAACAGCCAATTATTTTATTTTTTTTTAAAACCTCCCCCCACAGAAACAGCATTTGATCAGATTGAGTGGGAATACTTATTTAAAACTTTAAAGGAATTTAAGTTTGGGGAGGAATTTATTAACGGGGGTAAATTACTGTACTCAGCACCACAAGCATGAGTCTTTATTAATTGAGTAACATCATCTCCTGTTTCAATAGGTCGAGGTTCAAAACAACGATGTCCTTTTTCTCCTTTGCTTTTTGCATTAGTAATCGAGCCATTAGCTGAGATGATAAGAAGCAGCAGCTCAGTCACAGGCAAGAATAGAATGCAAAAGATATAATTATATACAGATGGTGTTCTGTTATTTTGAAGTAATACTACAGTGTTATTTCCAGCCATACTTACAATACCTTAATAAATTCACGTTATTTTCTGCATTTAAAGTTGGTTATGAGAAATTGCTGGCTCTACCCTTTCTGAGTCTTAATTGCAATGATTTAGCATCATCTATTTCTTTTAGTATTTGGGTATCTCTGTATTATAAATTTCATGACTTGTGATTTATGATGGAAATCCAGAAAAGACATACAAAGAGGGTGTCCTCTGTCCATATCATTGCTTGGATGAACTGCTACTGTATTATCAGCATGAATATCTCACCAAGATCATTATACCAAATGTAGATGTTTTATTCCAGCTTGTTTTTTATGCTATTATATAGTTTATTTTGTCAATTCATCTGGAAAGGCAAACGCCCCAGATTCAAACTGCAAAAACTGCAGTTACCAGTAGACAAAGCTGGATTAGTATTGCCTGGTATTATCTATTACTACTGGGCTTCACAAATTAGATGTATTATTGAATAGATGACCAAAAAATGACAGCAACTCCACTTTTCCAGATCTGGAAGCTCTTGGACTCGAGTTGGAGCTTTTTACTTTACCATTTATAGATAATGCAATTTCAATCCAGGTAATGAAAGATAATTTGATTGTGTATTCAAGTTCGGAAACACTTTGGGACCATAGATCAGTATTCTGCTTTAGCACTTTTTTGTAATCCTGATTTTAAACAGTCTTGTTTAGATGTAAGTTTTAAAAGATGGAAAGATCTGGGTATCTTAAAAATGTAAGGATGTCCTTTCAGATGGAATTTTTAAATCTCTTTCTCAACTTCAAAAAAGTTCTGAAAACACAAACACGTTTTTTTTTCATTTCTAACAACTGAAGAGTTATATTAGATAGATCCCTAGTTACAAAAGTGGTTTAATGATAAAAATCCTTGAAGAGATATTACTGAAAGCTACGTATATCACTAGAGAAGAAAAATTGAAGTTATACCTATGGCAAATGTTTGTTAAAAACCCTGTTATTAAGACTGTAACATCCTAGAGCAAAGAGTGTGTCTCTCACCTGGATGATGTGAAGTGGAAAAGTATTTTGCTGAAAGCAAAGAAAATTACATGTTCTAATAAATTCACAGAGACTCAGTATAACATCCTGTTACTCCAGATATTCAAAGTACATATGATTCTAATTGTTCTCCTTTATGTCCGAAATGTGAAACTCATTCAGGGGCTTACAATCATCTTCTGTGGTTCTTCCCAAAAAAAAAAATATTTTTGAAAATTCATACAGTTTGAGATAAAATGGATATTTCTTTAAATCCACATGGTTTGGTTTTGCGATTAGACTCCTGTTATGAATGTAAGTGCAAACATATTTTAAGAATTGCTCTATATTTTGCAAGACTTTCTTTATTACATAATTTTTAGTTAAGGAACCACCAGATATCAAAAAGTGGTTTAAAAAAGCTGATGTCCATTCTACAATTAAAGAACTTGTCAGATGTTCTTAAAGGTTCTCTGGAGTGCTTTACCCAAGCTTGACTACTTATTGCAGCATTTTTAGAGAAGAGTGGTGGAGGATAATTTGTAATGGTGTATCAAATATATAGACTGAAATGAAATGTTATGTTCATAAATTTATTTGGAATAATTTGCTGTAATTGCTGTTAAAACCTTAAGAAATATTTTGTTGTTGATGTATTCACTGAGATGTTTGTTTCTTTAGCTGTTGTTTTCTGTATACATGTGTTATTATGTTGTTTTGTTGCGTTAAGACGACTTAAAAATACAGTAATGACAAATATGACAATATGACAAAGTTTTATTTTGACCAAACTACTTTGCTTCTTAAATGCTAGCAAAACACTGAGCATATATCTTGTAGCATGCATCCTCCCATTTATTTTTCCGTCAGCATGTCAATTTTCTCCCTTTGGCACTTGTTCCTAACAGTGCTGAGAGACAGCCCACCATTGCCACTGAAATTACTCATCCGTTCTTGCCGTTTAAGACATCAAACCCAGCAAGTGATATTTGTTATGTGTCCTAATGTCTCTTAATTGGTGTTACACTGCGGACAGGAATATTGATGAGCCAGCTCAGCCAGATTGGCAGCTGTATGAATTATTATTAGCCAGGCGCTTTGGATGCCCCGATGGGCTGGGAGGAGGTTCAATATGCTGCTCCTGATGGAACATTTTGCTGTTGGACCCCAGGGAATGTGATCAGGAATCCAACAAGAGATAATTAACCATCCGAGGCTGGTTGCTCACAGGCCAGCAGCCAGTTGAGGGTGTGTAATGGATAAAACAACGGGGCAACACAGAGGAAAGCAAAACCTAGTGTGCTAGTGTGTGGTGGATATCAGGCTGTAGTAGAGGCTCACTGTACAGGCAGAGACAAAATATCGTTGAATTAACTGTAATTGGGCCTAAGAGGACGCAGAGACGCTTCAGTGGCAGATAGACGTAGATGTTCTAAATATAAACATTACAAGCTTTACAGATAAATTATGTTGTTGCTCGTGAGACAATATGAAAAGGAATACACAAATAGTAACTGACTTTATTTCAATTTTCTTACCCGCTCCTCAAAATGGGAAAGACAGGAGAACATGCTAGTCAAGAAAGGCAGGTTAGTGTTGATCTTTGTTAAGTCTAGGAATTGATGGAACAGCTTGAAGCCTAAACTTGCAAATAAATGTAGTCAGAGCCATAATTCAAATGTTTAGAACAACTGGAGCTCTGATACACAAGAATATCTGAGTTCATGATAGAACCAAATCTATCTTGTCACCACACAAATTGTCGGGTTATTAATGGATATAATATAATTTAAAAAACAAACAAACTTCAAAGCAGATTATTACAGAACTGCAGAAAATCCTTTATTTAAAGTAATGATGCTTTTATAAAAAGGGTATGAAATTTACTTTAAGACACTTTACACTTCTTTACCAGTAGGGGTGCCAACATTTGTATTGAGGGGCTGAAAGCATGCATTTCAAAATAGTCATTATTTACACAAAATGATTAGAATCCAGTTAATTTCAGCAATCGCAGTGTTTTCCCACCAGGGTATAATTTTTTTTTTCCACTATAAGTTGTAGAGATACAGCTGGGAACTTGGATGGTGAATGGAATTGGATCAGTTTTAGCTTAATCAACCCTGACCGGTGATAGGACTGTCAGAAACTCAAAAACCCTGTTTCCTACCATATATAAGTGTTCCTAAGGCACAATAACAACAAACATTTTGATCTGTGGACCTTTGAAATATTTTAAACGCTGTTATTTTTGAATAAAAATAAAAATTGGCTAAAATCTGTAAAGGCAGGTCAAAACTTTGATCATTACCTCTGTGAGTCAGCCCCCTTTTCTCAATTCAATCCCTGTTTTACACAACTACATGTATATAAAGTATAGTAAGATTCAGTAGAATAGTAAATAGAAAAAACATTTTTGAAAAGATGTATAGAAAGGAATTGCCGGAAATACTGGATTTACTTTACATATGAAGAAAATCTTGGACCGTGAACCCTGTCTGGTAGATTGATAAACACCTATTGTCATAATTCTTGAGAATCCTTGGATTAATCAATAATGTGACATTTCTGGTCCTGTATAGACAAGATATTTCTGGTCCCCTCATTTTCTGGTCAAATGTGCAGAGTTTGCCCTTTCTAGCAGGATGTCATGATTTTCTGCCTTGGCCCACCTCCTCTACAGCAGCTCACAGAAAGTACAAATTCAGGTCAAACTCAGTTCATGTTACAGAGAGGCTGTGTGATTTATAGGTTACTGAATATACTTCATTGTTTTTAGCAACTATCATTCTTAAAGTTGCAATACTAAAACAGTGACACAAATAACTATTTCAGCTCAGATTAAACCTTGGATATTAATAAAAAAAAAAAAAAAAAAGAATAGGCTGTCACAAAATCTGTTCTAATTGTGTTTGTTACTGAACGTATAGCCTTGGTTCTAGGAGTACTCACAAAGGCCTGAAGGTGAAATTCACCTGCCAGGTGACAGGCGGTTATTAAACTGTTGCAAATGTTAGGATGAATCCTGTGCTGAGCTGTATAAAAATGAAAAATATACCGTTCACTGTTGCACATTCTGTTTGAGAAGCCGGCAGAAGCATTCAGCTGAAGATGAAAGACGTGAAAAGTGCCGTGCTTAGCTCAGGTCCTATACCACACCACTGTCGATTAACATAAACACTCCAGATGTAGCTCCAGGACTGAATTTGTCCCATTTCCAACAGAGTTTGTCAAAACCTTGCTAATCCTAACTCCACATAATGGTTGCGTTTAATCGCATTTGTCAGGGAAGAGAGGCAATGATTGTCAAAGTAAGGCGCCTCAAGAGCTGTCATTGCTGCATATTCCGGGGCAAGTCTCAGAAAGTCCTTTATGGGGTGAATCAAATACTTCCAGATCACTTGTTCTGCTTCCCTCCCATACGGTGAAGCACACACACACACACACACACACACACACACACACACACACACACACACACACACACACACACACACACACACACACACACACACACACACACACACACATGTAGCTTGCTTTAATAAACCTGGTGTTCCTTTTGCCTGGAGGCTGGCAGTGGATGCTGAATTACACAGCATCTCAGCTGAAGCAGAGGGGCTAAAGTATTGTTGCAGAGACAGGATTAAATACCTTGTTCATTTTGTGCTCAACACTCAACACCGATATTGACTTTCTGCTGTCCTATATGCTCATTTTATCCCCTCTCCACGTGGTTGACATGGCAACTCACAGTGTTAAGCGTTACAGAGACACTAATGTGGCGGTAAGCCAGCACTAAACACCTTAAAGAGCACCCCGTTTAATTACTTTATTCACCAGTTCCCCCATTCATATTCATTAGCTGGACTGTTGTGTTTAAAAGGCTTCTTGATGACATAAATAGAGTCCAATCATGCCGGTCTTTGTGTTTCTTTTGTACAAAAAGTAGCGTTTAATCTATGAGTGTAAATACATGTCTATCATTCTGACACGGTTGCCTGAAAGAACATCGCTACAGGATGTTTAGATGATGTAACTACTACGTATTGTTAATCTACTTGGATGGATACATGGATAATACTTTATTCATGTGTATGTCATATACTGTCAGTGTTTATATTGTTGGGCTTCAGCCAGGAATATAAAATATAAGTATCAGACTGTAATCTGATAGCCATGAGTAATCTGGGACGACAGGCTTCCTGAAGAGTGCCTTCACAGCAGGATGTCTCCTGAGATCCTACAAAACCTTACTCCAGGATCGAATCGACCTCTTTTCCATGGCTCCCTCCAGAGAAGGTGGTCCACACTGGGCAGGCACCACACACTCTTTTTTTCCCATGAATTCACCCAAGGGGGTTCTCACTGGATAGACATCTCTCTTTCTGTGGACCTGGATGGAGTTCATGTCGGAGAGCCGGCAGCATTTCCTTAGATTGGAACCAAAGCTTAGTACAGTGTGGAATCAGACATGGAAGCTGTCATCCAGCAACCACAGAAACCGGCTATCATTTGCTGCTCAGCTTTTGCAGGAGAAAGCTGCATTGAAAGCCGCTCCCCGGCTTTCATCACGCCGAGTACAGCTGCATGAGAGATTTTTTTTTTTTAGCCTCCCGTCTGGCAGTGTTTAAGAATCACTGTCTTAATGCCAAAGAGAGCGAGGGTTTTAAACACTGATGGGACATTAATGCTTGTGTTTTCCGGTCCGCTCATTTCACCAAATATGGCTAAAAGTCCTGCATGTCTTCTAGCATTAGCTGCTATATTAGCTTCCTACGAGACAGTTTAAACATAACGCTTGTTTTCATTTCTTTCCAGAATCATCGGATAATGCTACGAGTTTTTGCACAAGATTGAAAGGGAACATTAATGTTGAATAATGGTGATTTGTGTAACTTAAGTGGAAACCATCAAGCTAATTGCCTTGTTGTTAGGCACGTGACCCGGATGCACTCCCAACATAACTTCCAGTCGTCCGCCCCCTTAAAGCGTCCCCCCACTATTTCAAGTTACCAATTTGAGTTTAATTATTTTTGGAGAGATACTTATATTGATTAAAAATCGTGTGTCCTAAAGTTTATTGTTTTTATTCATTTAGCTGAACATTCTTTTAAATTTTATTTTATCTTAAATTTTATTTAACTCGGAGCTCCATTGTTCAATGGGTTGAACACGTACCAGAATTAGTGAAGGTAATTTAGCTCATTCCAAATTACTTAAGATGAACTTCTCTAACTTCACTAAACTCTAAATTTATTGAATATTTTCGTTATATTTTTGTTTGTCCTTTTGTGTACACATAGTTTCTTAATTCTTCAATCTTAATTTTGCTTTGAAGGTTTCACTAGCCTAGTAAAGTGTTGTTGATTGAGATGTATTGTCAATTCAGGTAAACAACACTATTTATGGTGTTCTCTGGATAAGCATTTATTTCCATTAATAAATTCTTATACTTGAAGAGAGGTTTTCACTAATTTATTCCATATGTATGCAGAGTCTGCTATTATAGAATGCTAGTGCTCAAATCACTCTTTCCCCTCGACGGACAATACCTAACAGACCAAGGGTTATTTGATTAAACAATAAATAACTTAAAAGCATGTAACTGCACAACAATGACATTTCCTGTTTTATTTATTCTTCACCTCAGTCCGCACAACTCTGGGAAGAGAATAGAGGAGTGTTGTAAGATAAATAGATCCCAGGTTCACGGCACAAATCGGCAGACTTTGAATCCTGGACCAATGCACCTTTTTCTCTGCACATGTTGGTCCTTGGTCCAGTGTGGACAGTGAGAAGTGATCTGTGTAGCAATCATAATCTTGAGAGGAGAAGGAGTCACAGAGGCAAACTTCATATGACCATTTGGGCTACTGACATTATTATGTACAATACAGAAAATACTTTCTCCCCTCTTTTATCTTGTCTACAGTGTGTATTTATGTATATAATTTTTTTCTGCCAATTTTTAAATTTTCTTCTAATATGCTTACTATTGAAAGCATTTCTGTCAACAGTATAAAAAATTCTCTGTACTAGCCAGTTCTTCACCGCGGTACCCCAGCGGAGAGCTCGCTGCCAGCACAGCCGTGACACAGGAGCATTATGCAGCTGGGAGCTCACTTTTCACTGCGGTGACTGCGCCATAGAGCTGGCTCTACTGGCCGTGAGAGGAAAATCATGCAGCCGGCAGCGGTTTAGCTCGTCAGTCAACCAGATTTTTCAGTTACAAACACACCTTCCTTGCATTTGACAGCATTTAGAAATGAAATAAAACTACGGGTAATGACAGTCTTTAGTAAAGTCCCCATAAATTAACTTCAGCCACTCTTCTGTGTTTCTCACGTCCTTCGGGACGAGTTTCCATCCAAAAATGGATGAAAACTTCCATCTATGTTTGAGCACCCTCAGACATCTCAGCCCCCCTTTTTTAGTAACCGTGGTGAAGTTAGTTTTAGGTTGAATATTGGATATTAGTGCTCCATGGCTTCTGCGGTGACTGCCTTCTGTTCGAGCCGATCCAGGTAGGCTGATCTGGGGCTAATGCTCCTCTGCCATCCATTCACAGACAGTGCATCACCTGGGGGAGAGGGGAAGGAGAGGGGAAAGGAAGTTTGCTTGATGGTGTGCTCTAATTGGAGAACATGAATTACGTAGAAAGATAAACCGTTTTCTGATCTGACCATTTTTGAGCAAAGCAACAAAGCTGACTACCCCTGAGCTGGTCTTTTGGTATTCACTCCTGACATTCACACGGCCTCACCAGTGCACAACAGATCATACACATCTAAAACCTCAGAAAAATTAAAATAGTTTTCATGGCCCCTTTAAGACACTAGCGCTGAACGCGAACAAGATGTTTGGAGGGAGTAATTTACATGTTATCCCTATGTAAAGGGACGTTCAGGAGCAGATTTAAGGTCTGCGATGTGAAGGACACGTTTAGAGTGATGTGAACAGCACGATTTGGGTGAACAGAGTAAAGTGAATCTGCGAACGGCGCTGTAGATGCACTGATAGAGTACAACAAAACTGCGAATAGACCAAAAGAAGCGAAATTTCGCTCGAGTTTCAAAATCTGAACTTTTCAGTCAATTTGTATCACATTAAGGGTGCTCCTTGTCCATTTTTTTTAAACACAAAAATGTTTTTATGTGTTACGTATTTAGACATTACAAGGCTATATTTGTATTGAGCAATGATGGATTTAGTCACCAAAAGGCATTTTTTGTGTCCCGGCGAGTGATCCTTGTCCTGGGGAGAGATGTGTCCCTCTACGCAGGGCAGCAGCTCCTCATGATCGGTCCTGAAGAGGCGGATCGTCATCTATCTAAAAAGATATCTTTAGTTCCTTCTGTGTAACATAATGAAACTTTGCTTATTTCTCATTTAACAAATGTGATGCTGCCAAACTTATCAACATACTCTTAATACTTTGTACAACCCCTTCTCCCATCTCTTAATGGGGGAGGGCTGGTGCCTATCTCCAGCAGTTATTGGGCAAGCGGTGGGGGACACCTCTCCCCCAAGTCACCATTCCATCATAAGGCAACATAGAGATAAACAACCAGGCACACACACACTCACACCTAAGGGAAATTTGGAGAGACCAATTAACCTGGCTGTGACGTTTTTGGGCTGTGGGAAGAAAACGGAGCACAGGGAGAGAACCCATGCATGCACAGGGAGAACATGGAGGGGTAGCCTAGTGGTTAGAGAAGTGTGCTTTTGTTCTGAGAAGGCTGTGAGTACCTGATTCGATCCCTGCAGACTTCTATGGATCCTTGATCAAGACCTTTAGCCCCAGATTGCTCCCTGGGTGCAGTAAGCTTATCCCTGAGGGTGATGGGTGAACTGCAGAAAACAAATGTCATTGGAATGTACAACTGCAATGACAAAGATTTCTTTCTTTTTATCTTGCAAAAGAGCTGGATTCACCCACACAAATATACAAATGTTAAATGTCAAAGTAACTTGTTAAAGCAGTGGCACGTTTTGGCTGAATCTTTCCTGGGATCTGCCTACTATCTTTAACGAAAAATGATATTAACCAGACCAACAGAAACTCAGCAGGACCCTTGCTTGTTAATTGCTGGAATAATTCATGAGCAACCTGACTATAATAATGTTAAAACACTACATGTTTGAGGAATCTGATATGAGGTATCATATTTTTTTGTTTGTTTCCTTTGTAACAACAAAAGTACCATGTTTCTTTGTATCTACCAAAGACAGAACCACCTTCTCAAACCACAATGAGCAACTCATGCTTTTTAGTCCTTGTCAGCTCAGGCCAGGGGAACTTGATTAAACAATCCATGACAGCCCCTCTGTCAAGATACCAAATTTAATTATGAAAGCAATAAATAACCCTTTTCCAGAACTGTATAGATCATCTGCTGCTACAGATCCACAACTGCTGAATTATTTTCCAAAAGGGAGCATCCCATCATCAGGAGAGAGGTGACAAATCTCAGCTGCGAGGGTTCTCAGGCTGATATATTTATTTATACCCATATGAAGATGCTTAAGATGCTTTCATTATTAATACTGCACATTTTGGTGTAGAATTATAAGTCTGATTAAAAAAAATGGATAAACAATAAGCAGTATGTGGCTGCAATTTTCTGAAACCTTACAAAACAATAAAGGCATGTGCAGTCTGATTATATCACAGTGAGAGAAAGCAGTTACTTGCTGCTGCCTTTTCAATGTTACCATCTCAGAATGTAAAAAATATAACATGCTTGAAAGAATTTGCATAACGGATGCATTACTAGAATTTTTCTGAAGTTGGTTTATTATCTTTTTTGTGCAAACTGTTCTGAATGGATTGTTCTAGAATACTTTTTAATATCCCCATTTCACATTTTATTGATGTCAAGAGGGACAGTAAATGTTGTGGTGTACATGCACTGGTTGTTCTTGGCAGCTTGAAGGTTACAAACAACATCAGAAACAGTAAATTTACTCTGGCTACTTCCGTGCATCAGGATACAGTTGAGAGGATCACAAGTGAAAGGGGGATGGAAAAAGGAAGAAAAAAATCAAATAAATTCAGAGTAGTGCAATGCAGTCTGGCAGACATTATGTCCATTTGTCACCTCGTGCTGTGTGCAGTATAAAAGGCCGCTATGAATGGAGTCTATTATGTGAAGAGAGAGCAGCTAAGCTGCTTGCCACTGTTGATTTCTTGCAGCGGTCGATAAATTGAGCACGGCCTAAGCAGACCGTGTATGTCCCGTTAAACAGAGTGCCGCTTGGCGTGTCGCACTTTTCACCAATGCTCCAGCAGTTTCTCATGATTGCTATTCTCTGTATTGATTTGCTGTATTCACGTGCTCACCATGCATAAAATGCAGAGGAGACAGATGGTGTCTTTTTGGGATGCATTATGCTCCTAATAATAGCTCTGGTGCTTCAGTCCTGCACATTAAACTAACATTAGTACTGACGGCTGTAGTGGAAATTGAATCCCTGTTGAGCAGAATTTTATACATCTACACTGAGCTTTGAAAGTCTCATATTGACATTAGGCCAGGCATTATGGCCTAATGTCATAATGTCCTTCATTTGCATGCTCCACTGTAAAACTGTCACATCATTTCACACTGAATAAGTGTTGCCTGACCACACTTGGGTAAGGCTTTGTTGTTGATTGCTAAAAGAGTTCTGTTTTGTCATTTTTTAAGCTGTGAAAGACAATATTGAAGAGACACAGCGCTCACAGTCCAAATGGTTACTAGACAAGACACACAAGTATATTCTTTAGAGTTGTGTTGATAGTTTCATGTTTAGGGTGTATTCACACCCATTTGTTTGGTCCGGACCAAAAGTGGATTATATTATTATTATTATTATTAATATCATCACCATCATCATCATTATTATTATTATTATTATCCATTCATTTTCTAACACGTCAATCCCTTGTGGGGTCGTGAGGGTTGCTGGTGCCTATCTCCAGCTGTCAATGGGCGAGAGGCGGGGTACACCCTGGACAGGTCGCCAGTCTATAGCAGGGCAACACAGAGACAAACAGGACAAACAACCATTCTCGCACACTAACACCTAAGGAGAATTTTGAGAGGCCAATTAACCTGACAGTCATGTTTTTGGACTGTGGGAGGAAGCCGGAGTACCCGGAGAGAACCCACACATGCACAGTAGGCCATGGGCCAGACTCTGTAGGATGACTTTTCGTATGAACTGTCAGGGGGCAACTTTCTTCCACTTGGATAAGTTGCTACACATAACAGTTATCTCAAAAAAACGATGTTCCCACATTTTCACTTGCACATTAATAAGTTATAGCCGATACAAAAATCTTAACTGCGACTCATCAAGGAACCTTCGTCTCGGGCTTTAAGAGGAGTACACAGACAGCTGGAAGACGCCAGAGTGTTACCCCGTCGTGGTATGCCTAGGCCACTGATCTGTCTCCCGTGCTTCGTACCTGTGAGTTTTTGGAAACCCTGTTTTTGGACTAATCCTGTCTCCTGTTATTAGGGATGGGAATTGAAAACCGGTTCCTGTTCAGAACCGGTTTCGTGTGTTCCAATTCCATGGCACCGTTTGGCAGCTCGCTTAACGATTCTCTTATCGATTCCAGGCAGCACCAGAGCCGGGCAGCACTACTTACGTCACGTTTTTTTTACGCAAGTTACGCACACGGCATTCAGTAAGCAAGTTCGACGTGACCAGGCGTAATTCTGGAAAAGCAAAACAAAAAAGATGGTGCCCCATCGGGTAAAGCGATCGAAAGTCTGGTCAACAAGGAAAAATCAGTGGATCATTAGCTATATCTAAAACTAATACGTTCGTGGTGATTTAATGAATTTAGCGTTAATCAATAAGAAAATAAAAGCATAAATTGTCGTCTCGATCACTGTGTATGGGAGCGGCCATTATTGGCCCGACATCACATCCTGTGACGTAATGTTGCGGTAAGGCACTGCGCTCTACAACAACAATTAGTCCGGATTTCCAGAGGACTTCACCATTGAAATTCGTGAGAGCTATTATTGAAGCAACAATGTCCACGTGCATGGCCGTTGGATGCTCCAATACATCGGTTAAAATTGAAAAAAACATTAGTTTTTTCACCTTTCCAATTCATGATCCACCACGGGCTCTTTTGTTGGATTGCCAAATTGCCATCGAACTTCTGGCCAGAGAGAAAAAACGTCGTCTGTAGCCAACATTTCGAAGAAGAATGTCTTCAAGATGACACGAGAGCAAGACTTTTTGGTAGGTTTTTCTTTTTTATAATGTAGAATTTACCGGAACATTTGTTTACCGACCAGAGGGGCGGAGTGATATGACACACTTCGATAGAATGCTCACTGTTGCGAAGCCCACTTATTTTATGCGACTTTGGTCTTCTTTTTTCTAAAGTCGCTTGTAAATTTCATGAGTTGTGGGGTTGCAGTTTTTTGGGCTTGTTTCTGAAAGTGAAGTCGCTTGTTTGGGCTCTAAACTAAGTGACGCTGAAATATCCCTCCGCCTCATAACGTGCTGCAGACCTGACAGTAAAGGCAGAAGGAGCCACTCTGACCGTATTTTCTGCAGTTTACGGTTGCAATAACTGATGATAACTGCTGAAAGTAGATTAGGCGGTGCAGATCACCATTTTGAGCAGAGATTGGTTCTAAAGATGAGTTTTTTACTTATCTTATAACATTGCAGAACCCAACCTATAAATCGTACTTTAATGTTTATTTGTTGTCTTTTTATGTCTCTAAAATATTAAATCAGTATTACTTTAAATTTAAGTGCTTCATACCATGTCTATTTTTGTTTAAGAGGATAAAAAAATTTCCCCAAATTGGAATCGATAAGAGAATCGATAAGGAATCAAATCGTTTCACAGAATCGATAAGGGAATCGGAATCGTGAAAATCTTATCAATTCCCAACCCTACCTGTTATTCTCCAGTTTGTCGTGTTTGGATTGACTCACCTGTGTTCATCCGAATCCCCGCCGCTCAGATTTTGCTCTGGCATCTCCACTCATACTCCCTTGGTGGTACCAAGCCAGGCGTGAGAACCCCCTTCCTGGATTCACCTGGTTTATCAGCTACACTCCGGTTCTTCCAGCTGCTCCTCCTGCCTGCCGTCACAGTGGTGCTGTCCGGGCCCCTTGCCTGCATTCCATCTGCCAGCCCTCCTGTCACTCAGCCACCAGTTACCATCAGCGAGTTACGGTCACAGAGTCCCTTTTTCACTCATCCCCCCCCGGACAGGTCTCCCCAACCAAACGGTAAGCGGCGCAGCTTCTGGAACATTTCCCCCTGGTTTGATCCTTAGTAAACATATCCTCCTTCTTCCCGCAGTCGTTGCAGCTCTGACGTTCAGACCTCGCCTGTCGCACACAGCACGTGCTTCCCCTTTGTTGAGCCTTAAAATAAACATCTTAAAACTGTTCCTGCTTCTGTCTGTGTCTGCATGTGGGCCAAACACTTAAAAACCATGACATCTCTATATGGTTCTTGGTTGAATTACAATCTTATTAGATCTGATAATTTTGGCTGTACCTTTATTCAGTGTTCATTTGATCAAATGTGAAATACGCTTTATATGATCCATTCATGCGGGTCTAGCTACCAAAAAAGAAAAAGAAAAAAGACGAACAAGTAGACAGCTGTGATGGACTCGGGAAAGTGATTTTTGGTTTCAGCAGACAGACATGCGACAATCTAATAACATAAAACTAATATTTTCGTGACACATCTGGAAATGACCACAGAGCCGTTTACTTTCTCAGAACGTGTTATATTGAGTGATCAATTGAGTTTTAACCTAAAATTTAAAATTTAACATAGCAATCCCTTACGATAGCACTAATTAGTGTTACATTTCAGTTTTTTCCCACTAACTGAACGATAATGTAACAACACCATTGCTATATTTCATTACGAAAAGTAAAACATCTTCATTTCCACACCTAATAGGTTGGAAATGAGGCGGAGTTGACTGGATTCATTCTTCCAGCTGAATGCGCTCCCGACGCAGGGGATACAAATTCTGGCGGGGATAACGCGTTTGGCACGACGACACCTGTCGCCTGTGCTATCCTAGTGCAGCAGGTCTTGGTGATACCACAGTAAATTGGGCAAAAGACTGAGCTATTTCTGCCCTGCGATGGACTGGCAACCTGTCCAGGGTGTACCCCGCCTCTCGCCCATTGACAGCTGGAGATCGGCACCGGCACCCTCGCGGACCCAGCAGGGATAAGTATGTTAGAAAATGGATGGAAGGACTGGGCAATTTCTTTTTCCTTGCCATCAAGATCTCTGCCAACTGGCACTAGAAATTTGTATTATTGGGCTTTCTTCGTCTGGAAACAGATGCATACAACACCTTATGGGCGCAGCCATGATGAACTGGTTGAACTCGCACAGCTGACAATACAGCGATCTGATTGGCTGAGCAGCAAAACTCGAATCACATGACCTCTTGGACCGGAGCACAACAGTTTAGATTTTTGTATCGGCTATAACTTATTAATGTGCAAGTGAAAACGTGGGAACATTGGTGTTTTGAGATCACTGCTATGTGTAGCAACTTATCCAAATGGACAGTTGCCCCCTGACAGTTCATACGAAAGTTCTTAAGGAGACGTCCTACAGATTCTGGACCACGGACTACAGGGAGAACATACAAACTCCATGCAGAAAGGCCCAGGGCAAGGGTAGGACTCAAACCCAGGACCTTCTTGCTGCATGGCAAGAGCACCACCCACTGCTATTATTATTGTTGTTGTTGTTATTGTTGTGGTGGGCAGTTTGTTTTCACATTGTAATTTTAGCAAGTTATCCTTTAAAACCCTTTAATCCACCATTGGATTCTGAGCTCCAAGTGGACTTTCCCTCACCTGCAGGAGTTGCAGAGTACTCCCTAACTTGCCATCCATCCTTGGCTAAACAAAAACTCTGTTTTCACTTTCCATAACTGATGAAATACTGAAAGAAACACTGCCATTAACCATCAGCTAGCTGCTGCTTTTCCCGCAGTGAACTTGAAGTAACTCAATAGCGTGCCTAACGCAGACACACACACGTGTGAACATACCCACAACAGAGAGCAACTAACTTGTGACATACATTTGCGGTCTTGACGTTAGCAGAACCTAATTTAGCGGAAGCTCTATGGTCCGCTACCAATTTTCAACATTTGTAAAAGATCCTGCAAAAAAAAACGTTAGTTTTGCTATTAGCTGTTGGCGGATTAGCAGATCTGTGCCCACCACTGGTTAAGGAAACACAACCCACACATAGATTGGTGCAAATGAGAGATTTCGGGTTAGTCTCTACCAATGGCGGCTGGTGAAAAAAAATCTTGGTGGGGCTGGCCAATAGATTTCCCTGCCTAACCCAGTACATGCATTCAAATTAAAAGTCGGAAAATTACTACGATTCCACAATAAGCATTTAATTAATAAAAAAAAAACATTGTTCACAAAGGATTATTTTGGTGTTTTTGTCTTATTAATCCCTTTCACAGACTCATGCCTGTCACGAGTCGGTTCTGGTAGATTTTGTTATTTTGGTTATGTTGGCTTTCCTGCCTTAGGGTTTATTTCTGTTTCTTGTTTTGTATTGTGTTGGATTCATGTTTAGCCTGTTTACTGTGTTAGTTATCTGGTTTCCTTTATTAGTTTTTATTATAGCTTGTGTTCTGTTCAGTCTTAGCTTTGTTTTCTATCTTGGGTTTGGTCTTTATGGTTATTTTGGCTCTGTAGTTGTCCATCTTCGTTTCTGGCCCATCAGCCTCTCAGTCACTACTCTGTCACTTCCCTTCCCCTGATTAGCTCCACCCATTCCAGTAATTAGTTTCACTCCATTCACCTGATCACTCCCTTACTTATACCTGCCTCTGCCCCCTGCAATCTGCCACATCATTGTTTGTTTCTGCCATGTCCATGGGTGAGTTTTGCCAGCATTCCCTGTACTGTGTTTTTCCTCCCTTATCTGATTGCCTGCTTTTTTGCCTTGGACTGTTTTTTACCACAAGCTTTTTTTTTTGTCCTGCCCTTCATTTTTGCCTGCCTGTCTTGGTTTCTGCTCACATCTGTTTTTGGAAAATTAAACCTTCTTAAAACGTACCTCTGCTTGTCTGGTTGAATACTGGGTCCACTGTCTCCGGTTCATGACAATGCCAGAGGGTTTGCATACATTGTACATGTACGTATATTATTACGAAACGAACGTTTACATCTTGACTTAAATATATATCCTAATTTTTTATTTATAATAAAATAATTATTATTTAAGTAGAACAATGACTAGTGCAAAAATAAGTTGTATTTACCGGACATGAAGTGTAGACTGCAAATTCTGTCGTGGTATGATGGCTCCCACAGTCGATTGGGATTGTCTGCCTGCATCCTTTTCATTGAAATTATCCATTTCTTTCTTTGTCCTTCGGTAAACGAAAGAAACGTACATCTGACGATTTGGAATGCCTCTGTGTGCAACCGGGAGCACAATAAGTCTGCATTATTTAGATTCCAAAAATAAACTAAAAGTACGCTCTAATTCACCCGTTTTGTCACGGTGGTAGGCGAAAACAGTACTGTTTTGACGTGATGTCACGCGTGAACTGGTCTATACACCTATCACTGTGTAGCAGGGGCAAAGATTCCAGTAGCCCCAAAGCCATTCATTTTGGCGATGCTGATTGGCCAAATATTTATACATTTTCCCTAGCAACAGTATACGATTGGTTATTTCGCTACACTTGTGGGGCGCTTTGAGTGATAGCCCCGCAAGAGAAATGATACGTTCTGTCGGTGGAAATGCACTGTTAAATGAGATACAATTGGTAGAGTCAATTAGTAGAAGTATTTTAATAATTCTTATTACATGTAGCCACGTAATATTAAGTAAAAACTGACATTAATAATACTTTTAAAATCATATTTTGACTTTTCCCCTCCACATCTAGGGAGGGCAGCGCCCGAGCGCCCCCTACGGGCCAGCCGCCACTGGTCTCTACAGTGCTTGGCTTCATATTGATAAAATGTCCCCATTCCTGTTTATGACACACCCTAAGGATACCCCTAATTAGTTAAAGTGACAGTGTGTAACTAATTTGGCTTTTGATCAGCAAAAATCAAGTATTGTTTTTATAAATACATATTCTGGCAAAGTCTAATAACCTCACATCAAAAGTGAAAGCATTCCCATGACTTAGAATTAGTAGTTTATAAATACATAGGTGTTGGTGCACCCACTGGGAGGCGCCATGTTGCTTCACTATTTCTGATTTCAGTAGCCAAAAGGGGCCAACTTGTCAGGCATATGTGTTTTTCTTATCTGTGTCCTATATGAAGACGTGCTGTCGGTGGAGGAGTATAAAATAAGCAAAGACAACCGTAGATCATTCTATTTGCCATTTTCTATTGAAATGGAGGACCATTCGTAATCTGTGCCCAGCGAGAGGGAAGAGAAAGTAACCAAGAAAAGAAAAATTTGTAATAACCGGAAGAAAACAAGAGTCTATATTGGCTATTATTACCAGGTAGAGATAATTCATGAAGGAGTCGGGATTCCAAACGGATGTGGAGGTTGCAGGCTTTCTGATAGACAGGTAAGTTAATGCAATATAACAGTGAAGTTTATTTTGGTGTTATGTTAGAAACAGGGCAGTGTAGTCCAGCAACTACTCAGTCCTCCCGGCAGGGATGTTTGTTTGTCTCTCTCGGAGAGAGACAGACAGAGAGATATGTGTGTGCACGGAGGGATATCAGCTAGCCCGTTCATTGTCTGTACTGCAACATCAGAAGAGGGTCTCTTTACTGGTGTTTATAGTCGCTTATATTAGACCCCAAATAAGTGATTGCACATTCAGCGATGGGCCCAAAAAACTGTGACTTTAGAAAAAGACAAGCAAACTTGGCAACAGTGCCAAAAGCCATTTCACACGATAACCAAGATAGAGCAGGGGTCTACTTTTTTATTTCAAACAGTCCAGATTTCAATCCAACTAAAAATATAGTCAATCATGCCAAGTTGATCCCAACTCAAATCACCTAAAGCTGGTTTCTTGAACATCATAATGAGTTCAATGGCCTCCACAGTCACTGTATCGAAATGCTATGGAGAACCATTGGGATGTGCTTGGACATGGGATTGGCAAGGGAAATACCTGCAGCAACCAAGTTATTTTATCACATCAATATGGTCCAAAATCTCTGAAGAATAATTGTGACATCTTGTAAAATCCATTAGTGGAGAACAAGACAGTGAAATTTTAGGGGACCCAAAAAAACAATGACAAAAGCATGAATATATCTAGAAAAAAATTCCTTTGCACCCATGCATGTGATGTATATAATTTACAATGCATGTTGGTTTAAGAAAAGATATTCTTTATTGTCCCACAATGGGGAAATTCGGGTGACAAAGACACAGAGTTACACATAGTTTACAGTAGTTACAAAAAAAAACAAGCTAATCTAATCTAAAGCAGCAGAGCACAAGTTTTATCAGAAAAACATACAAATAAAAGCAACAAATAAATGCCAGAGTAAATATTGGATAGTTATTGATAATATGCCATACTTGGGTAAAAAAAGATGAAATATTCAATTTAACAGTGGAAAAGGGAACACAAGCCTATTTGCAGAACAAGATAAAATAATACGCAATATTCATGATAGTACAGAAGCATTTCAAAGTAGCTAAGGTGTGTGTAAGTGTACCTAAGCATCAGAGACACTGTAAACGGTTTATGATCAAATCAGAATCTGTGCTATTATTACCATGTTTTAAACGGTTATTGAGTCTATTGTGGGAATTTAACAAATTCAATTTGGTATGCAACATCTAAAACCTTTAAACTCTCATGACAATGGATGCTCATGCCAAATTTCAGTTCTGAAGTTGCAAAGGGGGGCCAGTCATATACCAGCAAAAAGTGCCTAATGTATTTTTTCCACCATGTTTTACTAGGTCTGCATTTACAAAATGTTTTTTTATTTGAAGCTTAACTTGGAATGGTAAGTGGATAGGTTTGTATTACTATATAATTATTGCCATCTCAATTGTTTGCAAAGCACGAAGAAAAAAAAAAGTCCAGCTGCTTTTTTATATCATGCTCGTCTTTCATTTTCTTGAAACTAGCGATGTCAGCTCTCGTTTTACATACAAAAATAACTTTCTGTTGGAACATGAAAAATAGGATGACGTTTGACCTTTAGGCGGACGCCTCATCGCCAACACAAAGACCGCATGCAAATGCACAACCACTATTGTATGGTTAATGTATTGTTTGTTCTATTTTCACATTGTTAATTAATCTCCTCTGGCCTGGTTTAGTAACACAAAGGTACTTTATTATGAGAAGGATGTGAAAAAAGAATTAGTCTGCTTCTCATTATGGAGGCTGCTCTTATATCACAGCGCTACAACTTTGCCATAAGTGACTTAACAACATTTCTCCTACTGGCTTTATTAGCTGGCCTGTTTCCTAATTATCAAAATTTGATCTTTCCCTCATCTTTCTCCCTCCTGTGCCTCATTATTCACCCTCAATTATATGAAGAGTTTGTGCTGTGCTACTTAATTACTTCATCCAGGAAGATGATAAGTTAATTTTGTGATTAACCCTTTGACACCTGAGCAGACAAGAATATCATGAGGGAATTATTATTTGGGTGTGACAATGGGACTGTTATGTGCAGTGGGTGAGTGAATGTCAAATATTCCAAGCTGACAAGCAATTTCTTTAAAAGCAAAAAAACATGTTATGTTTATTCATTAGTCTGTTGAGCATTATCATAAAGGTGGCCTCAACATCAAATTCCATTTTATTTGACCAAAGCGTCCATTGGTTGCGTAGGAATGAATTGTCTGGGTCATCACCGCATTATCATGTCAGAGGGATGGCAGCAAACAAATTGGAGGAACAGTTTAATTAGTGCTCCGGTTCGCTGTTGGCTTCCCTTCACTTCCCTCTCCACCATCTCCTCTGATTACTGGCATTCCAGCAAATTTGCAGTTGATAAT
Source organism: Fundulus diaphanus (assembly GCA_037039145.1). NCBI lineage: Eukaryota > Metazoa > Chordata > Actinopteri > Cyprinodontiformes > Fundulidae > Fundulus > Fundulus diaphanus. Next base: position 35,374,652 of record CM073137.1, read on the forward strand.
CAGCCTCATATTCCTGCTAAATTTCTCATTACGCTGCTGGAGATGTCACTTGGGCTTTGAATTTGCATTAACGGAGTTTAATCTGCGAGTGTTTGCGAGCGCATGTGTCTGGGTGCGCATCCGAGCCAACGCCACGTCGCCTTGTGCACATCACACACGTCAGGTACAATCTTGAGCAGATTCCCAGGAGGCCACTTGTTTAACAATTACCCTTCATACTTCATTATTGCATATTGGTGGAGAATGATTACATTCAGGCCTGATGGAGCAGTTGCATGACAGACTCGGGCCACAAGGAAACATGTCGTGCTGTTAACGAGCACCGACCAATCTTGGCAACATGACCCCGCTGCCACCCTGTATTGTGTGAATTCTGACACTAAACAGTGAAGGCAAACCATGGTCGTTGTTCTTTTTTTCAATAAGCAGCTGAATATTGGTCACAGGATGGCAAAATATTGTGAAACCCACAGTTTGCCATTGCTGTCGAATTGAGGTAATTCAAATTGGTACTATCAATTGGCAAGTTTAAAGTGAAGAAAACATGAAATAAATTTCTCATGGATTTGCTACGCAAAAATCAAAGCATGTGATTCTTTTAATTATTTTGTTCAGAAAAGAACAAGTAATAACATGTCCTTACGGCGCCTTGCAAAAGTCTTCATGTCTTATTGGACTTTAATACATTTTGTCACTTTAAACCCATCATCAGTGTTTTCTTTCTTTTCTTTTATAGAACTACACAGAGTTGTCGGTAACTGTGCAGTGGAAATAAATAAAATGGCAATAGAAATAACTACTGGAGGGAGAGTGTCTGACTTTGACTGGACCATTCCAGTACGTTAAGATGCTTTGATCTAAATCCTTTCCATAGTACCTCTGGGTGAATCTTTACAGTCGATTTTCAGCTGGAAGGTGAACCGCTAACCCAGATTAGAGACTTTTTTCATCCTCCAACAGCCTTTCTTCCTGAATTAACAAGAAGCTAGCTCCACCCATCTTTCCATCAACTTTCACTAACTTCCCCATCCCTGCTACAGAAAAGCAGTCCCACGGCATTTAGCTGCCAACACCTTAGGGATATTGTGTGGTGAGGTGGAGACATATTTGTCATGCTCGAGTGATTTTACATTTAAAACATGAAATACGCAATCAACATAGACAAACAACAAATTACCCTCCCATCCTACCCCCTCAATACTGGACGACTACACAAACACACTTATGTCAGCCGGCTATCTGAGCTGAAACATAGCAAACACAAGCTCAGGCTTGGCCATGTGTTGTACAAAACCATCTATGACTATTACTACAAATTAACCACTGACATACTTTCAAAACTCAATATATATGGCTGTCATGGAATTCCTTGAAATATCCTTTCATAGTTTATCAAATATTTTCCAGATGCATGTGACATATAACCTCTGTTATCCACAGTGCAAATGCCAGGGGATGTGGATCCTTCCATCTGTACAAAATGAGCCTCCTGGCTAACAGAGAGCCATAAGCAATCATTGTCTTTTTGTACTTGCCAAAGGAAGCATCCACACATACCACTAAAAACAGTGAGCAGAAAACAGTGTACAGTTTGTCCACATATCCCAGAGAAGGTATGAAAAATAGAGTGTCAACCACAATGCAGCTTTAAACAAGTCCAGGATATTTGTACTAGTGTAGCCGGGATTTGTTTACAGTTTTTGTTTTGCAGCATGTCAGGGTTATTCCAGATGGGTGAAAGCTTTCATGGGAGGAGTAAAGATGTGGACTCTATTTAACTAAGTGACTGCTGAAGGCAATTGGTTGCGCTGGATTTCACTTAGGGGTGCCAGTATAAAGGGGTAAATAACGAATGCCTGCCACATTTTCCAGATTTTTGTTTTAAGTTTCCTCCATCGTCCAAGTGTGCCGCATAGAATCCATGTAACATACATTGAAATGTGCAGCTGAAATGGGACAAAATGTGAGAAGGGGAATTAATACATTTGCAAGGATCCTAAAAGTTGTAACAAATTTTGGCTTCAAACTGTTGTAATAGTAAGATTGTAGAAATTATTAGTTTTTTCAGTATAACTCAAAAACAGCTTCAATGACTTTGTATTTTACTTAGAAAATAACGGCAGCTCAAAGTGATTTGACAGGGTCATTGTTATGGTATATCTCCTGTTCTGTGTTACCTGAACGAGCTCCCTGAACAAACCAATCATAACCAATCAGTAAAGTCACCAGTTCTCAAAAGGGATATGACATTACAACGTTAAAATAAAGAAATGAGTAAGGGAAAATGATTCAATAAACAGGGAGTTTGACAAAAAGGGCAATGATAAACAAATCACCTAAATTTTAACTCTCCAACACATGTGAAACAGCACCCATTAACTTTTTGATCTTGATTAAATAGCGAAGCATCAAACTGTGCTCTGTAGAAGTGACTTGTAATCAACCTCCAATCATTAATGGCCCTGTTATCTGCACCTGGCTTATGAATAAACAAAATTCTCATTTTCCTCGTCAATCACTTGAAAGTTATCCCACTGAGAGCCACTTCCAGCATCATCACTGACACAACTGGCTGATTTTTGGGTCCCAGGCGACAGAGCGCTCCTTTCGGAAGAAAGCCTGATCAGCTTCCTCGGGCCTGAGCACTGCTATTCTTCAGTTCATGCTGTTCAGAGACTCATAATCACAGCTCAGCTCAATTGGGCTCATTGTTGCAGGGCCTGCAAACTGCTTTGTATGCTGATTGATTCATGTCATTTGAGAGCAAGATACTCAAAAAGACCTATCATCATTCATTTGTGCTGCTTTCTGTTTATAGGCTGGCCTGCATTGATGATTACTATATCAGAAGATCTTTAATTAGTGGCTTTTGTGTGAAAGACAAATGGAAAACAAAAGGCAACTGCATCCGAATGAGGAAATGGTTGATGAGTAAACATTTTAATTGTGAAGTTAAATACTAAACGAAATGAAACATTTACAAAAACATAAGCATAAAGATCACTTTTTCTGTAAATGTTTAAGTAAAGATTCCTGTCTTCTGTAATTTTCTGTCTAACCAGTTAGCAATCTCATAAGCAACTTAGTACTCTCTTGGGCACCACCCCTATCAATATTGCCGGGACAAATGTTGACACAATAGCCATCCATTTTCTATACTGTACCTGCTTTCTAAGTGCAGGGTTGCGGTGGGGTTTGAACCCAAGACCATCTTGCTGCAAGGCAACACTGATACCAACTACACCACTGTAGAGCACCACAGTAACCATAAATAAATTAAAAAAAAAGGTAATTATTGCTATAATTCTTATATACAATTTGCCTGAGTTGATTTTTCAGCATTCCCATTCCATTTTGGATTTATTTAAGTTTTCTTTTGTAAGTCATACTTTTTAACGAACGTGAGACACTGGGCAAATGAGTATGTATGTGTCTTTGTAACCTTTTGTCTTCCATGCGACTTCATGCTCGTCTCTAATCAGTTACAACCCCGTTTAAATGACCATACACGTGAACTCAGACTTGAGTTCAGGCGCACCAAGCGCCGGTGAGGGGAGGATCATCTTCAGGTTTCTTTGCAACTACTTAGAGATGGACTTGCTGATTATCAGAAAGCTGTTAAAGCTGCAACATGTAGTTTCTTGTCAAACCTTGTTTCCACAAACTGACACAAACCACATATGCTTTTTAACACATTGAAATCTCGTATATGTCCCTGTGACAGAAATGCTGTTTTGCCTTCATCCAATCTCTGTGAAGACTTCCTGACATTTTTCAGAAACAGCATTTCTGATCTTAGATTGCCTCCACTAGCTAGTGTGGATCCAGTGGCTCCATCGGTTTGCCATGCTGTCTTTGAATGTTTTGAGCATGTGTCTCTCAGTGAATTGACCAAAACTGTTGAAAAGTTAAAGCCTTCTTTGTGCCCTCTGGACACAATTTCTACTCGTTTGTATTGGTCCTTGTATTGCCAAAATGGTAAATGTTTCTCTGATGTCTGGATGTTTTCCTACTGCTCTGAAAAATGCTGTGGTCTATCTGATCATTAAAGGGGAAATAAGCGATATTTCACCATTAGGTGGGGCATGAGGACAGTCTGTAGACCAAAACAAGATGTAATGATGACCCGGCTATCTAAACAAGAGACTGGAGAACAAACAGAGAGATCTGAAATGTGTATTACCTTTAGTTCTTCACATGCCTATTTTTTAGTTCTTTTTAGCTAAAATAACAACATTTTGCTTATTGTTCATTTAAAAGAGAAACCTTGATTTAAAAGTGCTGTCTAACTTCAGACCTGTTTCTAAATTGCCATTTAAGTATAAAGTTTTAGAGAAAGTTGCTCATGTCCAACTGCAGACTTATCTTGTCCTAAATTAAATTGGTGAAAACTTTCAGTCTGGTTTTAAAATGCGCTACAGCACTGAAACTCCTCTTTAAAAGTTTTAAATTACCTTTTTTAACTGCTGATGCGGTAAAATCACCAGTTCTTTTAATTTTAGATTTGTCTGCCTTTGATACTGTGGATCACACCCGTCTGCAGTGACTTTTTGGTATTCAAGGTAACGTACAAAATTGGTTTCAATCCTATCTCTCAAATCTAGGACAGTATGTCTCCTCTAAAGTATGGGGTTCCCCAAGGGTCGATATTAGCACCTGTTCTTTTTACCACGTATTTGCTGCCTCTGGGTTTTATCTTTAAGAAGCAAATAGTCTCTTTTCACTGTTTTGCACATGACATTCAAATCTATCTACCTGTAACTACAAATGACAGCCAGTCTTCTGTACATATGTTACAGGATTGTCTTAGGGACATACAGGCATGGTTGAGAGCATTTTTTTGTTCACCTGATTCAAATGATTGTATAACCTCCTCTGCATGCTGTCAATGCCTGCAGAAGCCTCTTAATCATTAATTAATTTAAGTCAGGTGTGTGGGAGCAAGGAGACACCTAAACATGCAGGACAGAGGTCCTTGAGTACCAGGATTGGGAATCACTGCCTCAGAGGATCTACATGCATTTAATGAACATCTGCGCACATGCTGATGTGCATTTACATCTACATGTGACAAACATAGAAATATTTACAGTTTATATTTAACTGAGGTTGTTTCTATCATTTTGATGTGTGTTACATATTGTATGAGTCAAAATGTGATTCTGGTTATTTGTACGGGTTTGAACTATAAAAGCTCAAACTCGTGAAAAAACCTCAGGTTCAACGCTCCTTGGGTTAAATAAAACTGAAAGGGTTGTATTTCAGTGGAGTTGGGTGAGTTTTAGTACTTTGTGACGTAGACGTTTGCGTTGCTGCCGCACGTTTTCACAGCCGGCCAAAAACTTGCGTGAACTACCGCACAGTTTCACGCGACGTTAATTTTGGTACGCGCCAAGCTGGTCGTGAAACATCGCGGCTTAAGTTTTTTGTGTGTACGCCTTCCTCATGCATGAGGCCCCTGGTCTCTTAAATCTTCATTGATTTCCATGCAGAACAAAAAGCAGCTGGTGCTTTTTGGAGTGTCTAGATCTAACACCTCCGTTTGGCTTCACCTTTTTGTGCTGCTAGAGTGCCTTTCGGTAGCATGTTTCAAATCATATCCAAAGTGACTGTAAAGGCACAGAGAGACGATGGAGCCCCCATTGTGTCGTTGTATACAGGCAGCATCACAATGAGGTTGCTGCTTTTCATCTCGTCTGTTATATGAACTGATCTGGCCGGAGACCTTTGCCTTGCTGGGAGCCCAACGTGATGTTATGCCGGCTGACACATCATGACGTGTCTCCCCTTCGCTGACTGCAGGCGCTCTGGTGGAGTCTGGTGCTCTACCTCGCAGCCTGCAGTCACCCAGATATCACCTCGTTGCCTTTCTGACAAAGAGAAGAAAAACTTCGAAGCGAAACACAATAACACAATCATCCGCCGTCAGGCCTCACAATGATAGAGCTCGAACTCTGCAGGTATCTCGGCACGGAGCTGTGCAGATAGTGAGAACAGAACGTTACATGGTGTCACGGGGGTGCAAACCCGAAGCAAACAAATCCTTTGCGCTACAGAACTATCAGAAGGCATGAAAGATGTGTGCGAGGCAGTTGTGCTATTTCGGATCTTGTGGCACTTTTTAAATTGTGTTTCTTAAAAAAACAAAAGGAAATGTGAAAGAAAAAGGCAAGTATTGGAAAAGATGGTACTTGGAGCTGCACGAGAAGCAAAGAGTCACAATGAACACAGGAGAGTTGTCTTAGTGAAGACTTTTCCTTTTCCAGGTTCTTTCTTTGCATGAAACCAATTAGGAACTCTTCCATTCATCTTCATGAACATCTATTTCCTTTTATTCAGGAAAACTTTCCAATGATGGCATTTAGTAATATGTATCTTAATGTCCTTGGCCAGCATCAAACAGGGTGTTTTACAGTTAATCTACAGCACAGTGACTTAAACAGCATGAACTAAAGCAGAATCCTCCCACCTCGTCTTGCATTGAGCTGCGCCCCAGCAGTATGGCGCCCTTAACCGAAGGCAGAGACGTATATAAATAAATAAGTTGCTCCGAGATATGCTCTTGAAGCCGTATTACTGGGCTGACGGCTTAAGCTTAGGGAGAAGGAATGAGGGACAAATTTAGTAGCAGATCTTGGAATAACTAGGTGGGGATAAAGCTTATAAAAAGTGCAAATGGCTGCATTTCTGGACGCTATGCTTAAGGCCCCAAGATGAAGTGCTGACTGTAATGTTTGCAGTTTTGAAGAGGGAGAAAAAAAAAGTTTTGATCAACTAATTTATGCCTGTTAGTCCTTAGAAAGAGGATCCCTAGCATTATTTTCGAAATAGCAAAACAGTTTGAGTAAAAGTGAAGGAAAAAACTCCATCAGAACATAAACTGATGTTTTATTTTTTTGCCAAATAACTGAGATGACCAAATGATGAATATGAATAATATAAGGTTTGCTTTAGAATCATAACTAAAAATGTGGCAATACTGCCTGATAAACTCCAGGAACCAAACTCCACTTGAAGCACTTAGGTCTCATCCAGGACATATACCTTAGTTCTGGACTAAATGACATTTTGTATCAGGACCTAATGTAATATCCATTTCAGACAGGGATTAATATACTTTCCGGTCTGTTCTAGACTGGAGTCAAATTATCTGATTTGTTTAAGCAAGTCTGGAGCCAATTCAGGTCTGGATGAGAACTTAAACTAAATCAGGCCATAGTCTAGTTTGATAGATTATCTATCTATTAGAAAATAGATTATCTTGACCACAATCGAACACAATATTAACTCACTGAATTAATTCAATGACAGTGATTTAAGTGATTGTTTTCATATACGCAAAGACAAAGCAGTGGAAATCTTCTGTTTGCTTCAGACAATGCCTTTATGTAACTCAGTGGTGGGACAAAATGGTGCAGTATGTGAAGGGATCAAGTTCCCTGAGACTGTTTGGCTGGCCAACTTCCAGCCACGGTTCTATGCATGAGAACTTCCCTGCAGTAACTGGATAGATGGACTCCCACCATGCAGTTCTTCAACACAGTTGAACGGAGCAAAGGTTCAGTTCATCATTCAGGGATTTTTCATAACTCCTTGTTTGCTTAGTCTAAGGCAGGACTGCACAATGGTATCCTGCTTGGTGACAGTGACTAAGCAGACAAACCATGGTTCACTCTTCATCAGTGGCGTGCACAGACATTTTGGGGGGCAGGTGCTCAGGAGGGGGGGGAGGGCACTTTTTAGCGCATGTGGAACACTTAATTATAAAAAAAATAATAATAAAATACACACGCATGTTGAATGAAATTTGACTTTTATTTGTAACATTCTCTAAATGTGAGTTTTCAATGGAAAAAAGTCACACCACCAACAGAACAGACTAAAGCGTACTACTTTAAAGCAGCATCCTCCTTGGTGCCATGTCTTTAAAGATGTTGATGACCTCGCTGTGGTTTACCTCAATGTCTTTTTCAATGGCAAGCAGAAGAAGGTCAGAGAGCCTTTCTTCTCCACACAGGCTTCTTAGTTTAGTTTTGATGATTTTCAGCTTGGAAAATGATCTTTCAACTGAAGCTGTCATCACTGGTAATGTTGCATATATTTGGATCATTTTGACAAAGGCAGGAAAGATCAGCTGGCCATTGTTTTCCCTCAGTATTGAACATATTTCTTATAGGTTCTTTGAAGTAAAGCTGGAGTGGAAGACCTTTAGTTCTGTCTTAAGCTGCTCCTCATCTTCTCCATAGAAGATGCAGGTGACCGCGCGAGTTCACGTGACAAAGGAAGAGAGATAGGCTGGTCGGGTGTGCGCAAGGAGGTGGCTCATTTCGGGGCATTGTTTCAGTGGTTTTTAATGGCTCAGGTTTTCAAAAGATCATTTCAAAACCGACCTCAGTAAGATCTTAATAATATTCAGGGCAGTCAAACTTTTTTTTACAGTGGCAGGCTACACACTACCAGGTAGGAGGGTGCACTTTATATATATATATATATATATATATATATATATATATATATATATATATATATATATATATATATATATATATATATATATATATATACTTCAGACTGAACAGTGGCTCTGTGACTACTGTAACAAACAAATAGCAATAGTGTAGTCGGTCTTGCCAAATTAGGCAGGTTTCCAACCAATAAGGCTTTTGAACACATTGAGCTGGAAAAAAAAATAGCTTATGGGCAGATTGTAAAAAATTTCGTAAGCTTTTCATAACATTTGTTGGGCTTTTAGAAAGAATGACTAACAAAATATATCAAAATAGTCATTATTTATTTTTTAAATATGTTGAATCTGTCGATCTGACATCGTCAATGAAAATTAGTTATAATGAATAATATTGATTGTTATAATAAAACAAGAGAAGAATAATGGTTAATCAAGTGTTTGGTCAGTGTAAACGCCCAAGAGGGGTTGAGTTCTACTTATCAACTTAAAAATATTTCATAACTGCGTGTAAGAGAAATGTTTAATTGAGCTATACTGAGAGAAATTAAGTTCATATTAAAGGTAGATTTACAACTCATGTTGGGAAGCTATTTATAATTTATTTTTTCTGGGTGAAATATCCTGATTGTTAAAGAGATCTTGTGTGTTATTTGGTTGTCTGTACATTTTGTTTGGGGCCCATATGCGCAGTTTTTTTTTTCTTTGCTTCAGCTCAGTTGTGTGCTAACAGCATGTTCTTATGTGTTTAATAGTTCTTTGCTTTTAACATGAGAGAGTTTGAGATTTGGCCTTGTTTTTTCTTTTAAGTTGGGCAGGTTTTTTGCTGGTTTGGGTTACTGGAAACTAACAGACTGACTTAGGGTAACCTGTAGTGCTGTGTCTTAACTCAAAAGTCCAGCATAAGCTACACGCTAATAAACATGAGCGCTGGTGTAAGGCTGAACACTGACTGAAGTAACAATTCTGACTAGAACAGGTTCTGTAATTACAGCAGCTATGAGAACAAGGATCAGAACAAAGCAGAGTTCCCTTCTACCTGCAAGTAACTCAAATCTCTTCAGTTTGGCAGTTTTAGTGCTTGGTTCTGCTCCTTGTGCTGCTAGCTGTCCCCTAGCTAACCCTGCTAGCTGTCCTAGCTCACCCTGCTAGCTGTCCCCTAGCTAACCCTGCTAGCTGTCCTAGCTCACCCTGCTAGCTGTCCCCTAGCTAACCCTCCTAGCGTGAATGTTTACTCCAGTTTAGACATCAGCGCTGACATTTCAAACATAAATTAATAGCGCTCCTTCCAGCTCGCTCTCTGCTTTGTTGTCACTTCTTTTAATTGTTTGGTAATCAGACCAAATTTCCATCCCGCTCTACCGACACCAACGGTGACAACAGCCGAACTGCAGCGGAGACTGAAGGCTATGACTCAGTGTCCCGCCCCTCCCCAGCTGTGATTGGCTAGCATGTTGCCTTCAGTCGTTGATTTGATTGGTTAAATTGTATGATTGACACATCAAAGATAGTACTAAAAGGAGGATGGCCACTCCGAGGTAAAAAAAGAAAAAAAAAGAAAAAGACGGCTTCCAGTCCAGGGTCTGCTCCGCGCTCACCCAGAAGGCACAAATATCGCTCCATTATATAATCAGGGAAATGTTTTGACTGCCCTGAATATTAATAAAAAAAAAAAAAAAAAAAAAAAAAAAAAAAAACGAGTTTCAAAAGGGCATTTTCGTTGATAAAGGGCAAACTTCCTAGTGCTTTAGCACCACCTAGTGTCTATGTATGCACGCCCCTGCTCTTCATCTGCAGTTATTAGTTTAAATGTGTTTTATTGTGGTAGGTTTTTCCACAGGGAACAAAAAGAGTGGTGGTATATGGGAATGTGAAAACTTCAAATAGAGTAATCTGAGAAACCAGCCCAACATAAAAATAGAAACAAATCCCAACTAAAGGTGTCAGACAATTGAGATGGTTGCTTTTTTGATTGAGTTACAGTTATTCCCAAATGTAGCCCTTGCATGTTGTGTGTGGTAAAATCCTGCAGTTTGATTTTAGTTATAGTATAAAATGTTTTTTTTTTTTTAAAGAGCACATACACAATGAATGTGATACCAGCATAGAAAGCATAGAAAAAAAGGATAGAAAAGGCCGGATTGTGATTGCATGAAATTATATTTTTACCTCCAGCCATAGAAGAGGAAAATATGCAGTTATCCATTATGAAAGCTCCTTTCTTCCTGTTACCCCCTGAAAATCCCTGAATGATGAAGTTGTATGATCATGTTTAAAGTGCCAGAGTAGACATTCCCACACATTTTGTTCCATATTTGAGCTGGAAGAAGACCTGTTTACATGTGAGAACAAGGGTCTGGAAGTCATGAACCAAATTCATTCAAGGCACAGTAGGTTATATGATTTAAGGGGATAAAAAAATCTAATCTGTGAAAACGGGTAACTTTCGGGGCCAAAAAACAAATCGAAGCAACTTAAAATTGTGCTAATTTATTTAGTTATTTCTTAATTCTTGCTTTAGTCTAAACATCAAAACAATAAACATGATAGCATTATTACAATGGTTATAACTGTAATCACAATAATCGACACGTGATTATTTCCGTAGCAGTATGAATCCTTTTCTTAACCCTTACAAAATAAAAGCCTTCAGATCATGTTATACTCTTATTTTAAATCTTTGCATTAAAACCACAAAATCATGGTATTTTTTTGTCACGATTATTCCTACCGCGACAATTTCATACTGTCACGTTTGTAGATGTGGACCCGTAATTCCGCCAACACAGAGTACGTTTAAAAGGTTTATTGGGAAGGTGTGTAGAGTTCTGGCAGATAAGGCAGCAACGGGCAGAGCACCAGAAGATGCAGGTAGTGACTGACCAGACCTGAGAATGAAGGCAGGAACTGACCAGAGTAGATGACGCAGGCCGAGGAGCCACCAGGACGGACAGACCAAGCAGGGTCTCCCAAGGAGCACAGCAGACTTGAGCAGCACACAGACACTGGAACCAAACATCAGCGGGGCTGAACATGAGCATAGACACAGAGTCCAGCTGGCTGAGCACACAGGAACTGGTAGGATTCACAGTAGCAGTACCAGAGATGAGACATTCTGTCAACGAGTGGGTGGATGGGGCAGGTATATGAAGGCAGGGAACCAGGTGAGCAGAGTTGACTCTAATTAGTGGCAGCAGGTGGAGCTGGTCTGAGCTGATTGACTGGTGACCGAGGAGTGGACTGAGCTGTCCTTAGAAAGAGGTCACAGACGGCCGCTGGCTGAGGGGAGTGGAAACTAATTAGTCCAGAAAGTCCAAATCAACGGCACATACAGGCCCATCCCTGCTATTATGTGACATATAATAGTTTATCCAACTTATACCAAGAGAGAACGCTTTATATCCACTTTTTCATCATCATAACACTGACCAAATGTGAAACACCCTTTCAAATTGATCTTGCCTCAACAAGGCAACATCATAGGTAATTTAACTGAAAGAAAAAAGAAAAAAATAGAGCATGTTTTTAGCTTGTTTTCCTTGGAATATTCTTGCATTATTTCCAGTATCTATAAATAAATATTCAATCAATCTTTATTATCAACTACAATTTGCGTTGTAATCGAAATTACAGTTTCAGTACAACCGTCCATCACATACATCACATACATTTGGGGCTGGGGGGGAGAGGTGGACAGGGGAATGGTTGACTGAAGAACACAGCCGTTAGGCGCGTTCTTTTGGCTGCCAAGGACTCCGCCGTGACGTGTTTTTCTTAGAGCGCTGCCTTTAACTCTGTGGAAAGATAGGAGCCACATTTGGGGAGGGAGAGGGGAAAAAAGGCATATTTCACACTTTATCCTTGACAGGGTACAATTTGAGATATGAAAGAAAAACTCAGCACAAGAAAAGCACATATCACGAGACAACATTCCAGCAGAGGGGTTACATGTGAGTCCATGTAGAATTGAGCATCAGTTGTGTGTGAGTGTGAGTGCGTGCAATTTGTCCATGAACGCTGTCCAGGGGCCATTGTCCTTGATATGATGGAAAGTTTATCAACCGGTAGTTCTGGGCCCTCCCACCATAACATCCAGGGGAGTTTTGATAAAGGGGGAAGCCAAAACACAAAATACACTTTTTGTTTTCAGAGCAAGCTGCACAAAGTTTCCGTCAGCCCCTAAGTCTATGTCGCTGGGCTCCACGTGCCGAATCCAATATTACGAATTTGTTGGGCTTTTCCACCTCGAAGCGAGGATGCACATCCAAGATTTTATCCCATCTCACCTCTGAGTTCAACCACCGCAGCCAGCCTGTGTTCCAACGCACCCAGCTTGCAGCTCTGCTCATCCAGTTTACCGTTCTGCTCGTTCACAGCCTTTGTGAGCGCATCAAATGCAGCCGGCAGCCTGATTGATCATGGCCACAATTGCCACCGACGTCCTCTGTAATCATAGATACATCAGGTATCCTCCAAATCCAAATAGAAGAAATCCGAGTATAATGAATCCAAACATGTATACGTTTTCAACGTCCTCGACTGACAAAATCGAAAAACACACCATCCTCCACCTGTTCCAGGAGTCCAGGGTGTATCCCACGAAGTGTGTCCCATCAAAACAGGATGGGTCCCCTTTACCCTGCCCTCCCGTCGAAAAAATGTGATCAATTGCATTGAGAGACCAGCTGACCAGATCCATTGTTTCAGAATTTGGGTGATATGAAGAGAGGGCTCAGAAAGACAAGACACAGCAAAAGCAGGGACAGCAGGGAAGTAGGGAGCAGCAGCAGGAAAAAGCGACCGCTTCCACCGAGAGACAGAACAGAAAATTCATATCCTTTGTGGTGGATTTTACTCATTAACTTTCTAAAAAGGTTGAAATAGGTGTATTTTCATGGTATGAAGACCCAGAATCAACCCAAAAGTCCACAAGGTCTTACAACAGTGAACTGGAACTTCAGCATGCAGTTAAACTCTATAGACTCTTGCTAATGAGCTTATATTGGAGTCAAGTGTATTTTGAAGCAGAGACGCATCTAAAAGTCAGAGGACACCAGCCCTCCAGGACTGTGGCCGTATTCACAAAGATTCTCAGAGTCCTCTCAGAGAACTCCTGTCTTGTGTTTCAGATGACAGAGGAGAGCGAGTCTGAGTAAGGTTTTATCTCAGTGATGAGGAGTGGTTGACCCCGTTGCTAGGTGTGACGCTGTCTTTTCATAGCTGTAATTGGTTGATAGTACAAGAAAAAAGAGTGCTCCCAGTAATCAAAGGAGAGGAGAAATTAACTGATTAGACTGGATTAAGAAATGTGTGTCATATCGATGAAATTTAGCAAAATTTGATCATTGTCACACAGCATGAAGATGTCATGTAAGTGTCTGAACACACCTTAATTAAATCCTCATCATGATTTTGTTCAGTTTATTCTTGTCTTAACTTAGATTACTGGTCATTTTACTACTTCAACTATTTGATATTAATCTGCGCTCAGCTGTCAGCATTTTATTGTGATTACCTGCTTGTATAAAGCGGTTGGATTTCTCAAAATGGCCGACATAAAATGAAGAATAAAATATGGAACAGAACCAAGAGGAGCAGCGCCTCTGTCCACACAGCTCTGGGAGGAGAATAGAGGAGTTGTTGAAAGGTAAATTAGTCCCTGAATCCCGGTGCAAACAGGCAGACTTTGAAGCACATTGCCACAGATCAAAGCTCCATTTTTCTCGGCGCGTCTTGGTGCTTTTACAGCAAAGAAAACTAGAGAGCTGTGCCTGTAAATCAAAAGCCAAAGAGGAGAAGGCATAACACAAGCAAACTTCATATGACCATTTCGGCTACTAACATTATCATGGACAATACAGAAAATACTTTCTCACCTCTCATCTTATCTATAATGTGTATTTATGTATATCCAGTATTTTCCTGCTACTTTTTCCATTTCTTCTAAATGTCTAATATGGAGAGCATTTTCTGTAAATAATATAAAGATTCCTCTGCACTATATTCTTTGTACATTTCTCCACTTTTTATTCATAATTATTAAATATTTTTAATATTGGGATGAGTAGAAAACCTCCTCCTCAATTTTATTGAAGATGAGGTTCATCCTCAATAAAATTATGTCCCTCATCTTTAACCTGTCAGGCCACTGACAATTAATTTCCCCCTATGGGGATGACAAACTTTATCTTATCTACATAATAATAACTTTAAGGTTGTTAAAGAAGTTTGTGTGCTCGTTTCCTCCACTATTTAGGTGGTGAATCAGCCAATCAGCTCTCTCTGTTTCCACCATCATCCCTGCTTAAGATACTCTTAGGTTCCCTAAAAGCCCTCCTCACTCCTATCCACTCCGGGAGCTCTCTGAAGGCTTTGTGAATAACTTTTATCTCGCTGAGGTAAAATTCTAAGAAAAATCTTATTTTTAGAAATTCTAAGATTTTTCCTAAAATGACATCACTCAGAGTTACTTTTCGTCTTAGGATTCTTTGTGAATACGGGCACTGGAGTTTGAGAAAACCGTCTTAAAAGGTGTAACATTTCTCATCACTCTATGAGCTTTTCTCAAACCTGAACTAAATCAAGCCAAAGGTTTGCTGTGCAGCAACAGAGATTCTGTTACGTCTATCCGCACACCTTCATGTTTTCTTCTTTGGAACAAAACTTGAACTCGTATAGCGGAGTATTATCTTCACCCACTCAACTTCCTCCACAGAGAAAGATCTTGCCAACACAAAAACAGACAAGCGAGTGGCTTTATATGTAGGTGATTGCATCGCTGGCCTGTGTGACTCTAACATCTGCTCCACAGCAGATACTCCTCTTCGAAGACCCGCACTCTTCCAGAAAGGAGCGTTGCCCTCCTTAGACTGTACACTGAGATGTTACCTTTTCCCCCGCTTCTCCATCTCCTCTACTGGAGTTAATACACATGCTGCTCCTGGAGCTATTACCGATATGCTCCGGCCAAGTGTAAAGTCTCTATCTGCCACTTATCAGCCCACAGACTCCATTCTGTGGAAAACTTCCCATCATGCCACTCCTTCTCTCCTCTACCAGCCACACTTGCTACTGCAGCTATTTTGGTCATCTGAGAAGAAAAGTTTTATCACTTAGCAAAGTATCTCCTGAAGCATCAATAGATTTCCTCCCGGGAAAAAAAACGGGTGAAAAAACTACAAAAACATGTCTTTATTGATACACTTACCCAGACCAGTGTCCTGACGAACACACTTTCAAATATTGCAGTCATTTCTTAATTGACTTTATTAAAAAATGCTGTATCTTCCATATGAGAATGTTTTGGTGGATGATAAATGAGATTCACTCAGCTAAACTGTGTCAATATTTTTACGTGAATAAACCAACAGAAAGCTGGTCCCTAAGCAAATTCATGTAATCCATGGTATTTGTAGAACAGCAGATTTAACTTTTATATCTCAGTTTTAATCTTCATGAGCATGCATTATGAAAAGGCCAGTTAAGGATAAAAAAAATTATTGTGTTGAGGACTCGAATTTGGCAAAAGCTGTGGGGTAAAAGCTCTCTTTCACGCTCTCCCTTTGCACCAGAAAAAGGGTCTTGGGGTCCTATTATATTTGGAGAATAAGCACAGCCATCAGAAATTAATTAGCCTTGTAAAACAAATTTGGTTTCAATCTTGATAGAAAAGAGACATGTTCAACAAAGGGTGCATTAGTACAACAAAGCTTAATAAAACAGAAAGTACCCACAGAGATAGGACGTGTAATGGGCTTCTGGCATAAAATGAGTAAGGAATAGGTGAAACAACCAAAGCAAACCTTATTAACCGGTATAGTCATTGAATGTAACAAGAAGTTCTGATTGTTGGTTTAGAGAAATGGTTCTCAAATAGTAGGGTGTCTCCCCTGGTGTGTGTGTGTGTGGTGGGGGGGGGGGGGGGGGGGTGGGGGGGGGGGGGTAGTGAATGTATGAGCATAGTTAAAAAAATCAGTGAGGGTGGTCATTAAAGATGAGTCCTGCTAAATGAGACAACACCACCATCTGATGTTTGATCAGGTGCATGAGTAGCAAGGGATTCTGGGTAATTCTCAGAACAATGGCTTTACTGCATTGAGGTAGCGCTGCTATGAATATCCATGGATGAATAATATAAATAAACTTCGTAAAGAGTATAAAACCTAATGTAAGTGTAGTTTGTCTTTAATATGAATGCCTTGACATTATTTCCCCTGGATTTCCAGCTAGTCTGTTTAAGATCCCGGTATTTTATTGATGATGAGGTTCATGGCAACCTAAAAGTACCATGCTGTCTTTTTGTAAGAGAGAATGTGCTGTGTCTGCAAGCAGTGAAATCTTTTTGCATTTAATTCTGTTTTGACTGCAGGTATGTGTCAGGCTAAAAGCCTTTTGTACTGTTGTTGGTAATATATAATTTATAAAATATGTCAATCTTGAAAATTTCCAGTTGTTAGAAACCATTTTTACAAAATGTTTTGTACTGTTAAAAAATATTAAGGGAATTCTGGGGGATATTCAGAGGAATGGCTTCAATGTATTAAGAAAGAAAGCCTGTAATTTATTTATTTATTTTCTTTCACTTTCTTTTTTCAGGTATCACATTACACATGTCAGCTTAAATAATAATACATATGATTTAGCAATGGCGTCAAGGTGTTACTCGATTGTATCTGTTGCTTTATGTCTGTTGGTTGTGCTGTTGTTTTTGCGTCTCTTTCCAGGTGATGGAGCAGACAGAGGACGTTTTATCATTCTCTCCCTTTTATCTCTTCTTTCTTTCACCTCTTCTCTTTCTTTTTTTTCTCTTCTTGTTCTTCCTTTACTCTCATACTTTCCAATTGTAGTGTCCATATAATTTTGGATTTTCATTTGTTGCCACTTCAAATCATCAAAATTAAATGAAATAAACATTTGAATGCATCAGTCTGTGCAATGAATAAATATAATGTACAAGTTACACCTTTTGAATGCAATTACTGAAATAAATCAAGTTTTTCAAAATATTCTAATTTACTGGCTTTTACCTGTATATACAGGGGGAGGTGGTGGAGCGAGTGGACAGTATTAGGATCCTGTTCATTCACATCTCCTCTGACCTCTCCTGGACTGTGAACACCTCCCACCTGGTGAAGAAGGCCCAACAACAGCTCTTCTTCCTCAGGAAACTGAAATGGACAGGACTTTCCACTAAGCTGCTAAAACACTTTTATAGAGCTACCATAGAGTTTGTTATGTCTCAGCATAACTGTGCGGTATGGGAGCTGCACAGTGCAGGAGAGGAAGGACCTAGCACGGGTGGTGAGAACAGCACAGGGGATTGTGGAATGCTGTCTGCAGGATCTAGACTAAATTTATGCAGAACGAGTACAAAGAAGGGCCAGACGCATCTTCACTGATCCCACCCACCCAGGCAATGTGCTGTTTGACCCTCTGTCATCAGGTAAACGCTTCAGAAGCATTAAATCCAAAACCAATAAACTTAGAAACAGCTTCTTCCCAAGAGCTGTGAGGGCAATCGCCCCCTGATGGGAGACTGCAGTCCAACGCTTTGAAATCACCCCCACTGTTACCAGCCCACTATATGTTACAGTCACTTCAATGTTACTGCTTATTTGTGCACCATTATCTCAGAACATCTAAATGCACATTGTTGTAAATTAAGCCTCAAATCATCATTGCACAAAAGCACCTCATTACCTCATTATTTCTTATTTGTGACTCATAAAGGACAACTAGTTCATACAGACTTTTGAATCTTCATCTTTTAATTTTTAATCTTTCGAATGCTATAATGAGAGAGAAAAAAACAATGGTTCATTGCCTGTGTGTTTGTTTGTTTGTCTTTTATGTGTACTCCTAGCTGGAGTGGCCAAAAATAAATTTCATCACGGTAAGAATCTTTGAAGCTTTGAAGATAGATGTGTCCCTTCTCCGACAGTCGATTCAAATGTCTAGATCAGCTTCTCAGCATGTCACTTCACTCTGGACAGACCTGCTAATGTCCCAAATCATCGTATTCAGGTGGGTTAAATCAGGGGAACATCTAAAACATGTAGGACAGAGGCCCTTCATGACTGACTTTGAACTGACATTTTAAATGGAAAAATGAAAAACGTCTCAAACCAGACAAGGATTTGAGAATGTCTAAGATTGATCCCTACACAGCTATTGACGAGCAATCTTTTGTGTTAAATCAGTAATTTCACTGAATGAGACCTGCAGGCACACTGAGAGTGTATGATAGTAATTGGTTTAAAGTTAATGATCGGGGACTTCAAAAGGGAGATACAGTTCACTGAGAATAATCATTTATAGTGGTGGTGGCCGTGTAGTGGTCAATGAGCACTTCAGCCTTGGACCGTATACTCTTGACTTTTAGATTTTCCAGTGGCGTAATTGTAGTTGGTTACAATGCAAATGTTGGTTAATTATATACAATGCAGCGCAATGCATCACAGCGCATCCGAGAAACCTACCTTAAATGAGCCACTAACTAAAATATGAAACTACATTATTCATAGAGAGAATGATATAGAAAGATATAATATAAAGAATCTGACCACTGCTGTGATTCAGGCCTCCTTGACCAGGTTTGTATATATCCTTAAAAATATTAGTTCAACAGACATAAGAACACCACAGAGGTCTGGTAAGCTCAGAGCTTTTTAACATCTAATTTTTGTAGTAGCAGTCAGGATGAGAACCATATTTATTAATAAACAGCAATCCAAGGAAAGTGATCCCACTGTGTCTGCTGACCCGTCCAAGACACAACCCAAGGACTGAACCCAGGGGAAGACAACTGTTTGACCACACCACGCTTGTTTGTCTATGGTTACTGGGGCTGAAATGCTGCCCGTTCTTTGATATGTTGTCTCTGAAACAACAACTAGTGATTTCATGAGTCCTGAATTTTGGAGCAGAAAACTCAAGATGATATTGGAACTAAAGATCCAAAAGGTGACTAAAGCAGAACAAAGGTTTTTCTGACACATTCCTTAGAGGAATCCAATTGGATGGCACAGTAAAAAATAAAAAAAAAATAAAAGAAAAAAGGGTGGCAACATTAAAACAGAGCACCTTTATTGTTCAAAGTCTAATTTTAACAAGACTTCAGAATACATGCTGTGGTAGGTATGATTTAAAGGTAGAAAAGCGAAACAAGGCAATGTCAAATATCTGCTGCGTCTTCTTAGAGGCTAAAATAGCATAGCAGTCCTACTCTTGCTAATCCATGAACACATGTTAGCCCCTGGGGCAGCTAATTTTGAATGTAATTATCTATTTAATCACAACTTAACATTATTGATCCCCATGTTAAAAGCTATTTATGTGAAGGCCCGTGGGCTGCCAGAAAAACGCTCAGACTCCCATCTGTGTCATTTATTTCCCATTCTGCCATGCCAGCCAGACGCCTGGAGCATGCTGCAGAGATAACAAATGAATTGGGTGTCTACTGAGGAGGATCATATATGATGGTAGCTGGGGTAGATGAAGTTGGCCCCTACTTAAACTCAGAGTTCAGTATTTATGCAAATGTAACAGGTGTTAATTAGAGTAAGATAAATTAAGTAAGCTAGATTCTTACAGAACATGGGTTAAAGCAATGTCTTAAAAGGATTGAGTTTACTGCAAAAACAAAATTACCTGGTATACTAGATGCATAATGAAGCATTTAGGATGAAACCAAATGTACTATTAAAAGTTGTTGTTTTTTTAAACTATGACAATCCGTTTTCTGAGTCAAAAGCATTTGATATCCCTTGTCCCAAGGATATCAGTGAAGTATTTCTTACTTTGCATATTTTCTGTCAATTGACCTGCTCAATACCCCGATGGCCAAAACAATTGGATTGTTTTGATTGCAAATAGTGGGCATTCAGTATTGCAGCAGGAAATCTTTTTTATTTTTTCACCCCTATCAAGATGAGACTAATCTTGTCATCTATCTGAGCAAGAAAAAATATTGATAAACCACAAATAGTACTCCTAATCCATATTCTGATGCGGTAGTTTATTTTTACATTCCTTACAGCAGCTATGCATTTCTCAGTGTTCCAGTTTGGTGCCTGTATGTCTTTTAGAGAATCCTTAACCTTCCAATTCTGCTTTAAAGAAAGTTTTAAAAAGTAAAGACAGCCACATGCATATTAATCTGATCTGAATAGGTGTCACAGAGAGTAAGAAAATGCTCATTGTAGCTTGTTGAACTGAGCTACAACACTTATAACTTACATTTTGTTGACTTGAGCATTTACAGTATTGATTTAGCCCATTATTAGCATGTATTAACAATGAAGCAGGGCCATGCACCCCCCCCCCAGATTTACTTTATGCAAGGAATCCCTGTAAAATCTTACACTTTGCACCTTACTTTCCTTTGTGTTGATTAGTGCATATTTTTCACATATTAATTATGCAAACAGATTAAAGTAAAATGTACATGTAAAATTAATCCCATAGGGATTAATAAAGTATTTTTGAATTGAATGAGTAACATAACTTCATCTTTGACCACAGATACATAGTATTGGGGGTTTTAGCCGGTTTTATGATCTGAATCATAGACAGCAACTCAAACAGAGTGCTGTGAAAAAGTATTTTTTGCTTTGCAGTCACACCTAAATGTTTCTAATCAAACAAGGAAAAAGCTTTCCAGACCCTTTTAAATCATGAATTAACTGTGATTAAGCACATTTGTTCAAAACCTGAGTTCAAATCTAGTAGCCACACTCAGGCCTGATTATTACCAGAACTGTACAATCAAGAAATCACTTAAACATGACCTGTCTAACAGCACCAGGCAGGGAGAAATCTTCAAAACACAACACGTCATGTTGCAATCTGAAGAATTTTAGGAACAGATTAGAAAGTCACTGACAATTATCCGTTTGGAAATTACAATAGCACTTTTTAGGGTTTGGCCACCAGCAAACCACTGTGAAAGTAATTATTCAGTAATGAAGAACACATGGTAAACCTGGAGTTTGCAACCTACCAAAATGACACTAAGGGTGCTGTCACACCAGCCCTGTTTAGTCAACTTTAATCAGACTCTGGTTAGTTTGCTCAGAAAGTTCGGTTCGTTTGAGGAGGTGTGAATGCGTCAAACTATGTGGACCAAAGAAGCAGACTCGGATCTGCCTCAAAACCTAGGTCTTAGCTTGGTGTAAGTGAACTCTGGAGCAGTTCTAATGCATCAGGGAATGCCAACCAGAGGCCGCTCCAAAAGCACTGAGGGCAATCTGTGTAAATACAATTGAGCCATAATACTAATGAAGTAACTAATATATTGTAAATATCTTGCTCGACATCTGTGTAAGCATGACAAGTTCAATGAAGCTGTATGCCCCTGCTCGTGTACCGCCGCCTCATACAGAGCCTTCTTAGCCGCCTTGTGTAAAATATAACAATCTGCGTGGTCCTTTGCCTTGTCCTCAGCTCATGCTGAGCCCACTGTTGAATTGTGCTTGTCTGGCACACTTGGTAAACACAGCATTGCAGTAACACGGCTAAAATCTGTCGCCATTCCATTTGTTTACATTTTGCCAGTAAAGGAAGTTGTGTTGTGTTGCTGACCCATAGACATCATATACGTAGACGCCTTGTTGGGCGCGGGTTCGTACGTCAAGGTCACCGCCATATTGTATGTGGCAGAAAGAAGTTAAGTTCTGTTGTAGTGACCGTCGATCAGAGAAGATGCCTCATTCCTGTGCTGCATGGAAATGTACCAACCGTTTATATATACACATATATATACACACACATACACATATATATATAAATAAATATACACTACCATTCAAAAGTTTGGGGTCACATTGAAATGTCCTTATTTTTGAAGGAAAAGCACTGTACTTTTCAATGAAGATAACTTTAAACTAGTCTTAACTTTAAAGAAATACACTCTATACATTGCTAATGTGGTAAATGACTATTCTAGCTGCAAATGTCTGGTTTTTGGTGCAATATCTACATAGGTGTATAAAGGCCCATTTCCAGCAACTAGCACTCCAGTGTTCTAATGGTACAATGTGTTTGCTCATTGGCTCAGAAGGCTAATTGATGATTAGAAAACCCTTGTGCAATCATGTTCACACATCTGAAAACAGTTTAGCTCGTTACAGAAGCTACAAAACTGACTTTCCTTTGAGCAGATTGAGTGTCTGGAGCATCACATTTGTGGGGTCAATTAAATGCTCAAAATGGCCAGAAAAAGAGAACTTTCATCTGAAACTCGACAGTCTATTCTTGTTCTTAGAAATGAAGGCTATTCCATGCGAGAAATTGCTAAGAAATTGAAGATTTCCTACAACGGTGTGTACTACTCCCTTCAGAGGACAGCACAAACAGGCTCTAACCAGAGTAGAAAAAGAGGTGTGAGGCCGCGTTGCACAACTGAGCAAGAAGATAAGTACATTAGAGTCTCTAGTTTGAGAAACAGACGCCTCACAGGTCCCCAACTGGCATCTTCATTAAATAGTACCCGCAAAACACCAGTGTCAACATCTACAGTGAAGAGGTGGCTGCGGGATTCTGGGCTTCACGGCAGAGTGGCAAAGAAAAAGCCATATCTGAGACTGGCCAATAAAAGAAAAAGATTAAGATGGGCAAAAGAACACAGACGTTGGACAAAGGAAGACTGGAAAAAAGTGTTGTGGACGGATGAATCCAAGTTTGAGGTGTTTGGATCACAAAGAAGAACGCTTGTGAGACGCAGAACAAATGAAAAGATGCTGGAAGAATGCCTGACGCCATCTGTTAAGCATGGTGGAGGTAATGTGATGGTCTGGGGTTGCTTTGGTGCTGGTAAGGTGGGAGATTTGTACAGGGTAAAAGGGATTCTGAATAAGGAAGGCTATCACTCCATTTTGCAACGCCATGCCATACCCAGTGGACAGCGCTTGATTGGAGCCAATTTCATACAACAGGACAATGACCCTAAACACACCTCCAAATTGTGCAAGAACTATTTAGAGCAGAAGCAGGCAGCTGGTATTCTATCGGTAATGGAGTGGCCAGCGCAGTCACCAGATCTGAACCCCATTGAGCTGTTGTGGGAGCAGCTTGACCGTATGGTACGCAAGAAGTGCCCATCCAACCAATCCAACTTGTGGAAGCTGCTTCTGGAAGCGTGGGGTGCAATTTCTCCAGATTACCTCAACAAATTAACAGCTAGAATGCCAAAGGTCTGCAATACTGTAATTGCTGCAAATTAAGGATTCTTTGACGAAAGCAAAGTTTGATGTAAAAAAAATCTTATTTCAAATACAAATCATTATTTCTAACCTTGTCAATGTCTTGACTCTATTTTCTATTCAATTCACAACGTATGGTGGTGAATAAGTGTGACTTTTCATGGAAAACACAAAATTGTTTGGGTGACCCCAAACTTTTGAATGGTACTTTTTTTTATTCATTACATGCAACCTTTTCGTCTTTGAGAAATGTTTTCAGCACTTTATTTTTCCAAAATTTTCACATGTAAAAAACCATTGCATCTCAGACAATATTTTAAAGATTTTACCACATGATGACTAAATTAATGTTTTTTGTTTCAAATGCAAGCTACCTAGTACAAAAATAAGCTATGGTCATGTACAAAGCTGCAGGGAATGGTGGCCCAATCTATTATGTATTTTTTTTTTTTTTTTTTTTTTTTTACACTGCGTATGACCTCGTCACATATTTAGACATTTGACTGATGACTGATGTAAAAATATTGAGAAGAGCAGCTTAAAGGTCAAAGTCTTAAATCCTTTATTTGTGATTTAAATCTGATATTAGTTCCCAGGCTCAGACCTACTTTATCTTTCTCTGGCATTTCTCCAGCCAGCAGTCTCAATTCTTCTTGTATTCATCACAACAGAAATGACGTGAATTCTAAGGAATTCATGTTTGTCAGCTGCAAAAGGATTAGGACTTCAGACCCACAAACGTAAATTTTCTCACATTGCTGCTGTTGCTGAAAGATTTGTCATTTAGTCCGCTTCCTACAGAGCAACTAAAGCACATCTAATGTCAGTAAACCTCTCCCCTTCTTCGAGTGAATGCTTCATATATGATTTATTTCACACGCCAAAGCTGAGGTTTGATTTGCTCTAGTCTGCATTTAGACAGAAGGTGTTTACCAGTACTGTCAGGAAGGCTTTTTAGATGGACTAATCTTTGGCTCGCTGACAGCTGTTTCTTCTTGCAAAATGAACACAAATTCCCTCAGACTGGCCTCTCCTCTGGCTCAGATCAATATGGGCCTGATAAAGCAGGACACCTTCCTGAAAACCGCAGGGCTCCAGCATACCATCACTTGTGCTTAATTGCCAGGCTAAAACTAAAGCCTCTAGTGCATAAATAATGCGTGTTCGTGTGTGTGGATGCCTGTGGTAGGATTGATTACATGACACACTTGAGCCCTTTTCTGATTTAATCTGACGGCAAGCGTTATGTATAAAAATCAACAGCTCGTTACAGTAAGAAGAAAATTAGAATCCTTCAAAGCATTGATTGTTAAATATGTTTAAACATGTAGGCTAATCAGCTGATCCCACACACTGCTGCTGTGTTTTACACAACTACTTGCCCTTACTGTGGTTGTATTGTTTACTTGACTAAATATTCTAGATACGAACAGAAGCAACAAATACCCTGTGCGTGGAAATGCAATGTTTGAGAAAGTATATGCTCCCTTCCAATTTTTTTTTATTTATTTAATTTAGTTTTTTCTATAAGATGGCGCTGTGGATTGCTGCCTCGATACTTCGATCGCTGGTTTGCTGTGTATTTTTTCTATTCCTTCCTGTCTCCAAACTGCTGCCACTTTTCCCACAGACCAACTCTTAAACATCAACAACTGTACTCTGGGCAGCTTGGCTCCATCCTCCATTGAACCGAAGAACTTCTGAGATCTTGGTCAGAAGCACAGCAGCTCTGTGGGTATTACTTAAAGGCATACTATGCAACATTTTTCAGTTAATTAATGTGTTCCATACCGTTTTGGATGATTAAATGAGTCATTTCAGGTTGAACAAAGGTTTTCTTGGCCGCCCTGGTGGTCTGTGGGGGAAATACCTTTCTTGCAACTGCAGGAGCCCTCGGCCCGCGCCCACAGGCTCAGAATCTCGCGAGAGTCGGTCTTGCTTTACGGCGAGAACATGTTTGTTGCTAGCGCAGTGGCGATATCTGTGCAGTTATCATGGCGGAACCGGCGATAAAACAGCGAAAGCCCATGTCGGAGCAGGCAAGAAAGAGGAAAAGAGCTCTGGACAGAAAGAAGAGTCGTACATGGGTGAACATCGGGCAAGCTTTTTCCGAATGGCGAGAGCTAAAAGAAAGAGAAGGCTGCAAGGCTGACGCGGACCTCGCGTTTCTGCTGATGCGATTGTAAGTAACATTGTAGGGTTTCCCTCACGCTACCGCCTCCCAACATTCCAAAAAAAAAGAAAAAACTAACTCGATATGCGCGCAAAGCTTGTCTCCCCCGCTCCGCCGGTCGCGCAAAGCTTGTCTCTCCTGCCCGCCCGCCCGCCCGCTCCGCGGGTCATCGGCGTAAAGCTTGTCTCTCCACCCCCCCCGCTCCGCCGGTCGTCCAGTAAGCAAATTCCTAGGGGAAACACTGCATTGGAATGATTTCTCTCTCTCTCTGTGTGCATGTTCATACTTTCACTGTGTTAGTCATTGTTTGTACTGCCGTTTTTTCGACTTTTGTATTTGTTGCGTTCGCCTGTCTGCTAAGCTCAAAACAACCGCGCCTGGCTTGACGGAGAAACCAGTACAACAGCTGAGTATATTTACGACAGTGCACTTTTACTTTCGCCCTCTGGGGGGCGCCTCGCTGGAAAATCAATCCCGGTTGCATAGTATACCTTTAAGACACAGGTCAGGTAAACTTGTCAAACTCTGCCGGCTGAGATTCCCAGTTAAAGTACTTCTTGATTTTGAGATCATACATGTTGCTAAATGTTAGACAGTTCACATATTATTATGACCTGAGGGAAAAAAAAATCAAAATTCGATGAAAAAGTGGATTTTTAAGGCTTTTTAGCTCAAGGCTCATAAAAAATGTTGCATGACCGATGACGTAATATGTGGATAGGCGTTGATCTGTTGACATGGTAACAAGTCAACAACTTCCTGGTTGCAAACTCGCTTTCTCAAAGACAAATAGACGGATTAAACATGGCTAAAAAAATTTGTGGCTTATGGTTGGTCAAATACCAACAAGGATAATGTCTCTTTACACACATTTCCGAACCCAAAAAGTCCCGGTGTTGTGCGAAATTCAGCTCCCCTGTGAAAATCTGTTCTCCTCTGAGTCGGGAGCGCTGCAGCCAGAGAGGCGGGGTTTCACGGCGCTTCTGATCGGTTTCTCGGTAAAACAACTCATATAATCATGTCAAGATTGTAACATTCAGTTTAATCGGCAGCTGTTGTTTCTAAAATTGTAAAATAAATAAACGCTGTCTTCAGGCAGCTCATCGTGCAGTGAAGCGGAGAAATCTCGCCGTCATCACAGCAGCCTGCTGAGAAGCAACATGCTCACTAGTGAGCGGCATGGGGGTTCCGAACCGAAAGGGCTATGGGTCTATCCCCACAGCCCTTTCGGTTCGACGCCCCCCCCCCCCCCCCCGGAGAATATGAGCGCCACAGCGCAGCAGATAAGCGCGCGTCCGCTCTCAGAGCGCTCACGTGTAGATTATTTAGTAAAATTCCGGGAACACATAATGCTGAAATTAATGCTATTCGTCATAAACGATGCCAGACAATCGAGCTTCAACGAGTTGTTTCGGTGTTTACATCCACACGGTCAGCCATGACTGCGATTATGAGCACCAGTTCCAATTATACATTAGCAAACCATTTCGTTTATTCTCCTAAAATGTTTTTCTCAGACTTACCCGAGTCGTAACAGACCCTTGCGCTGTCTTTCGTGTTAAAATCATCACTTTGTGAATCGCAAACTTCTGGTGGTGTACTTCATTGAACTCTCTGTAGCGTAGCCTGGGCAACGCCCACAAACTACGTCATCGACCCAAAGTGTGGATTTTCAGCCTAGCGGTCGCCGAGGGACTATTTTAAGTCCTTAAAAAAACCTTTAACGGCGCAATCACGATCTTAATGCTACATTTTTTGAAAATATGGTCACTAATGCATGTATTTCCGAGCTGGTCGATCTCAGAATCAAGAAGTACTTTAAGTTCAGATCTTTACTGTCCGACATGGAAATTTGGTGCACAAAGCATAATCCACTCTCAACAACCATTAAACATCCTAAAGTGTTCTAAAATGTGCATTGCTTGCAGTGATGTGACTGGCTCTTCCAAGACAAAGACCGGGTCCGCTGAGGCCAAACCCAAGACAAAGGCTGAATCTTTAAAATTAGACTTATATTTTGGGATACAAATTATAATTTTTTTTCTTAAAATAAACAAAAAATAATTTAAAGCACAAAATGCAGAATTAAAAAAGCAACACAGCCAGTGAAAACAAACAAGAATGCACATGGCTGCTGAAGCATTACAAAAGCACAATATGCAGAATTTTAAAAAAAAGATCCAATCTTCAGCTAAAACTACTTCTGGGTATTAAATAATCATCGTAATAAACATAAGTATGTTTGTAAACTGGAATAACATTTCTAATGAGGGTCAGGGAGGAGTTCTCCAGTTCATTTATTGTTTGAATGCCTGTTTGTATAAACCTCCCAGCAGTGTTGTATAGTAACGAAGTAGAAATACTTCACTACTATACTTAAGTATATTTTGGAGTACTTTATATATTTCTCTTGTATAATTTTTTTTGATTACTTTTACTTTTACTTTTACGTACTTAATTGCATACTTTTACTCCGATACATTTTCAATGTTTGGTTTAGTTACTCGTTACAAAAAAAGTGTCGGTTCGGCTCTGCCAGACGTGCGTACATGCACAGGTTCACCCGGAGCGCCTCCGTTTGAAGCGCTCGGCGTGTCATTTCAAAGTTGCTGTGTGCCAGCGGGGGCGGGGCCTGGCGCTCCACGCAGCCAATCACTAAGGCGCCTGGCCTTTGATTGACAAGGTAGAGACCCCCCTTTAACTCCGCTCTCATTGGTTGTGCTGTCTTAAATCCCGCCTTCCCTCTTCCTGATTGGCTGTTTTCTATTACGTGTGTGTGCGTGTATGTGCGTACGTGCTTGGAGCGCGAGAGTTCAGTTTTGATTTTTACTGGGATACAGCGGTTACCTAACCTGACTCTCGCCAGCTGTATCTCGCTCCGCCTAGCTCCACTCACATACATCTGGGACACCTCCATAGGAATTGCCTTCATTGAAGGCTGGGCCTTATCAAAAATCCTTGCATATGATTGGATAAGTCACTTGTCTGTCATCTTTATCGACGTGCTATTTCAACCACTCACACCGAAGCTAACCCGTGACGCTGTGAGAGCGACGCAGGAAAAAAAAACAACATTTTTTTTTTTTTATGTGTTTGCGGCTCTAGTGGCACGCGTTTTATTGACAGTGAGCTGACAGGAAGAGGGGGGAAGACAGGCGGCAAAGCGCCGCGGGTCGGAGTCGATCCCGGGCCGACCGCGTTGAGAACTAAAGGCCTCCTAATATGGTTCGCGCTAACCGCTCCGGGGCCGGAAAACAAAACTTGCCAAATCCGGTCAGGAGAAGGGCGAAAACATCGTTTCCACCAACAAAAGCCTTCAGAGCCGTCCTCTGATGTTCTTTTAATGAAACAATATTAGGTAGATTGGACAACACGGAAGAAATAGCAGCATCAATGTTAACGCTTGCTTCCTCGATGCGAGCCGCCATTGCTATCAAAACAGTCTCACGTCACGGTCGCTTCTCCACTACGTCACATGTATGAAACTCCAGCCCTGCGTCCTGATTGGCCAGACAATAAAATTGGTTGGAGAAATCACTCTCTATGGGAGAGGTCCCAGATGTATGTGAGTGAAGCTAGGCGGAGCGACATACATCTGGCGAGAGTCAGGTTAGCGGTTACCACAATTAATACTAGACTACGAAACTAGTCCCAGTTAAGAAACTAAATATTATCAGCACTAAAATAGGTGAAAGCTGCTGAGTGCAGTTCTGAGTTTTGAATTGTTGAACTTGGGAAATGTAAGTAACCAACGTTAATATCTCAAAATAGCATTTAATTCTGAAGTATAACACATTTTATCAACAAAAACCTAATCTCCTCTATAAAACTAAATATTCTGTGCCAGGCAGGAGTTCTGAAGACTGCTGGAAAGATGGAAAAGAAAAGACTGTAGGTCATAAAAATTCTGATTCTTAGCCACAGCCGTCTGAAAAAGGTGTCACTTTTACCATTATTTCGTTGTTATTGTTGCTTTCATTTATTTTCGACCATTTGAGGCAGTTGCTACTCTTGTTTAGACATTTGCGTAGTTATAATAGTATGATTAGGGTTCCACAAAATAATAGTGTTATTAATTTGACTATTTCTACTTCTAGAATTAGGATAAAGACAAATAAAACAAAGGAACACTATTTACATTAGTTTTATTGTCCATAGATTTCCACACTGTCCATTAATAAATTAGTATAAACCAGGGCCGGAGCTAGCAGATTCAGAGGGCAGAGAATTCCCAAAGTATCTAACATATTCTACCTCCTGCAATGGAAGGGAAAAATTGTTATTGGCTGGCTGATATACAGCGGGTCAAAAAAGGCCATATTTTGGCTGCAGTGCTTGCTGTTCTCTTATGAAGAAAAGATCATCTAGTGCACTAAATTCAATAGATGGGTTGAAAATATCCAGTATAAAATACAGAGATTTGTGTGTGTGGTGTGTTGGCGGCAGGTGTAGAGGGGGGGCCCAAAAAGACTGTGTTGTCCCGGGCCCTAGCAAAGCTGTCAGCTGGCCGGCCTGCAGGTGTATCTATTAGCAGGTTTACCACTTCCTGTAGGTTAACTAAGCCTGGTTTATCACTTCACCATGTTCTTAGTATACACCACATTTGCCTGCACTTGGTTGTGTGTTGGTTGCTTAGCACTGACCTTACTTGAAGAAGGAAAACTGAAAGCTTACAAAAAGGTTGTATTTTCTGTCTAAACTTGGTCTAAATTTCTCCTGCACTTGGTTGTTTATATTATTTTAAGTGAATTTGACTTTCAAAGTTTACCAAAATCTAAAAAATGTCATTCAAACTGCATGTGATTTGTTTTACTTTTTACTTATACTTTTCATTACATTACTTAAGTACATCTATTTTTACAGTAATTTTCATACTTAAGTACAAGACATTTCAGATACTTTAAGACTTTTACTCAAGTAACATTTCAGTCAGTTACTTGGACTTTTACCAAAGTCATATTTTGGAGAAGTACTTATACTTTTACTTGACTCCGAGATTTCAGTACTTTATACAACACTGCCTCCCAGTAATCTGTGTATCTACTATGTCTAGGATACAGTAGAACTCTTCTCTATAAAAACCCAGAGCTGATTCAGATGTAAACTTGGTAGCTTCAATCCTTTTGTACTCGCTGGATTTTAATGCAGCATATGAGTTAGTGTTTTTAACTTTAAATTATTGTAGTAACGTGTCGTTTTTGTTTGCAGCACTTTAGCCAACAGCAACTGTTTTGAAAAGTGCTTTTAATAAATTAAATGTGATTACAAAATTATTATCTTCCATATCTGGGAAAGGCAACAGGCAAAGGATAACCTACTTGAGGGGTCTTTCACAATTTGCAGCAATCAAACTCTGGCCGTTTCTCAATATGCGCTCTTGAGCGTTCTCGTGTGCTTGTGACACGTCATCAGCCTCAGCCCGAGCACTGTTCCAATACCGAGAAAGCCAAATCGAGAACGCGCCGAATTCCCCGGATGTTGTTCTGGCCCGCCCTCTTTATCGAGCATGCATCAGAGCAGACTTGTGCGTTCTTCAGACTGACCGCTTGCCCACAATGCACCGCGGCAAGATAATTTTTAGACTTTTTAGAAATTAAAAATCTTGTTTTAAAAAAAATTTCAATAAGATTTATTGTGGTGTAGTATATAAATAGTTTTGAATGTTAAAGAAATGCTAAAGAACTGTGCGTCTCATGACGTCACAAGTACGCTTCTGTTCCAATACACCATACGTGCTGCGTGCTCGCGTTCTTGTCAAAGTCCGATCTTCCTGTGTTCTCGCCAAGACCGGACTTGACGAGAACGCGAGTCCGTACGGCCTCTATGTAGAACACATACCAAAAAAAAAAAAGAATACATACAGTATACAACCTATATCATTCACAATCGCATGCAGTGTTTTGTGACGTCTATGGATATACCCATCATACCCACTCACAAAGTAACCCCCTCCCCTCTAATTGAGCTCCATCTGCACACGTATACATGTATATTCAACAAATCTGTAGAACTGTGTGAAGTTCTCACCTGCTTAAAATACTCCACCATCATCAGGTCCCCAAGAAATGGACCATCACAGGATTAAATGACTCTACACCCGTTGCCCTGACATCTGTGGTCATGAAATTCTTTGAGTGCCTGGTGCTAAAACATCTGAAAGACATTACAGATCCCCTGCTGGACCCCCTGGAGTTTCCTTACTGGGTAAATTGGTCTGCAAAGGATGCTGTCAACCTGGGTCTACACTTCATCCTGCGCCACCTCGACCATCCAGGGACAGATGCCAGGACCGTGTTTGTAGACTTAAGCTCGTCCTTCAACACGATCAACCCTCACATCCTCCAGTCGGTGGATAGCCAGCTTCCTGTCCGATCGCCAGCAGCAGGTGAGACTGTGGAGCATCTTCTGCCACCCAAGAACACTACAGAGCGCTGATGAGTAATGAGTCAAACCAGAGCCATTTTCTACCCACAGGCTGTGTGTTGAATACCTTATAGTCAGAGTAACCAGCTACTCTACTGTGAGAAAAAACAAAACAAAAACATGTATGTATAGGGGGGAAAAACACTCTTGAACTTACAGCCCTACCTTTTTCCAGAATGTTTTTTTTTCTGTTTAAAGATTGTGTTTTGCCTATTCTCCTTGCAGTTACACATCTGCCTATTTTTTTTACACAATGTGAGCGTTGGAATCTGAAGTCAAATTTCTTGTTTGTACCCACAAATGAAGCAAATGCAGTTGATTCTGATTAAATGTTTAAGATGAAACCCATTTTAATTCCAGATAAAGAAGACCTGAAAGGGCTATCCAAACTAACCTAGTCCTATGAAAAACATTGCGTAACTTACAGCTGAGTCTTTCTGGCATACACATTATTTTCTTGTCATGCCACAACATTTAAATCAGATTTTGAGTCAAAGTTTCCACTAGGCAATTTCAAAAAATCTTTTTTTAATAACCTGTCAGAGATGGACTTCCTGATGTGCTTCAGATCATTGTACAGCTGGTTTCATGAGTTGCAGCAAGTTCTCCAGTAGCTGAAAGAAGAGAGACTACCACCATTATGCGTGACTATGGGTATGAAGTTCATTTTCTGATACAGTGTGTTACTTTAATGCCAGATGTTATGAATACACACCTAAAGAGTTCCCCTTTTGTGCCATTGTTCCACAGAGTATTTCCCCACAAGTCTTGGGGATCATCAAAGTGTTTCTTTGGCAAAAGTTGATTTTGGTCAGCCGTGGTTTTGTCCTCTGAACTCACTGCCTTTCCCCCAAATCAAGACATCAGTCTAGATGTTGTTCTGGGTTCTCCTGTGACCTGGATGAGTAGTCGATGTTCTATTCTGTCGTTTTCACACCTGATAGTGTAGTGGATTGATATCTCACAATGCATGTATTTTTTATCACAGTAGTTAAAGGGTGTGCTTACATATCTTACAATGAATGTATTTTTATCACAATGATTAAAAAGTGTGCTTTAACATGTATCTGGGGAAATGTGTGTGTGGGTCAGTCCAGAGGTCAAGTTGAGAGTTAGAGAATTGATGCACACAGGCCCAGCTAGGGGGAGAAATACATGATGCACCACGGAAACATCCAGACCAATAATCAAATTATACTGTACGGTAAACAAAATGTGTATGGTAAAGGTCCGGAAAAGGAGATGATGTGCAGCTGTCCCAATGGCCAAAATGAAGTTAACATAATGAGGTGTTGTCATCTGGAAGGATGTATTAACGTGTAATCATGTTTTTAAAAATATGCACCCTCGCGAAGTTTCCACCGATATGTAATAAAATAACAAAGATATTCGTGGAAAAGTAATTGAAAATACGTAGTAAATAGGAGGGACTTGGGGAAGGGCCCCCAAGACCCAGAGAATGTATATAAGCAGACCACTTTCTTTGTTTGTCAGATGTTGTCCGGAGAGCATCTCATTTGTGGTTGACTTGTATTTTTGCAATAAACCATACTGGACCGAAATTCAGCTAACTCTGCTCACTTTTTTGACTACTGTTGGATATTTTTGACTGCCTTACCAAGAACTTAGAATTTTTGAAGGACTTAGCACAAATCATACGTTGTGGAGGCCCATCTACAACAATAGTCCAGTATACACGACTAGGGGACCAAATTGCAAATTTTCAGCTGGTGCAGTTTGCTGTCATGCTGCACTTTGTTGAAAAAAAACGGTATCACTTTAAAATAAGGCTCCCCTTATAGGTGGCTAATAAATAGTTTATAGACATGTTAATTAATCTGTAAACACTTTATAAATCTTGTGCAAGCAAGAGACAAAACTGAACGGTTTGTGCATACAAGGTATTAACTTAGTCTTAAATGTTTAATATAAGGAACTGTACATGAAATGCATAGTTGAACAGATTAGGCTGACTATTTGGCAAGAAACTGGTCAGTTTTGTCTCTTGCTCGCCCATTAAATCGTCTTGTTACTGAAAAGTGCTATATAAATAAACTTGTCTTGCCTTCATTAATGCATAGTAAACACTTATGAATGAGTTTTAAAGTGTTTACAGATTAATTAATAACATATCTGTAAAATATTTATTAGCCATGTGTAAGGGGAGCCTTATTGTAAAGTGGTACCAGCAAAGCAAACCTTTTGACCAACCTATTCCCCCCCCTCACCTGTGGTGGCACTGCACCAAGAAACACAGAAAGAAAGAGGTTGGTCAGCAACATAGACATCATATAGGGTAGTTCATTGTTATTGTTTTGATGCGGGTTTTTCGCGCATGCGCGCCGGATTGGTAGGCAAAAGGCGAACACAATGGCAGACGCAAACAGCGAAACTGACGAGTTCTCCACGTATTTTTCTTCTTTAGATCGCGTATTACAAGATCGTTTTAAGAGTAAGTTGATGGTTGATGGTATCAGGTTGCCAGATCCACACAGCAAAAGCCTGAAGGGACGGAGCCAGTCTGTGAAATGCTGGCCAAGTGTCCGTACCGCGACATACAGCTGCCTTATACTTCGGTAAAGTTAGAAAGATATTCACAGATTCGGCTTTTCCGGATCAATAACTCATCGGCGGATGATTTATTATACAAAACAGACACCTCTCTGTAACCACAGCAAGGCAGACAGTGAGCTGCAACCATAGTTTCCTCAAAACGAGTCTCCCACCGCGCAGGGAGAATTACATTGGACCCAGGCCAGTACAGACAAGAGAGCATGGAAGCATGAAACCACTGGACCCGCCCGGTAGGTTAAAAAAAAATGTTCACTACAGATTATTTTGGTGTTTTTGTCTTGTTAAAATGGGTGGGGGTGTCGGCGACATTGCAGCGTAAACACAGAGCGGCTGCTGCTCCAGGCAGCCAGAGAAGCCGCTTCTGCTGGTAGAAGCGGTAGCGGTAGCAGAAGCGGCTGCTGTAGCAGCAGCAGAAGCGGCTTCTCCGGCCCCTGTAGCGATCGCCACCTCCCCTCCGCCGCTATTTAAGTAGAACAATGACTAGAGCAGAATTAAGTTGTATTTACCGGAGATGAAGTGTAGGCTGCAAATTCTATCGTAGTCTGATGTCTCCCCCAGTCCATTGGTAGTGTCTGCCTGCGCTCTTTTGAAAATATCCATTTCTTTCTTCGGTAAACGACAGAAACGTACATCCAACGATTTGGAATGAAATAATGAAGACCACAATGTTTAGATGTAACCAACTGACTTTTATATTCATAACACATACACACACACACACTATATATATATATATATATATATATATATATATATATATATATATATATATATATATATATATACTACCGTTCAAAAGTTTGGGGTCACATTGAAATGTCCTTATTTTTGAAGGAAAAGCACTGTACTTTTCAATGAAGATAACTTTAAACTAGTCTTAACTTTAAAGAAATACACTCTATACATTGCTAATGTGGTAAATGACTATTCTAGCTGCAAATGTCTGGTTTTTGGTGCAATATCTACATAGGTGTATAGAGGCCCATTTCCAGCTGTAGTGGATTAATATCTCACAATGAATATCTTATAATAAATATATTCTTATCACAATGGGTATAGGGTGTGCTGTAAACATTCACCTAAGAAACATGTGTGTGTGTCACCAACAAGTCCAGAATAAGAATTAGGGGGTCAATGGAATTTACCAATTTACCAGGGGAAATTGAAAAACCTCTGGGTCAAAAGGGCAAGCCATTTGCAATGTAAAGCAGAACATGAAAGACTCCAAAATGAACACAGAAAATGCAAGGTCCAAGTCCGAAAAGGTAATGACGTGTAACCATATGGAAATGAGCAGGGGCCATGATTGGGAGGAGCTGTGATGTGTAACCATGTTTTTAAAAAAAAAGCACGCCCCATAAAAGTTTCCACTGATAGGTAAAAAATTAACAAAGATATCCGTGGAAAAAGCAATGGAAATTATGTAAAAAAGGAGTGGCTCACAGGAGGAGCTCAAAGATCCAGAGAATGTATTTAAACCGACCGCTTTCTGTATGTTGTCAGATGATGTTGTCCGGAGCACATCTCACGTGTGGTTGTCTTGTGTTGTTGCAATAAACCACCCTGGACTGAGACTCAGCTACCTTTGTTCACTTTTTGACTACTGTTTGATATTTTTAACTGCCTTACTAAGAACTTAGAATTTTTGAAGGACTTAGTGCAAATCATTACGTTGTGGGGAGGCCCATCCACAACATTTTGGCGAGCCGAGCCAGGAGGACGCGTGATCCCGGACGACTGCTGCCACAGGTCGGACGCCAGGAACCCCAAGGGCCCTTAAGAATCCACCAATACAGGTGAGATACTAATTTGTTATAATTATCTAAATTTGTGGGGAACCGGCCTCCGGCAGGCGGCTAGTGGATGTCAGGTATCACAAAGCCCTCCTAAAAGAACCTAGCAATCTAAATTTAGTAATATACACAAAACAATAACATAACAAGAAGAATATATACAAAAATAACATAAAGGAAGAACAGAATAAGCTGGGGAGCGGTCCAAAGGTGTGTGTGTGTGTGTGTGTGTGGCTGCATTGTCGTTTTATGTGTATGTGAATATATGGCTAATTGTATGTGGCTGCATGTTTGTTTAAAAGTGTTGAATATATGGCTAATTGTATGTGGCTGCATGTTTGTTTAAAAGTGTTGAATATATGGCTAATTGTATGTGGCTGCATGTTTGTTTAAAGTGTTGAATATATGGCTAATGTAAACTGCTGCAATTTTGTTTAAGGTATCAATTGATGAAAAAAGTATATGTGCATGAATATATGGCTAACGAAAAACTGATGCATTTTTGTGTAAGGTATTGATTGATGCAAAGAACTGTTTTGTATCTGAAATAGATAATAGGTAGAGAAGTAGGGACAGACCGGTCAAAGTGATTGACATAAGTCTGGTGAGACAGCCGCTCGGAGCAGTGGATGCATTTAGTGTATGGTTCATATTTGTGGCAGAATAAGGGTATTAGTGACTAAGTGATA
The DNA here is from genome assembly GCA_037039145.1 of Fundulus diaphanus. NCBI lineage: Eukaryota > Metazoa > Chordata > Actinopteri > Cyprinodontiformes > Fundulidae > Fundulus > Fundulus diaphanus. The sequence goes on from CM073137.1 coordinate 35,411,968, forward strand.
GTCAGGAAATGTGCTATGAAGTTGTGCAAAAGTATTGATGATTAACGAGACCTGGCTAGGCGATAGACCAGAGTATAAAGTACCGCTCGAAGGAGACGTCCCTCACTTTCCCAGCGTGGAAGTGAGGCCGGGAAGCTGGGAAAAACGCGTATGCCACTGTAAGAGACAGTGAGGAAAGTTATTGTAAGAATAATATAGACCTGCAGAGTAACGCACAAGAAGTGCAATAGGTGAGAGCTAAAATACATGTCTGTCTGTGTTAGTGTATGTAAAGTGTAGATTAATTGTTAAAAAGGGAAATAAGGGAAAACGGGAACTATAATAATAATACATAGAAATAAGATAATAATAAATAATAAATTGACAGTGATAAGGATACAGATATATATTCGAAAGAAACAAAGTATAGAACAAAATAAAATTTAAGCAATAAAGCATAAAAAGATAAGATAATGATAAACAATAATAACTGATAGTAGTAAAATATATATAATAAAAAAACTATAAAACAAAGGATAAAACAAGAAAAGTTCAGCATAACAGAAATACCCTAACCCTAGATTGTTGAAATATAACAGATCGAAAAAGGTAAAAAGTTAAAAAAGGAAAAATCTATATTGGAAAGAGCAGGACCCGATAAAAAAAACAGACAAATAGGGACTAAGAGGGTTAGTAAATAGCTGGGCTGGACAATTAATAGCAGTCTTAATATAAACGTAATTTCCAAAATCACAGAGTTTACAATTTGTAGCTACTAACAATTATAAAACTAAAACGTGTCCATTAGGTGTTGACAAAAACGTTAGCTAAAAGAAAGACAATAGCAGCAGGGAGATAATCTAATTTTATTACTGGATTTGGAAGTCTCTATAATCATACGTAGCATAAAAATACAGATCGATTAGTTTAAAGCTAGACTTGCCTGTAGACTGCACCTTAAATTTAACAAGGATTAAATGTCCAAATTAACTAAAAGCTAGTCTATTGAATAACATTCTGATTAATAGAAACAATAAAGGTTCTAGGTGTAACTAGTCCTTGGGTAAAAACAACTCTAGGTATAGGCCATTCTTTCTTTACTTACGATTAATGAAGAGAAAGGTAAAAAATTGCAACCTAGGTTAAAATATAGTTAGGTTAAAACACAATCATTGCTGTTCTGAATTTAGATGCGGTGAGTCTTTTAACAATTGAGCTGCACAGCAAGGAAACAAAGTAGATTTGTTGTTTATATGTGAGTAAAATTAGATCGGAAATAATCACATTAAAATTACAGTAGCAAGGAGAAGCATAATTAGATTATTTCCAAAATCGTTCAGCCCTAAGTAAATAGACACAGGCCACAGTGTCCGCTGACTGCTGACTGCCATGGGAACCAACGTGAGCAAACAGACTAAGGAACTGACGCCTGCTAAATTTGTCATGATAACACATCCTTCTAACAAACGCAGAATTCAAAAATGCATGATGGAATGGCATAAGATTACATCTGGAAAAAATCGCTGGCCTATAGAAGGTAGCTTTGACCCGTTATGCTATGATGAAGTAGAAGAAAGGCTGCGGCATAACGATGCAAGAAATGACCAAACGCAGTTGCGTAAAAAACAGAAACATGCTGAACAGAGAGATATCTTGCGATATTTTAAAGTTGAAAGTAATAAAATCCCAACAGCACCTGAGTTTACTGGTTCTAAGCCACCACCTTACCAGGCCACAGCAGCAGGGCAGTACCCAGTGTGTACAGATAAAATTAGTAGGGGTAAAATCACAGGGAGGTTAAAATTAGTAATGGATAACGAGGGGGAGGGAGAAAAAGGAAAAAGAGATAGACAGCAGAGAAATTGGGGAAATATAAGCCAAGAAGAGATGCCAAGTTGCTCGTTAGATGAGGAGGAGGATAGTGCCTGCTCCAGCCCACCGACACCTCCTAGGGCTCATTTGCCCGCATCAGTCGGATGGCCCACGACTCTCCCTCAGGCACTTAGAAAATCAAATCCAAAAGAAAGGTCAGAATCAGTGGAAGAAAGAACAACTGCAGAGCTGGAGGAATTGCAGGAGCACCATAAATTAACCCGAAGCTGGGAGAAACATAGGGAACGTTTGGAGAGACAGAGGGAAGCAGAAAGTCGGAAAAAAGAGGAACGAGAGGAGGTGGAAAGACGGAGAAAAGAAGTAAGGGAATATGAGGAAGTCCTAAAAGAGTTACAAAGGTGCGCAAGAAAGCAACGAGAGGAGAAGCAAAGACAGGAGATTGAGCAGCGGATGGAGGAGGCAGCCCAGATTGACCTCGCAGACCACCCTGACCAGCACTTCAAAACTATGCTCACAGAAGCAGAAAAAGAGGAAGAGGATGAAAGAGAAAGAAATATGGAACTATGGGACACAGCTGAACGTCTGGATGATGGGAACGACATAATATCCCCACATTTTGTCAGCAGGACCAGACAGAGCGGGAAGGGCCCAGCTGTAAGACCTCGGGAGGTCACGGAAAGGAGAGCGATGCTTTCAGGTGTGAAAAAACAACTCGCAACTGAACTTGAGGTGGATGTGGAGGTGGAAGAGCACCGCAATCATGCAATGGAAACGAGATCACAGGCACAGCTACGTGCAGCAGCACAGGGGCAGGAGGCAAAAATCATGCCTTTAATTTCCAAGGGACCTAATGATGACAGGTACATGCCATGGTCATTTATGGACATGATAACGCTTGCAGGAAGACTGACGCCGCTGGCAGACGGAGCAGACAGATGGATAGAAAAGCTAGAAGAAATCACGGGAGGCATCAACTTGGCAGCAGGAGACATCAAAGCACTGCTAATAAAAATGGCAGGACACTCAGCAGCCAAAGAAGTGTTTGTGGAGGCTGGGCTTCCAGGGGTCATGCGCGGACACCGGTGTGATGGGTTACCCTTCAACCATATGAGACCCCGAGTATGGGAAGCCCTGAGAAACAAATATCCCTCACGCAGAGACCCAACCAAGCTGAAAGAAGAATGTCTAAAAGATGATGAGAGCCAAGCCCAGTTTCTGCACAAGTTTCAACAAATGTGGAAAGCAGAGACAGGAAGTGAATGGGATGAGCAAGAATCAACCAAGGCACTATTTAAAATGTACGTTAAAGGTGCCATGCCCAAAGAAGTACAGGCCAAACTGGATGGAGTGGTGGGACTCATAAAAATGGACTGGCCTGCGTTCTCGGAGCATGTCATACATTATGTAAACATGCACCGAGCTGAAAAACAAGCGCTTGAAGACCAAAGCAAGATGCTGGCCACAAAGTTGGCCCAACTGCAAATTGGAGAATTAACAAAAGCAAAGAGAGACAGAGAGAAGCCCAAACATCAAGCCGCGCTGACAGTGGCAGCCCCTCCCACAGCTGAGAGTGGACCAGCAGGAGGTGAAGTCGTTCAAGCCCCAGTGATATCTCCCACCATCCCTCCACCCACACAGCAGATGCAGTATCCAACAGCACCACCTGCAGGAGGGGCCCAAACTCAACAGGTTCCCCCTATCCATGTGCATCTAAATCAGGGAACAAGTCCCCAGCACGTGATGACTGGAAGAGGAAGAGGGGGGCCACCCATGCGGGGCAGATGGAGAGGACAACAAGGAGCCCCGAGGAGGCCCCCTCACGGACAATACCAGCGGATGCCCCAGGCGGGTCCAGAAATGGGACAACAGCAGCTGAGGCTGCAGTGCTGGGGATGTGGTCAAGTCGGACACATGCAAAGAGACTGCCCAACCAATCCATGGATGGGACCCCAGCACCCTGCCACAGGACCTGCCAGCAGTGCAGCAGGGCCTGAAGCGTACTGGCAATAGGGGTGCCCAGAGAAACCTGAAAGAGAGGCCATTCTACCTGTATTAACACAACGCCCACAAACTGAACCCACAATTGATGTCACAATATACGACAGCCATCATCAATTCATGATTGATACAGGTGCTGCGTACTCCTGCATAGGAAAAAGTGGAATTGGTCTGCCTCTCTCAGCATCAAAGATTCGAACGGTAGGTTTCTCTGGGAAAACCCAAATAATACCCATGACTGAGCCAGTTCCCATGATTATAGGAGAAAAGACTGTGTATGCACCACTACTTTATTCAGCAGATACGCCAATTAATCTGCTGGGCAGAGATGTGTTATGCCAGCTCAACGCAAAGATTAAATGCACTCCAAATGGAATTTATTTTGAAGCAACTGACAACAGCAAAGCCTTCATGATGCCACTGGGCCCACAGATGACCCTACAAATGAAAAATCATGACCCCGAAGACCAAGTATTTTGGATGAAACTCACGTCACCTACTTCTTTCCTCCAATTGGAGTGGGAAACATGGAGACCTCTGGTAATGAACCACTACGATGAATCCAAAGAGCCTTTCCTTCCTCTCCATTGCACCATGTTTTATGATAAAGGACAGAAACATGAAGACTATGAAAAAAGCTGGGATGAAGAAATTAACAACAAAACAACTGTCATCCAATATGCTGACATAATGGTTGGGCCACAAGGAGCCGCAGCCGTTGTCAAGTTTCCTGAAAAAGACATTGCCGAATGGTTCCAGGTCACTGACTCAGCACCGCATGTCACATTGCTGATTGCTGACCAGTACGAGTCGCACGACCTGGGTCCCATGATTCAAGAAGCCAAGAAAGTCACGGAATGGATCAATACTGCATGGAACCGGATTAGTGTATCAAAAGATGGACTATACTTCAAAATCTCATTTTCACAAGCAGATGAAGTAATAGCAGAACACATCAAAGTGCCTGGGAAAAGACAAATGGCGGTGACTGAGGAGCACGCATCACTATTAGAACAAGTTCCTGAGCAGGTGTGGTCCAAAAGCAAAACAGATGTAGGTTTAGTAAAATCAGCTGACCCCATCAAATTCACCACCAAATTAAATGCTAAATTACCCTTTCAAAGACAATACCCCCTCAAACATGAAGCAGTAGAAGGCATACAGCCCATTATAACAGGATTAGAAACTGTAGGCGTTCTAAAACCGACAGTAAGCCCCTGTAACACACCAATTTTTCCCATCAAAAAGCCTAACGGTAATGAATATAGATTAGTCCATGATCTAAGATTAATCAATGCCATTGTAGCAGAAGAAATACCGATAGTACCAGACCCCCATACACTGTTAAGCAACATACCCCCGGGTACAAAATGGTTCACTGTGATAGATCTGTGTTCAGCATTTTTCAGTGTGCCTGTGCATCCAGATTCCCAGTATCTGTTTGCATTTACGTACAAAGGTCAGCAATATACGTACACACGATTACCCCAAGGGTTTGTACATTCACCATCTATTTTTAATCGTGTGCTGGCAAATGATCTGAATCACTTAGACTTACCATCCACCATGTTGATGTATGTTGATGACATTTTGATCTGTTCTGCCTCAAAAGAGCAGTGTGAAAAAGACTCCATTACGGTGTTGACTGCATTGGCAGAAGGCGGACACAAAGTAAGTAAACAAAAATTACAATTCTGTCAACAAACAGTAGAATACCTCGGCAGGCAACTCAGTGGGGACAAGAGGTCTATCGCACCGTCCCAAATAGAAGCCATTACCAAATTGCCCAAACCTCAAACTGTTGGTCACATGTTGTCTTTCCTTGGCATGGCAGGTTACAGCAGACCGTGGGTGTGTGATTACGCCATCAAATCTGCTCCATTGAGAGCACTTATTAAAGCCGCAGGCCAAGGACACCAGTCGGCTCAGTTACAGTGGACAGACGAGGCAGAGGGAGCGTTTCAGCTGCTAAAACAAGATCTCCAAACGGCTCCTGCTCTGGCCAATCCAGATTATGGCAAACCATTTCATCTGTACGTGGCAGAGCGACAAGGGTATGCATGTGCAGTATTGATGCAAGACACCCCCACAGGTAAACAACCAATTTCTTATTACAGTACAAAATTAGATGGACTTGAAGAAGGCCTGCCTCCTTGTTATCAAGGCTTGGCAGCAGCGGCATTTGCATACAAAAAGGCCTCAGTAATTACTATGGGCCACCCTATTTTCTTGTATACATCACATCAATTACATGCACTGCTCACAAGCCCACGCTTCGTGATAACCCAAGCACGTCGCACTGGTTATGAAGTTCTGCTTTCAGGACCTGACCTTACCGTGCAACGTTGTGTCACGATCAACCCGGCCACTAGGATGGTATTGCCAACAGAAGGTGAGCCCCATGATTGTCTCAAGGAGACGGACGCCTTCATGAAAGTAAGGGAGGATTTATACAATCACCCAATCCCGTCCGATCTAACATTGTTTGTTGATGGGTCATGCGTCAGAGGTGAGACGGGGAACAAAGCAGGATATGGAGTGGTCCGGCTTGACCCCGACGGCACCTATACAAAAGTTCAGTCCATGAGCCTTGACCAACCTTGCTCTGCCCAATTGGCAGAGATAAAAGCATTAACAGCTGCATGTAAATTAGCTACAGGTAAAAGAGTCACCATTTATACAGACAGTGCGTATGGTTATGGGGTATGCCATATAAACGCGAGCATCTGGAAACAGCGAGGTTTTGTGCGAACTGATGGCACCCCGGTGACACATGGGCAGGCTGTCATGGAATTAATACAAGCCATGCAGCTCCCATCTGCGTTAGCTATTGTAAAATGTATGGCACATCAGACAGCAAAAACACCTATAGCAATAGGAAATAACTTAGCAGATGAGGCAGCCAAAGAAGCCACAGGACCTGCAATACAAGGACCAATGGTTCTTGCAGCTGACTGTGGACCCATCACTAATTTAGCCTCATTAATTGAGGCGCAGAACAGCGTCTCTGAAGCAGAAAAACGTTTGTGGGTGCAAAGGGGGGCGGTACACACATCACACCCCCATGCAGGGTTGTGGCGAAGTTTCCGAGGACATTTTGTACTTCCTTTGTCCTTATTACCAACAGCTATCAGAATAATGCATGAACCTGATCATTGTTCGCGCGCCCAGGTTGTTCGAAAATTGCAGGCAGTATGGTGGTCACCTTATTTGACACCTATGGTAGACAGAGAATTAGCTATATGCCCACACTGCCCCAAGTACAATGTGCGAAAAATGTTCACACAACCTTTAGCACATATCCCTATGCCGGATGGCCCTTTTCGTCATCTGATTATGGATTATGTTGACATGTTAACTCGTGTGCAGGGAAAGAGATACATGCTTGTGGTTGTTTGTCGTTTCAGCAGGTGGATAGAAGCCTGCCCCACTGCTAAAAACGATCACAAATCAGCAGCAAGGTTTTTATGTAAAGAAGTGTTTCCCAGGTTTGGTATGCCTGATACTATTTCATCTGATAACGGACCTCACTTTATTTCACAGGTCATCCAGGCGATGTTCACCCAGTTGTGTATAAAACAAAAGTTTGGTTGTGTTTACCATCCCCAGTCACAGGCTTCCGTCGAACGAGCCAACGGTGTGCTCAAAACCAAGATTGCAAAGATTATTGCTGATAGCAATAACCGCCTGACGTGGGTGGATGCGTTGCCAATTGCACTGATGGCAATGCGTTCTCAAACTAACCGATTAACCCATCTTACTCCTCATGAAATGCTTACAGGTCGACCTATGCCTCTCCCACAGGTGCGAGGGCCCCAGGAGGAGATTTCCCTGGCGCAACTTGAACGTGAACTGGGGGACTACCTCAGGTCCCTAACCCGTATTCACAGACTTATATTTCAACAGGTGAAAGCAGCTCACGACCGAGACGAGACACGTATTCCAGTGGACGTCAGAGACGTCCAAGTCGGTGACAGAGTGTTCATACGAGTATTTAGACGTCAGTGGAACGAACCTCGTAGGGAAGGGCCCTTTAAAGTTGTTCTTACCACCCCCACTGCCCTAAAAGTTGAAGGTAAGCCCTTCTGGTTCCATAAGAACCACTGCACACGTCATCGTCCACCAGACCCACCTGGCCTTGATCCAGGACCGACGGGCTCTGCGCATGCTGAAAGGGCAGCAGCAAGTCTCCCTCCGCATACTACCATAGCACATTCACAGGCGTCTGATGTCGTACCTGGGGCGAGCACTGATGCATCCTCAGCCCCGTCGTCGTCTGATGGCCAGAGACGATCAGCCCGCTTGGCAGCCCGACGGGCTTCACTGTCAGGGGACTCTGAGAATGATAATGTTCATTCTTTTGCTTCCGATTCGCCTTCTGACTTTGGCAGCAGTAATGATGATTCTCCTGCCACTCAGACTCCTAGCAGGTCTGTCTCAGACTCACCCAGCTCTGAGGCACTGGAAGAACCTTTTTCTCATCACTCATCAGACAGTGCTGGAATTGTTTCCCCTTCTCCACATCCCTCACCTTCCCCACCCCCTCCCTCCCTATCCACTCCCTCGGACGGCACGTCTGGGTCGGCGAGCGGGTCGTGTCCGCCCACTCCATCGCCGTCTGGGCGTCACTCGTATGCGTCTTCTTCCGAATCTGACTAGTTTTCTTCTTTTGTTAACCCTGTTTGGGTTAACAAGGGGGGATCTTATTAAGCTCACCACTAACAATGCACACTCACATGTAAAGCGTCAAACAGAGACATGTGCACTAGCAATGATAACACTAGCTACTAACCAAGGGATAATCAGTAATAACGGTGGGGAGAATAAATCATTAATGCATGTGCAAACCGAAGGTTATGACTATGTGATGTCTGAGGAAATTTTAGGAGACGAGTCAATGGGAAAACATTGGCTTGGAACTCCACAAAGCATGGACTGCCGTGGGGATGGGATGGTGATCATTACGGTAAGATGCAAAACAAACATGTGCCAAAACATACTAACAAAACAAATAATGACGATAGAAAGAGCTCATAGAGTAGTAAAATTAATAAACAAAAGACAGAAAAGGGATCTGAATAAATTAAAAACGTCACAATGGCAAATGAACATGTTTCAACAATGGATACAATTTTCGGTTCAAGCTATGTTTACAGCTAAAAAGCGCCCTAAAGATGATTGTATAGCCTGTTATAATGCTAAGCAGTTACCGACCCTTCAGAGTATACCCGGAAGTAAAATAGGCGACTGCACAGACATATCAGAATGTTTTGCTCACTGTGTTATGCATATGGCTGCAGGTTTACCATCATGGACAAAAGACAGGAAAAGATGCCCCGAAGCAATAACCTCCTCAATAAATACAGTAATGAGTACATCTTCCCTCCCTCCAGTAGTGCAAAAGCCGGCTAAACTAAGCTTTCCATTTTGTATAGCACGAGGAACAGAATTAGAAGAGGTGACCGACAGAACCTCTAGCAAAATGGAGACTGCAGATGAGATGGTGAAATGTAATAAAATACCGTGGTACCCACCGGCAGCAGGAGGGAACGTTAGTTACATCAAACTATGTGAAACTAGCCTTAAAAGTAATATAAGTTGTAAACAAATAGTACCAGATGGAGGAAATATTATCTATGACTTCCAACCTACAACAGTAGCTCAATACCGAGTAAGGAGTCTGGCGCAAGGATCTGTCCCTTTAGGAGACATTTTTTGGATGTGTCACAATACTGAGCAAATACTATCCTCACTGCCTCCTCAGTGGGAAGGTATCTGTGCTCCAGTGATGCTTACAGGACAACTAAAATTAATAATAGATAATCAAAAAATCAGCAACAAAACACCTAATGAAATGAGAAACCGTACAAAAAGAAGTACTCCTACTGAGCACAAACAGAATTGGCAAATGTCAGATGAAGTATACATTACATGGGATCAGGTCCCATTAGGGGTGCCAGAGAAATATGCTGCTATAGGAAGTGATTGGATAAAATCTGGGAGAGGAGTCGGCTCAATACCATTCGTCGGAACAATTACCAATGCGCAATACATAGCTCGAAATAGTAGGTGGATAAATCTCCTATGGTACAATCAACAAAGGTTTATAAATTTTACAATAAAGGGCGTAGACCTTATAAAAGAACAATTACATGCTACATCACTAATGGTTTTACAACATAGGTTCGTACTGGAATCCCGTATGGCCGGGGACCAGGGGCTATGTGATTATATCGGGACAGATTGTTGTACTTTAATCCCTATGCATACTGATATTAACGGCAGCCTGACAGGTGTTCTTCAAGAAATGAAGCGCATGAGAGATGAACATGTGGAGAGATCCAACTGGAACACTCAGCTGAAGGGGTTTTGGGATTGGTTCAATAAGCTTGGGTGGACAAGATACCTCAAAGCGGCAGGAATAATACTAGGAACTATAATATTGATAATATTAGTAGTTGTCTGCTGCATCGTACCCCTCATTCGGGGGTTGGTCTCAAAAATTATTGTGAAAGTAACTGGTCAATTCCCCATAATAGAGGTACAGATAGACCAAGACATATAAAGTAATACCATGATCCCCTCTCACCCCCACCAGGTACGTGCATATTTTTATATATATATTACATATATAGTACATGGCATGCTAAGTCTTTATAATCAACTGTAGATGTAGTTAAATGGATGTCAAGTATTTATAGATTAGCTTAGAAATAGTAATTTGCATGCTAAAAGTATTTATAAATTCTTTTAGGAAAAGTATGTGCCTCTCATGTGGATATATACCTATAACATACTATGTCTCCACATGCAGACTGCTGAAAATGGCGGACGCTTATTTTAATGTGCACCACACACCCGCTGAGGATTGGCAGGGACGTGCAAATAGAAGAAACACAGACGCCGCACATGCGTCGTTAGGCACACAAGCATATGTAGGTACAGGCACTGGTCTCCCTAATAGGCGTCCAGACGATCCAGCAGAGGGCCCTAGCGCTGCACTACCGGGAGGGATGGTGGACCTGGGAGAGATACACATGGATGACCCACCATCACCAGGGGCCCTGAGGATCATCTTCAGCCCACTCAGCCCCGAGGACCCAGCAGACCGAGGATTGCCGGACACAGCTGCCTTGGAGTTTCCATCCACACCGGGCCAAGGAAGGCCAAACGGAGCTGGTCATGAGAGGCCATCTACATCGGGCACGAGGACGACGGGTCCAACCGCCATAGGAAATCCTGCACTGGAGCCTACTGTTAATATTTTTCAGCAGATGCAACTGAGCTCCCTCGAGATGTGCCACGTCCAGGGGTTTCTAATGAGCCCTCTGGATCGTTACAGAACCGCCCAGGACCTAAAAACTGAAATTGCCTCAATGGAGACTGGAGTTTACGCTCAGCTGGTCAAAGGTCTATCTCCGGCGTCAAAGAAGCACATATTCGCAATTCGCCGCAGCACATACAAAGCCAAATATAGGGCTAGAGTATGCCAGTTAACCCAGGAACAGGACAATCTGACACGACGACTTCAGGATGCTCAACAGACTATTGTCAATTTACAGGAAAAACTGCTGCAAATGACAGCAGAACGGGACACAGCAAGGCGGCAAGTACTGCAGTGGCGTTTAGTTGCTACGACACTGGCACAGCTACAGGGACAAGCTCCTGGGACTTCCACAGAAGGACTGGGGAATCGACCTCCAAGGGGGGTGGTTTTCCCTAATCCCCACCCTTAGAACTTTCAATAAAAAAAAAAAAGAAAAGAGAAAACTAAGCTGATGTGAATGATGAAATGATTATGTATACTTCAATAATAAATATGATGGTGCATGCTTAAAAAGATAAATATAATTATGTATGTCTATAACCTATGTGACAGTACTAATGCTGTGCAGGGAGCATCGATAGGATTGCTCATATGTTGGTTGTAATGAAGGTCTACTGACCATTAAGTGACTGGTTAGCCTGATACAGCGGGCATGATGGAGTATTGGTATTAATATTTAAACATCAACTCGTTTGATGTATGGGGTGTGCAGTGCACCCTGGGTAAGGGTTGTGGTGTCCTAACAGGTGTTCAAGCTGCACGGATATGTCAACCTGAGGCCCATTATCATTGCTGAAACAAATCCTGAAAATCCTTCTATAAAAAAAGTAAGCAAGGGGAAAAGTCCTCACAAGAGTGCCAAGGGGGGTTCCCTCTTTGTTTAACTATAAATCTTATGTTTTACTGTGTGATCATAGTTTTGTGTATCCCTTACTACTAGTAGAAGTGTGTTTTGATCTTAGACGTTGGTATTAATCGTGGTACGTTTGTGATGTGCTAAGTATTAATTACAATTAGCCTTTGTTATACTAGTAATATTTACTCTAGACATTCATAGCCATGATAAATAGACAATCATTTGTAGAGTGTGATTTATTTTGTGAGCCTTTTCAGGATCACAGGGGGGAATGTAGTGGATTAATATCTCACAATGAATATCTTATAATAAATATATTCTTATATAGGGTGTGCTGTAAACATTCACCTAAGAAACATGTGTGTGTGTCACCAACAAGTCCAGAATAAGAATTAGGGGGTCAATGGAATTTACCAATTTACCAGGGGAAATTGAAAAACCTCTGGGTCAAAAGGGCAAGCCATTTGCAATGTAAAGCAGAACATGAAAGACTCCAAAATGAACACAGAAAATGCAAGGTCCAAGTCCGAAAAGGTAATGACGTGTAACCATATGGAAATGAGCAGGGGCCATGATTGGGAGGAGCTGTGATGTGTAACCATGTTTTTTAAAAAAAAGCACGCCCCATAAAAGTTTCCACTGATAGGTAAAAAATTAACAAAGATATCCGTGGAAAAAGCAATGGAAATTATGTAAAAAAGGAGTGGCTCACAGGAGGAGCTCAAAGATCCAAAGAATGTATTTAAACCGACCGCTTTCTGTATGTTGTCAGATGATGTTGTCCGGAGCACATCTCACGTGTGGTTGTCTTGTGTTGTTGCAATAAACCACCCTGGACTGAGACTCAGCTACCTTTGTTCACTTTTTGACTACTGTTTGATATTTTTAACTGCCTTACCAAGAACTTAGAATTTTTGAAGGACTTAGTGCAAATCATTACGTTGTGGGGAGGCCCATCCACAACACAGCAACTATCACTCCAGTGTTCTAATGGTACAATGTGTTTGCTCATTGGCTCAGAAGGCTAATTGATGATTAGAAAACCCTTGTGCAATCATGTTCACACATCTGAAAACTGTTTAGCTCGTTACAGAAGCTACAAAACTGACCTTCCTTTGAGCAGATTGAGTTTCTGGAGCATCACATTTGTGGGGTCAATTAAACGCTCAAAATGACCAGAAAAAGAGAACTTTCATCTGAAACTCGACAGTCTATTCTTGTTCTTAGAAATGAAGGCTATTCCATGCGAGAAATTGCTAAGAAATTGAAGATTTCCTACAACAGTGTGTACTACTCCCTTCAGAGGACAGCACAAACAGGCTCTAACCAGAGTAGAAAAAGAGGTGTGAGGCCGCGTGGCACAACTGAGCAAGAAGATAAGTACATTAGAGTCTCTAGTTTGAGAAACAGACGCCTCACAGGTCCCCAACTGGCATCTTCATTAAATAGTACCCGCAAAACACCAGTGTCAACATCTACAGTGAAGAGGCGGCTGCGGGATTCTGGGCTTCACGGCAGAGTGGCAAAGAAAAAGCCATATCTGAGACTGGCCAATAAAAGAAAAAGATTAAGATGGGCAAAAGACACAGACATTGGACAGAGGAAGACTGGAAAAAAGTGTTGTGGACGGATGAATCCAAGTTTGAGGTGTTTGGATCACAAAGAAGAACGCTTGTGAGACGCAGAACAAATGAAAAGATGCTGGAAGAATGCCTGACGCCATCTGTTAAGCATGGTGGAGGTAATGTGATGGTCTGGGGTTGCTTTGGTGCTGGTAAGGTGGGAGATTTGTACAGGGTAAAAGGGATTCTGAATAAGGAAGGCTATCACTCCATTTTGCAACACCATGCCATACCCAGTGGACAGCGCTTGATTGGAGCCAATTTAATCCTAAAACAGGACAATGACCCTAAACACACCTCCAAATTGTGCAAGAAGAAGCAGGCAGCTGGTATTCTATCGGTAATGGAGTGGCCAGCGCAGTCACCAGATCTGAACCCCATTGAGCTGTTGTGGGAGCAGCTTGACCGTATGGTATGCAAGAAGTGCCCATCCAACCAATCCAACTTGTGGGAGCTGCTTCTAGAAGCGTGGGGTGCAATTTCTCCAGATTACCTCAACAAATTAACAGCTAGAATGCCAAAGGTCTGCAATGCTGTAATTGCTGCAAATGGAGGATTCTTTGACGAAAGCAAAGTTTGATGTAAAAAAAAATCTTATTTCAAATACAAATCATTATTTCTAACCTTGTCAATGTCTTATCTCTATTTTCTATTCATTTCACAACGTATGGTGGTGAATAAGTGTGACTTTTCATGGAAAACACAAAATTGTTTGGGTGACCCCAAACTTTTGAACGGTAATGTATATCACTCATAATCGCATGTGGTGCTTTGAGACATCTGTAGACTAGTTGTGTATGTCAAGATTTTTCTTGGCTGAACCCAGAAATTACACCACACACACGGAGCTAAAACTGAGAGTTTATTGAAAGGAAGATGAGTAGTGACAGATGAAACCAGACAGGCAGGACTGGACTGGAACAGGGGTGTAGATGTGAGCAGGAGCTGACTGAGCTCCTGAGTCCTTGATGGCAGAACCGCTGGAGCACAGAGGAGGCAGGAACCCAGCGGCTAGCAGCACAGATGAGGCAGGTAATTCCCACAGCTAGCAGAGGCTAGACGCAGAGAGGTGGCAGTTTAAGTCCAGGAGGTGAAGCACAGGTGAGGCAGGTAAATCCAACATCTTAGCAGAGGCTTGAAACAGAGAGGTGGTAGATAATAGTGATGTTACGTGATGTGCCGAGGCTTCGAGGCGTGTGTCGAGTAATGGAGGGGGCGTTTCCGTGAAGCGAGTATCAAAGCTTGCTTCATTTAGGGGAGGAGCCGAAAACAATGACGTCCGAAGCCTCGCTGCCCGGCTGTACCACGTGACTGCTTCGGGAAGTGGTTCAGATTTTGCCAGATGACCGGTTCATTCAGAACCAGTTATGGCTGCACGCTGGATCATAAAACAGTTCTGCTAACAAGATGCAGTTTAAAACGCCACTTAGACTGTCTATAAGTTTCGTTGTTATTAATTCTGCATTTTTTAACTACATGCACCGTATTTCTGTGCCTCAGCGCTTGCTCCTCTCCCCCCTCCTTTTCCTCGGAGCAGGTGCTTTTATCACCGTTCACCATTCAAAACGTGAATCACTATGTTTAATGTCCTCACATCGGTAGCAACGTGTGCCAGTTAAAGTCAATAGGAGAGTTAGTAGCTGTGTTTCATGCTCTTTTGTTTTTAACAACATAGAATCAGTGGCGCTTCGGTGGGCTGCTGTCTTGCGCTTTATTTCAGGTGCGCACTTTTAAGGGTCATTTTAAAGAACTTGTAACATCAGGGGCTTCATCTCAGATCTGTCAGTACCCCTCTTCCCTTTATAGAAGCCCTTTGCAGTATTTAGTTATGCATTTTCCCCACTGTTTATCCGTTGCACGCAGCGCACCAACGGGGGTAAAATCCGCCCACCTTACAGCCACACTGACGAGAGCAATAGAGATTTCTTCTGGTCAGCGCCAGGACTGACTGAGAAACCTGTCGCTGTGAAAGGTGATGAGAATGTTATAAACTGTAACAGTCTAGAAGTGCATTGAGCTGAAAAGAGGGAGACATCAGCAGCAGGATCGTGCGTAAAGACACAGCGTGAACCTCTGTGTGCTTCAGTGTTGCTGCTGAGGGGAAATTGTTGACATTAATCCCCCCCCCCCGCCCCCAAAATTAGCATAATCTCACTCTTAACTTTTGATCAAAATTGAGAGGTCTGATTATTACACACCATGCCAAATCACATGACACTACTATTTTGGGAATAATTACACACAGAGAATACATTCAAATAACATTTTATTATACACATATGTGTATACATAATTTATGTAGACAAATGATTTCGTCCTACACCTTTTGTGAAGTCATTCCCAAGAGTCATAATAGACAAAAAAATCAATGCATCACACGTGTTAAGATACAGCTGGCTGTGATTATACACCTCGCCAGTAGGTGGTTTCGTGTGCACATGAAGCTCCAAGAAATGAACCCTTTCTCGAACCAGTTGGCTCAAGTGGTTCAATGCCTCATGAGGCTTCATCTCGCCATCACTAGTAGATAATCCAGTAGTAGGCAGAGACTTAACTTGAGACTCAGAGGTGGCAGGATACCAACAGCAAGCAGGAGCAAACCAGGTAGACAGGCAAGGAGAGAGTGGAGTCTGATGACGGACCAGCAGGGAAGTGAAGACTAAGGGAGGTTTATGTAGGGAGGCTGGCAGGTGGAGTGAGTTCTGACTAATTAATGTCCAACAGGTGAGACTAATTGCAGAGGGAGTGAAGGGTAAGCTGAGTGAGAAGAGGAGGAGGAACTGAAAACCAACAAAAAAAGGCCAGACTAAAACTAAACCATGACAGTGTAACGTCCCATTACATTAAACGCACCACTCACAATGTAACCGCTTTTTTTCGGAAGTTGATGCACATGCGCACTCCCTTTCTAAAGGAATTTCAGCCGTTAGCCAAGCAGTTTTTCTGAGAGGTTATGTGTTGTTAAAACTGATCAAAATACAGTATTTTTCGGACTATACGGCACACTTAAAATCCTTAAGTTTTCTCAAAGATTGATGGTGCGCTTTATAATCCGGTGTGCCTTATATATGATTACCATTGTGTTTACTGACTAATTTTATGTGGAACAATGTGCTCAAAAATCCGTTATAATGTACGACTTTGGTAAGCAACGAAGCCGCTCCGCTCAATGGATATTCAGAGCATTACGGTACACTGTGTCACTCCCTGATCAACCCCCTGAGCTGTCTACAAGACTGCCTGACTGTAATGTCTAAACTAGAAGTGCATTCATGTGAAGACCCCCACATTCTCGGGCGTAGTTCATGCCATGGAGGTCCGTGCGTACAGGTATGTGCACAGCTCAATTTTTAAGACTTCTCAGTGGCAAGAAGTCTCTACATCGAACTGTTTTATATGTGACGCCGAGCTTGATACACTGAGCTGCTTGGATATGAAAAAATGTGTTGGCTGCCAGTGGCTTTTCAAGGGTTGTTTTATTTAAAAAATCTGAAGGAAAAAAACCTTAATTGATACCCTAATGCAGGGGTGTCAAACATATGGCCCGCGGGCCGGATCCGGCCCACCGCACAATTTACTTCGGCCCGGTGGCTAAATGCATTATCATTATTCAACAATTATTATTTTTATTTTTTTCCAGTGTCCTGTCTGGCAATGTGGCAATAAGAATTGTTGTCTTAATGCCAAAAAGAGCTCATCAGATTTGACTTTCACAAGTGGAGCAGTACGGCTTTTGCCATAGTGCTCCGCTTGATTTATGAATGTGAATAGTTTTATTATGATTCATAATATCTCAAATGATATGGTCACTACAATGGGAAAGTAGGAGAGGAAAGGAAGAACAAGAAGAAAAAAAGAAAAGGTGAAAGAAAAGAGGAGATAAAAGGAAGAGAATGATAAAACAATTATTGAAAAAAACATGTACTTCATTTAATTGAAAATCTGCAGTTCCTATATTGTCCACGAGGGGCGCTGTGTTTTAATCAGCAGATGGTAGCACTGAGCTTCAGATGTGGAAAATTGATTTTAAATCATTTCTTAATTTTTATCTGTTTGATGTATTTTGTCTTGCAGGACAGTGTTGTTAAGTTCCAAAAAATGTGAATAAATGTTTTTCAATATTGTACAATCACTGTGATCAGTTCTTATGCATAATGCACTTAAGTAAATGTTTAACTGAGTAAAAGTATTGTTGAAATGGCACATACTTTTCTTAAAAACGCTGAGGTTATTCATAATATATTGTGTAAAAGTGAAATTCATTTAATATAAAAATCAACAACAAGTCCACTTTTATTAGTTCTATTTAATCTTGCAATGAGTTTACTCGTGTGGCCCTCTTGAGATCAGATTAAGCTGAATGCGGCCCCTAAACCAAAATGAGTTGCGCTAATGTAACGAAAAAACAAATTTCATTTCAGTGTATGACTTGTAATATATAATGGCAACTACTTGTCTTTTAAAAGTACATCGAAAAAAAATGTTAATAAAAAGTGTAATATTTTTGTGAGTCATTTTCGAAAGTCAAATAGATATTTTATAGAGCTTCATTGAATAATTAAAGTTTTTATTCGTTGTGAATTTGATGATTTTCTTTGCATTTTTTTTCTGTAGTGGCCATTCCACCTTGATGACTCACTTGACTGACCCATTTGAATACACATTGCTATTCATGAAGTACTTTGCAGTGATTATTTATGGTTGAATCTGGGTGTGAAGAGGGCTGAACATGAGGTGGAACCAGGTACGCAAACATTCAGGTACAGCGGTGATCCATAAAGGAAAATTGCTGGTGTGCGTGCGCATGGTTTGTAAATCTGTTTTTTTTTTTTCGTTTTTTTTCTCAAGTCGCTTTTTTTTTCTTGACGTACATACACTTCTTGTATGGATTACTATGTTTTATAAGTGAGACCCAAGTTCCTTTTCTTCTTAGTTTGGGTAAGATTCTGATTTTGTCTCTGATTCAGGAGTGGCTTGACATGAAGAATATAGCATTTGTAGCCCATGTCTAGCATTTCTCTGTGTGTAGTAGTTCTTGATGCACAGACTGAAGCCTTCTCCTTGTGAAGCTCCACCAAATTCCTGAATGGATTTTGCTTGACTAGCGTCTCAATTCAATTCAATTCAATTCAATTTTATTTATATAGCGCCAATTCATGAAACATGTCATCTCAAGGCACTTTACAAAGTTAAGTTCAATCGTATTATACAGATTGGGTCAGATTATACAAATTGGTCAAAAATGTTCCTATATAAGGAAACCAGTTGATTGCATCAAAGTCCCGACAAGCAACATTCACTCCTGGGGAAGCGTAGAGCTACAGGGAGAGTCGTCTGCATTGTACATGGCTTTGCTGCAATCCCTCATACTGAGCAAGCATGAAGGGACAGTGGGAAGAAAAACTCCCCATTAACGGGAAGGAAAAACCTCTAGCAGAACCGGGCTCAGTATGAACGGTCATCTGCCTCGACCGACTGGGGGTTACAGAAGACAGAGCAGAGACACAACAAGAGAGACAAACAAGCACAGAAGCACACATTGATCTAGTAATCTGTTCTACATTAGATGGTAATAGCGGGTGAGCCGTCTTCATTGGATGATGTCACATTTAACAGAACGCCAGACCAGGTGTACCTACTATGAAGATAAAAGTGAGAGAACAGAAAGTTAAAGCAGAAATGACAACACGTAATGCATAATTGAAGAACAGCAGAACTCTATAGAGTGAGAAAATTAGATCCTGATGTCCTCCAGTAGCCTAAGCCTATAGCAGTAAAACTATAAAGGTAGCTCAGAGTAACATGAGCCACTCTAGTTATAAGCTTTGTCAAAAAGGAAGGTTTTAAGATTAGTCTTAAAAGTAGACAGGGTGTCTGCCTCACGGATCAAAACTGGGAGTTGGTTCCACAGGAGAGGAGCCTGATAGCTAAAGGATCTGCCTCCCATTCTACTTTTAGAGACTCTAGGAACCACCAGCAGACCTGCAGTCTGAGAGCGAAGTGCTCTGTTAGGAACATACGGGGTAATCAGAGCTCTGATATATGATGGAGCTTGATTATTAAGGGCTTTATACGTTAGAAGAAGAATTTTAAATTCTATTCTTGATTTAACAGGAAGCCAATGAAGGGAAGCTAAAATTGGAGAAATATGATCCCTCTTGTTGATTTTCATCAGAACTCTCGCTGCAGCATTTTGGATCAGCTGAAGACTTTGAACTGCATTTTGTGGACTTCCTGATAGTAAAGAATTACAATAGAAGTAACAAATGCATGGACTAGTTTTTCATCATCACTCCTGGACAAAATGTTTCTAATTTTGGCGATATTCCGGAGGTGAAAAAAGGAAATTCTGGAAACCTGTTTATGGGATTTAAATGACATGTCTTGGTCAAAAATAACACCAAGGTTTTTTACTTTATTACCAGAGGCCAAGTTAATGCCATCCAGATTAAGTGATTGGTTAAGAAGTTTATTTTTTGAGGACTCTGGCCCAAAGATTACAACTTTGGTCTTGTCAGAATTTAGATGCAGGAAATTTAAAGTCATCCAGCTTTTGATGTCATCAAGACATGACTGCAGTCGAAGTAATTGATTGGATTCATCAGGATTTATGGATAAATATAGCTGAGTGTCATCAGCATAACAGTGGAAATTAATCCCATGCTGTCTGATAATTTTGCCGATCGGAAGCATATATATAGTAAAGAGAATTGGTCCAAGGACTGAACCATGTGGTACTCCACAGGTGACCCTAGAGTTTGAAGAAGATTTATTATTAACATGAACAAACTGGAATCTGTCCGACAGATAAGATTTAAACCAGCCTAATGCTTTCCCCTTAATCCCTGCAGAATGTTCAAAGCTGCTGTTCTCCCAGTTGCTGGTGCAACTTTTCCTACCACACTTCTTCCTTCCCCTCAATTTTCTGTTGATATGCTTGGATACATAACTCTGTGAACAACCAGCTTCTTCAGCAATGGCCTTTTGTGGCTTCCCCTCCTTGTGAAGGGTGTCTTCTGGACATCAGTCCAGTCAGCAGCCTTCCCTCTGATTATATAGCCTGCTGACCCAGAGTGGGAGACTGTTTAAAGGCTCAGGAAACCTTTGCAGGTGAGTTGATTAGCTGATTAGGGCTTGATGCCATGAGTTTCCAGTAATTACATTTTTCACAGTATTCTAATGTGTAATACATATTTTATTGATCTGTTTATTTAAAAAAAAATCAAGTTTGTTTTGTCTTTGTTTGGTTCTATTGAACTTTTGTATTGAAACAGTATTTATTGAAAGTTTTGAATAATCTCAGCATAGAAAATGTCGTAACCCACCCACCTACCCCATAGTCAAGATTTCAGAAAATGTGTTTGAGGTGATTTATCTATCTGTCTGTCTAGAGCAAAAGAATAAAATATGTGAGAAACCTGCTGTGTTACTCTACCCCCCCCCCCCCAATCTGAACTCTTATCACCCCTGATGGATCCCCTTGTGTCCATTTATTGAACCCAGGTAAGTGCATCCAATTAGTATTCCTGTGTCTCCCGTGTCAGGCTACGCTAAATCTGCCCAAAAAAGCCAGGGATCCTATTAGCTCCGAGTAACGCCTCAGTATTTTATTCAGCTGCTTTTATGGGTTCTCCAATGTCACTGCATCAAAGGAGCCTTGTCTATACATGAATCTCGCCATGGAAGAAACCTTCAACCCCATTATCTGAGTGAAGTGTCCTTCCTTTGCCAGTCGTAGTCTGCCATGCCTCGCACCATTACCTTCCAATGGGCAATACTGTCTTAGGCCCTCCTTCTTTGTGCCCGGCCTTTGTTCAAAGGAAAAGAGCTTAACCAAATAAGTTTTGTTTCCATCCTTCAGCATGAGATATAAAGCCACGTTAGAAAGATTCTTAGACTGACTGTTGATGCTGGAGGTATAAGGAACTTATCTCACATCTCAATTGTTTATGACCTTGATTCACAAGGAATATCCATGAAGTGACAAAGCATGAGTAAAAAAATCTGATTAGCAGCCACATTGACATTTGAAAACAGCTTCAGGTTAGGATCTCACGATAGCAGGAAAAAGTATTTGCCCCCTTATAGATGTCTAATATCAATGAATGGACGGGATCAGAATCTCTTCCAGCTTAACGCAGATAAGATAGAAGCCAAAAATTTCGGTCCCAAAATACAAAAACTAATTTCTGCGCTAAACTAACCTCATTGGGGCTATAGACCACAGACAATGCCAAGAACCTGGGTGTAGTTTTGGATCAAATGTTGACAACTAGATAAAATCAGTTACTAGATCAGCTCACTGTGGTCTCAACAGACAAACTAATACATGCCTTTATTTTTAGTACATTTGATTACTGCAAAACTGTCTTTAAAGGTTTCTGGAATAAAAATCAATCAGGCAACTGTTATTTATCCGAAATTCTGCTGCCAAAATATGAACCAACACCAGGAAAATGAATCATATCTCACTAGTTCTTAAATCGCTGCATTGGCTACTTCTGTTTGTCAAAGAAGAGCTTTTGATATTCTGCCATTGGTCTATGAAGTACGGAAGGATTTTACTGCCAGAAGAGGAAAACTACATTTAGGAGCAGTATCTAGTTAAAACTAGATAACTTTCTCGTTTTGATGAGTTAGCATTTCATTACAACGTGATACTAACTCATTATAGCGACGTAACTCTCGTTTTAATGAGATAATTTTCTCATTTAAAGACAATACTTTTCTCCTTATAACAACAACGCAACATAACACGGCATCAGCTCGCGGGATATTTAAGCATCATCTAAAAAACGGAGAAGTTGGAGAGTCAGAGGGAGGGCCTTTATTTCTTTGTACTGACCATTCACACACGACAAGGTTTAACTGTTGCTTAAGGTGACTTTCAGCTATAGCTGTGGGTAAATTCAGAAGAGTTTGCATCAAAAACAGTCCTCAAATAGACGCCATTGTTTTCTTATTCTGGGAATTTTAACATGGAGTTTCATAGATCATAGCACTAACAGTGGTGTGGCATGCCGTGTTATGTTGCGTTGTTGTTATAAGGAGAAACGTATCTTGTTTTGACGAGAAACTTATCTCGTTAAAGCGAGAAAGTTTCCTTGTTATAACAAGTTAGTATCACGTTTTAACGAGAAACGTATCTCATTAAAATGAAAACGTTATCTCTTTTAACAACATACTGCTCCTGAATTCATTTTTCATGTCTGGCAATAAAACGCTTCCGTAATAAACCACTAAATGGTCCTGGGCCGAAATGCGTGTCTGAGTCACCGGTCAAGTTTGAAACATGCAGATCTGTCAGGTCTTTACAGGACTGCTTACTTTGTGTCCTGAGAATTAAACAATTTGAGGCAGAATTTACTTCCTATGCTCCTCAGCTCTGGAACAAACTTCCTGAACTTGAAATGTGCAGAAACTGTTGGCTCAAATCATTGAACAACTTTTGCCTTTTCATCTTTTTCAGCTTACCTCATGTTGTCAGAAAGGTTCTACCTAAGACTTGTCTTGATTTGTACAGGTCTGGTCGTAGTTAAGCCTTAGTCCTGTTCCTTGGTTAAAGGAATAGAACTCACCTTTCAGAAAAAAAAACATGATTAATCTCACTTAAAGTGAGGAGGGTTTATTTTTCACAAAGGACTACCTTGGTTTTGAGAGCTTTTTTGGCTTAATAGATTAAATCATCAACTGAAAACTGATCAGTGTATTTACTCCGCTTATTTTTACCTGACGCTGATTTTTTTGATGATCTGAAACATTTTGGTATGACAAAAAGTGCAAACAGAAGAGGTCTGTAAGGGGGGGGGATACTTTCTCATAGTACTGCATTGAGAAAAACTTAAGGCAGTACTTCTATTAAACACGCATTAGATGATTATTTACTCTGAATGGCGCTGGTTCTGCTCAGTCATGCATAGCTGATCTCTGGAGTCCCCGCCACAGTACTGGATGAGCATGGGGGGAGAAAAAAAATCCTCAAGGATAATGGGAAATTGATTTCTATCTCCCCATATCTGTTTAAATATGATTAACAGTGAGCTTGACACAGCATGCCAAATTAATAATGACATGCTGGGGGAAAAGGCAATCAATAATTGACAAGATAAATATAGATAAAGGTTCTTAATGCTCCCGACGCAGGTCACAGCGATAACAAATGGACCATTACCATGTGAATGATAATCAGGAATCATTAGGTAGGTGTGAATGACAATACAAAAGCACGGCGCCCACCGCATTTTGACATTACTCCACCAGCACTCCAAGGACAGCAGGTGGAATCACCCAAGCCCAGTATCTCTCTTTAACCCGATGGGAACCTAAAGGGTGTTCGGCCGTGTGCAGTGTTACTCCTCCACATTGACTCCCCACTCTTTTTTCCTCCTGCACAGCTCCGCCGCTTTGCACTGGATGAAAAGTGAAGCGGTGGCTAATGAAAACAAATCCTGTATTTGTATGTCGTTAGCACGGCGCATGGTCTCAGGGTGTGGCGGACTTTTGGACATGTAAGCGCTGTTGAACAGTGATTATGCAGAGGTTAACAGGCGGTCTGATTCAAGTGTGAGCCTCCTCGTATTATGTCTTTTTATAGAGCTGTTGAACCATTACCGTTCCCAACCCCCACTACCACTCAGATAAAGGTATTTGCCCACAGCCAGACAGATGTACTTAGCATTTATAAGCGCATACATTATGTGTGACATCAAACATTTACTTAACTTTGCCTCAGAATCTCATTATGTTTTAGTCGGGTCATCATTTCCTTGCTGTTTTACATGTTTTCTAATGATACATGATTTAGCCGGAAAGCCTCGGGGGATGTAAGAGTCTACGAAGTCCCAGCTTTAACTTATCATTGGCCTGCTCAAAACTATAGGTTTTAGATGACAGGGCTCATAAATGGGTTATCTAAAATCCTATATATATTGGAAGAGAGATTGCAGGGGGAAAGGCGCGCTTGACTGTTTCATCCTGATCCATAACTTATCCTTCCAACCAGGGCCCATTTATTGTCGATTCCATCCGAAAGATGGCTCTGTCGGTTTGGTGGGAGTCTCGCTGCTGTTTATTTTCAAATCAATACTCAATTACTATGAGGAAGATCCACTCCCTTGCCCATTTTCAAGATGAAATTATAGACTGCAGCAATAACACTTAGTCAAGGCGAAAAGCTGGTGTCATTAACTCACAACTGGGCGGGATAAGTACTCCGGGATTTTTTAACAGCTGGATTTCTAACCCTCCCCCTTCTCCTCCTTCTACCCTTTCAGTTTTTAATTAATCAATATGAAAAAGACCTTTCCCGCCAAGATGGATTACTAGAGAAAACAATCTTCACCCTAACAGACTTTTAATTTTAAACTCCGAGAAAGCATCGACTCCAACTCCCAACAACCCATCAATGCTAGTTTTTAACGCACCTCTTCTTTTGTTATAAAGAAAAATGGAGATTTAGCGAGGCACCAGCTCCTCTTCATAACTTATGTCATTGATCTGCTAAATGCCAGACATTTGCCACAGGAAAGAGTCCTGTCAATGGCTCTGGCGGGGGTATGAGTAAATTACTCCATTAGGCTAGATTTTGGTTATTTATAGCTGAGAGAAACAGAGGTAATCTGGATTGCACGAGTGTTGTAGAATAAATGCACCTCTTCTTCTGGCCTTGTCACAGGAACAGAGAAAGAAAAAGCACTTTAATATAGTTCCATAAAAACAGAAGCCATCATTCAATGAAACACATTATGACAGACGGGCTTTGCTTGTGTGAAAGTAGGCTAGAAGGTCCAAAGGCAAAATCCAGTCACAGTGGACACAGTTTATCTTCTAGGACGGGTCAGTTAGAACTGACATGTATTTAAAAAAAAAAAAAAAAAAAAAAAAGGATCTGGAATCAGGATCTGGAATCAGATAAAGAAAATAGATCTTGCTGCCTTGTCGTCATTAGCCGTGTTTCCATCAACATTTTTGCTATGCGAATTTTGAAATATTGCATGAGAAAAGGTTGATGGAAATGGCAAAATTCGAAATGACTTCTTCAATTCCACAAAAAAATGTCTACCCTTGCGTGTACTGGTTGGAGGATTTTGCAAAAAAGAGTTGATTTACAAAAGTCGAGATGGAAACACATTTCCCGAATGTGGTAAACTTCTGATGCAGAGAACATTTTCCTCATGTGACTGATCAGCTGTTCCTTATGTTGTCGTCCTCCCAGATGTTCCCATAGTGCCCGTAGAATAGCATTTCTTTCTCAACGTCTCCAGACTGGAAGTAACATCGCCAGTAAGAGTTGACATGACATAGCAACACATTCATGAAAACCTCTCTCCTTTTTTAGATGTGTGGTCGTTGCCAGTTTGCAAGCTCTTCTTCCTGTTTACTACAGCCCTGCATAACATCAACTTCTGATGAAATTACGCGCAGTGTAGCCTGGTTAATTCACTCCAAGCCAGTGGATGGAAATGCACCTAATTTGCATTTTCTTTTTGCAACATTTTAAAAGTTTAGGGGAAAATGACTAATAAGCAGTGTTGGGCACAGGAAAAAAACGGAAAAAGAATAGCTTTAAAGTTTAACTTTTACTCGTCAGTGGAAGCTTATGAGAAGAATAGTCTATTCCTCTGTGCCGAGACTGTAATATTCTGTCTTGGTTCCTGTTTATGATTCGGTTAAGTTAGTTTCCCTGCCTTATGTTTCCTTTGTGTTTTTAAGTTCTGAAGTCCGGTTTAGCCTATTTATTTTATATTATGTTCTGGTGCACATTTATTTGTTGGTTAGTATTTTCCTGCCTCTTGGTTTATTTGCGTTCTAGAATATTCTGAGTTCTGTTATGGTTTGTTAGTGTTGGTTTTCCTTCTCTTCCCTGTCTTTTGTTATCTGGCTGTTTTGAGTTCTGTCTAGTCTGGTTTCTTGTTTAGATTAGTGTTTACTGTTGTAGTTTATTCTGTTATGTCTTCAGAAGTTTCTTAGTTTTGGTTTTGGGTTGTTCTTGTTGAGCCTCGGCACTGATGTCTGGTCTAATTACTTACACTGCACACCTGCCTAACTCCACCCCTGCTGCAATCACCTCTCACCGGTTTCACCTGATTCCACCTCCATATAAACTGCTGAGACCAGACATCAGTGCCAGGTTGTCTTGTTGAGTTGATGGGTGAGTCTCCTCCTGCAGCATTCAGTTTTTGTATTGCTTTTTGGATTATTTTGTCCCTCTTGTCTCCAGAAGCCTGAGCCATCCTGTCCTGTCGGTCTGTCCCTGTTCGTACCTGCCCTGCTGGTCTGTTTATTTTTATACCGTCTTTGGTTTGACGGTCTCTTTTGGATTTTTCCCTGTTTGTTTTTGATTTTGTTATTAAAGAGCCTTTCCTTTGAACAAACCTCTGCTGGTCTGGCTGAATTCTGGGTCCGCTGCCTCTGTTCATTACAGAGACACCAGCATTTAGAGGAAAGAAAACGCTGAGTGCGAGTCGGGAAGCCTCTCCAGTGTTGCCAGTTATCACGAGAGAAACAAGCAACCATCTCCATTACCTCTACCTTTTAAATGGTATAAATCAACAAGCCCAAAGTCGCTGATAATGAGCAGACCAGGCAACACTGCTGGATGCCCTTGATTGTTTGCGGACATTAAAATGAACCAGTCAGCAAAATAATTTCTAAACTTAGCCTGGACGATAATGCAATGAACAAAATGTTAGCTCAGCAATTATCTTTGTACCCACCACTGCAAACAAGCACAGAATTAATACACACTGAAACAATAATAAGCACAGGAAAACAGAGTAAGTTTGTATACAAAGTCATACAGACCACTCAAAGCACTTTACACTAGCGCCACATTCACCCAGTTGCCCTCACTGATCCACATTCATTCAATCACTGATACACAAATCGGTAGGGAGCTAGGGTTAGGATGCTTGCCCTGGGGTAGCACAACATGTGACATGAATCAAACCCTGACCCTTGAGATTTCAAGACGACTACTCCACCAATTGGGCTAAAGTGGCCCACATCCAGGATTTAGCAATAGAAATCATTGCATTCCCCAGTGATGGGCTGTCAAGCTGAAAACACACAAACTCCAGTGAACAGCTGATTCCGTGGGGTGTCTCTAATTATATTGATACATTACTATCCTTTTTTTAATTTCTGTGTATATCTTGTGTGAATACATATTTGCCACAAAACTTTTTTGTGTATTTAAAAAGAAAAATGAAAAATAAATGAGCTCTGTTGCTGAAACGCTCATTAACCTCTTGACATTTACAGCAGCAGGAGCCTGCTAAGGTCCCATGATGACATTGTAGGGTTTTGGCAACTTCTTTTGGCATCTTGCGGTCATGTTTATGGTTAACTTGCAGGACAGCTAGACCTGAGGATGTGGGTTGTTATTTTGAATGGCGTACTCTTGTAAACCATCAGAACCACCAGGTTCTGTACAGTGGAATGACTGATTTCAAACTGGATTAAGAACTTTTTAAAGTCCCTTAACAGTTTAGTAAGCTGCTTTCTTCTTTCTGAAAGCCTCAGACAGCACTTTGGATCTCGCCATGGCGTTCACTCACATTTCTGCAGTCACACCAGGCTAAATCTCTGAGGTTAAAACAGGGAAAACCTCCCTAAAAATGTTGCCCAACTACAGTCATATTGAATAAATTAAACAATGTTTATGTTAGTCTAATTTATTCCTCACTGAAACTCGCATCACATTTTACAAATTTTCTTTATAAGGTTTTCTGGTTCAGTTTTTATTATTTAAAATGTGTACTTTTAATTCATATGTTCCAATATGTTGACTGTAGGCTCAAAATGTAGTGATATGAAAATTAGAAATTTAATAAGTTGATGTATACCTTCTTATGATTAGAATTATTAGTGATCATTGTTTTTATTTAGAGTTGTTGTTTAGTTGATCAGTGAGGCAAGAAGGAAAAGATTATTGATGCAACTTAGACAAATATTTCTCACAATTACTTCTCACTTTGTATTATGTTAATTGTCTTTTTGAAGGAGTATTTGTGTTTGTGTGAGTAGGCAGTGGATTTAAACATGCTAAAGCCACAGCTGCTGCACAAAGCATTTTACCTGTCTAATCTGCAGAAGTAGGACACACGCGCTGCATTTTATTGCATAAAACCTAATCGAAGAGTGACAAACTGGCCCTGATGAGTGGCGGTATTTTTTGCCTTGACTCTTTTTTTCACATTTTGATAAGGCAATTATGGAGTAATTACCTTAACCAGTGGCATTACGGAAAATTATCTTCATTTTTCAGCTAAAATAACAGCAAATCAGTAGTGGGTGAATTTCAGAATCTCTAATCAACACCTCATTATGAACAAAAACTGCATGATTTAGTCAGCTGTCAATGACAAATGCAATTAGCGCTACCCAAACAACAAAAATGTAACCCCACTTTGTCAAATAATTATGTCATTTTAAAGACTTGATGTTTTAATGCAATGCTTAGTTTCCTATTGCGACTGGAGAGCCCGTGCCACACACCTTTAGAGTCGGTGGGCCGAGAAAATAAAAGCTTCAAAGTTGCGGAAGCGTGGGAGCTGCAGAACCTGTCCTCTTTCAGCAAACTGAACAGATAAGTGAAAGCGCTCTCTCCTCCCGGGTTTAGCTGGTGCAGCAAGGTCAGGTGAATGTGATCAGCGAGTGTGTCTAAGCGCATTATCAGATGAAATCTGTCGAGTGACGTGAGAGAACCGTGCCAGTCAGCTGTGTGAAAAAAAAAAAAAAAAATCACACGGGCAGACATTTTGGATAACTTTAGAGGCAGTCGCCTGGATGAGAAATGGATCACTGTGTGACAAAAATGCCCTTGAATTAAACACTTCCTCACCATATTGGTCTGCAGCATAACCTGTAGATGACTGTTGATAGGAGAGCAGCCCAAGATGAGCTTATGACTTTCAGAAAAATACACCATTAGTCATAGGACTCAAACCTGCAGCACATGGAGCAGTCAGGTTAAGAAGTGTCTTCCTTCTGCATTTATGAGCTCAGTTTTGTAGTTAAGGATATTTCAAATCTCCTCTGTTCCCCAAAAATTGAGTGGCAGTGAGCTCACGTTTAATTTTATTTGTTAATGAACTGAAAGTTGCAGCTGCATCTCTCACAACTACTAAGATGCTCACTATACTGAATTAATAATTTTTTTACTACTGCCGTTATCAATGTGTCCGATATCAGCATCGCATTAAACTGTTTCATTGTAAGCATTTAAGCTGGCTCTTTGGTAGGCCGTTAAATTTTAACGGCAATGCATTGGCATCCTGCATACCAGCTGTATATTTGATTAGGTCGATGGATACTTGCTTCCCTTGAGGCCGACGCTCGCAGAGTTTTGATGGCGATGGGTGGGTGATGTGACGGTAGTAGATTGTGAAGAAACAGAAATCCAGAGATTACATTCTACGCTTAAGATGCAGCTCTATAAGCTTGCCTTTTATGTAGTACTGATTAAACAGTTACTAGTTTTGTATTACTGTTTTAGAATACAGTTACCATTAAAACTAGACTCACTAACCTTGCTATTAAAACTCCAGGGATTTCTGATTGCCCAACTCACACAGAATTCACCAGAAAAAGACAGCAAAAGTAAAGGGGAGATATTTCATCCATACTACTAGGGTCAAATATACGTTTAACTTTTAGTTGATTTCTGATTGATCTGATTTCTCTGTTTAACTTGTTTCTAGCTTGGGCTATCAATACTATTGCTGACAGTTTGCTGTCACCTGGACAGCCTATATAATAATCCCAGATATTTTACCTGGAGCTTTTTAGAAGATTGTATATTTTATCTCATCAAAATGACACTTCAACTGAGACACAGCCATCACAATAACAGCCAGGTATATACCGCATTCTGAACATATCTAAAACTCATTGAAACATCTTACTTGCTGTAATCGTAAAAACAAAACAATGTGGATGCTGTGTGCATGGAGCGTTGGGGCTACCGTATCGTACAGGTCTGCTTTCACATCAAGGAAAACAAGTCCACCCCTGAAGACAACCATTCCAATTAATAATACAAACTCATCTTAGTGTTACCAGAAACAAAATCAATATTAACAATACTAATAACGTTGATAACTTTTATGGTGCAGATGGAGCTGACAACTGGAATGTATTTGTAATAAATTTCACAAAACAAAATTATCACACCATTTCATCCCTTCCATGCAGCAAAGTGCACTTTACCTGTGTTGCTGTTGATCTTTTAAAATCATTAAAAATAATGTTCTTTTAAATCCTAGGTTATTATAGCACTATTTCAGACAAAAGTTCCAATTATATGCTTAAATTCCATATCCACGTACATTTATTTACAAATATATATATCCATCCATCCATTTTCCAAACCGCTTAATCCCTCATGGGGTCGCGGGGGGTGCTGGTACCTATCTCCAGCGTTCACCGGGCGAGAGGCGGGGTACACCATGGACAGGTCGCCAGTCTGTCGCAGGGCAACACAGAGAGACAAACAGGACAAACAACCATTCACACCTAAGGACAATTTGGAGAAGCCAATTAACCTAACAGTCATGTTTTTGGACTGTGGGAGGAAGCCGGAGTACCCGGAGAACCCAGGACCTTCTTGCTGCAAGGCAACAGCGCTACCCACTGCGCCACTGTGCAACCCAAATATATATATATATATATATATATATATATATATATATATATATATATATATATATATATATACATATATATATATATATATATATATATATACATATATATATATATATATATATATATATACATATATATATATATATATATATATATATACATATATATATATATATATATATTGCAGTACAAGTTAAGAGAAAAATACATGTGAGTAAAATGTGAATATCATTTTGTGGACTGAAAAATCAAACATAAGTCATTTAAATATGAATCCATCAAACTCCACTACATTTTATCAAGCATTATTAGATTTTTGTCCTTTAGAAATTAAAATTTTTTCTATGAATGAGTTTTATTTATTCTGTACTTATTTAGACCTGGAATATGGTAAAAGGTAATTCTATACTTTTTAATACTATAATACTTGCTCAGAATCATGGTTGTCCTAATCTTTTCAATGTCATTACAAACACGTTCAATACGGTATAAGGCTAAGTTGATGTCAAAACAAGTACCAGCTTTTTCCCACAGCTTAAAGCAAGCAGCTGCACAAACCACAAAACTTTAATTTATAAAGGTAACTACGGCGTTTAAAATTAGCATCAGCCTCTGACTTTTACGCATTTATAAACCCAACAACAAGATTACCGAGATCAAGATATTTCTATTAAACTCAAAGAATGATTAGGGGACAAGCCTTTTAGCTTGACACCATCTCAGCCGACATTATCAAGGCTAGCATACTCTGAAGGCCTGACGAACGATTTAAATACTGCACTCTACACTCAAACTACTGGGATCATACGGAGCACTGGAGCATTGGTTCCTGACATGTTTGGCTACAGATCCCAGACCAAAAGGAGCAATGGATCTCCCCTGAATGATGATGGTAAAACTAAGAGCAATGTAACAAAGATAAATTAGCAAGTTGTTGGGGCAACATTAAAGATATAAATAACAAAAACTTTGCTGTGGTTGTCAGAGAAACAGTTACCATGACATCTTGTTACAACAGATTATGCTTTTTTCAGAACCAGAATGAGAATCCAATTTACTGGCAACTGTTGGATGGGGAATTTTTTCTTTTTCTTTTTTTGTTTTTGTTTGGGCACATGGTGCAAATTAACTAATGAACTAATTTCAATTGCATAAACATGTTTACATGTAAGAATGCGTACATATGCGCACGCCATGATCGCAAGTCCACCCCTGAAAGCAACCATTCCAATTAATAATACAAACTCATCTTAGTGTTACCAGAAACAATATCAATATTAACAATACTAATAATGTTGATAACTTTTATGCTGCAGATGGAACAGACAACTAGAATGAATTTGTAATACATTTTCACAAAACAAAATTATCACACCATGTCATCCCTTCCATGCAGCAAAAGTGCATTTTACCTGTGTTGCTGTTGATCTTTTAAAATTATTGAAAATAATGTTCTTTTAAATCCTAGGTTATTATAGCACTATTTCAGACAAAAGTTCCAATTATATGCTTAAATTCCATATTAACATACATTTATTTACTTCATTTCATTTATATATATATATATATATATATATATATATATATATATATATATATATATATATATATATATATATATATAGTCTGTAGACAGGAAATGGGGAGGTGAAGTACGGTAGTTATGCAGCAAGACAGGATAGACAATCAAACCCTGGATGCCTGCATTGAAGACTAATGGTCACTGTGCAGCTATAATTTCTACATTGTCCTAAACGTTAGAAGGTAGGCATAACTCTGAACTTTTGCGGAATGGCAAAGCTTTGAACAAATGCTGAAAACTTTCTTTAGTGTTTTTCGCTGTTGTTTCCTGTTTAACAATTATTATGCAGACAAAAAAAACAACAACATTTGGACACAAATTACAAGAAATGTACTGTTTATAGTTGAGTCACTGCAGCTCTTGATCTATGAACAAAAGATGGAAAACATGGTTTCCTTCTTGTTTTTAAAATCATGCAAGCTTGTGTGCAGAATTCCTACTTAGTCTCACAATCACAGCTCATTAATTACCATCTATAATTAGTTGGAGATCAGCCTAATGATATAAGACACAATTATGTCTCTGAATGCATTGTTCCTAATAACGTGCTAATATTCAAACACAGCTCAGTGAGTGTAAGATGTCTGTCATCTCAAACTGAATTCCTGCTTTTTGTGACGCCCCCTCTGAAAAAGCCTTCCACACTGTCTGCCTGTGCGCAGGACGCGCGTCTCTCTCTGTGTGAGCATGTATGCATGTACTGAAATGCGCTGCAGTTATTACCATGTGCAAACTGGACGTTTGAACTAAAATAGCGTTTAATGACTCATTTGAAGTGTCTGAATTGCAAAGGGATTGGAACGCGGCTTTGAAGGAGGAAATGCCATATTCCAATCAAACATTTCCCTGTCGCAAAGGTTAATGAATACTATTAGCCCAGCGCCAATAAATTCAGACTCGTACTTTCACAAGATGCATAAATTAGATAAAGACTCCAAATCCAAAGCTTCATACAGGGGAGAGGAAATGTTTATGAGAAGCAAAATTACATGCCCGTGGAAGGAATGGAGGCTAAATGGAGGCAATTTGACAAGGTTGAACAACTAAAACTTAGTACTTCTTCTGAGCTGTGTTTTTGTTTGTCTACATAAATATTTATCATGTGTCATTATCGTACATTTACAAAATCCTGCCTTAATTGTAACTCATCTGAAAGTATATTAGTGCTATTCATTACCAAAATGAATAAATTTGTTTGAAATTATTTCAACTCCACAGAATGGTTTGTTGCATGACTGAATGGGTGACAATATTTATTTCTGGAGATATTACAATAATTATTCACCAATTTTCTCTTTTAAGTTTCCTTTGATACTAATTAGGTGCTCATTTAGTTGTATCCTCTAGGCCAATGGCTCATCACTTCTTAAAGTGTCCTGCTTGGCACTAATAACGTCTGACGTAGGCATTTTCTCTACTTCATTACTCCGTTCAAATGATCATTGGCCTCCTTAATTACATGATAGTTGAGTTATAGCCTCGTTGTAGACTGCGACCTTGGGAAGAAGTTGAGATCTGACAAATGATGCTATGGCAAGGGAAGCTAATGGCTGAAAAAGAATGCCACCTAGTTTTGTTACTTAGAAACGCTCAAATTGGAGGACCTTTCAGTTTGCTCATCCTGAAACTGCTGGCATGATGCTGGAGGATTCTGGGTTAATCCTGTCTTCATTAGCAGTGCAGTAAGGGATTGGAAATCCCTTAAAAAACCCTTACCGACTATTTTTCTTTGATGGACAGAATTATTATCATAGATTTCCCTCTAAATGATTAGGTTACAAATTTGAAGTTTTACCGATCAAACTCCTGAATGTGTCGTCTACCATTGCTGAACATTTAAAGTTGCACAACATCTCAATGCTAACAGTGTATTGTCGCAATGTTTTAGAGCTTATTTCCTTGTCCAGAATCAGCTCTCCTCTATCTACAGGAAAAAGCACATTTCTGGTAGGGGCACGTTTTTGACCTGCAGAGGTTCCAATTGTTTGGATTTTCTGTCACGTCAGAGCAAGGGACATATTCCGTGGTATTTGAATTTGACCCTAACTTTTAATTTGCAGTACAGGTTCAAGCTAGACGGATAGGTCATAATTACAGACCGATCATGGTTGCAGCAAACAAGCACATCTTCAACTACTGTATCTTATGGTCTCAAAGAGGGTTTTTTAACCAAAAAATAATAGTCTACTCATCAGGCATGAAAATTAATACTTGCATGCAGAGGAAATGATGGATGGATGACATTTTAAAGAAATTAAATAAACTGTGGAATATGTCTAAAAAAATAGTCAAGTTAGGTGATACTAGTATGCGGACGCACATACAGTTTAACCCAAAACTAGTCCAACCCCTGGTACTGTAGCTTCATATTTAATAATATGTCCATTAATCCAAGAAGTTTGTTTCTGAAATTGAATGAAACAAGCCTCTCTCAAAAGACAATAAAACAATGTAAAAAGATTGATACAACTGCTTGCTCCACCAAAATAAAACCCTAACTTTACATTGTGGATTCATTTACTTCTAAACAAGGTCGTGTTGACACAACATCTTTCTACATCAGGTAAGTGAACTGTTACTGATAACGACTTCAAAGAAACTCACTCCAAAAGATCTGCACCAACCCTGCAGATTATCACGTATGAAAATAATCTGTTAGAAGCCAGTAAAGGCTATTTTAATGGGTTTTTTTTCTTGCATTTGTCATATTAATGTATTGTCCAATTGGGATAGGCTTTGGCCAGTGCACCGCGCCACAGTGGCGCAGCGGGTAGAGCTGGTGCCTTGCAGCAAGAAGGTTCTGGATTCAAATCCAACCCACAGTCTTTCTGCATGGTGTTTCCATGTTCTCCCTGTGCCGGGTACTCCGGCTTCCTCCCACAGTCCAAAAACATGACTGTTAGGTTAATTGGCTTCTCTAACAAAAAAATAGTCCTTAGGTGTGTGTGTGTGAATGGTTGTTTGTCCTGTGTTGCCCTGTGACAGACTGGCGACCTGTACCCGCCTCTCGCCTAGTGAATGCTGGAGATAGGCACCAGCAACCCCCGTGACCCCATGATTAAGTGGGTCAGAAAATGGATGGATGGATGGTAAGCAGTGTGGTGCAACACAAATATGAAATTCTTGGCAGGTATTTAAAGAAGCAATAAAATACTTACTGTAAAATCAACCTAAATCATTCTCACTTGTCACCCAGGATGGAAGTAACATTCCCTATAAACAATCAGTCCTCTCCATCAGCAATGGCTTAGTCAAGTTTTTCTCCTTTGAAATCTAGAGGTACGGTTCAGAACTGCTTCGGTTCAGAGTGTAGCCCGTGTTTCCTTCCTGGTTCCTCAGCCAATCACATGAGAGTTCCCAGGGTTCCCAAGTCAGAGCACAGCATTTGGTATTTTATTTTGGCAAAAGAGCAGCAACCTGTTAACATGGAAGCCAGTAAGAGAAGTGGACCAGAAATAGAACAGAATACAACATCATAGATCTGTCCTGTGGAAGTGAAAATACAGTGCAACCACGGACCGTTGGGCAAATGGCGGGTATCCGTGATAGACATTGTGTATGTGTTATTCTGATTTTAACCACTAGGTGTCCTTATTACTTATTGTTCCTTTAAGAACATATTAGTATAGCTACTGCCACTGATCTCTATTATATCCTGGATTGCTGATTTGCCCGAAAAACTGAAGTCACTGGCCGCCATCTTGCCACTCCCTACTCTCACAGAACCCCATAGGATTTGGTTGCAACAACAAGTAGTTTTCTGGCTGTGTGAAAATCTTTCACAGGTCATTTTACAGTCAGTGGATGTACTATCAACTACTAGGAAATTATGTGCTGAAATATTTTACATGTTATTCATATTAAATATATATATATGTATATATAAATATGTGTATATGTATATATATATGGATACATATATGTAAATATATGTTTTTGTATATTGTTTTTTATATATTTATAAATGTTATTTATATATATATATATATATATATATATATATATATATATATATAAATAAATAACATGCAAAATATTTCAGCACATGACTTTCTCAGTACTTGATAGTTTTAGTACATAACATAAAAGTATATGGCATTTGACATTTTAAAGGTTTTAAGCCCCCCCTGAACATGAGAAAATCCTCGTTATTCAATGCTGTTCCCTAGTTACTGGAGGAAAATAGGGAGTACCAATATGGCGGCTGGTGGCTTCAAAGGGACTCGTTCTAACAGCGGGCGATTAGCACTCCAGTGTATAATAGAGATCAGTGGCTACTGCACATTCGTAACTGGATTAAACGATAGATGGAAAGACGAATGCTCTATGTTGTGGTTTTACAGTGTTTGAAAGAAGATGCTGAAGCCACCGATGAACCCCAATGGAAGTTAGTCATTGTGCTGAATACCATGTAAATGTTGCCGCAGGCATCAGAATGAATATCGTTGTGTACATTGTCAAAGGCGATTACATACAACTGGAATAATAGTACTGTTCATGGTGCCACAGAGTTTTTTGTGACCTCAAGATGAAGCTGTCAATCAAATTTAGGCAGGGTAATGTTGCACTAAAACCTGATTAACTCTGTTCTGTATTTTTTGTGTATGTCCTATTTTTTTAATGCGGTGGGAGGCCAGACAAATGAGTAACAATGCATGCTTTGAAACCTTTGTCTTCTGTGTGACTTCATGCTGGTCTCCACTTGGTTTCCTATACGTTCTCCTTAGGGCACAGCTCTCTGTGTCAATGGCCAGTCAGCACATTTTGAAGTCATTCTTGATCCTCTCAGATTAATTAATGATACCTGTCAATTAAATTCACACCCCTGGCTGCTCAGATGCACAGGTGTGATTCATACGTGCAAACAAAGAGTGAGACAACAGCAATGACAACACAGGGGATAATGGCACAGCAAAATAAAATTATGTCATTAATTAACAAAATTAGAATTCCACAAGGCTTTTGCTGGAGGGAAAAATGTGGATAAAGGAGTCGTGACTGGACCGATTTAAAAATCTAGCATCATGCAGGTGATAGGGGACAGATTTTTTGTTCTGTTAAGTGCAGTCCTATAAACCCCAACCTCTAGTGCAGAGGTCACGGATTAGCGGACCACGGTCCGGATCCGGACCCACCTGCTGGCTAATCCGGACCCAACCTGATTTAAAACATTTATATATTACTGCATGTTGTCCAACAACAGTGTCTAACTCAGAGGTTAAAGTTCTCCGTCGCTGCGACGGATTTCCGTTATTTGGAAATTGAGCGCAAAAAGTCCCGTCTAGACTTTTTATTCAAGGTAATAATGTGAAGCTGCTCTCAACCAATCAAACCTGGCAGAGCCGGGACATTAGCCAATCAGAAAGAGAGTAGGGCGGGTCTTTCCAAAGCGGACATTAACAGTGTGAGGTTTATCGGTGTTCATCATTTTAACTTTTGGGAGAGCATTTTAAACTGGCCACAGATGGCATGAATGAAAGTAGCGGTGGTCAAAGGTTTTCTTTGGATTTATGCAAACCAGCCGGTCAGAAAGTTCAGCAGCTGACAACAACTTCCCTCGGTAAGCTTCAATCTCCTCCTGCAGTTAATTTATGAATTATTTCCACCTGTGGCCATGTCGTCTGTCAGCGTTTATTCCCTCGCTGATAAACACGGCGACCAACCAGGGATCTCCTCGTGATTCGCTGTTATGTTTTATTTAAACACAAAGAAGAGTAACGCGCTAGCTCAGGCTAATTTAGCATGACCCTTGAAGAACAAGAGTCGGACTGTGAAACAATGTGCCTCATTTCACTGGGTTCGATTCGGAAAAAGTAAAAAAAACAAAAAAACCTGCGCTGTTCTGAAACAAAGAAGGCAGAGCTGTATCTGCTGTCGGTGCAGCAGTGTTCACCTGATGAGCAGCTGCGCTCCAGGACACTAAATAAAATGACAAGGATTTTGATGCTTACAGATTGTTAAGAAAACTACATCAAAAAGATAAAACAAATAAACTGCAGCTACAACATGGACTGGAGAACGGGTTCTAACTGGGTGAGGCCAGAGAAAGGCGATTCTCAGAGAGTTTTTTATGAAGTTAAAGTGGAGCGCGGACACAGGGTTCATCCTGGACAGGTCTCCAGTGACTGGGCTAAAATATAACCATTTTATTAAACTTAAAAAAAGTTAAATCATGCCTTTTTATAAACTGTAATGATTAATTGGTGAACAATAACGGGCAAAGCAGAGACTGATTATTGTCATGTGCAATCTGTGTCAAATTAAAATGTATTATGTCATGATAGTGTTGGTGATGTGTCCTGCATTTCCAAGGCTGTGTTTGGCCTTGTATGATCATAAAATTGGTTTATATTGAATGTGACAGGGAGCCAGTGGAGTGAAGTAGATGATGTAATGATGTAGCTGCTGTCCTCTGAATCAGCTGCAGTTTATGGAGGGTTTCTGGAGGACAGGGAGCTGGGATTGTAAAGTGGACTGTGGACCAGTTTGTCAACAGTGTGAAGGAAGAACTTGATGCTGCAGAGATGAAAGTAACCCAGATGATGATGTGGATGTGGAAAGTGATGGAGAGGCTGTCCAGGATGACGCAAAGGCTCTAAAGCTGAAAGGTGGCAGAGATACAGGAATTTTCAATGGATATTTTAAAAGTATCAGATTTAGTTGACTTTGCACACTAAGCAAGTGAGCCAACTAATGCGGCATGATGTCCACGGCCCGGGAATATATGGGCTGGCGAGAAATTTTTTTCAGTCAAACATTATTTTTGCTTCAACCCCTGTGCTAACTTCACTTGTTAATATGGCAAAGCCCTCCGGAGCGTTCCCAAACATGTCCGCTTGCTCATACATACGGAGAAAATAGCTGATTTAAAGGCGCAGAACGAATGAACACCTTGATATGTGCTTGAGGTTGGCTTTGTTGCCAATCAAACCCAGGTGTAAAATCCTTGCAGGGCAGCCTAAAGCTCACTTCTATCATTAAGCCATAAAAAATAAATTACAAAAAGTTCAGTTGTTTTATAAAAGATGTGAAAGTCAAGAAATTGTCTATATACCAAACTGTGAAAGATTGTGGTTCTCTATTTCAAAAAGCACTTTGGATTTTAAAATAGAAAAACGTTCTATTTTTATGTTATTTTTTTGTTTAAAAAGTCAATGTATAAGGTGGATGCATAAACATTTTATTTCAGTGTTAAATACTGTTTAAAGTAACGGATTGTGATAAAAAATGTGTCCGGACCTTTACTGGTTGTTGATTTTCTTTATTCGGACCCTGCTGATTTTAATTAGTGACCCCTGCTCTAGTGCAACGGCACATTTTTACATCACTAGACGTCATTGTTATATCCCATGATGATTGTGACTTTAATTAGAAATTTTGTTACAAGCAGCAATTGTCCATTGTAGGGAAATGCCGGCAAGCTAGCCTGCTAAAGCGCGCTTTTAAATCCCTGGGTCAAGTGCCAGGTTATTACATCTCTAAGCTTCTTTTCAGGTAACGTATGTCCGAACTTTCTCCAATTCTCTAGAAAAATCGCCACTTTGGAGCTGATAGCAGCGGCTATGTGGAACATACTTTCTGCCCCACGGATAGGATGAGAGGTTTCAAACTTATATTCTATTTTTGAGTTGTAAAAAAAAAAACTTACCTGACGAGGTCTGGCTCTGACATGTTCTTACATTTAATCAACATGCATAGAAATGAAGAACTTCAAACTCAAATGTAATTTGCATGTGTTTGCTTGTGCAGAATAATCAAATCATGTGGTATTAGGCCCC
The DNA here is from genome assembly GCA_037039145.1 of Fundulus diaphanus. Taxonomy (NCBI): domain Eukaryota; kingdom Metazoa; phylum Chordata; class Actinopteri; order Cyprinodontiformes; family Fundulidae; genus Fundulus; species Fundulus diaphanus. The sequence continues at coordinate 35,452,592 of CM073137.1, forward strand.
GCATCAGGCACTGGAGACAGTGGTTTTGTTCAATCTGAAGTAATTGAGCCCTTCTGCCATCTTTTTTAGAACAGAACCCAACATAACCACAGGTTGTCGCGAGTCTGACAAGTATCAGATGAATCATTTTAATGTTAATTACATAGCAGCAGACCTACATTAGAAAATCCTTTCATGACAGGCAACGAGGGAAGTTAAAGATGTCATTACAAGCATTCCCCTGAGGGTATTTCTAAAAGAGAGTACATGGAAGCACAAATGGCTGTATTCTTTTTATTAGTTTTCAGACCAGGGTTAAACAGAACTTTTTTTTATTATTATTTAGTTAGGGTTGAGTTTGATTTGTTTCCACTTTTAATTCTGAAGGTCTTTGGGTTTAGAGAGCTTGCCTATTTTACAGGGGATATGAATGAAGACCTTCAAATATTCACATAAACTAAAATAATGCGGCACAAATAAAGAGGAAGAAAAATAAGTATTTAAAGGTCATTTACAGATGTGAAGCGGTCATTCTGTTGAGCATTTCCTGAAGCAGAGAAATGTAATTTTGGCACCAATGATGCAGAAATGCTGTTATACTTTTTTCCATAGGTAAGGTTTACGCTTAATTTACTCAATATTAGATATTGACTCCCCTATGCACCTGCTGAGATATCATTTACATAACTGCTGAAGGTCAACCTTTTATCAATTTTAACATACTAAAGGAGCCTTAACATGAATTAGAATATTGATACAGGGAAAGTTTCAGAAGGGGACCATGTCGATGTTTCTGGACATTTTTCCCCCGTGCTGTTTTCATGTTGGATCATAAACACTTTGTATAATAGCACGAAAGACATCCGAAAAAAATATATTAGACTATAAAATAAAACCTTATACCTTCCTGACATAAACATTCCAACCCTTCTGCTGTAATTTGGGCTTGATATTTGACCAGTCATCCTATCAGAATCGCTAGACTTGTTTTTAACTGGATGTTTTTTGGGAGGTGGGTTTTGCACCAACACAGCTTTTACAGAAAAATATACATTTCCAATGGGGTCCAAAACAGATCTTTGGGAAAGCCATTCCAGAAGCTTAACATCAGCGAGCTTTATCATATCCGAAACTCCTTTTGGTGTGTTTGAATTGTCCCATCGGAACATACAGCTGTGTCTGAGTTTTAATGTATGACCCAAAATGACACCCTCACATAAAAGAAAATGGTTTATGATCTTCAAGAGTGACCCATGAACCACCGAGGCTCAAACCTATGAACTGGAAGCTTACGGAACACCATTTTTACTGTCCACAGTAAAGCCAGTTTTAAATCACCATGGACTGAGAGGGTGTCATCCAACAAAGAAGAGCCTGTTTTAAAATCGACACCTTGATGCTCATTGCAAGATGGCCACATGGTTAAGACAAATATATTCTGGAGAACACTGATGTGGTCAGTGGAGACAATTACTGCTTTTATTTTTAAGTTGTTTTTAGGGGAGAATGTAGCTGTGTAGAATTCAAATATTTCTTCCGTTTGTGATAACCCTGCTTAACTACAAAAGTGCTCCAACGTATCCGGAGATGTCCATTGGGCAGCCCGCAGTGGATCCAGGCTCAGTGGGCGATTGGAGTTTGGTTTCCCCTCTAACTGCAGCCTGATCTCAGCAAATCACTCTGCAGCTGTTAAGTAACAACTGTGGCAAGATGCAGGTTGGTGAAAAAATTTATGCAAAATACCTTTTCAACTTTTCCTTACAGATCTGGGTTAATAATGAATAATGGAAGGAATCGATAAACAGTTGAGACAACAAAGAAGGGAGCCTCGGTGGACAATCATGTTTCACTGATAATAGAAGTCTGAAAAAGAAAGATGGTAAGTTACCATTACTTAGTTAGTGAAGCTTTCTTTTCTGGTCAGAAATTAAAACATTATGTCATATTACATACTTAAAAGGTTTACATTTAATTTAATTTGATTTAACCTCTTCCTTATTAATTATGTATATTTAATATTTGTTAAATACAATTTTTTCCTTATTTTATTATCCACTATAAATGTGAAACATGATATTCTCAAGTGAAATGTTTCAAACTGCAAGGAAGGTCTTCGCTGAGCAGTGACATCATCAAGTACCCTCCTCTGTTCCGATTGTAGAACAGCCTCACTGCGTCTTTGTGTTCTTGGCAACATTGTACTCTCAAGTGTACTTGCCAAGTACATATTTACCAAGCACAAAAGAATATAGCTGCATAGCCTGGGCCCGACCTTCGAAAGATGCAGCCCCTTAATTTATAAATCAAAGTGTAACGGAAAACCAACATGTTTGAATGAACTCTCTTATTTCTGATAAGTAGAATGCAAAAGTATCCAGCCAAAATTCTGCCACAATCTTACCGATGGCTGCAAAAAGTACATAGTTTCTCTTGAACATGATTGACAACATTAAAAGTTGTATGTATATGTTAGGTCCTGTATTTAACTTTGACCCCTTCTGGGGGGGAATTCTATACAGATTTTTTTTTTCTAAAATCGGTGAAGGTTACGTTACCAGTCCATCTAAAAAAAAAAAGAATAAGATAAATGAAAGAAGTTAATGAAAGCCCCTAATTTAGGATGACATTAATGCACATAATGAGCGCATGTGAGCTCCTGACAGGAACCTGAAATGCCAACTATTCTGCAGATCAGAGTTATGAGGTTTTTATGAGGAGCTCAATATAAGACTCCAGTCACTAAAGGGTGCAGAGTTACCAACACAACGAAGCGGAAGTCATAAAGATGTCTGAGTTTAACCAGTTGTGGCAAGATGCTTTCTCTCCATCTGCTGAGGTAAAATTACAACGCTTTAGGAAAAAAGAAAGCTCATTTAAAACACCATTAAATTTTATATTATAGATAATAATTAACTGCACGTCTAGCCTTGCAACATAATGCTGCTTAACTGTGTATTCTGGAGCAGCTGTGATTACAGCTATAGCGCGGCACGGTGGCGGTAAAACCAAGAGACCATGGAGAGGTTGGTGAAAGTTCATAAAAAAAAAACTTTACAACATAAACTCTTTAAGAACTGTGAATTCTTAAACATTGAAAAACAAATGAATGATGCTATGTGTGCATTGAAACACATTTGAAGGTCTGAGTAGAGCTGAAGGGTTGTGGTGAATTAACGATTGTTTTAGCTAGCAGGTGCAGGTACTGGGTGGATGTTTATTCCTGAAGAAAACAAGCCTTGATGTCTAACATTTCAAATATTTCCCATCTAAAACATGATCAAGCTGCAGAAGGGGCAGAACTGAGGAGGTAAATTACAAAGCTAAACAAACAAAACAAGAACCTGAGCAATACAGAGGAGATTTTAGAGAGCTCTTTTAAAACTGATATCATTCTGACTAAATATAGTCTTTAAAGCCCAAACTGAGGAAGATAAGCTTACAGTCCACGGCCCACTTATCAACATCACTGGTAACGATGTCGTAAACACCCTTAAAATAAATCATTTTTTTCTTTCTTTCTCCTGCTGAGAATTTGAGAAAACCAAACTATTAATAATAATAGTGGGGAAAATGCCACATTTACATTAATTGTCTGTTTCCCAAACAATTCTATATAAAATTAATCTAACTGATATTTCTTGTCAATTTACTTAACTTTTTATAATGAGTAGAGTATCAAAGAACTGTTAGTGGTATTCCCCAACTTCCTCTCTCCTTGGTTTATTAATATGGCAAAACACAAAGGCAGAGTTCTCTTAGTCCCTCTTCCAAATGGGAAGAACATGTGTTCAAATGAGGCAGATGTTTCATATGAAAGTAGCTGCTCACCTAAACATGTACTGTATATATCTGCAGGAAATGCAAGAATGAAAATATTTCAGAAGAATTGAAGGCGTGATAAACAATGGCTGGGTGAGGGCCGACAGAGCTCACTTCATCCCTTTCAATCAAGTTATGTAGAACATCTTTTATGCGTTTTATATTGTTTTATTCAAGTTGCTTATAACACATTTTTTGTGTGTTAAGAGTTTTATTTTATGTTTTGATGCTGAACACAACTGTTCAGCACTTTGGTCGGTTTTGCTGTTTTAAAGTGCTTATGAATAAAGTTGGCTTGGCTATTCTGTTTCCTGGTTAAGGTTTAAAGCAAATAAAGAAATAGATTTTTTTTAACCTGAACCTCAATATGTAATGGTAATTTCTGGATATTGTTTTTACATATTTTTACAAAACCATGACAGCTTTGTTAACAATAATGTGGACAGAAGCCATGTTTGTAATGCTGGGCCCAAGAACAGAAACTGTGAAACAACAGATCAAGATGTTTATTTGTCAACAGGAATAATGTGCTTGTGTGTCCGATGGAGAACACGGACAGACACTGAAAGACGAAGATAGAATAATAACCACAGTTCAGTCCAGCAGAAGGACCAAATATAGACAATTCATTAATAATTGTAGAGTGTCTTATTTGGTGGGTTGGTAATGATCTTGGAGGTGAGAGAACCGTGAGTCCTACTGGGGCTGAGGCTTCAGAAAGACCATCGGTGGTGGTGTGGAGTTGGTTTTCTTGTTTGATTTCCAGATCTTTGTTCCAGAGGCAAGAGGGGAGGAGGTGAGTGTTCTCCAGGTAAATAGTTTGAGGAGCAGCATGGAGTTCTGGCGGATCTCGCCGTGGATTTTTGTCAAGAGAGCCTTTAAGAAGGAATGAAAGCTGAGAAGAGGGGGCTTCAGTGTGGCCCAGAGGAACCGAGACGTGAGAAACGACTTGCATGGAAAGACAGCACGCTACTAGTGGGGCTGATTACCATTCAGAGCGAGAAAACAAATCGCAGTATTCCTGTTGCTTGAATGCTCCTCATGTACTGCCTGCTGATTAGCTCAATGAACACTCCCCGGCCTCGCCCTCTAGTACAGAATCTCTCACTGAATTATCCAAGCTCCTGCACTCAGCCCAGCAGGATATGACAGCACATTGTTTTTGCATTATTGCACCCTTTATTACACTAGTATGCATCTAAACACCGAACTGAAAACGTTTGCCACACCAGTGCTCCAAGTGCAAGCTGTTATTGTAGAGCTCAGGTTCAGGTTAACTTGCCAGTGAGCTGCCACAAGAGAATTGTTCAAGAAACCTGGGAGGTACTATATTATTAAAGCTTTGGAATGGTCTCGCAGTGGTTTAGTCTTGCTCTTGGTTTCCCTCTGCCGCCATCTAGGCCTCGTCTCCATCAACATCTTGGCCTTGTCTTGGCTTGGTCTCTGGTGATGTGGTCTTGACTACAGCACTAGGGACTGCAGATGATTAGACTTTGTCAAGCAGTGGAAAGATTCAAAGGCGGCAGGAATTTGAAACAAATGTGGGAAAAAATGCTGATGTCCTGGACAACAGTAGTAGAAATTACAAGGACAGAAGGCATGTCTTCGAAACCCATCAGATACGTGGTCCAGCTGTTTGTTGGCGCTTGCTCCTGGTATCAGCTTTGTTTACTTAGTTTAGTACAGAAGTCAAAACTTCTGTCTGTCGAAGTACCCTGAACACAGCATCACCGTGCACCAAAGGAGAAAGGCTTTAGATGTCGGAAACAGTAAATTCTTACTTCCCCTTTAGCACTGTATTAATGGAAGCTAAGCAGCTATTTCCTTGGTAGACAGGTGCCAAATTAGTTACAGTATTAAAGTGATAGTTCTGTTTTTTTTTACGTGAGTTTATGGTAAAAGGTTGGAAGCTGTTAATATTTAATCTACAGTAACTCTGTTGGTGTCCAGATTTAGTGGAAATTCAGGCTGATCTCCCCCAGAGGCTGGAGCTCATGCCTGATTTAAGAGATCCAAGACCAAATTTGACCTCTGCCAATTAAAATTATTTGACTAAAGCATATCATAGTTTTTTTGTGTAAACACTGTTTCAAGAATGCTTTTATGAAACTTTAATGAAGTGTTGTCACTATTTACTCTGGAGGTTGAGGTACCAAAGGTGTACCACCAATATTCCTCCTGTGTGAAACACATGCTAAGAATGGAACACGCAAAACCATCTCTGTTCAGAATAACATCTCATCAAAAAGTAAAGCTGTGTAAAAAGCCAAAACACGATCTGCCGGGTGAAGTATTAGAGGAGCGTATTCCCCAAGGGCCATTAGTTCTCATCGCAGCTGTCTGGGGTTCAGTTCCCACCTTTAGGTCATTTGCAAAATTTTTTTGTATTCTCTGTTTCACAAAGGATGACTTTTGGAAGCGGAAAACCTCCCACCTTTCATCTACCAGATGAGACACTGGTTTAATGGTTCACAAAACATTTGCATCACATTTTTCAGGACAGGGAGCTTTTAAGAGATTTGAAATCCACTTTGTTCTTGGCCCCTCTAAATCTATCCACTAGCTCCAGCCTCCAGGACCAGCTGATCTGGAAATTTGTTAATCTACTTTACTAACTAATTAATCAATGAAGACAGCAAAAAGTAATGTGCTGCAGATAAGATAGTAAATTCTTAGTGTCACCAAAAAAAATCCTGAACTGCTCTTTTCACAGCTGCTTTGTACTGAGGAATAAAAACAATTCATATTTGGCTTGTGCTTAGAAAAGAATAAAAAAAAATTATATTAAGAGCGGCAGTGAAATAGTATAGAAAACCAATGGATTCAGTGAACACATCAAATTAGTGAGTGTGCACTGAGCCACTGCTGTATAGCACATTTTCTACAGTTTCAAGATGTTCTATTGGTGGCTGATTCGTTGCTCAAGTCTGCAGACAGGTATAAACAAAGACCCACTCCAGCTCAGCAGCATTGAAGATGCTTAGTACTGGCTGTCAGCAAAATGGACTGGGTTGCTGCACACGGTGGCGTCCAACTGTAGGTCTGCATATAGACGATGTCACTCTGCCTGGTTACCGAGGGCCAAAAAGCTGCTTGGTCAACCTTGAAAGTGTGTGAGTGGAGTGATTCGATCTGCTGAGGCGGCAGAGGAGAGAAAAACTCATCCCAGAGAGGAAGAATCCATTCAAGACACAGGGCAGTCGAATGAGGTGCTTGAAACTCATTCGGGATTAAAAATAACACTTCAGGCTGCTCCAAGGAAGAGGTATCATGTCACGCCAGGTGCACAAATTCAATCTCTCTCCAATGCATCTTTTATTCTCACCCCTGTTCCTTGGTGTCGATCAATCTAAAGAGTTCTTGTGGGTGGTCTTGCCTCATGTAGTCACAGAAGAAGCCTCCTGTCCTCTGGGATCAACGAGTAATCCCCCTCAGCATTGATTAGCAGTGTGTTACGCTGACACGGACAGAGACAAATAGAGTCTCCTGGATCTGTCCACCCGATAAAGTCTACTGCCAAACAAAAGGCAGACAGGAAACCAAACAGGCACAATGTGTTCCGACATCAACGCAGCTAATGTCAGGAGGAGGCGTTTCGGCAATGAGGAGCTGACCTTGCAGGGCCTCATTGAATATTGCTTTGACCCTGCCTCTTGGCCTCTAAGATTGTTTTTCAATTAATCGCAGCCACTTTGCAGGGAGCGACACTGACAGATGGTAAGGTCTTTGTCGGGGTTCAGGACTGTGTGAGACAAATACTGCTTACTGGTGGGGAAAAGCACATTTTGGGGGTCAGATGACCCACACCTCCGAGCAGAGCCGGTGAGGCAAATTTCTAAATGCTGATCCACTCAAAGTGCAAGGAAGCAGGAAATAGGTCGGTTGGATAGTATCCTGCTGTGTCAAGGGCCTTTCTGGTGTGATGAAGAGACATACTTTAAAAAAAAATCATGGTTGGACAAAATTGGTTACTTTTCCTCTGTGCTGAAAGCTGTCTACAGTCAAGTTTTTGTAATACTTTGGCTTGTATTCACCTTAAACTAGCACAGCTAAAGGTCACTCTAACAATAGACAACAACACGAAACACTCTTTAACTTCTGTTTTTGTTTTCGGCATGCACTACTTCCCAAACCAAGTTTTTAAACAGTTAAAAATTATTTTTTTCAGATGCAAAGAAAAAGTTTGATTTTGTGACAAGTGCCTGGGTGTGACAAGTGAAAATATACCTAAAATTCTGGATAACCAAAGTCAATTCATGATTAAATAAGGGAGGCCTTTTCACATTAATCAGAGAGGCAGCAAAAGGACCAAAGGTAACCCTGTAGGGGCTGCAGCGCTCCACAGCCGAGACTGAAGGATCTGTCCATAGGACCAAAATAAGTCGTACACGCCATATAGCTAATCTATGGAAGAGTGGATAGAAGAAAAACATAACTGGGTGAAAATCAAGAAGCCAAATTTTGAGTTTGCTAAAAGGCATGTGGGCGACTCCCTAAATGCACGAAGGAAGCTGCTCTGGTCGAAACTATGAAACTAAGATTGAACCAAGGGGAAACACTATGTCTGGCACAAACCCAACACATCCCATCACCCCAAGAACATCATCCCAGCAGTGAAACATGGCGGTGGCAGCATCATGCGGTGGGGATGTCTTTTAGCAGCAGGGACTCAGAAACTGGTCCGAGTTGAGGGAAAGATGGACGGTGCTGAATACAGGGATGTTCTTCAGCAGAACCTACGTCAGTCAGCCTGTGATTTGAGACCGGGATGGAGGTTCACCTTACAGCAGTGGCGGCTTCAGAGATTATTTTTTTCTGCCGGTGCTAAGGGGCTAAGCATTTTACAGAGGGAGCTATGAAGGATCATTTCTTCCTACATTTCTCAACACACACAGAGTGCACCCATAACTCTGACATCAGCAAGACTCACCAATTAATTGACTAATAAATATGTGGTATAATACCACGTGTTCAGTATCCAGTGGTATTTTGCTATTCAATTAAGGCATATACAAACATGACATGCGACTGAATAGTGTAGTGTGTAAACTGTTACAATGGATTCACTGTATTCTGTTTCCCCAGATGTATCTGCATATGTGGAAATTAGTGATCAAGTCAGCCTTTGTTCAAACTTCACTGCTGCACTCCAAACAGCCGAGTTGAAGTTGTTGTCTTGGTCCATCTAGACTTCTGCTTAGGTCCTATAGCCATCCGCTGCTAATAGAGTTAGCATTCTCAGCAGCAGTGGAAGGATGGCTGCACGGTTGATCCCTTTCATCCAGATTACTTTCTTTGTTGGTCGATGTCTTCTTCCAAAATATCATCCTTTGGGCTGTAAAAATTATAAATTTTTACAGCCCAAAGATTTTTCTTTTACACATTCCTTTCAATCAGTGCTTTAAATGGGAAAAACTAAGTGCCGGTACCCCCTTAATGTTATACAAATATGGGACAGAAACATGAGTAATGTTTATACAGAGATTTATCAATCTATAGATGAATAGTTTTATTGTATAGAAATGACAAAGAACAAAAGCAGCTCTAAATCGTCAAGCCTCATGGTGTTAACATGGATGTGAAAAATAACATAAAAACCTAAAAAATATGAAACAAATAATTCTTAAAAACATAATGAATTGAAAAGTTTTGGACTTATGATTTAGATAAGCTTATTACTGTCTTCATTCAGTAACATATTTTCTTAATTTTTTGCAACATAATCTTACCATTAATTTAAAAATATGTTACTATCTTCAAAACCTCAACATATTGACAAGCCATACACAGGGTCTCTGCTTACATATTTCATTATTTAATCATGTTTAAAATCAAATTGTTCAAGTAATCAGCTGTATACAGAGAGTGAAATTTAAACAGTCATCAGGCCTGAACTTGTATAGTCGACTGGAGTAAAACAAAAATGAGCTGTCTCCACGTCCATCACACACAGGAATAGATATGGAAAGGAGATAGCAGAGGCTGAAAGATAGAGCAAAACGAAGCAGAAAACATGAGCGATGTTTTGAGAACATTTCACTCCATTCACTCACTCTGCAGCATCACGATCCCTATCAGAGTTGCTAATGCTAGTTTATGAATCCAACCTCTGTTTTTTTCAGTTTCTTTTTTTGGGAGGGGGGGGGGGCTCTTGTACTTTTTTGTTTGTTTTGTTTCTTTTTTGTTTTTGCTTTTTTGGAGGGTGGGGTGGGGGGGGGGGGTTCTTGTACTTTTTTTTTCTTTCTTTTTTTGTAGTGTAGGACTGTTCAGGGCTGCTTTTTATCATCCAGTTCGGGTCCACTTGAGCCCTTTTGGAGCTAGGACAGCATTATGGCCGTGATCATTTCCCTCCGCTTTTCCTCTCTCATCCAAAACACCTAAAGCCACTTGAATGTACGGCAAGCGTTGTGAGCCAAAACAAGGGTTGAAGGGTTTCAATCAACACATGCAGAGTTCAATTCCTGTTGCGTGACAGGGTTTTTGAACTCAATATATAATAGTTGATTTTATATTGAAATTGGGTGTTTTTGTGAGGAAAATATCCAAACAATCACATGTTAAATAATATTAACTTAGATGAAAAAGAAAGTAATAATATTTTCTGGGGGGTGCTATGGCAGTGCTATGACTTTTCCAGGGGGAGCTATAGTGCCCCCTAGAGCCCCCTGGTGCCTCCCCTGCCTTACAGCATGACATTGGGGAAAATCCCAGATGTGGCGAGCTCACAGAGACTGACTATTGCAGCTGGAACTGCTGCAAAATGTGGCTCTACAATGTACTGACTTTAGGGTGGATGAACAGTTATGTAACACTATGTACACTTTTCAGTTATTTTGTCCTTTTGTTGTTTTCTTCACGATATAAAATACATCTTCAAAGTTGTAGGCAGGTTCTGTAAATGAAATAGTGCAAACTCTGAAACAACCCATATTAATTCCTGGTTTGGAGGCAACAAAGCATAAAAAATTCAAATGGGGTGAATAATTTTCAAAGGAACTGTAAACCTGCTCACATCTGCTGTCACAGCAATAATTTAAAAAAAGTAAAACAAGTATAGTTGTGACAATCCATGTATGGTTGCTTTTTTTCAAAACAGCAAAAATAAAATAACAAAGTTGTGTTTGTTTGTTTTTTCATTTTTAAAACCTAAATGTAAAAATTTCATATCAAAATAATAAAAAATCCAAAGTGTTTGATTTTTGCTTCAGCTATCTGAATCTAAAACATTTTTTTTTTCAATTTGCAGCGATACTGGAAACAATGGAAGTGACCAAAGAAGAAGAGTTAATTGCTGGGGGAAATCCCTGTGGAAACAATTGTCCGTTTCTCAACACTCAAGTACACAAATAAGTTCTTGTGGGTTTGGTAAGTACATACTTGGCAAGTACTGTTAAAAGTGACCTAGGCTCTTTAGAAGAACACAATGACGCAACGGTAGTCCTGCAATTGAAACAGACCGTGCTTGCTGATGATGTCATATATACATAATAAATGAGGAGACATGTCAGTACTACATTGAAACCATTTAAAAGAAAGTCAAATTTTCATTTTTGATCGTAAAGCATTAATAAGAAAATAATTGCGGTTTACCCCCTCATATTGCTTTTTCTGATTTCTGTTACCAGTGAAGCATGATTGTTCACTAAAAATTAAAACCCTAGCTCCCTTTAAAAAGATATTGGCTTATAAAACATTTTTTGTGACAAAGAAAAAAGCACCCAGTCACACTCACATGTTCCCACCATAATGCCCACACATGCAGACACTCCTAACCATACCATCAATGTAATAACATACAACAAAGGATGCTGTACACACACTTGCACTCCCCACACAGACCCTATACTCCACCTGGAGGTGATCCCCTTCACCAGGGTGGAGAAGAGCAGACCGCCTGAGCCACAGGCCAAGACCAGGGCCAAACAGTGCCCTAACCTGGGCAAACCCATCCTATACCCCAACCCCAGCTCTGATGAACCCATCCATCCAGAGAACGGGCCAACACAATTTGAATGAGCCAGCCAACCAGACCCCACACCATGAACGCAACAATCATGAGCTCATCAACAATCTTTAGCTTGAATGTCGGTACGCACTGAGGAGGGTTGTTTGCAGCGTGTACACAAGAGTCATTGACACTGCTCAAAATCAGAGCCAATCAGAGCCAGACATCCCTCCTGGCTCTGATTGGTTGTTTCTGAGCAGGAACAATGTATTTCTGACATTTCTGAAAATGGCAGTAGGACCACTGGGAGAAGGCAGAGGAGCTAGATTTTTTCATAGAGCTCATAATTTACTGTCAGGACATCGTGATAGCTTTAACAAATGTGTAAAAAATACACTTTTACAAAAGTCATCCACTGGAGCTTTAAGGTAAGTCTACGTGGGTTATCTGATACCGGTATTTTTTTTTCTATTCATATTCTATATTAATAAACGTCTAGGAAACTGGCCGATCAAAGTGTCAGGTTTGATGTGGGACATCTGTAATTTTATCAATATCCTACTTTTTCCTGCTATTAGGAGCCATCTAGGTGAGTCTGGTTGAAAACACCCTTGTTAAGTGCAGTGCAAGATATGTGATGTTGGGGGCCTGTCATTTTCTAAAGTCACTCAGAAGCTTATTAGAGTTCATGCCGTCAACTAGAGAAAACAGTTGCTCATGCTGAGCCTGGTTCTGCTGAAAGTCTCTTCCTATTAAATGTCAGGACTCAGCCAGCAGGGCTGTGCAGCTCACTGCCAGTCCTGCCATCTCTGCTTCCTCCACAGGTGTTCGTGGTTGACTGGAGGGCGGAGTACGCACACCTGCAACTCATTCAGCAGCACCGGAGTGGCCTACAAGAACAGCCCTCGAACAGCGAGAGGACGCCACAGTGTTATCGTTGCGGTCAGCCACGACCTCTCGCCAGCTTTTTCCCAACGGTAATTTTTACCTTTATGTCTCTCAAGGTTACCTTCTTGTGCTCCGACGTTCCCTTCGTGACTCTCCAGTTCCTCTGTTTTCCTCCCGAGTCGATAACCTCACCCCTGGACCCAAGGCTCCCTCCAACGTCCTCCGGTTCCTCTCGCTGTTCTGGATCCCTGGAACCACGGTGCTGCTCGGACCTCCTTGCTCCGCTCTCCAGCTACCCGGACACCTGCTATCAACAACTAAAGCTGAGTCCACACACACCTATCCTTCCCGGTCGGGCTCTCTCGCACCTCGTGGTAAGCTTACGCTCACTAGTTACTTCACTAAACTCCTTCCTAGAACTAATCACTTACCTTACTCCTAGATTGATCCGGTTCCCTGGTCCTGAGCCCCGTTCGAGCCGTCTCCTTCCCCGCAGATTAGTTCTGCCGTCTTGTGAATCCTCTGAGTCAATAAAACCCTTAAACTTCTACCTGTGTCACCGAGTGTGTTCTGCATGTGGGCCCGCCACCTTAAGGCAAACATGACATTAAAAGGGAGTTGTTCGTTTCACTGTTATCACATGCTTGCTCAGGAGGAGGGATTGCTGCAAAGTCAATGACTAGATGCAGTTGCCTGGGCTACAGAGGTTCACTAACTTGCAAGTGACAATAGTTGATCAACTGAATTTGACCGTAATGCATTTTTATTCTGATTAAATTTGGCAGGACTGTATGGATTGTAGAAGAAAAAATAACGGAAGCCAAAGTAAAAAACAAAACAAAATACTTACTTTGATTTTTATTATCAAATATTTGAGATGCATGCAGATACTGCATCGCTGCAGGCTGCCCCATGAATATCCCTCTCCTTTAATTCCAACTAAAGAGCAGCAGATGTGCCGTTAAGTAGCTCTCAATAATTGTCGGTGGAGGCCTAACTTTTCCCCGGTGCTGAGCTATTGATTTTGCATTAGATAAACATGAATCTTGTAAATAAGAGGTGAGTCTGGATTCATTGACCATCCCTGTGGTGCTGTGGGGGAGAGTAAGAGGGACAGAGGTGGGCAGCTTTAAACATTAGCTGATACAAAGGGAGGAGCTTCATTTGAAGTGTAATTATCTTTCCTGCTGGAGTGCAGTGAGGGGACAAATGGGAGTGCGAGAGGAGACATGGACTCTTTACTGGTGGACTACAGGGTCAAACCTCCCTGCTAAGACCAGCAGTTGAGGAAACTGAGAACTAGGAGGATAAATGCCTTTGGGAAAGCAAAAACACAGCGATTATGTTCAGGTATTCGTACCTCAAGAGTGTTTTTACTTGCTGTCATGTTATAGCGACAAGCTTCAATGTATGTAATTGTGATGTGATAGACAAACACAAAGCAGCTTAATTGTGAACTGAAAGAAAAAAAACACATGCATGGTTTTCAATTCTCTTTACAAATAAAGTGTGGGGAGCATTTGAGTTAGCTTCTTGAAGTCTATTACCCCTAAATGAAATCTAGTAACCAATTGCTTTCAGAAGCCAGCTGATTGCCCAGGCCTGAAGCGTTTGTTAGAGAATGGTATTGAATATATAAAATCCTTATAACCAAGGAACATAGCAGGCAGGTCAGGGAAACAGTTGTATCCATTTGTTTGGATGACAGTACGATATTTGCTGATATCACAAAGTCTGTTACGTTACAATTTCAATTCAGTTCACAAGGCTGTGATTGATATCAGCTGCCAGGCATCAGCTCTTACAGGTATCAGGCATTTGTATTGAAAATGACGTTCTTCTCATTTTATTATAATAATAATAATAATAATAGTACTAATCATAATAATAACAATAATAGATAACCTTTTCACTTTAGTGTCATGCCTTGTAAACTTAAATTGACCTCATCAATGTGGATCAATATATTGTTACACCCCTACAAAACGCTGGTGGAGTGAAACCTAACAATTCCTATAAGGCTGAACGTAACCCAAAGGCTAAATACGGTAGTGGCGGTATCATGCTGATTGGATCTCCTTGAACACGGACAGGGTAGCTGGTCATGGCTGGTTGGGAGATAAACACAGATTGTACTTTTTGCAGGCTGCACATTTAAGTCCTGACAAGTATCTTAGAATATATATTGGTAGGAATATGCTAAACAGCCCTAACAAATTTGAGCCTTAAAAAGTATGGACATTTAACTTAGAAAATGTGTGGGATCCCTGCAAACTGAACATCACCCTGGACACACACCCCATGGTGAAGCATAGTGTGGCAGAAATGTGCTGTTAGGATGTGTTTCTTGAGGAACAGAGAAACAAGCCTGGAAGAAAACCTGTTTGAGCCTGAACAGCATATGTGAATATACATATATGAAGGTTTTCATAGATGGGGGAAATGGCGTACAGACAGTGCTATATGTTCTCGTCTTTTCCTTAAAGACAAAAAGCTTGCTTGACTGCTGTATAAATCATGAACCTTCTTGTTTTCAGAGACCAGATTCAGCAGAATGTCAATACATGTACTGCTGTAAAAAAATCCAGGTTCCTATCTGATCCAATAATTTCAATACACTGTATGGACATAAAACAATGGCTTAGTGCTATAGCCCTTTCAACAGCAGATTTTCATCAGGGTTTTAATGATGGCAATAATGTTCTGAACAGTACAGGACCAAAATTCATTTCAGAGACAGAGAAGAAAAAGACTCTGCGGTGTTTGATTCATTGTTAGAGCCGCTCTTTCTGTAGAAGAACTTAGAAAAAACAGTCTCTAACAAGTCTGATTTATGTTTATGGGCCTCTAAACAGACAGGTAGTCATTGGAGCCCGGGGAGCGCTAAACAGAAGTACATAAAAACAATGGAGAAGGGATTGGATCAGCTCAGCTGAAACACATTTGTCCTGGGGGGAAAAGCCTCTTCGGCACCAAATAGCAGCGGCGGCGGGCAGAGCCAGTATATCTGGGAAATGGAATCCTCTGAATGTTTATTAATCAATAAACACATTGGCTTGCATCAAAGCGTGACACATTTCGGCCTGGTTTTTAATGTCACTGATTAATTCCAGCGGGGTCTTCGGTTCTGCTGAGGGCTGACAGCAAACATATTGTGGTAAATACTTCACTGCTGCAAACAGCAAGCACCAGTGGGTATCGCATTATCAGCTTTTCTATCACTTTCCTCATTACAGCATATGATTATAGGCCAAATTCAAGCTGTGTGAATGCAGCGTGAGAAAACTGGCCTCCGAGCTCCTCCGTTCCTTCACAGAAACACAGAGCAGAGCAAATGCCCCTCCATGTTTCCTCTGCACGTTGACATCCAGCGGCCCTCTGTCCTCTGGATCTCGCAGTGTGTGGAGGGGGACAACTTGAAGTCTGGATGAGATTGAAAGTGAAAGCCTTCCACTTTTATTTTACCCTCTCCTGATTCAATATGAAGCCTGCCTGTGTGCAGATGATAACTGAGAGCAAAAGGTTGACATCAATAGGTCTGACTGACTGTCTCTGCGTCTGTGTGTGGATACACAGATCTGTCTACATACATGGATTGTTATTTGGGGACGTGATTATACATGAGTGCGATTAGTTCAGCTCTGTGTACATGGGGTTGTAAGAACGCACATCCCCCTCTTGCAGATCTGCTTTTTTTTGTCACAAATACATATTTAAGGCCTTCAAGCATTGCTACTTCATGAGTTGGACGACTTGCCATAACTCCTAAACAATGAATTTTCCTCTCTACCAGAAAATCCTGAAGTAAAATGCCATTATTTCTGTAACCCTGTGATCAAGCAAACACTGGGCTATGCAGCTGGACAACGATCTGAAGCACACAGACAAGTCCATATCTGAAGAGCTCAAAGTCCACACACAATGAAGCTTTTGGAGCAGCCAAGTCCAAGTCTGACTCAAATCTAGTGGCCTATATGCAAAAGATATGTATAAATCTTATAAAGTTTGAATCTATTTTAGTTGAAACTTGTATGTAATGCATCAGACAGTGAGACCAGATGCAAGAATTGTATTAAATTGTTACAAAATGGAACGTATATGATTTAGGTACTTATCAGAACAATATATGGCAGTAATTTGACATACAATATCCTTATCAGAAAAAGCTAATATCAAGCTTATATGGCTGGCCAATCATCCATGAAACTATACTACCGTCAGAAACAGAAAATACTTGTGTTATCACAAATACAAGACATACATGAACTACAACCAAATCCGATGATAAATTACAAGGATATACACAAGTAGACAAAAAGCAGAAGAAAGTTGACTGTAAAACTATTGCCAAACTCTAGTGTTTTCGCTATATTTTTTAGAAGCATATTAAGTATTTCATAAAAGACTAATCATTTCATTCTTGTTGAGAAATATTTTGAATTTGGCAACCGATCAACACATTACTAAATTGCACATTATCTTTGAGAATAAATGTCGACACATGTTTTTGCACATAACCTGAGCTTATGATGTTTGGACCACTAAACAACTGTTCTTTTGTCATTTTCAGCAAAATTCATAAATGGTGACAACAGGCATTGCACAATGCTTCGCATAGCAACAAATGTTCATTTTCTTCACTGACATGCAGCCTAATTTGTTACATTAATAAGTGTTTAGAAAGTTTCCTTATCAGCTCAGAAGCCCAAAATGAGCTGCCTCTTTCAATCATTTACAGTGATGCGTGTGGAGTAGCCGACATACAATCGAGCTGGACCGTGGACATTGTCTGTACTTACACGGATTAACATTCTGAGTTGCATTTAAAGCTCTGAAAGCCTGTGGGAAAGTGGATGGTTGACATATAGCTCACTTCAGTCCTGATTAGAGAACCTCTGGCCAACGTCCGCCCTGTGCAATTACCATATCTTTTTAAAAATATAAAAGATATCTACAGAAAACATATGTCAACATATGATTTACTTATATTTAACATACATAAATGTTACCTGATTCTTGTTAAATTCACTATATTATATTGCATGAAATAAATGCAAAAGTGGCCACTTTCAAGAGTAAATTTTTACTATACTATTATTATTAGTAAAAGCATTATATGATGTGCAATATATAACACATAAACTGAAGATGACTGAATGCTTACATTTTTTATATGTTTTTCTATTTCTTTGCAATATGTGGAAGGTGCGGTGAAATAACATTAAACAGGCCACTGACATTCGAAAAGCCGCTAATGTGAAACAATTCTGCCAAGAAAAGAGGGACCAAATTCCTACACAGCGAAATTAGAGACTGTCAATTGTTGGTGCCAAGGAAGGTACAACCAACGAGGGTAGATGTAAGGGATAATCACTTTTCACGTAGGGTTAGGTAGGTTTGGATAGTGTTTTTCTCTTAATTATTTAGCAGCTGTTTTATGTTTACTCAGCTTTTCTTTGTCCAATATTAGTATGTGTTTGATGATCTGAAACATAAATGTGGCCAAAAGAAAAGCAAAAAGAGAAAAAGAAATCTGTCAAAGGGCAGCTAGTTTTTCACAGCACCATACGTTAGAAACATAAATGTCTGTGAAAGGCTGCCAGAGAGCCTGTTTGTCAATGAGTGATTAGTGAAACCAGCTACACTGATAATCCTCTTGTAATAGTTTTCTCAGAAGATGGCCTATTTGATTATTGGAATTCATTGGGGCCTTTAATTACATGCACCAGGCTAATTTGTACCACCGTCCCATTTTGCATTTTAAAGTAGCAAATCGTTTGCGTCACCTTTTTTTTTGACATCTTGAATTCCTGGAGCAATATTCTCCGCTGCGTCTGTCACATGGATGCAGACAGTTTGAAATTTAATAACCAACACCGAAGCAAGAGAAGCAGGCTATATCAGCAAACACGAACCTGTCTTTTAATCATAAATTATGTTATGTGACCCTCAGATGGACTGGCAGCAATATTTCAGACGAAAATACTTTGGCGTTTCATGTTTCACTTATTCCCCTGAAGTCCACCTTTATACTTATGGCTAAGGTTTATTAATCTCCTCAGAAAAGTGCAGATTGTCGCCCTGACATTCTTTTTCTTTCATGTAAGAAGCATATTTGCCCAAACATTTCTGTTTGACACCCTTCATTGATATAATGGTCATCACCATTACAGTCTGTGTTCTGTTTTAAACAGAGCAAACTCATTTCGTAGATAATTTTGAGTGTTTGTAATACCAGCAACAGCAATCTTCGGTGGCTTTGTTGGTATGCTATTGAGATCAGTGGCATATTTCAGAGGTATAGATATATTCTATTAAAGAGGAACTTTCAAAAAAATTGAAGATTGGTAAATCTAAAACAATATTGGATTATTGTCATGTTGCCAATGTGGTTTAAAGTGAGTGAAGTATCACACTCCATTTTGATGAATGTCTGCCAGAGACTGGGCTTGAAGCACCTGGTAGGGTTATTTTTATGTGTGTAATAACTTGACCGAACTATCCACGGTTCAACTGTAATGAACAATGTCATTAATAAAAGGGGTTAAAGAGCTTCAAATATTAAACTGACATGCAGATGAAGCCAATATTTACATATATGGCTTTTTTTCTAACTATCAAATGTTAAATGTGATTAAATATTTCCTGTTTTAAATCAGTTAGGACTTCACCATTAGAGGTCTAACAACCCCTGTCACATAACAGTGACAGGGGTTGTTAGAAGAATGAAGATGTTTTGGGTCAATTCACAATTTTGTGTTTTATACATAATTCAATATCCTTTTGGGTCATAGTTTTGATGTCTTCACAATGTCGCTGCAATGTAGAAAGTCATAAAAATAGAGAATACCATTGAATGATAGAGATGAGTCCAAACATTTGACTGGTAGTGTACCTCTATTAAAACAGCATATTAATATACAGCCATCATACTGCCCAGGAAGGAGGCAGGTTCTGGATCCAGAAATGAATTGGTGCATCACCTATACCAATTGTGAAGTAAAGGGGTGTGCTGCAGGAAGGACTGGTTTACATCACAAATAAGATGGCATTATCATGAAAGAACACTATCTGGAAATATAAAAGCAACATTTCAAGACATCAGCCTGCAAGTTAAAGCTTATACACAAATGGCTGTTCCCAGTGGCGGCTGGTGAAAAAAAATCTTGGTGGGGCTGGCCAATAGATTTCCCTGCCTAACCCAGTACATGCATTTAAATTAAAAGTCGGAAAATTACTACGATTCCACAATAAGCATTTAATTAATAAAAAAAAAAACATTGTTCACAAAGGATTATTTTGGTGTTTTTGTCTTGTTAATCCTTTTCACAGACTCATGCAAGAGGGTTTGCATACATTGTACATGTACGTATATTATTACAAAACAAACGTTTACGTCTTGACTATAATATATGTATCCTAATTTTTTAATTATATAGTGATTTAAGTAGTAGAACAATGACTAGTGCAAAATTAAGTTGTATTTACCGGAGATGAAGTGTAGACTGCAAATTCTATCTTAGTATGATGGCTCCCACAGTCCATTGGCATCCTGCATCCTTTTCATTGAAATGATCCATTTCTTTCTTATTTCTTTGTCCTTCAGTAAACGAAACAAACGTACATCCGACGATTTGGAACGCTTCTGTGTGCAACCGGGAGCACAACAAGTCGTAGGCATTGTTTAGATTCCAAAAATAAACTAAAAGTACGCTCTAATTCACCCGTTTTGTCACGCTGGTAAGCGAAAACAGTGCTGTGTTTGCCGTCCAACGTTACCCGGATGTAGCGCGGATGTAGCTCGTGACGTCACGCGTGAAGTGCACCTATCACTGTGCAGCTAGGGCTACTACTCCAGGAGCCCCAAAGCCATTCATTTTGGCGATGCTGATTGGCCAAATATTTATAAATCTTCCCTAGCAACAGTATACGATTGGTTATTTCGCTACACTTGTAGGGCTACTTCAGTCACAGCCCCAAAAGTGTAGAAGAAGAGAAATGATACGTTCTGTTGGTGGAAATGCACTGTTAAATGATAGAGTAAATCAGTAGAAGTGTTTTAATAATTCTTATTACATGTAGCCACGTACTATTAGGTAAAAACTGACATTAATAATACTTTTAAAATCTATATATATTTTGACTTCTCCCCTCCACATCTAGGGAGGGCAGCGCCCGAGCGCCCCCTATGGGCCAGCCGCCACTGGCTGTTCCAAATAGGCAGTGGCCACAAGCATACCCAAAGTAGGTAAAAAGTGGTTTTAGGACAAGAAATTCAGTGTTTTTAAGTGGCCTTCACAAAGCCCGCATGAAATGTGTAGGCAAATCTGACTCAGCTCCAGCAAACCGTGAGACTGTTGTAGAAGGATACCCCAAATTCTTGATCAAGGTCATCTGGTTTAAAAGGTAATTGTACACTATAATTAGATTAAATACTTTTTCCTACAAAGTTGCATAACATTTTTAAAACTATGTATGTACCCGGTTTTAACAATGCTTCTTTACTTTTAAGAAATAACTAAAAGTGTCCTGATTGTGAGGAGGGTCATTTTTCCGACGGACAACAACCTGAAACATCCAAGGCAAAATATAATGGTTCAGATCACAGCATATTCATGTTTTAGAATGGCCTAGTCAAAGTCCAGACACAAATCCAAATAGGAATCTGTGCCAAGAGTTGAAAATGTGTCTTTACTGATGCTCTCCATCTAATCTGAGTTTGAGATCTTTGTCTCAAGCTCAGGCTGACTAACAAAAATGTTTGTCTCTCAACCTGACTCTTAAGCTGATAGAGACATACCCCTAAAGACTTGCAGCTATAATTGCAGTGTATAGTAGTATTACAGTACCTCAGTGCAGAGGTGTCAAAGCTCAAGCTTTTTACTCAATTAATAGTATATAGGCACCAGTTTCAAAAAGTAATGTAAGAAAAATAAAACACCATTAGGGACGAACGCTTAGGCTGCACCACAGGGACCTATAGTGCACCACAACCTACGCCCCCCCCCCCAAAAAAAAAAGATTAAATATATATATATATATATATATATATATATATATATATATATAAATAATAGGGCTGTCAAAATAACACGTTAATTTCGATTAATTAATTTAAATAAAATTAAGGGATTAAAAAAATTAACGCAAATTAATCGTATAGGGTAGTTCACTGCTATTGTTTTCATCCGGGTTTTTTCGCGCCTGCGCGCCGGACTGGAAGGCAGAAGGCGAGCACAGCGGCAGACGCCAACAGAGCAAACAACAAGTTCTCGACGTATTTTTCTTCTTTAGGTAACGTATCACAAGATCGTTTTAAGAGTAAGTTGATGGTATCAGATTGCCAGATACAGTCCAGATAGCGAGTCTGTGAATGCTGGCCAAACGATTTAGTCCGACCCGGTGGCCAAATGCATTATCATTATTCAACGGCTGTATCTCCTCGCTGCATCCACCGATCTGCACTAGATTTTTTGTGATTCGTGGGCTAGCGCTGCTCAACGCGTTCGTGTGTATCGGCCGGTGGACGGACGGAGAAAATGCGTGACAGCTTCTGCGGTGGCTGACGGCCGGCGGTGCGCGAAGGCGCTTGGCTGCAGGGCCGATTGACGCCGCTTGCGGCTTTAATTATTTAAGCAGAACAATGACCAGTGCAAAATTAAGTTGTATTTACCGGAGATGAAGTGTAGACTGCAAATTCTTTCGGAGTATGATGGCTCCCACAGTCCATTGGGATTTTTTTGCCTGGGTCCTTTTTCACTGAAAATATCCATTTCTTTCTTCGTCCTTCGGTAAACGAAAGAAACGTACATCCAACGATTTGGAATGCCTCTGTGTGGCATAAACTAAAAGCACGCTCTAATTCACCCGTTTTGTCACGGTGTTTGGCCAGAACAGTCCTGTTTTTGCCTACCGGCGTAACCCGGAAGTAGCGCGGACGTCACTTTACTGTTGTAAAGTGTTGATATTAAGGGGAGTGTTCATTTATTTTCATTGTGTCCCCTACGTTACTGTGTGCCACATATGCCACAAAGACACATGTTAAAACGTCTGAAGGCATGAAATGTGAATTAGAATTTTTGAACTTTAATTTATCTAATGCTGATTATTCATTGAATCATTTGAATTTAAATATTTAAAATACTTTCACAGCAAAAATTATATGCGATTAATTTAGATTAATTAATTACAGAGTATGTAATTAATTAGATACATTTTTTTAATCAATTGACAGCCCTAATATATACATATATTTTGTCACTGTTAAAAAACTTACCAGGAACTAGGCTACTTGTTTTGGCCATATACTGTGCCCGATTGAAAATGAAGGCATTATAGAACAATGCAAATATAATAAAAAAAGAAAAAAAAAAAATTTATATATATATATATATATATATACAGGGGTTGGACAAAAAAACTGAAACACCTGGTTTTAGACCACAATAATTTATTAGTATGGTGTAGGGCCTCCTTTTGCCGCCAATACAGCGTCAATTCGTCTTGGGAATGACATATACAAGTCCTGCACAGTGGTCAGATGGATTTTCAGCCATTCTTCTTGCAGGATAGTGGCCAGGTCACAACGTGATGCTGGTGGAGGAAAATGTTTCCTGACTCGCTCCTCCAAAACACCCCAAAGTGGCTCAATAATATTTAGATCTGGTGACTGTGCAGGCCATGGGAGTTGTTCAACTTCACTTTCATGTTCATCAAACCAATCTTTCACCAGTCTTGCTGTGTGTATTGGTGCATTGTCATCCTGATACACGGCACCTCCTTCAGGATACAATGTTTGAACCATTGGATGCACATGGTCCTCCAGAATGGTTCGGTAGTCCTTGGCAGTGACGTCTAGCCAAGGACTAGCACAAGTATGGGGCCAAGGGAATGCCATGATATGGCAGCCCAAACCATCACTGATCCACCCCCATGCTTCACTCTGGGCATGCAACGGTCTGGGTGCTACGCTTCTTTGGGGCTTCTCCACACCGTAACTCTCCCGGATGTGGGGAAAACAGTAAAGGTGGACTCATCAGAGAACAATACATGTTTCACATTGTCCACAGCCCAAGATTTGCGCTCCTTGCACCATTGAAACCGACGTTTGGCATTGGCATTGGCCAGGCTGCTATAGCCAAACCAAAGGTTTGGCTATAGCAGCCCGGCCGTGGATATTGACCCTGTAGAGCTCCCGAAGGACAGTTTTGGTAGAAACAGGAAAGTTGAGGTGCACATTTAATTCTGCCGTGATTTGGGGAGCCGTGGTTTTATGTTTTTTGGATACAATCCGGGTTAGCACCCGAACATCCCTTTCATACAGCTTCCTCTTGCGTCCACAGTTAATCCTGTTGGATGTGGTTCGTCCTTCTTGGTGATATGCTGACATTACCCTGGATGCCGTGGCTCTTGATACATCACAAAGACTTGCTGTCTTGGTAACAGATGTGCCAGCAAGACGTGCACCAACAATTTGTCCTCTTTTGAACTCTGGTATGTCACCCATAATGTTGTGTGCATTGCAATATTTTGAGCAAAGCTGTACTCTTACCCTGCTAATTGGACCTTCACACTCTGCTCTTATTGGTTCAATATGCAATTAATGAAGATTATAAACATTTTAATGGTGCAACAAGTCAAACTTCAGAGGCATGGTATCAATAACCTTTATTGGAATTTATGTCCATCCAACCCTACCTGCTGGAATCTATGAGGGCAAACAGATGCAAGATAACAAAACTGGGCAAGAAAATTGGTGCATCCTGTAATGATTCCTGTCTGTTCCTGCCTGTGACTCTGCTGCTGTAGTTCCATGATGTCACTCCCTGCGACTCACCAGTAATTAGATCTGAGTGATTACACCTGCGACAGCTCTGATGACTGGGAGCTGTTGCACCCACTATATATTCTTCACTCTCCCAGTGTGTTATCACCAGATTCTTGAAAGCCATTGAGTGAGTAAACCATCCAGCGTTCCTTGGTTGATCTCCTGTGTTTTGACCTGTCTCGTTCCTGTTTTCTCCTGCATGCCTTGCCCCTTTGGATACTCCTGTAAGCTTCTGATATCTGGACACTGACCTCCCGCCTTTCCTATCAACCAAGCGCATGCCTCTACCCTGGATTCTCATGATCATCGGTAACGAACCAAGCCTGGACCTTGGATCTGCCCCGCCTGGAAACCTCTGCTCGGTGTGTGTGCCGCCTGTTACCAATTCTCTCGCTTGGACCCCAGATTACCCTCTGGCCAAGCCCTACTGGATACCTGTGCCCTGTGAACTGATCCCCCGTGCATTACCCCTGAACTCCCTAGGACACTCCTGCTAGCTCCTGTCCTTCCTAGCATTACCACATACCAAATCAGTCACCAAATGATTCGGATCACCAAGACTGAGCCAACTAGATCAATCACCAGAGCCAGTGCAACCTCCCAACATCTGAGAAGGCTAGTGGCATTTATTCAGTGTTTCCACGTGTTTCCTTAATACTTAGATTAATCTAAGTGATTAATCTAAAAATTGAAAATAACTAATAATCCTTATTGATACCTTCCATATGTGTACTGTGCTCAATTCAATAATTGGCAACAATGTCAAATTTAACTTTGCACCCGACCATCTTGGAATTCTTTTTTTTAACATATGTCCAGAGATGCACAAAATTCTGGTCTTCTTGGCTAACAGCCTCCTCACTGGTGCTTAGTTGGCACATTCTGCTACAGACATATTAATGCTAAGCTACATGTAGCTGCTATGTTCTTCTTCTACATTTTCTTCATTTACTTCTTAAAGTGTACCTCACCCTGATGTCAAGGCATAATTGAGCCCCCAGACAAATTTTGAAAAATTTCACCAAAGTGGGCAATTCCAAGAGACACGGTAAAGTGGGGCTGCGGTCAGGATGAGGGAAAGTGACATGTTGAAACATGGAGTGACAACAGTAACATCTGATGATTTTGTCATGGAACTGTCTTTTGAGGTGGAGGATTTTTCACGCCTCTCGTCTCAACACTGGGAGTTGAGGTTTGTGGAGCCCAGCGAGTGTTATCAGTTTGAGCCAATGGCATATTAAGTGATGTCCGAAGCTGGTGCTCCTGATGCAGTGGAGAACAGAATGGGTGCAGTTTCTGAGTGGTCAATTGATGTTATCAGCATCATTGCTGACAAGAGGTGATGACATTCAACGCAGTAACAAACGTTGAACACCATCAATCAATACTCTTAATACTTGTGATACCAATTCCAGAGTCGGACTTGCTACGGGGGCGTGTCCGTCTGACTGAGATGCTTTTATATCTGAACCAGGGGCTATGATGATGAAACCATGTACCTTTTGATCCAATAGGAAAATTAAACTGCAGTAAAAGGGGCAGCATGAAGACGCTTTTAAGACAAATACTACAGAACTAAACAAGTTCAGATGAAAAATGTAAAACAATGCACATTAACATTAAAGTAGCAGGAGGAGTAGAAAGTACAGATATTTGCATCAAAATTAAAGGAGTAGATGTAAAAAATCAGTTTAAAAATAATTACTCCAGTAGAGTATCGATAAACATAATTTCTACTTAAGTAAGGTACAAAAGTATTTGTGCTTTATTATTTGGCACCTCTGCCTCAGTGGGATGAACACCACACTTTTAAGAGTTTTATTTAGGGAGTCTTCCTGTTATATAAATATATACAAAGAAAGCCAGTAGGAAAAGTTATCACACTTTACTATTTATATAACTGAACACTTTGGCAATCAAAGAAATCAAATGGTGCAACACCGACTTATCATTATGATCTGTTCTTGAAATGTAGGAGTCTTTCTTGTTTTTGTATTTCTTCTTCCTTTACTGATCAAAACACCCCCTAAGGAATATTTTGTTATTTTTTAAGCCTTTCTCTAATTGGTAAAGCCTTGCTCTTACCATCATGAATTACCCGTTTTCCTCCCTCCTGGCTGCAGATGCTTGAACTGATTTCTCTGCCTGCCTACACTGATAAGGTGTGGGAGCCTATCTGATGCTGCTTGCTGAGGAAGCACGATTAGATCTAAGCTATAAAGTCACTTTAGTCTTTTCTGAAACCGCCACAAGGCAAAAGTTCTCTCGCTGGGAAAATGTAATCTGCAGGACAAAATGGTTGAACAATGTCCATACATCGCTGAGTCTGTCACAATCACCAAATAATGGCGGGGTCTTTCCAGGCAGTTTGTCTTTGGTTACACTGAAACTCAAATCATATAAGAAAAACTTATCTTTTGTACAACTACTAGGATTGCTGATTACATTTGTCATATATTAAGAAAAACATCCCCACCAACAGAGCCAATTCTTGCACAGATGTCGCCCTGGACAAACCTCCAACCCCACCCCCACTACAGGACCTACACATCACCAAACATACACCCACCTACTCAATGAGCACTATACTGCAAAATACCTTTTTTTAGATCACTTATCAGAAACATGAAAAACAAAAACATTATTGATTCTTTCAAGTGCTTAAGAACTGTTTGTTTTATAGATGAAGCATCTATATATTGTGCTTTTTATGTGCGTCTAAGATTGAGGCGACGCAAATGTAAACTAGAAAAATTTGCATTTCCTGCGAAAATGCACTGTGAATGCAGATAGCTGAATGATTGAGCAAAAGATGCAGAAGATCTTTGAAGAAGAGAAAAAATAGCTGAAGAGCATTGAAGAAGTTGAAGAAGTTGAAAAAGTTGAAGAATTTGAAAGAGTTGAAGAATTTGAACATGAAAGAACAATAGCTGAATGATTAGAAGAAGAAAAAACTGAGGGAAAGGCACCAAACATTTCCTAACTCATTCTAAACACGGAATCGTTTAACAAACCAGAAGTAGAATTTAAAACTTGAATATACTGTAGCCATATGTGGGCCTGCATTTCGAGGGAGTATAAGGGGTTTCGCCCCCATTGAAAACATTGGATGTTTGACACCTCCTAACTTGGAGATGCTTTACGTGACAAGGCCTAAAGTTATTGTGGAGCATTCTGTGTAAAGGAGGTACAGACTCTGAAAAGCAGAAGTTTGTCCGAGCTTCCTAGAGCTACTTCCGATTAGCAACATGCTAACCGTTAGCCGCTAACATGGTTGTGCTCAGGATCACCGGGTGATTGTACTCTGTCAGTTTGGTCCAAATCCTGTACTGGGAAGTGCCTCAAAAAGGGTGCCAATACTTAATGTCACCAAAGGTCACCAAAGGTCATGGGTCAGATTGGCCTCCTTTAGCAACTCAGCCTCACCACATCTGGGCCCAGAACTCAACATTTGACCAAAATGGCGTGTAGCGCCATTTCCCACAGGTGGGTGGTGCTGTATTGGCCAATTTGGTCGTGTCTGGGCATCATGCCAGGTCCTGTTGGAAGCAAAGGCCCAATAGGAAAGCATGTGAAATCCAAAATGGGACAGAAAAGTGACACATGGCTGAAAGTCACTTGAAAATTTTAAAATGTCAAGAGGAAGTGACTGTGCGAATTTCAGATTCCTACATTAATCACAGCAACTGCGGTGACCGTCGAAAGTTGCCATTCTATCTCAATGGAGCCTCTCCCTCTGGCCCTCAGAGTTCCGTCGTCATGGAAACTCACTCACACCTGCAGCGGGCCAGTCTACCGAAGTGCAGACACTTTGCTCAAAATATGTCCCATTGGGTTATAATGGAGAACTTTGCCTCGCACAACGCTCCATATCTCCTGATCCGTAAATGGTAGAGACGTAATTATTTCTGCGTTTATTTCTTAACGGATAGGGGAAGAAGACTTGCTATCAGTTTTTGCTGGAAATATTTTAATAAAGGCGTAAAAAATTATGATATAAAGGGGATTTTTAAGGAATTTTAAAAATCCTCTAAAAACGGTCCTGAACAAATCGCTCTAGCTGGAAAAGTATAGGAGATATCAAAATAATTCTTTCACTGTGAGTATCAGCAGGCTTTTGAGGACTAGGTTGCTCATTTTTATGTTTGTACAAAAATCAGTGTAGGCACAGCGACGATGTAAAAAAGTGGATCATGTGGAAAAATGCAGCTCTGAAGCATTTTCAGGATTTTGCAAATTCGCTACTGCCGAACAAATTGTTCCTGCGGCAAAACCGTAACAGTTATCCAAAAATTTCCTCTTTTGTGAGTGCCAGAAATGTCTGGACTTGAATGTGTGAAAGTCTCATGCCTGTACATCAAACGGTTTAGGAGTAGCGACGATGCGAAAACGTGTGATGTTTTGGATTTTTAGACGTCATTTTTCAAAACCGCTCCATAGGAAATGAATGGGGGAGGTTTCGGGTTTGTGTCGCTCTGAGGTGATTTGCGAAAAATCTATAAATGCTACACCAATGAGGGTTACATTTCCTGAATCCAGACAAAAATTCCTACGTTTTGATGTATAATTTATGTGGATAGGTTGAAAATTCAGCGAGTGAGAAGAAGTTGTTTGGAGTAGAAGAATTAGTTGAATTTCTAGAGTGCGCACTCTACCAACTGCCACTTGACGACCATAGCAACGCATGTTATTTGCTGAATTTCTTGAAAAGCCAAAATTATTTTAAGGAGGTACTATATGAAAATGGTAAAAGATATGAAAAAGCTGAAATATACCGTAATAGCTGAAAGATATCACTACATTTTAAAAGTTGAATGGCGTTTCTAGCTGAAAGTAGGCTGAAGCAGTAAGCTGTCAAAAAGCAGCTGAAATGAGCGGAATTTTAGTGAATTACATTCATTCCCTATGGGAGAAAAAAAAGCTGAAAATTTGCAAAAAAAGCTGAATATTTTAAAAAGTTTAAAAGTTAAAAGTACAAAAAGATATAGCCATCGATTCCAGAAGAAGCTGAATAGTTTAAAAGTTGAATGGTTGAAATCGGACAAAAACTGTAGGAGGAGAAGCGAATCAAACTTTAAACAGTAAAAAGGCGAAAGAGGATCTCAATAACTGTGAATGCCTACTGCATTCACAGTAAAAACACAAAAACTAACAATTGTTTTGTGTTTTAGAAGAAAGAAAGACAATTTGATGATTCTCAGTTCAGTTAAAAAAAAATCATTTTAGACTTGACCAGTAGACCAAAAGCTGCCACAACCAACCAGTTACGTGCTCAGAAATATATGCATGCAGGCATTTATTTACAAAAGCACCTGCTTCTTTAGGGACAGAATTTTCTGGAAAGCAAACACATTAATTTAGCACTAAGCTCTAATATCAAGTTACTGGGCAATACTTTTCAAACAAACAAATGATATAAGGAAGATGGAAACTTAATTGATAACAGGATATTCGTGTGGGGTAAACTCTACCCAGGTAGGGAATTTGTACAGATTATATATTACTCAATCTATTTACTTTGATTAAAGTATGTACAGTTATATTCAATTATTTAGAGTAATATCAAAAAGTCAGTTTATTTCAGTAACCCAATTAACTGAGACTAAAGACGATATACAGATTAATTACTTGCAGACTGATGTTTTAAAGTCCTTATTTCTGTTAATAACAATGATCTTTTGCTTATATATAATGAAAACACAACATCTAAGATTAGAATATTTCATCAAATCGATAAAAAATATACATTTTCAATATAGAAATTTCTCCTTGATAAAAAGGATTTTTAATACTTGCTTAAAGGTTATTATTTTCGTAAGGTTGAAAAATAAGCCTCATTGGAACCCTGTCATGAACACAAGACAGAGGACCCAGTATTCAGCCAGACAAGATAAAAAAAATTAAAGAAGGTTTTATTTAAACAAAAGGTCAGGAGCAGGAACCGGGATTTAACAAGCAGGCAGAAATGACAGGCAGGGCAAGACAAAGCTCGTGGTTGATAAACAGTCCAGGGTCGGTACACAAATGGGCAGACTGGCTAAATGAGGTCAAGCAGGCTCGGTGGTCTGATAACAAATCCAGTTCGGTACACAGGTGGGCAGGTAAAACAGGCAGGGATCAGGCAAGCTCAGAAAATCCAAAAACTGGCCAGGTCTGGTACACAGGTAAACAAGCAGTAACAGGTAAGAAAAACAGGATCGGGATCAGGCTGGCTCAGAAGTCAAAAGGCAAATTGGGTCGGTATCAACAGAGCAAGCAGAACAGAATACGCTGGATAAGACTCACCAATAGGCTTGAATTGATCTGGCAGATTGCAGGGGGCAGAGGCAGGTATAAGTAGGGGGGTGAGCAGGTGGTCTGTCCCTGCTGCAGGCCGGGACAGATCAGGAGATGGACTGGCCAACTGCAGGGCTAGGAGCGAGCTGAAAAATGGTATCCACAAGGTGAAGCACAGGTACAAGAAGCATATTGAAGAACAACTTTAACAGCAACAACCCACATAATATATGGAAAGGCATCAGGACCAACACAGATTATAAGCACAACAACCAGCAACAACCCAGCTCTTTCTGATACCTTAAACAGCTTCTCTGCACGCTTCGACTCTCCAAGCAGCAGGAGTCTGAACATCTTCCTTAGCCAGAGGTGCAGCATCACCCACTCATCCTGCAGCTGCACCAAGTGACCTCCACCTTAAGAAGATCAACAAGGCCACAGGTCCAGACATGGTGTCAGGTCGCACACAAAAATCTTTTTTTATGGACATCTTTAACATCCCCCTGCAGCTCTGCAGGGTCCCTGCCTGCCTGAAATCCTTCATCATTGTGACTGTGGGCAAAAAAAACAACAACCATCACCTCCCAAAATAATTTCTGTCCTTTTGCTCTGACCCTTGTCATCATAAATTGCTTCGAGAGGATCCTCCTGAAGTACATTAAGGAGGGCATCCCTGCTGATCTGGACAGCCTCTAGTTCGCCTACAGGGAGAATCATTCTAAACAGGATAATGTCTCATTAGCACTTCACATGGCTCTAACTCATTTGCAGTTTCCTAACACCTGTGTTAGGATGCTATCCGTACTTGCTATCAAGCTCCTACAACATGGGATTCTCTGCATGGCTGTGCTCCTGGATAATTCAATTCAATTCAATTCAATTTTATTTATATAGCGCCAATTCATGAAACATGTCATCTCAAGACACTTTACAAAGTCAAGTTCAATCATATTATACAGATTGGGTCAGATTATACAGATTGGTCAAAAATTTCCTATATAAGGGAACCCAGTTGATTGCATCAAAGTCCCGACAAGCATTCACTCCTGGAGGAGTGTAGAGCCACAGGGAGAGTTGTCTGCATTGTCCATGGCTTTGCAGCAATCCCTCATACTGAGCAAGCATGAAGCGACAGCAGAAAGAAAAACTCCCTGCTCATAAACTTTTATATAATTGAAAGCATTCTGTGTCTCACCATGGCAGTATGATTTGAGAGCTACATGGCACATGAAGGATATAGCATGGGTGGTGAGGACAACGTCTACAAGATCTGGACATGGTTTACTCTGCACAAGTCCAAAAAAGAGCCAGAGACATTGCCACAGATCCCACGGATCAGGTAAACAATTCAGGAACATTAAATCCAAAACTAATAGTCTAATAAAGTGTGAAGGCAATTGCCCCCTGCTGAAGATCAAATAAACCGCCAGCCCAGTTCATGGTCTTTTTACATGTTTACCAACATACTACTGGTTCAGGTATGTTGTTAGCCCCATAAAAAACCCCAGATGTCATCACTACAACTCAAAACAGTCGTAGTGATGCCAAACATATTTGCGTTGACAAGTACTTGACCTCCAACCCTTGATGATTCATTTATTGCAGTTAAGGTATTAGTTATTAACTGATGCCAAACATGACAGAGGAGGAGGGGAAGAGTAATAACCAGGGCAGACTAAGAGACGGACAGAAACCACAGACCACAATGACAACATATAGACAAAATGTACAGAACCAGACAGCTAGGTGCTACAGAACAGGGATTCCCAAAGTGTGGTGTGCGCACCCCTGTAGGTGCGCAACCTGCCACTAGGGGTGCGTGAGATGAAAACTTTAATGGCTGTCTGACAGTGTGTTTTTTCCCCACACCATAAAGAAGTAAATAATAGGAAACTGTCATGCAGCTGAGACATCTAATGTCAAAGTTAGTGATGAAGGAGGAGATGAACCAAGAGAGAGTGGAATCAGAGGCAACAGAGGAGAGAATTGCAACAGATCCGGGAGAAGAAAACGAGCGAGAATCAGAAAATGTCTCTTTCTCTCTCCTGACTTTACGTCGTTTACGTCAGCAGAGGAAAAAAATTATTCGGGCCGAAAGTTTTATTTGCAAGATTAAATTGAGTGACTGTCTCTCTATCGATCGCGCAGCGCTTACACACAGCGCTGCCCATGGTGCCGTGATTGAACCGGTGACAAGCACCGATGCGCATGACACGGCCACACCAGTGCAGCCTCTGTTGCTGCTGGGGGGAAATTGGTGTAGACGCGGTTTCTTGACTATGTGCACGCACAGAGCTGTAATACTTTTCATTGTGATTCAGACAGGTGCAGTTCATTTTAAAGAAGCAGTTTTAGCGCATATTCAAACCGGAACAGGGAAACCGGCGGTGGGGGCTGCGGGGAGCTGAGGTGTGTTGCTATGGGCATGTTTACCTGCTGAATGTAACCTTTGTGAAACAACCAGGATATAATATTTCTCTAATTAATAACAGCTTTATCGAGCATTCTGTTATTGTTACTCTGTGCCGCTCTACCAGTTCGCTCTCTCGCTCGTCATCGGACACAAATCAAATCAAACTTCTTTGTGTTTGTATTCTGCGGCGGAAATTGTGAGTCAGACTCAGATTTAGAAGCTGCTATATGAAATAAATAAAGTGAGAACACACTAAGGTAGATCATCAGAGTTTAGTCCGTGAATCCATTTGGATGATCTCTGCTTCAGAGACGTTTCAGGTTGTGGAGGTGTGGCCGATCTTTTTCTGGATCCACGCCGAGCCACCGGTGCATATGAAAATCCTTAGGACTCTGTTGTGAATGTTGAGTGTAACTTTATTGCAATTTAATTCAAATTATGTTCTAATTTTATTTACATAAACTTTGTTATGAGGGTTGAGTTGCAACTGCAACTGCATTTTTTATTTTTTTAAGATTGGGGGTGCGTCAACCCGGTTGGGACACAGAAGGGTGTGCGCGGCTAAACAAGTTTGGAAACTTCTGCTATAGAAAGATCGCCTCACAGTCACTATAAAAAAAATATGGTGTAGGTCTGAATTGTGCTCAGTGATTGGTGCAGAGGGCCACTTCTATCCCCCACCAGACATCAGAAGCAAGCAGTGAGTACCCAGATCCAGGAAACCAACAGCCCCACGGGACACAGAGGCCATGCAGCCCATCACAGGAACACCATCCATTCATCCAAAGGACTGCAGAGGAGAGCTGAGGACAGAGTCCACACACCCCTGGAGAAAAGGTCCCCAGGAACTACCAATTGTGCCATGCTCCGGTCACCCAAGCATGAGTTAGGTGAGGAATCCCACAGCCCGCATGCTCCCCCCACCCCCGTTTGGTTGAGTTACTGAAGCTCAAGAACTCCCTCCCGCTGTCCCAGCGCTGCCTTTGTTGCCCACATTTCATTAAGGTAACACATAATAACAACAAAGATTCTTGATTCTTGATGAACTCCACAGTTAAGGAAATATTTATACCAACACGCCTTTAACTAAACTAATAAGTATATTTTGTTTTTATGTTTCTGTTTTTGTGAAGCACTTTGAGATTTAAATCACTGTAAAAGGTGCTATACAAATGCATTTGTAACTAAATTCCTGACCCACTGTGACAGAATATTTTCTAAGTTTGTATTGTGACTTCAGTTTCTAAAGTTATTATCCATCTTTCTCATTTTAATTTAAAACCTTTGCAGTCTGTTTTCAAGCACAGATTTTAGAACCTATACAATCTCCAACTTATATTCTGAACGTGATAAGGATGTTTGTTTTTTTGTGTAGTAGAGGGGGTAGAGCACCCAGACAATGACTTCTGGTTCAAGGTTAATGCTTGTTGGCTCACCCTCTGGATACACAAGGCTGTGATTGATGCATGTTCAGTTGCTATAGCTGGAGGATTAACTCTACCTGAATAACAGAAGCGTTTACATTCAGTGACCTCTTGCATCAGCTTCCGAATGGATTACTGTTTATAAACCTTGCATCTTTGTTCAATGTCCACCTTTGTTCTCCATTCAGAGAACACATAAAGGATGATTTTGTGGGTTTATTTAAAATGTATAACTATGAGTTCTTGTGCTCTTGAGTGAAACTGCTTACCACACTGGGTTAGGAGGAATATAAAGGATCAAAAATGGGCATGTCATCCATACACATCTACACGGTCTGTATGTTCCATACTGTTTCACCAATGTAATACTGCATTTCTTTAACCTTGTGATTCATATAAAAAGTAAACTGGGCCCCTGGGCAATCGACATGTTGCACCACATGAGAGTCGATCACAGGCCATCTGGTCAGGCCTGGAAACAGCTCTGCCCGAGGCAAACTGTAAAAGCAAGCCATTTATAAGTGTCACAGGTGGTCCCCCACGTCCTCAAAACATAGTAATGAGTAATGAAGGTTAGTCCACCAAGGATCAGTCTTCCAGCAGGGGCTGTAAATGCAAGGACACCAAATTTGCCACCAGGTAGAAGTTTCATAATGTAATATGTGAGTAATGCCACCAAGGTATGCATTAATAGGGACCGTGTCCTTCAAATTATCAGTAAGTAGAGGGATGCTGTTTTACACCCTTCATTATAGGTACCAAAACATTAAGGATAAAAAAATGAAAATATCCATAAAATAAATGTGTTACTGAGTAGTACATCTTGCTTAATGGTATTGTAACAATCCTTTAGGGTTTGGGTTTTGGTTTTCTTTTACATCTGTGTTTTGCCATATCCTGTGTTCATTACTGTCTCTAAGGTGAAGCCACGATGTCCCTGTTTGGGACATCAGGAGGAATGTTTGTTTTTTTGCCTGGTTGTTCATACAACTAATTCAATGCAACAACCATCTTTCTGTCTGAACGCTCCATGACCCCAAAGCAACCCTCATGCACAGAAGAAGAAAGTAGACGTCGCACAGCAACACACAGTTTACAGGAGTAATAAAATGTTCAATAAAGCTTTGTTTAAAAAGAATAACATAAAAGCGCGTACCGACAACTCTGTTATTATAAAGTTGTTGAGTAATGGGAGCCAGCAATATCAAGACGAAGCACAGCTATTTGCAAATGCCTTTTGTGGAGCCATGACTGCTGCTGCTGAAGAGAAGTCTATGCGGACGTGTAGTGGGAGGCAAGACAGTGCGAACTGCAGACACTTTGAATACTGTCAGATACATATCTGATTTAGAACCACCTATAGAAGTGCCACAAATCTGATTTTCTTTGAAAATATCGTATTTTGGCCATTCAGAGTGCCATGAAAAAGTCAGTAAAAAAATCTATACGTTTGGCCTCTATCAAACAAAAGAGATGCAAGCACACTTTAAAGGAGCAACAAGTGAAATTTCAATATTTTAGATAGAACAAACTAAAAAATAGTGATGTGAAGAACTAAGGGTGAGAAGGGGAAAGGGTTGGTGGAGGTAGAGCCTTATTTCTTGTCACACATCTTATTTTTGTCTACAGACGGTGCTCAACAGTGCACGTAGTGGTGAAATATAGCATATTGCTCCTTTAAAGTAAATCGAGGTAGCTTAGCATAGTAGCACAATGTCAACATTGACTTCAAAGATGGATGCATTTCTGATTGATAAAATGGCTTTACTCTTGAACAAGATGCATCTTTATTATCAAAGCACTAGACCAATGTATCGTTTTGAATCCTCACACACACACTGGAGGATAGAAGTTAGTTAGTGAAACTTCAAATGTGGTTCTGCATAATGATCATAATAATGTGCCCCACAGATGGAAGAGTCTGGTAGCTCTGTGTGTTTTTTTTACCAATGACTTCTAACCGTCTCAGGTGAAAATTTTTATATTTACATTTTAGAAATTTTATGAGGAGCTTGCTTGTCAATTGGTTTTGTGTTCAAAACCAATTGACAAGCTGTTCAAGACCTTAGACAGAGCTGTTTTTTGGGTTGGGAGCCTTTCAAGTAACTGGCAGCACAATGTGTAACAAGGAAAGGAAGTTGAATGAAAAGACATAGGGAAAGACAATGATTTATTAATACAAGAAAAAGAGGTCACATTTCAACCCACACAGTTTGACTGACATCTGATCTCCAAGCCGAAACAACCACAACATCGTTTGATGCTTAACTTCAGACACAGAGCTAAAGATGGAGAAACACTCACAGGAAAGTAGATCACCGCTACTTCAGTGCATAGCCAGTCACAGGCTTCAGGTAAAAACAAACTCTCAGCACCACTGTGAGGAAAGTTCTTCAGTTAAGATCAGTCTAAAACAGTACTGTGTAGTGGCCTTCCCTTCTACTCCTCAATATGTGAGAACCAAAAGACTGCTGTCCCTGGCTAATAATTGCTGACACACCAAAGCCAACATAGCCCAGTGAGCCTTTAATAGTTTTCATTTTTCTTCCTTACAGGATGGCCTCTAAGGTGCCATTATGAGTGATCAGCACACGGGCAGCACACTGCGCAGGGTGCAGCACTCTCTCTCTCTCTCTCTCTCTCTCTCTCTCTCTCTCTCTCTCTCTCTCTCTCTCTCTCTCTCTCTCTCTCTCTCGGTATTACCAACATCTTTCTGCTCACTGGCTATTACTCCCCCTGTGTCTTCCTCACCTCTCATCTTCACCCCATACACACAATTTATATATATAGGGGGAAAAAAAGAAAATTGTGCCTACACCTTTCATCACAGGGCCTATTTTTATCACAGGGGCTATTTCACAACATTAATCCTCTTTCCTCCCTTACCAAAACCATCAAAACATTAATTTATTAACCATTTATCTGGTGTCATTTATCAGCCCAAGACAGAGAATTTACAACAAACACCATGACAGGATGGGGGACGGGGCCAGGGGGTGGGGCTACTCGGCTGTAAAAACTGACCACTATTTAACCCGAAAGGCAGGGGCGTGCATACATAGACACTAGGTGGTGCTAAAGCACTAGGAAGTTTGCCCTTTATCAACGAAAATGCCCTTTTGAAACTCGTTTTTTTTTTTTTTTTTTTTTTTTTTTTTTTTTATTAATATTCAGGGCAGTCAAAACATTTCCCTGATTATATAATGGAGCGATATTTGTGCCTTCTGGGTGAGCGCGGAGCAGACCCTGGACTGGAAGCCGTCTTTTTCTTTTTTTTTCTTTTTTTACCTCGGAGTGGCCATCCTCCTTTTAGTACTATCTTTGATGTGTCAATCATACAATTTAACCAATCAAATCAACGACTGAAGGCAACATGCTAGCCAATCACAGCTGGGGAGGGGCGGGACACTGAGTCATAGCCTTCAGTCTCCGCTGCAGTTCGGCTGTTGTCACCGTTGGTGTCGGTAGAGCGGGATGGAAATTTGGTCTGATTACCAAACAATTAAAAGAAGTGACAACAAAGCAGAGAGCGAGCTGGAAGGAGCGCTATTAATTTATGTTTGAAATGTCAGCGCTGATGTCTAAACTGGAGTAAACATTCACGCTAGGAGGGTTAGCTAGGGGACAGCTAGCAGGGTGAGCTAGGACAGCTAGCAGGGTTAGCTAGGGGACAGCTAGCAGGGTGAGCTAGGACAGCTAGCAGGGTTAGCTAGGGGACAGCTAGCAGCACAAGGAGCAGAACCAAGCACTAAAACTGCCAAACTGAAGAGATTTGAGTTACTTGCAGGTAGAAGGGAACTCTGCTTTGTTCTGATCCTTGTTCTCATAGCTGCTGTAATTACAGAACCTGTTCTAGTCAGAATTGTTACTTCAGTCAGTGTTCAGCCTTACACCAGCGCTCATGTTTATTAGCGTGTAGCTTATGCTGGACTTTTGAGTTAAGACACAGCACTACAGGTTACCCTAAGTCAGTCTGTTAGTTTCCAGTAACCCAAACCAGCAAAAAACCTGCCCAACTTAAAAGAAAAAACAAGGCCAAATCTCAAACTCTCTCATGTTAAAAGCAAAGAACTATTAAACACATAAGAACATGCTGTTAGCACACAACTGAGCTGAAGCAAAGAAAAAAAAAACTGCGCATATGGGCCCCAAACAAAATGTACAGACAACCAAATAACACACAAGATCTCTTTAACAATCAGGATATTTCACCCAGAAAAAATAAATTATAAATAGCTTCCCAACATGAGTTGTAAATCTACCTTTAATATGAACTTAATTTCTCTCAGTATAGCTCAATTAAACATTTCTCTTACACGCAGTTATGAAATATTTTTAAGTTGATAAGTAGAACTCAACCCCTCTTGGGCGTTTACACTGACCAAACACTTGATTAACCATTATTCTTCTCTTGTTTTATTATAACAATCAATATTATTCATTATAACTAATTTTCATTGACGATGTCAGATCGACAGATTCAACATATTTAAAAAATAAATAATGACTATTTTGATATATTTTGTTAGTCATTCTTTCTAAAAGCCCAACAAATGTTATGAAAAGCTTACGAAATTTTTTACAATCTGCCCATAAGCTATTTTTTTTTCCAGCTCAATGTGTTCAAAAGCCTTATTGGTTGGAAACCTGCCTAATTTGGCAAGACCGACTACACTATTGCTATTTGTTTGTTACAGTAGTCACAGAGCCACTGTTCAGTCTGAAGTATATATATATATATATATATATATATATATATATATATATATATATATATATATATATATATATATATATATATATAAAGTGCACCCTCCTACCTGGTAGTGTGTAGCCTGCCACTGTAAAAAAAAGTTTGACTGCCCTGAATATTATTAAGATCTTACTGAGGTCGGTTTTGAAATGATCTTTTGAAAACCTGAGCCATTAAAAACCACTGAAACAATGCCCCGAAATGAGCCACCTCCTTGCGCACACCCGACCAGCCTATCTCTCTTCCTTTGTCACGTGAACTCGCGCGGTCACCTGCATCTTCTATGGAGAAGATGAGGAGCAGCTTAAGACAGAACTAAAGGTCTTCCACTCCAGCTTTACTTCAAAGAACCTATAAGAAATATGTTCAATACTGAGGGAAAACAATGGCCAGCTGATCTTTCCTGCCTTTGTCAAAATGATCCAAATATATGCAACATTACCAGTGATGACAGCTTCAGTTGAAAGATCATTTTCCAAGCT
Source organism: Fundulus diaphanus (assembly GCA_037039145.1). Lineage (NCBI taxonomy): Eukaryota > Metazoa > Chordata > Actinopteri > Cyprinodontiformes > Fundulidae > Fundulus > Fundulus diaphanus. Next base: position 35,492,398 of record CM073137.1, read on the forward strand.
GAAAATCATCAAAACTAAACTAAGAAGCCTGTGTGGAGAAGAAAGGCTCTCTGACCTTCTTCTGCTTGCCATTGAAAAAGACATTGAGGTAAACCACAGCGAGGTCATCAACATCTTTAAAGACATGGCACCAAGGAGGATGCTGCTTTAAAGTAGTACGCTTTAGTCTGTTCTGTTGGTGGTGTGACTTTTTTCCATTGAAAACTCACATTTAGAGAATGTTACAAATAAAAGTCAAATTTCATTCAACATGCGTGTGTATTTTATTATTATTTTTTTTATAATTAAGTGTTCCACATGCGCTAAAAAGTGCCCTCCCCCCCCTCCTGAGCACCTGCCCCCCAAAATGTCTGTGCACGCCACTGCCGAAAGGCTTAAAAGGGTGAAAAAGACTGAGTAGCAGACCTCACTGGAAAATACTTTAAGCCAACATTCCTAAAATAGGCAATGTACGTGAGAATGTCTACAACGAATTTGACTAGTGTTTAAAAAAACAGCATTCCCGAGTAGTAAAGAAATAGCGCTTGCGGAACAACCTAAAATTACATTATATAACACTCAAATCAACATTTCTGTAATTCAGTACTGAATCTAAATCTAACTCATCAAATAGCATTAATGCAACAGTGTCCTACCCATGTTAAATGGGTATTTGACAATTCAGATCTTCTCCTGAGTTTGCACTTCTGGCCTGCACTGTGTGTAAGTTTTAGTGAGAAATAAAAGATTTTTATAAACACTTTCCAAAGGGGAGATTGTTAAAATTAGTGTTTGTGGAAGAGTTGATTTTAATGTTCACCCTTGTACTGCTATAGCCATGCTCGAGATCACCTTGTTTTGAACTTTAATGTAGTTAATGTCATCATTATCGTCAACCCCAGCATGGGTGTTACAGTGTTTTTGACTGAATATCCACAGTCATTGTAGACAATGACCTTTTTTCAAAAAAAAGATGGTAAAAACTGTAAAAAAAAAAAAAATATCCAGAGTGGTGTAGCTGGGCCCTCAATCGCCCTCACTAGTAATCAAATACCCTCAGTCGTCCATGAAATCTTTGGTTGTTTACGAGGACAGTTTACTTCTTACTTGTCATTTTTGCTTTGCATCAATACTTCTCCCTCTAATCATCTGTCTTCCCCTCAGCTGACATATTTCAACCATCCAGCCTCGGCCATGGTGTTGTCTTTCACGTCTTCCTGATCTGGTGCTGCTCCAGGATCTGTTTGCTTAAGCTCTGAGGCTGATGTTAAGACCAAATGCCAATTGGTTCTAGTTTATTGCTAGTAGGTGTTATGTTTTATTGGATGGGTGGATGTCAAAAGAGGAATACAAGTTCCTTTCTTTAGAGAAAAGAAAGTTCTCTGGTATTGTTTTCATACATAATATTCAATCTTTCTGATTCACACATTAAATATAATGTCAGCCTGTGAAAAATTATTTGCCTGCTTTTACGTTTTGTGAACAGGCCCAGTTTGGTCGCACTAATGGAACTAGTGGCAATGCATCTGGTGGGGGTGTTGCCTCGCTCTACTTCTTCACATGTTGGGGAATACTGGAGCGTTTTATGCAAGAGCACACACTCCTCAAAGATTGATCACTGTGCTTGTAATTTCCTAATTTCCAATCCACTGGGGAACTTAACTGGAAGCAGCCATTTTTCCTGAGCACCGACAGGCTTCCTTTTATTTCAGGGCTAAATGGGTAGAATCTTCCAGACCATTAAGCAGACTTTCTGTCATAAAAGTTTGGTGGGGTCTGCCTCTCTCTCCCTCTGAGAAGCGGCAGCAGCATCGAACGGTGTGTTTGATCTGCAGGCTGCAGGTTAATAGAAATCAACCTGCTCATCAGCAATAGTGGATTGAGCCTAACCACCCACCTCCGCCCTGTCAATTCACATTTGAAAAAACCCTACTAACAGCGGCCGTAGACTCATTTGCCTCTGTCAGGCAATCAGTATCTCACTTTATGCCTATTTAAGGAACCAAATCCTGAATCAGAAATGGTCTACACATTATAACACATGGTGCAGAGCCAAGATGGGAATGTAAAGATTGGAAAGACCAGCAAGGGTGTCTAAAAAAACCCCAAATATTTGGTATTGACAACTCTGCAGCTTAGCAATTTCATCAACTTTGCAATACCCTGAATATTCCAGTGTCAAACACTAACAGCAAATTTTTACCAGATATTGAAGCAGATGCAGTCCTGTCCAAAACAACCAAAACAATATTTAAAGATTCAGATTATTTGTCTGTTACATGGGTATGGCTCCTGCATCTTGGCCAGCTGTAAGGCCTGGTAAGACAAGTTTATTTGTAAAGCATATTTCAGCAACAAGACAATTCAGTGGGCTTTACACGGTGAAAACATAAAAGAAAACACTTAAAATGTACATTGCAGTGCCGTAATAAAGGAAAGTAAATAAAAGTTGGTCTACAGACCAAGATTAATGATCTTTCATTTAGTAGTTTAAATAGAACAGTCAAAGTCAATTCTAAACAAGTAGATTTTTAACCTTGATGTAAAAGACCTCAAGGTTTTGTCTTGTTTTGTTTTTGTTTTTCAAGGTTTTTTTCAAGATTAGTAGAGCATAGAAACTACATGCTGCGTCTCCACTTTTGGTTGTGATTCTCAGGATGTGGAATAGACTTGAACCAGAAAAGATTCGTGGCCTTGAAGGTTGATACAACAATAAAGAAAATTGTATGGATGAGTTTTTCAAGAGGCTGCTGGGACATTAGTCCTTTAATCCTGGAAATGTTGTTAAGGTGACAGAAGGCCAACTTTAGAATTTACTTTATGTTCAGGTCCAAGTCCATCATTATACCCCACATGGCGCCTGATTAGTGGTTTCTAGCTGTAATCGCGGAAGCTGTGTGCTGAATCTTGATCACTCCTCTTTTGGTCCAAAAATAATTACATCAGTTTTGTACGGTGGCCCTGAAGTGCAAACCACAACTACAAATTTAAAAGCACTACTACATATTGACAAACACAACGACATTAAGTAACACACAACAAGGTTAAGAAAAACACAACATTAAGGAAAACAAAACAACAACGAGAAAAATACAACATTAAGAAAAACGAAACGACATTAAGCAATGCGCAACAACGTTAAGCAAAGCACAACGACATTAAGCAAAATGCAACAACATTAAGCAAAACACAACTATATTAAGCAAAGTGCAACAACATTAAACAAAACGCAACAACATTAAGCAAAACACAACTACATTAAGCAAAGTGCAACAACATTAAACAAAACGCAACAACATTAAACGAAACGCAACAACATTAAGCAAAGCGCAACGACATTAAGCAAAACACAACTACATTAAGCAAAACGCAACATTAAGCAAAACACAACAACATTAAGCAAAACGCAGCAACATTAAGCAAAACGCAGCAACATTAAGCAAAACGCAACGACATTAAGCAAAACGCAACGACGTTAAGCAAAACGCAACAACATTAAGCAAAGCATAACATTAACCTACCGGAAAAGGTAGGTACCAATGGGAAATGTGAGACATAGCTGATTGGACGACGGTGCCGTTTGACTTTTAAACTGGAAGTCATCTCTGTGACTAAATAGAACTCAGTGGTTGCGGATTTCTGAAAACATGAATGTTGTCAGTGCCCCAAACATGGCTGCCGTTATCCAGGAATATTTTGAATCAGGACATACGTAAGAGGTGATACTGAATATTAGTGATGGGTTCGGCAACACCAATGCTGTTGTGTCTTTACTCCAACATAGTATAGTAAATAACGATTCAACTCGGAGGTGAAAAGAACGGGACTTTACTTATCAATGCGCTGGCAAACAACCAATAGGCAAAACTCAGTAGCTAGGGGAGTGCTTCCGCCGAAGTAAATAGATCCACCTTATATACTACACTCCTCCCCTTTTAGATTAATGCTACACAACATACAACACTGTCAATCCATCAACAAAATTTGTTACTCAGTTGAAATACAAAGAAACACATTTTTATTTTATTTTTTCCATAAGTCCCATAAGTGAACTTATAAATCCAATCTTTTCGTTGGTGCCCTGAGTCGTTCAGGGTTGTGCCTGGGAACTTGCGGAGTGCTCACTGCAGGAGGCGCTTCCTCTGCAACTGTGGGTGCCACTGTACTGTGATCAGAATTGGCTCCAGGGTCAGGTGGACATGTTGGTTGCTCCGGTGTCTTAGGTTGGGCATTCAACTGCTGATCCACATGACGTCTCCAGGTATGTTCACCAGTGTCCACCTCGTACATCAGAGGGCCGCTCCTTGTGACTATCTTTCCAGGCGTCCACTTGTCCCCTCGGTAGTCACGAGCCAATACATGCTGTCCCACATCGAAGCTTCTTGCTGTTTCACCTGAAAAGTTACTGAACTGTTTGTTCTGCACGTCTCTCCTCAGGTTGGGCTTCAGAAGGTCAATACGAGATCTGAGCCGTCTGTTCATAAACAGCATTGCAGGCGTCTGATTCGTTGTTACATGGACAGAATTGCGGTACACCAGGAGGAAGTTGTCAATTTTGTGCTGAAGAGAGAGGTCTTCTTTGGTCATTGCTTTTATGGACTTTTTGAATGTTTGTACGAACCGTTCTGCTAGGCCATTTGTTGCTGGATGGTGAGGTGCTGACTTGAAGTGCTTGATACCATTCTTTTTCAATGACTCTTGAAATTCTGCAGAAGTATACTGTGGGCCGTTGTCATTCACAATTTGCTCAGGCAGGCCATTCCTGGCGAAGATGGTTCTCAGGACAGAAATAGTCTTTTCTGATGTTATTGATTTCATTGTGACTACTTCAGGCCATTTTGAGTGTGCGTCCATAGCTATGAGAAACATGGAGTTCATGAATGGGCCAGCAAAATCAATGTGCACTCTCTGCCAGGGTGCAGACGGCCATTCCCATGGATGTAGGGGAGCCTGTGGCGGTGCGTTTTGAATGCTCTGGCATCCTGGGCAGGTTTTGGTGATGTCCTCGATTTGTTTATCTATCCCAGGCCACCATACGTAGCTACGGGCCAGACTTTTCATCTTCATCGTACCCACGTGACCCTCATGCAGACTGTCCAACACTCTGGTGCGAAGCTTGGAAGGTACTACCACCCGTGATCCACACATCAAGGTTCCCAGGCAGACTGACAGCTGATCACGTCTTGCTGAAAACTCCGGAAAACATGGATTCCCATGGGCAGGCCAACCTTTTACTGTGATCACATACACCTTGGAAAGTGTTGGGTCATTCCGCGTTTCTTTTCATATCATGGCATTTGTAACTGGCAACTGGTCTACCAGTGTTGTATGGAAAATTTCTGCAGGGTCACCCTTTGGTGGTGGTTCGTCCACAGGTGTTGAGAGTGGGAGGCGTGACAAGCCATCAGCATTGCAGTGTTGTTTAGTCCCCTTGAACTCGATGTCATACGAGTGTGCTCCTAAGAACAGGGCCCATCGCTGTAGACGTGCGGCTGACATCACTGGGACTCCTTTCCTTGGATTAAATATTGACACAAGGGGCTGATGATCAGTCACTGAAGTAAACTTTCGGCCATAGAGGTACTGGTGGAACTTTTTAATACCCCATATTAGGCTAAGGGCCTCCCGGTCTATCTGTGCATAATTGCGTTCAGCACTTGAGAGGGACTTTGAAGCGAATGCAATTGAGCGTTCAAGTCCATTATCCATTGTGTGCGACAAGACTGCGCCAATGCCGTACGGGGACGCATCACATGCTAGACGGATGGGTCTGGAGGGATCATAGTGGGTCAGAAGCTCATCAGATGTCATCAGTCTTTTTGTTTCTGTGAATGCTTTTTCACATTTTTCTGACCAATGCCATTGCACTCCTGTCTGTAGTAGTGCATTTAGTGGATGCAGCACCGAGGCAAGGTTCGGTAGGAACTTGTGGTAATAGTTAACGAGACCCAGGTATGATCTGAGTTGTGACACATTTTCAGGTTTAGGTGCTTTTAGCACCGCCTCAATCTTCTCTTGTGATTTATGTAAGCCGTGCTTGTCGATGACATGACCGCAGTATGAGATTTCGGTTTTGAGAAACTCACACTTCTCTCTCTTTGCCCGTAGGCCATACTCATTCAGCCTGGTGAGTACTTTGCTCAGGTTCTGGAAGGGATCATCATCATCTTTTCCTGTTATGATAATATCATCCAGGTAGCATTGTGTTCTAGGTATGTCCTGGACAGTGTTGGGTAAGTTACTTTAAAAATGTAATCCGTTACAGTTACAAGTTACTTTGTTTAAAATGTAATTGTAGTGTAACTTTTTCAATTACTTTTAAAAAGTAATGTAACTAATTACTTTTGATTACTTTTTGATTACTTTAAGGTTTTTATGAGTATTGACCCATGTTCAACATTTAATTTTTGAGAACTGAATGTGAACCTTAAAAAAGCACTAAGCTGAAAGGGAACTGCAGACAGGCAATCACAGGATGTCCACAAGAAGAGATGCCAGCACCAGGCATGTAAGATTTTCTCAGACTCCTCTCATCGGGCCATACTCTTTTCTGCTCCTCCCCCAGGCTCTACCATTTAAGCAGTTTGCAGACTAACACAAGCAGGTTCAGAAACCACTTCTTTCCTACAGCGGTCACCTTATTGAACTCTTCCCAAAGAACAGTCTTTCCTTCCCCTCTATCCACAGTAAATGTGCAACTGCAGTAACATTTATCTTTGTTTAAATGAAAAATGAATATACGAACAAACTTAAATACACTAGGTGAGTTGTTTAGAATACAAGAAAATGTAACTTTGTTGTGACAGTTACTTATAAATCTAATGGAGAAGGCATCCGTTTAATGAAAAAGTTTCATGTGTTTGTGACGAATTTTAAGTTTTAAACAAGAAGGATGGATTTTTCGGCAACTCCTTGCCAAAAATTGCATCCCCTGCTATCTCAGAGGAATTGACACTTGTATGACTCTATTCCTGTATATCCATCAGTAGTTAAAGGACAAGAGTCAGCAAATGCAAATTCTGCCCTGTAAAACAATGACAGCACAATTGTTGCTGTATGATCTGAAGCCCCATTTGGAGCTTTTAAACAGGCTTTGAAAAACTTTGATAATTTGCTGCTGTAATATTATAGATTTTTTAGAATAAAAAGCTAGCAGATGTGCATAATCAAAAATAACAGAAATACAATTATAGAGCATTCAGTATTGTAAGAAAGCCCACACTGTTTCTGGATAAATACATTATTGTATGAGTTAAGTTCTGTTCCGTTTTCTGCCTTTTTCGTTGTAAAACTGAAATGTCCAATGCTCATGAATGCACCATAGCTTTCCGACGCTCACGAACGCAACACTGTGAACGCTGAGCTGTGTATGGGGTGCCGAATGTAAAATTTCAGATAAAATTCTATAGCTGATATATTTTGATTATTTAGCTCACTTTTCTCATATTTAACTCCCTTTTCTCACATTTAAGACAGAAATTCACAATAAACAAGATCTTATATGCAATTGTCAACAATATGTTTATAAAGTAAAATAAATAGTTAAATGTTAAATCTAAATGTTAAATGTTAAATCTAAATGTTAAATCTATATCTAAATGTTAAATCTATATCTAAATGTTAAATTTAAATCTAAATGTTAAATCTATATCTAAATGTTAAATTTAAATCTAAATGCTAAATCTATATCTAAATGTTAAATTTAAATCTAAATGTTAAATCTATATCTAAATGTTAAATGTTAAATGTAAATGTTAAATCTATATCTAAATGTTAAATTTAAATCTAAATGTTAAATCTATATCTAAATGTTAAATTTAAATCTAAATGTTAAATCTATATCTAAATGTTAAATGTTAAATGTAAATGTTAAATCTATATCTAAATGCTAAATCTATATCTAAATGTTAAATCTATATCTAAATGTTAAATGTTAAATCTAAATGTTAAATCTATATCTAAATGTTAAATTTAAATCTAAATGCTAAATCTATATCTAAATGTTAAATTTAAATCTAAATGTTAAATCTATATGTAAATGTTAAATCTATATCTAAATGTTAAATGTTAAATGTAAATGTTAAATCTATTTCTAAATGTTAAATTTAAATCTAAATGTTAAATGTTAAATGTAAATGTTAAATCTATATCTAAATGCTAAATCTATATCTAAATGTTAAATCTATATCTAAATGTTAAATGTTAAATGTAAATGTTAAATCTATATCTAAATGTTAAATTTAAATCTAAATGTTAAATCTATATCTAAATGTTAAATTTAAATCTAAATGTTAAATCTATATCTAAATGTTAAATGTTAAATGTAAATGTTAAATCTATATCTAAATGTTAAATCTATATCTAAATGTTAAATTTAAATCTAAATGTTAAATCTATATCTAAATGTTAAATTTAAATCTAAATGTTAAATCTATATCTAAATGTTAAATCTATATCTAAATGTTAAATGTTAAATGTAAATGTTAAATCTATATCTAAATGTTAAATTTAAATCTAAATGTTAAATGTTAAATGTAAATGTTAAATCTATATCTAAATGCTAAATCTATATCTAAATGTTAAATGTTAAATGTAAATGTTAAATCTATATCTAAATGTTAAATTTAAATCTAAATGTTAAATCTATATCTAAATGTTAAATCTATATCTAAATGTTAAATTTAAATCTAAATGTTAAATCTATATCTAAATGTTAAATGTTAAATGTAAATGTTAAATCTATATCTAAATGTTAAATCTATATCTAAATGTTGAATCTAAATCTAAATGTTAAATTTAAATCTAAATGTTAAATCTATATCTAAATGTTAAATGTTAAATCTAAATGCTAAATCTATATCTAAATGTTAAATTTAAATCTAAATGTTAAATCTATATCTAAATGTTAAATGTTAAATGTAAATGTTAAATCTATATCTAAATGTTAAATCTATATCTAAATGTTAAATCTAAATCTAAATGTTAAATGTTATATCTAAATGTTTCGAAAATATGCAAATTGCCCACGCCCCCTATCGGGTTCTCGCCCACCCCACCGACCTTGGATCAGCCATGAGATCCATCTGTGGAGGACACGGTAAACATGCCGCACAGACGGCTGACAAGGCAACTTCCTATAACTATATAACTTTCTCCCTTTAACGGCAAAGTTTCTTGTTTTAATGAGAGACTTATCTTGCTTAAACGACATAATTTTCGTCTCATAACAACGCAACATAACCCGGCATCAGCTCGCGGGATATTTGACTGTCATGGAGGAGAGGAGAGACGGAGGGGCACCTTTTATTACTTTTTAAGAAGTCGTCATTTTTCGGAGGAATGTATTTCTGCACTGAGGAGTGACAAGGTAAGTCATAAATATACAGCAAGTCCTCTACTTGAAATTTGACCAATTCGGCAGTTATTTATAGTTAACAACTCTGCTTTGGAAACACTTGCATTACTGTAGTAGCTACAGTCTCTGGCTCTGTTTACACGGTGAAAACAGGTTTGCGTTGCCTTTGTACTCTCCATTTACACACTACAAGGTTTAACTGTTGCTTAGGGGGGGCTTTCAGCTATAGCTGTGGGTTTATTTACAACAGTTTGCAGCCGAAACAGTCCTCCGCCAGCCGCTGTTTTCTTCTTCTGGGCAATTTGACCCGGAGCTTCAAAAATCACAGCGCTACTAGTGGTGCGGCATGGGAATTACACCGTTTAAGTACTCTGTAAACAGGGCCTGTGACTGCAAATGTACCTATCTACGCCCTTATGTATTTTAATCAAATATGATTAAAATAAATTTTAATCCGACACTTGTAAGGCTAATTAAAAGTATGTGTATTCTACACAATGAAAGTGAGGCTAGATAAAGCTACATTTATCCATATTTTATTGTGTCAAAACAAAGATATGAATACAGAGCTTTCTAATGGGACAATTCACAAGCCAGTGAAGGACAACTATTTATATGAACTTCATTAATAAACCCAGTCAACTACTGACATGCTTTAATAAGGGGAAAAGCAAAAACTGATAATCGATTATCATTGCTGCAAATTCAAAAGTTAATATCAGAATTTATCAATGAAAGCTCCTGGCAGCAAGGCACCATTGTTCTCAGTTTATTTGTTGTTCCATTTGTTTTTTCTAATGTCTTTAAACTTACTCAGAAAATAAAACAAATCTTAATCAACAACATTGTTCCATTGCAGTCTAGGTTTAAGCAATTTTAACATTGATCCAGTCTAACCTTAAATCACAATTTTAAACAGCAGCTTTTCTCCTGATGGGAATTCTGTAAAAGTACTTTTTAAAATTCCCATAAACAAAAACATTAAGGTAGGAGGACCAGTATTAAGATAGCTACATTAAAAATACAGCCAGAAAATGAATGTTCTCTTTTACATCTTAGAATGCCTGTGCATTTGATCTGACACTCAAAATTTAAATATTTAAAAACTTTGAATTTGGAATATTTAGCTTCTCACATTTAGCATAAGTAACGTGCTCAATTTTTAGAAAGAATAAATTATGTTATTTTTACATTTTGTTTAAAATAAAAAACTTGAAAAAACAATAACAAAATCTCTGCTGTGTTTACAGGTTGGCATCTCTAAAGCTGAATACATGGATGGTGCTGTCCAAAAGTTACTGCTGGATATTTTCTTCCAGCAGTAACAGAGGGGGTACCACAGCCAGAATTCATATTGACATGGAGACAGAGAATGGTACAATGAAAGACATTCAAAGATTTTTGCGTCTTGATGACAGCTATCCTGAAAACTACTTCATTGTGGGATCCAGCACCCACAGCCAGCTCATCAACAACTGGTGGGATTTCTTAAGGAAACGTCGTGCACAGTACTGGATGAACCTTTTTCAAAAACTGAAGAATACAGATTACTTTACTGGTGACTTCTTGGATAAGCAGCCAATTCTGCTCACCTGTTTAAATATCACTGAGGTATGTTTGAATGTAAAAGATAAATACTATATGATACATGCTTTTAAATATGGAGTATGTACTTTAAGAACTTGTTTATTTTCTTGTCTTTCAGGAACAACTTTAAAAAGTGGTTCACTTTTGGAACATCATTTGTAAGATTAGAGATGCAATGGCTCCAAGTGGCCGGCCCTACATGATGTATACCTGGGGTGTCAAGCTCCAGTCCTCGAGGGCCGGTGTCCTGAAACTTTTAGAGGTTTCCTTGGTCCCACACACCTGAATCAAATGACACAATTAGCTCCTCAGTATGCAGTCAGGTTCTTCAGAGTCCTGGTAATTACCTGATTATTTGACTCAGGCGTGTCAGACCAGGGACATATCTAAAAGTTGCAGGACACCGGCCCTTGAGGACTGGACTTTGACACCTGTGAACCCTTCCACGGCGTTTTGGTGAACAAGATCATCTCAAACAGGTTTCTAAGCAAGCGGCAGAAACTTGCACAGTCCAACGTCTTCAGAGGACCGTTCACATGTGATGAGACAGTTCTAACTATCATACCTTCTGATGACGGAAAACTTTCTTCATGCACCGTCCACACATGATGAAACAATGGAGTTATGCTTATTTTTAAGAGCTTGTATACACACAAACCTGTGACACGTGTGACATTTTCTTGTAAAAAAGAGTTTGTGGAGCAAATGACCTTGTGAGCCTGTCCAGAATGACCCTGTCACTTTCCCATACAGTCAGAAATAGGCAGCTGCAGACCCCACAACCAATAAAGGAAAAGCAGTCAAAGAAATACAGATGGAGGAAAAAAAAACAGACCTCTGTTTTCACTGACTCCCATGTACTTAAATGTTTCATCATGATGTACATAATTTTTATTATGTACATCATGATGAAACATTTAAGTACATGGGAGTCAGTGAAAACAGAGGTTTTCAGGTTTTATATTTTGTGTGATTCTTGTTGTGTGTGACAGCAAATATACACTACTAAATATATTAGGACAATAACAAGAAATTTAACTTCACATTTGCCTTGTAATCTGTCATGTAGGACAAAATGTTTAAATGACATGTTCTGTAAACCCCACCACTGCTCCTCATATTCAAGACATAATTCTTATATTTATAACAGCAAGACTCTTATAGTTCTCTGTTACTGAACACTGAGACCCAAGTTATGTACTGTTTGACAATGATGATATGGTCAAATGAGATGAAAAATAAAGTGCCTATGCTTATGTGCAACATGAAAACTTTTAATGAATATTTGGTAAAAACCCATTACAAAATAAAGTGCAATGGTTTGTGATCAAACCAACTCATTCTTTCCTTAGAAACATAACATTATATTGCAATGTTACATCAACTCACAGAAGAACATACATTAAAAGTACCTTTAACAAGTTCTCTGAAAGATCCTTTTAAAAGGAAGTTCTCTACCTCCAGATAATGACTTAACTAGAACATTATCTATGAGTATTAAAAAGATAAATACATGGATCTCAAAATTGAACATGAGAAAATCCTTTTACATATGACAAAAGTCATTGTTAGAAATCTGGGCACTATTGCGCTCAAAGCATTTATCTATTTTACAATCAACTTTGAAGAATATAAAAGAAAAATAATGCCCTATGGAAAGAAAAGTAAGTACAGTTTTAACACATGCTTTAAATTTTTTTACCTTAAAGAAGCTTAATAGCAACAGCAATAATTTCACTTCAAAAAATTGTATTTCACAATGTTGTTGGAGTAATCTTTTTAATCAGTATTTTTGCTCTATATCTTTGTCAGCAAAAACAAAAGCTAATTGACTCTATTGTGGCTCACTTCCATATGTTCTTGAAAACATATTGAAAACACATTTTGAGTCAAATGGTAAGCTTTCTTTTTAAATATATTACATAGTGATATTACCTGAAACCAAAAACATTTTAGATCAAATTGGACTTTTTCCATGAAGATTTGCATGTAAAGAGTTTTTCAAGCCACGTCTGTTGAAGGACATCTCTTTCACCTTTTCCTTGGAACTCGAAGCAAAATCTCTGGGTGGCAATTCTGTCAGCATAGGTGGGAATATAGATGGCCAAGCTCTCATCCATGCTTGCTATAGCTGATATGTCAGTCTACAAGCACAATGAAATTATGGTTAATATAAAAACCGTAAAAAACTAAAAAGACTCTTTTAAGCACATGATTATTAATCTTTACAGCAGAATTTATGATTAAATGCATGATATGTTTTTAAAAATATTAAGCTGCTTATCCTTATCTCTATCTCATTAACATCCATGTAGAACATTTGCAGTCACAGGCCCTGTTTACAGAGTACTTAAACGGTGTAATTCCCATGCCGCACCACTAGTAGCGCTGTGATTTCTGAAGCTCCGGGTCAAATTGCCCAGAAGAAGAAAACAGCGGCTGGCGGAGGACTGTTTCGGCTGCAAACTGTTGTAAATAAACCCACAGCTATAGCTGAAAGCCCCCCCTAAGCAACAGTTAAACCTTGTAGTGTGTAAATGGAGAGTACAAAGGCAACGCAAACCTGTTTTCACCGTGTAAACAGAGCCAGAGACTGTAGCTACTACAGTAATGCAAGTGTATCCAAAGCAGAGTTGTTAACTATAAATAACTGCCGAATTGGTCAAATTTCAAGTAGAGGACTTGCTGTATATTTATGACTTACCTTGTCACTCCTCAGTGCAGAAATACATTCCTCCGAAAAATGACGACTTCTTAAAAAGTAATAAAAGGTGCCCCTCCGTCTCTCCTCTCCTCCATGACAGTCAAATATCCCGCGAGCTGATGCCGGGTTATGTTGCGTTGTTATGAGACGAAAATTATGTCGTTTAAGCAAGATAAGTCTCTCATTAAAACAAGAAACTTTGCCGTTAAAGGGAGAAAGTTATATAGTTATAGGAAGTTGCCTTGTCAGCCGTCTGTGCGGCATGTTTACCGTGTCCTCCACAGATGGATCTCATGGCTGATCCAAGGTCGGTGGGGTGGGCGAGAACCCGATAGGGGGCGTGGGCAATTTGCATATTTTCGAAACATTTAGATATAACATTTAACATTTAGATTTAGATTTAACATTTAGATATAGATTTAACATTTAGATATAGATTTAACATTTACATTTAACATTTAACATTTAGATATAGATTTAACATTTAGATTTAAATTTAACATTTAGATATAGATTTAGCATTTAGATTTAACATTTAACATTTAGATATAGATTTAACATTTAGATTTAAATTTAACATTTAGATTTAGATTCAACATTTAGATATAGATTTAACATTTAGATATAGATTTAACATTTACATTTAACATTTAACATTTAGATATAGATTTAACATTTAGATTTAAATTTAACATTTAGATATAGATTTAACATTTAGATATAGATTTAACATTTAGATTTAAATTTAACATTTAGATATAGATTTAACATTTACATTTAACATTTAACATTTAGATATAGATTTAGCATTTAGATATAGATTTAACATTTACATTTAACATTTAACATTTAGATTTAAATTTAACATTTAGATATAGATTTAACATTTACATTTAACATTTAACATTTAGATATAGATTTAACATTTAGATATAGATTTAACATTTAGATTTAAATTTAACATTTAGATATAGATTTAACATTTAGATTTAAATTTAACATTTAGATATAGATTTAACATTTAGATATAGATTTAACATTTACATTTAACATTTAGATATAGATTTAACATTTAGATTTAAATTTAACATTTAGATATAGATTTAACATTTAGATTTAAATTTAACATTTAGATATAGATTTAACATTTACATTTAACATTTAGATATAGATTTAACATTTAGATATAGATTTAGCATTTAGATATAGATTTAACATTTACATTTAACATTTAACATTTAGATTTAAATTTAACATTTAGAAATAGATTTAACATTTACATTTAACATTTAACATTTAGATATAGATTTAACATTTACATATAGATTTAACATTTAGATTTAAATTTAACATTTAGATATAGATTTAGCATTTAGATTTAAATTTAACATTTAGATATAGATTTAACATTTAGATTTAACATTTAACATTTAGATATAGATTTAACATTTAGATATAGATTTAGCATTTAGATATAGATTTAACATTTACATTTAACATTTAACATTTAGATATAGATTTAACATTTAGATTTAAATTTAACATTTAGATATAGATTTAACATTTAGATTTAAATTTAACATTTAGATATAGATTTAACATTTACATTTAACATTTAACATTTAGATATAGATTTAACATTTAGATTTAAATTTAACATTTAGATATAGATTTAGCATTTAGATTTAAATTTAACATTTAGATATAGATTTAACATTTAGATTTAAATTTAACATTTAGATATAGATTTAACATTTAGATATAGATTTAACATTTAGATTTAACATTTAACATTTAGATTTAACATTTAACTATTTATTTTACTTTATAAACATATTGTTGACAATTGCATATAAGATCTTGTTTATTGTGAATTTCTGTCTTAAATGTGAGAAAAGGGAGTTAAATATGAGAAAAGTGAGCTAAATAATCAAAATATATCAGCTATAGAATTTTATCTGAAATTTTACATTCGGCACCCCATAGCTGTGTAGACGCGCGTTTGATTTTCCGCTTAAGACAAAGTTTTGCAGTTTCACAACACACGTCGGCTCTCACGGTTTATTGTTGTGTGTGAATAACAAGAGACTGCATGATTGCAAAGCGCCTTGTTGCATCTTTCTCTTCCTTAAAATGAAGCCAAATAAAACCGTGAAACGTCCGCTCGCTTGCTGTTCTTTCAGAAGGCTCCACCAGCACAGGATGGATTATCAGAGTGATAGAGACAAGGAGCCGTAGCGGGAAACGGCGATACAGGGCGCGAAGCAATAAAAATATCATTACATATTTCGCAAAGGTTTTTCTTTATATTTTTAAAAAAATTTAACTAAATTTGTTATTCTTAATATTTTCGGAAGTAACTGTAACTGAATTACATATTTACTCATTGTAACTGTAACGAATTACAGTTACTCTTTTTTTGTAATTAAATTACGTAACGTCGTTACATGTAATCCGTTACTCCCCAACACTGGTCCTGGAGCACCTGATCCATGGCTCTTTGCCAGATGGCTGGGGCTGAAGCAACACCAAACACAAGACGATTGTATTGATAAAGTCCCTTATGTGTGTTGATGGTCAGGAACCTTTTGCTTGACTCCTCCACTTCCATCTGGAGATAGGCCTGTGATAAGTCGATCTTTGAAAACTTCTCCCGACCAGCCAATGATGAGAAGATGTCTTCAATTCGTGGCAGGGGGTACTGCACTGTGCGCAGCACCGGGTTGATGCTCACCTTGAAGTCCCCACATATACGCACTACACTTTTGCCTTTCTTCATTACGGGGACAATGGGCGTAGCCCAGTCACTCCAGTCAACTTTTGAGAGAATGCCAGATTCCTCCAAGTTCTGCAGTTCGGCGTCTATCTTGGGACGTAATGCATACGGCACGGGGCGCGCTTTGTGGAATCTTGGGTTGGCATCTTTGTCAAGTTCAATTTTTGCTTTCAAGTGTTTCAGTTTTCCAATGCCTTTCTCAAACACTTGTGCATTAGCCTCCAATAACTGTGACAGTCTCTGTTCCGGCCTGTGGGTGGCGCCCTTGAGGCCTGTTGAGATATTCAGGGCTTTTATTGAATGCCAATCAAGCTGAATTTCTCTCAGCCATTCACGTCCTAGTAGCGCTGGGCCTGAGGTTTTCAGTACATAAAGCTCTAACTTATGCGTTTGGTCACCGTAGACAACATCCACATTAAGTTTCCCTTTTGGGGACACTTTTTTACCTGTATACGTTTTTAACATCACTGATGTCTTTTTCAGTGGTAAGCTGGAGAACAGTCTGTCATAGTCGGTCTCAGAGATCACAGACAAGGCTGAACCTGTGTCCAGTTCCATTTTTAGTTTTACACCAGACACTGTTGTTGTGACCCATATTATTTTACGGTCTTCTTCAGTTATGCTGTGCAGCTCTAAGCATGACAGGTCATCTTCCTCACTGCTGTTTGTGTTGTCTGAATGTTCTGTTACTTTATGCATTTCATTTGCTTTGACCTTTGATTTAGGTTTAAAATCTTTGTTCTTCCCAGATTTTTCTTTTTGGGCATTAGTTTGGTCTGATCTGCATGCTCTTTCTATGTGGCCTTGTTTATGGCATTTCCTACATGTCTTTTCTTTGAACCGGCACTCGTTTGCATTGTGTGAGGATTTACCACATCTGTAGCATTTTTGCTTTTTCCCATTTAAGGACATTCGATGCACTTCGTTTTCTAATGTTTTCTTCTGTAGCTCTGATGCACCCTTCGCTGCTGTTTCCATTGAGATAGCTAGTTCGAGTGCTTTTTTGAAATCTAGCTCTTTTTCTGACAGTAGCCTTTTTTGTGTGCTTGTACAGTGAATGCCACAAACTAAGCGATCTCTCAAGGCATCGCCAAGTCCATCTTTAATGTCACAATGTTGCGAGAGCTTGCGCAGCTCGGCCATATACTCAGATATGCTTTCATCCTTTGTTTGATTTCTCTTATGAAATCTGAATCTTTCTGTTATCACTAGTGGTGCGGGATTTAAGTGCTTCTGCAACGTGTCAACAATGTCTTTAAATGACTTGCTTGACGGTTTAGCAGGACTCAGGAGATTACGTAGTAGACTGTAAATTTTGGCTCCCATTAAACTGAGGAGGACGGAACTTCTTTTCTCGTCATCAACATCATTAGCGTCGCAGTACAACTCCACACGCTCTGTATGATTCCCAGTCTTCGCTTGCGCTATCAAACTCCTCTACTTTTCCCACGTAAGCCATTTTGGACATGAAATCCCGATAATATCCGTTTATCCTTTCACTGTGTACAATGCACTGTTACTCACGGATCCTTTCAGTTTCGTTTTCGTCCCTTCCTTTCTCCTTCCCTCCAGTTTAAACCCTCCTTTCGTGCCGTGGTTTAGGGTCCAGATTACTCGTCACCAATTTGTTGTGTCTTTACTCCAACATAGTATAGTAAATAACGATTCAACTCGGAGGTGAAAAGAACGGGACTTTACTTAGCTTTGCGTCGGGCTCATAGAGCAAAACCCGTGTAGATGCGCGTATCACTATCAGAAAGTCACGTGACCGATACAGGAACTTTTTCGAACTGACTGACCCGGCAAACTGTGTTTATAAGGAAGGATATCTGTCAACGGGATGCATCTGCAAAAAGAGTCTTTGATCTTTAGCGGTTCATCAAATTCATCAAGAATTATGGAGCTTCTTCAAGCCAAACAAAAGGTTCCACCGGCCGTGTGGGACCATTTGGATCTCATATCGGAAAATAAGTTAATTGTTTTATTTTCCTTATTGTTTCATCCTGCTCCTCTCAAGAGTTTTACTTGATCTATCTGAATTGAAATTAATTTCAAAAGACTCGTAGTTCACTGTCACTTTTGCAGGTTAAATGTCGCATTTGTTCAACAGAACTTTTTTGTTTAAACAAAAGCACCTCCTCAATACTGAGACCTTATAGGGCCAAGCATGAGAATTAAGTCCCAGATACACCATGATAAACTCAGATATACAGCCATTTTACAACTTACTCACAGTTGCTTTATTGATAATTCCTTCTGATTTATTCTTTTTCTCACTTTCAACCAGCAAGCTTCCAGGAAGCAGATGCTGGATGAGGCTCTGCTGAATTTCACCCTGAAGGACTGCCAGCTCCTCACCACTGTGGAGACTTACGGTTTCAGGGAACTGGTTCAGGACCTTCAGCCCTCATATGTTTTGCTACTCAGAAAGGTTTGTGTGGAAATTATCGAAAGTAGTAGTTTATTTATCCAATTTGTTTAATCTCTAATATATATATATATATATATATATATATATATATATATATATATATATATATATATATATATATATATATATATATATATATTGACTTGGTGTGTTTTTCAGACCATCAAACAAAAGTACAAGGAGGAACGGGAACGAGTGAAAATGGAAGGACAGCAGACTGTGGCAGTGAGTATAACTGCTGACATGTGGACATCTGTAAACATGGAGGCTTACTTGGCTCTTACCTGTCACTACATTAATTAAAATTTGAAGCTGTGTACATCTGTGCTGGGTGTGCTATACTTTACACAAAGTCACACTGGTGACAATAATTTATTTGTTTGTAAAGCATGTACTAAAATGCCAATTTTTACTTTTTAGATAACCTTTTGGCAACAACTTGACATTGAAGTGGGCAGGCAGACCAAAAGTCCACAGCTGAAGCCATCCAGGAGGTGCACAAAAACCCTGCAGAGAGCAGTATTGCTAGGTCTCAGGATCCTATGATATACTGGAAAAACCAAAAGACAGTCTATCCAAACCTCTTCTGACTTTTATTGCAATTTCTCTGCAGTCCAGCCTCATCTGTGCCGTGTGAGCGAGGGTTTTCTACAGCTGGAGATGTGATATCAAAAAAGTGTATCATACTCAATTTCAAAACGTTTGAACAACTTTATTTTTTAATAAAAAAATTGGGAAAAAAATCCAGTCCACAATCATCCTCTTTCACAACATGTTTACTTAGAGGTAATTATGTTATGATACAGGTTCACGTTATTTGACTGTATCTAAAAAAAAAAGAAGATATTTTAAATTTTAATGAAAATATGAAATAATGCAAAGGGCATACTATGACCTAAATTGTATTATTGTGTATACTAGGTCATCAATTAACTGTCAACTAGGTTGCCTGTAGGGATTTTTAAAATCCAGCAGGTGTCAGTATTGAGTGACACAGTATCAATACAGTTTGGCAACATGTCCAAACGCTTCATGACGCCTCGTCTACCCATCACTACTGGATATGCTCAGGACTAATTATGACATTTCAGTTAGCTTGTGTACACTGAAGAAACACTTAAAAGAAGCTGGACTGTACCTCTTCCCTCCTTTGAATAAGCGATAAGCAGAACTACTTCCGGTTCAAAAGTCAAACGGCGCCGTCGTCCAATCAGCGATGTCTCACGTTTCCCACTGGTACCTACCTTTTCTGGTAGGTTAATGTCGTGCTTTGCTTAATGTTGTTGCATTTTGCTTAATATCGCTGCGTTTTGCTTAATGTCGTTGCGTTTTGCTTAATGTCGTTGCGTTTTCCTTAATGTCGTTGCGTTTTGTTTAATGTCGTTGCGTTTTGCTTAATGTCGCTGCGTTTTGCTTAATGTTGTTGCGTTTTGCTTAATGTTGTTGCGTTTTGCTTAATGTTGTTGCGTTTTGCTTAATGTTGCTGCGTTTTACTTAATGTTGTTGCGTTTTGCTTAATGTCGTTGCGTTTTGCTTAATGTTGTTGCGTTTTGTTTAATGTCGTTGCGTTTTGCTTAATGTTGCTGCGTTTTGCTTAATGTTGCGTTTTGCTTAATGTTGCTGCGTTTTGCTTAATGTTGTT
Source organism: Fundulus diaphanus (assembly GCA_037039145.1). NCBI lineage: Eukaryota > Metazoa > Chordata > Actinopteri > Cyprinodontiformes > Fundulidae > Fundulus > Fundulus diaphanus. The sequence continues at coordinate 35,512,872 of CM073137.1, forward strand.
GCGTTTTGTTTAATGTTGTTGCGTTTTGCTTAATGTTACTGCGTTTTGCTTAATGTCGTTGCGTTTTGCTTAATGTTGTTGCGCTTTGCTTCATGTTGTTGCGTTTTGCTTAATGTCGTTGCGTTTTGCTTAATGTCGTTGTGCTTTGCTTAATGTTGTTGCATTTTGCTTAATGTCGTTGCGCTTTGCTTAATGTCGTTGCGTTTTGCTTAATGTCATTGTGCTTTGCTTAATGTTGTTGCGCTTTGCTTAATGTTGTTGCGCTTTGCTTAATGTAGTTGCCTTTTGCTTAATGTTGTTGCATTTTGCTTAATGTCGTTGTGCTTTGTTTAACGTTGTTGCACTTTGCTTAATGCCGTGCTTTGCTTAATGTCGTTGTGTTTTGCTTAATGTTGTTGCGCTTTGCTTAATGTCGTTGTGCTTTGTTTAACGTTGTTGCACTTTGCTTAATGTCGTTGTGCTTTGCTTAATGTTGTTGCGTTTTGGTTAATGTTGTTGCATTTTGCTTAATGTCGTGCTTTGCTTAACGTTGTTGCGCTTTGCTTAATGTCGTTGTGCTTTGCTTAATGTGTTTTGCTTAATGTTGTTGCGCTTTGCTTAATGTCGTTGTGTTTTGCTTAATATTATTGCGCTTTGCTTAATGTCGTTGTGTTTTGCTTAATGTTATTGCGCTTTGCTTAATGTCATGTTTGTCAATATGTAGTAGTGCTTTTAAATTTGTAGTTGTGGTTTGCACTTCAGGGCCACCATAGTTTTGTTTAGTTCTTCAACTGATCAAAATTATGGCACATCCATGCATTGAGTTCTTCTATGCATCTACTCAACGCTTGAATGGCTTCATAATCCCCTGGTGATATTATAATGTAGAGCTGTGTGTCGTCTGGGTAGTTACAGTAACTCATCGTGTTGTTAGAATCCAAGCCACTGGGAGCAGGTAGATATTAGACAGCAAGGGCCCCAAGCACTGTTGCCAACTCCTCAGGAAGGAAGGTCACCATTGGTTGTCCTAAAAGTTGCTGGAAGGCGCTAGATGATGTCATCACCTAATGTGCATGTTTGTTCACGTACTTGTGATCCAGGCTGTAGGAAAAGAGAAGCTTTTCGCAAGACAAAAAGGTGATTAAAACGCTCGAAATATGTTTGGAGCTACAAATGACCTTTATGAAATAATTCATGAATTTTAGTACATTGCCTGAATCCAAAATACATGCATCAAATTTGGTCATAAAGAGGTGCACAGTGAAGGAGGTGAATAACTGATTCAAGCTCTAAGTGACTCAAATTTGGGAACTTATGTTACTGCAACAGTTTCAGAGAGAAAAAAAGACTAGATTAAAACTATATTTATATTATATATTTTTTATCCTGCTGTGCATTCCAGGGAGGAATCACCAGCAGCTTTGCGCATGCGTTATACATTTGCAATGTGAAAACAGAGTAGAGTGGGTCTCCTCTCTGCTCTCTTTGCTTTATGAAGCGCCAAAGCAGCTTCATATACTCTGACTACATGTGGGGTTTTCAGGATGAGGCAGTTGCCTGTGTTTGTGAGACAGAGCTTGGTGAAGTGGGGAGGGAGTCACGGCAGCACTTGCTGCAATCTACAATTGATTGGTGCTGCAGATTGATTAGGGAAGTTCCTGATGTTGCCGATTACCCAGAAACAAGGTTGCAAGATTTGTTACTTGTTGCTTTTTAAAGTGAAAAGTTGCTAAATACAGTGACAAAGTTGCTAAGTTGGCAACACTGGCCCCAAGATGGAACCTTGGGAAATTGCCTGTGATGTTTAGAAACTCTGAAGTAAAGTTACCTATTGACACAAAGACGTTCTTTTCCTTCAAGTAAGACTCAAACCAGTAAAGTACAAAGACAGCCACTCAGTTCTCCAGTCACTCCAGCAATATACCATTGTAAACGGTGTTGAATGTGGTGCCGGGGTCAAATAATACCAGCACTGTGATTCCTCCATTGTCTGCGTTTATGTGGATGTCTTTGAGGGTTAGGGTTAGTCAGTTTCTGTGGTGAGCACAAAAACTGACTGAAAGATGTCAAAGGTGTTGGTCTTTAGCCCCTTTTGCATTGCAAGCCTTAGGATTTAAAGCCCCAGGCTTTAGATTCCCAGGGTAAACAAAAGTCTATTAAGTGGGCGTGTTTCTATTTGCAGGGGGCCATTTATTTAAATCAGTCTAAAGACAAAAAGGGAAGTTGTGCAGAAAACTGCCCTTCACCTTCAGTCCTGCAGGTGGGTTAACAACTGCAGCTGTAAGTTTTTCTATTTTTCAAGCATTAGTAAAGTCTCTGAATGTAGTGGTTAGTTGGATAGAGCCTATGGAGCATTTTAAGGTCATGATTTACCTCTTCTTGTATTCTTAAATGAGTGTATTTAATTTTGCATGATACTTTTGTAATTTAAGAAGTATTGTGTATCTTAACTAAAGTGATTTACTTTCTCTAACCACCATTATCTAGACCTCACAAATGTCTCTTATGTCATCCCTCTGTTTATGCTATCCACCCTTTCTTGTAACTCTTTTAGGTGTTTTAAATTAGTTTTGTCTCAACTAAGAAATATTAGTAGATGATGAGGAGCTTTAGTTATGCAGTTGAATAATTGCTTATATTATTCGTTAAGTTTTACTGGACAAGCAGGAAAAGTTTAAAGAATTATTTTACATTTAATTTTTTACCAACCTGCATCTGACCAGAGTTGTTTCTTTACAACTACATGACTAATTTAGCATAACTACTAAACACTGATATAAACACTTTTTTTATGAATATAAAAATCAAGAAAACTCATATCTGAAGTACGGTAAATATTTTTAGTTAAAAAAAATATTAGAATAGTAAAAAAACATGATCAGTGCACAGGTACAAGGAATCGATACATTGACTGTCTCACTATAAGCAAATATTTACATAAAGTAGACAGTGGAGTAGACAGGCAGTGGAGACCGTGGAGTATGTAGGTAGGACACAGAGATGATCCCTGGGAGCTTTTGGCAACCTGCATCTCTCCCCCTGCAGCGATTTCAACATAAAACCATGAAAAATAGAAAATAATTAAGAGTTCACACTCCACCATGTTAGGTTTACATGAAAAGCCTGTATTGTAACGAATGCTGCTGGTGAACCCACTACTGAGCAATGCAGAACCAGACTTCAAACAGAAAACACCTCGGCGTCAGAGCACATGTGAGGTGATGTGACGATCTGACAGTGAGTGGGTGAATGAGGCAGGCATATGTAGGCAGGTGAACAGGTGACCAGAGTTAACAGTAATCACTGCCAGCAGGTGGAGCTGATCTGAGCTGACTGGACTGAGGTGTGGACAGAGCTGATTGGGGAGTAGGGAAGGTGATTTGGTGTGGGGATTTTAATGCACATAGCTCATTATGGGGTAACAGTAATGATGCTAATGGGATGGTGATTGAGGAGGTGATGGATATGACAAATTTAGTGTGTTTAAATGATGGAAGAGGAACAAGATTAAATATCAGAACGGGTACAGAAACAGCACTAGATCTCACATTAGTTTCAGATTCATTAGCAGGCATTTGTACATGGGAAGTAGTCAGAGGAACAACAGTAGGAAGTGACCATTATCCAATCATAACAGTAGTAGGATTGAATGTAGAAGAATATGAAACAGTAGGATTGCAGAAATGGTCATTTAGTAGTGCTGACTGGGATAAATTTAGAAATATTAGTGAACAAGAAATTGAAAAAATTGATAGAAATGAAGATGTTGAAAATTTAAATATTTTAATTTGTAAAGTTATTCTACAGGCTGCAGAAAAGTCAATAAAAAAGAAGGAAGGAAAGCGTAAAAATAAGATTGTTCCATGGTGGACAAAGGAATGTGAAAAAGCGATAAAATCTCGAAATAAAGCTTTTAAAGTGGTAAAAAGAAATCATTGTTTTGAGAATTTTATTAATTATAAAAAATCTCAAGCAAATGTAAGGAGAATTATAAAAAGTGCAAAGAAAGAATACTGGAGGAAGTTTTGTTGTTCAGTAGGAAGAGAGACAGAGATTGGTAAAGTTTGGGGTATGATAAAAAGAATGAATGGTATAAAACGAGAGTATGGATACCCAGTTTTAAAAGATGGACAAATAATAGCAGTGAGAGATGAGGAAAAGGCAGAGATGCTGGCTAAAACTTTTGTAAAAATTCACAGCTCAGATAATATTAGTGAAGAAGGAAAAAGAGGGAGAGAAAAAACTGTAAGGGAGAATGAAGAGTTACAACAAGAAGAAAATTATAATGATTTATTAAACAAACCTTTTACAATGACAGAACTAAAACGTGCTATCCAGAAATCTAAGACGTCAGCACCAGGAAAGGATCAGATTTGTTATGTAATGATAAATCAACTCAATGAAAAATCAAAGGAAGTATTACTAGAATTATATAATAAAGTATGGGAGGATGGGAAACTGCCACAGAGCTGGAAGGAGACTATGGTGGTGCCAATACGCAAACCAGGAAAAGATTGTTCTAATCCAGGAAATTATAGACCAATTGCTTTAACATCTAACATATGTAAGATAATGGAGAAAATGATAAATGAAAGGCTAACATATTATATGGAAAAGAAAGGATATATAGCTAAATACCAAAGTGGTTTTAGGAAAGGGAGAAATACAATGGATCCAGCTGTATGTTTAGAACATGAAATTAGAAAAGCACAGGTTAACAAAGAAAGTGTGGTGGCTGTCTTCTTTGACATAGAGAAGGCGTATGATATGATGTGGAGAGAAGGATTGTTAATTAGACTGTGTCAATTAGGAATTAAAGGACGGATATTTAGATGGATTAAGGATTTTTTACAAGGGAGATTAATACAAGTTAGAATAGGGAAGAATTATTCGAGGAAATATAGGGTAGAGAACGGAACACCTCAAGGGAGCATAGTGAGTCCTTTATTATTCTCTATATTAATTAATGATGTTTTCAAGGAAATAGGGAATGGGATGGGGTTTTCTCTTTTTGCGGATGATGGGGCAATTTGGAAGAGGGGGAAAAATTTGAAATTTATTATTAAAAAGTTACAGGATGCAATAACAGAAATAGAACAGTGGTCATATAAATGGGGTTTCAAATTCTCAGTAGATAAGACAAAGACAATGTTTTTTACAAAGAAAAGAATTAGTACAGAGATAAAACTAAAAATGTATAATCAAGAATTAGAAAGAGTAAAACACTTTAAGTTTTTGGGGTTATGGTTTGACGAGGGGATAACATGGAGTGTACATATACAGAAAATACAGGACAAATGTAGGAAGGTGTTAAATGTTATGAGATGTTTGGTGGGAAGTGATTGGGGGGCTGATAGAAAAGCATTGAAGGCCATTTACTGTGGATTAATTAGGTCAGTATTGGATTATGGTTGTGTGGTGTATGGATCTGCATCGAGTTCATCTTTAAAAAAGTTAGACAACATCCAGTTTCAGGCTTTGAGATTATGTACAGGGGCATTTAAAACAACTCCAACAGCAGCACTCCAGGTGGAAATGGGAGAAATGCCATTAGAGCTGAGAAGAACTCAGTTGTCTTTAAATTATTGGGCTAATTTAAAAGGTCATAGTGATAATCATCCAGCACAAAGCACTTTAAAGTCTTGTTGGGAAATGGAGAAAAGGGAGAAAAATAGCTTTGGATGGACAGTTAAACAAAAAGCAACAGAGTTAGAATTAGTTGATTTAATTTTCAGTCCGACAGTACCAATGCCAGCAGTTCCACCTTGGATAGTACCTGAAGCAAAAGTAGATTTGAAATTATTAAAAAAGAAAAACAAAGATAGGGAGTTTATTTTGAATTCAGATACAATACAGAAATATATTAACAGTTATTATAGTTTCATTCAGATATACACAGATGCATCTAAAAGTTTAGTTAATAAGATAGGAGTATCAGTTATTGTTCCAGAGTTTAAAATTACAATAGGAAAGAGGATCAGTGATAACTTATCAGTATACACAGGAGAAATGGTAGCAATTCTGTTGGCAGTACAATGGGTAGAGGAAATAAGACCACTGAGAGTAATAATTTGTTCAGATTCATCTTCATCATTAATCAGTTTACAGAGAAGTCATTCAGATAGTAGACCAGATATTTTAATAGAAATCCAGCAAACATTATGCAGAATTCAAATGATGGGAATTACAGTTATATTTTTGTGGGTACCAGCACATATGGGAATAAAAGGAAATGAAAAGGCAGATAAGGTTGCAAAGGAGGCTACAATTAGAGAAAACATTGATATCTCAATTAAAGTTAGTAAGATGGAAGTAAAGAGCATTATTAAACAGAAGATGAAGGAAAGGTGGCAAAAGCAATGGGAGGAAGAGAGGAAAGGACGGTGGCTGTACATGATTCAGAGGAGAGTGGGAGAAATGAGTTGTGCAGGGAGGAGCAGAAGGGAAGAAACAATCATATCAAGACTTAGATTTGGGCACACTGGATTAAATGGAACATTATTCAAAATAGGGAAGCATAACACTGGAAGATGTGAGTATTGTGGGGAACAAGAAACAGTTGAGCATATTATGATATACTGTAAGAAATATGAAGAAGAAAGAAGGGAAATGGTTAAAAATTTGAAAAGGAAAAGAATAAAATTTGATTTAATAGAAATGCTTAGAAGTAATTCAAGAGATGAGTGTTATGGGATTATGTTTCATTATCTTAGACTTAGTAATTTAATTGATAGGATTTAATTTTTTTTTTTTTTTTTTTTTTTTTTTTTTTGGGGTGTTTGTTTTATTTTGGTAGGTTGGTTTAATTTATTTTAGGTAGTATAAGTCATTCTGATCCACACTCCAAACCAGTTGGTGGCGGTAATGCACCGTTTCGTTGCGTGCCAACCGCCAGAAAAAACCATAAAGAACAAGAAGAAGAGCTGATTGGGTGGTGACAGATGACTGTTGGCTGAGGGGAGTGGAAACTAATTAGTCCAGAACAAACCAAACAAAAACCTAAATCAAGACAAGTATAGACAAATGTGCTTCTTTTGATAATTAGTACTATGATCTTTTCCAAAGAACTGTGCCAGATTGTTTATAATTAATGCCTACATTGACTTAAAATGCAAAAAAATAACATTTTATATTCTGGTACTTGTAGCTATTCACCACAAACCTACTAAATGCTTTATACTCTTTTTCACCCGGGATGAACTGCTGGGAACTAGGGGGAAATCCCAGAGTGCAAAGAAACAACTAAGATACTCAAACTACAAGTTTATGTAAAGAAACATTTTGATCGTAGTCCTAAAATTGGACCAGCTGTCTACCTGTCACTGTTCATTTGAAGGAAAGGGACTTTCGAACATCCCCTCTGGGTTTGGATGAATGCATTTGTTTTTGTTTCCAAGGATTCAAGTCTGGCTTATTTTACAGCGGAACGACTTAACATGCCCTGAATGTCACTTTGGTCAGTCTCAGGATTATTAATCTCAGTTTGTTCATGCTCAAAGTAATATATAGAGGGTGTAGTGACTCAAACGTTTTAATTACTTCATAAATAGTCTTTCCAAAGACTGTCAGGTAATGTTCCATCCTGTGATTCTCGCTTTACACAGCTTTATAATCAATAAATTATGCATGCAATCATGCAACCATGATTTAAAAAAAAGTCATTGCTTCATTAAAATTAAGTCTGATTTATATGCGGAAATTGATTGCACTATAGACCAACAATTCTATTTAAGTCAGCAAATGTATTTTCTAAAGAATTTATTTCCTTGATTGTTACAGAAAAAAACCAGCGTAAAAAGACAAAACCACCGGATCTGCTTTGTCCAAGAATAACTAATGAGTGAAAGAGCAATATATTCAAATATCTCCTATTTAAGGTTGTTTAGGATTACCAAATTATCTATGTTAGCTAAATGCTAAAAAGTCTTTTTAAACAAAACATGTAAATACTGGGTTTCAACTGTATATGCAAAGCAGAATCTTAATACATTTAGCATGTCAAAATATTTCACAACAAGCAAATGCATGAAAAGGAATCAAGGGTGACGATATTTTATTTAAGAAAAAGTAGCATACAAGAAAGAGAGGAAAGCTTAAGTGACATATATAAATTGTATCCCATGCGTTTTGGTCTTCCCAACTCAAAGACATCACCAAACAAATTGCCAAAGTAACGGTGGAAACTATAAAAAAAACTGATCAGTAATAATAATACATGTTTACTGTAACCAAAATAAAAGCTTTTGAATTGATAGTAGCAAAATTGTGATTACATAATTTTCAACATATTTCTTCAATTGATACCTTTTTACATTGCCTCATTATCTTTTGGGAGACACTTGCGTAATTTTAAATGAGAAAAACGCCTTCATCGAATGAATGAAAGCGACTTTGAGGCCTAGTCCATACTTAGCCGGATATCTGGGAAAACGGGAAAAAAAAAAAAATTATGCTCTTAGGCCTTTCATCCATACGTAAACTTCGTTTTACATCCCTAAGAACGAATTATTATGAAAAATCTGGCCAAATTGGAGACTTCTAAAAACTCAGTTTTTGAGCCTGACTGTGTACATGACAAGACGGAGTTTCAGTGCCACACAACCTCATCACGGCGTCACATATGCGGCCATTGTTATGGACTTGGCCATACAGTGGAGTAAAAGATTTATGCTGTCAGAGAGGAGCTGATGCGTCCGGCATGTTTAAAACAACGGTCAATGGTGACTTTACACCGGTTTCTGTGGATGAAAACCTTTCTAAAACGGTTCTGTGTGTACAGTATTTTTTAAAATGATGTTGGGGAGATATTCGTTTTTATAAATACATGGCTACGTGTGTACAACCAATCTAAATGTTCCAGGGATATGAATAATATTTCTTCTAACTGCAACTGTTTTTCTGTCCTTTATTCTTTTACAAAGTAACTGTCATGGTTTTCAGGTGACGAGCCCACATGCAGATACGATCGGGAAGCAAAGCACAGTTTTAAGATGTTTATTTGGGAAACAGGCAGATCTACGGACGGAACTACAGGCGACTCGGCAGGGTCAGAACGTCACGGCTGGAGAGTCTGCAAGAGAGAGGGAGTAAGTGACTCTGAAAGGAGAACCAGGATAACTGCTAGAAGCTACGCTGCTTACCATTGGGCTGGGCGGACCTAACCGGGAAGGAGTAGCGCAGAGGGAACTCTGTGATACTACTCTGCTGATGATAGGCGGCTAGTGGCTGAGGGCGGCAGATGTTACTGGCGAGGGATCCTGAGCGAGCCTCGTCGGCAATGGTGACAGATGGATTGACCGGAGTGAGAGCAGAACCAGCAGAAACCGGGAGAGGGGATCTCAGGCCTCGCTGGGTAACATCCAGGAAGTATGAAGGGAGCGCCAGAGCAAAATCTGAGCAGACGGATCTGCCGGTCTGTTTCTTCAGACTAGACGTCAAGACAGGTGAGTGCTTCCAAGCACCAAAAATCTGAGACAAAAACAGGGAGAACCAAAATTAGTCAAAGTCAAAAGAGCGAAAAAACTCACAAGCTGGTTTCCAAGAGTTGGGACAGAGGCCACGTCGTACCACGACTGGTTAAGGCTCTGGCGTCTTCCATCTGTCAGCGCTCTGCTTAAGAAGCCAGAGGAAGCCGCCTGCAACGAGCTGCAGGTGTGGGCCACGCCTCCTCAGCCAACTAGACACACCTGAGGAGTAGAGTTAGAGCAGAACAACACAGAGAACCCTGACAGTAACAAGATAAATTCTTGATTTATATGCTGTGATTTTCGGACTATAAATCACTCTGCAATATAAGTCGCATCAGTCAAAAAAATGCAACATAAAGAGGAAAAAACATGCGTGAATACATACTAAAACAGCGAAAGACAAACTTGTTTTGTCTTGGTTGCCTATAAGTTAATATTTCAATACATTTTTAAGTGGTAAAAAAGCAGCATATAGTTTTCACAAGCCTAGGGGCCCTGTTGGTTCTGGTTCATGTTGGTCATTATAAATTACCTTTTAAAATTGATATACAAGTCGCACGTGACTATAAGTCGCAGGATCGGCCAAACTGTGAAAAAAGTGTGACGTATAGTTTGAAAAATACGGTACATGACAGTGAAAAAGTATAGATCAAACCAAATCACTTCCATGCCATCTTCCAAAATATACATATGTTGTTAGAGGCTATTTATGTATAGATATACAAAATTGTAAAGGGCACAAGATTTATAAAATGATAACAGTATAAAAAATGTACATTCTAAAGTTCTTCTTAGACTGAGAACCATTGGTATTGTACAAAATATAAATATGCATGATACTGCACAAGGTTTTAGTTATGTACAGTGACATTTTTAAGGTATTGCACAAGATATTAATTATGCATGTTTGTGGAATATCAAGGGAATAAAGTGCAGACTGCAGACAGAGCTGTGTGAGGTTGTGTGGTAGAAATAGTCTGTGTGGATCCCTGTATTAATTAAGAGCAGTTTGCTTGTCATTATTGTTCAGCAGCCTGATGGCCAGTAGAACGAAGCTGTCTCAGAGCCGGCGGGTTCTTGACATGATGCTCCTCTTGCCGCTTGGCAGCTGAAAGAACAGACTGTGGCCTGAGTGGGTGGGGTCCTTTATAATTCATCTGGTTTTTCACAGACAACGTCTGGTAAAAAGATCTTTGAGCTTTGCCAGTTGGACTCCGGTGGTGTACTGGGCTGTTACAGTATGCAAACCTTCTTGTCCAGGTGAGGGAGAGCAATATGAATTGTCAGGGCTATTGCATCATTGGTACACCTGCTCTGTATGTAAACAAGCTGCAGTGGGTCAAGGGTGACAGGTTGTGAAGACCAGATGAAGTCTATTAGCATCCTTTCAAAACAAGGTCAAAGATACTGCATGCCAATCATTTAAAGCTACAGTTGGTAATCCTGTTCAGAAACACTTTTTGTTATACTGGGTAAAATGGTCTTTCCATCCAGAAAGTAGTTATACATATACATTATACAGTATATTCAGAAAAAGGAGACTAAAGAATCGATCTCTGTGGGAACCGCAAGCCTGTAAAAACTCTGACTGATCGCTGCCATTTGCACAGAAGAGCAGGGCTTTTTCTGAGATTTGGTCCTGCTCTCATCCCCCTCTGTTCCTTAAGTTCTGGCCTTATCTGTCCCACCTGCCAGTCTTTCTGTCACCCTCGCGTAACGCCAATGTGCGTCCTTGTTCCTTGTTAGTTTCCGCTTGCTGAATGCCCATACACACATCTAGTGTTTATTTGTCCGGTTAGCTTAGCAGTTAGTTAGCTTAGCAGTTACTTTAGCGGTTAGCTTCGGTGTTAGCGTTTTATCGTAGCTCCACTGCTCACCTTTAAACATGGCTGAGAGTCGCAAGAAGCAAACCGTGTCCAAGTTTATTAAAAGAAGAGGAAGGCCTCAGTAGAAAGAAATAAGACCAGAGTGGATTTGGGAGATTTTTTTTCACATGATCCCCCTGAGGAGTGGAGGAGCAGGTAAGATGGTCTTGCACATGCGTAGTTACTCAAAAAAGAGACTTGGGGAAACTTCCTGAAAAATTTACTCTACCTTTAAACATGACGTATTTGCAATCTTCACAATGGTGGCGTCTAATGCTTCTGAAAAACAGAGAACACAACGTTGAACCAGACATGGTGTTTTGTTAAAAAGGTTTATTAAAGGAGCAACAAGTGATTGTTCACCACTAGGTGGAGCTTCAGCACTGTCTGTAGACCAAAACAAGATGCATATCAAGCCACGCCTCTCTCTACCTCGCTCCAGCTCTCGGCACCCATTTCCCCTTCTCACCCATCGGCTCGTATGTGCATATTTGCAAAGGATAAAAACACTGTGATTTCACTTCCACATTGCTATTAGCGGTATGAATGTTTTCTTTAACTCCTCCACAAATCAGTTGCTGTTGTAAGCTGGTGATTCTGCATTATAAAGAGCTGCTGCCCACTCCTGGGTGTGACCAGAGAAAAGGTTAAAATGGCCACCTTAGTCCAAGACGTGTAATACATAGGCTGACATTCACACTGCAGGTCCATAGTGGTCAGTAATCCATCGGGCAGACTGTCGACATTCTATTTATCTAAAAGTCCGATCTGGGTTCCTTGCTCACAGCTGCAGTGCCATGAAAGAAGTGGAAATCTGGATGAGCGTCTCTGTAAGGGTTTTCAGCATTTTTCATTTTAACAGGTTAAACACAAATCTAAAATCCCCTACTTCCTCCTCCTAGAGCAGTTTTGGCTCTATATTTTTGAACAATTCTGGAACTGATCCTATCGGTCAGTAGTGAGTCTGCGTCTTCCATGGAAATGCCATAACTGATGTTAATGTAAAGAAGATTTTCTGACATGGTCTCTCATGTTTCATCAGTTCATCTGGAATGTAAATAGGTTTTCATGACTCCTGGCTTGGCACTCAATCCTTGAGAAAACGACGCTTGAGAGGATCACCCTTCCTTCCTTTAAGCATTGAGAAAAAGTTGAAAATTTAACTTGACTTGAACATCATTAAGGGATTAATTGAAATAAATGGCGAGATGAGTTTGGGGCTGTTGGAGTAGGGAGACAGAGTATGTTTGCAGGTTATAATCAGGGTTTTGATTACAGACCTAGCAGCTGATTGAGAGACTTGAATCACCAGACTAAATACATCTCTATAAGCAGTCAGGTGAGAGGACTTTCAATCATCATTTAATCATTAATTAATAGTGACGAGGAAGAGATGCGGCTCCCCAGTGTGAAGCTGTAGACAATGCGTTAAAAACAAAAGACACAGAGTGACTGTGAAACTGTGTGAACTTTCGATAGACCATAAAATATATTGATTTTGGTTCATTTTATTTATAGAAAGGTTGAGCCTTTCTTTTCACTGTTTAATACATGTGGATTTGGGCATGTTTCTGAGCCACTGAGGAAAAGATGGGAGAGATGGAGGTGAACATGTTTGGTTAACAGTTTGAATTCACTTTGATGAAAGCTGAGTGTGTGTCACAAGATGGAATCCGAAGAATAAACTTATTTGTTGGAATCTGAGTGCTTTTCCTTGCTCCTTCCTCAAGCCATTTCTGGTCGTTTTCAACAGTTTTTCCTTCCTTGTGTTTCCATTACAAATCATGTTTTCTTGATTTAGGATTAAAACTATACCATTCCACTGCTGAACACCAGTGCCTAGCAAACGTATTTCTACACCTCTTACTTTTGTACAGTTGGTCATGTTATGTCAATGTATTTAAGTGGATCTTTATATGATAGACCAACACATACCAGTGCATAATTGTGAAGGAAGGAAGGTGGAAGGTGTTTTTTTTCCAATTATAAAGGGGCAGGGAAATGTTAATGGGACACGTGATAATGAGGCGATGGTGAGAGTTAGGATTTCTACGTATGTATAAAAAATGGAGTCATGAAAGATTGACAACATTTTACTATTATTAAATAAACTCTGAAAAGTATATTAATACTTCATGCTCCATTTGAAACATTAAAACTAATATAGCAGCTAAAGAATCTATACAGGATTAAACAGACAGAAAATTTGCATAAATAAACCTGTTTAGCCAGACTTTGGGTTAGTTTTGAACAATTTTGCATCAATAGTGTACACTGTTGTGTATCTTTTATGATGATGGAAAAATACATGTTAAATGATTTATTGGTTTGATTTCCCTTTGGTAAAGCTTCTTCTGTTTTTCCTTGCAGCTCTCCAGCAGTCGATAATGCCATATTTCTCGTGTTAATTTTTCTTTTGTATCATCGTGTTGGTAATTTAAAATGGAATTAGCAGCTTCTGTCCTTTTCTTCCCCTTCGTTTCTTGGTTTATAACCAGAATCTACTTCCAAACAGAATTCTTCACAACTTGTTTTAGCAATTTGGTGGTTATGGGAACACTGAAACACGCCTAAACTATTTTCTATCAGGTTTTCAGTGATTTTTCTCTTTGTTAGTGCAGTTGTTAAAAATGGACCGTTGTTGTTATGTTAAGATTTACAAAACCTTACTATTTATACCTAAAAATAAGTCTTAGACATTTAAAAATAAAGTAACGAAAGACCAATTGTGTAATAGAAGCATTAGGATATTCTGAAGGGAGGTTATTTGAAATGATCAGAAATGGTTCCTTTAGATATAGTAGGCAAATGAAATAGTGTAATAAATCAACAGAATGAAGGCTTAAAGTTAGAGAGAACCCTCTGTTTTAGTTGACTTTACCTACTTGGAATATCTCAACCTAAAATGTTCATCTTCGTTTTTATCACTCCAACAAATTACGTTACTAAGAAATAAGGGCACTCTGGTTCACCGGGATTATTTTGAGACAACTACGAGACAGGGAAATCTACAATAACGCTCCATCTTTAAAGCTGCTGTAAAACTAACATCATCAGGCAAGATCCAAAAGTCTTCTCCATTCTTGGCAGATTTGAAGCAGAGCTACAGCCGACGAGGCGGATGGATACACCCGGTGGCCTCAAGCAGTGTAGGAACACCAAAGATGTGCGACGGAGAACTAGAGCTAAACCTGGTAGTCTTCCTTGAAAGTGCGGACTATTAGCAGCTGCTAGTATGATGATCCATCCCACAGATATAGGCATTTTTACTTATCAGTTGTTTTGGAACGCTAACGTTTGCAAGAAGAACCCCATTGGCCTTCTACCAACGTCCCTGTGAAATGACATCTGCCAAGGTAAAGGAACTATTACTTATTAATAACTTCACAGAATCTCTCTTTATAAAATCCAAACTGCTCTTTAATTTTTTTTCACTGAGCTGTCACTCATTGGAGGCAAAACCTGAAGAAATATATACAGGGCTTGTCATGGAGTGGTATGATAAAAGTTCCAAATGAAGACCCATTTAAAAAAAAAGAAGAAAGAAAGCATTTTCAAAACCAGTAACGGGAATTAAAACTAGGCTAGGCATATCAGGAATAAACATTAGAAATGACAGGGCTGCTGAAACGATCTTAAGAAAGTAGAGTCTAAGGAGAGCTGATCTGTGGTGTCGAGGCACCGTAATACGTAACATTAATTTGAAACCAATCAGGGCGCAGATTGAGGACATAACATAAAGCAAAAAGATTAATAGAATTTTATTTATAGTCAAACAGAAGCTATTTGTGTGAATACAAATTAAGTGCTGCAATGTAATTTTAAAAATGGTTTCCAGTTAAAACAACTTTACAGAAGTAGCTGGCACATCACCACGAGCAAAGGCAGCCAATTAACAACATGTCCTCATTAGAACATGTCATTTTCTCTAAAAAAAAATAGACAGTTTCACAGTTTGCTCCTGTTACTCATTACCTGTCTATATCCATCTGAAAATCAAATCTACATTTTTTTAACTCAACATATTGCAGCAGATGAAACCAAACTGGCTACTCATACTAAAGCATTGCTTCTGTCAGGGTGCTGCGTCTGGGCTCAGATGTGAAAAAAGCAAAACAATATCTCCTTTTAAAAGCTCTTACATGCTTTCATTTCAGCAAGAGCCTAAATCTTGTCTTTTTTTTTTTTTACTTTACCCAGCTCCTACAATAACACCCTCCTTTTAGACTAATGCTCTTGTGTGAAATATATGTCTGAAAAAGGGGCTCTTTCACTGAAAGTATATTCCCTTTTATTTGATCTTCATTTGTACTCTTACATTCTACTGTTGACATTTTTCTTGTTTCTTACGTCGCATACTTTCAACCTTTACCTTTAGCCGGTATGTACAAAACACCTTACATGCTAAAACAATTGCATTTCAGAGCGGAAAATGTCCAACAACAGTATTCAGTTGAGATGTACAGCACCACCAACACCACAAATGATAGTTATGGAGACTCAGTGATGCCAAGAAACCTCCCTTTGCTCCCATGAAGGAGGAGGACACTCTTTCCTTTGTGGATTTCCCCCATGGTTCCCAATTGGGCAAAGTCTGCTCCAGTCGGTATTTGTCAGAGACAGTTGGCACGGCTAGTTGGCAGGTAGGTCTGTCAGCTTGTTTGGAGCGGACCCGACCTGACCTCAGCTGCGGTCGATCAAAACATGTTTGAATTTTTTTAAGATGAGTCTGGACATATTCAACTTTTGTGAGCTGATTACAGATCCAACTGTAAGCATGCACTGCTAGCAGCCAATGAAAACAGAGAGTGGGAGGCCATTGTGTGTGTGTGTGTGTGTGTGTGTGTGTGTGTGTGTGTGTGTGTGTGTGTGTGTGTGTGTGTGTGTGTGTGTGTGTGTGTGTGTGTGTGTGTGTGTGTGTTTAAGGACTTTATTTCTACTTCCATTTACAAAACAGTCAAGAATAAAAATGGAAAGTTAGAGTGAACACAATAATGAAGATAAGATCAATGGTGCAAGTTAGGCGCCTACGGAAAATAAGCAAGTCAGTTCACTTAATTAAAAAATAGGTGTGTAATGCTGTCAGATCTGCATATTGTGACTGTACTCGTTTACTCTTTGTTAAGTCTAACAGTGTGTCTGTGTTCGTCCACTTTTCATTCGATGTATGATGGTCATTTTGGGGGAAATTCCTTCAATAAAGCCCTTGTTATTGGTAAATTTGCAAACGCTGGCAGCGCTCCATCTTTGTTTACTTTTTTTCTTGTTTCTCTAAAAGTTTTAATTGCAGTTGTGACACGACCAATCTTTGATTCCAATTTCAAGTGTCGCTCTTGTGAGAGTTTCTGCAGGCTGCGATCTCTCACCAGCTGGCTTCAGTTGCTAAGCGTGTGCGATCATTGCACGAACATCACCTCCCTTAACATCCTGCTTCTGTGTTGGCAAGATAAACTTATTCGTAGCAGCGGTTTTAAACGTTTAAAAGCAATTTTGTTGTTGGAATTTTTAGACTTACAAGGAAAAACACATATTTCCTTTAGCTAAATGGTGGATTTTTTCTATTTTGAAAAGGGGCTGGGAAAAACAGGCCTCTGTGCCAAGTCCAGTTATGACCAGTTAAAGTTCATAGTTAGTTAAAAGCCTTAAAAATAACTTACCTTCAAAATGTACAGGTCAAGTCTTAAATGACACAGGCAGTATTTTGGCTAAACAATCAATCATTAGAGCGAGAACACAACGTTTTTACCCCCAGAATGAATAAATGTACACAAAATGTTGGATTTTTCAAAGTTTTTTGGTCAAATATAGTGATAAACGTTTATGTACAATAACAGCTCTGAAACATGAAGCTACACGTGTCAGAGCCCATATTTTCTACCTCGGTCTTTGGACTCTACAGTCAGGGGCTCTAAAAGGAACGCTGCGGCAGAATACAAGGGGTTAAACGTGCGTTTGCTGAGGCTGACACGTTGTGGGGGAAGCAGACAGGAACACCAGGTGCTGACAAGCAGAGAACTGTGATTGTTCCAGAAGCTTCTCCAACCAAGAAGTCATGGCAGATGCTCGAGATGACAGAGGGCTCCTCAAGCGCAGCGACAGACTTTCAGCGCACGTCAAGACCCAGCTGCAGCACACTGCACCTGACGTCTCCTCTGCAAGCTGTGCAGCTCGGCGCCACGCAGGAGATAGCTGGGTTCAGCACAGAAAAGAACACTTTGCACCCATAAATTATAAACCACATGATTAAAAAAAAACAGATAGATACACACACACACACACACACACATATACAGTCATATTGAATAAATTTGAATATTATTGAAAAGTTTATTTAATTGAAAAGATCCCTAAGACAATTTTTGCACGTTTTAAGTTTCCCAAGTAATATGATTGGTCACTGCAAACAAATGATCTCATTTTATATGAAAAAAATATATATATCTGTTGTGTCTGCATGTTATGTTATCTTAAGTTATGTTATGTTATGAGACAGACACCCTGTCACCATGCTAACACAAGGTGACAATAAAGATTCTTAATTAATTGATTTTTCATTTATTTCAGTAACTCAGTTCACTAAGGGAAACACATAATATAGATTAACACAGACAGATGATGCTTTAAAGCCTTTATTTCTGTTAATTGTGAATTTTCCCCCCACCTCCAGCTAATAAAAACACAGCATTAAAGACCAATAAAAAAGCAAAAAAATTTATGCAGAAATAGGGGCTTAAAAGAAACTATATTTAATGCTGGCCTAAAAATTTTTTTAGGAAAGATTACTTTAATGTGACAAACAAGCCTCTTAAAAATGCACATTCTTGTTTATTAAATCTTTCTCTCTGAATATATATATATATATATATATATATATATATATATATATATATATATATATATATACACATACATATAAATATATATGTTTGTTTGTATAAATATATATACCAACACACATGGAAATTACCCATTTTCTTTATTACAACTCCTTGTAAAGTATTCACACCACTAGATGTTTTTAAAATCTGTCACATTTAAAGCATAAACTTCAGAATTAAGGCCATTGCTCAATTGTGAAATTGAAGAAAAACTGTTTAAGTTTTTCAGCGTCTCTTACTCTAACACCCCTTAAATAAAATTCAATGCAACCAATTGCTTTCATGCATCACAAAATGGAGACAGACAGCCAGGAGCCTGTGGTAATTCTGGAGCAGCTGCAGAGATCCGCAGCTCAGGTGGGACAGCTCAGGACAACTGCTACTTGTGCACTCTGCCTTTTGGTATGAGTGGCAAGAAGAAAGCCACAAGTCCTGCTTGCAGTTGCAAACCATGGAAGGGACGCAGCAAAACATGTGGCAGAAGGTTTTCTGCTCAAATGAAAACATAATGAAAATTGTTCGCTGGCAAAGCGGTGTGTGTAATCTAAAGCTAAGGCACGCCACCCCGAAGACTCCGCGTATCCGCCGACTAACATCACGATGAGAGCATCGTGCTTTGGGGATGATTTGCCTCGGTGGAGAGCTGGTCAGAAATAATGGGAAGATGGATGGAGTCCGTAACAATGCTGAAAGAAAAAGTCCTTAGAGTCTGCAAGAGATTTGACACTGGAGCTGAGGCACTCCTTACACAAGAACACCAAAATACAGAGTTACAGTGCAATGGATTTGATAAACAATAGCCCAATCAAAGTCCAGACCTAAATCCAACTAAGAATACATGACAACGGTTGGAAAGTAATGTTTACAGAGGCTCTGTTATCAGGGCGATCTGACTGAGGTTGACCTATTTTGCAAAGAAAAAAAAAAAAAAAAACTGTTACAGGGCAAAACTTAGGGGGGCATACCCCAAAGGCGGTGGTTCTACAAAATCTTGGGGCATACACTTTCCAGATTTATATTTAAAATGCTCCATGTGTCTTTTTCCTTCAACAAGTTTGACTTACTTTCAGATGATTTATCATATGAAATCCTCATACAATGCAGTGAGGTTCTAACATGAAAAATGTGCCATGGTCCAAGGACTATGAATTCCTTTAC
This sequence comes from Fundulus diaphanus, assembly GCA_037039145.1. NCBI lineage: Eukaryota > Metazoa > Chordata > Actinopteri > Cyprinodontiformes > Fundulidae > Fundulus > Fundulus diaphanus. The sequence goes on from CM073137.1 coordinate 35,532,219, forward strand.
AAAGCATACTTTGGGAATGCAGTTTTCTAGTCAAACCTTCTGCAAAAAAAAAAAAAAAAAAAAAGAAGCTACTCCAGAAAAAGATCCGGCATTCAGGCGATGCTACACTAAGAACAGTTTAGTGAAACCTTTCAGCACAAATGTTTTCTTTCTTTCAGAAACAGAATAGCACCTAAATCTGTGTTTTCACAGTGTTGGCCGACAGTTGCTACAGGTTCCTGTTGATGTTCATTGAAAGTAAAAGCTAAAAAAAAAAAAAAGCACTCAGGAGTAATAGCTCCGTAGCAAAACGATACACTGACAAGCAACATGACAGCTGTCTGACATGCAGCTTTGTATCTTTTAAAAGCAGAAACACTGCTGGGTTTAACGGGCCCCCCGGAGCCTTCCTTCACATTTTACTGAGCCTGTGCTTCCCTCTAGTGGTCAGCCGACATCTCTGCAGCCACACAAATGTGACTCAGGGTCTTTGCATTGTCTTCATGTGTGTGTGTGACTGTATACCTTCCCAAATTATATTAACCAGGAACAACAAATAGTCAAATATAGCTGAGCTTTACAATTAACACGATGAGGTCTAAAATTCTAAAATCTTTTCTTTTAATCGACCCACAGTCTGGGCTTCGTCTGTGTGCTTCCTGTTTTGCTTCAAGACGACTCGAAGGAGATGCGGTTCTATCCAGCGCCGGGCTGCTCTGCCCATTATCCCGTCCTAATAGCTTGTTCAATGGTGCGATTTGCTATGTGGGTTCAGTGGTCAACCAAGACACACGCCATTAGCCCGGCCAAACGTCGCCTCGCAGCGCTACAGCACCAAGTGTACCTTATTTGTATGGCATTAGCTCTTTGATGTGGCATAGCATATTCCGTAAACAGCTGCAATTTATCAAACAATTTTGGCTCTGACGTGCTTCACTGGCAGCGCCATGGCAGCGGCGGCGTTGGGGCCCACGGCCGCCATCTTTAGCCTCTCTCCTCCGTTCCTGTGGAAGTGGCTGCAGCAGCAAATAAATTCCACATGTGTCATTGAGCATGCTAAATGGCTTGCAACACATAATCATCTAAATAATTATGAGGCTGCCATTAAAGTGAGCTAGATAGATGACACATGAAGCGCTATGGAAAAAAAAAAACTGGAGGTAATGGTGCAGGATTTAAAACGGGAGATGGTGGGAGGATAAATTAAAGAAAGATAAAGGAAGGGGGGAGAAATGCAGTTTTCTCCTCGTCTTGCCGTTATAGAATCCCAGATTCAAGGTTTCTGGTGTGGTGGCGATGGTGGGAGGGGGGAAGGGGGGGGGGGGGTTGGACATTGGGGTGATTAGCACAATCAGAAAAAGCAGCGAGGGACTTTGGCACCGCTCGCCTCGCCGCCGTCTTTTTGTCCTCCCACTTTTCATTAATCAGCAACCTGAGGCCCCACGAAATCAGTTCGGCAGATTGGCAGCTCGCTCATTTGTTCCCACGTGGCAATCAGCGCGCAAAAGAAATCAGTTCACCACCTTTGTGCCATTACCTGACATTATAAACCGTCTCTTTGTGTTCTTTTGTTGCTTTCCCCCAGCAATTCGTCTTCCCCTCCTGCCATTCGCTGCCGCTAAACCTGATGCCAGATCTGACCCCCATTAGTCCCAGTTTTGTACCTCTGATACTGACAATACCCTCAATTAAATACTTTCTTTTGGAAAATGAATTACTCCTATTATTAATAAAGAGCATATTCTCTAAGCGGCATGCAATAATACGCAGCATTTTCTCTGCTTGCTTTACAGAACCCCATCTGTGTCACCCTAAATGACGCGTCTTGTCAGTAGACGTGAACGGAAAGCGCAATAATCCTCTGCTCTTGGAGGATATTGTGCACTACTCGGCTCCTTTCACACACCATTTGCTCACAATGTCCGTCTGGGGCGAGCTTCGCTTGATCCCTCCTTAACGTACAGGATAGAAATAAACTGGAAATGAGCTCCTGAGATGAGGGCGATAAGAAGCATGTAGGCTGCACACATGCATTGTTTTGCAAGTGTCCAGAAAGCAGAACTGAGTCACTTCAGGACAAAAACCAAGGAAGGATGAACGCTTTTCATGCAGCGTAATGTCTTTTTTTAATTTTCCACTGCGTTATTGTTCAGATTGTAAATCGCTGTAAGGAGTGCAACTGTAAGAAACAGGGATCGTAAACTGGAATAATTCTGAACAAAAGTTTGTGTAAATGAATTGCATTAAAATTTATACTGGATACAACCTATTTTTTTTTAATGCACATTGTCGTTATGGTGTAGCCTATTTACAAGCATTGCTAGTAAAGCACAAACTAGCTGGGCCTACTTTGGTTGCAGAATTCATCGCGTTTGGTGTAAATTCACAAGAAGATGTTTCCTGTTAGATTTTGCGGATACCACGAGATGGAAAATTATTCATGCTCCTTGAACATTTTGTAACGCTATCACCACAGACTCCGGGATAGTGTGCGTGACCCCTCATTCAGGATCCTTGTCCTGCGGCACGGTGAGCTTCCAGACTCACGCCATTAACAGGTTTTCTTCTAGAATGCCCTATATTTAACTCCAACCATTTTCCTGTCAGCTCTGACCAGCTTTCCTGTCCCTGCAGAAGAAAAGCATCCCCTCAGCATAACACTGCTACCACCTAGTGGAACAGGTCAATGGACAGGTGTAGTCATTCCACCAAACGATGGTCCGCTCATAGCCGATGTGAATTTGAAAAAGGACTTTGTCTCAACAGCGCCTTTTGTTTTCAATTGTGGATTGCTTGACCAATAGTTTTTCTGTAGACAGATTGTCCAACCTACATAGAAAAACTGGATTTATACTGAGATGAAATGACACACAGCCACATTCTTTTTAACTATTCTAATATCCCGGGATATTACTCAGGGGTGTAAGACTAAAAGGGGGCTAAATACATTTACTTTTTTAGTACTTTTTGTAAAAACTAAAAAAATATATATATAACTTTTGTCATGGTTTTAAGGTGTTTGGCCCACATGCAGACACAGTCGGAGAACAAAAGACAGTTTAAAGATGTTTATTTAAGGCTATATACAGGTCTAAATGCTCACAACGTGAGCAGCAGGTGAGTTGCGGAACGTCAGAGTAGGAGCACTGCGGGAAGAAAGAGGATACTGATTAACACGAGTCGAATCAGGGATATCTGCGCTGATGCTGCTCTGCTTACCGCTAGGTATGGAGAATGTCCGGGGAGGGTGAGTGGAAGGAGGGATTCTGCGACCTTATGCTTTCCGATGGTGGGAGGTGGCTGAGCGACAGGTGAGCTAGTGGATGGAATGCAGGCAGGGAGACCGAGCAGCACCACAGCGGAGACAGGTACAAGGAGCAGCTGAAGGAACCAGAGTGAATCCAGGAAAGGGGGTCTCTTGTCCGGCTTGGTACCACCAAGTGGGCTCGAGGGGAACGCCAGAGCAAAATCTGAGCAACAGGGATTCAGGAACCGGTCTTCAGCGCACAGAGACAAAACAGGTGAGTAATTCCAGAGCACGACGAACTGAGGGAGACAGGAGACAAAGTTAGAGCTTGGAATCAGGAACATCAAAACTCACAGGAATGGAGAACTGTCGACAGGACAGTGGCCTAGGTGTACCACAACGGTCTAACAGTCTGGCGTCCTTCAGCTGATTGAACGGTCCTTTTAAGCTCGAGCCAGAGTAGCCACAATGAGCCGCAGGTGTCGGCCACGCCCATCTGTCAACAACAGCCACCTGTGGAAGAGAGTTAGTAGAGCACAGTACACAGAATCCTGACAATTTTCCTTAAATTTTAAATTTGTGGTGATCTATTACATGTGCGAAATTCAAAATGAGTAAAGTGAAGTTTGTCATTGTAGCGTGAAAAATGAACAAGCTGAAGGTGTATAAATGTCTTTACGGTGTACTGTAAGGGCCGTTGTTATCTTTTAAATTCATTTCTTAATTTTATCTGAGATTTTCCTTACAACTTCCAGTTTTTCCCCCATTGTCATAATAGCAGAGTGTGTTATCTCCAACCCCCATGAAACCAAGCCATTGTAAAAAGTGGAATACTTCTTGTATACATTTCCAGTTGCTCCCCACTGGGGGTAGAAAGGAAAACGATGCTTTCCAATATCTTGCTCCAGTTCCTCCCTTGAGAGAGACAGGCGTAAGATTGAGCTCTATCCCTTTGGGTCACAATATCTGCTAAAGCCTAATCTGAAGCAAAAAAAACAACCAATCTGAATGACAACATGCAGCCAATAAACACCCAATCAATATGAGCCCGAAACCTGCTCAAACTGGCAGCTGATTTCCCCCGGGATACAAAGTAGCAATGAGCAATGCAATAAGGGACGAGGTGTGAGGTGTAAAATGACCAAGCAGGAAATGTAATCTGACAGGCAGAGTCCTTCCTTAATGGACAGATGGCTGCTGGGAAGTGAGGCTGTGTCGTGAGTGACCTCCACGGGGAGTTAATAGTAACAATCAGCCTCAGCCTGGGCCACTAATGCTCATAAAATTATTGTTTCCTAACTCGTGTTAGTTGGTCCAGTATCCAGAGACTTAGTCGCCCTCATAGTGACTGCTATTAAAACATATGTTTATATTCTAAAGGTTTTGGCGAGAACATGATTTTTCATTCACACTGACATTCTACTTGACAATACATGCTTCATTTTGAAAATAATTACAATATTAAACATTATAAGCAACAACAAAAAAAATGTTGCAGGCATGATACATAAATGCAACTCTTGCACACTTTAATGTGAATTAGCAAAGAAGTTCAAGATAAAAGTAAGGTCCTTTTACTGTCAGATGGAAGATTTTATTGGTTATAGTTTCTTTGACATCGTTTTGACACATCCAGGCGGTGAAGGCCTTTGTAAGGAAAGATTTCAGCTGTGTCTACGGTTCAGCTGTGTCTACGGTTCCTAGGCTAGGACTGATTGCTTTTCAGTGCAGACATTACCATCAGCTAAGCACACTGGTCAATATGGCCAAAAATCAGACTATTCAGATTTTAATTGGTAGCATATATGCATGATGTTGCAATTAGCTTTTACTCATTTTAACCTAATTAAATGTGGCCCATGTCCATATGACATGAGATTAAAAATCCTAAATATTTTGACATTTGCTACAGCAGAATTATTCTTTTTTTAAACAACTGTCTCTACTATTATAATGCTAGGAGAACATTAATCCAAAGTAAGTCTTTAGGGAACTAAAAATGTTTAATCTGCTGTTCTATTAATGTGCTGCCTGGATAAGTATAAAAATGTAAAAATGAACTCGTTTAAATACTCCACACTTGTGAGCAGAAAAAAATCACTTCACAGCAAGTCGCTTAACAATTGGTAAATTTGTAATTTAACAAAGCTTTCATGCTTTTGTTTAAAATAAAACTTTGCCCACTAATGAGGGGCAGTTGGTGCTGGTGCTTTTCACTGGTTTTTCAGCTGGTACGACTATTTGAAAGCAAACATTTCCCCTTAAACGCTGTGCTCGCAGTCTACCGCAGCTGAGCTGAGTCTAAACAAGACATGAAATTATGTTTGCGACCTCATTTTAGTTTGTTTGAGCATCGTCTTCCATTCATTTTTGTTTCTATTACAGGCATCTAGAACAAAATCGACAGTGTCTGTCTCTTTAAAACCATGCGTCTAACAAACCACAGTGCGTGTTACAGGCTCCTGGAAGTGATTAGTTTAATTAGAAGCTCAGAAACTCAACCTGCCTGTTAAAGTGGATGCATAGCTACAGTATGCTATAATCTTGTAGGCCTAAAATGCTGTACGTCACTGCAGTGAGAGTATATACTAAAGGTTGTGTATTGTTTGTTACATGAATGAAACCTTTGCTGTGAACTCGTGTTGGAACTGGCTCCAAATTATATAGTTTGGCAGATGACATCCATTGACAGTATGGTGTTGTATAAAGCAAAAGAGGGAAAAAGACAGATGAGTATATATAACTGACAGATAAAGAGGCTCTGCATCAAGTCTCCAGCTGCCAGCCGTCTTCTTAGCAGCCATGTTGAGTGGGAACATCTGATCCCTGGAAACGCCTTAAGAGTGGAGACAAGCTAATGTAAAAGAAACATGCCCCCTCCCTTCTCGAGAATGTGAAAATTAAGTGTTACATTTACTTAAAAGTGTTCTTTTTATATCAATACTAACATTAGAATATTCTCCCAAATGCTAATCTGCGATTGAATACATTTCTACATGCAGCCATTTTTTTATGTCACTCACAAATATTCAAAGGTTGGATTCTGATAATATGGCATAACAAACCATTAAAACAATTTTTTTTCATTTGCTAAAGAGTTTAATAATACCAGAAGACAAAACCAAACTCAGATCAGCGCAATTATGCAATCCTTCCAATTCAAAACAAAACAAGCATAAAAGCCAGATTTTCATCACGTTTTCATGTATGCGTGTTTTTTTTTTTCAATCAATGCTATTTCTCTTGATGGATTTTTCTTGGTGCAACAGGAAAATTTCTCTTGCAACTTGTTGCAGTCAAATCATTTTCAGACGGTTTTCAGATAGACCTGAAATGCAGCGTTGAAGTGGACAGAAAGGCACTCAGATCAGCCAGAGCCAACCTGAACCATCCCATAAGAACGACAAAGCGGGCCTATGGTCAGAAAACAACACAGACTTTCACAACACACTCAGTAATTACTTTGGCCGCTTTGAAGCTCCCAACAACAGTCCTTTGAGAAAATCCCCACCTCACCCAGCTGAACAGACACTCAGATTTGAGACAGCTGATATCCGGAGAACTTTAAGAAGACTCAATGGACAAAAAACAGCATGCCCCTGCAATATACCGGGACAGTTGCTCAAGGACTGTGCTGACCAGCTGGCTCACATCCTCACAGACATATTTAACACCTTGCTGGCCCATGCTGCCGTCCAATCCTGTTTCGAAACTGCAACCATCATGCTAGTGCCCAAAAAACCCACAATTACTCAACGATTACCACCCAGTCACACTCACTCTGATCATGATGACATACTTTGAAAGGCTGGTGAAGATCACATACTCTCCAGACAGGGCTACGTAATGAGCCCACTGCTCTTCACCTTAATGACCCAGGGCTGCCATGACGTGTTCAGGAGGAACCATATCATCAAGTATGTGGACAACACAACAGTGGTGAGTCTCATCAGGGGCGAACTGCCCTACAGAGAAGAGGCAGAACACCAGGTATACAGGTATGACAAAAGTATTTTATCCTGAACGTCAACAAAACAAATGAGATCATCGTTGACTTCAGGAAAAATCAGCCTAGTCACTCCCCACTCCTCATCAACAACGCCACAAAGGAGCGAGTCAGTATCATCAAGTTCCAGGGGGTGCAGATCAAACTTTGACCTGATCCCACCACACCTCTGCTCTTGTGAAGAGAGCACAGGAGCAACTGCACTTTCTCCGTTGGATGAGAAAAGCAAACCTCCCTCCTCATCACTTTCCACAGAGGGACAATAGAGAGCATGCTGACCAGCTGCATCTCTGCCGGGTTTGGGGCCTGCAATGCCTCAGACTGGTAATGTGTGTAGAGAGTGGTGAGGACAGCAGAGAGAACCATCGGGACAGCGTTTCCCTCCTTCCATGACACTGCTGGCAGACGCTGCCTGACCAGGGCTCAGACAATCATAAAAGATCCCTCCCACCCTCACCATGGACTGTTCATCCTGCTGCGCTGCTGCCAGGATTCAGCAGCTTCAAATGCAGAATGACCAGATTCCATTACAGCGTCATTGCACACATCATAGGACTGCTGACCAAAAATGGAGCATTAGAGACACCAGGGACCATAGTGAAATGCTTGCCAGGGGCTAGCTCTCCTTACTAGGAATCTAGCCGGATTTATTAGTTCTCCAAAATGCTGACAACCCAGGATCCAGACCAGGAAGCAGGGCCGTAGTTTAACACACCTCTCTGCAGCTTCTGTACTGTTACTTACCCATTACCCTATTGAGACAGTGTATTTCCTACAGCCAAAACTAAACAGATCAAAAACAGATCTAAAAGGAACAAATCATAAAAATCTAATAAAAATCAATATGATTCAACTTGAACTAAAAAATAAAACAATTAAATATGGCTTATTGAGTATAAGGGCTCTCCCTTCAAAGACTTTTTTAGTTAATGAATTGATTTCTGATAATCAGATTGATCTCTTTTGTCTCACAGAAACCTGCTTGCAAGAGGAATACGCTAGTATAAATGAGTAAACTCCTTCTAATTATTTAAATTTCCACATTCTCAGAACTACGGGACAAGGAGGAGGAGTAGCAACTATATATATATATATATATATATATATATATATATATATATATATATATATATATATATATATATATATATATATATATATATATATATATATGTCATGATTTTTCTTGGATGAACCTGGACACACACACAGAGCTTGTTTCCAGAGTTTATTGAAACAGCAGGAAGTGGATGATGATAAGCCAGAGTCATTTTACCAGACGGGGTTGTAGGGTGCAGGAACTGGCAGACTGGAGCAGACAGAGCAGGACCAGGAGACGAACAGGAACTTGACAGGCAGTGTTGGGCAAGCTACTTGTCCAGTGTAGTGAGCTAAGCTATCAGTTACTCAACAATAAATTAAGCTTCACTACACAAAAGCTACCACCTATAGAAATATAGCAAGCTAAGTTACACAAATGTGTTAAAAGTAGCTTAACTACATTAGAAGCTACTTAACGTTGTACCAACCTAATGTCAGATCAATTCAAAATGAGTCTGATACACTGGTTAAAACATTTATTAAAGATCAGCCAATGACCTAACACAGTGTAAACATTGCTTTATGAGCAGCATAATAAAATACAAACTGAAGTAATTACTGCTTGAAATAAAACAAAAAGGTTATTGGCCTAGTACGTGCGGTGGCGTTAATAACGTTTGGTGGCGTTTTTTGCATATTATATTATCAGGAGGTTGTCTTTTATGTGCTCAGCGACTAGATTTAAAGGTGTTTTACCCAATAAGAACACTGCAGCACCAGACACAACCAGGAGGTCCCTGATCGTTGGGGAAAGGCAGAAAGAAGATGCACCATAAGCTTTTTCATATTTCTTTTGTCATTTTAAACATGAAACTACCAAAGCACAAGCCAAGTAGTAGAACTAAATGTTGAAAAGAAATTAAAAGCTAAATAAAATAAACCAGGTCACTTAATAAAGCTGCATTTTCTGTATGCTTTGTATTTATATTCACATAATATTTTCAGAATTAATAATAACATTTCTGTTAAAGATTTCATTTATAGATGAAAGTTCTCCCTAAATGAATAGGGATTTCATTTAGGGAGAACAAGCAGAGTGAGTTTTGTGTAATATCAAATTTTATTATTGAACTAAGCAGGATTTAGACAGGACCAGAAAGGAAGGTGCATCTTCTTTCTGCCTTTCCCCAACGATCAGGGACCTTCTGATTGTGTCTGGTGCTGCAGTGTTCTTATTGGGTAAAACACCTTTAAATCTAGTGGCTGAGCACATAAAAGACAACCTCCTGATAATATAATATGCAAAAATCGCCACCAAACGTTATTAACGCCACCGCACGTATTTTACGCGAGCGCGCGTTTTTTACGTCACCGCGCGTTCTGGCTGGAAACGCGCGGTGACTAAAAAACGCGCGCTCGCGTAAAATACGGGTTGGAACTGCACGTTATTGTAAGGGCGAGTATTTGCCTAATCGGCTTGCCATAAGTTCCACTGCCGTATGCATGCGCATGTTTCGATAGATACAGACAGCAGAGGCAAAGTAGAAGTTCGCGCATGAACATGTCCAACCAACAACTCTGATTGATTGTTCACTCTGAATGTTGTTTCAAAATAGCAAACCTGGTTTCATTTCTTAGTTATGTCCTGGATTTTGTAACGTTTGCGGACGCTACGTCGCTACTTGATCAAAAAAAATAACGTCACTACAGGAAAATTACTTGATTCATAAAGCAGCGACGCTACGGTCAAGCTACTGGAAAATGTAGTTTAACTAATAGCTTCGCTACATGTAGCGGCGCTACTGCCCATCACTGTTGACAGGCATGATGTTCTGAAGACTGAGTACGAACCGGTAACCAGGGACAGACTAAGGTGAGTTTATACAGTGGTGTGAGCAGGTGGAATGAGTCCAAGGTTAATTGCAGCCTGACAGGTGTTCCTAATCAGGGCTGCACTGGAGAAGGAGCCAGAAATGTTCAGGCTGCATATATATATATATATATATATATATATATATATATATATATATATATATATATATATATATATTAGGGCTGGGCAAGTTAACGCGTTAATTTCGCGTTAATTCATTAGACTATTAACGGCGATATTTACTTTAACGCGGGTTAACGCATGTTGCTCGCATGCTTTTATTTTGTGAAGGTCTGTTGCTGCGGTGTAGGGGTTTGAATCAGAACAGTAGGTGGCGATAATGCACCAATAACCTCGCTGTCAGCCAAGCCTCGGATTCAAAGAGGAAGAAAGGTGCTGGCCGGAAAAAAACAAAGCCGACATGCGGAAGGCGGTGTTTCCCGCAGGAATTTGCTTAGGCGAGGCGGTGAGTTGGCGAACGGAACAAGTTTTGTGCGGAGCCGAGCGGGGGGGTCTGCATCGATGCCGTCGGTGAAGTCGCTTCTCGCTTCAAAGTAACCATGTGTTTTTGCCTGTTTTTCCCTGCCATTCACTATATGCACGTGAGAAAGCAACAACAAAAAACCGTGTGTTAACGTCAAATAACCATGCAAGCATATCGAGTTAAAAAGCATTTCAGTTTAAAGTTCTTCCAGCATCGAATATGACAGAAACAAGTTAGTTGTAACCACTGCCAAGTTAAACTTTGGTATTGAACATAAAATGGTAATGCTGCTCCCTGCTGTTACCTCAGAAATTGCCTGTTTTTGGTAGATTTTTTCCCCATAAAGAGAATTCCCTGTCAGTGGCAACAAGCTTTAATTTATTATTATTGCTATTTTTTGTTTTCCATATTTTAGTTGAGCTTTACACTAAATATGTGTTACTGATAAGTGCTACAAATGTTACAACACTTTTGTTCATATGGCAGCAGAACATTAAAATAACAGTGCTCTTTACACTACTTTTGAATTAATTCTTGGAGTTTGTAAATACAATGCCATTATTCATGATTAATCAGGCAAATTATGCGATTAATCGCGATTAAATATTTTAATCGTTGCCCAGCCCCAATATATATATATAGTTTCAAAACTACCGTTCAAAAGTTTGGGGTCACATTGAAATGTCCTTATTTTTGAAGGAAAAGCACTGTACTTTTCAATGAATATAACTTTAAACTAGTCTTAACTTTTAAAGAAATACACTCTATACATTGCTAATGTGGTAAATGACTATTCTAGCTGCAAATGTCTGGTTTTTGGTGCAATATCTACATAGGTGTATAGAGGCCCATTTCCAGCAACTATCATTCCAGTGTTCTAATGGTACAATGTGTTTGCTCACATTGAAATGTCCCTATTTTTTAAGGAAAAGCACTGTACTTTTCAATGAAGATAACTTTAAACTAGTCTTAACTTTAAAAGCCCATTGAGTATAAGGGAGAGCCCTTATACTCAAGAAGCCCATTTCTAACCATGTGAATGTCTTGACTCTATTTTCTATTCATTTCACAACCTATGGTGGTGAATAAGTGTGACTTTTCATGGAAAACACAAAATTGTTTGGGTGACCCCAAACTTTTGAACGGTAGTATATATATATATATATATATATATATATATATATATATATATATATATATATATATATATATATATATATATATATTTATTAGGGCTGTCAAGCAATTAAAAAAATTAATCTAATTAATTACATACTCTGTAATTAATTAATCTAAATTAATCGCATATAATTTTTGCTGTGAAAGTATTTTAAATATTTAAATTCAAATGATTCAATGAATAATCAGCATTAGATACATTAAAGTTCAAAAACTCTTATTCACATTTCATGCCTTCAGACGTTTTAACATGTGTCGTTGTGGCATATGTGGCACACAGTAATGTAGGGGACACAATGAAAATAAATGAACACTCCCCTCAATATCAACTCTTTACAACAGTAAAGTGACGTCCGCGCTACTTCCGGGTTACGCCGGTAGGCAAAAGCAGGACTGTTCTCGCCAAACACCGTGACAAAACGGGTGAATAAAGCCGGGCATACACTGTACGAGTTTTTCAGTCGTGGTACTTATATACATCTCAAACTGTGCGACGGAACCGCGGGGTTTAAAAGTTCACCGCTCACGATCTGTGTTCTCACACTGTACGGCGCGACGCTGGGACGCGACCGGAGTGCTCACACTGTACGTCGTGCCCCCTCCGGAAGAGGGGGGAGAGTTGGGTAGTACCCGCCGGCGCACGGGAGGCACCGGGCATCGGGGGGAACGGAGGGGAGAGAGGAAAGACGAGACGCCCCGGCCGCGGTCTGCTGTGCCGCACGGCACAGCAGACCGCCTGGCCCGCACCCCCCCCCCCGAGCGGAGGCATACGGAAACAGACGGCCAGCGCGTCGCGCGGACCGGAACGCTCGCCCTCCCCAACACCCCCGCGAGCCGATGTCCGGGCCCCACGGGTCCCGGGCCGGGCGGAGGTCGCTTCGGGGACGCCCCGAGGGGAGGGCGCCCCCTCGTAGCTCTGCTTGAACAGCAGGATGCGCTCACGAAAACCTCACGACGGCCGACTGAATTTCAAACATGTTTGATTTTCAACCGACCGTAGAGGTAGTAGAAAAATACGTCGAGAACTCGTTGTTTGCTCTGTTTGCGTCTGCCGCTGTGCTCGCCTTCTGCCTTCCAGTCCGGCGCGCAGGCGCGAAAAACCCGGATGAAAACAATAGCAGTGAACTACCCTATACGATTAATTTGCATTATTTTTTTTAATCCATTTTTTTTTTTTTATTAATTAATCGAAATTAACGCGTTATTTTGACAGCCCTAATATATATATATATATATATATATATATATATATATATATATATATATATATATATATTAGTCCGAAGCCAATTAATAACTACAATTCTTTTGAACATTTAACCCATTTAACACTGACAAGGTTATTATAGTGGGGGATTTTAACATTCATGTTGACACTGAATGTGATAACCTTAATTTAGCCTTTAAAACTATCTAGATTCAATTGGTTTTGCTCAAAATGTGCATAAGCTGACACGTTCTTGCCTTCATACCTTGGACCTTGTGCTGACATATAGCATTGATTGTGAAGAATAACAGTATTGTCTCACAACCCTGTCCTATCTGAACATTTTCAATAACCTTTGAGTTCCATTTAACTGAGTTCTCAACCCCCAAAAGAAGGTTTCATTATAGTAGATCTTTATCTGATAATGTATCAAACTGTTCCCCTTTTAATTTCCTCAGTATCACAAAAATACCCAGATTTATTTATTCCCATTCACAAATTGATGCTCTTGTTGATGTTCCTACTTCTTCATTGCTTTTTGTATTAGACAACGTAGCCCTCTTGAAAAAGAAAGTGATTATTCACAGGTAGCTGGCTTCCTGGTTTAATTTAGAGCTGCGTTCTTTGAAGCACATTGTTAGGAATTTGGAGAGAAAATGCTGCTCTACACATCTAGAGGAATCCTGCCTAATCTGGAAAAAAGTCTAATGTTGTATAAAAAGAGTTAGAGCAGCATATTTTTCAAGGTTTCTTTTTAATACAGTTGCCAAACTTACCCAGAGTCACAGCTCTGTTGATCCATCCATTCCCTTACCTCTCAGCATTATTGACTTTATGGGATTCTTCATAAATAAAATTGATGGTATTAAAATTAAAAGAATTGCCATTGTCCCAAACATGATTACTTCGTCCTCAGTAAGTGAGGCAGCGTTGTAGGTATCTTTAGAACCTGATCGGTGTTTGTATTGGTGTTTTGACTGTTTAGATGCAGTAGAGCTTTCTGAGTTATCTAAAATTTTAGCTTAATCTAAACATTTACTTGTATATTAGACCCAATCCTAACCAGGTCATTTAAGGAAGTATTCTCTTTGATTAATGTCTCCATTTTAGACATGATTAATCTATCCATAGTCATTGGATATGTACTACATGCTTTTAAAGAAGCTGTTATTAAACCTTTACATAAGAAACCTTCTCTTGATCTTTCCAGCCAGAGTGAAATTATAGCTATAGTAATCACAAAAAAGGACAAATATAAATTGAAAAAGTTTAAAGCATGTTATTATATATAAGCAATATGAAAATATTGTCTTGCAGCAAGATGGTCCTGGGTTCAAGTCCTACCCTTGCCCTGGGACTTTCTGCATGGAGATTGCATGTTCTCCCTGTGCATGCGTGGGTTCCCTCCGGGTATTCCAGCTTCCTCCCACAGTCCAAAAACATGACTTTTCGGTTAATTGGCCTCTCTAAATTCTCCTTAGGTGTGAGTGTGTGCGAAAATGATTGTTTGTCCTGTATGTTTCTGTGTTGCCCTGTGATAGACTGGCGACCTGTCCAGGTGTACCCCGCCTCTCGTCCATTGACAGCTGGAGATAGGCACCAGCACCCCTTGTGACCCCAGTAGGGATAAGGGATGGATGGATGGATGAAAATATTTGCTCAAGACAAAAAATTACATCTCTCCAGTCAAAAATGCTTTATTCTGAACAGCAGTGTTAAAGTCTGGTAATCTAAAATGATGTGCATAAGTTCTGCAGTTCAAAAAGGCCTCCTCCTCTCATTTAGGTACCAACTCTCAAAAACTTACAATACAGCAATAGGATTAATTCCGGCCAATCTTCACCTTAACTCTCACCCTCATTCGGGTGATGAAAACATTGTTCCTTTAAGCCAAGCCAATAACAACCCTAACGACTCCTCGCTACAGAGGAGTGGACCAGTTTCGGTCCAATCTGCTGGCTTATTGGCTTTAACGACCGCCCATTACTAAGGGGTGGACCTGTTTCGGTTGAATTTGCATGTTATCTAAGCCATTACAAGGCCTTTGTTTGGCATTGGTATAAAGCTGGTTACTCCACATACTCCAGACTTTTTGAATTGGGAAAGCTTCCTGGAGAGGAAGCGAAACGTCTTCTACTACGGATCCAAGTCCAGTTGCCTTGTTTTTTACCTTTTTTTGGAATGACCATGACCTGGATGACTGAGAATCTTCACCAGCATAAGTTCTGCAGCTTTGAGGATCTTTGGTTTTAATGAGCTCCTCCTAATGAATGTTCATCAGAAAACAAAACTTGTCATGATCACATCGGTCAGTTTCCTTTGGAAAGTCTGACATTTCTGATGTTTTTAGGGGTTTTCATTAAACAAATACATGTGAAAACAGCGATAAAGTAAGTCTTAGTCTAAGAGCATTTTATAGGATGACTCCTAGTTTTATATTACACTGCCCATTGTTGCATTTCATTCACTGTATATATTTTTCTCATGTTAATCCCACTTAAAATCTATTGTCTTTGCCAATTTCCCTCGTTGATAGATAAAACAGTTATCTTGTGTGGAATTAATAAGCACCATTTCAACAAATGCGCAGTAATTTGTCAAAATGATGTCCATATATAAATAATAATGACATGTATACATCCATTTATACAGTTGATTAGCAAAAAAGGTCAAATTGAGCGTGATCTACTTTTAAAGAAAAGCATCCCCACAGCATGATGTTGCCACTGTTACATTTTTCATGCAGGCCAGAAAGTTACATTTTGGTGTCATCTAACCAGATAAGCTTTTTCCTTTTTCATTCCACCTGAACTGTGGATTTGTGCAGCTCCTCCAGAGTTGCCAAAGGCCTCTTGGCTGCGTCTGTGATTAACACTGCTCTTGCCCGGCCTGTCTGTTTATATGGATGTCAATATATTTACAGCTGTGCCCCAGTCAGTATAAGGGTACCAGAGTGAATGAAGCTAAATAAAAACACAAGCTAAATAAAGATACAAGACAAACTGTTGACATTTTTGCCATACAATAGCTTTGAAAACCATTTATCATTTTCTGTCCACTTCACAATAATCCTCTACAACCTCAGTAGAATGCATCGGTTGCAATGTGACAAAAATTAAATAACCTTCAAGGGCTATGAATACTATAAATTTGTACTATATGGATGCATGCTGTCTGACACATTTTTGAGCTGAATTTTCCCCCAGACACCAAAATCGTTGAGTGAATTAATAGCGACAGCAAGGATCGCTGTCTTTGCAGGATTCAGAGATGCAGATGAAGACTGATGTATTCAAGCAGAAACACAGAATCTGTAGTGACATGCGTGTGACATTCCCCCTCCTTACTCAGTTGTGGCCCAGAGCTGCAATGGCACGCAGCCTTTCAGGGGAAATGATTGTGGCACGTTGTCACATGTGCTGGAAGAGTGTATTACTTAACTTGTACATATGTCAGCTGGTTTCTACTGTCAAATTAATTTTTACTAATGTGGACTATATTCGCTGTAGCAGAACTCCCACTACTTCAAAGGGAATTAATTCTTTTTCCAGACAAGGACAAGCTGTTCTAATGACTATTTATGATTTACGATTATACAGCCATTTTGTCAGTGAAACAAATGTTTTGCAGACTTTGTGGCAGTTGTTCTTTCTGGTGATGAAACTGTAGCTTTAAATGAGCAATAAGTAAGAAATTTACTGTAAAATTAATCTAAATCATTGTCATTTATCAAGTGGTATAGAAGTAACATTCCCTATAAACTGTCCTCTTCATCAACAATGTCTTAGTCAAGTTTTTCTCCTTTCAAACCTAGAGGTACGGTCCAGAACTACTTCGGTGCAGCGTAAAGCCCATGTTTACTTCCTGGTTAATTAGCCAATCATATGAGAGTTCCCAGGGTTCCCAAAACAAAGCGCAGCATTTGGTATTTTATGTTGGCAAAAGAGCAGCAGCCTGCTAACACAGAAGCCAGTAAGAGAAGTGAACCAGAAATGGAGTACAACAGTATATACCTGTCCTGTGTAAGTATAAATTCAGTGGGGTTTCACAGCAGCAATGGACCGTTGAGGAAACGGCATAGACTGTTGTCAGTGGCAGGCTGTTGTGTATGTGTTGTTCCAATTTTAAACCCTAGGTTTCATTATTACTTTTTGCTCCTTTAAGCACAAAAACTGTCCTTGAGCATATTCATTTCAATATTGGTCTAAACATTTCCCTATCCTTTACAAGACCTCAAGTAACATTTAGTTAAAACAATGTTAATTTATCTACTAACTGTCCTCCTCAAACTGTTCAAAATGCATTGGACTTTCTGTTTGCAAGTGAAGACATGTCAAATGAATTGTTTTTAAAGTTATTGATAGTTTTCTGCTAGCCCTTTTAAGATCTCGATGCCTGTCTCACATTTTGAGTCAAACACTATGTCATGTTTTTGTCACGATGAACCCGAACTCAGACCACACACACGGAGAACAGTTCAGTAATGTTTACTGCAAGGACGACAGGAGGGACTGAACTGCTGGAGGTTGCTGGGACGCTGCGGTTGCTGCGCCGTAGAAACGGGTACCCCCAGAGCAGGCTGAGAATCCTGGCACAGGGGAGACAGGATTAGTCCAGAGGAAGATGGACTTACTTGATGCTGGAGGGAGCGGGCAGATACGGAGGACTCGGGAGCTCAGCCAAATGTAGGAAGAATCTTTGGCAGACGAGGAACAGAAGGTTGACATCCAGGAAGACGCGGGAAGAATCTCTTTCTGAACATCAGGTGAACGAAGGACGAGTGAAGACGAACCAGCCAGGAACTGAAGGTAGAGTGAGGCTTAAATAGAGAAACTAACAGGTGAAGTGGATTCTGTCTGATTGCAGACCTAACGGGTGTAAGTGATTACTGGAGGGTAAGCAACGTGAGAGGAACTGAACTCAAACAAGAAACAAAACCAAAACTCAACCCTGACACACTAGCTCTATAATGTAACATCTTTATCTGAGCACACTTCCCTGTTCACACAGGTGGCAAAAGGATGGTGAAAAGAGACGATAATGATGTAACAGCCAGCAGACGCACAGAACCAAGAGGTTTTGGCCAATCGAATGAACCAAGCCTGGACCAACCTGATTAAAATTCGGTTGCTTAGTTTTTATTCACCATAAGAATCTTTTAATCTGTCCACAATTCCAACATCCAACCACAACTGGTTCCTCCTTAGAGAGAAAACCTTTAGGCAAAGATATTTCTATTCATAGGTTCTCCATCCACTAATGGGACGTTCAGAACCACTGGTCAAAGCACCCACTCTGGTTGATTGAGAGGTGACACAACAAGATCCAAGGCTAAAAGTAAAGTGTCTTATTAACTTATGTTTGACTTTTTTAAAACATCAAATCTGAACGTAAAGACCTTAAAGGCCTTTCTATCCTGTATTCTTCATTTGCTTTCCAAACTTTTCTTAATGTTATAACAGGTATGTAAGAAAGAAATATCTATAATAATTTAACATCATTGATCTCACAATGAAGAAATTCACTTCTGCATTTTAACCCATCCCCTTGGGGAGCAGTGGGCTGCCACTGTGCGGCGCACGGGGGTTAAGAGTCTTGCTCAAGGAGCCAGAGTGCAGGAATTGAACCGGGTACTTGCAACCTTCTCAGAAGCGCAAGCGTGCTGCTCTAACAACATAACCCTCACAGTTATGTTTAGGTCAAGGTCACGCTACAAGGACCTGGAGGTAAAACCAACAGAGACTTCCCTGACCGGGAATCAAACCCAGGCCACAGCAGTGAAAGCACTGAATCCTGACCACTAGACCATCAGGGATCTGCTGCTTTACATGAATCTAAATGATCCATGTAAATGTTGATATTTTTCTTTACCAGTTAAGAGACAATTCTTTTAGAGACTAGAGCAAATCTAATTATTCATTTTAAGGGCTATGAGCAGTGTTGTATGAAAACATGAATGTTGTTGGTTTAAAATCCCAGCCTGGGCTCATTCAGCGTGGAGTTCTCCCTGTGCATATGTGGGTTCTCTCCGGGTACGCTGGCTTCTTCCACAGTCCAAAAAGGTATGTGAATCTGTCACTCTAAATTAGTTATGCAGCTGGTAGTTTTAGTAATTCCAACTGCATCAGCCGTATTTGCTGGAGGGCCAAATATGTACCACTCTTGAACTGCAGTCGTGGTCCACATGAAATTGTTGCAAAATGGCACCCAGGCCGCACTGGTATAGATGAAAGCATATTCATGTCAGAACTGCCTAGTCAAAGTCTAGACCTAAATTCAATTGAGAATCTGTGCCGAGACTCGAGGGTTGACGTTTGCAGACAGTCCTCCCAGTCTGCCCGAGCCACTTTAAAGAGAAGAGAGGACAAAAACGTAAGCCTCTGGATATGCAAATCTTGTAGAGAGAAATAGATGAAATGACTTACAGCTGTAACCGCGTCAAAAGGTGGTTTTACATAGGATTGTCTCAGGTGGGCTACAAATGCACGTCACAGTTGTCAGACTTTATTTTTGTAAAAATAATTTAAGGACTGTGAATCATTTCGCCTTGCCTTCATAATTATGTATTACTTTGTGTTTGTCTATCACATCCAAAACACCTTTCAGTTTTTGGTTGTAATGTGACAAAATTTGAAAAAACTGTAATGGATACTTTTACAAGACACTGTAATGACAAATTTTCACAAATTTTATGCCCTTCCTTGTAATAACCAAAATCCTTCACTGCTGTTCATCCAACTTAAGTTAAGGAAGCTAAGTTAAGTCAAAAACATATATACAGCAAGTTAACATATTTTCATTATTTTTTAACATTTTAGCTGTTTTTATTTAACCTTCAGCTAAATGTGGGAAACAAGAACGTTTATATTCAACTATATCTAATGCAAAAGTCAGTCACAGATCTGCCATTAGAATCTTAACATAGAGGATTGGGACAGTGACTCAGCTATTGATTGCATGTATCCACATTGTTCACCAACTAACATACTATCTTTGAAATCTGAGAGTGCAGCTAATTTAGAAAAACTATAATCATGAGAGAGCTTTTCTAACTCACAATGGTAGTTATTTTTTCCATCAAGTGGCAAAATAATAATTTACACTTGTAGTTTGCACTAACAGCCTCATGATGGAGACACTGAGTCACAATCAAAGGCCACTAATTGCACATTTTGTTGCTCAGATGACTTTCTTGGAAATCCAATATCCAGCCTGCCTTACAGTAAGTGTGACAAAGCATAGAGCATGACTCATGCTGCTAATCTGCAATAAAAAAAGTATACATAAAGCACAGCTCTGGCTCAAAGAGAATCATTAAAAGAACCATAAAAGAACCATAAAAACTAAACATAACAACAGGAAAATACTATTAAACTGCAGAGCCGAAATGTTGCTTCGAAATGAATAGGAAATAGCCATACTGTATTTACCGAACCTGATTCACGTATATCAAGAAGCAGCAGAAGACAATCAAAGCTAGATTTAAATGAGGCACGGAGAGGACTAAAGAAATTGACACAAAGAAGTCAGAAATGTTACCAAATGTGTGCAGTAATGCAAACCTCATTAATAATATCCATAAAAAATGTGAGTGTTGTCTGCTCTCACAATTATCTTTGTGAGAGCAGACAGCAAAGGAAAGGTGGAGGACAGGTAACATTGTTTAGTGATTCACTAAAGTGTAATAAGGTGTTTCTGGGAAAGTTTGACTGATTTGAATTTTTGGCTTTACAGGTAAAGAGCTCGGCACAAACTAAGTTATTGAATGTTTACATTCAAAAGTCCAAATCTAACTTTTTAAATTAATTTAATTACCTCGTATCAGTGATATGTGCTGATTATGACATTCACATTTCTCGTTGACAACCCTGAAGACAGAGGTGCAAAAGAACTGTGACACACTTAGAAACTTTGGTTTTACTCAACATGTTAAACAACTACAACACAAACAGGAACATATTTCAGACCTGATCATCCCTAAGGATCTACAACATTTCCAAGGTCAATGTAACTGATGTTGCCCTGTCTGATCACTTTTCTGTTACCTTTGAAAGCATCATTTCCAATGACTCATTTAGCCAAAGGGACATCATAGGAAAATGCATCTTTAAAGACGATGCCACTGAATCCTTTAACCAAGCTTACTCTTCTACTTCCTTTGTCCTGCAGCTCAGTAGATGAACTAGTAGATAACTTTCAGTCTAAAGTTTCAGACATCATTGACATTGCTTCAATTAAAGTGAAGGTTTTTTCTGAGAGGAAAAAATCTCCATGGAAAAGTGCTCCAGGAGTAAGAAGTGAAAAGAGGGAGTGTCGAAAAGCTGAACGCAGGTGGAGAAAGACTAGACTCCAGGTTCACTAGGACATCTATAAAGAGAGATATAACCTACAACAGAAAAATGTAGGGGAATCTTTCTTCTCTAAGATCATCAACAAAAACATTAATAATACTCGTGCCTTATTTGCTACAGTTGACAGGTTAACAAATCTTCATGTGGCCGTGGAATCTGAACTCCACTCCACCAGAGCCTGTAATGAATTTGCTAACTTCTTCACTGAGAAAATCCAAAAGATTACAGGATCAGTCTGTACATTGTTGAGGAAAATATCTTAGTTGTTATATTAATCAGGCAGTTGTATGGAGAATAACAAAACAAACTCCTCAGGTATGTGTCTCCCCCTCTGAGGGTAAGATAACATGCAGTTGGGTTTTATGGCAGGGGGATAGGTCATTTGGCTTGACCCCTTACAGAATACAACAGCCACTTTGTTTTAAGAACACATAGGCAGGCAAGGCAGATAACAGATAAACTCAGCAGAGGAGGGAGTCAGTCCTTTACAAGATGTGTACAGAGTAGTGTGTCCCGTGGAGGCTCTGACATAAAAGAACAAAGTAAATATGAAATTATTAAAATGCAAAAATACATACCGTAGAAAGTGATAGAAACATCCACCATGGTCAGTACTTACGCATTTAATTTGTCTGCTACTTTTTGCCAGCCCTCTCTCCTGGCTTTAGCAGACTTTGAGGTGTTCCCTGTCATTTTTTTAATACTTTATTTTTTTCATTTTAGTTTTAGAAATACACATACATTTCTCTGAAAACTTACACAATAGTAGCAACATTGACAACAACTTGGTTCAGAGTGACTAAATGTAGAGATTTTGATTGGCTCTGATTTTGAAATTCCACATCAAAATTGGCTGAAACTTGTTGAGCGACATCTGGGGGTGTTTTATTGTCATGCTGAAGTGGCAGCATCGATTGATTATCTACGGTTTAGTTGCTGTAGTGACAGCAACTTTGGTCAAAATTAGTTAATATGTAGAGATTTCAATTGGCTCTTATTGTGAAATTCCACATCAGAATTGGCTGAAACTTGTTGAGCGACATCTGGGGGTGTTTTACTGTCATGCTGAAGTGGCAGCATCGATTGATTATCTACGGTTTAGTTGCTGTAGTGACAGCAACTTTGGTCAAAATTAGTTAATATGTAGAGATTTCAATTGGCTCTTATTGTGAAATTCCACATCAGAATTGGCTGAAACTTGTTGAGCGACATCTGGGGGTGTTTTACTGTCATGCTGAAGTGGCAGCATCGATTGATTATCTACGGTTTAGTTGCTGTAGTGACAGCAACTTTGGTCAAAATTACTTAATATATACAGTTTTTAAATGGCTCTTATTTTGAAATTCCACATCAAAATTGGCTGAAACTTGTTGAGCAACATCTGGGGGTGTTCTACTGTCATGCTGAAGTGACAGCATCGATTGATTATCTATGGTTTAATTGCTACAGTGACAGTAACTTTGTTCAAAATGAGTTAACATGTAGAGATTTCAAGTGGCTCTTATTTTGAAATTCCACATCACATTTGGATGAAAGTTGTTGCGCAACATCGGGGGGTTTTCTATTGTCACCCTGGGGTCCGTTCTTCGTACGTCGCTAACTCAGTTAGCTGGATTTGATTGTTGACGATTTGGCATGATCTTGGATCGTTTGGTTCTTCGAAACTAATTCCGGATGTGGTGTAAACTAATGTTATTACATTGATGTATATGTGTACTGCCACTAGAGGGCAGACCATGGTCTTATGTTGATTGAAAGCTGCATTAAGGCGGCAGAGTTAGAGTTAAGCTACATGTACATTCGAGCCAGACGCATGGGAATAAAATGGCTCCGTGTGAACTCAAACCAGGCATCCTTGTGTGTATGAACCCAACACAACACCGGACTTGCTGTCATAGCAACATGTGCGCAAACTTAAACCTGCTCGCGAGCAGGCTTATTTCATGTAAACAGGATTAGATCGCAGCTGTATAAATGGAGGAGATAGGGATATCCAGCCAGTGCACTTGGACCACCTAGTGGCAGAGGACGGGACAGAATTGTGGAACACCATTTTTTAATGTTTAATAAAAGACGAAACAAATAATGCTTAGTTCCTGTCTTTTTATTTAAACAATTCTTCATAAAGAAAAGCCAGCAAGTCATATTTTGACTGCAATAAGATAGTTATGTAAAGTCAGCAATACTACTGTCAAATGGTGTATTAGAACTTACTCTGAAGGTCCTTTTGAAGCAACTCGATCTCTAGTGCAATTTTTCTTTTTCAAGTTATGGAGTTCAATTTCTCCTCTTAATTTGTGTTTTTTTCCGGACAAAATACAATTTTTTTGTTGAAGATGCCGTTTATATAACGAACGGATGGCACCCTGTGTCATTTTGGGGAAAAAAGGGTGAAACATGCCTCATGCAACAAAAGTAAAAAGAACCCGTTTTTTTCAGCCTTTTCCTTGGTGGCTGTTATAAACAGACAAACACATCATTTAACGGTTGCTTTTAAAAAAAGAGGAAGAAGTTGCTTTTTAAAATACAGTATAATAATTAAAGGCTACCATTTTGTAGAATATTCTTGTACTTCACTTTTTTCCCCATGTTCTAATGGCTCCCGTGGAGGCTCTGACATAAAATAACAAAGTAAATATGAAATTATTAAAATGCAAAAATACATACTGTAGAAAGTGATAGAAACATCTAACATGGACAGCACTTATGCATGTAATTTGTCTGCTGCTTTTTGCCAGCCCTCTCTCCTGGCTTTAGCAGACTTTGAGGTGTTCCCTGTCGTTTTAATTAATGACTCAAATTCGGCATAACCTCAATCCAGCCATACTAATTATATGGCTACCACAGACTGTTAAAATGTTCTAAGAAGAATAAAAACACAAAAAAATCTTCACCAAGGGCCCGTTCTTCATACGTTGCTTAAAATGAGACATCCAAGATAATATCATCCTGCAAGAAATGTTAAACTTTTTATTTTTTTTAAATAACGTTATTTCATGAAGTTACAGATATGTCCAATGCAGTGGACTACGTGCGCCTGAGAACTCAACATAAAACATTATGAATTTATTGTAAAAAAAGAGCGATCTTGTATTCTGTTGTAAATATACAGACAATTGTTTCATTTTATGCTTTGAAAAATATTTCAACATATTTTGTTGAAATTTCCTGGACTATTCTGTAGGCTGCCTTATTCTTTAATGTGTTTGAAGTCTACAATATAAATAATTGGTATAGTTACACAAACTACAGCTAATCTGCCCAAAATATACACAAAGTATACACAAAATATACTAAAATGTAAATTTTAAATGAATAGTTTATATGTGTAACATTAAAACACTGAATTATAAGCAAAACAATTACAAGACACAGTAAAGCAATTATATCACTTCTGTTGAAAAAATGTAGTGGGTGATGCATGACGTCCACTTCATTGGACACATGGTTAATCGTAATTTTCTACATTTTGTACAAACATTTTTATATTTCAAACTGATATCCTTCTTTATATGTTACTGTAAATCATCATATTTTTTTTACCTGTTGGACTCTTCTACCATAGAAGGATTGAGAGGATATGCCAGCAGTGGTCGACAGGGGTTGCTGTTTGTTGGCCATCTTGGACTGCAAATTTACTTGCAGTTACAATGACTGACCACTGAATTGACCTCAATGGAGTGTGACAGCAGAGAGCATTCTAGACACTAATATGCAGTTTCACCCACTGATCTCTATTTATTCACTGGATTGCTGATTTGCCCAAAAAACTGAAGTCACTGGCCGCCATCTTGCTACTCCCTACTCTCACAGAACCCCATAGGATTTGGTTGCAACAACTGGCTGTGTGAAAACGTTTCACAGGTAATTTTACAGTCAGTGGCTGTACTAACATAACCTGACAACAGCCAGATGCATGTCTCGCTCCGCCTAGCTCCACTCACATACATCTGGGACATCGCCCATAGAGAGTGATTTCTCCAACCAATTGTATGGTTTGGCCAATCAGGACGCAGGGCTGGAGTTTCATAGATGTGACGTAGTGGAGACGCGACCATGACGTGAGACTGTTTTGATAGCAATGGCGGCTCGTCGAGGAAGCAAGCGTTAACATCGATGCTGCTATTTCTTCCGTGTTGTCCAATCTACCTAATATTGTTTCATTAAAAGAACATCAGAGAACGGCTCTGAAGGCTTTTGTTGGTGGAAACGATGTTTTCGCCCTTCTCCCGACCGGATTTGGCAAGTTTTGTTTTCCGGGGCGCGTCCGCGGCAGACGCGGAAGCGCCCCGGAGCGGTTAGCGGTTAGCGTGAACCATATTAGGAGGCCTTTAGTCCTCAACGCGGCCGGCCCGGGATCGACTCCGACCAGCGGCGCTTTGCCGCCTGTCTTCCCCCCTCTTCCTCTTTTTTTTTTCCTGCGTCGCTCTCATCAGCGTCACGGGTTGGCTTCGGTGTGAGTGGTTGAAATAACACGTCGATAAAGATGACAGAGAAGTGGCTTATCCAATCATATGCAAGGATTTTTGATAAGGCCCAGCCTTCAATAAAGGCAATTCCTATGGAGGTGTCCCAGATGTATGTGAGCGGAGCTAGGCGGAGCGAGACATGCATCTGGCTGTTGTCAGGTTAGTACTAACACTATCAACTACTAGGAAATTATGTGCTGAAATATTTTGCATGTTTTATATATATATATATATATATATATATATATATATATATATATATATATATATATATATATATGTGTGTGTGTGTGTGTATATATATATATATGTATATATATATATATATACATGTATATATACACACATATATGTATATATATGTTGTTGTATATTGTTATTTATATATTTATAATTGTTATTTATATATATATAAATAAATAACATGCAAAATATTTCAGCACATGACTTTCTCAGTACTTGATAGTTTTAGTACATAAAATAAAAGTACATGGCATTTGACATTTTAAAAGTCTTAAGCCCCCACCTGAACATGATAAAATCATCGTTGTTTGATGCTGTAGCGCACGTATTCCCTAGTTACTGGGGGGAAATAGGGAGTACCAATATGGCGGCTGGTGGCTTCAAAGTGACTCATTCTAACAGCGGGCTATTAGCAATCCAGTGAATAAATAGAGATCAGTGGTTTCACCATAGAAGGGCTGCACAGTGGCACAGTGGGTAGCGCTGTTGCCTTGCAGCAAGAAGGTCCTGGGTTCAAGTACACCCCTGGGTCTTTATGCATGGAGTTTGCATGTTCTCCCTGTGCATGTGTGGGTTCTCTCTGGGTACTCTGGCTTCCTCCCACAGTCCAAAAACATGACTGTTAGGTTAATTGGCTTCTCCAAATTGTCCTTAGGTGTGAATGGTTGTTTGTCCTGTTTGTCTCTCTGTGTTGCCCTGCAACAGACTGGCAACCTGTCCAGGGTGTACCCTTAAGCAGTTTGGAAAATGGATGGTTTCACCATAGAATTAAAGAGATATTTACTTTTTAGTAGCTGTCCACTACAGTGACTGCTATGCACCACAGGGTTAAACTAATCTACATCAGTAGTTTTCAAGGCTTTCAGATTTTCCTTTTTTTTTTTTTTTGAACTTTTGCTGCATTTTATTTTTTATTTTTTTAATGACTAGGTTGTCTTGCTGACCATGGCCATATACTTACCGACCACTTTATTAGGCCAAACACCGATTTCGACCCCACTGTGCCATCAGAATAGCCTGGTTTTTTGTGACGTTGATTCAGCAAGGTGCTAGCAGCATTCCTGAGAAATTTGAGTTTCTAATCATCATAATCCTCAGTTATTTGCATTTATACCGCTTCTTTTTGTCGTCGTCCCCCTCCCCCCCCCCAGCTGGAGGAGGGGGGTAACAGCTGGTATTTTGTTGATTATTACTCACCTGATTTTCATCCAGTTGACTACTTCCCAGCTGTATTTAAGTTCCTGGTCTTTGTTCCTTCCTCGCTGGATTATTGCGTAACGCTCCATTGTTCCGTCGCTCTGGTCCACTGTTCTGTTGCTGCTTCCCTCCTGGGTCAACCCCATTCTCTGTAAGTTTTTCTGTTCGTCATAAAATCTATCCTCTCATTTCCGTGGCTCCACCTCGCTCCTGTCTCACCTTGGGTCTGCAACAAATTTACATCATGACAATAATTACATGGAAGCGACACACATTCAACTAGGGATTTATTGAATGGACGTTCATTTACGAATCTCCTGGTTAAAAAAAAAAAAAAAAAAAAACATCAGTTACTATGGGCAACACTGGAGAGCAGTTCAAGAAACCAGCTTTAGACTATTTAACCTTAGTGACATGCTGCTCTATCCCGCTGGAAGTAACCCCCACAGCATTGGCACTCTGTGGTCTTAAAGAGTTTGATGCAGTCAGCAACAGCGTCCCCACCTCCACCCTGAACCATTGATAAAAGGCGGGATAGTTTTCCTGTCCTTTACACCAAATTACAGCCAGTTCAGACTGAATTTGAGATCCCTGCAAAGCAACGTTTCTGTAACACATGTTGTTGAGCAAACTATAGCTTCAGTTTCCTATTTTTATGGCTGTACTTGTACAGCGCTTCATAAAGTCCAGTTAGTCAGTCATACACACATTCACACACTGATGGTGGTGACCTACATTATAATCGCAGCTGCCCTGGGGCTCACTTACAGAAACGGAGCTGCCGTACAATTGGTGCCCTCTGACAACCAACACCAGGAAAATCAGGTAAACTGTCTTGCTCAAGGACACGACGACTGAGATGGTCAGAGAGGGGGTTCAAACCGGCAACCCACCAGTTCCAAGATAAACTCCTAGCTCACTGTTGCCCCCCTATTGTTAACCTCCATTCACTCTATTCAGTGACACCAAGGTACTATTAACTATGCTGTGTTCAAAGTCAGTTAAATATAATTTGTTCCCTCTGCTATTGTGTAAGGCAAGGCAAGGCAAGGCAAGGCAAGTTTATTTATACAGCACTTTTCAGTAACAAGACGATTCAAAGTGCTGTACATGAACAGAAAAACATTACAGACACAGGACTTCTTTCATACATTAACAAACACACAGAAAAACTTAATTGTTTCTATTAATAATAAGAAATAAGATAAGTATATTCTTGGGGATTTCTGATCTAAAGTAATTTTGTCCAAGTGTTCTAAAGCTACAACCAGAATAACTTCTGTTGTTTCGTTGTTTCAGTGGAACGAGCTTTATCTCCAAAAATTCAAAGCTTAATTTTTTCTATTCATACATTCCTCAAAGCTACAACTTAAGGTCTTTGATCTGACCTTTCTAAACCACAGCTAAAATGGGAGAATTGTTTCTATTCAGGATAAAGTCTCACTGGAACGAGCTTCATCGCTAAAAATTCTAAGCTTAATTGTTTAAATTCATAACGCTAAAGCTTGAGTTCTCTGATCTGAGCTTTCTGACACTACAGCAATAACAGAAAGCAGCAGTTTAAGGGGGGGGAAATAGCACGGCAGAGGCGGTGTGTGCCTGTGTGTTTTAGTGTAATCGTGTGTGTGTGTGTGCATGCGCCTGTGTATGATTGGCTGATTCACTTTTTGTGCTAACAAGAAATTCAACACGTATACTTAAGTGCCTGGTTACTAGAAATAGTGCCGTTTTTAGGCAGTGGCTTATTGGGAGTTACCTTGTTTTTGCCAGAATGCTATTTTCTGTTGAATAAATATTTTTTTCCCTAAAGAAATTGACTAAAATTGTATTTGTATTTTTTTTTCATTAAAGGCTGCTAATAACAAATTCTTCAAGATCTAACTAAAAGTAATTTATCTGCTATCCCACATTTAGACACTAGTTGTTCTCTTAGCCAAAAGCCAGAAAGAGTAATTAATAGTTTAGAGCAGAGCTGGCCAAAGTCAAGGCAAACTAAACAGCTGAACCAGAAGGAACATTTTATTAGACAACCTTCATCCTTTGCTTAGCCTTTAATAACCTCTGAACTGTAAACAAATTTCTGTAAAATGTTTTACATATCTATCTATCTATCTATCTATCTATCTATCTATCTATCTATCTATCTATCTATCTATCTATCTATCTATCTATCTATCTATCTATCTTTAAGAAAAGGGGTTATTCCATATACTATCAGATTAAACGTATTGGGAGGTGATCCATAGGATGCAGCGAATCACTGTTTTATGTTTCCACATTTTTATTTATTGGCTATTTATTTTACAGTTGTAAACTCTGTTTTTAATTTAGATATATTATGCAGACACATTTACTAATGGATTACATAAGTGGGGCTTTAAGTTTAACTGTGGTGAAAAAGTCTAGGTTCTTCCTGTTAGAGGGGGCTTTTTCCTTTCCGCTGTTACCACATGCATGCTCAGTATGGGGGATGGCTGCAAAGTCAATGCCATAATTCAAGAGACTCACTGTCCCCTGTTGCTACCATCCAGGAGTTAATGCTGTTAATGACGTGGTGCAATCTGCTGGGTTTCCTTAGACAGAAAATTGTGTAACCAATTTGACTCTGTAAAGTGCCTTGAGATGACACGTGAATTGGTGCTGTCTAAATAAACTGAATCGATTAGAATAGCTGGAAGGTCCCATAATCTACATCTTTATTGGCCCCATTCAACCTTGGCATGGCCCTGTCTTAGCAGTGGCATACAAATCAAAGTTTACAAAAATATAAATTTAATAAAAGTTGGATGATGTCGCAGAAACGAACGAAAAGCAGGTAATATCCGAAGAAAACAACAATCCCTGTCAAAGCGTGCATGATGAGGATGACTCAATGCGGCCTGAACTTCGTTTTAAAGTTGGGGTTTACGCCTCAGCCACCACGGGCACCACGTGTTAGCTGTGCTTCGCCGGATTGGCCCACCGCCAAGCTGAGGCAACAGAGTGAAAACGAGATTGGTCCCTCGGTCTGCCAATCCCCTCCAATCGCCGTCTGCGCCGGCTAGACGCGGAACAGGGACACGAGAAGCAGAGGCCATACTATCGGCAGAAGGTGCTGCGAGGACTGCTGTCCTTCGTCACATTTCGGTACAACTTGTACAAAACCGTAAGCAGGCTTTTAACCACCCCGACTGGGCTAAATACTAACCAGCTGGGAAAGATGGCGCAGCAAGACAGCAAGAAGATCTTTTTTGAGAACCTGTCGGGAGCAGGGAAAGCCATCGCAGTGCTCACGAGCGGAGGAGATGCTCAAGGTAACTTGTCGCGTTCACGGACACAGGTTAGAGGGTTTTATGCGTAAGCGCTGACATGTCCGCGGAGGGCGAAAATACACCCCCACCCACCAACCAAGGCCAGAGATGCTGTGGCGTCGGTGATGAGGAAGGCTAGATATAAATGTATGCAGCAGTAAAAGCTTTGCGCAGTGGGCCTTTTAGTTGTCTCGCAAAGTAAAATCGTGATGTTGAATCATCCAGCAAGGGGGCGGGGGGGGCAGCAGCAGCTAGCCGACATGCTAACACTATGCGTCGGTAACTGAGCTATATCCGCATCCTCAAAAAAAACAACCTCCAAGCTGAGCAGCCCCAGAGGAATGTCAAGGTCGAGCTGCGGTTTCCTCCCCTCATGATACAGCGACAGGTCCAGGGACGACATCTTCTCACGGCGCATTCACTTTGACCGAGGGGAAGTGAAAGTCGCCGGCGTGCTGCTCATCGAGCACCGGCTCTTTTTTTCCTCTTTCGTTTTCGCTCCGTTAGGCGGAGGTAGTGCCACTGAAGGAGATGAGAGCTGAGGTTTTAAGCAGCAGGGGGTGCGGGCCAGCGGCGGGATGCCTGCATCCTGCGTACGTGATGAGCGGCACCCGGCCGGCGCTACGTCACAGAGGAAACTCTTGGTCACGTGCTCCACCGGCTCGGCTCTTTATTGATGGAAAGGCAAAATCGTGCAGTTTGAATTTAGAGGAATGACCCTAGTCGTCGGTTTTATTCTCATTACACCGTTTCCGTTTTACAGACTCGAGCTAAATACGCTCTCTGAACTGTTTAGTTGTCAGTGGCTGTCTTTATGTGTCCGCTTGTTTGTTACAAAGGAGCTCCAAGAAGACTAGACAGAAATAAAATATTGGCAAACTCATAAATAAAATCTATTATGCCATCAGGCTTTTACTGGAAAGGCTTTTCCAGATTATTTCAGGTCTGACCGATTAATTTATATTTTCTTTTCTTTCTCTAAGGAATTGCATCATAAAATAAAAGACAAAGGATGCTGTAGGTGTTTTGGGATAGAGGCATTTGTTCTGAACCCCTTAGAAAATGAGGGAATTACACGACTGTCCCTAACTGGATTCCTAAATCACAAATAGGTGCATCAAATGAATGTGTGTTTTTATAAATTGTAAATGGTCATAGAACCTTATTTTGGTCCATAGAAATAATTTTGGGGGAAAGTACTCGGAGCAGAGCCAGTTGAGGTGGCTCAGGCATCTGGTAAGGATGGCCTCCTCCCTGGTGAGGTGTTCCGGGCACGGCCCACCGGGAGGAGGCCCAGAGGGAGACCCAGGACACGCTGGAGGGGCTACGTTTCTCGGCTGGCCTGTATCTGACCTGTCGACCATCGCTTAGAGTCCGTCTAAGGAAGTTTGGGCTGCTCCGACCTCTGGGCGATTGGTTGGTTCGTCTCCTGCAAAGACGTCTACTATTCTCTTTCAGATGCTGTCAGTGATCTCAAAGCTAATTATAAAAGATAAAAACCCTAAAAAAATAGATTTGATTTTGGATCTTGAGAGAAACCCGCCCAGAGTGCGTCCCCCCCCCCCCCCCCCCCCCACCCTGCATATGCACGAAAGAAGCCGAGCACCGGAGTCAGAGAGCATTGTTCAGCTTAGCTTCAGCCTTTTTCTCTCGCTGCCTGTGCTGAAGAAAGCGTCAGTCATGCAGAAAGAGGGATCGGATGCTTTGATAGGGACTTGAAAAAACCTCTGAGCAGAAGAGTGGGAGAGACTTCTCAATAGGCGTTTTGTACGTGGTTATGTAACCCGTTAACAGGTTGCTGGTCGCTGCTCCATTCCACTACTTGTTGCCAATAGACGGTCGCTTGACTTGACTGTAAATGAGTTATTTCAACTACCTTAGAGCAAATTCTTTTCCAGGGTCGCTCTGAGAGATTAGAGGAAAGTTGACCTCCTTTGAAATTAAACACTTTGAGTATTTCTCAAACAAATACTTCTGAATGACCTTTTGCACAGTATTGCATAAAACCCTCCCCTGCGCAGATGCTCAGATTGTTTCTGCAAGTCTTCTCCCCTACTGTCCGGTACGCTGGTTTCTGACAGAATCTGTTGATCTAATGGCGTTCCAGTCTGTCCTGCAGTGTCTGTTCTCCTGGCGGCCTGCGTACAGGACAACCAACTCTGGAGTCACACAGCAGACCTTGGTTAATGAGTGCTCAGACTGGAGGGTAGCAGAGAGGGTGCAGGAGGAGCTGGAAAACCTTGTGCCCATAAAAGGCTCTGGCTCTGCAATAAGGAACAGACTGGCTTAAAGCATGGAAATCTATCTATAATCACTCAAGCGTGCATTGTCCCCCTATAACTGCATGAAAATTGTCTCTCCTCTGCAGGAATGAACGCCGCTGTGCGGGCCGTGGTCCGAATGGGGCTGTACGTGGGCGCAAAAGTTTATTTTATTCACGAGGTGAGCCACCCGTTTCATGATCCACACAGAGATCCTGACTCTGCACACACACAACAAAGAGAACAGGGTGTTCGTGAGTAGCTTGGCACTGCTGTCAACCTCACAAGAAGGCGTTGGGGGGGGGGGGGTTCTTTCCCGGCCAAAGCGAGCTAAAAGCTGGACCCTGGACGTGTTGCCGGGGCAGACCCAAAGAGAGGGATGGCTGGGGATTCACATTCATGGCCAGTTTGGAATCACTGATGGGATCGCTTGCTTCGGTGTGGGAAGGGGGGTCCAGACAGCCAGAGGAAGCCCTGCCAGCTGGTATCTACACTTTTTGTCTCTGTGTTGCCAGCTTTGAACCATCGTTTTGGTTTTTGAAATTACAACTTTAACATTTAAGCATGACGTGGCGGTAACATGGCATCCGGATATTGCAGAAATGTTTCTCTTCACACAGCAGATCTAAGAGGCGCTTTAGGAAGCGGGATCTGTGCTCTGCCGCCCGTGCTGTGATCCCAGGTCATCTGTGTCCTGCGTGCCGTTGCATAAGAGACTTACGGCTTTAGCCGGTGCCCGACAGGAGCTCCTGCACGTCCCCCCAGCTCACCAAATGAGGATGGACAAACGTTAAATGTAAAACTATCGCGCTGGTAAAATTCCAGGTTTTGGGTTGTAAAAGATGGCACCGTGGTAACAGATGTTAGAGCTTTTTTTTTTTTTTACCACCTTTTAATGTGATGTTTAATCTGTACCTCTAAAACAAGCACATCTGTCGAGGGAAAATGTCAGAACCCCTTAAATGAATACTTAGTTGAAGCAGATTTTTTTTTCTTCCCAACATGTGAGAACGTCTCTTCTCTACAGCCATGTTTTCCGTTGTAGTCCTGAACACCGACTAAGCCAATGCATAACTGGCATTTCTTCTATCCTGGGAATATTATTTTGCTGATTTGATCGTAAGCTTGGAATTGAATTCCTTTTAATATTCATCCTTCTGCCAAACAAGTGGAAAATGATGTTTAAAAAAAAAAAAAGCGCACAAAGTTTCCAACCTGATGACAAGTAAAAAGGTTTTAAACACGTTATATTGGTATTTATGGTGTTATTCTGATGGCGAAGTTCAATGCAAGTATTCAATGAAAAGAAAAATACAGAAAATCTGCTAGAACCTGCATTTTCTATTACATCTATATTTAAAAACATTAGGTTGTTCTTTAATATTTTTTTGCCAAAGTGATGAAGAGCCGCTGTGGAGGCTTTTCAGACCCACTGTAGGTGAGGATGCCCGACATATCGGCATTAACATCGGCATCGGCCAATGTTAGTCCTTTTTAACAATTCAGTATTGGTCCGATAAGTAAAACTGGGCCGACATGAACAGCCGATGTTTATCTCCATCTAGCTGCCCTTTGTGCCTGCGTTTTTCTTCGGTCATGTGACAGTGACAGTACTATATTGCTGCCAGGACTGTGGGGTTTTGGTAGGACATCGGTAAATATCGATTATCGGACACAACAGCATTATTAACATCGATATCGGCCCAGATTTTCATATTGGTGCGTCCCTAACTGTAGGTCATTTTACGTTTGGGATTAATTTCTGTTTTTACTGTAATGCAGGACATTATGGCACCTGAGCTGACCTTATCGCATATTATCTTTTTTCTTTTTCCCTCAGGGGTATCAGGGAATGGTGGATGGAGGGGACAACATAAGAGAAGCCACATGGGAAAGTGTCTCCAGCATGCTGCAAGTGGTAATTACCATCGGAAGTCTCTTACACATGGATTCATGGCAGGCGCTCCATCGTCTTAGTATTAACTATTTTAAAAGGGAAAACACCAGTCATGTAAACTAGAAGGCCATTGTGTTCCTTCAGTCATTTATGGTTCGTTACTATTCCAACAGTCTTCATCAGAGCACTTTCTTCCCTCATATAAGCGACAGAACACAGGGTTCTCTGTCGACACCTTGATTCAGCCCTCAGAGCCTTTTCTCTGACTTTTGCTGCTGTCGTCAGGGCGGGACCGTCATCGGCAGCGCCCGCTGCAAAGACTTTCGCAGCCACGAGGGCCGCCTGAAGGCAGCTCACAACCTGGTGCAGCGCGGCATCACCAACCTGTGCGTGATCGGCGGCGACGGCAGTCTGACGGGAGCCAACCTCTTCAGGGAGGAATGGAGCGGCCTGCTCACGGAGCTGGTGGAGCAAGGTAGTGGAGCGCTGGCCTTTTTAAACAAAAGAAGGATTCACACTGCTGAAACCTTTTCACGTTTCAACTTCAAAGTTCATTTTATGTGGAGAGGCCAACACAATGCAGTGTTTTTGGGAAGAAAAAATATGAACCGCACAGCCTGCATTTGAATTTAGCCCCCTTTGCTCTGATACCCTTTAAATAAAATCCAGCTCAACCAATTGCCTTTAGAAGCCACCTACCTGATAAACAGTCCATCTTTTTTTACATCAACCTCAGTATAAATGCCACTGTTCTGTGAAGGCCTCATGTTTATTAGAGAATATTGGTGAACACGAAGGATCAAGTAGACGAAGGAACGCGGAGACAGACCAGGGATACACGCGTGAAGAAAAACTAGAAGGATTTGGTTCTAAAACAACCCGAGCTTTGATCATCTATTGGGGAAGTTTATAGTCCAGAGTTTGGGACGAACGCAAATCTAACAATATACGGCCAAGTCACAGGCTGGGCAAAGTGGGCATTATTTAGAGAAGCAGGCATAAGGCCAATGGGATCTCTGGAGGAGCAGCAGAGAAAAATCACAAAAGCCTTTGTCCTCATAAGGCTCCATTTGCCACAGGCTCCATTTTCCCGAGCAAACGTGTGGCGGAAGGTGCCCTTGTTTAGTGGGACCAAAATCCAACTTTCAGGCCCACACGCAAATGCGTCAAATAAACAAACACTTCCCATCTCCCTGAACACACCACCCACCTGGTTGTTTCACCGTGACGGTGGCAGCATCATGGCGCCGGGATGCTTTTCCCCCCCAGCTGGATCAGTGTAGAGATGGATAGAAGTAAATACAGGACAATCCTGATGGACAGCCTGCCGGAGGCTGCAAAGGCTTGTGAGTGGGGCCGAGGTTCACCTTCCAGCGGGACCGCCACTGAAAGATGCAGCCGGAGCTACACTGGAAAGGTTCAGGACCAAGCGTAGTCATCATGTTAGAACGGATCTGCTGTAAAACACGAACACTGATGTTCACGGATGATCTCCATCCAGGAGGGGCAACGTTTCAGTGTCTAGATGTGCAGAACTGCCAGGGTGAAACCCCAAGGTGTGCAGCGGTGATTACAGGAAAAGACAGTTCTACAAAGTGTTGACTGAAAGGGGGCTGAATCCCAATGCACTTTCGAGTTTTCAGATGCTTTTATTTATTTTTGTTAGAAAAAGGAAAACCTTTCCTTTAATTTTCCTCAAACTTCTGACATTGGGGCTAATTTAAGAAATGCTAAAAGAGATGAGACAAAAGCGAAAGAGCACCGTTAGTCTATGAGAATCTCCTGCTGCTCCCAGGTCTGATCGAAGCCGACGCCGTGCAGAAGTACACGGCGCTGCACATCGTGGGGATGGTGGGCTCCATCGATAATGACTTCTGCGGGACGGACATGACGATCGGCACCGACTCGGCGCTGCACAGAATCATCGAGGTGGTGGATGCGATTATGACGACGGCACAGAGGTGAGAGAGAAGCTTAGCCGCGCCTCAGTCCCTTTAGCTTCCACGACCGATCACATGCTCATTGGACTTTGATGTCCCTGCCTTTCAGTCACCAGAGGACGTTTGTGCTGGAGGTCATGGGCAGGCACTGTGGGTAAGAAAGCGACACTTTGCAGCGCGTCCCGACACGGCAGCGACGGAGACCGCGGTCCGCTCTGTTCACGCTGACATGTCTGTGTGTAACGCCGCAGCTACCTGGCCCTGGTGAGCGCTCTGGCCTGTGGCGCAGACTGGGTGCTGATCCCCGAAATGCCTCCAGAGGATGGCTGGGAGGAGAAGATGTGCGAGAAACTATCTGCGGTAACTCAGTCAGATTTCCACAACAGCCCGTTGAAGCACATGATAGCGGTCTTCTTGATAACCATGTTTGTTTTTCTCAGTCTCAGTGTTTTTCTCGCTTTGAAAACATTCCAATGTTCTATGATTCAGACTCGGTCCAGGGGCACAAGGTTGAACATAATCATAGTTGCAGAGGGAGCCATTGACAGGCATGGGAAACCTATAACGTCTGGTATTGTCAAGGATGTGAGTACATGAGTGTGGAAGAAGAAGAAGGGGAAGCCAGAAGCACGGAGACCCGCCCGATGCAGCCTCGCCAGCCTCAGATAAAAATGAGCTGAACGCCGTCTGCTGCTGTTTCCTAACAGCGTGTTAATCTCATGGCGATGAAGTGTTGACAAGCAACAATAGAAGCAGGATACAGCTGATTATATGAGCTGAAGCTGCGTCGACAGCTCGGCTTTGATCACGAAGGAAGCTGTTCTCTGTCTCTGTCTCTCTGTCTGTCTCTCTCCCCCCTTTTGGCTCCCGTGCTTCTGAAAGCCCACGTCACAGCCCCACTCTCAGTTTTTCTGTCATGTTGTTTCTCCACCACGCCCTCCTTTTATAGAACCGCGCAGGGATGAAAAGGCTGAATATCATAATTGTCGCCGAAGGGGCGATTGATCGTAACAACAAACCCATTACAACTGACTATATTAAGAATGTAAGTACAGAGCTGTGTGCAGTGAGCCTCCAGCCTCCTGTATGACTCTGACCCTGCCCCGATGTGGCTTTTGACTCTGTTGCTGTGTTTCTGGAATGCTCTATCAGGCACACTTGCTAGTTTGGTAAGAAAGCTTTTCACGGTACTGTACTGTTAAGGCAATAGGGCACTCATTAAGCCAGACGCACGTTCTCCAATCCAACTGCCCCTTGTTTATTAGAGATGCACCGATCTAAATGTCACAATCAATTCAAAATCTTCCATTTTTGTAGCTGGCCTCTACCATTTTCAGTTCATTCTGGCTTCTCACTAAGAACTCTGTTTCAAGTTGAAGAACAGCGTTTCTTCAACTTGTTTTACACTTCCTGTCGGCAGCGATCATTATCTGTTGCTGATGTCAAACCAACAGCATGCCTTGTGTGTGACACAGAGGTCTCTCTAAAAGAGGGCTTCACTATTATTTTAAAACAGATTTGTCCCTGTGGGGACGTTTTAACTGGCTTTAGCATCCGATGTCGGCATATAGCGGGCTTAGCAAGACTGGCATTACAAAAACAGCAGATACCATGAGTGTTTTCTGGAGAATATAGCTCCTCATCGTCATCCTGACTTTTCCAAAAGCCTGCCGTATCCAACACGTTTCAAAGTTTAAACTAATAAAACAGAGCAACTTTGCTGAATTCTGCCCAGCCTTCTTGTTATCTGCTGAAAGTCTTGCTCTCTCTCGCAGCCACTTTGAACCTATTTTTAAATGGCTTCCTGCACATTTTGTGCGTCCCCCCCCCCGCCTTCATATTAAACATCCCACTGATACTCAACATAGCTGACGGCGTAATAGTTTCCATAGCATCGAGTGTCGCTGTTGGCACAACCTGGTAGCACTCACTATGTCGTCTTCGCTGATCTGAAAAAGATCCGATTTTTGAGTTCCATCCAGCGCTTTTTCTCGGTGCATCTCTATTATTTCTACCTACTTTCACATTTAGTTTTTCATTGCACTCTCACTCATTCGTTTGTGCCACAAGCTTACCAGTTTACCACATCCCTTCAACTAACTGGTGCTGAGGTCTCAAGTCTTTTTTTTTTTTTATTATTATTATTATTGGTACCTGGGTATTTTTTTCTTATGGTGCGCATCCTGCCTGGGTTCCTCTATGGGCTACAAGCTATTTGCTAACATGACTGAAAAATTAGAATGGCTTGCTTGTGCTTTGCAGTTTCCCCTTCTCTTCAGCTTTTATATTGTTTGTGTTTTAGTGTGTGTGTGCGCCCAGTTCTTTTTGAATGTGTTTTTGTAGATATGAAGTCAATCTGCATACACATTTCCTGCAACAACACGAGACAGAACGTGCTGCTAAATCCTTTGTGCTTTATCATTGAAGCTGGTTGTAAAAAACTTGGGTTTCGACACACGAGTCACCATCTTGGGGCACGTGCAGCGAGGAGGGACGCCGTCTGCTTTCGACCGCATCTTGGTAGGTCCGCTAGTTCAAGCCATTCTCTGCCTAAACGTTGTCGGCTTTGAGAAGGAATGAGGAAACACGTGGCAAACTGCTTTCATTTGTAATTGTCGATCAAATAAAATGCTCTGAATATAATGTGAAGCAGGTCTGTTGTAACCATGGTTACTCACATTTTGGTTCTTCCGCACCAGACTAAACGTTTAACGATCAGGATCGCGGTTTCTGAGTCCCTGACTAGGAGATTGTGTAAAAAGTTTGAGGTTAATCATGATATTTGAAGTAGAGGCTGACTTATTGGGGTTTTGAGATTGTTGGTACTTTACCCAATGCACTGCAAAAACATGACTAAAAATAAGTAAAGTTTTCTTGAAATTGGTGTTTTTGTCCTTGATTTGAGCAGCAAGTTTAAATGATCTGCCAATGGAATAAGATTGTTGCTCTTAAAATAGGAGCAACTCCTCTCCATCATCTTATTTCAAGTGTATTTTATCTAATCATCTTATTTTAGGTGTAAAAATACTCATTCCATTGTAAATTGTACTTATTTTTAATTCAGTTTTTGCAGTGTGGCTCATTAATACAACTCATGATGTTGTTCTTTTTGTGGGCTATAGAAGCGCATTATAGTTCCACACATAACCGATTTATTTAAAAAACAGCATAAACAATCTTAGCCGTGAATTTAGTCCGAGAGTCCAGAGCAGATCGCTACACATTCCAATTTATGCCAAGTTTATGAAAGCTGGCTCTGAAATGGATAAATTATTCCTAATTCTTAAATCCTTAAATGTTTTACAGGAAATGTAGAAGGTGACAAAAATTGTAACCTCAGAAATGTTTGTTTCTTAATGAGGATTTTTTCACCCCACGCTGAACGAATCCTCAGTTATAAGGCTAGACTTGTGTAACACCTTCAGTGTAAACTCATGCTACTGCAATGCATGATTCATATAGAAGAGTTTTACACATCTTTACCAGGGGTTGCTGTGTTTAAAAAAATGGCAACTCTTGGCCTGATTTCTCACCCATTCTTGTTTGGAGCATCCCAGTAACAGGATGCTCACTTTAGGATTTTTAATGGATCTCTAAAATTTCCCTTCATTCATTTTGTTGGCAAGTTGACTAAATATTGGCCAGTTGTACTGTCGTAAAATCGGACTGAAGGTTACAGGCGGAGATATGTAAACATTGGGGATGTATCAGTAGGGCTGGAGTATTTCCTGATGAAGCCTTGGTGTGTTTTTCTGATGCTGTCGGGGTTTAAGCTAAGCACATTATCAGATTTAAGGCCGAGCACATGACTCGCGCAGACACGTCTCTACGTCCTCACCACAAGCAGCTCCTAAAAAATAAAAGAAGTGGAAAATGAATGAGGAAAAAATTTCTTTTTAAATGTTTTGGTAAATTTGAGTTTGCAAAATAAAGCGCTAACGCTGCCCTGTCGTCCTTCCCTGTGTGCCGTCTCGTGCAGGCCAGTCGTATGGGGGTGGAGGCGGTTCTCGCTCTTCTGGAGACCACCGCCAACACGCCGGCCTGCGTGGTCTCCCTGTGCGGGAACCAGTCGGTGCGCGTTCCTCTCATGGAGTGTGTGCAGACGGTAAGTGTAGCGACGTGCAGCCAGCCGTCCGACAGAGACACACCTTTAAGTACGCATGCTTACTGTCGATGAGGGTACAGAGGCAGAATGCACCGCCCGTCAGGGAGTCAGCCTCACCCCTGGTACCCTTCAGATGTTAAAGTGCATGTAGACACTGAGGGGGGCAGTAGCTTGGAGATCTAATGGACTGGTACCTTTACCAGGGATTTAAAAGGAAAGACCACTTGGAACTCACCACATTTATTTCAAAAGCTTTTTATTTTTAATTTTTTTCAGCTTTCAGGTAGATTGCTGCTCTGTTGCTGATCACCATGGTCGCTCTGATGCTCCCAGACAGCAGAGCTGTCACCAGGGTCCTGGATGTCAGCGAGCTGCGTAGTTGTATAACATATCGGCAGTGAACGGAAGCAGCTGAAAGTCTCACCTTTCGCAGACATTCAGTCTGTTATATTCATGAGGTTTCACAGAGGACACCCTCTGTGATGCTATTCAGACTGTAGTCCATCTACAAGAGCACAACGTTTGTCTATAAAGACTTAAACTAATGCTCCTGATGTAGGATCTGTTGTAGTTTTGTTTTGAATCCTACATTTAGAATAAAATAAGGGGTTGTGCAGCTGATTACCATTGGTAAACCTGCAGGAGGAGTTCAACAGGAAAACGCTTTGTGCTCACAACCAACACCTGTAATCACCTTGATGGTCTGGCAGCTGACTGATGGAGCTCTCTGTCGTTGCCGTGACATAAACTGTCGTGTCTTTGTCTCTATCCTTTTCCTTATTTGATTGTCCTGTAACAAGAAAGCCTTTAGAACGGCTGAGGAGAAGTCTGCCTTCTTGATCCATTTCCTCTCAGAAATCTGACTTTTCCATTTGGAGAAAGTTAGAGTAAATCCTCTATCGTATTTTTGTGTTGCCAGTAAACATCCAGGCATCCATTTGACTTTTTTCCATTAGAAAGATATA
The DNA here is from genome assembly GCA_037039145.1 of Fundulus diaphanus. NCBI lineage: Eukaryota > Metazoa > Chordata > Actinopteri > Cyprinodontiformes > Fundulidae > Fundulus > Fundulus diaphanus. The sequence continues at coordinate 35,573,953 of CM073137.1, forward strand.
AAAAAATAAAAAAATAAAAAATCTGTTTTCTTTTCAAAACAACAGGCCTTCTAGTTGAGGTTTTATCTTCTTTCAGCTTTTCCCTTTCAGGGGTCGCCACAGCGAGTCGTCTGTCTCCATCTAACCTTTTCTTCTGCATCTTCTCTCACACCAACCACCTTCATGTCCTCTTTGACTCCACCCATAAATCTCCTCTCTGGTCTTCCTCTTGGCCTCCTGCCTGGCAGTTCCAGACCAAGCATCTTTCCAATGATCTCCTCATTATCCTTTCTCTGTACGTGTCCAAACCATCTCAGTCTGGCCTCTGGCTTTATCTCCAAAACATTTACCATGAGCCTCATCACTTTCACAGAGAAGCTCAACATCTTCCTCTCTGCTACCTCCAGCTCTGCCTCCTGTCTCTTCCTCTGTGTCACGTTCTCTAACCCAGACGTCACTGCTCTCACCACCATCTTGTACACCTTTCCTTTCATCCTCGCTGATACAAGTTCTGGTTTTATAAATGCTACATTATCCTCAATTCATGCTAATAGTGTCTCAGGTTGGAATGTGTGGCTCTAAAGGCTGTTTTCATGTCAGTAAAGCACATTTTAAAGTGACTTATCTGCGTTTAAACGCAATGGAGATATGGGTTGAAGTTAATTTACGTTCCATATGTTGAAAATTGTCTCATAAGCAACTTGGCGTTGTTATTGGCCAAAGCTGATTCCAAGCCTTTAAATCCGTCTCTTTTCTGCAGACTCAAGAGGTCCAGAAGGCCATGGACCAGAAACGGTTTGAGGAGGCCGTTAAGCTTCGGGGCAGGTATGACTGGCAGAGGAATCTCAGCTCTGAAGCCTCACCCCCTCAGTGGGAAGGTCCGATAAGTGATGGGATTCATATCAGTCTACGCAGCTGTTTTGAGTGTGTTGTCAAGTTTAAAAAGAGCGGGGTTCCTCAGCCTGAACGGCAGAGCTGAGTGTTTTTGGTTGTGTTTTACAGGAGCTTTGAAAACAACCTGAGGACGTACAAACTGCTGGCTCACCGTAAACCCGAATCCGAGCTGCCAGTTGTGAGTACAAACCGCAGAGCACACCAGTTTCTCACGCTTACACGGCAGCGGCCTGCTTCCCGAGGGCCAAAACAACCTCGCCAAGCCTCTGATACGTTGAATTATTTATGCCCGTCCTAAGGTTCTACCTCCCAATAATGACTCAGATACTGCGGGCCTGATGCACCGAGCGGCCGCCGCCGGATTCCTGGCAAACAAGATGCAGTCAATAAGTGAGGCCTTCCTGTAAATATGTGGTTTCACCGGACAGGAATAGTCCAGTGTACACAGAGGCTTTCTTTTACAGCGCAAAAGTATTCACACCCCAGTGAGGGTTTTTTCCCCCTCAACTTTGTCGCCGCACGAACACAGCAGACAAGTCGGAGGCAAGAGATAAAGTTTAAAGCAGGGTTGGGATATAAAACCTGATCCCAAGCTTTGAGCATCCTTTCAAGCAACGATCTAAAAATGGAAGTGACTTTTAGATTCAGACACGCCTTTTTGCCGTGACAAAGCTAGCAGGTGGAAGAGCCAAGGCTTTGAAATAGACGTTCAATGAAGCGCTCCGTTGGATCGCAACGAGCCTGAGCCACCTTACAGAGAAGGATGGATGAAAAACGTCGGTCTCGAGATGTGGGCAGAGACGGAGCCCAAAGGACTAGCAGCAGGAGGTGCTTCTACACAGCATTGGCTCAGCAGGGAGGATTACCAATGCACGGCACACTCTGCTGATGTTTATTTGCAAAAAAAACATAGGGAACCTTGCCTCCTTAGTGTTCCTCCTCACAAGTACGCATTACCTTGTGTTGGCCTACCACAGGAAGCAACAAGACCTAGATGTCTGTGTTTGTAACATGACAAAACGTATAAAGATAAAGGGGAAATGAAAAGAATGCCGTTTTTAAAGCAGTGTATGTGAGTTGGCATTCGTGACTCGTGACGGTTTCTGCAGCCATTTCTTAAATCACAGCGAGCGCTGTGCTGAGCTTCTCTGACCTGCGCGCTGAATGCCTGGAATTGTAGAGAGGCTCGGCGCTAGCTTGATGTGACATCGGGTGACACCTCGGTCTCCCTCTGAGAGGTGACCTGTTCAACCCAGCCAGAGGAGACGGCTCACACGATGATTGTTGAGGCAGCAGCTCGCCTCAGGGCTGGACTCGGTCTGCATCCGGAATGACGGCGGCGCGCGTTACCGAGAGCACCCCAGAAGCTATTTATCGATTTCCTCTTTAGAACATCAACAGCTCTCCTCCATCGCGCCGCCTGTCATTTAGGGAGACGCGTCAAGCTGCGGCGTGAATGATCGAATGTCCGCGTGGGAGCCTTGACGTCTGCTTTGTTTTGCAGTGCAGAAATAACCCGTTGCTTTGTGTAATCCTACCGCAGAGCAACTTCAATGTGGCGGTGCTGAACGTGGGAGCCCCCGCAGCAGGCATGAACGCCGCGGTGCGTTCAGCCGTCAGGGTGGGGATTTCCGAGGGCCACAAGATGTTTGCCGTCAGCGACGGATTTGAAGGATTTTACAAAGGGCAGGTGAGCTCCCGTCGGCCTCGTCTCCAGGAGCTGTCAGCAGAATCATCGCATGAAAGAGATTTTAGATTGGAATTAAATATCTGCTCCTAACGGACCCAGGAATGTAGTCTTAGATTTTGCTGCTTATTAATTCAGCGTGTTGGTTTAGTTTGATGAGTCAGATACTGCACTCGCTCTGCTCGCTCGCCTAAGAATAATCAGGGAAACCCAGGGGATAATCTGCTCAGATTAATGTAAATCAATTTCAAGCACAGTCTTTCACTGAGCCGCCTGAGCCGCTGCAGTACCCCAGGAGACCAACAGATGGCAACAGAACCGTTGTGATGCTCAGACTCAAAAGGAGATCTTGGGAGAGTTTTTTTTTGTTTTTGTTTTTTTTGGAGAACTCTCTTGTAGTAAAGCAAACAGGGATTAGGGTTTTGAACGAAGGCGGATGGGTGTGAAACCTGCAGGGGACTCTGATCCGAGACTAGCCTCGCTTTGTTCTTGTTACTGATAGAACAGGTTTCACGCTCTTCCCACTCATCCGATTTTGTCCTTTTGCCTGAGAAAATCTGTTGGGCTTCAGGTCATGAGAATGAGAAAGTCCAGAGTCTCCCTGCTGAGCATCTTCCTGGTTTCTAAGCAAGTTCTCACTCAACCTCGGTGTTACATGGTTGCCAGTAAATTATTGTAACGCCGTTTGACACCATCTCTGTACCGAGCCATAAATATTTAAATAGTAAACGCATCTCAATAGAAGTAGAGAAACATGAGAACCATCATTAACAATGGGACAATAAATTGTTAATTTAAAACATCTTGATTTGCTTTGACATTTGCCAGACGTGGATAATAATGGAAATAAAATGATAAACACTTGACTGCTCTTTAGTTTTTATTTTGAAATCATTTTACATTGTAAACCTTGTCGGTGTTTGACGAGACGTGTGTATTTGTTGTCCCTTTTTCCAGATTAAGGAGATCAAGTGGGGCGATGTCGGAGGCTGGACCGGACAGGGTGGCTCCCTGTTGGGAACTAAAAGGTGAAAACCTCAGAAAAAGCTCAAGTTTGTGTTTTCCTGTAATGATCATGGGTCAAGTCAGAGCTTATAGAGGCGCCAAGTAAAGGAGCTCTGTTGGTACAGCAGCAGAGCAGTCGGATACAACGCCTGCTGGCAGTGAAGCGTGGAATAACGTCGTCTGGAGGCCGTATCAACCATAGATGTGAAACAGATGCTGAATATTCTAGCTTTGTAAAACCCACCTGTCAAAAAAATGACGTCACATGCAATGAATGGGCCGTTCGTTTTCCAGAACAAGTCGAAGATGCGGAATCCCGGAGTAATTAGCATTTCTATAACAAATACCTGCACAGGTTTAATTATGTAAATGGGTCTGCAGCTTAAGGAGCTGCTGCACCGGCTTCAAGGACAGGAAGCGGCTCCGACACGAGAGGGAGAGAGACGTGTCTGTCGAAACAACGCTAAGGGTTATTAATCACCTCCAAGTTGGAGAATCTGCACGGAGCGAGGTGAAAGATGTTTGTTGTTGCCAGGCAGCTGCGTCTCACACGACACAGGAGGGCTGTTAAAAGGAACCGAACTGCTGGTCAAAGAATAGACGGATAAGAGATGAGAGGGAATGGGAGTCGAGGTTTGAGACGCGGATGTTATGTAGAAAAAAGCCTGATGAGAGGAAAGCAGGGTTCCTGTTGTAGAGCTAAAGGGTCACGGACTGGAGCGAAAAATGTTTTAGTTTATATGTCACTTTGGTTGTTTGCTATTTTTTCATTGGTCACTTTTTATAGTTGAAGTTGTTAGTTGGTTGCTTAATAAATTGATCTTGCCTGATTGCTGATTATTGTTTTATTACTTAGCTGCTTATCCTGTTTGACTTATTTTGTTTCCTTTAGTTGTTGTTTTTCATTTCTTGGTTATGGAGTTTTTTATTTGTTGTGTAGATTTTTTTTGTTTTATGAGTTACTTGATTTGACAATTGTTTAGTTTCTTATCTTTGTTTAGCTGTTGGTTTTTTATTTTATTCAGTCCCTGGGCTTTTTATTTAAATATTTTGTTAGTTAATTTTGTTTTTCTTTTCATTCCTTTTTTATTATTTGGTGTTTTCTTTTCCGTTACTTTATCCATCTATGGTTTAGTTTTTCTTTGTTTTTAATTCGAGACTTTGACATTAGTTTTATAATTTATTGGTTAGTGATGTATGCACTGGTGTTTTTAATCAAATAATTAGTCTGTGTTTTTCATTAATGACATGACAATTAAGAGTTCGGAGCGATGTTTTCCAAAGCAAGAATGTTCATCTGCGCAATGAAGTGGTTTTGGGTCATCATGGCTCGGATTTATTATTCTCTTTGCTCCAAAGTAAAACAAGAAACTGAATATCTTACTAGAATACTAATGACTTAATCATTTTTGCCAGGGGTTTTAGATTTTAGCCTTATTCCTGGAAATCTCATCCGGCGACTCTGAATGCTAAAATGCTGTTAATTCTGTTTCTCCTCAGAACGCTTCCTGCAAAGCATGTTGACAAAATTGCTGAGCAGATGCGAAAGCACAACATAAACGCTCTGCTGGTAATTGGCGGATTTGAGGTACGTTTGAATCTCTTCTGTCTCTGTTTGTTTATTAGGCTACATTTTGCTTATGAGAGTTATCTTCCATTTTGGTTACAAGCTTGTAAGCTCTTTAGCGATGTATATTTATGACTTTTAGCAACAGTGTTATTCCTCATCGTATTAAAGTAGACAGCTGTTATACTTTACTCCTAATATCAGACGTGCTTATGTGCTGATTATTGTTTAGCGTTGATGTATTTCCATTAGTCCTATCCCCTTCATGCCAGCACATCACCATATGGTCCATGTGTTCATATCAATGCTTCAAAGTCATTCCTCTGCCTAAAGCTGCCAGAACAGAGCTCACCAATTTAGCAGCAGCACCAATTCGCCTCCTTCTCAGCTTGCGTTGTGAACGCAGATGTTCTGAGAGAATAACTTGAAGCATTTGGATGTTTTCAATGAGTAGAGCTTCTACAGAGCAAAATAGTCTGATTTGGAAACAAGCAAACATCTGCTTCTCTCCAGTCATTTCACGCAATCCTCTTTAGATTTCCACCAGCTTCAATCTTCCTGTGATGTATGGACGTAAAAGAGTTCTCCTTTGTTTATATGAGTGCTTGTGGGGCTGAATGTGGAGTGGTACCTGTCTGTTTCGCTGCTGTCCGTTGTGATAGACCTGGCTCCTCCCCTTGGCACTCTCCACTTATGTCTTTTACATCCTTTTGTGGCAAGTAGCACCTTCTCAAACCAAGCCCACCTGCCCCACTTCCACCCCTGCGCTACTAAAGCCCTTGGCTCTGCCCTGCAGGCCTTCCTGTCACTGCTGGAATTGTCAGCGGCTCGTGGGAAATATGACGAGTTCTGTGTGCCCATGGTCATGGTCCCGGCCACGGTCTCCAACAATGTGCCTGGCTCAGACCTCAGCATTGGCGCTGACACGGCTCTGAACGCCATCACTACTGTAAGTGATGGGGGCCTGGCGACAAGATTAGATGACCTCAGCAACACACAATCAGACACATACACACACACGCGCATTCAAGCCTGAAATCCAGAAAACACGCTGACACAGCAAACCAAGAAGGGAGAGATCGCTCACTCAGTCTTTTCACCAGTGACTCTGTATTCCTGACGCCCTGTCAGAGAATTATTTGGCAGAAATTGTTGCGCTGGTCGGCATCTGTAAGCCGCGTCTGGCATGCAGTGGCGCCACTCAGAGCTTTAGAAACTCAGCCACAAAAGCGTGTTTGCTCTGAGAGGCCAGAGCCGTGAAAGTGACACTGTGCAGCAGCATCCCTCCCTTCCAAAGCAGGTAAGTAAGCGAGTGAGAACCTGGAGGCATGCTGTGAGTTGCACAAGTGTTGTGACCGCCATGTTCTGCTGGTCCCTCTGTGTGTGTGTGTGTGTGTGTGTGTGTCCCTTCTCTTGAGCATGAAGAGGAAAAGCGAGCGGAGTGTTTACGCTGACGTCTTGTTAGTTCACTAAGTAAGCGGGAACATACAGACTGTTTGAAAAATGCATAGAAACCAAAATTCTTGTCCATTACTGACTTTGGTGACTCCTTTTCTGACAGACAATATGAAAACACAACACTTCCTGTTTTAGTTGTAGTTTTCTTCATGCAGAGGAAGTGCGTAGATCATCAGGCTCTTTCTGACTGCAGTCTGCGCTTGTCCTAAACGGACCAGGAAAAATGTTACGGGTGATACTTTTATTCACCATGTAGTGTGTTTGCATTAGAAAAGACAAACTAATGCCTTAACTTCTGCATGGCGTGCAACCCATAAAGGTGAAACCTTGATTTTTGTGAGAAAGAAAGCTAAGATTTGACTTTTATTATTATCAGGAGACTTTAACTCATGGATCTAAATCTTTAAATATTCTTTGTTGTCAAATCTCAGTTTTTTAAAGTCATAATTTAGGCGTCTGCCATAATTAATCATTTTCAACAATATTTTTTAGTTGAATCGCACATTTTTAACCTTTAACTTATTGTAACATGCCTCTGAGTGGCAGAATTGGGCTCCCATAGTTGACGATGATTCAGGATCAGCCTCATTTGTCAGGTATGTGTACACATACAAGGAATTTGACTGGATTTTACAGTGGAATCCCATGTTGTAATTGTCTTCATACTGTCTGTAAAGAAGTCAAAGTAATGGGAAAACCATTTTTTTAAGGAGCATTTTTCAGATAGTCCCAAAGTGTTATTTTAGTTTCAAAATGTACAAACTAATGAGCCAGATGAGCAAGAAACGACGTGAATATGAAAGAGAATGATGCTGGTCGTCATCTTCTCCGCTTCGTCATTTTTTCCCCCCACACCGGACCTTTTGTTTGTGGATTTTTATCAGTGCTGCTTGTCTGGCTTGCAGCGAATAAAACCTCCATAGCTGATATGGCAGTTTTATGGTTGCTATATGACGTATCATCGCTGAGGCGCGCAAACACACACACTCCCAGTCTGTCATTCTTTCTCTTCTTGCTGTCCTCTCACCCTTTACCCTCCCCTTATTCTCCCCAGCCCCCCCCCCTCTTTCCTTCCTTCCATACCGCTTCATTTCAACTTCTTTGCTATCCTTTCTCACTTCTTTGTGTACACTCCCGCTTCTGTTTGCCAAAGGGGAGCCGCAGCAGCTATCACACGGGAAAAGCCGGAATGGCAGGATACGCTCTCACTGGCTGAGAGGGTTTTATCTCCCTCTCAGCGGCCGGCCCTCTTTAGCGGCTCTAACCCGTTTTCTGTATGCTGCCGCTTCAGGCGCTTGAGTGTCTGCTGCAGCTGTATGAGGCCCGTGGTACCTTTGAGGAGTTTTGCATCCCGATGTGTATGCTGCCTGCCACCATAAGTAACAATGTACCGGGCACAGATCTAACTATCGGGGCAGACACGGCCCTGAATGCTATCGTTGAGGTAAGACAACCGGAGCCGCTAGCGCCGCCAATCAAGCTATTGATTACGTTGTTTAGACTGATTGTCAAAAGTTTTTAAAGAAAATGGCCCGAGACTTGAGGCATCAGTAGAACTAACGGTCCGGTGCTGATAATGAACAAAGCATCAGGTTATAAGACCAGAGAAAGTAAAGTGCATAAATACTTTTTATCTACTCTTCATTTTTGCTTAAACCTTCATCCTAACTGCAGTGAACCGTGCCTGAAATTCTGACATGAATATTGTAAGATTTACCACCGTTTGCGCCACACTAGATAATTCATCTAAACAGTTTAGGGGGCTGCAAACTGCTGCTCCGGAGCCACAAGGGATGCCAAATCTGGATTGCAACAGTTGCAAACGCTTGGTCTAGGCAGTGCTTCCCAAATAGTGGGATGGTGTGTAGGTACTGCTAGGTGGTGCAAGAAAAGCCTTGGCTTTTTTTTTTTTTGTTTGTTTGTTTTCACAAAATACAGGCCTTCTAAATGTGACAACAGCACCCCCTGCTGTTTGGTCTGTACCTGCGTTCAGTAGTACCATGAATGCTATTAATAAACTCCTAAAAAATACAAAATTCAATGTAACTGAAGTTTATATTTAATATTAATGGCTTAAGTGTGGCGATGTTGAAACATTGTAGTTGTTAGAAGCCATTGTTATATTATAAATGAACCCATATATATGTTATAAATGAGTGGTGGTGGGGCTGAAAAGTTTTCCTTCTTCAAAGGGAGTCGCAACAGTAAATATTTTAGAACCACCGGTCTAGGGGATAATACTTCGGGCGTAACACTTCCACGCCAGTAGGTGGCGTGGAAGAGGTAGGTATTAATGGCAGACTTATAAAGACTCTCCCCAAACAATTATAACCTGCTTTTTTGGTACCTGTTTAGGGCATGTGATTAAAACGGGGATACAAAAAAAAATCTAAAATAGCTAGCGTGTGCCTCTTGTTTTTATTTATCTCCCCACAGTCTGAGTTTTCCCAAATATCCGTGTTAGCGTGGACAGAGCCTCAGCCCCGTTAGCTGGCTGCAGAGTGACCTGGTGCTTGATTATCAGTGCTGGACCATTAAACGAGAAGCTAACCCCAGCTAAGGTTAAACTGATGTTTTTACATGTAATGTGCTCTCTCTCATCCTTTGCAGGACTCCAGTCACTCTGGTAAAAAAAACAAAAACAGCATCTAGCCTGACATTGTGAAAAATTTAAATGGCCAGCATGCAGTTGTGGCTCTGTTGTGTTTCTCATGTGGAATGTCTCACAGTGCGCCAACAGCTGGATGGCTAATTACTGTCTTTGAATACTTGCTGGTTTGAGTTTTTAATAGCAACCTTAACGCATTTATGCATAAGCCTGAAGCTCAGATGTGCGCACTAATGCGCTGGTTTTGGCCTGCGGTCCGTCTTTAACATACTGACTTTGTGAGCTGGGTGTGCGTGTGTGTCAGACATGCGACCGCATCAAGCAGTCTGCCAGCGGGACCAAGAGGCGCGTGTTCATCATCGAGACCATGGGGGGCTACTGTGGCTACCTGGCTACGGTGGGAGGGCTGGCCGCGGGGGCCGACGCGGCGTACATCTACGAGGAGCCGTTCGACATCAGAGATCTGCAGGTAAGACGCACGAAGACGAGGCTGGCTCTCCTGACAGGGAACTTGGTGCTTTCATCCCCTGAAAAAAGCTTTTTTTTTTTTTATAGGCTTGATTATGAATGGACCTGTTAGTGCGCCACCTGTTGGTTAACGTCTGTAAATGTTTCTTCCCACAGGCTAATGTTGAACATCTGACAGAGAAAATGAAGACCAGCATTCAAAGAGGACTGGTGCTCAGGTGAGAAGATTTTACCACAAGCCCAAACTGGTTATTTGGCGATTTTAAACAAGGAGTAATCTGAATTTCTCTGTTTTTTTGCTCTAAGCTGCTTGTATACTAAACAGATCAGGCGTCAATGTCAACAGCCTATAAGCTCCAATTATGTAATGCCGGTGCCGTTTGTGAAGCCTGGCGCTAACGTCCCTCTAATAACGCCTCGCCCGGTTTGTGCAGGAACGAGAACTCCAACGTGAACTACACGACGGACTTTATCTATCAGCTGTATACGGAGGAAGGCAGGGGAGTGTTCGACTGCAGGAAGAATGTGCTGGGACACATGCAGCAGGTACTGCGGCTCACTCCAGACCTTCCGCCGCGGATTAGCTGCGAGCGGCAACAGACGCCAGAAGATGTGATAAGGTTTTTGTGTTGGAAGCATGCATGTCCCCTGTTTGCGTGTTTGGTGGTAAGCACGGATAAAGGCCGGATCAAACTGGACTGTATGTTGTTCGCGCTGAAACGAGCGAACAACAGAAAAACGGATTTGATTAGAGATGAGTTTTAAATACGGTTCTCTTCAAACTTTTTCACAGCTTTGTTAGGTTTCAAAAACAAACTTTCATGTATTTTACCGGGAATTTACGTGACAGACCAACCGAAGAAAAGCTTGTAATTGTAAAGTGGAAGGAAAGAGATAAATGGTTTGAAATGCATTTTTATTCAGACTCTTTAAGTCGGACATTCCTAAATAAAAATAAATTTCTTTACATCGTTGTATAATTAAGTCACAGTGATCAACCTGGCTGCTCTGTGGAGGACCCAGAGGTTCGTTAGAGAGAAATTGGTGAACACACGGGATCACTAAGGCCGAGGAACACAGCCGATACAAAACTGTGGAGAAGATTAAAGCAGGGTCAGCTTTTAAAATATAGACAAGGCTTTGAACATCTTACAGAGCTCTTTTCAATCCCTCTAAAAATGACCACAGCATGGCACAGCTGCACACCTACTAAAACATGGCCGCTGTCAAGAGGAAGTCGCATGACGCAAACAGGTGGAAGAAGCTGACTTGCTCAGGTGAGATGAAAGCAGAATCTTTTGGCCCAAAAGGTTCTGTGCAGCAGAAAACCAAGTCAGATATCAGATGAGAGCAAAATATAACTTTCTTCCCCGCCGTTCATCCAAAATGCTACGGGTGGCAGCAGCATCATTCTGTGGGGGGGGTTTTCTCTCTACCAGCGACGGTAGATAATCCTGAATAAATACAGCAAAAACTAAAAAATTCACCTGCAAGAAGTTCAGTTTAAAGCTTATTTATGTGTTAGTCCAGGCCTAAATCTAACTGAGAATCTGCTACAATTCAAATTCTAAATTATTTTATTAATCTCAAAGGCAAATTAAATAATACAAGATTGAAAAGCGAAGTTCATAGCTGCCTGATCCGGCTGGAGCTATTTTGCCAAGAAGAACGGCCAGAAATGTCAGCGTCTTTATGGACACATATGCTAATGGAGTAGTCAATGGAGTAGTCTTATGAAATGATTGACTGGTGAGATTTTAGTTTTCTTTTTCATTCATTTTTTTCTTGGCACAAAACGTCTGTCCAAATTGTATTGATCAGAGTACTCCATGCATTTGACTGTCGGTTCAAATCAAACTGCAATGAAAAGATGGCTCAGTATGAAGATAAAATGATTCCAACTATATCCAGAAAAGTGTTTGAAGATGGTAGAAATACACCCCAAAATGATAAAAAATGATGGAAAACCATGTAGTGCGTTCCTTCCCTTTCAGAATCAAGTACCACTTTGTGTCGGCCTATCACATAAAAACCCAGTAAGGTACAATCAATGCGTTTGCGTAGAACGTGCTCTACAGCTGCGTCAACAGACCATCTGAACGATGAGAAAAATCTAAATGTCCTTCCTTTGAAAGGGAGGAGCGCCGTCCCCATTCGACCGGAACTTCGGGACCAAGATCTCCGCCAAGGCCATGCAGTGGCTTTCCCAAAAGCTGGTGGAGACGTACAGAAAAGGTAACGTTGGCTGTGTGTGGTGGTAGCAGAACCAATGTGGAACCGTAGACCGTCCTCCCTCCCCGCAGAGACGAGACCTCAGCGTCATGGAGTCACTGGGCCTCATATACTGATATACTTGTACCTGCCGGATGTTAATTGGTCGGTTGTTGCCAGAAATGTTAGGGCTTATTGAGGAAAACGTGTCTGTGTGATTATTTCTGTGAGAGATGACACAGTTAAATCTGCTGTTTGTGTTTATGTCTTGTTTCCCTTACACGTGGCTGACCTAAGACGAAGGTAAATCCTGCTTTTTCTGCCGGCTCCATGACCATCTCCGTGTTCCCATTTAGCCCCTTGTCCCTGTGTGTCATTTAGTGCCATGTTTAGCAGAGATTCACACTTCCTGTCCCGACGAACCGGGGCACAGCTGTGTCCGTGTTTATCAGCAGCCGCCGTGCCGTTCCATTTCCACTTTAACACTCGTCAGAAAGTAATCTGGAAATGTGTAACCATGGGCTGGAGGGATAGAGCTTGTCTCATTACTGCTTCCCCCCACATCTCCTTGTCTGTCTGTAGCATTTAGGTGGCTTTAGTTAATCATGATTGCTGCATCGTCCCCAGTTTTTGTTTGGTTTTAGTTGCTAGTAGAGTAACGACAATCGTCTCATTAACACACCTCACACTGAGGGTGAAGCTAGAGCGCCTTCCCGCGTTTCCACCTGTGATGGCTGCAATGTTTCCCCGCAGGCCGGGTGTTTGCCAACGCCGAGGACTCCTGCTGTCTGCTGGGGATGCGCGCCAGGGCTCTGGTCTTCCAGCCGGTCGTGCAGCTTAAGGACGACACTGATTTTGTGTGAGTGTTTGAGCGAGTAAATGTGAAAATGACGAGACCGGCAGCGTTCCGGGGGAGAGCCCCGTTGGCGAACACGTCCCTCTGTGCTTTTATTCAGGCACAGGATCCCCAAGGAGCAGTGGTGGCTGAAGCTGCGTCCTCTGATGAAGATCTTGGCCAAGTACAAGACGAGCTACGACGTTTCCGACTCGGGGCAGGTGGAGCACGTCATACACAGCCGACCCAAAGACTCGGACGCTTCCGTGGCCATGTAAAGGCCCTCGCCGCGCGTCGGCCCGTGTGTGAGACTTGCCAGTGTGAGCCGTTAGTCCAGATGTTGTGATGGAAGCCCAGTGAAACGCTGACCTTGTTTGGCCACATGTTGTGTTCATTTCCTGTGTCTGTCCTTTTCCCCCCAGCTTCACTCATTCCCATTCTACCGTCAGATCACGACCGGTGAATCTTAACCCGGCCCCCGCAGTACTCCTAATGTTACACACATACAGCAGACTCGCCATGCATATGCGTGTTCCCGTCGCCCTGGTTGTTTAGTGTTGTTGTTGTTTTTAAATTGCACTTTCTCTGTCTCAAGTTGCATAGACAGGCTCTGATTGCAGAGCTGCACAAGGACAGAATAGACACTTTATCTGCAGCACGAACCAGAGCGTGTGTCTGCCTAGCACAAGCATGGGCTTCAGCATATTTATGAGACTGATGCAACGTCGTTCTACTGCTGCGAGTCAACTGTGTGCTGTGCTTTACACAGAGAACTAATATTTATATTCTTAACATTGTTTATTTTGCTTGTAAACACAGTTCTATTATTAATTGTACTGTAGGCAATGCCGTAATGAGTAGTTGTCTGTCATTGATCCAACAAGTTTCATGTATACGGGAGCAAAGTTTACCACCGAATAAAATCAGACTTGACAAGTGTAACCTATTGAATATCGTCACTTTATTATTTAGTGTATTTACTCCTTTTTTATGTTAAGAAATCAGTAAATTTTTACTCTTAACGCATGGAAAAAAAGACAAAGTTTCAGATTTATGTGATCACAAATATCCACACAGCAGCCAGAGCGATGCAGAGGGGGAAGAAAAAGATTGATGTGAATTCAGGCAAAGCAACCAAAACCGTGAACAAATTTGTTGCAAATAAGCTACAAAGTCTTCAAAGTAAAACCAAATTAAACGGCTTCAGACAGAGGCCCATGAAGCACAAAATAAAGAACCAACCAAGGGGAGCAAAAAAACAGGAGCAGTTTAAATAAAAAATAAACGGAGGCAGAAAACAACATCAAAAGGAGGCGAGGAAATGCACAATGATTACCGAGAGAATTTCAACCAACTACAGGGTTAAATAAAAAAACGAATAGAAAACATACCGGAAAGAGGCTAAACGACAAATAAGACTAAAATAACTATTAAAAAAACCAAAGAGACATAAAAGAATGAGAAAAAAGACGCTAAAACAGCGTTTTGTCATTAACAGCGACAAACTCAAATTGAGGGTTAAGACAAATTAGACAGGAAGTATTGCGTTACATTTATGTCATAATTCCCGCGAGCAAAATAAATATACTCGCATGTTTATTAAACTACTTCCGCGCATGGTTTATCTACCGCCGCGCGAGAAACTGCCGCTTCGAGAGGAGAAAATCGCTCTCCGCGCGCGCCAGCTGCTCTCCGCGCGCGCCAGCTCCTCCCACGCGCGCTCGGGCATTCTCCGCGCGCGCTCGATTTTCTATCCAGCGGCTACGCTCGAGCGCGGCTGCGCTCTTGGAAGCGTCTCTGCCCGCGGACGGATTTTCTCCTCGCGCGAAGAAAAATGTGTTTTGACAGGTTGGGCGGGGCCAAAGCCCTCTTCTGTAAGTCTCCTCCTGATTGGGCAGACACGATCACACGGGAAGTACTGTCAGGAATTTTCTGACTGACAGCTCATCATCTATAAGAGAAAGTTACATCTGGAGGCGGGAAAGTGACGGAGGCTTCTTTGTTTGGACTACGTCGGGTAAGTGGAATTCACAACCGTTCTTGCCCCCCCCCCCCCCCCGCCCCCAAAAGGGACAATTATTCCTCAATAAACAGCCGTAGAACGACATAAGTCCTATTTGGTAGCTTCGAATTGTTCAGGGATACATAGTTAGAAGTTACAATGTTTCTTGCTACTTTAGCTACTGCGGCGCATTTAGTGATCATGTTAACTGATGCGGACTCTGATGTATTTCAATGTTTGTGGTGCTTTTCACGGTTTCAATAATTGTATCTCTTTCTTTCATTGTTTGTGTACGTGTGTGGTTCATTTTGGCATTGCAGTATTGACATTCACCCCTCAACAATAAGCAATGGATAGCGATACGTCAGCAACATTTGAGGATTTGCATGTAAGTGACAGCAAACGTCTTTGTTTTATTAAACTTATGATAATAATGTTTAATGATTTATGTAAATTCAATGTACTGTAAGGGTCAGAAGTTGTATTTACCCAGTTCCCATTTTAAAAGTAATGGTAAACACACTGTGAAGTCGTATATAAACTTGGAATCTCTGGTTAGACACACCACCATCCACTTATCCCAGTACAGATGGTAGTCTGGCTGACATATCCAGAAAAACTAGTAAAACATGAACTTTATCTCTTTAAAAAATCTAAATGTTTTATTAAGTGGCCATATACTAAATTATGCTAAAAATAGGAGAAAAAGCTAACTTGGTTAGCTATCCACAACTGTAAACAGTGTCTGTATATATATATATATATATATATATATATATATATATATATATATATGTGTATGTATGTATATATATGTATATGTATATGTATATATATGTATATGTATATATATATATGTGTATGTATGTATATATATGTATATGTATATGTATATATATGTATATGTATATATATATATGTATGTATATATATGTTTCATCCATCCACCCCATGAGGGATAAAGTACCATCTGTACTTATCCCAGTACAGATGGTAGTCTGGCTGACATATCCAGAAAAACTAGTAAAACATTAACTTTATCTCTTTAAAAAATCTAAATGTTTTATTAAGTGGCCATATACTAAATTATGCTAAAAATAGGAGAAAAAGCTAGCTTGGTTAGCTATCCACAACTGTAAACAGTGTCTGTATGTATATATATATATATATATATATATATATATATATATATATATATATATATATATATATATATATATATATATATATATATATATATATATATAGAAGTTGTGGGAAGCTTTAGGTGAAAGCGGACCTCCAGGTCCGCTTTCACCTAAACTGAAAGCGGACCTGGAGGCTTTTGTGGAAGGCTGGAACAACCATCCAATTAGGACGGAGCATAATCTAACTCCGGAGCAGCTCTGGCATACTGGAATGATGCTTTACCCGATGGATCAGCCAGAGAATCTTGAGGTTTTTGTTTTATCTCAAGCTACAAAGTGATGCAGTAAACACTTTTGTCTCTTAGCAGGGATATTTATAGGTTCAACCTCAGCTGGGAGTTTACATTGTTACGTTTCATGTTGCCCTTTATTTTCCTTCTACTTTCCAAATGCATGCATGTTAATTTCCTTGTTATTTAAAAATGATTCCTAGTAGGGAAGGCAAGTTATTTCACTCTTTGAAATGCTTAAAACCTTATACCTGATTGCAGCTTTGATCCGCTTGTAACCCCATCATGAAATAAATGTGTGTTCCAAATTAATGTTCATGTCCCTTGCTCCAATCTTACTGTAACTCCTCCAGGGTATAATGTGACAGACATTTCAGGGGACTTTTCTTAAACAAAAACCTTTGTGTAGAATATGTATCGTTTTTGGTCACATAACTCAACAGAAGACTTATTATATTATTTATTTGTGCAGTAAAGGCTGAATTTTCTTGTTTTTTGTTTTAATAAGGACATCGAAGAGCCTGACATCGACTGGGACGTTGCTGCTGAATATGATGGACATGTGGATGGTGCAATAGTGGTCCCTGAATTTCCATGTCCACTCAATGAACAGCAACTGGCTGAGGTGCAGTTGCTGCTTGAAAATGAAGCAGAGAGTGATGTTACTGAACTTTTTCTATTATGTCGTGAATATGTGACTACAACTTTGTCAGGTGCTGAGTAGTCTACAAATAAACAATGACCTATTTGGACCCAACATAAATAAACATTGCCCATTATGGCCACGACTCTGCTTTTTTCTATTCAACACCAAAAAAAAAGTTTTTGTCAGAGGGCAATAAAAGCTGAATAGTTTGTTTTTGGATTTCCAGGCCCAAATTTATAATTTAATAATTATCTTGGGTTCCAGGAAAATAGGAAGCACAGTTGATGCTTTAAAGAAGGTCCCTAAACATTTCCACAGGAGCTTATGATAGGCCCTTTTTTGTGTATCAGATCTAATTATAAATTATGATTTTTAGAAATGGATGGAATGTTATTTGAATTACCATGGAAAATAAGCAAAAGTAGTTTTGTGTATGGCTCTCGGTTTACAACTTTGCTCCCTATTGTGCTAAAATAAATGTAACATGTAACAGGTTGATTTTTTTTTTTTATATTTAATTTTTTTTAAACTTGGATGTTAATGTAATTCTTTAAATCTGACCCTTACATACTATTATGTGTCTTCACATTGATTAATTTTATTTAAATTTTTAACTTGGATAGAGTGAGGATTACAGTATTGTCACAGTTTTTCGTAACTCATAAAAACAAAAACAGTAGACTCGCAAGTAAATATATTTATAAAGCACAATTCATACACTGCATATTCATACTACAATCAGTGAACGTTTGGGTGCACTTTTTAGTTGAATCCAAGATAAAGTGCATCCAAAGCTTTATTTATTCTGTATTTAAATCAATGTGATTCAAAGGGAATAAAAAAAAAAGAAATAACTAGGTGACTATTAGAATTGTGCTTATTGCCGAAGGAGTGGGGACTTGTAGTGAACCCTCATAGTCTTATGGACTATTTCATGGTTAACATAACTGATCTGGGTGCTCATTTCGGAGATAGACTTACCACTAGGTAAGACTAGGTGGTTGCCTAGGGCCCCAAGTTCCTGGGGACCGCATGGGATGTCGACACCAGAGACTAAATTCTAGACCTCCATAAGGCTGGAAAAGTAAATGTACAAAATAAATATATAAATAACTATTTTTTAAATTTATTTCTGCATTTATTTCTATGTGTATTTGTTCCTTTGTACATTTTTATGTGGATTTATTTGTATTTATGTATTTTCATATATACTTTGTGTTTTTTCATTTTTGGTTACTCATAAGAACAACGCCTACCTACATAGGCTGTTTGATAACCTAGAAAACAAAGAAGCCTCCGTCACTTTCCCGCCTCCAGATGTAACTTTCTCTTATAGATGATGAGCTGTCAGTCAGAAAATTCCTGACAGTACTTCCCGTGTGATCGTGTCTGCCCAATCAGGAGGAGACTTACAGAAGAGGGCTTTGGCCCCGCCCAACCTGTCAAAACACATTTTTCTTCGCGCGAGGAGAAAATCCGTCCGCGGGCAGAGACGCTTCCGAGAGCGCAGCCGCGCTCGAGCGTAGCCGCTGGATAGAAAATCGAGCGCGCGTGGGAGGAGCTGTCGCGCGCGCGCGCGGAGAATGCCCGAGCGCGCGTGGGAGGAGCTGGCGCGCGCGGAGAGCAGCTGGCGCGCGCGGAGAGCGATTTTCTCCTCTCGAAGCGGCAGTTTCTCGCGCGGCGGTAGATAAACCATGCGCGGAAGTAGTTTAATAAACATGCGAGTATATTTATTTTGCTCGCGGGAATTATGACATAAATGTAACGCGATAGGAAGCAGCTCTGTACAGCGTAAACAGAGAAAGCACAGCACCGCGCCGTGTGTAGTCACCTTTTAGCTGCCTCCCCACTGAGGAGAGGTGGGGGGTCCCTGCCACTGCCCACATTTCTGCTGACTCACAACCCATTAGTCAGGATGGGATGCATGCTCCCTGCTCAGATTGGCTCTACCTCCATTTCACCCTCCGCAGTAGCTGAGCCATCTAGGGGACCCTCAGACGTCTCCGTGTGGCCATGTGGACGGAGGACTGGGACGTGCAGCCGTCGGCTGCAGCTTGTAGCGTCTGGGAGACTACGGCTGTTGCGAAAAGGAGCCAGCAGGTGGCGGCAGAGCATCGTGGCTTCGTCGCCAGTCCCCCGGTTCACCGGGTCCACTGTGACACGGATTCCCTCCATCACTGGCTGTCCACCTCTTCTCTTCACAGTCTCACTGTACGCTGGCTCATTACTAAAGCAGATTAACCGCGTGTCCGTCTTGCCGTAATTGGGAATTAATCTGATCATTTGAAAGAAAATTTCAATTTCCCATGGGTGCATTAATTGTGTATACATGTAATTATGCTCCTTTTTAACTTGTTAAATGGACTTTTTTTTCTCCCCCCCCCCCCCCCCCCCCATGCTAACTGGGAGTAATTGCATACATATATGACTGTGCTGAGGCCATCGCTTAGCGACAGTGGAGTGATGTGACATGTAATCTGAAGGAAAAGCTACCCGGACCACCTTTGCTCCCCACGGACTGTCCAAGAATAATTATTATCCCTGACTTAGAGCTGTGTGGTTAATGCGGGTTCACACCCACGGCTCGCCACTGGAAGGAGACTGGTCTCTTTTCGCGAGACTTTCCTCCAGACCCCGATGGCTACATGCTTCATTGTGTAGGCAGTCCTGTGTTGCTGGCTGCCTCTCCCTGAGCATGAAATTAGAAAATTCAATAATTTGGGTTGATTTAGGAATGCAAGGGGAGAGCATGGGGTCACATGCACATAGGTAATCAATACTAATTACCATTTCATTTCTCTCCCCCCCCCCCCTTTTCTTCTACAATCACACATGAATCCCATCTTGCTGGACTGATTAAAGGTTGCAAATGAAGCATCCTCACCTCCTGATTCTCATCAAAGGCCAGCCGCACACTCAGTAACTTTGTCTTCATTTAATTCTTTGCTGTCTTCAGACAAGGCCCCAATTATAAGCTTGCAGTGAATCTCCAAAATGGCTTGTGCACATTGACCTTTTTAGATTAAAAGCACATTCCGGATCTCTCATGGACTCCCCTGCACTCTAATTTCCCTCCTAATGAACCACACTGGTTGGGCTTTCTAGTGCTGTAATAACTAGTTAGGGGCCAGCAGCCCTAAAATAGAACACCATAAAGGTAGGCTGTTAACAATAGCAACGAGAGCCAATAAATCCAGACTGGCTGTGATTTAAAAAAAAAAAAGGATGCTTTTTTTTTTCTCAGATGACGTAAGCGACACTCTGAGTGAATATTAATGCAAAGATAAAGCTATGCAAGAATAGACGAGCCCATGATGCATCTGCTGCAGGATGAAAAAGCACAGAACAGCAGAAGTTATGGATTTTTGATATGAGCCGACTGCAGTCCCTGTCGGCCGCATTAAAAACCACACACTTTGCAGCCGCTGGCTGCCAAACAAACAAGCGTGAATTACAGGACCTGTTTGCAGACTTCGGATCGGGGATTTGATCCAGCCCCCGCACACACGAGAGAGGCTTAGACTTAAAACGACTCCAGTGAATCGCTCTCCAATCGGAGGCCTCCCGAAATCCAGCAGCCCGAGTGGCTCTCTGAAACGCTCATCTGAGAATCTCCTTTTGACAATTAAGACACCCATGGAGGCATGGAAAGCTCTCAATTCCATTAGCCTCTGCGCTGTTTCGCTCTATCTGTCCACTGAGCCTTAACTTACTTATTAGTACAAGTCTGCCATATTTTGTTAGGGAAGCGATTAGTGGAATCTACATGAAAAGGCAATTTCCCCTCTTCCTTTCTTTCTGCTCGCTCCCTCACACTTCGCTGAGATCAGACAGATCTAAAAAATGGCATTTGCGAACTAATGAAATTCGCTCTGCACCATTTCGGATGTTAATCTCGGGCTAGAACTGACTTGCGTCTTTATTTACTCGTTTTCGCGTGACAAATGGTCAGAGTTGGCAAAAATTAGGTGGGTGCCGGTGCGCTTCCCCCTCTTTAACCAACGGCGGGCGGCGGGGGCTGGCAGTCAGCTTAGAGACTGCAGCTCCACTTTGATGTATTGGAGTTAATATCTTCCTGACATTTCTCTGGACAGATTTTCATCACTGGATTCATCTGTACTTTTGAGGCTGTGTGATGAATGAGTTGGGACATTCATTTTCCTCTCCTCTGTTGCATCTGTGGAGGAATGGCGCGCGCGCGAGTGCACGTGTAAATACTGTGCCGGTCCGCGGTTGAGATGCAGGGGTGTAAATCTTTGCCTGAGCTTGTGCAAATGTGTATGTGTGTGTGTGTGTGTGTGTGTGCGCCGCCACATTGGTGCCTGGCGCGAGCGTGCTCATGACACGAAATAGACGCCGGCATTAATGGAAGTGACATTAATTTGACAGAGCGCTCACTAACATGCGAAGTCACTCGCAGTTCATAAGAATAATATTAACTCGGCATTAACATGCAAGGCTGTCTGTTGCACCAGATGCCGAGCGTTTTGGAGAGCGGGTGCCGCAGTCTGTCTTTCTGGGCCACAACGAGACGACGGTTGGATGTGTGCAAAGCAAGGAAAGCCTCTTTGCTGATGTCTACGTGGCGCTGACCCACTGAAACGGCCCCGCAGGGGCCGCGGGGCGACTTAACAGCTTGCTTGAATGAGGGGAAAGTCAACAAGATGGATGGTGTGGGTGGGTCAAGTCCAGGGAGCAGGTTTACGGTGCTTTCTGCAAAGTTGCGTGGAAAGACATATGGTTTCTACATGTTTTTTTTTTTTGTTTTTTTTGGCAACAATCAGAAATGTTTGGCATGCATTTCTTCTCAGCCTCCTTTAATCCGATGCCTCTTAATTACACCAAGTGCAACCCACGTTCTCAAGATACTCTTAGAGACTTCAGAGGTTTACAAGAGAACACGAGGGAACGAACGGCGTGAAGACCAATGAACACATCAGCCGGATAAGCACTACGGTTGTGGAGAACCTTAAAACAGAGTTAGGCTGTGAAGCAGTGTTCCAAGCTTTGAACATCTCCCACAGAAGCAGCCAGTGGGCCCACGGTGACTCTGGAGGAGCTCCAGAGAAGTCTGGCCTTAATGGAGGAGTGGAAAGCAGAAAGCCATTTTTAGAGGAAAGGAGTGCCCCGTTTAAAGTTTGCCAAAAGTCATGTGGCACACACCGTCCTCACCCTGAAACGTGGTGGTGGTGACGCCATGCTTTGGAGATGATTTTCTTTACGAGGAACAGGGAAGACGCAGAGAGAAAATATTCCGGGTGTAGATTACCAAAGACTGTTGCGGAGGTTGACCTTCCAGTAGCACATTAACTTTAAACATGCACCCAGAGCTGCAGTGGGAAAGTTTATACGCATAAAAAACGCCTTTCTTCCACTTCACACTGAATGCACTATTTTGCGTCAGCCGACAAAACGACGGTACAATACACTGAAGTCAGCGGCCGGCGCAGGACCCAGGCTGAACGTCGGGATGTTTGGTGCACATGGTTTTTCAAGGCGCTGGAGATATCCCCCTGCTCATCCCTGCAAAGCAGATCCAGCTTTTTCAGCTTGATGAATTGCTGACATGCCCTTGAGCAGAGCAGCAACACACACACACAATAACAAGTGTAGCCAGTGGAAAAGCTGAAGGCTATTTAGTCCGAGCCATTAACACTAATCAAAAACCACTTTACCTGATAAGAACTACAGGGGTCGTCTTGGAGCTACCGGCGCCCCCATCCCTCTTTGCTAATATTGACTGGGCTTAAACAAGGTGCCACTAGTAGAACCCATGAACGTGATGAAGAGATACAGGTGAGAGTGCTAATTTGTAGCAAATCGAAACCGGGACCATTCATCCGCTGACCCGAGCAATTAGTCTATGACGGACTCAAAAGACCGCAGTCCGAAAGAGAAGAGACGCACAGGATGTGTTCGGTTGTGCAGGATCTTACGCAGAGAACCGTGGTGGGGTGCAGCGGGACCGAAAGAGGAGAAAAATAAAATGCAGTCTTTCACACATTCACTCGAGCACATACACACGCAGGCCCATACAGTATGGATCGGGCATTGACCGGCGCTCATGAAAGATGCAGTTATGCAGATGGATTCGGGGTGACTGAATAAAGGCCACAGGGGGCCGGTGTGGGGCAGCTGAAAGCTTCCCCCTCTGCTGAACAGGCAGCTCTTCCAGGCGACACGAACCTTCTGGTGTCACACAAAGTCACGGAAATACAATAATGCACAGCACCAGTTTTGTTTGAAAAATATTCAAAAAGCCATACATTTGGAATCAAGGAGAATGCTCCCTCACCATTATCATTCAGCGCTAATGTCGTGTTTGGGAATCAAACCGCTTCTGAGCTCAGTGACAGGCTCCTTTCCCATTCACCATTATGTTTTTCTGCATCGGCGCCAAGATCCTGCATCATCCCTCATGTTCTCAACACTTTGAAGCAGTGAGACAATCGTGTGATCTCTTGAACTAGAGTTCATGAATTGATTAATTATTTCTGAAACCCATGCTGGACAGAATGCGTCACGGAGACCGTGGAAGACCGTGAAATGTGGGGAAAAAACACCCAAAGAAATTCTGTATAACATTACTGATCAAGCTCCATCCTAAAGGCTAACAAGGGAGTGAGACTCCTTGGAAACAAAATGTGAAGAAATGTTAATAAGAATAAAACCAAATTTACAAATTTTTAGATAGCAATGATGACAGTGCAGAAAAAATACCAGGATTATTAATCAGTGCACAGAAACGATCGATTATAAGACTACTTGCATGGGTAAGACTTGCCAATGATTAACACCCGTTGTCCCACTTTACAGTTCTACCTATGTGGGTGTTCTACTTTTGGCCTCCGCGAATGGCCGAGGGTATGTATCCGTTCATTTTTTTGGGTTTGCCTTTTTTTTGGTTTTCTTTGTTTTGTTTTTTGCTTTACTGTCTATCTATTCCCTTCTCTTTGGGTCATGAGCTGGAAGCCACCCTGTCATGGACTGGCGACCTGTCCAGGGTGTACCCACCTCTCGCCCAATGACCACTGGAGATAGGCAGGGAGCAATCACTCTAAATTACTAATGGGAATGTTGGAGAGAGGCACGAGGAGGTCGTTTGCCAGTCTTTCTTATAACAAGGGAAGAAAAAGTATTGATGAGATTTAAACTTTCCCTCAAAAGTTCCATTTATACCGGATAAAAATTTAACAAACACCAGGAACCATGCATTCTACTACAAGGACTGATTGGCTATCGATGAATAATTCACGAGCTGACCCTGGAAGCCTGACTATCAGGTCAAAATCGCCTCTCCACTGATGCTACTGGCCTGCAAATTACACATTGCAAACACATAGTGTTAGTATTGAATGATTTGCAAACAGATTCTCTGAACTCCTGCAGGATATACTGTTTGCAACAAAAACATCTCGTAAATGCTTCTCCGGAGGAGAAGCCAGAGCCACCTGACTATGGTTGGAGCGGAGGAAAAATGATACATTCAGAGCTCCTCACAGGAAAAAAAATGTGCTAGACATCCCACTGTAGGTGTGAATTACCAATGTTTGAAACTGAATTTAAATAATTTGGAGTGCTTTCTGATCAGCTTTAATGAACCAAAAGGACTCGGTTAGCTCAGTTGTTCATCATTTTGGCCGGCTTTAAGCTTAAATCTAAATTGATCCAGTTGATCCATTTAAAATCTTGAAAATCAATTCCGGAGATATGTGTATATGTCAATCCCAGATGTCTCTGGGGACAGTCTTTAAATCTATCTGGATAAATTTAGTCAGGGGTTTGAAGTTATCAGCATCTATCACTTTGGTCATGCTTATACTCCCCTACTGGTGCTTTGTTTTGTCCTACCCATCATTTCAAAAGGTTTGATGCACCCTGGAAAAGTCACTAGTTTTCTGTTTAAAAGATTGAAATTTGAACCAATTCCCGCTTTTAAATACACCAACCCGAAAATAAATTCTACATTTCACAGTTTTTCAGCAACAGTTTCTTATTCGGGTAGTGAGTGTCCCGAATAAATAACAGTAACTGTACCCAGTATTATATGTACCATTAAACGTTTGTGTCTGTAGAGCAGTATTGTTGATAAGACTCAAAAAATGAATAAAAAGAAAATATACATTTTCCAGAAGATTAGTAAAATGTAAGGATTTAAGTTTAAAACTGATCTGGTCAGAGAGGAGACAATATGCGTTCGCAAGACAAAACTGATCTCAGATGTCACACTCAGCTTTACAGAATCTTCATTCATTGCAGAATAATCTAGTTTAGGTTTGATGATTGTTTTTTTTTTAGTTTTTGAACATGAGACCATTAAATACAGGTTATTCAAAGCAGTAAAAAAGCCCTTTCAAGTGAAATTTCATTTTTGATGGCGCAAACAAAAAAATGTATATCCAATTAAAACGTCAACGCTCGCGCCAACGCTGTCAACATAAGAGCCACTTCCTTTCTTATGGAGCTAAACCAGTGACAGCTTGCAATGACATAAAAAAAAGATTTGGCATTGTAAAATCAATCATTAAAAAAAGAATTAAACATTGAAAAACAAAAGACATTGAAAAATTAAACGTTGGAAAGTCGAACATTGAAAATTCAAACATTGAAAAGTCAAACAATGAGAAGTCAAACATTGTTAGAAAGTAAAAACTCTAATTTTATGATGCCGCTGTTTTTTTTTCAATGAGAGAGGTTTTCAGTGTCACTGCAAAGTTCCTTCAGCTACAATGTCACTCCAAGCTGGCACTGTTTTGCCGTTGGGGTCGGGGGCTAAATTGATCGCCCCTTCATGGCCCCTCCGTTTTTCCGGAACTCATCATCTACCTGCAGTGAACTTATGGAAAGCTCCCGTTCAAGTACCGCTGCTCGACCACAAGAAAGGGTATTATTATCATTAAAATTGTCTTCATTAGCTTATACAGCTAATGATTGTAGTGACATCATAGATGAAGAAACTCTGCGGTGACACTGAAAACATCTCTCATTGAGAAAAAGCTGCAGAATAAAATGAGAATATCACAGGTTTTTACTTTCTAACAATGGTTGACTTATCAATGTTTGATTTTCCAAGGTTTCATTTTTCAATACCAAATCTCTTTTTCGATGTCATTGCAAGCTACCACTGGTTTAGTGCCATATATTATATAAGAGTCTGAAACAGAGACACGATTGGATGTCACTTCCCTTCATAATAACATTTTCTACTTCCAACTCCAGATGATGTCGCATGCTGACAGAAACTGGTTTATTTTGGCGTCAAAAATAGTGTTTTGTTATTGTGAGCGCTCGCGGCATCTCGTTACATCCTTACTGCTAAATGGGGTCTCCCTCACTGGAGTAAGGCAAATTGTATTTTCTGAAACTATCTAGAATACATGGAGCAGACTACAAGTGGAGTAGCTACTAAAAATCAGATGTGCATACAGACTATACGGAAGGAAAGGCCACCGGTACTATAACCCTGCCTTATTCTCAACAAAGGATATCACAGACATGTACTAACACAGCTTGTCTCCATTAGATCTCTACTTCACACCATGTATCCTCTAAAATATACTGCAGCAACTAAGATTTTCTTTTTGTTTAGATTTTTTTCGCTTTGATTATGACAACGGTGAGAGACAGCCTGACTCCAGCCGTACATCTGTAACTCAAAAGCTTTCTATAGCTCCGTTCCACCACTCTGAGCAGTTTCTTGAAACAGTTCTTGTTTCACCCGTCATCCTGGAGTCGACTTTACCTCCTACACAGCCTGCCAGACCGCGTTGCTAGGGTTTGTTAGTGTCTGCAGCGTTGTTTGAAGTTCTCACTCCCCTGCGCGCTCCTTACTGAGGAACACTGCCATTTACGGAGCAGCTGAACGGGTACCGGCGCGTCCGCTCCCCAGCGCGCTCCGGTTTGGAACGAGGAGGACCAGATGATGGTGTTGCAAAAAAAACAGACAGCAGAAAAGCTGCAGTGTCCTACTGCCGACTTCCATCGTTCTTCCATGCATAATTCAAAGTAATATTTTCCCATTTTAACACCCTAAATATTCATGAGAGATAAGAGCTCAGGGCAAAGTTTCCCCCGAAACTTGGAGATTCCGTGAAAACTCCCGCTTCTTTCTCTGTTTGTTTTCGGCTGGGCCTGTTTTTCTCGTCGACTCCTGCTCGAGCGGCACTGGTACCGTCGCAACATCCATCTGTACAAGCCGCTGTACATTGTGCTATGTTACACCCAAACCAAATAACGAATTCATGGCTCAACACAAAGGCAGACGAAGGCATATTTGAGCGTTCAAAGGACGGAGAGCGAGGGGAGAAACAGGGAGACGACATTCCCAAAATTAATTTTCATCTCCAGGCTTCATGCATATTTAATAGAGAGCGCTTGAATATCATAGGGTAACACTAGCCGGGCGCGCATACAGAGGCCTGAGCTGCAGAGAGAAAATAAACGACCGTGATCGTTGTCATGAGCAATAACTCTCTGCAGAGCCACGAAACAAAATAGCCAGAAATGCTTTGATGAAGGAGAGCAGGAGAAGATGAGGAGGAGGAGGAGGGAGCAGAGGTTAAAGACTGGTAGACTGATGGTCCCTTTGGATGCGGCAGCTGTGGCTCCGCCGCTGTCTTTGTTTTGGAGTCGGCGAGAGGGAGAGAGAGGGCGACGGAGCAGGGAAGCATGGGATATTGCCGGTTGATGACTGAATGACAGTAGCTGACAAGCCCCATGCATGGCATCCCAAGAGGCTCTCTGTTGCCCCTCCCCTCAACATCTTCCTTTCAATGTGTAAACACATCACAGAGTCAGCACATGCAAGCTTGCAACACTGTGTTGCACACGTATGCCTTTACACATTGATACATGTTCAGAGCAACCCCCCCCCCCCAAACATACACAAAACACTGCTGTCACTGCCTAACACATGCCACCAGCTGCTGATAGCAGGGTGCGCGCGTGCATCCGTTCCCCTCCTGCACGCGGCCAGGTTTGGGAGCGCTATGCGCTTATTAAAAGCCGAGCTCATCCCGCATTCGTCCCGCGCGCGTGGAAAAACGAGGCATGAAACAGCGTTGTCATGCTGAACAGAATTTTAATTACAGGCCCACTCCTCCCTCTGCCAGCGTGCGCGTTCCCACTTGGTCTGAAATAACAGTGGGGGGAATAAAACAGAGCGGGGGAAAAAAAAAACGAAAGAAGAGGAGGCAGAGGGGGCCATTAGCACATAGTGATATCAGAGCGTGCTGAAAGGAGCCAGAATAAGAGCCGGCTCTGTGTTACGGGGAGGGGGGAAAGACAAGCTAACTGTTCCAGAGTTCAAGTTGCTGGGATTTGCAGCGACGGTAAAGGCTGACATTGATCTGAATAAACTTGCTTGATTAGGGGGGCTCTGCTACCCCCTCCTTCCTCACCCCTTGCCTACCTTCTGAAGTGCAACCCCCATGCCACAGCGAGCTCTCTGACAGCTCGGGGAGCCCCACTAACTCATCTCAGGCCCCCGGAGCTCCGACGCTCCGCTTGTTTTATTTCCCGCTCGCTAAATTGAGTCGTAAAGACTTAGGAAAAATAACGACGTGAGCGAACGGGGGCTCGGGTCCTTTTTTGCACTCATCGCCGGCCCTTCCTTTCCCCACGAGTCCCAGGTGGGCTGTTTGTCGACCCAATTAAACGCTGCGACATGTAACAAGAGCGCGAGGATATTTACGGAATGCTGACCTCCGGCGCGGCTGAATTCAGGTAAAGGTGTTCCTCCTGATCCGTGGAGCTTGTGGTGTATACAAACCAGACATACAGTATATCTTATAGCGTCCCTGTTAAAGATGTGTATAGAGTCTTCAACTAAATTTATCTTACATTGCAGTGAAATAATCTCCCACTAAACATTTCTAGTAACAAGAAAAATTATCCCTGAATTGTTTTTGATCATCATTTGGAGCATAATTGTCAGTACCCCCACACTCAGCTGGTACTTTGTACAACCCCCTTTTACCAATAGGACAGCAAACGATCTTCTATAATAGTAGAACAATGGCATATCGGTGGAACCATGTTTGTGTTTATTTGGCCATATGCTTTGAATAATTACTGTATTACTTGATTAATACTGAAAGACCCAATGATTCCCTACTTTCGGGCTTCTCGGAAAAGTCTATGGGATTTTTATTTTATTTAAAATCTCATGGTATCAAAGTGTTCAGGATGCTGTGCACCAAGTTCCCGGGACCTTCCGAAGAGACCCAAAGCGTAATAGTTTGTTTATACTCCACACAGTGAACATTGTGCGAAGGTGTTTGGTCAGTGCGTTGAACTGATTTCATATATATATGTATACACACACACACACATACATATCAAAATCAAGCCTTTTTTTGACACAGTTACAGTTGTTTTAAACCCTTTTGCCATATATTGCTTTGATTGTATGAGTAGGTTTTGGTCCATGAATATTTTCTTGTAGTCTTTTTTGGACTTTTGTAAGCTAACAATCTACAGCTCTCACTGGAGCGGTTCCCAGCCAAGTGTGAAGCGGCCAGGATGAGGATCAGTGCCTCCAAATCCATGGTCTTAAGCCGGAAAAGGGTAGAGTGCCTCCTCCGGGTTGGGGAGGATGTCCTGCCCCAAGTGGAGGAGGTTAGTATCTCGGGGACTTGTTCACGAGGGAAAAATGGAATGGAAGATCGATAGATGGATTGGTGCTGCGTCTGCTGTGCAGCGGGCGCTGTACCGGTCTGTTGTGGTGAAGAGAGAGCTGAGCCAAAAGGCAAAGCTCTCGATTTACCGGTCGATCTACGTTCCTACCCTCATCTATGGTCACGAGCTTTGGGTCGTGACCAAAAGAACGAGATCCCGGATACAAGCGGCCGAAATGGGTTTTCTCCATAGTGTGTCTGGGCTCTCCCTTAGAGATAGGGTGAGGAGCTCAGTCATCCGGGGAGGACTCAGAGTAGAGCCGCTGCTCCTCCACATCGAGAGGAGCCAGTTGAGGTGGCTCGGGCATCTGGTCAGGATGCCTCCTGGATGCCTCCCTGGTGAGGTGTTCCAGGCACCTCCCACCGGGAGGAGGCCCAGAAGGAGACCCAGGACACGCTGGAGGGACTATGTTTCTCAGCTGGCCTTGGAACGCCTTGGGATTCCCCTGGAGGAGCTGGCCCAAGTGGCTGGGGAGAGGGACGTCTGGGCCTCCCTACTGAAGCTGCTACCCCCGCGACCCGACCCCGGATAAGTGGAAGAGGACGGATGGATGGATGCAAGCATGAAAGCCAACGCAAATTTGCTTTATTTGAACTAATTGATTTGAATTGAAGAGAAACGACCCTCTGTTTCAAGTCATTCTTATACCAAAGGGACTATTAATTAATTCAAAAGTGTGTGGATTAATGACTATTAATGACAGTTCTTTGCAACAAAGATTAACCCCAAAAAAATAAAGTCTAGAACACCCAGCTGCATCAGTGAAATTCATTTTATTGGAATCGGAAGGGGTGCGAATAACTACGGCACCAAATATTTTGTTAAAAACAATTACTCCTAACATGGAAATCCCTTACTGAATTATTGTGCTTCAATTAAAGGTTGATTTTTTTTCAAGCGCCAAATAATGTTCCTGCTGTGAAAAATGTATCTATGTTAAGCCTTTTTACACATCTTTACCATTAAATTAGTAATTTTGCCGTTCTCCTCAATCATAAATTGAACAGCTAGGTACAGTAAGATGGACTCCAGACCTAGAGGAAAACCGTTGCCAGGATCACTGGGTTTATCTCAAGGCTCCGTGTGCTAGCCCACACTATAAATCCCTTTTAGGCCCAAAGCAAATCAATCCTTCATATTCTCTGTTTCACACCGTTTACTCATTAACCATTTCAGCATCGATTGCTATTCCTGTGGCAGTTAACCCATGTTTAACAAAAGCAGCCGAATGAAAGGGGTGTTAAATTCAGTGAGGAGCAATACAATTCATTAGTTGTAATTTGGTGGCTGTGTACCTCATACATCATCCTGCTGGGTGGTAGCTCTGCACCGCTATACTGTACAGGGTGGCACAGACACTGCAGAGCAGCCCAATCTGCAAAAATCATTTTTCCCTGAAGCAGGCTATTGCTCTGAGAGACTGCTGCACAATAAAGCCACAAAGAAAGGACAATGTAAGATATATGGCCCTGTTAATATGCATAAAGAGTGTGTGCATTAAAAAATGCATATGTCCTGCAGCGGCTAAAGGCGCCCTTACTGTAAATATTGCATACTGCTGTAGTTCTTCTTGCTTGGAGGTGGGGTTGCAATCTAAGATACATAAAATGTAATGTTCAGGAATGAGAAGTGCCATCAGCGCCGTCTGACAAGTTTGGTGGTGAGAAAAGAAGACCTCTGCTCAGATGTGTCCCTTTGGAGGCTGACGGAGCGCATTCGCTTGTTGGAGAGACTGACGTCCAGACTCAGTTCCAGGCTCAAGCCGCCTGTTTTCATATGCCTGTGTGCACATTTGTGTCCTCGCACATGCGGACATGTCCACCCCCCCATCAGGTAACTCACACTTTCATCTCCTTCAGGACCCGGCCATGTGTGAAGGAGGGACATGCCCAGTAGGCTGCAGATAAAAGCTTTCCATGCCGCCGCTGCGTCACTGCAGATCTCCTGTCACTCATTTGCTCTTAAGCAGTCGGGACAAGTGACAGCGGTTTCTACTCAGAGGGTGCAGGAAAGTCACCGTCGTGCTTTCCAGTGGTTACTTTGTAATTTATCTGTAGCTGGGAAATTTGGTGCCAGATTAAGTGGTGTAAAGTTAATAATAGATCATTACGGTCCAATGCCAAGCTCTCCAAGGAAAGCTTGGATCATGTATGATAGTCAAGAGAAAATGCACTTTGAAATTCATTCAGATTTCTAGTTTCTGTGCTCCCCAGCACTGGAAAAACTCCCTGAGATGGCTCCTTAAAACCACTTTAGTTTACAGCAGCATTTAATCAAAGACTCGGACTAATGAAGTGTTTGAAACCTGTTTGCCTTCTGCGCATTTAATAGCACCATTTTAACATCTGTTCCTTTCATAAAATATTTTGAGGCTTCATATTCCTTTTCTCTTTCCTTTAATGCCATGTGAATAATTGTGGATTGCCTTGGCTAGGAATGGGGCTATGTGGATAAAGTGCATTTCTTTGCAGAAAACGCTGCTGAAGAAAACCTTGACCTCAGCACGATGCTGCCATCACCATGTTTCACCATGGTGACAATGTGTCGAGTGTAGTGTACCACACAATGCTTTTGACAAACTGTAAAAAACACATCTCATCAGCGTTGTTGTTTTTCCCCCACAAAGGCAATATTTGTTTTGTGCAGTTGGCAGGACAGTCCCAAAGCATTAGACCTGAGCTTTGGACCTCAGCTCCTCCAGAGTTGCCTGGGACCTCTTGGCTACTCTCTGATTAATGCTCCCCTCGCTCTGTCTTGCTTTTTAGGAGGACCAGAACTCGGTGTGTTCTCTGGATATACCAGTCCTCATGGAGATGTCCATGGCTCTTGGATCTAAAAACTGTCCCACATCTGTATCGCTAATCTCGCAGGTGTTACCTGGTCTTCATCATGGTGGTTGGTCACTAATCTTTTTGAAAAGGACAAATATTCCACACAATAATCATCTAAAAAGGACTAAATGTGGCAGGTGTTTGTACCATATTCTTTGCTTAAGTCTGTGTATCAAAATGACAATATCAGTAATTAAATGATAACAACGCTACAACTGTGAAAGCAACATGTTCATCTGTTATAGATGCATAGATGTTATTTTTAGCAGGAGTAGGAAGAATTGCTGCCATTTGATGAGGTGATAATCTCATATTTGCCGATGACTGATCGGGACAAGCAGAAGAGCTGAGAACTGAAAACAGACATATCGCTCACGTGTCTGTGCAGGCGGGAAGCTCGATAAACCACACAGGATCAGAGCCTCTAATGGCGCAGCAGCAACAAAGTCTCCAGAAAGGTGGTGTGGATTCCCACGAGTTGCAGTTTTGGTCGCAGTTTGCAGAAAGACTTTGAGAAATTATTGTGGAACTCCTAACATTGCAGGTCCAAACTGTGCACCTGAAAGGGTTGACGGACCTACGTCTATTATCCCTATCGGTTTTTGCAATCTAGCAAACGCCACCGGCACAGCACAAATGCACAAAGCCAATATTTATTCAGGCTGTGGGAGCCAGCTCCTCTTTGTAGAGTACCGAAGGGCAATCGGGATCAAAGAGATGACAACAAAGACGGCGCAGTTTACTGTCAGGTAAGATGGAGTGTATTTGGAGACAGAGCAACCACATCAGACTGCAGCTTCCTGTAGCAAAAATCACATGAATGATTCTCAGGGTTTGTTCTTCTACCCTGGATGCTCAATTATGCATACAATTCTCCTCTGGACCTTCACCATGGCAGCTGACAGATTGGTTAGGCAGTTCCGTGAGACACTTAGAAGGCCTTGGAAGAAAGAAAAGACAGTAGGAAAGAAATACTGTCAGCGCTCAAGCCATTCATTGGTCCCACAGAGACAGAGCTGACTAACAGTTTTGCCTCGGTGTATGAACGGGCCGCGTCTATTATCCTACAGTGGAGACACGGGTGCACGAGTGCTACCTGGAAGGAGCAAACGGAGGATCGTCCTGAACTCAAGGAGCGCGATTCACGCAGTAATATTTTTGGCACTTGAAAATCTTTGATTTTATCTGGAAATAACTCTTTTTATCCTGTGTTTCCATGGAAACCAGGGAGGCTGGGGTAAGGAGAGAATAGGCGGCAGGTCTGATAAGGGAGAGGAGCGTGAGAAGAGGAGCGACGAGAAAGAGGAGCAGCTTGAGGAGTCGGAGGAAGGGGTGAGGATTAGGGGCTATGACAGACGAAAGGTGTCTGTCCAGTGGACTCGTCTCTGGCTCTGGTTCACAAGCACCATCCCATCACATCTGTGTCCTTGGCAAGCCTGCTCACAAAGGTATTTATCTGCCTCCGTTCCATTAATTACCCTCCAATTAGCTGCTTTCACGGTGGAACTGCGGCAGTCATGCACAGCGTCAAGTCATTCCACTTAGCAAATCCTGACACCTTTGGCTAACTTCCGCTGGTGGAAAGTAGGGAAGTTTTCTCAAAGGATCCCTAAAGGTCCTGATTGAACCTGTTTTTTTACTGCAATTGCAGCTGTAGGTATTTTGGGGAAAGTCTCCACCAGCGTTGCACAAACGGAGACTAACAGTTCTGCACCTTTTTCTTTGACAAACAGCTTCTCCTCTGTCAGGTTGGCTGCAGAGGATTTGGGGACATCAGTTAAAGTTTTGCCACAGATTCTGAATGGGATTTATGTCTGGACTTTGACTAGGCCATTCTAAAACATGAATATGATTTGAAATAAACCACTAAATTGTAGCTCTTGCTGTTTTTAGGGTTTGTTGCACTGGGAGCTGAACCTCCGCCCTCGTCCCAAGTCTTCTGGAGCCTCTAACTGTCAACACAGGAAACAGGATAAATTTAGACTGACATTTTTGAATGGTAAAAGTCTTGGGTTCCAAGTTGAGTTGACATTGATAATGGAATCTGTGGGGATGAAATAGGTTAGAGTGGCTCTGGTGGGACTTGGAGGTTGGTTGGATATTTATTCCAGATTTGGAGAATTGCAGGAACGGGAGAGGCTGGGGTAGGGGTGGGGACAGAGCACCAGGTAAAATATTCTAATTGAGGAGATTATGGCAGTTGGAGAGCGGACAGGCAGGTATTTCAGGTAAATTAATCCTTATTTTCTCCCGGCAGCTACTCCAGGTGGATGAATGTGCAGGGCAACATGCTGGTGTCACCTCTTAGTTCATTTCCCAGCCTGCTTGTCACGCATTAGAGGGTTATTTGAAGGAAACCAGAGAGTTCTGTGGTCACACAGGTAAATATTGATTCTTGGGTTCCAGAAAGATCTAGGTACAGAGTGACATCAGCAGTTTGCAACACCTGGTAGGTAAATATACTCACTAGGAAGTTCTCTAGGAGGCCTAATTACAGCAACCTTAACAGGCAAACAGTACTGGATTTGAGCAGCGCTGCTTCCTAAATCTGGTAATCAGCTGATGAGCTTCAAGCCTGACCCTTTACAGGATGTAGTCCCACCCACAGGAGGGTAGCTGCACAGGGAACAAAGAGGAGCACCAGAGGATCATGACACTAACAGGTTTTCTTCCAGCATTGTCCCTTTTGCAGCATCATCCATCTTCCCATTAACTCTGAGCACCTTCCCTATCCCTGTTAAAGCCTCCACAAACACTCTTAAATGCTTTGGTATCATCTGAACACAGCTTGTTCCCCAAGTTTGCTGTGTCCCCCCATATGGAGGACACAGCAAACTTTAAACAGAACTTCTAATGGCTTTCTTTTAACAATGGGTTTCTTCTGACCCTTTGCTTCAATAAAACCCAGATTTTTGGAATACATGAAGGATAGCTGCCCTTTCAACAGAGCTCCCACCTGAGCTGTAGGTCTTTGCTGCTCCCCAAATTTTTTCTGGGCCTCTTGGTTGCTTCTCTAATTAACGCTCCAGTTGCCTGGCTTGTCAGTCTGGGAGGATGGCCACAGTGTTTTGTTTTGCTGTTGTGGCATATTCTCTTCATCTGCTGATGACGGATTGAACGGTGCTCTGTGAAATGCCCAAACATTTGGGTTGTTGCTTTATAACGTGAAGCTGGCTTCAGCATCCTCCACAGCTTCATTTCCGATCTATGGAGTGTCCCTTGGTTGTCATGATGCTCATGTTCTCTAACCTCTGAGGCCTTCACAGAACTGAAGTTAAATTACACCCAGGTGGGATCTTTTTGCTCATTAAATGACATCTGAAGGTATTTTATTTAGGGGTATCAGACCACACAGGTCTGAATACATATGCAATCCACACTTTTAAGGCTTTTATTGGTGCTGATTGGTACACTGTTGCTGCAAGATGAAAAATGTGGACAAAAATAATCCCAAGCATTTCAAAACAGTGTTAATTTCCTTACTTTTAAAATACGTTGTGATGTGATTTGTTAGCTGGACGGTTTTGTCACTAAATGCCAACTTTGTTTAATATGCCATGCAGCTTAGCCTTGTCTGCTTCATGTCAATTTATAGGCGTCTTTCATGTCAGCGGTACAGGCTTATTAATGAGAAACCCCGTCACAGCCCTCGCAGACCTTCATTCAAAAGCCTCTGAAGCGCCAGAGAGGGGAGAAGAAAAAGTTTACAGTGACTTTTCGGATGGGGGGGGGGGGGGGGGGGACTGACAGACCAAGAGCGAGGCTGGCTAATTGGTTTGCTTTGAGATTGGCCTACCAAGCTGTGGGCAAGGACAAGCATGTGGCATCGCTGACTTGTTAGCATGGAATTAGCCTCCAAGAATGAATTAGACGACGCGCCTCCAGCCACTAGCCATCACATAAGTGTATTACGCCATAAGAGAGCTCTCCCATTTTGCCAAGTGCAAAACAAACACACATTTGCATCTCGCACGAGCGCGTCACACACATCAACGCAGCACACGCAAACTTATTAAGCTTATAGCCAGACACTAAATACCCCAAGAGCTTTTAGCTTTGTGCTTTGCATTCATAACAAATGAAATTCGAGTTTCTCATAACAGGCTCCCGCTCTCCACGATCCACCCGCAACTCCCCCACCCCCTCGCCCCAATGAAAATGCCCGTCGCCGTGGATAACAGGCATATTTACTGGATGAATGCAGACGGTAAGCATGTTAACGCGTGTACAGGCGGGTCAGTGATGAGGCTGTGTTGGTGTGTGCGTTCGGGTTTCAGTGAGCTGAGAGGCTGAGCCTGCAGCACATCATCCCACACACCGAGCACAGCGCCTGAGGTCGTAGATGAGTTCTTTAGGCATGCTGTGTGGACACCCCGCTACCCTCCCCCCACCACTACCACCACCACAAACACAACCAGCCCGAACCCCCCATGGACTAGGAGTATGCTGACAGAGCAGCTGCTGAGATGGACTCACACACACACTGGAGGCTGCTGTTGCCTTCTTTGATCTGGCAGGCGTACTACAGAGAGTTTAGTGGGATGCAGAAGCTGTTGATGTTTAGAGGTGATTATGGACGTGTGTTAGAGCGAGACGTCTGTCAGCTGACATTCAGATATAGGTCACTTGTAGTGGAGGTGTCAGTTTCATTCATCTTCAAATATGGAAATTTGTCAGATTTAGCCATAGCCCATTAGCATAAAAAAATGCAGTCGGCTAAAATCCCGTGCTCAGATCTTTTGACCCTCATGCTTGCAATTCAAATCCAGGACTGACTGTGGATCTGACTTTGCAAAAGAATTGTCTGCAGGATAATATTTTAGTAGAAAATAAAAACAAGGTAAAACTGATTAATTGAATTCAAGTCTGAACACATTGTCATACGTTCTTTCTTTTCTATGGCAGGTGGAGCAAAAGATAGATGTGTGTGGAATTTGAGGAGGCTTTCCAGAAGGACTCTTGGTTTCTCACCAGGATGTTCTGGAAAACTGCTGCAGAACGGAAAGACAGGGATCATCCCTGTATTTAGGTTTTTTTAGGGTAGTAAGTTGTGGGGTCATTTACCAGTGGGTTGGTCAGCAGACCAGGGCTTGATGATACCGTCTGCCGGTCTAAGGACCACTTTGAGGGTCTTCAGAATCCAGAAACCATGTCAGCTGCAGATGCCTGATGACTGAGTGAAAGCAACTCCATCACCATGACAGAGGTCACTGAGTTGGTTAACAATTTTCTTCACAGCAGGGCACCAGGAAAGGATAAAATTTGTCCTGAAATATTAACAGGTCTGCTTGTTGCTGGTCATATAGCACTTTTCAGTGATAAGACGATTCAAAGAGGAGCTTTTCCTTTCCATTGTCACTACATGCATGTTGTGACAATGGAATGAAAGACTGTTGCAAAGCCAATGACACAATGCAAGCGACTGTCCGCCGTCCGGGAGGAGAGAATATTGCAAGTCAGTGACTTGATACAATTGGCTGGGTTTCCTCAGATAGAAAACCTTTCAAACTGTTTGTCTACTAAACTGAACTTAACTGCATTATTTGATAACCCATCAGAGCACAAAGTGAGGTGCTTGTTCCATCCAATCATTAAAAGGTAGACCAGAAAGTGTGTTTCAACTATCAAGGGATTACACCTTTCTGGGAAAGTTTCACGCAGGATGCTGGGATTTTGTTTTGGATTGAATTAAAAGGATGCCCCAACTCCCAGATTTGATGGTTTGTCTGCAGTAATGCAGGCATATCTCCTGTCTGTTGTGGTGAAGAAAGAGCTAAAAGAAAGCTTTCGATTTACTGGTGTGTCTGTGGTCCAGCCAGGGGTGGACTGGGACAAAAAAATCGGCCCTGGCATTTTGGATTAGACTGGCCCACCACATTTTTTTTTTTTTTTTTTTTTTGTGTACTGAATGTGTATACCAACTGTGCAATACCTTGAGGCCAGGTTAATGGAAATTAGTGAGAGTGGACACTTAAAATACTTCCAAAATCTTAATTTATTAACACTGTAAAATGTAAACTCAGCCAGGCCTCACTTGTCATCATGGAAAGAAAGAAAATATATAATAACATAATATAAATGATTCACTCAGTCATTTGTAATAAGTATTTTATTTATCTAATTTCCTCATTTTTGATCATATTTTCTTTAAAATCGCAGACTTTTCTCTATTTTTCATGTAAATCCTTGGTGGCGCTTGATAGCGAAGCCGGTGAGGCCGCAGCGAGCTTGGCCTCCCCTGACATTGCGCAATCCCATGTTCGCTGGCTTCCATTCTGTGATGCATCTTCCTGTCTCTAGATAATAAATTCAATTGTTCAAACAATAATGAACTGATTTTCCACAATTTAATATATGTGGATTACGAATTGTGTTTTGGGCATCAAACTGTGTGCAGATAACATGTTTTCGTGCTGCTGCGCGCGATCATAAAAGGCAAAGAGCTGGTTGTAGGTGAGGCCGGTAGTTCCTTGGCCTCTAGGCAGGGGGCGCTCAAGGAGCACCGCTCCTGATCCCCAAATAGTAGAGTCACAGCAAGTTATGGATGTATTATTAGCGAGTTTTGTTAAACAAGTAAAGCACTAAAAAGCAGGGCTTTGAACCGATTTTTTTCCCCAATCGGTTCGTTCCGAACAGAAACGGAATTATAACGTTTCCGGTTATGAGTTCCACCAATAAATTGACGTTCCCGAACCGGTTAGAACAAAAAAATACTGTTCCTGTCAGCTGTTTGGAATGAGTGTTTTACTTAACGATGGATCGTAATCAGTGACGGACTGGGATTAAA
The DNA here is from genome assembly GCA_037039145.1 of Fundulus diaphanus. NCBI lineage: Eukaryota > Metazoa > Chordata > Actinopteri > Cyprinodontiformes > Fundulidae > Fundulus > Fundulus diaphanus. The sequence goes on from CM073137.1 coordinate 35,613,026, forward strand.
AAACGGCCCTGGCATTTTCACCAACCAGCGGCCCACATGGGGACGCGCACGCACGCGCGTGCACGTGCCCGCAACACACAGATATAACTTCACATGCACGGAAATATCACGCAGGTTTGTAGCCCCATTGGTGTTGAACTCTAACTTTAATATGCATGAAAACTGAACCAAGAGGCATTTCAGTGTTTCCCGCAGGAATTTGCTTAGGCGAGGAGGTGCGTTGGGGGGGGGGGGATACGACAAGTTTTGTGCGGACCGAGGGGGGGGGGCGTATCCATGTGTTTTTTCCCTGCCATTCAGTATATGCACGCGCGAAAGCAGCAACAAAAAACTGCGTGTTAACGTCAAATACAGTAAATATGCAGCAAATCGAGTTCGTTTCTTTGTTTGTTTGTTTTTTTTGTGTTTTCTTTTTTTGGAATGTTGGCGGGGCGGTAGCGTGAGTTTGGCGAGGCGGCTGCCTCGCCAAGACAGTGCTGCGGGAAACCCTGCATTTGGCTTATTAGTGGGCCGAGAGATAATGTAGGCCTACAATGAACAGGGTGAAAGGGGCGGCGCACACCCGACGATCATGCCGAATGCCAGACCGTCCAGTCCGTCATAATTTACCTCTTATTTAAGATGTGTAGCTCTAGTGGAGACACCGCTCTCGCTCCATTCAGTCAGCGAATGTGTGATGTGATGTCACACAGGAAGTGAACCTCAGCCGTCATGGTAACGTGCGCAGGATTTTTTTTTTTTAGTTAATTAGGCAACGAAAACTTTGAGGAACGAAATAAAACCGGTATTAACCGGTTACCATTATTTTTAAATAAGTGTTCCAGTTCCAGAACATAAAAAATAATAACGTTTCCGGTTTCGTTCCTGTTCCCTGTAAAATACAAAAAGTTCCCGGTTTTCGTTTTCGTTCCTTGAACCGGTTCAAAGCCCTGCTAAAAAGACTCTAAACATACAGCTGGAACAGGACTGATCAAGGAAGGCTTTCCTCCCTGGCAGTGAGCTCCACTGAGACTAAGAGAGTTTTAAATCTGAAGAAGATAAAGAGTTTTTACCGGAAAATTATGATATTTTTGTTCAGAAAGAGCGCTGCATGGACTTAATTTATAAGTAGAGGTAAGACAGCGATAATTACTCATGTTTTGCTTTTGTGATAAAATGTGCGTAATGTGGGTTATAGTTTTAGAATGTATCACAAATGCAGAAATCCATCATAACTCATAAACTGTTACCAGTCAAATGACAAATAATTTAGTTTTATTTTTTCATCAAAGAATCAATATTTTTTCCATGTCTCTTGGTGAATTTATTTGGCTCAATCAGTCTCTTTCAGCACTTTGCAACCAGTCTACTCTGTAGAGTGTATATATTTGTAAATCTGACTCTGATGACGTCAGTGCCTCACCAGCTATGAAATCTACCGCACTTAACTGACAACAACAACCACCACCACCACCATATTTTACATCAGACACCGGAGCAGATGAAGGCCTGCTGTTGGGAACATGTCAGTCAGTTTGACACATTTCGCAGCATCCGTTTGAAGAACTCGTTTCTTTTTTTCGTGCAGTTTCTCTGCGCCTCCCTTGCGTTTCTTATCCATTACTACTGTGTGAACACCGCTGCACAAAGTTCCACATGGAGCGTGAAGGTGTTTTTCTACTTTATGATTGGCCTAGCCCTTTAGACTGTCAGGGATGATAACCAATGGGCTGCAGTAGCCTGTGGTAAGGGCCGGATGATCGGAACAGACTCTTGCGCTGCTGATTTTATTTTTCTTCATGCATTATGCAAATATAACGAGGCCGACATATAAAAAAAAAATAAAAAAATAATAATAATAATAATACATATTATTAATATACATGTCGGGTCTGCCGTCCCAAACAGCACGTCGGCCCACCGGGAAAATGCCCGGTACGCCCGATTGCCAGTCCATGCCTGGGTCCAGCTATCATCTTTAGTTAAGAGATATGGTTCAGGATTGAAAGTTGGGAGTAGAGCAAATTGCGGACGCAGTACATATAATGAAAAAAAATAGACATAACTGTGCAGGGGTAAATTTACAGGTAATTCGCTTCTGCATGTGGAGCGCTGACGATTGCACATTAGGCCTCAGCCAATTCTATTCATTTGCAAAATTTGGTGGGAAAATTAAATCAGGCAGCAGGTTCTTATAAAATAAGGCATCATCTGAGGACTTCATACACAACGGCATGTCAATCTCTGTGTTTCTGCTGATTCTGTATGAACTTCACAAGCTTGCATGACAATTTATACTGTGTGAACTTTTTTACATCTTCCACATCAACACCATGAACTTCATTGTGTTTATTTGTGCTGTTTCCTGTCATAGGTCAACACAAAGGAGAGCATAACTGTGAAGCAGAGGAAAAAAGGATCAATTTTTTTAATGAAAAAACTAATGAAAACTTTTCTAATTATTTATTATTAATCAGACCCCTTCACTCAAGTACCTCCAGATAAAACCCAGTGCAACCTACTGCCTAATTAGTCAAGAGAGTTCTTGTGTGTGTAATTTATTCTGGGTACAAATCCAGCCGGTCTCTGAAGAACCCAGCGGTTTGTAAGAGAACAGCAGAGAACAAACACTATCATGAAGACCAAGGTACACAGCAGACAGGCCAGGGATGGATGAGCTGAAAATAGGGTTAGGTTCTAAAACAATATACCAATGCTCAAAAGAGCTGGGAAATTAAAACGGCAATTGACCGTTATTCATTTGTTAATTAATTTTTTGGCCAAAATTTAAATAAATGTGTTTGATCTTTTATTAGTTAAACTAAAATGCCTGCAACATATATATATATATATATATATATATATATATATATATATATATATATATACATATATATATATATATATATATATATATATATATATATATATATATATATATATATATATTTTTTTTTTTTTTTTTTTTTTTTTGTTTGTTCTGGGACTATTTAATGTTCGATGGACACAAAAACGGGAAGGTAGAAGAGGGAAAAAAAAGGAAGAGAAAAAGATGAGACAAAATGCTAAAAGGGAGTAAATGTGACAAAAATAGAGGAGAGGAAAAGGAGAGAACAAGATAACATCCTCGGAGTCTGCTTCCACACCTGCAGAGAGATATATAAAAATAACAGTAAAACAAACAGATAAAGTATTAAAGGTACAAACAACCAATGCCTTGATAACATCACTAAAGAATACGTAGTATTATTTAATACGAGATGTATAAATTGACAGCTAAAGCTAACTATAGGGTTCGCTGTATAGAAGTGAATCTCTAACTACCTGAATACAAGCACCTGTAGGTGTTTGTGAGAGTGCACTTTGTGTATGTGAGGTTTAGCCATAAGAAAAATGCTCAAAGTGGTTGTGAGGAGTCAAAGACCAGCCCTCCAGAGCACTGAGGCAAACCAGCACTGTTATTTTGAGTGTGATTCAGCCACCTGGGAACAATAAGTGGCCATCAGAGCACCAGAGTAGCTTGATGGTTTCCTTTTGCATGTGAACGACCAGTTTTGATCGTCACCCTTAAACTTGTTGATCCACTATGCAAATCACTGCTTATAAGGCTGAGTTTACCCACACTCTACTGACTGAAGAAGTGTCTCAGAGAAGAGACGAAACATTTCAATGAAACAGAACCCATCCAAAAGATGATACTTGTTTTTCCAAACTCAATCAGTATTCATATATTATTTCTCCCCTAATCTAGCAGCCATTAATCCACTAAAAATGAGAGTCCGGATGAAGGAGAGCATTAATCTGACAACAAGCCCATAGGAACTCTGGAGGAACTGTGGAGATTCACAGTTTACATGAAATAGATCTGTTAACAGAACAACAACTAGTTTTGCAACATTCTACAGCAGCTGCTTTAAGGCCAGCTGACTGGACACGTTTGTTCCAGTGGATGCAGCATTAGTCCAGAAAAACAAGTGTTTTAGTTGTCGTGGTCACAGAAAGGGAAAGAAAGGTCATTAGTTGTCCTTAGAAGTAAAGCCAGGCCCAGTGGAAGGGCTGATGAGCAAAAACATGTTCTCAGAGGACTGATTACAGTTGTGACCTTTCATCTGATGGCTCACTAATTGAATCATGTAGTAAATAGATGATGATAGTCGTGGCTGCGATGACAAGGATAATAAAGAAAATGGCTTTTCCTACCTTTATTCTCTAAAGCGTTGCAGAAGAGGTAATAGCAGTAATTGCCGTTTGAGTGGATGGTGCTGTAGGAAAAGTCAGAGACACAAGGATGACATGAATAATACAAGAAGAAGCGAGATAAAACCTGAAGCCCTGAGCTTGCACTAAAATAGAAGTAACCTCACAATTATTACTGACACAGAGTGGAAATGATCATTATGGGGACCATATACGGGCCGTTAGTAATTTAGAATGAGCTACCGCGCTAAAAGGTAATAGTGCTCGAGGCAAGCAGAACATGAATTTTTAAAAAGTTTTCCTACTGTAAAAAACAGAGAATATACCTCAAACACCCATCAGACACATGAGGTGTGTGTGTGTGTGTGTGTGTTGGGGGTGGAGGGTGGTGGGGAGGGGGGCAGGGGGTGCAAGTAAGCTGGAGCTACTGCTGTTTGATGGCACATGGAGCAGAGAGCGAAATGATTGACATAATCAGAATCATAATAATTGCCACGGAAATAACACTGCCAATCAGGCAATCCTGTTGGTGTGCAGAGCTATGGTAATTGGAAAACATGGTGACTGACAGTATCAGTGTGAGCCGTCCCCACCAACACCTGCTAAACTGCGACTGGCACGCCGGCGCAGACAGAGGACGGGTTGAGTCACGCGAGACAGATGGACGAACTGATTCGCAAACACTCAGAGGAGAAGTGCCGCCTGCTTCCTCAGGACACTTTGGGGCTGACTGCAATTTGAGCAGAGCGTTGAGTCAGGGGTCATTACGGAGACGTGACGGTTTTCTCTGTGATTTTTAAACTCTGACACAGCTGCAGGATGTAAGAGATGTCCTGGGCTGTGCGTTTGTTCTGGTATCCATTTGGATCCATAAAAGAGCGTTTAAGACTGAGAAAACATGCCTGCAGTTGAGCCATCTGACACAGACATCCCAGGTGTATTAACCCCACAGCAGTTTGATGCATCTGTTTCTAACAGATGGGTGCATTATTGCTGTCTTGACATCATTTGTGTCAAAGCTGGTACAGTCTCTGGGAAACACTTGAATAGTGCTTCGGTGTCTCAATCCGCTGCAATATCTGGCACCAAAATAAAACAACGCATACAATGGCAAGTAATAATTTCTAGAGAGAGATCAGGCTTTTACTGGCTGACACAGATTGCTGGTTTTCCTTGGTGTCTGACCTGCTGATTCAAATTTTCACCAATTCAGATTAGAGTTTCTTCAAAGGGGTATGCCACCTAAATGAGGGGAAGAAAATCCACGCTATAGGCTATGATAGAGCTAGTTGTTTTGAATCCAGCAGGACTTGAAGGAATTAAAAGATTATTTCCATTAATGCATCACAAATGTCCCCAGTATTAATCAGATTTTTTTGTGAACTTGTAAACAGAGCATCAAAGTAGATGCTGTTGCTTGGCGTATTTATGGACAAAAATAGTTCTTGGTTTTGATGCGTTTGCAGTTTTTGCCACATTCGGCTGATTCAGATCCATATTCGATTGATCGGCAGATCTCTGTTTCTAGGACGCAAGGCAGAATTTTGGACTATAATTAACCAAGTCTGCAATAACAAACTTAATATGACTGTATTTTGTTCCGGCTCCCCTTTGGACTCCATGGTTTACATCCATTTGCTATATCTACAGGGCTGTATGTGACAACATGACACATTTTTAGTATGACACCACTTTTTCTGTTTTGATGCTCTCACCTGTCTTGAGTGCTCTGGGAAGCTTTATCGGCTCCATTGACTATTTAATGTAACCAAGCCTAAGATGTTCTAAATACTAACATCAGTTTTGAGCTGATTCACTAAAACTTGTTACAGTTTGTCAGTCAAACGGGGAATGGTTCAAGAAAACCGGCATTTACACATGGTAGGAAGAAATTTCTTCCACCTAACGTGTCCTGTCTGGCAGTGTAGTCTCAGAATTGCTTTCCTAAAGTTATGGTCAGCAATTTTTCTGGAAGTTTCCCCGAGTCCCTTTTTGAATAACTGCGCATGCGCAAGACCATCTTACCCTGCTCTTCTGCTCTTAAGGGGGATCGCGTGAAAAGACTCTCCCAAAGACTCTGGTCTTATACTGAGGCCTTCCTCTTCTTCTTACAAACATGAACGTGGTTCACTTCTTGTGACTCTCAGCCATGTTCAAAGTGTACGGTGTGAGCAGGGGAGCTACGATGAACGGCTAACAGCTAAGCTAGCCAGATAAATAAACACTAGAAGTGCACATGTGCAGCCAGTAAGCAGAAACTAACAAGGAAGGAGCACACCGGTGTTACGTGAGCGTTACAGAATGACTGAGATGTGGGACAACCGATTGATAAGGCGATACCCCCAGAACTTGAGGGACAGAGGGGAATGAGAGCAGGACCAAAATTCTGACAAATCCCTGCAGTTCCCACAGAGATCGATTTTTTTAAATCTCCATTTTCTGAATCCTTAATATATTAACTACTTTCTGGATGGAAGGATGATTTTACCCAGTATAATAAAAAGTGTTTCTGAATCGGATTACCAACCATAGCTTTAACGCCAAAGAGGCCAATAGACTTACTTTCACAAGTGGAGCATCACTGGACATTATTTTGAGATTATTTTTAAAACAATGGACTCAGAAAGGTAAACAAGAAAGAAAGGAAGAGAGAAAGATGAGACAAAACATTAGAAGAAGCAAATGGATCCAAGAATGTGTGGGTGTTTGTGAGAGTGTGCTTGTATATGTAAGGTTTGTCCACAAGAAATATGCTTAATAGTGGTTATGAGCCAAAGGAGACCTGAGCCGAGCACTGCTCTAACCTGGGCAAACCCGATCTATACCCTATGCCCCCCCAATAATTATTTTGCACTAATTAGCACCTCTGCTGTTTCTTAGGTTTTCCATGAGTTATCTATGATGTTTCAATGTGGTGACTGAGATGGGATTGGAAGAAGGTTGATTTTGTGTCTCATGAACCATTTCTGTGTTTGGCCATACTTTTTAGATCCTTATCATGCTGTTCATTCTAACCAGCTTCTGAGGGTCTTTGGAAGAAAAACAGGCCCACAGCATGCTTGCTCAGTATGAGGGATTGCTGCAAAGCCATGGACAATGCAGACGACTCTCCCTGTAGCTCTACTCTTCTCCAGGAGTGAATGCTGCTTGTCAGGACTTTGAAGCAATCAACTGGTTCCCTTATATAGGAAATTTTTGACTGTATAATATGATTGAATTTGACTTTGTAAAGTGCCTTGAGATGACATGTTTCATGAATTGGCGCTATATAAATAAAATTGAATTGAATTGAATTGAATCACAGAGCCACCAAGTGGGAATGTGGGAAGTCCCAGTAGAGGTTAGCAAATACACATTTCCAAAGCTTGCCAGGTATCATGTGCAAAGGGGGAGCTCAGGGTGGGATACACCCTGGACAGGTCGTCATCAGAAATGTAGCGTATAAATAAAATAGTGCTTTGCTTTTCTTTGTTTTCCAGGAATTTTGAGGGGTGCAATAGGTGTGGCATCTGTCATTTGTAAAAATCTATTTGTCAATATTGTCAATCCTCTTAGATGTACTCAAATTAAAGGCTGGCTTTCACTCCATTTTTCACTGTGAGACAGGGGCGTGCATACATAGACACTAGGTGGTGCTAAAGCACTAGGAAGTTTGCCCTTTATCAACGAAAATGCCCTTTTGAAACTCGTTTTTTTTATTTATTTATTTTTTTTATTAATATTCAGGGCAGTCAAAAGTAGCCGGTCAACTGCGGCAAATCGCCGTCTATAGCAGCTCTTGCCGCCGCCTACATTTCACCGATTATATAATGGAGCGATATTTGTGCCTTCTGGTTGAGCGCGGAGCAGACCCTGGACTGGAAGCCGTCTTCTTTTTTTTCTTTTTCTTTTTTTTACCTCGGAGTGGCCATCGACCTTTTAGTACTATCTTTGATGTGTCAATCATACAATTTAACCAATCAAATCAACGACTGAAGGCAACATGCTAGCCAATCACAGCTGGAGAGGGGCGGGACACCGAGTCATAGCCTTCAGTCGCAGCCACAGTTCGGCTGTGGTGTGGTCACCGTTGGTGTCGGTAGAGCGGGATGGAAATTTTGTCTGATTACCAAACAATTACAAGAAGTGACAACAAAGCAGAGAGCGAGCTGGAAGGAGCGCTATTAATTTCTGTTTGAAATGTCAGCACTGAAGTCTAAACTGGAGCAAACATTCACGCTAGGAGGGTTAGCTAGGACAGCTAGCAGGGTTAGCTAGGACAGCTAGCAGGTTGAGCTAGGACAGCTAGCAGGGTGAGCTAGGACAGCTAGCAGGGTGAGCTAGGACAGCTAGCAGGGTGAGCTAGGACAGCTAGGAGCCCAAGGAGCAGAACCAAGCACTAAAGCTGCCAAACTGAAGAGACTTGAGTTACTTGCAGGTAGAAGGGAACTCTGCTTTGTTATGCTCCTTGTTCTCATAGCTGCTGTAATTACAGAACCTCTTCTAGTCATAATTGTTACTTCAGTCAGTGTTCAGCCTTACACCAGCGTTCATGTTTATTAGCGTGTAGCTTATGCTGGACTTTTGAGTTAAGACACAGCTTTACAGGTTACCCTATGTCACTGTTAGTCCAAAGGCCACATCTCAAACTCTCTCATGTTAAAAGCACAGAACTATTAAACACATAAGAACATGCCATTAGCACACAACTGAGCTGAAGCAAAGAAAAAAAACTGCGCATATGGGCTCCAAACAAAATGTACAATCAGACAACCAAATAACACACAAGATCTCTTTAATAATCAGGATATTTCACCCAGAAAAAATAAATTATAAATAGCTTCCCAACATGAGTTGTAAATCTACCTTAATATAAACTTAATTTCTCTCAGTATAGCTCAATTAAACATTTCTCTTACACGCAGTCATGAAATATTTTTAAGTAGAACTCAACCCCTCTTGGGCGTTTACATTGACCAAACACTTGATTAACCATTAGTCTTTTCTTGTTTTATTATAACAATCAATATTATTCATTATAACTATTATTCGTTGATGATGTCAGATCGACAGATTCAACTTATTTAAAAAATAAATAATGACTTTTGATATATTTTGTTAGTAATTCTTTCTAAAAGCCCAACAAATGTTATGAAAAGCTTCGGAAATTTTTTACAATCTGCCCATAAGCTATTTTTTTCCAGCTCAATGTGTTCAAAAGCCTAATTGGTTGGAAACCTGCCTAATTTGGCAACACCGACTACGCTATTGCTATTTGTTTGTTTGTTACAGTAGTCACAGAGCCACTGTTTAGTCTGAAGTATATATCTATATAGATATATAGATATATATCTATATATAAGTGCACCCTCCTACCTGATAGTGTGTAGCCTGCTACTGTAAAAAAGTTTGACTGCCCTGAATATTATTAAGATTTTACTGAGGTCGGTTTTGAAATGATCTTTTGAAAACCTGAGCCATTAAAAACCACTGAAACAATGCCCCGAAATGAGCCACCTCCTTGCGCACGCTAAAAAGTGCCCTCCCACCCCCTCCTGAGCACCTGCCCCCTAAAATGTCTGTGCACGCCACAGCTGTGAGATGATGATTGTTTTCACATTTTGCCAATGTTCAACCACAAACATCAAGGTGTTTATTAGGATTTGGGAAAATGACACACAGTTTTCAAAATGATTTACATAAAACGAAAAAAAAAAAAAAATCTGAAAAGGGGGGTGTCCATTTGTATTCTAACCCGCTTTCCTGTTTCTTCTGAAGAAAAAGCATACTACAGCATGATGCTGCCGCCATCGCGCTTCGCCGTAGGAATAGTGTGTTTAGGGTGATCTCCATCATTAGTTTATGCGAAACAGTGTTTTGCGTTATGGCCAGAATGAAAAAAAATACCACATTTTCCCAATGAAAGCTGTGGCATGCGTTCTGCAGGTTTACGGTATAAAATATGTGCCAAGCTCTGAACAGCTTATGGCAAAGCGGCTCTTTAGACGAGCCACAGAAATCTGTCGAAAGGACAAATATTAGTCATGTACTCCACAAATCTGTTATTTGTGGAAGAATGGCGAAAATAAAGCAATTTTTGATAGAAAGCCATAAAAAGTCAAATTTTCAGTTTCCCACAAGCAATAGGGAGTACAGGACAGTTCCACGTCACAACAATGCCCTACTTTGTCCTGGTCTGTCACTTATATTCATAATATAACACGTTAAAATTAAAATTAGTGGTTGTAAAGTAACAAAATATCCCTGGGAAATGAATGCTTTTGGAAGGCATTGTATATATTCCATTTCACAATGAGACTAATAACAATGACAACTACAGCTCAAATGACAGGTGTGTTCAGTTTTCTAAAAAGGTATGTATAGACTGAGGTACCCAGACATCCTCAGCACAGACATTGTTTCTGCTTAAGGGGCCAGCACAGCACAGGCAGCAGGAGGTCCAGTGAATCAGGGCAGAGTGAGATGCAAGTATTGGAAGTAACTACTCTTCACTGTCAACTGTAGAGGAAACAGTTGAGGCTTCAGGTCCACATTTTAATTTAAAGGGAAGAGCTACCTCTTTTCTCACATCCCTTTAACTGAAGTATTTCATCACAAAGTGTACTGTTGCCTTCAAATGACACACAGTTGTAACCTTGGGTTTTATTACAACTCCTTGGCAGGTAATATAAGACTCGGTGCACTTTCACATGGTTTCTTCTATCCACTGCATTCAGGGAAACAGCATCACAAAGCACCGGGGGAAGTGAACAGAGAGACGTGAGAGAATATAACTCCTGAAGAAACAAGGGAAGAAAGAATGAAAATAGCCAGGGCGAAGGATAAGGGAAAGGTTCAGAACATGTTCCGGTCCAATAACTTTTGGCCGGCTTGGGAGGGGGTCAAATCCATGAAGGGGTTGCTAAATAAAAGGTCTCCAATTGCGATTAACTCCCTGCCTGACTCTGAGTTATCAAATGCTTTCAACCTTTTATATAATCGTTTTGATTGTAATGAAGTCATTTGAAAAAAATAGACAAGAAGACTTTTAGACTCACCTCAATTTGCTTATAGGTGTGGTAGAGGGATACAAGATACAACACAGACTCTTTTAAACAGGATCTTAAGGCCTTATAGACGTTGACCTCATATGGTGGTGGACTGAGTTTTTAACTGTACGGTGTCAGTGGGTGAGATTTAACGGGGTTCTCTCTGATGTTCTCTTCACTTTTAGCTCCTCAGGAGTGTGTCCTCTCACTCCTTTTTTTCTTCCTTTTTTATATATATACCAACAGTTTTTGCAGCTAGCATTCATAGTGTCACATAGTGTCCTGTGCCTCCACAGCAGCAGTGACCCTGATCTCTGGTCAGAGATTTTACTGACTGCTGATTCTTCCTTTCTACAGGTATATTTCTCAAGAACAAATAAAACTGTTATTGATTTTAGAAAATACAGACCTGTTGCTTTACCTGTCGTCATCTCTTGGGAATGTGGAGACTGTGAACCAGTAGAAATAACTGAGAACTACTCCTGATGAAACCTTTATTGGCTTTTCAGCTAATGTATTTTCATTGGAAGCTTTGAGGTTTTAATGTGAATTCTATTTTTTATTTGAAAGCACTATTCTTGCTTTATTGCACCTGAATTAACTATTAACTTCCTTTGCTGGTTCGGGATTTTGACTTGCAAAAACAAAAACAAGCTGTTGGAAATTGTTAAAGCATGCATCAAAACTTCCAGTGCAGCCTTAAATACCTCTACTGAACTGTACAAGGTGAGGTCAGAGTGATCCTGATGAATTTGGACCACCCGCTGCACCACCAGTTCAAGCTGCTTCCGTCCAGGTACAGATATCTACTGCCGAGGTGTAGGACTAATACATTGACAAACTCCTTTGTTCCTGCAGCTCCTGGATTTTTAAATGGGTTGTCGTGATTTTTAGCAAATGGTTGTCACATGAGTTATTTGTATTTTTTGTTTTTAAACTGTTCTGAAATAAAAAGCCCTTAGGGGATAATAAAGGTGCTTGAACTTATTTATATGTTTGTTGCTCTGTGCAAAATTAATATTAGTTTGATACAAGGTGGTTTTGCTGTAAAGGCTAGTCCTTTGAAGAATTATCTTTTTAGGACTCACATACTGGCCTTAGCACTAAAACTCTTAAAATTCATAATTCAGTTGCTTATAAAGTAGCTTGAACTAGCCTCTGACTGAGTCTCTAGTGAGACGGCTAGTTTGGTGGACTTTCTCAGCCTTTGGAGAGGAACTTGTGAGAAATATATTTAGGGTAACCAAGTAACTATTTGTTGTTTTTGCATGTCAAAAATATACGAGAAATGAAATTAGGTTTCTTATTCCAAGAGAAAATTAGTCAAGCAGGTTTTTTCACTTCAGATGTAGATGAAATAGCACATGGGAGGGGAGCTACATCTCCTGATGCCCAAGCAACAGAAAGACAAACTGAATAGATCAGTGTGACACATTGGTTGGTAACATCTGTCCACCAACATCTGCAACCAGTCTCCAGGTTAACCAATATATCCTGCCCCAACCAGGGGAGGTAGTCTCCAATATCTCCATTACTGCTTTGGGTTGTAGCTTAAAAACCCACGACAGCATCAGGATAAAGCTTTGGTAGCAGACCTGCCACCTTGATGTCTGAATCTAAGGATGTTAGCGGGTAGCCTGCTAGCATGAATGATTGGATTCAGAATTGTTGCTCTGCAGACAATCTATAACAAAAACAGTAGCTTACCTGCAGGCGTTAACACTTACAACCGTATATAATCCATTCTAATATCCAAGGGACAAATATTTGCAGGAAGGAAAATAGTGAAGTTGTTTCTTGCAAGGCAAGTTTATTTATAAAGCACTTTTCAGTAACAAGACAAGTGCTAGCATGTCTATAGGACATGCCTGGCTAACAGCTCTGCTGGACAGTCTCTGTCTATGTCCAGTGAGGACCCCCCGTTAATTTCTTTTAATTTGTCACTTCGAGGTGGTACTTGAACTGACAGTGGTTTAATATAGGATGTGGTGCCTAGCATCTGGGCTTTGGATCAGCATTTAAAGAAATCATTAGTGTTTCAGTCTAGCGTTTCACAAGTCCAAAAGTCAAAGTGTCCCTGTGTAATACGCTAAACCTTTACGTTCTATTTCCAATGTGTTCATCAGTGCTTATTTTTTACAGGAAACTTGTGCGTAGGTTAAAAATCTGTGCAATTCCTTTCTGACTGCTGCATTTAGGATAAAGTCCTATTTAAAAAAAACAAAAAACAAAAACAAGAAAGAAGGTATTATTATTCCATTAATCTTTGCCAGATCTATAAGTGTATTATAGTGTTCTGTACTATTATTGCCACTGCAGAAAAACATGTATAAAACCCTTTTAAGTGAATTGTCGTTATGGAGACGTATTTAGCCCAAGATGTTGTTCTCTAATGGGGATTTGGAGATTCAAGATTTTCTTTTTTTCACCTCCCTTACCATTCTGCTCACTGCGCCTAATGGCAAGATAGACATGGGTCCCCCTCCAGTACAGCCCTGTTTGTAATGGTTCCAGTTATTTTGAAACAGTATTGTCTTTTATTGCTTGGACTGTAGATGTGGGCAGATTAGTTGAGTAGTGGTTTTCTATGTAGCCATTTCCTGACATAGGAGATCAATACATGTCTGCCTTACTTTGCTCCCATTTTAAGATAGATGCACACACGAATGAATGAAGGAATCTGTCATTTATTTCAGACAATCCAGTGAAATTATAAATGTAATACAAACAAACATTACGTAAAATGTATAATATGTATAATTATATTAAGAACAATAAATATAATTTAGCGGTCATGTCTGAAAAGGGGTATAAAGAAGTAAAGACGGAAAACAACGATCTACTTCACACTATACACATCTGGAAAGATATTAAATTTTATAAAACTGGAAATGCTGCTACTTTATCCTATAATCATATGTATGTGTCACATTTAAACCTTTTGCAAGTTTGCTTTTTTCTGCTGTGATATTTTAATAATGCATTTCTCTATTTTCTGAATTGAATTACACATCTCACTGCCTGGCTATTGTCACCTGCCCTGCACAATATCAAAAAAAGCTTTGCTGGAAATCTCCACGCCAGCTTATTGTGGCCTCAGGTTGACTCAACCTTAAGTTCACCCCTCTTTACACAGCGCGATTTCCTCGCCACACTAATCTCTCGGGTGCATTTTACTGCACACGGCTCGTTGTTTGTCTCGGGCTTCAACTTCCAACCCCGGGGCAGGTAGCAGTAATGGGCTATACAGGAAACAACACTGAAGCAGCACCCTGCAGTGTGGATCCTAATGAGAACAGGAACAAACACACACACACACATGCACGCACGCACACACACACACACACACACACACACACACGGAGGCAAGCAAGCATATTTGTTTCTTGGAGGAATTATGTTCTTAGATGCTGGTGCAGCAACATGCCTGTCAGTCATTTCTCAGGGTTTTTATGTAGAGTAGTACTCTCCACCCACCTAAATGCACCGTGCTTTGCAAACAAATATATATCTATACTCTGCTTGAACACTGACAATTCAACGTATGAGTCTAAGAGTTTTACACATCTACAGACAAAATTAGGTTCCATTTTTATTTGCCACCGAGCTCTTGGAGCTCAAATGCATCCATGAACTGCAGTTTTCAAATCTTGCTGCAGATTCTCAGTTGGACCTACATATCCCCACATCATGATGTTGCCACCACCATGTTTCACTGCGGCTATGGAGTAAGGGCAATGTGCAGCAACTTTTAGTAACAGCTGGAAACACCAGTTCTTAAGTGTTGCCAAAGATGTTGAATTAAAGCTCAGTCTGGATATTAAACGGGATTCTTGTTCTGCTGGTAGGTAACGCTTCACCCTAGGCTCAAATCTTTTGTAGCCTCTACCAGGTATCCTTCCAGGATTAAGCTGTAATAAACTCAATCATCCCATAATCTCTAACCAGCTCCCCTGTCCCTGCTAAAGAAAAATATCCCCACAGCATAATTCTACCACCATAATGGAATGTTGTTAGTTCTCAAACATCCATTTAGGCCAAAAGGTTCTGCTTTGGTCTCATTAGAGCAGGTTGCCTTATTCCACATGTTTCTCTGTCTTTCTGTCATTGCTTATACATACTCTAAACAGGACTTCTCATGGCTTTCTTTCAAATATGTCTTTCTTATACTCCTCTATAAAGGCAGGGTTTGTAGAGTGGACGACTTATCATTGCTATGCCGTCAGGTTCTCCCACTTGAGCTGTGGATCTCTGCAGTTCCTCCATAATCACCATGGGCTGCTTGGCTGCTTCTGGAATGTGGACCTGAGGTCTTTCTACAAGGAGTTTGTGGGTTATCTCCGGGTAAACCGGCTTCCTCCCACAGTTTAAAATCATGAAAGCTAGATTAATTGGTTTCTCTATGATGCCCTTAGGTGTGAAAACGTGCATGCATGGTTGTCCCGATTGTCTCCCTGTTGTCCTCTGATGGACTAGTGACCTATACAGAGTGTTCTTGTCTGACAATGTCTGGAGATAGGCACCAGTCCCCTCACGACCCTGCAAGGATAAGATGGATGGATGGAACAGAACTACATGCATGCTCGGTATAAGGGATTACCGCAAAGTCAACAACACAATGCAGGCAAATGTCCACTGTGGCTACATGCTCATAACTTTGCCTGCAAGCTGAATATTTGTGCATTCACACATGAGAATCCATCTTGTATCGCTCCCACTTCAACCGTTTGTGACAAAACTAAAAACGGTTCAGGGGCCAATCACAGTGCAGTATTATGGTTTAAGGATCATGGTGTGATGAATGAAAGCAAGGGCTGATGAGCCCACAGCCGAACCAACCTAAACATGGCAGTGCAGGAGGATGCACGCGTAGCTGCTGCTATCACACCTGATGTGTAAGAAATCACAGTTTCATCTTTGAAAGAAGAACAGCAAGAAATGCCAGGATCAGGGTAACTTGTTGTGGTTTCTCATTGATATCATGATTGGCTAAATCCAACCTTTGGTAATCCACTTGTCTGGCTTTCATGAAGTAAACACCTACAATCTGACAGCAGTTGCAAGGTGTACATTTTGTCCACTTTCATCATCAACAGTTTGCAAGGTGAGGGTGGCAATATCTAGTTTTCCTGCATGCAGGGTAAAGTAAGCAGCAAGGTCTAATTTAACTATATATAACTTAATATTGTGTGTTTATTTGTCAAGTTCTAGGTGTTTTGGCCACACCAGATCAGTTGTTATATGACAACATTGTTAAAAACATGGTATTTTCCCCCCTTGAGTTTAAGGACATTTTATGCCCATTTAGGTTTGGTGTCCATTGTCATGATCATGAAAAAAAAACACAAATAAATACATTAGTTGTCAAAAATCTTTGTTTTTGTCCCTTTTTATTGCGAAGAGTAGGACAAATCTCTTTCTTTTGCACAAAAGAAAAACAAATTGGTCTGCTGGGGTTGAACAAGAGAATCATTTCCACAGCTGGCTTCATCCTAGCAACTCCACTCTCCTCACAATAAATCTAAATAGAGCCATCTTACTTTTACATAAAAAGCACAACAGTAGTTCTATTAAGTTTTGCCACTACGTATAATATATCAGACCTTAACTTTTGGAAATTGTCTGTAGCATCATTTAATAACTTACTAGTTTATAATGATGGTTATTAGTTTGATATCAAGAAGTTGTTTTGTTGGAGAAACTGGCCACTTTCCATTCATTTCTGCCTTTTGTAGTGAAGTTTTTTTAAAGAAAAAAAAACAACAACAGTATCCCAAACTACTCGTCTACTTGAAAAGATTCTGCCTCAGCCTTGGTTTTAAGTCCATGTCTGGTACCATGAAAAAATATAAATCAGCACATAGACTATAACACATGGATGGTTTTGTCTAGACTGATCTAATAGCCAAATGTTGAGTATTCTTCTCCTGTGTGTATCCATTTATATTTCAGTAGATTGTAACCATTGATGATGCAGTTGCTCCTGGGGCACAGTTTAGCGGTTCAGAGATTGTATTACAAATTTGAAACACCTCACGCACCCCGGACGGGACATTGTAACCAAATGTAAGAGGCTCTTCTGCTGTGACAGGTTTTGGTGAGTGTGCACATCTGAGCATGGAGGCAATGGAATGTGTGTGTGTTGGGGGCGGGGGGGGGGGGGGGGGGGGGTTGAGTCAATGTCCACACAAGCAATTGAGCGTGCTCAGCAGACTCTGTCATCACATGCTGTTTTGGTTTTGTAAGCTCCTGAAGAAACCTGGTTTTTCCAATCAGCGTTTCCCAGAACACACACCCACACCAACACCTGCATGCCGATGTGCTTTGTTTTGATCGAGTCTCTTCCATCGATCGCTTTGTGTGTGTTTCGCTACAGTCCCTTGCGAAGGTATTCACAACCCCTTACTTTTCCACATATGTTCACATCACAACCACAACCTTTCATGTATTTGGTTTAGATTTTTATCTGATAGACCAACACAAAGTAGGCAATTGGTATGCAATGGAAGCATTCGATACAGGGTATTCAGCGATTTGTATGTGCAGCTAACCAGTTCCCTTTAGAATTCACCTGATTTGTAAATAGAATCTAATCTCTGTTTAAATACAGCTGTTCTGTTACAGCCTCAAAATGTGCTACAGAACATTATAGGTTGGCCTCTTACAGAGCATTGCAAACAGATCTTTAATCAGAAAAGCAGAAAAGAAACCCACGGTAACTCTGGAGGAGCAGTAGAGATCCAGGACTCAGGTGGGAGAACCTGTGGTCAGGACAACTAATAATTATGCAACCAAAATATTTTGTCTCCACGTGAGACTTACAAGATGAAAGACCTTCCTGAAAGAAAGTGATAAGAAGTCCTGTTTAGAGTTTGAAGGGAACACAGCGACTGCGTAGAAAAAGGTGCTCTTGTTACATGAAATAAGAGCTGAACCTTTTGGCCTATTTGCAAAAAGCTCTGGTGGTGGCAGCATCATGCTGAGGGGATGCTTTTCTTCAGCTTAAAGAGGTAAACTGGTCAGAGTTGATGGGAAGATTAATCATGGAGCTAAATACAGGGAAATCCTGGAAGAAAACCTAATAAAGGAGGCAAATGTCTTGAGACCATGATGGATGATGACCTTCCAGTGGACCAGGGGTCACCAACACGGTGTCCGCGGGCACCAGGTAGCCCCCAGGGACCACATGTGCTGCCCTCAAGCCTGTTCAAAAAATAGCACAACCCTCAAATGAGCTTCATTTAAAATGTTATTTTATTCAGTTGCTCTTCCTTTTTAATGATACTAACATTTACATAGATTTACAAGCATGTTTATATAACAGGAAATTAAGGTGCGATCTAACTCTTTAATTTAAAGGTCAGTACTGGTAGCCCTTTGTATGACACAGTACCAATGAAGTAGCTCTCAGTTTCAAAAAGGTTGGTGATCCCTGCAGTAGACCAACAATCCTAAAAATATAGATAGAGGAACAAGGAAATAGTGTAGATCAAAGCAAGTTCATGAGTTAGATTTGCCTTTTCAAGGCCCAGACCTCTGGCAAGAAATTTAAATTGACGTTCAAGTAAAGCTCTCTATCTATTCTATTCTTGCTGAACATTATCTGTTCAACTGGTAAAGGCACATCCCAAAAGGCTTGCAGCTGCAGTTTTCAGATTATATTTGTGAAAGAAATGTCCAAAAGCATGAATTATCCTCCTTTCTCTTTACAGTAATGTGTTACTTTATATTACTCTATAACCCCAACCCCCCAAAAACACAATAAGGCTTTTGGTTGTAAAATAAAAGTGAGAAAAAAAGATTCAAGGTGTGAACATGAGCTTTGCAAGGGACTGTGCATGTGACTTTGTTTTGTTTTTTCTCACCTCTGGCATCTTTGTGCGCTTCGCGATCACCCCGGCTTCAGTGAAAAAGACTTGCCACGGTTTCTAAACATTTTTATTGTAACAACATTGCCGTGACAGTGAGCCATACTAAATCAAAATGCCCTAATGGGGCGTCACAGTAGAGAGATCACTGGGTCTAGTTCTCCTTAACGTACATCCTTCCCTGTATTGTGACCAAATGATGCCTTTGACACCTTTTTTTTAAAGGACCAGTAATCTTTAAGTTCCCAACATCAATGTGTTCAAATTTGTTCGTAGCAACAGCATTTTCACTGCAAAGTCACTACAAAGGGACATACTGTCAATACCGGAGGAAAGAAAAGTTTTAGAGCTCATATGAATACTTCACCACAG
Source organism: Fundulus diaphanus (assembly GCA_037039145.1). NCBI lineage: Eukaryota > Metazoa > Chordata > Actinopteri > Cyprinodontiformes > Fundulidae > Fundulus > Fundulus diaphanus. The sequence continues at coordinate 35,632,470 of CM073137.1, forward strand.
CAGGACTGTGGAAAAGAATTAGAAATGCCATTTGGGGACCATTTCTTTCAATAGGAACACAAATTAGAAGCAGATCACATTAACAACAGACACTTCTTTCTTTTTATTTTCTTCAGTGATCGGTGGCCTAAATTTAATTTATGTGAATAATTACCGATAATCACATTCAATTATGCACTCGACGCTAATACGACTAATAATGCAATTTAATTAAGACAGCCCTGACAATTTAAAATTTACCAAAGCAAGCCACTTTTACTTAGCAATTAAAAACTCACCTTGAACTTTGAATGTGCAAAAAGCCTGCTGAGGATTCTTCACAGCGCTGCCTTTCCGGTGGTAGACGGCTCCATGTAAATACAGGTGACGGAGAGGGTAATAACACACTTATATGTTATTATCATAAATATTGATGTTGCGGTTTAACCCACATATATTTCAGCATCGCAAAGGTCACATCATACCGTGCCATCAAATCCACCATGAAACTGATTATCACATCACCTCATCACATGGCGAACACATCATTACGTGTGGGGCAGTCCCCAGTCTAACATGCAGGATTTTGATCTTCCACGGGGGCCCGTTTCATTCCGTCACCAGCGGCCAGACGCTTAATGCAATGAGCTCTGATTGGTTGAAATGTAAAAAGTGACCTTTGCAAAAGAGAACCAGCACCATTAACTAAAGGTCAGAGCAGACAACACATCTAACACTGGCCACCCCTCCGCCGGCACCAGCGTGTAACCGTTCAGGACAACAAACCTGCCACCGGTCATGCAGCAAGTGGATCCATCTTCTCGTTTCATCTGTGTGCTCCCGCTCAGTGAGGAAACCTGGCAGTGCTAAAAGCCTATAATCCATGAGCGCCATATTGTGCAGTTTAACCAAACACTTTAAATGCTTTTCTATAAATGTATGTATTTGATATGCAGCTGATGTCAGCCAATCTACAGTGCTGTGGAAAGCTATTGGCAGCCATAGGCATTTCTTCTGACTTTGCTCTTATGCGACAAAATAATTAAATGTTCAAAATGATAATTATTTAAATATTAGACAAAGATAACACCTGAGCAAATACAATTTCTTTTGATAATTTCTTTTATACGAGGAAAAAAGCTTTGCACATTAGCTTTGAAGTATGTGAAAAAGTAATTGCCTACATTGTTAAATCATGATTAGCCACGGTGTTGTAAAGCTGATATCAGTTTCACCCAATTAATCCATCGATGAACCACTTAAACAGAACTTTTCTGACAGCGTGGAGTAGGCTAAGACGTTCTTAAAAAAAATCCAGAAGAGAAGAGAAACAAAGTGGATGACATATTACTCTGCAAAGAGTAACAAAGCCATTTCTCAGAGTTTGGGGCACAGCAAAGGCCATTATCAACAAAAGAATGGAACAGTGGAGGACCTCTCTAGGAGTCGCTGACCTACCAAATTTACTTCAAGGGCGCATTGGCGACTCATTCAGGAACTAATGAAAGAGCACAGAATAAGATCTAAAGCGCTGCAGACCTCACCAGCCTTAGTTAAGGCCAGTGTTCATGAGTCAACAATTGGAAGAGACTAGGCAAAAATGGCGTTCCAACTCCAAAAAACTGCTGACTAAATAGAACACAATGGCACATCTCACATTTACCATAACATAATGATCCTTAAGACTTTTAGAGAATATTCTGTGATGAGCCAAAAGTGAAACTCTTTGAAAGGTTAGTTTCTGTTTACGTCTCCTGCAAAACTCTCACAGCACTTCATAAAATAAATGAGTAAATAAAAATCACACAGGCAGGATCTGTTGGACCAGAGACACATCTAAAAGTTGCAGGACACAGGCCCTCTAGGACTGGAGCTTGACCCTTGTGTCTTAGAGGCTGCAAAGGACATGAAACTGGGGAAGAAATCCACCTTCCAGCAGGACAACAAACACAAACGCACAGGGAGAGCAACACTAGAATGATTCAGATAGAAAAACATGTTTTAATGTCATAACCACCCAGAACAGTCTAGCCCTAAATCCATTTGGGAATCTGTGGCAAGACTTTGAAATCCCGGTTTAATGATGCTCTCCGCCCAACATGGCTGAACCTGAGCACATTCTGCAATGTAGAATTACAAAGTCTGCTTTGCTTTGGTCTGTGAATAAAATACCGATGAAGTCGGTTGATGTTTGGAGTTGTAACGGGACAACATGTGGCAAAGTGGAAGAGATGAAAGTACTTTTAAAAAGCATGTTTTTTGCTTTATAAAGAAATCATAAATTCCAACATGTAGACTCACGTCACCAACATATCAGTTTATAATTTACAGAGGAAACAAGCATTTATTGACCAAAACATGTCTCTCTATTGTTTGCAAGCTACCTTACTGCTTCCCGTTAACGTTACAGCATTCGGCAAGGCTTGCTGACTTTTTAAAAATAACTGTTAATGACATGGTAATTATGACCAATTAACATACCAAATATCCCCCATTTTCTTATATTAAAATTGCAGAATCTGCATAAATTATACGCTTATAAAACTTCCGTGTTTCTGACAGTGAGAGGAGTCCTCTGAAGTATCTGTCGAGTTCTCTGTCTGGGTGGTTTTTGACCCGAAGGCCCCGTTAACACTCATGACATTGGCATGCCCAAACTGCTGTGGATAATAGAGCAAAGGGACGACCTTTATGATGAATTAATAATTGATAGAGTAATTGGGTTGGCCTCTCACTAAGGCCAAAGGAGCTGATGGTTTTGCCTTGTGCAGCTCAAAGAGAGCCATTATTCTGCACTGTGTGGCCGGCAAAGGGCAAACAGCAGATCAAATATTCACCATGGAGAACACACACGCAATTATCCCCGACTTAATGGGGCTGACTTCACAAAAAGTCTTCGCCAAACGCAGCCGACTGGAGCTGACCACAGTTACTTGGGGTCACCTTGGAGGAGTTGGTCAATATTGGAGCTAATATGGCCGGCAGAAGCGACAGTGGTGGAAATGATCTTCATCCGGCTTTGTCAACAGAATATCAAGGATATGATTAAATATAAAAGGCTTGGGGAGGGGGTGTATTTTCACAGCAATTAGCCTAGAAAGCACTCGGTCCACAATTGCCTTATGAGAGACGGTTTTTCAAAGAGTGAAACCGTTCACATCCGAGAGCCTTTACTCCTCCATCTGTCCTCCCCTCTCTTGGTCCGTCTTTGACGTGGACATAAATGTGCCCTGCCATGTCCGCTTAAATACCGTCTCAGCCTGCATATCAATTTTTGACAGCGTGGCTTTGCCGTCCATTAGGGCGTAATTACGTTAAAGATCTTCTATCTATTATTTGATGCTTAGCTGTGCACGCAAATCGCAGCGACGTCAAACTCCAATCGAAGTCTGCCGTTCGGTGACTCTTGAGTGCCTCGTAGGTTTTTCTAATTGGCCTTTTGAGCATTAATGGTATGTCACAACTGATGAGCCTCCCCCCCAGTTTTGAGGCCCAACGTATGCTTTTTGCTCATCGCAGGCAGACATTAAAGAGAGCGGACGGGGGAAAGAGCATTTTCTCCTGCTGACTGTGAGCAGATTCCTCGTCATTACCGACTCATTTGTATTCTCTTGATGAAATATATATTTTTTCTATCTATTTGGTGTGAGAATGGAAAGTTGTGGGGAGAGTCTTGGGAAAGTCGGAAGGGGAAAGCTAAACAGAGAGGTGGGTTCAGAGGGTTCTTTCAAGCATCAAGGGTGAGGCACCCTGCCTGACTTATGGAAAGCACTGCATATTAACAAACTTCAGCTTGCAGGCATGCTGACTGAATACAACTCGAATAACTAATGATTCCCATTTGTGTTGACTGAGATGTGCTCCCTGTCTGCCCACGTTATTACGGTGCTTTGCAAAACTATTCATACCCATTGAATTTTTTTGTTTTCACATCAAACTTCAATGTGTAACGTTTGAACGTTATGCGGTAGAACAGAACATCGTGCCTAATTGTTCACCAGAGGGAAAATGGTTTTTAATTGTTTCTGTGTTGACCCCATTTTACTTGATGTCACAAAATCAAATGCACTGCAACCAAGAGTTCACCTAATTAGCAGAATCCTCTTGTACGCTAACCCTATCGCAAATCCAGCTTCAGAGGTTAACCTCACTGAGATTTTGACCGTCTCACAAAACTGTTAATTGCGTATCGTTCAAAAATGAAAAATCTTGCAGACCTAACCTGACAGGCAGAGCGAGCCGAGCATTAATCGGTGAAGCAGCCTTGAGAGCCGTGGCTCCTCTGGAGGAGCTGCAGAGATCCACAGCTCAGGTGGGAGAATCTGTCAAACAGGACAACAATTATTTGCAGTTTGCTGCAAAACCATGTAGAGCAGGAGTTTCCAACCCTGATCCTCAGGGCCCACTGCCCTTCACGTTTTAGATGTTTCTCTGTTCCAGTAAACCTGAACAAAATAATTGCATTAACTCCTCAGGATGCCACAAAGTGTTGCAAAAGCTTGTTAATCGCCCATTTATTTAAGCAGCGAGTGTGGAGTCAGGGAAACGCCTAAATTTGCCGGACAGTGGGTCCTCGGGACCAGGATTGAAAACCACTGATGTACAGGACAAAGCAAACATTCAACAGAAGATGTTTTGTGTGACTTAAAGTTAAGACTACAGGTCACCCTTAATACAACATTGGCGCTGTGAAACCTGGTGGTAGCACCATTACGCCGATGAATGGAGCTAAATATAGGGCAATACTTGAAGGAAATTTGTTTGATACAGCCAAAGACTCAAGGCTGGGGTGATGATTCCCCTTCCTGACAACAACCCTAAACAATGTAGCCAGAGCTACAAAGAAACGGTTGAGATCTAAACATCCATCCATCCATCCATCCATCCATTTTCTAACATGTCTATCCTTTGTGGGGTCACGAGGGGTACTGGTGCCTCCAGCTGTCAATGGGCGAGAGGCTGGGTACACCCTGGACAGGTCGCCAGTCAATCGTAGGGCAGACCTAAACATATTTATGTGTTAGAATGCCAAAGTCCAAACTTGAGTCTAATTGAAAATCCGTGGAAAGACTTGAAATGTGATCTTTACACACGCTCTCCATTCAATCTGACTGAACTTGAGCTATTTTGTAAAGAGGAAAGACGAAAACATTTCCGTATCTATATTTTCAAGCTGTGAGAGAGATATCCCAAAAGACGTACCGCTATAATTCCTGCAAAACTTGGTCCCATGCAGCATTCACATTCCCTCCAGCTCCAATCTCTAAAGGCATTTGACTGCACGGGAAATAAATATGGTGAATACTAATGCAGGCCACACTTTTCTGATTTGTTCATAAAAGGTTTTCAAAACCGTATAGTATTTTCCTCCTTCGCAGTTGTGGAGAACTTTGTATTGTACTAATACATAAAATACCAACAACATATGCTAAAGTTTGTGGTTCTAACATGAAAAAAAAGTTCAAGGGGAATGGATTCTTTTTCAAGGCACTGTGTTTGTTTTTTGTTTTTTTTTTTAGCCATGAGAATACTAACCACTTCACCTCTCGAGATATCGAGACAAAGAGGAGTTTTGATTGTTTGCAGGTGAACAGGAGGCGGCTATACCCGCTTCTTTTGTTTCATTATTTAAATATTTATCAAACGGGTGATAAAAAAAGCACACCCTCCTTTATTTTGGGCTTAACTAAACCTGGAATAACAGCGAAAAACGGATAGCTTTTAACAAAAGCATACCCAAAGAGCCTCGCAGCACAGACGTGCTCTTTGAAGTGTGCTTCCTGCAGCTCCGAGCGATGGAGGTGCAGCCCATCACCTCCTGAATATTCTCTCAGCAACATGACAAGCAGCTTAAACGCAGATGAGCAGCGACGAGTCCACCATTTACAAAAAAAAAAAAAGATGTTTTGTTGTCTCAGTCCCACAACCTCCTCCCCCAGTCTCCTCCTCCCCCTCCTCCCTCATTGGGACTGCAGTTGAAAAGCATGCGGAGTGATGTGCACAGCAGGTGCTGGCAAACTCGACTGAAACTCAGTTAAACACACCAAAACAGCTCCTCTCTCTCCTCTGTCTGCACTGACGAGGGATCAAACGCAAGAATGCTGACACGTGAGAAAAAAAAACAAAAAACAAGAAAACGGCGAGGCTTGATGACGAGATCAATTGGAATTTTTGAACGTCCTGGGATGGGCGTCGAGTGTCCCATGCTAGACGCCTGGAAGCGCCGCTGCCTAATTAGCTATTCCAGACCATATCAGAGACAGCGCTCCGGGCAGGTGGGCTGTGAGGAGCCGCCTGGATTCCCGCTGCGATGAAAGGCGTCTGCTTGTCACGCAAATTTGATTGGATGGTGTTTAATTGCTGAACTCTGGTGCGGATGGAGTGTTGGTTAATTGCAAGCAAAGCTGGCCTGTGAGCACGACGAGGGCACATATATCAGAGCTAAAGCAAAGGGACGTCTAACATGTGGCAGGGGAGCAATAAAGAAGATTTGTGTAGGGCAACACAAGTGAAGGGCTTCAGCTTTAGAAAGACCATCCTCTATTTACAGAGACTTGACAGGCAATCACCGTCGAATGCCATTTCATAGTCTGGTTTGCAGCTCTGTGGAAAACAGATACGTGAGGGATCACAAAGCAAAATTATTAAAAGGAGCTGAGAAACAATTGACTAATCCGGTGCAAACCCAGGTATTGGGTCTTATTGACTTACTGTCAGTGTAATCCATATCTTATCCATCTGCTCCAGTGCTGTAAAACACCAAAAGCATATTAGTTGTTTTTCTCCTGTGAGGGTTTTAGCCGACAGTAGCCTGAAGGGCTCTGTGGAGTCATTTGGAAGAGTACCTGTAAAGCCACGCTCTGTGAATCCTAATTCTGCTGTTGTGTGCTTGTGGTGAAAGCTCAATAGCTTTCTTGCCTGGGTTAACACAGGAGCACTCCACAGTAAGCACTGCAGGAGTGTTAAGCCTTCACACTGACATAGAGTAAAGTCTTTGGAGACCCATCTTCAGCTTTTTTTGTGTGTGTGTTGCTACTGACTTGTGCTTTACAGCCATTTTTTTTTAATAATTCACAAGAAGCAAAACATTTTTCCAGAGAATGCCATGGAAGCATTATCTTGTCTGGCTGGTGGTGTAACAGTGCATTCAGACAATAAACATTGGATCCACAAGAATGAGAGGAGATTTAAAGCAATCTTTTGGGGTTTTAAAGAATCTGCAGTCAATGCGATGCATGCCTGGGCCTTTGCGATCCTTGTCCAAGGTTTAGATGTCCTTGACTGGTCTGCGCTGGTCAACCAATAATAATAAAGGATAAGATACAGTTTTAATTTGGTTTGTAAATCTAAGTTCCTTAAAACTGAAAAAGGGATTTTTGTTTTGAACTATAGCATATTGCTTTGAAGATGACTGCTGCCATTCCTACCATTCCTTGTGTGGACCCCTATGGGGGTTGCTGAATTTCAATCATCACTGTGTCAGAGTGTTTAGGTTGCCATATTTTTTGCTTTTTTTTTTAGATGTCATGAATAAACACTTTGCATGTCAATAAGCTATTCGGTATGTTGGATAGGGTCTCACTGCTGTAGATGCCCACACTGACACAGATGATAGCTCTCAAAAGAGATCACAAAAAAATCAGAAGCACAATCTCAATTTAATTTCTTACAGGAGCAAAAACCAAACTTTCACCACTAGGTGGGCTGTTGAGTCAAGTTTAGTTGTATACCACATGTCAGCAGCAAGGCGGTTCAAAGTGCTTTACATCACGAAAACATAAAAACATCATAAACACATCAAAACAGTCACTGGTTGTGAGACCAGTAACAAACCTTAAATTGCATCAAGTGAAAACATCAACACACATCAAACATGTTGGTCAATGGTCCTGTTATTATGGGCCAAAAGCATCTCTGAACAGGTGGGTTTTCAGTCTGGATTTAAAGAAACTCAATGTTTCGGCTGATTTCCAGTTTTTTGGAAGTTTGTTCCAGATTTGTGGAGCATAGGAACTAAATGCTGCTTCTCCATGTTTGGTTCTGGTTCTAGGTAGGCAGAGTAGACCAGAACCAGAAGATCTGAGTGGTCTGGAGGGTTGATACAGCAACAACAACAGGTCTTTAATGTATTTTGTTGCTAAGCTGTTCAGTGTTTTATAAACTAACAGAAGTTTTTTAAAGTCAGTAGAAGGACTTCAGAACTGGGCTGATTTGACCCATCTTCCTGGTTTTAGTGGGAACACGTGGAGCAGCATTCTGGATCAGCTGCAGTTGTCTGTGTAATATTCTGGTTTCTGTTCTGGTTTTATGTTTGAGTTATTTTGCTCTCCTGCTTTAGGTTCTCTGGTTGCTTTGAGTTTTGTCTTGTCTGGGTTAGTTTATCCTGTTTTGTCATCAGTTTTAGTCTTAGCTCTATCTTCTGTTTTAGGTTTGTACTTCAGGGTGATTTTGTTTCTTAGCAAGTTTGTTGTAGTTTCTGTCCACTTGTCCTGTCAGCTTTTTAGCTTTGGTTTCTGATTTATTTCTTGTTTTGATCCTCTGCACTGATGTCTGGTCTAATTACCTACTCTGCACACCTGCCTTACTCCACCCCTGCTGCAATCATCTCTGACCGTTTTCACCTGCTTCCTCCTCCATATAAACAGTCGAGACCAGACATCAGTGCCAGGTCGTCTTGTTGAGTGTGGGTGAGTTCTCCTCCTGCAAGTTCTGTTATGTTTTGCGTTTGGATTTTGACCACCTTGTCTCCAGAAACCTGTGCCGTCCTGTTCTGTCTGTTCCTGCCTTGCCTGCCCCGTGAGCCTGTTTATTTTTGTGCCGTCTTTTGGTTTGATGGTCTTTTTGGTTTTTTCCCTGTTTGACTTTTTGTTAATAAAAGAAGAACCTGAACTGAACCTCTGCTGGTCTGGCTGAATTCTGGGTTTCCTGCCTCCGATCATTACAGTCTGATTGATTTTTTTTGGGCACTGTCTGTAGACCAAACTGTCTGTAGACCAACACAAGACGTGTGGCAAGCCACACCTCTCTATACCTCCAAAATCTAAGCAACAGAGCAGTTATCAGCTTCAATTTAAAATGTTTTGTCAAAAAAAATAATGCCCTGAATGTATGTGAGGATCACAGTGGCCAGCTTATGAGCTGGCCACTGTGATCCTCATTGAACAATGGCAACTGTGTTAGCTGGGCTAATGGCTACTTGCCTCACAGAACAGGAACGCCTGGCCCATAGCTGGTCACACTCCAAGATTTATCCCACATTGCCACAATTGTAGATTTACAGTGAATCAAATCAACATAGCAACACAAGTCTAACAAGACTGTAACATCAACAAGAACAAACATCTGACTTCATGCTGTTACTCACCTGTCTGGAGGAGAAAAGCTAGCTCCGAGTTAAACTGGAGCTGCTTCTGCTCTGGAAATGCTCTCCTCCTTTTTTCTCTTTCCTTATCTGACAACTTCTTTGCCAAGATTTTTGTGTTAATAACGGGTCATTTTCGTCTGCGGGTGAAAGTGCATTTTAAGGGTAGGGAGTTGAGTGGCAGCTGTTCACATGCACGTACATGCACGCAGGGCCAGCCCAACTTTGTAAACAAAAGACTGGAGAACAACATAGAGAGATGGTGTGTGTGTGAAGTCATACCATAGTCAATCTAAAAAGATACCAGTAGCTCTTTACAAAACTATTTTTTAGTTCTTTCTATCTAAAAGAACAAAACTTCGCTTATTGCTTCTTCATGCTGTACTACTCCTTACTTACTGAATTGAAAGGTAAAGTGACCCTGTTAGTGGACGAGAGCGCCGTTCTCAAGGATAACACTTTAAATTATCATTACTAGACAAAACATCCAAGAATTTGCTAATTTTTTTGGTCTTTTTTTAAATTGAGTTCAACCAGTGACCTTTGGGAAAAACGTATTACCCATACCATAAAAATTGTGATCTGAACAGTGATGTGCAGTCAGAGGAGATAACAAATGCAAAATACTAACAATGAGAAGCAAAAAGCAATTTGTCCATTTTACTGTTATTTATATATATATTTGTTTTCATTTAATTTGTTTTCATTTCATTCATTATTTTAACATTTTCATGGCCAAAATTGCCAAATTTCTATATTGCCTGTTCAAATACATGGGAAAAAGGTGAGGTAGTGAGGAGCTCTTGCTCCCCTCTGATGGCTCTGTGTCACATACAGTGACTGATGCCGGCAGTTGGTGCTTGCCCATGGCTGTCTCTCTTTATATCAACGACATTGATGATGACAAATGTTTGATTACAAATGTACACATGCTGATGTTCCAAACGCTGTCTAATATATTTCATGAATATCTGTGACATATTTAGTCTTTCTAATTGCCCATGAATGTTCAGTGAAATTGCACAAGCTTAAGCAGAAAGTACCATGCCACAATGATAGGGGGCAGTGCTGAGCCCCTTAGGAACAATGGATGCACTCGCTGTTCTTCTACTCAGAGGGACGGAAGTTACACTGACAAGTCATTTAAATGTTTTCTGACTAAATGAAAGATTGTGTCTCAAAACTAAAGGATTTCTCTAAACTAGATTTTCAGTGGAAACAGCATTTATTAGAGAGAGGACGGCCAGCTCCGGAGTAGAAAGAGCTGCTTCAAATGAGTGGGAGAATGGTAGTCCGCTTTTTTTAAATGGTACACCAGGAAAGATTGGCTGTGCTACAAGACGCTACCTTTTTCAGCTTTCCATGCCATTTGTTTTCATATTTTATCTCAATTTATTTTTTCCAAAAAGATTGATAACATACAGTTGGACCAGAACCGGTCCATGTTGACTCTACTTCCTGGCGATTATCTCCACTGAAGCAGCCAGGTTTTTAAAAATGAAGGCAAACAGGCAACCGAGTGATATTCATGGAGAAGGATAGGCAACATCGATATGATAAAATTCATCACATACAATTTTAAATTTTAAGAAAGTAACTGGAATCATTTAAAAGACATTTATCTTTTAAAAATGTTTCAAAGATTGCATTTGCATATTACATTTTTTTTGTTTCTTTTGCTATCGTATTGTTCAACAGTACTGAATTTAATAAAGGATCGTTAAAAACTTTTAAAACGTCTAAATGTTTCACAGTGAGGTCAGAATTGAAATATACGCGTCTATTTTGGATTGATATATTTGCACGTCCGATTCTAGAGTCATCGATGCCTCATCAGTCTTGAACCTCAGTGCACATCTCTGGATCTGAAGCATGTCTAATTCTATGGTAGTCCTAATGCATTGGCAGAGAAAAATACACCCCTTCTTTTTTTCTATTGCAAAAAAAAAAAAACACCCTGAAGGCATCTGGTTGGCAATAAATTTTTTTATAGATATGTTACCCAATAATTTTTTGCAAGCTTGTTCTGTTCATATGCTTCAGCTCTACCTTAACCATGGCTGAAATCCAGAAACCCGTTTGTTCTCAGCACTCTTAAGCAACATGTGTCCAAAGTGTATTAAGGGTGCCAGATGACACACATAGATATTTAGGACACAATGCAGTGCTCTTAGTTTGCATTTGCCTTTAGTTGATGCTATTTCACAACAGATCAGTTCAGTATCTATTTCCTTCTCACTCCAAAATAAGAGCCGTAACCACAGATCCAACAGAGAGTCAAGCTTATAGCGCTGAACTTCATTTACTGGATCCACAGTCATAGCTTACTTCACTACACAAAGTCACAACTAAATGTAGCTTTGTGAAACTGATTTCATAACAGATGTGTCTCGAATCTTTTTACAAACTTAAATCTGACAGTATTCTGTGACTTCCTGAGACCTCAGGATGTCTCTGTTTACATCATATTTGTTAAAAAAACAAACAAAAAAAACTGCCAAACTAAGATTAAGTTGAGGACGATGTTTTGTTGACCCCAGTGTAGGAACCTATAATAACCTCTGAGGGCAAAAATACACAGAGGTCATTTTCTGTCAACCGCATCCAATGATCTGCTCTGTATTCGGTGCTTCCCAGAATTGTCAGACCGTCCAGCCAACCAGACAACCCTGCTCTGAGGTTTTTAATGAAACCTGCTCAGCTCCCCCCGTTCCACTGTGACCCAAGCAAGAATAATCGCTGGGGTAACAAGGCTGTCTATGGCCTTGAGGGTGACCCTGTCTCAGCCCAGAAACCGTGCAGATTCCACCTCGTGCGCTTGCTTTCATCAAGCTCTCAGCAGAAGGTTCCTGACTGTTGGCTGCTTGCGTTTGGCGGGGTTGAACAGGAAGAGCAGTGATAGGTAAGCAGCCCTAATCTTGGCTTTGTCACTAAATTTTAAGAAGACAGCGGGGATAACAGGCTGTGACAATGCAGGATAAAGTGCACCATAGGGCTGTTCATTGCTGCTCCACTTCCCCTGTCTTACTCTGGCTCTCTCTCTTTCTCTTTTCCCGTGTCTCAGTTCTCTCAGTCTTGCTCGCAACCCTTTCTTGTTACACTGTGTTATCCAAGGTCTGATCCCTGTTCTTACTTTTAATATCTTTCTCTCTGCCAGGTGAGTCGCAGAAAATGAAATGCTGTGAGCAAGCTGAAGACTCTGTGTGTGTGTGTGTGTGTGTGTGTGTGTGTGTGTGTGTGGATGTGCCTCCCTAGGCTGTAGTCTGAACTGCCCGACTGATGAGTCAATACAGGCAGCAGAATCCGTAGCTTTTAGCAGAAAACCAATATGCTGTCTTATCGACTTGTCTAAAGATAAAACAACGCTATATTTTGGTGGCTTGAGCATCTTAAAAGCTGTAAATAGTGTCAGGTCCAGGGGGAGACAGGAGTGGCATAAAGGGAAAAGCAAGATGTTACAGTGCTTTTTCTTGGCACATGTAGGCAAAAGGATTTTTGATGATTTATGGCACTGAAGAAGGCGCAGTTTTATGGGGAGCAGTGTCACCGTAAGTATGACTCTGAAATTGTCCTTAAAACTGAGCTCAAACATTTCATCATTTGTCTTAGTGACATCTACCTCATTTTACGCAAAGGCCACATAATAAAGTGCTTTGATTTCAAGGTGGCTATCATATATGCCCATTTCAGGGTATATGTACCATGTTGTTTAAAGCTTCTGATAATTCTGGAGTATAATTACAAACGTTCACCATGATTTTATTGCAGACAGATCCTAACGTGGCAAGGTTTTGATGGATGGATGGATTAATGGATGGATGGATGGATCAACAAATTGACTGATTAACAACAGGTGGAAATTTTTGATGGACCACTGGATGGATGTACATACAAAATGTGATTTGCAAGTGTGTGAAACAAGTGCTAGACTAACAGATGGATGGATATAACTTTAAGACAATCAAATGTAGATCAGTGTCTGGAGATAAAAACCTATATAAAACCTATATATACATATATATCTGGACCTTGAAAATACAAATTCCAGACTTTTCCATACTGTGCAGGCAACCCAATATGTTTAAAACAAACTGCTCACTTTCACGTTAGACACACATTCGGATAGGCATGCTTTGGTTAGTTGCAGCCTTAAGCATCAAAGAGGAATTAATTTGTTTCTTTCAAAAGAGAGAGAGAAAAACAGGAGCCTGTGGAGTTAAAGAGAGATGATCATCTAGCTGTCCAGAAACATATGGAGAGGGCCCCCGAGAGACCTGCAGAATGAAGATAAAGCTGTTTTCTAGCTGCTCTAAAGACTCGTATTATCGGGTTAGCTAGACAAATGAACATCACCTTTGGCAAGTGGTATACAGGGCTCCGAGTATAAATAAAAAGTTAAGAGGGATCTTCTTTGTTGTGAGTCATTATAGATTGGCTCAATCAGCAACCCCTCGCCCATCCCACCCACTATCAATCTCCACCTCTAGATAAATGCCAGGAGCCGAAAATTAATGATGGATTGGTGGTTAATGAAGGCAGCATAAGGGATGCCTGGCAATCATTTGGAGTCTTTGGGGCTTTGAGAGCAAAAGGTACATCAATTGCACCCCAAGGACAAGTGTGGCAGAACTGCCTGCTGGTCATAGCAATGGCAGCTGTGGGGGAGCTTCACGAAGAAGGAGGAACAAGGTGTCCGCGCATCCCTCCGTCACCGGTTGTGACACACAGCAGAAGTCGGCCCAGTCAACCTGGGGCATCCTCGTTACAAGGCAGACAGCCGTTTAACCTCAAGACCTCCTGAGGCACATCAGAGAGGGAGGCATGGACGGGCCAATGGGGATCCAAGAGATGAACACTCCTGACAAAATATTTAATTCCGACTTAAAAGGTTATTTCACAATAACATACTGTCCCACTTGCCTCTTTTTTTTTCTCTGTCCCCTTCCCCTCCACAGCATTCAATTTATTTCCTTCAGGCACACGCTTCACTGGATACTGTAGTCGAATCTGTCTCTCACCACAACTGCCGGTTTATTAAGTTTCCATGGCAACTTGCCGCATCCACTTGTGTTTTATTCCAGCCTGTCGGGACCCCACAGGGTAAAGCTTTAAGCCGGAACACCAGGAAGCAATGGGTTTACAGGGGGGGAAAGAACAACCTGCGGCAGCACAGAGGAGAGGAATCATTGGAGAATTGCTTGTTGCCCTCCGCTCCATTTAACCTGCTGTGACGCAGTGGAGCTAAAGCGCTGTTTTTTTATGCCACTGTGTCGCCTTGCATCAGGCCAAATATGAGAATGTATTGACAAAACCACTTGGACTGAAACTACTGGCAGGGGGAAAGTAATCTTTTTTTCATTATGAAATAAATGCCAACAAAGGAGCTTTGCATTTTAGATTGTTTTAAATGACCCTGTGCTTTGCTGCGTCAGGTTAAAGATTTTTTTTGCCACGGTACCTCCATGGCTCCAGGCATGGCGAAGTCAGCCTTTTGTTGAAACTAAAAGAAGTACCCAAGATCCACCTAACAAAATGCAATAAAGTTTGTGCAGTTAAAATTTAAGACAAGCATTTCTGTACTTGGATTTCAGTGTACGCACAAACATTTTCAAATGAGGGTCAGCATACAGGCTATGCACAAAATTATTCGTATTTGTGACAGACTTTAGTCAGTTCTTTACATTTTATTGGTGTGCTTCTTCTCACTGGAAGAAATTATACTGTTTTAGAGTTCTGAATCTAATAAAGAATCTGTGGAAAGAGGTGAAGATTAGGGTGATAGTAAGGAGGCCTTCCAACCTCAAAAACTTTTGAGCTCATGGCCCTCACACCCATAGACATTATGTAGGTAGACGCCTCATGGACTACTGCGGCCTACAGGAGATTTCAGCATGTCCGCCATTTTGGATGGGTCTCTCACACGACCCCAGTGCATTTATCTGTACTGAGGAAGCTGTTTGCCCAAGTGAAATAAATCATAACTCCTTGAATTTTTACGTGATTTTCACACGGTTTGGTTTGTTACAAACCAAACCGACGCTGTTACACACAAAAAATGTTTTCATGCTGAAATATCTTGTTTAAACAATGTATTTCATAAATTTATGGTCTTCAACAGACAGACATATAGCATATTAATGTATAGATAGGTGATTTCATACTGAAATGCTTTGTTTTATACTATTTAACAAAGACAGACATGTGGTAGTATGGTCTATTATTAAATATAATATGTAAATAAGTACGTGCTTCATGCTGAAATACTTTGTTTTATGCTCTTAAAGAGACATGTGGTATTATAAATCAATACATGTACAAATTAATGCATTTTATATTTTAGTAAAGAAACAAGTTGGCTTTAAATTTATTTCACACATGTCCAAGCCTCAGTCTTCTCTACACGCCAACAATAATTTCTTCATATTTATGCATGCTATACACACACACAGTTTTTTTTAAACGCCTGGAAAAATGTTCTTTAAAATGTCCAGGTCTTTCCAGTGTCTTACACTACCCTGCTTGCAACTAGGGTTGGAGCTTAAGACCTTTTAAAAAGAACTGTTTTGCATGGCTTCTTGCATGTGTTGGTACTCTGCAACTCCACTGTACTTAATTTGTGAAATACAGTGATAACTGATTCCATCCATCCATTTTCTAACGCGCTTAATCCCTCATGGGGTCACAGGGGTCACTGGTTCCTATCTACAGCCTTCACTGGGCGAGAGGCGGGGTACACCCAGGACTGGTCGCCAGTCTGTCGCAGGGCAACACATAGACAGACAGGACAAACAACCATTCACGCACACACCTAAGGACAATTTAGAGAAGCCAATTAACCTAACAGTCATGTTTTTGGACTGTGGGAGGAAGCCAGAGTACCCAGAGAGAACCCACACATGCACAGGGAGAACATGCAAACTCCATGCAGAAAGATCCAGGGTTGGACTTGAACCTAGAACCTTCTTGCTGCAAGGCAACAGTGCTAACCACTGTTCCACTGTGCAGCATGATAACTGATTAATAAGCATAAAATGATGGTCCATCTGTTGGGTTTCTGCATCGTTCTCACCAAGTAAAAACGCAGCTTCAGAACCAATCTCAGCCCAGAATGGTTATCTGCACCACGTGATCTACTTTCAATAGTTATCCCCGGTTATTGCAACCATAAGCTGCAGAAAATATGGTTAAGGTTGCTCCCTCTGCGTTTACTCTCGTCGGCTCCTATGTCAGCCAAGAGTAGGAGAGACCCATCCACTATGATGGCGACGCAGGATGCACTCCAGCATGTAATGAGGCATCTACGTATACAATGACTATGCTCACGCTCCCTGCGGTGGCTTTGCCTGGACATCCCTATCTGCATAACTGGATACAAACTGGCCTGTTTGCTTATGTGAGCCTATGTAGACCTCGCCATTTCCTTAACATGTAGGTACAAAAAAAAACACGGGTGAACTTCAGAGTTGCACTTGCGTCATAATTCAATTTATTGTGTATTTTAAACTAAAACATTTTGCTCGTCTACTGCGTATGTGTGGACCTCCTTGTCATCGTCTACACATAGGCCTCTTTTTTCTCTCCTGTGTTCATTGTTTTCTCTCCGCTCTTCTTCCTTTTTCTTCCCTGTTCACTTCTGAGCAGCATTACAGTGCCAATCACTGGCGTGGCATAGGTATTACAATGCCTATTACGGCTCCTCCGACTCCATGTAGTTTATATAAACAATATAAACTTATAGTGCCCTTCCTGGTGGATTATGTAGTGCAAGAAAATTACATCCTGTCCTGAATTTTTTCAGTAGTCCAATATTTTTTGGTTTGGTGATCCATGTGGTGATATTGGCAGGTTTACTCCAAGGTAGCCTGAGCCTCTTAATGATTAGTAACACCTTGTCAAAAAAGGTGCATTATATCTTCAAAATAGACACCTTTTGTTCTGATTACTGCTTTGCACACTTTTGGCATTTTCCCAACATACTTCATGAGATAGTCACCTAAAAATGGTTTTCCAACAGTCTTGAAGGAGTTTCCAGAGGGAGTAATAAAAATAAAGACAAACTATTGAATTAGAAAGTGTGCCCAAACCTTTAACTGTCAGTGTATATTTAGAAACACCAATATGGTAAGACATAAAACAGTAGAAAATCTGCTTTAATTAAGTCAGATCTCCTCAAAGAAAACCTAAATAAGTTACAATTTTGGTATAGTATAGGCCCAGATGTCAAGTAATGGTTACCTGTCTAAAGGTTGCAAATTCCACCTTGTAATATTCTATAACAAGTATGCTATTGTCTTTTTTTTTACACCAAAACCAAAGTAGACATATGCACTCAGCAGCCACGGTATTAGTTACATTTGTTCAATTGCTTGTTAGCAGAAACACCAAATCTACCAACCTACAGCAGCAACTCAATGTATTCACTGTATGTATCTAGACATACAGTAGCGAAGGCAACTTGCTGAAGCTTAAATCAAGCATCAGAATAGTGAAGAGTGGGGATTTAAGCAACTTTCACCTCCACATGGTTTTTAGTCCCAGACAGGATGGTCTGATTAAGGATCTACTTGGAGCCTAATGCACAATCCATCTGGTTTACAGTGTGTGGATAAAACACGTTCATATCATAGGTATGAAGAACTAAGATTTGAAGAATAGTATCTCTGAACACACAACATGCCAAACATTGAAGATAGGCCACAGCAGCAGTAGATCATTCCTGTCAACCAAGAACAGGAAAACTTTATCTCAGGCTACCCTAAAAACTGATTTCAGTTCAAATACAACCCATATTTCTAAGTCAATTCAGTGGGCTTCCATTAATCTCAAGACATTGTAGCCCCATCCCTGTTAAAGCCTGCAACCATATAGTGGATGTCGTGGAGCTTATCTCTGCTGCCATGGATCCAATCTTGCATTTTCATTTCATTACTTAATCATCAGCTCAACTCTTAGGGACCTTTTGAGAGCAAATAGATGTAATCTACCACATAATAACTTAATGATGTCAATTTTATTCTACAATCCCAAATTTCATATGCATACTAAGAACCTTGTTAAGACTTTTACCAAAGACTTACTGTAATTAATAATTTTATTTGCAAAATGAGAAATTGCCTTATCTTTAAATTACTTGTCAAGGTATTACACCAGATTCAGGATTTCAGTTCTAATTTGATGTAGTTCTTTTAAGGCATATGTGCCCACGTTATAGTCTTTGGTAAGTGCCAGTTCTATCACATACTGCAGTTTTTCATTAACGTAGTCTCCACACAATCAAAACCCCTCTGAAAATGATTCCCCTTGTACTGTGGGCTTAAGGCATGCAGAGAGAAGGGGAGCTTACTCAAACTACACACGTTTTAAGTCATTTCATTGACAAATTACCCTTAAATGCACTCTGACCACACACAACCGCAATGAGTGGACTGAGCGAAAGGTCAAGTTCAGTGTAAAATGGCACTAAAAGGCGATTAGATGAGACCGTAACTGCCCTAGTTAAATAATATTGATGGCTATCACTCACAGTGTTGTGCAAAGCTGATGAAAACAGCAGTAAAGGGAGTTGGTTTTTAAAAATACAGACAGAGGGATTTGGCTCATTTAGCAGCAAAACTTATGAACATGTTTAATTTGCATGCAGAAAGGATAATTGGAGACAATGAATATGTCCCCTGCTAATTGTGTGTGCTTTGGACAGCATGAAACCATTAACAAACACTACTCAGAGCCATCAATTTGTCTTGTCCATGACAGGAAAATTAAATACGACCTCATTGCTGTGTTAAAGTCATTGAATACAAATACATTGGGGGTAGGAGGATTACAAAATTCATAAAACCCTCCTGGAGTAAAACAGTGCCTCACAAAAAATATTCCTAAACCTTTGAACCTTTCCTACACACTTCGTTCTGTTTGGGCCAAGATTGGCCTCAGCGTGCCATAAGGGCTCATACACGCATTCATTTTTGTATCAGTGGAGCTTAAAGGTGCATGTGGGAATTAATTTTTTTTTTTTTTAATACAATTATTTTCTTTGTTGTTAACTGATGAGAGATCCCGCCATTTGTCTGACATTCATTCTCTACCCTCTTGGTGGTCCATAACTTCCAGCAGATAACCAGAATACAGCCTAGGCCCCTTAACCTGTGGGCGACTATGGCTTGATGGGTTGAGTAGTCATCTTGCAATCAGAAGGTTGTGGGTTTGATTCCAGCATGTCACATGCCAATGTGCCCTTGGGCAAGGCCCTTAACCCCAAGTTGCCTACCAAGCTGCGTATTGGTGTATGAATGTGTGCGTGTTAGTGAGTGCGATTGGGTGAATGTGGCTCTAGTGTACAGCACTTTGAGAGGTCAGTATGACTGGAAAAGTGCTATATAAGTAGCCCATTTACCATTTAACCAATGCAGAGCTACCAAAGATAGGTTTATGTAGTGGCTCGCTTGCTTATGATATGTAGCAACCATAGGTCATCACACCACCACCCTGTCTGTGTTTCTAACAGTGACACACCCACTGAGAAGCCAACTCTGTTAATTGGCATCTCCATCTCCATAGTCAAAAACATGGTATTTCCCTGTGAAATACAAAGGAGTTTGTGGTCGTAACCTGACGAAATGGGAAAAGGTTGAAGTCGTGTGAATACTTTTGAAATTACCAAATTACTTTGGAATTCACTGTTTGAAATTCCCAATGAATTTAGAATGTAGGGCTGTGGGTTTAAATTTTAAAGACAAGCGGGGATCTGAGCTCTTTAAGCTAGCTCGATTTAAGAGTGAATGCCACTGGGGGCCAGATAGTAGATCATGAATGGTTCCACTGTGTCTAGCTCTGGAGCTGGACCCACGTGCACACATACACACACTAGTCCCCACTGCACACTCCACTGGTTCAATCTTTTCATTGCCTTGGTGTCACTATGGAAACCCCCTCCTTATGCCCCCAAAACTACCCCCCCAACATCATACCGTCACTCCCACAAACTGTCCCCTCCTCAGTAATCCTCTGGGCTGTGAGGAACCGATACTGGAGCACGTCTAAAGAGAATGTATGTGTGTGGTGGTTGTGGTGGTGTGGGTGGGCGGGGGTTGGGTGGCAGGGGGCATATGTGTCTACCACTTCATCCTTCCACACCTGAGTGAAGGTGTGTTTTTGATAGTGTGCAGAATTAAAGCAGGCTAAACTGCTCTCTTAGCCAGGAAGGAATCCTATTGTAGGCACCTTTGAAAAAGCAGTCTGTTATTAAGAAGCAGTTTATCACAAGTCACGGTGTAAATACCCCATGTATCACATTCACTGCCGCCCAACAAGCACAGGGACAAAGGGATTCTGTTAGCCTGGTGATCTCACTGGTGAGCTATCTCACGCTCTCAGTTAGTGCCACGGCCTTGGTAGGATGTTGGACAGAAAAGGCTGAATGGAGCATTGCCAGCTTGTGTTTTGTTTTTCCACTATTTTACTTCCCTGGTAATAAAAAGCAAGAATTGGAATTTTCTTTGCTACACTACCTGATAAGTGATCTCTGTTGTTGCCATTGGTTTTCAGCCTTGCTTGGAGTGGGGCGGGGGGCAGGAGATAAATGGGACTGACACAAAATTTGAGGAAATAATAATAATAATAATAGTAATATCGGAAAGGATGACATACTAAAAAATAGAAGTTTGGACGGCTTTCAATATTGGCTACTACGGCAATTTAAAATGTAATCAAACAAACAAACATATCTGTAGAATCAATGTTCAGTTATGTTAAATTATTTTCTAATTACTGCCATCTCACTTTTTCTTACCTTGCCATGTTTGCTGGTGAGTTAAAAAACACATTACACAGGCCTCAAACATGTGGACATGAAGGGGATTTTCTGGAACATTTAATACTGCTGAATATTTAATTTACCTTTTATGCATTCACATTCTGAATATTACATGTGTTTTGGGATCAAGGATGTCTGGATACATGAATGGATTTACATGGTTTGAGTTTGGATTGCCGTACGGCATATTTCGAGATGGATGATGGCATACAAGGCACAGAGTCAGTGTAGAGCCAGCTTTAGTCATTCCCCCCAGCTGTTTGATATTCTGTTGATTGTTACTCACCGGATTCTCATCCTATTGAATACTTCCTAGTACATTTAAGTTACCGGTTTAACTCCTCCCTGCCAGTAGGTTGCGCACTTACCTCTTCTCTTTCCAACCTTCAACTGTACTGTGTGCCAGTCGGTTGCCAGGTCCAGTAGCATTGGCAAACATTTAACTTTGCTGTCCAGAACGAAAGTGGCAACCTCTGTGTGGCTTCTGAGCCCTTTTGCCTCCTTAAGTCGGCCCCAATGTTCAAAAGCTTGACCAATGTTCACCCTCGGTTTGCTTCTAGTTGGTCCACCTGAATCTGAGAAATGTAACCCAGAGAAGAAACCATTTCTCAACGCAATCACGGAGCTACTACGGTCTGACAACGCCTGAGCTCCATCTCACGTGACCTTAACCTTCTATTCCTATTGGTGCATAATCCTTTTGCGTTGACGTTGGCATGGTAACCACAGGTAAATATTTATATATTTTGGACCAGTCAACATTTATAAACAATTATTTATATACTATATATTTATTTTTCAGTAAAATTTATATTTTTATTCTGTACCACTCTACACGTTCTGTGGATGTATTATTTTTGAAAAATGTATTGTTTGGATGAAAGAGTTGTAGCTATAACCTTTGATATTTTAATTAGAACCTAAATTAAACTGTTGATTAAACTAGTTACAGTTACTTCACTCTCAGACTGCAGGTCTACTGGTGGTTTCTAAAGACTAAAAGTAGAATGGGAGGCAGATCCTTTAGTTATCAGGCTCCTCTCTTGTGGAACCAACTGTCTCTGCTCTGTCTTCTGTAACCCCCAGTCGGTCGAGGCAGATGACTGTTCACACTGAGCCTGATTCTGCTGGAGGTTTTTCCTTCCCGTTAAAGGGAGTTTTTCTTTCCACTGTCGCTTCATGCTTGCTCGGTATGAGGGATTGCTGCAAATCCATGAACAATGCAGACGTCCCTGAGGCTCTACGCTCTTTCAGGAGGAGTGAATGCTGCTCAAGACTTGATGCAATCAACTGGGTTTCCTAGATAGGAAACTTTTTGACCAATCTGTATGATCTGATTTAATTTGATTTTGGAAAGTGCCTTGAGATGATGTGCATCATTTGCGTTATATAAATAAAATTGAATTCAATTGAACTGAATATGCCGTATGCTGTGACCAGCAGGGAACAGGAAGGCTGGTATGTTGTGGGTAGAGGTATTCAGATGTCAAAGGGCAAAGCAAATTACTCAAATGATATTTACTAGTAACAACTTTGGTTGAGTGGGTACATATGGAAAAGGTGTCTTTTTGATAAGCTTAGATCATTTCTACTTAGAAATATTGATTAAACTATACTCTAATAAATTATACTCAAATTGTTACATCACTTTTATTTGTCGATTGAAACATTGTTTTTCTTTTCAGTGTAAGGACAATGATAAGAAGTAATGGAGATAACCCCAGATCCACAAGAGGGAGTGAAGGAAGTATAGAATGAGATGATGTGAAGGGTTAGATAAAAGAGGTAAGGGAAGGACGAAGAGGGAGACAGGATGATAGCAATGGGGGTGTGATAAAGACAGAGAAGGGAGGTAAGAAGTCCCTCCTCCAATCTGATGTTGTTGAGCAGGGGTAGTAACAGAGCACACATTCCATTAGGCAGTAAATATTGACTCAGCAGCGAACAACTGGTTTCTATTGCATAGCAAACAAAGCTATTGTGTGCCTGGCAGCCCTGAAAGGCCTCTGTTTGCACATCACGCTCACGGCTGATAAGTAGGCAGTCTCATTCACTGTGGGGGTCTTATACATCTTCCTTTTTCCTATGAGTTTTTCTCTTTTTTACCCCTCCTCATTCTCTCTCTCTCTCTACATTTCTATACCTGTCTCCCACTGTTGGCCTGCAGCCACTGGGCCAACAACCTTGACTGTAATCCCTCTACACACTGTGTTTTCAAGTAGCTGAGTGTGCGACTGAATTAATCACGGGCGTTCCCATCTCAAACAATGGGGCCAGACATGGAACGCTGTAATAACCGCTGGCCCAACAGTCATCAGCATTTATGAAATCCGGACCATCATGAGACACTTGGCGAGACAAATGAGTGCAGCAATATTTACCTTGATGACTGTACCAAGGGCTGGGCTGTTTGTCTCCAGATTACCTTGGGCATTTACATGCTGACCTCTGAACCCATGCAGCTCTGTGATGGATTTGTGAAATATA
Organism: Fundulus diaphanus; assembly: GCA_037039145.1. Lineage (NCBI taxonomy): Eukaryota > Metazoa > Chordata > Actinopteri > Cyprinodontiformes > Fundulidae > Fundulus > Fundulus diaphanus. Next base: position 35,656,109 of record CM073137.1, read on the forward strand.
GGAGTTGTCTTGGACTTATCACCCAGACGGGACCATAAATGGTTGTCCGCGCCCAGTTATACCTTTGTGAAGGTGGATATGGTACTCTCCTCATTACTTCACCATGTGGGCTGACTCATGCATTTTAAGGATTGGGCAAGGTTAGCTGGGTACAATTGTGTTGTCATGCAGGTGTGTCCAGTATGGAGTTAACAAGGGAAGATTTTATTGCGTTCTGCAACAGAGAGAGATACACTGAAGTAGGAGTATACTGAAATGCAGGTTAAAGCTGAACAATTATATTGGAGTTAACCAATTTTTAGACTTGTGTAGACTTTGATTATAATTTAAAATTTTGATTTGGGTGGCCTTTTTTGAATACCTTAAATATATAAAAGTCAGCTGTGATTAAATGTTATTCTCCTGTCAAAATACTGTCTATCAATACTGTTTGCACATTTAAGTAAAGCAATTCTCCAGCATTGCCTTTCAAAGTGTAATCTCTAGTGAAGCCAGGCATTAACATGTGTTTCACTGAGGGAACTTACGTAAGTGCTGGTGAAATGCTGCAGCAGTTACTCAATATGACATTACTTCACCTCATTATACTTTGCTTTGCAGATCCTGTGTATGCACAGATGAAGATTCACTCCCCTCAGCATGACGAACTCCTCCAACTGATGGAAGTGGGACCTTTTTAATTCCAAAACACTGGACTTCCATGTGCATAATTGTTATGCCTATATATAGCCCTAGTCTTTATTTAGCCAAGGTTTATGTTGAAAGCAGTCCAAATGATCCTAAATAAAAACACTGAAACGCCAGTTGATGAACACCAGCCACCTTTGAACTGGCATCGTGCAATTACTCAAATTTATTTATCACATTAATTTTGACTGCGATCGATTACAGTCATCATAAATAAGTGTTTTGTAACATTATTATTTTGGAGAATTCTCCTTTGTAAGTATGTTCTTGTGTTGCAAAGTCTCCCGAATGATGCACTCTTCCATCTTATTCAAAGGCTGAACCCATGTGCATCACATAGTCTTGTTTTGAAAAGGAGCAGCGGGCAAACCTCCCCTTCTGGCAAGTATTAACTTATTCATGGGTGGTACAAAACATCCAATGTTATCCAGCACTTGGAGAAAAATATTGAATAAATAATAAATAGATAATTAATAAATAAGACTAATTAAATACATATTAAATAATAATAATTAGACAATTTTCCTTAATTGAGCAGCATCTCTTTGATGTATTTTCAGTGAAATTATCTTGTGGTGTATTAGATTAGTTGGGGGGGGGTGCAGACTGTGAATAGAGCTTTTTACTTTGATAAGGTGGTCATAAAGTATGGAAAACAATGCATCATAGAAAAAAAATGACATACTTCATGCTGCCTCAGGAGTACCCTATGCATTTCACATCTTCTCAATATTCCTGCCTTGTACAAAATAGTTTAGGGTGGGTCTCCACCTTTTACTTATTTTTTTGAATCTCTTACTGACATTGAAAGAAGATGAGTGTTTCCTATTTAGGAGTAAGCAAATACCCAGTTTTTGATTTACAAAAAAATAAATCAAAAAATGCAAGGACCTCCGAAGTACGTTTGTAGATAAGGGAATATATTTCTGTTTGGTGTTCAATGCATGCCAGGTGGATGTCGCAAAGAACAAATATACCTTCATTGAGAAAATACAGCGTCATCAACAATTGCAAATGGGTACTTGGCTCCTTGTCAAGAATGTTCCATTCTTTTCCAAAGTGAGAGCATGCCAGCCGCTGTCTTTTCAAAGTACACACTGGGTTCAAACCGCAGCACTTAAAAATAATGAAATACCAATTAAATTTGAAAAAGTCTGCTTCATGAGACTGAACAGACCATCGGAGTAACCTGTAATTAACAATGTTGAAATTCTGACATGAGGAAAACAAACATGCACAGACTTTCCAGACAGCTGAACATCACCAGTACAAACAGTTAATTGGCGAGGACTCAAGTGGGGGCGTTTCCTTATGTGGGCGTAGGTAGAAATGTTGCAGAGAGAGGGTGTTGCAACCAGGTACTACGTGTCATAAGTCCCACAGCCAGGAACAATCTGTACATAGGTGTGTCATTCATCACAAAACTGGTAATTGCTTCATGTGGGTTTGTTCAAATGTTTAGGGCCCAAATAAGCTATTGTGCTCAAGTTTTACATTGTCTACTGGGTGGAAGTTAGGCAAATTGAGAAATTCCTTTCAAAGAAAATGACTTAGATTCCAGTGCACAGAGAGAACAAGTCTCTGCAATAGAAACATATAAAGCAACAGTTTTGATAGCACACTTGGCTGTAAATTACGTAAGTCTACTGCTGTCATTAAGGGATTGTTGGTAATAGCTGTTATTGTGAAACCTCAACATAGTGTTACTCATCCATGAAGATTTACTACCTGGATTAATGACTGTATTGGACACAAAGCAAAGCATCATCGTACACTGGGTTACTGTAAATGTATACCATTGCGTAGCAGCATGCTTCATGTGTGGTAACAGGATTTAGTTCATGTGAATACAAAAGACTGCACAGTAAATTTTTTGTTAAACATGAAAAACGTGAACAGCAATCACTTTTAATGTTGTATGGTCCAAAACACACACAGGCACAGATATGTTGGTATGTACATCCCTGTGTTGACCTTCCATAGACTTATATTCATTTTCTGTTGCTTTCTATGGCCTAACCCTGAATGTAACCCTTAACCTAAACTCAATTCACACCTTAGCCCTAAACCTAAGCATTAGCCCAATTTGCATTATTTGGAAAATGTCCTCACAACGTTGGTCTACTGTCAAGTTTTAGTCTTCACCATGACACACACACACACACACACACACACACACGCACGCACACACACACACACACACACACACACACACACACACACACACACACACACACACACACACACACACACACACACACACACACACACACACACACACACACACACACACACACACACACACACGTTATTCAAGACTGACTGTTCGCCTGCCAAAGTGGGACCTACTTTAAAGAACCCCTACAAGGTCCTGTGTGGTCGGTAGGTGTTAGGCGGCGCATTATAATTACACTGCTTTTGTCACTGTGTGATACTCCGACAGATGTTCAGAGAGGAAGTGCCCCGGAAGGCTCAGTGCTGTTTATCACAATCTGCCGCGAGTCCTGTAATACCAGGCACAGATTGAAGACTTTAATACTGCTCCTCCACAGCAAAGAAAAACAGCAGTAAAAATGAAAGCCAACCCATCAAAGCACAATATGTCCAGGCGACAGCTTTGCAGAATGTTCTGCTGCTTCCTCTCCTACCCTTCCCTCCTCTTCCTCCTATGTCTTATTCTTACTCCTCTGTTCTCCCCATTTATTTCCTTCCTTTGTCATCACCTCTCTCTACTCTTTCCCTTCCTTTGGACTACCACAGTCACCATCCTGCAAGTGGATGATCTCCTTAATAAGCTGAATTTACAGTGACCTTTCATTTGTTAAGGTGACAGGTGACCAGAACAACGGTGACAGACATTCTGAAGTCAAGGGTTTGATTCATAAAAAACAGATCCCCATCTGGATCAAGTAGGGTAATTTTTCCACAGGATTCTGGAACCTTGGATCCTACAGATCAGTTGACGAAACCCATGAGAGTGGAGATTAAAGCAATCTCCGCCACCTTTATATTATTAATCTGACCGTGTGTTTGGTGCTCGGTAGGAATGAAACGGTGAGAGACAAGATGTGACCAACCATTAATTTCTAATGATGCTGAAGTTTACCTGTGCTGTCTTTTTCTTTTCCGCCTCAACTGCTTTTGGTCATTTCTTGTTGAAAATTAAAGTAATGTAACTTGATAACTCTACACTAGAAGTTAAACTAGATCTCGTGAACAAGATCTGCAGTAATGAAACGTCACAATTAAAATATGCACTGAAATCAAAATAAGACTTACATATTTTATGAGCCCCTGATGTGTAGGTGCAGACACTTATTTTGAAGTGGAAATAGTTCTGAAGTTGTTGCAGTCTTGTGTTGACAGAATGCAGAATAAAGATGTTGTCGGGCTAGGTGACAACACATGGTTACGTAGGCTGGGAAGAAGCATCCACCACTTTAAAGGCAAGAAAATATAATTGTAACAGAGGGACAGACAAGACACGTACAGATAGAGAACAATTTATAGGCTCTGTGAGAACACAGTGACTGATGGGTAGAAAAAAATGACACCCCTATTATTTTTAATCAAAAATCCCACATTGACTACATCTGGCAGGCAGACACGGCTCAAGGACACGACGCTGAGCATTCCCTTTCAAACCTGTTCTATTGAGAATCCTCAACTCCTCCAGTTAATAAAACATCATCCAAGCTTGAGACTAGTTATCTGATCCGTCTCATCGCACTTCACCACAATGTGTGTCTAATGTGTGTTAAAAGTGCCAGTTGTTGCAGGTTAGCAGGTAAAATGCACCGCAGAGCTCCCAATGTGCAGTGAACAGGGATTATTTGATATACAGTTTGAGATGTACAAAAACATTAATCTGTTGGTGAAAACACAAAACATGAGCATTTTTAAATGATTTCCATTTAGGCTAGTTCCACATTTGAATCAGACAAGGCTAATGCGGTTTGGACATTTGCCTAGCAGCAACAAGGTCCTGTACTCGAAACTTTGCCTTGGGTCTTTCTGCATGGAGTTTACATGTTCTTCTTATGCATGTGTGGGCTTCCTCTGATGTTGACCTATGATGGACCGGCGACCTTTTCAGGAATGTACGCTGCCTCCTGCCCAATGACTGTTGGCGATGGGCACCAAGCGTACTGCAGCTCTACATGCATCAACATGTGTAGGCGATGGATGGATGGGATGAATGGATGGAAACACTGAAAATACAAGATTTGCTTCCGTTCAAGTCAATTCCATTCACACAACATTTACAACAAAGAAAAGTCATTTCAGTCAAATCACATATTCCAAGTCAAGTACATACATTCCGATTGAGCCTAATGCAGTGAAGTTGATCATAGTGAAGTGAAATTGATTATAAATCTTTTCTATCTAAGGAAACCCAGCAGATTGCGTCAAATCGACTTTCAGTATTTAATCCTCCTGGATGAGCATGTAACAACAGCGGACAGTCGCTTGCACTGTACCGTTAACTTTGCAGCAAAAGGGGTAAACTGCCATTTAACAGGAAGAAGCTTTCCGTGGAACTAGGGTCAGTGTGACCGGCCTTCTGCCAAGACCGACTTGGTGTTAGAGAAGGCAGAGCAGAGACAAACAGAACACAGAAGGACTGGCTTATGAGTACTTTCTGTGGTAAAGAAGTAAAAAAACAATAGAAGTAGTACCTCTTTTAGTGGCTTTATGGAGGAGTGAAACACAGCTAAGTAGATAAGCTCTGAGCCAGTTTTCAAGTTTACAGGAGGAAAAAGAGAACATGCAGTTAGTCAATTTCTATGTCTCAGAGAAAGATGGGGTTAAACACTTAAAGACAAGGGCAAGTGTATCATTTGTAGGAGAATATGAAGTTGTTGACAGCAGTAGGTCAGCTGATGCTGTCCTCAAGGATGTTGTCACAGCTAAACATAATGCCAGGTACACCTGTACCTATTATGAAGAGAAAAAAACAGGGAGAGAACATAAAGTTAAAAGTTGAAATAACAGAAAATAATTCAAAACTGGAGAACAGAGTGAGGGCAAGTGGTCATTATGTCCTCCAGCAGCCAAGCTTATTTAGAGACTCTAGGAACCACCAGTAGTCCTGCAGCAAAGTGCTCTGTAAGGAACATATGGGTAAGCTCCATCATGCATTTCTGATGCATGGCGGAGCTTGATTATTAAAGGTTTTACATGTGACAAGGATGATTTTAAATTGTGTTCTTGATTCAACAGGAAACCACTGAATGGAAGATAAAACGGGAGAAACATGATCTCTCTTTTTAATTTTCATCAGAACTCTTGCTGCAGCATTTTGGATCAGCGGAAGGCTCTAAACTGCATTTTGTGGACTTCCTGATAGTAAAGAATTGCAATAGTCTAGCCTTCAAGTAACAAATGCACAAACTAATTTTTAGCATTGTTCCTGGACACAATATTTCTAATTTTGGCGATATTCCAGAGGTGAAAAAAGGAAACCCTAGAGACCCGTTTAAAAAGGGACTCAAAAGAAATATCCTGGTTACAAATAACACCAACGTTTTTGACTTTATTACCACAGACCAGTTTAATACCATCCAGATTAAGTGATTGATTAAACTAAGTGATTATTTTACATTGATTAATCAAGTCAGAGGCCCCCAATTTTTTTTAGTGTATATCTATGATAATGGAAGAAACTAAACGATCCCAAGTATCATTTGTGTATTTCATGCATTTCTGGGAAATTGAACTGTGATAAAATGACAACACAAGCAGCACCAAAAGTTAATGCAGTATTCTGTTTTTTCTTGATAAGTACTTTCCAGATTTTGTTTTTACATTTAGAGCTTAGCTATGCCTTAACAATATACTTTTGATTTAGTTTAACTACTGAAGAGGATTTCAGGAATCAATGATTCCTGAGCGCAACTCTGGAAGCAGCTGCATTAGTATCCAGTTTATGGTTTATGAAACATTTGTTCTACTTGTGATAAAATGTAATTGGGATTTTTACTTGCCTCAAAATGATACAAAAATGCCATGTTCTTTGTTTTTGCTGTTGATGTGACTTGGGCTTCAGTGAAATCTTAGCAGATGAGTTTAGTCTGGGGTCTATTTTCCAAAGAATGCATACTCATACTTTATAAGGCATTTCTCAACTTGCACAATGCCTAAACTGCTAATCTTGTTATCAACTAACAGAGGTCCTGGAGGATGATGTGGATGTGACAATTTGAGAGCAAATTATTCTGGGTCTCAGTAAATTAGATTTAAATGCCCAAAAAAATAAATAAATAAATAAAATAAAAATATATATATATATAGCTTTTTTGGCACAGTTTTGGAATTTTTGAATTTATTTTTGAAAATAAAAATGTGGGATGCTATTACATATTTGGTAGATACTTCTGTAGAGGAGTCCCAGATGATGATCTGGACGTATGATAAATGTCTGTCAGTCTCAGTCAGCTACAAGCGCATTATTGTTGCTAAAGAGCTCAAGCCCGCTTGAAAGGGGGCTCGCGGCCTTAAGGGGTTAAGAACAAACAGTGGAGCATCATTTGAATAATGTGTCAGTCAGCTTCTCATCTCCTCCACCCTCTACCAGCCCTACATCACTCTCCCATCGGTTCATCCTCATGTCCCCCTGGGAGGAATCTGTTACGATTTACTGCAACGCATACACAAACCACACTTATGTCAGCCGCATTCCCACATCGTAGGCCAGATCACCATAATGCCTAGCGAGTTGAGGGAAAGTAGAAGTTATTTATTTATTTATTTTTCACTGGGGTGGATTTCAAAGGGAACATTGATTGAATTCCCCGCTGTTTCCCTCTGTGATATAGTGTGTCCTAATATAGTGCATGTAGAATGAAAATAGATGGTCTTGCATGGAAAAAGATTATTTCAAAGGCCGCTGCTGCTATTTTGTCTGAATATCAATGTTACTCCCAGATTTTGATCCCATAAAACACAACCGCGTGGGTTTGATATCAGAGAACAAAGGTTATAGCTCAAGGCGAGGTTTGATACGAGCCTGTAATCCCATGTGCATGCAAAGGGACATCTATCTACAAGATGTGCTGCTACTACTCTCGGGTTTTCGCACAGCTTGAAGTTTCCCCCTTTTGTTTCATCTGTATTAGCATGTTATGGAAAAAGACTCCTCTTAGTTATTAACCAGAGGAGTATGAGCGGAATTGGAGCTGCTGGTTCCCCGAGCCCAGATGTCTGGGTTAAAATAACTACAGTTCATATTTGAATCAGTCGCATAAGATCAAATCCTAATTAAATAGAAAAAAAAAAAATGTTGATGTGAACGGTGTACGTCTGTTTGCTTTTTATTTGCTTCTAATATCCTTTGGTATTTTGTTAATTCAACACACATAAGAATGAACAGATCGACTAAATCCCAGACGGAGGATAAACACAATGCTCACATAAAGTGCTGTAAAACTAAACGAGCGTAAACTTTAATATGCTTTAAAATAGGACTGGTGAATGTTGTTAAGTGACAATTAACATTATACAGAGTTCTATAAATTATTTTTATGGTTCATTGACATTTACACAGTGCTAAATAAATGTGTTACATAACACTCTACACCCTGAAGCACATCTGGTGTTAGATATTTTTTTGTGTTTTCAGGTTGTTGCTGCTTTTTGCACAGACTCTCGTGTTAGCTTTGGGATGTTAGCTTTGAGATGATAGCTTTGAGATCCAAGATGATTCCTTCCGTTTGTCAGATTTTCACTCATCATCAAAATCAATGTTGTGCAATCCGCTAAGGTTGCCACACTTTAAGTGGAAAGCTAAATGACGCCTGTCATTGTTTTTATTGGGAGAAAGGATTCAATTTCATAACTAATATTTTAAGTGCCTTACTACCGACGGAAATTAAAACTGAAAAGGAAAGTCTGTCTGTGCTGTGGACGTGGAAATGCAAATGGTTTGAACAATCTCTCTTTTTACTTTCTGGACCTGGATTACCCACCTCTGCTTCCTGCAGTCCAAAAACATGACTGTTAGGTTAATTGGTTATTCTAAATTGCCCTAAGGTATTTGTGTTTTCCTCTCCACTGTCGCTTCATGCATGCTCAGTATGAGGAATTGCTGCAAAGCCATCCACAATGCAGACGACTGTCCACTGTCAGGAGGAGTGAATGCTGCTTGTCAAGACTTGATGCAATCTGCTGGGTTTCCTTAGAGAGGAACCTTTTTGACCAACCTGTCTGGATGATTTGATTAAATTTGACTTTGTAAAGTGCCTTGAGATGATATGTCAAAATCAGGGTTGAACTTATCAGTTGCAACTGATTAAACTTCATGATACACAATATCTTCACAAAGTCTGATCACAAACATAAAACACAATGTTAGTAAAGTAAGGTGGGATTGGTTGATCCACATTTCCCCTCCTTTACCAATTTGTACAAAAAGGGTCTGAAATAACACTTTCTGCAAACTGATTTCTCCTATCAATGTGTACCTACCAGGGTTAAATTGCACACCTGTTTTGGCAACTGATTATTTAAAGTAAATATGTAAACAGCTGTAAAGAGTTGTGTTGATAACTACCAGGGTGAAGATGGTTAGTTATTTTGCTCTAATCGGGGTCATATTTCAGAGAACTCTTAAGCTGTCCATGCAGAAATGAAAAGAATTAAACATATGATTTGAGACTTTTTACAACTTTACCACTTTAATTCATGAAAATACTTAAAGATCAATGATACCCAATGGTTTACATTGGACAAAAAGGTTTGTTAACAGGGAAGAAATGGAGGACTATTGTGAACACGAGATTTGACTGAAGACATTTCACTTAACATAAATTGTTGAATGCAAGTGGAGAACTTAACTTTTAGTTGTGCTATTAATCTATTAAAGTTTCAATAATTTAACTATCCAGCTTTAAAGTGTTGTCTTTATTTACAGTAATTCATTAAAATTTAGAAAACAATTTCCCATGATCGGTTCATCATAATAATGCATCACAGCAGTTTACTTTCTTCTAATAGGAACTAATTTTTCATTTGTACAATAAATAAATGCTCATGTATCTGGCATCAATAATTTTTAACGAACACATCCAAAGTAGATATAGTCTAATGTTAAAATAAGACCCAGATAGGTTACCTTCAAAGCCTCATCTCTCTCTTTAGCTGCTGACAAAAGGCGACGTTGCATCTACTAACACTTTATTTGGCCTCTGAAAGTTCAAGTCTTATAGATACTTTGCCGCACATGTAGACAGATGCTCCAAACAGTATGTCATATGTGACAGGTTCCAGATGCAAACCAAACATAACAAGGTCCTCTTATATCTTTCCACTAAGCAAATCAGCGCAGATGCTTCTGAATATCCAGACTCGTAATAGTGTGAGAAGCGTAATGTGTCTATTTATGCACTGGCTAAAAACTCTGGAATTCAGAGTCTACGTCTTTAAATATCAATGATTTATGGGCAAGAGGCGATCAGTTAAAGCAGTCTTAGCTAAAAATGACTTAAAGGACTGAAAGTTTAATGTCATTCAGAATTCAGGTGTGTGCCACAGGTCAGCAGGGTCCCTTTGTCTTGTCATGTTCAAACTCCTCTGCGACTTCTAATGAGCTCCTTCCCTTTTTTGTGTGTGTGCCTCCCTTTTATAAAACTTTCATTCTTTACGCCAGACTGTCCCTTTGAGAAATCCTGACGGGATTGCTTTCATGCCTTTATGATGTGAAACTCATTAGATGTGGTTTATTGTACTCAGCCACTGTCACTGGTTATTTGTGATATTACCTAATTTAAGTTTGCAACAGATGCATTGTAAAACTGTGTGTAAATCAAATCATGTAAAGTGTTGGGAGGAAAAAAAATATGAGCAGAAGGATAAGTTTATGTTGCTGACAGAAATGTAAAGAGAGAAGCCATTATCGGGATATTGCCTAGTTAGAGGGAAAGGTCATAAAAGTTTCCAGTTATGGAATCAAATCATCTGAGAAGACGTGAGAGGGTTTTTAGTGTCTGTTAAAGGAAAATACCTGCACAGGCTGCTGCTCCTTGCCTCATTCACTCCATCACTTTACTTGGTTGCTACAATCCCTGCACATGGATGAGTGATAGTTTGGGAGACAATACCCAAACTCACAAATAATAAAGTCGCATTTGTCAAAGGGGATGCTGTACTCTGCTGGTACCTGTTATTAAACTAAAGTCTCCCTCCTTCGTCACTGAAACGTGATTAGATTTAGCCATCATTTTATTCTCACGCTAATATCAGTCGGAGACAGTAAAAGTATAAATGTACTTTAAAAGATGACAAAGTGTGAAGTCGTTTTTTTGTACCCCCCCCCCCCCCAAACACACATACACACACACACACACACACACATAAAGCAAAGTGGAAATGTTAGATCTGTGGCAAATGTCAATAAATACAGAAGAAATAAAGAAAATACATCTACTGTGCTGATTGAGATGTTCAGAGTCAGTTAAGACCTTAAAAAAGATCAAATAACCCTATAAGACAGTATATTTGAAATGAAGCTTTCAAGCTGCAGCATATGTAAAATCCCCCACCGGTTAGTGCAGAATCACAGACAGCCGCCATAGGTGGTGGGAGATCTAAGTGAAGCTCCTATTCCCTTCCTGTCTGTTATGTAAGACTCAGACAGGTTGCCTTAAATAGCTGTCATGGGACCACGGCTCTGTCTAAAATGTCTACATATACACACAGACCGACAGATAGATAGATAGATAGATAGATAGATAGATAGATAGATAGATAGATAGATAGATAGATAGATAGATAGATAGATAGATAGATAGATAGATAGATAGATAGATAGATAGATAGATAGATGATCAATAGTTCAATTGAAGATCTTAGAAGTGGTGGCATTTTATTTAGCCTCCTTTACACTCATACAACTAAAGAAAATCCAGTACAACCAATTGTCCACAAGGTCAGCAAAAGCGCACATGAGCTGCGCATAGTTTAGTCTCAGTATAAATGCAGCTGTCCTGTTTCTGGCCTCAGAGGTTTGTTGGAGAACATTAGAGAGCAAACGGCATCGTGACGACCGAGGAGCACGGCAGTTGTTCAAAATGGTACCTGTGGCAGAAATCCAGCACGACACGTCTTCCTCAGCACACCATCCCCACAGCTAAACATGGCAGAGCAAGCCTAATAAAGCATGGCCGTCCACCCAAACCGACCGGCCTCAAGAGCCTCAAGAGCCTCAATCAGGGAAGCAGCCAAGAGGCCCAAGGTAATTCTAGAAGAGCTGCAGAGTTTCTCACCTCAGGTGGGAAAGATTGTTGACAACTAATAGTAGAGCACTATGCCGTCTCCAGTCTGAAATGTATGGAAGAATGGCATGAAGATATTAGCAGCCATGTGGGAAACACAGCAAACACTTGGGAGAAGGCGCGCTGATCTGATGAGACCAAAGCTGAGTCTTCTTACCCATATGCAAAGCGCTATGTCTGGTGGAAAACTAACACCCTGAACACACCATCGCGCCTGATAAATTTGTAGGTGGAAACATGGTGCGATGGAGAGGACTTTCTTTAGCAGGGACGAGAAAGCTGGTTATAGTTGATTGTATAGCTGTGCATGTAATCACATTTATTGTTTAGCAATTTCAGCTCCAAATGATCCTCTTTTGTAAAGTCAGAGCAAGTAAAGATGGCAGAAAGTGGAGAGGAAGGGGAACCTTTTAACCAAATGGGGCAAGATGACCAGCACTGGCTGGCGACAGCAACAGGAGCAGCAGCGTTTAGCATCCAAAAACAGGTAGTCACTTTATTGGTGGGAACACTTTGGATTGAAAGAGAAAAACGCAAGATCTGCTTGATTAGTCTGCAGCACAAATCAAAAATTTAAAACTCAGAGTAATTAATTTAACCTTGCCTGCAAGCTGTATTTGTGCGTTCACAAGCACACAACAGTCCATGTTGTTCCGCTCCTATCTCAGTTGTTTGGGCCTGAACCAAAAATGGTTTGGGCCAATGACGTTGCAGTATTATGGTTTAAGGCAGGACATAGCAGCTGTAATGGAAGCAAGAGCTGCTGAGCCCACAGCGGAACCAAAATAAACATGGCAGCGCAGGAGGATGCACGGGTAGCTGCTGCTGTCACATCTGTTTGGTCAGAATCTACGATTTGTTAAAAAGAAGAACAGCAAAAAGTGCCTTGACCATCAAAACTTGTTGTGGTTTCTCATGGCGCCTGCTGCTTACATTTTCATTTAATACCGTGATTGGCTAAAACCAACCTTTGGTAGGCGGGCACTGGGTGTCACTTTGCCCAATCAGCTCGGAAAGTATATATGCTGAATGTCCCTCCTTTCCCCAAACAGATTCAAGTGGATCAGTCCCAGATTGATAATGTGCAGAATGTAGACACATTATCAATCTGGCTTCCCAGGTTATAATTCATTAGCAACTAACACAAAAAAGAAAAAAAAAAGGAATTTTTATATATATATATATATATATATATATATATATATATATATATATATATATATATATATATATATTGCCACACTGCCGGTTGTGTTTGCCGACTTATGTTACGCCCCCAAGGTCTAGGGGTTCAGGGGCGGCAACATAAAAATGTGTCCAGAGAAATTAGTATAATAAAAAGGTGATTTATTACAAAAAGAATGGGTTTTAACAAACACAAAACAATACAACTCAGTTTAACACAAAATAAAGGTCTGATAATCTTAACAGTGCTTAGTGTAAATAAAATTACTATGTGTTTAACCAAACTAGGAAGCACAACTAATTCAAAATGGACCCAAAACCATTGAAAACACCAAAGGTGGGGGGACGGCTAGTAGAAAGTGGCTTTTGTTAAGCTGTTCCCCCACCTTTGGTGTTTTTTCAATTGTTTTGCGTCCATTTTGAATTAGTTGTGCTTCCTAGTTTGGTCAGGGAAAATTCTGTTTCTTGGCAATTGATTGTTCTCCAGGTGTCATACATGCTTTTTTTTCAAAATAATGAATAATTGCCTATAAAGACTTCAATATTGACCAAAATAAACATGATTAAATTTTTTCTATCATTAACAAAATCTCTGTAATATGTTCCAGTAGTATGTGGGGGAGAGAAGCAGGGTATGCTCTGAACAGCCCAAAGGAAAAACCATGCCTGTACATGCACACATGCACGATCATTTTAGAGTCAATGATTCAAGAACCCCCAGTCAAACTGTGGTGCATGTTGTTGGATTGCGGGAGGAAACCAGAGTACCTGAGAAATCCTGCATGGGAAAAGCCAGGCGCCAGCCCAGATTATAACTAGCATCCTTTTACCTGGCTGCCAGCCTCGCCACCAGTCACTGTGTAGCCCGTTTTCCATAATAACATGCTTCAATAAATTGTGATCAAATAAAATCCCACATACCATCATTTACAACTTGTAGATCATATTCCTGGCAATAACACAACGGATAAAATGTCACACTGAATAAGCATGGTATTTATGCTTAAATGGAGGTAAAAACCTGCCATTTTCAGTTGTCACTTTTCTATTAAGTAGTAAACATGGGCAAATTACACCTCATTACCTCCTCTCCCACACAGTGACCCTTCCTTTCAGCTAAATGCCCATAGCTTCCAAAGTCAACTATATCCGTATGTAATGATGGGTTATCATGACTGTTCAAGAATCATTCCTCAAAAGACGATGAAGTCACGAGATGGAGCAATAATATGATAGTTCTGCAAACACTGCCTGCAAAAGCATGCCGAGTCTTGCTAAATGTTCAAACAGAAACGGCGTTTTTCAGGCGTTTGCATCTTGCATTTGAAATTTCCCCCACATGTCGAACGGCAGCCATGGTCAGCAGTTTAAGCACCGAAAGAATTTAAAATCCACTTTTTTTTTTTTTTCTCCCCCGTGTGTTAACTGGCGCGGTAAAGGAGGAGGGAGCGCGATTGCTATTCAAAGCCTTTAAATGAATTTTAAAAACAGTTACTTTAGTGCATTTGCAATTCAATCACCACGTCTCGGATTAATGCAGAAAATGCCATTTGCATTCCTGCTCTGAGCCGAGCCGAGCCAAGCCGAGCACACTGATGCACACTGAGGATCACAGGAGCGGCTAATTTATGTGTTCGTCTGCAAAATTATCATTCATGATCACCTGTACGGCTCCTTCGTTTGCAGGCGCTTTGAGAGTAACTCGGTTCGACGTATGTACAGTCTAGAGTTTACTGTGCAGAAAATATCAGCCCGTGCAGTGTACAGAGCAGCGGGGTGCGCTGGTTTGATGCCGCTGTGCGCCCTCCTGCTGTTTGACACGTCCCTCTGAGGCTGTAGCGTGTTTTCATGATGCAACGTGTATAGCAGCCGGGAGACTAGCGGAGCCTTGTCTGCTCCAAGTACCAGGACCGGCATAAGCCTTAATATTTTGTGACTGGAATTCTGATCATTAAAGAAAAAAATCCCTTTCCAGACTTGTTTTATCTGCTCTCCCTCATTTTTTCTGCCTTTCTCTCCCTGCGTCGTACCTCTGTCTGTGTTAGTCGCAGAATAATGAGTTTCTCATCCTGCCGCGGTGAGCCGTACTCGCTCCCCTTACCCCCAGACCCCTTTTGATTTGGGTTCAGCTTAAATCAGTTACATCACTCATCGTCGGGATTCCTTGAATCTCCATCTTCTCATTAAAACCAATCATCATTGGAAGCTTTAAGTTCATTTTGCTCCTTTGAAAGGAGTCAGGCAGGTTATTTTTTCCCCTGTGGAGCCGAAGAGCCTTTTCAGACAAAAAAAACTCTGATCAGAAAAACATCAGATTCGTGGAGATCAAAGACAGCACGGTGTATTTCACACCAATTGCACGGACTGATTTCAGTGCTCCAACGTGTGCTGTTACCATATGAAGTCCGCTTTGTTAAGTTGGAAACAAGATAATCTACTTTTGCTGAGTGTCTGCATTCAGGCCTGAAGCCATAACTTGGAAATAACCATGTGGACATTTGCCCTGAAGTTCTACCTCCATAGTAACAGAGATTAAATTAGCATGGCTGTGAAACAAAGGTATGCTGTCTGGTATGCAGGCTACAATATCCTGTTTGCTCTCAGCTACTAGCACTGACTTCATATGCTTCTGGTAAACAAAGAAACTCCCCTCTCGAACTTATTTTGATGACTTTTGTGAGATATGAGTTTTGGTGTCTCGGCAAACTGCTGATTCATATCTTCCTTATAACTTCTTCTCAAGCTAAGAGAGACGGGGGCGGATGTGACCAGAACGGGTGACTCGCAAAAGTATTCATATCACCCCCATGCTTTAGTAGAACCAGAAATGCAATCTTGTTGTCTATTGTTCTTTGCAAAATAGCTCAAACTCTGCCAGATTGGATGGAGATTGTCTTCTTCGAATAGCATGTTTTTAAGTCTTGCTACATATTCTCAATGGGATTGTCCTGACTGAGTCATTCCAACAACTCAACGTATTTTAATCGTTTTGTTGTAGCTGTGGCTGTATGTTCATGGTTCCAGGACTGACTTGTCCTCTATCTTCCCCCAAAGATCAGTTTTAGTGCGCTCACAGAAGAAAAGCCCACCCCCACAAAATAATGCTTCCGCTACCATGATTCATGGAGTGTTAAAAGTAACGTGAGGTCTTTTTCAACAACATTTATAGTTTTACATGCAGGTCAAAAAGTTCACTATTGGTCTCATCTGACCAAAGCACCTTCTACACATTCGATGTGACCCTTACATTGCTTGTAGAAAACCACAGCTGGGTCTACTTGAGGCTTTTATTCAACGATGGCTTTCGTCTGCCACTCTCAAAGGCTAAAAATGAGGCGTTGTCCTGCTGACAGATCCTCCCACATCAGCTGTGCACCCATGCAGATCCTCTATGAGGGTTTTGGGACAACGGCAGCTGAGGTTCCAGTCGAACAACTTAGTGCATCGTTGGGTATTCTAAGGAAATCCAAGGTTTAGAATCTGAGCCAAGGTAGCGCTACATGCTAAGATGGTAAATATTGCACAGCATGCGCTATTTTTAGCAGTTAAGTCTTTTACTAGCTACAAAATAACATCCTATCTACAAAAAAGTTTAGCTTTCAAGACACTGGAAACATTTTTGCACACATTTAATAGCTTTTCTTTTCTATAAGGAAAAACTGTCGAGATAAAAACATGTTGAAGCAGTTTCACCTTAAAGCTCTAAAAATATAACAAAAGATCATATATTCAGAGTTGAGATTTGAGTATTGCAGCACAACTTGTTTCACGGCAGTTTCTTTACTCTTCAAATGAGCGAGCTTAGCTTGTTTAATGTGAATATCTCACTCATCAGTCAGGCCCACGTCCAACACCTCCTGTGTTACTCCCAGGTTGTTTGGCTCCAGATGTGCCAGCTCTCACTGAGAGCCAGTGGGTTGCTAGAGGCGTTGGAAAAGTAGAAGCATTTCTGACCAAGCGCTAAAGATCCGCTTAGAGGTAAAAGAATAAATAAAATAAATAAGCCCATCTGAGTAACTAGAGGGCTGTGTGCAAATGAGGGAAACCCATCCAAGCAAATGTTTGGTTTGGCATCAGTCAGCAGTACGGAGAAGTTTACAAAAAGATATATACGTTGCTACTGACCATTACCCAATAGATACTTTGTCAGCATCCTGGTAGTTCCTGTGAATATCTTGTGTGTGCGGCCTCTGCTGCGGATACAAACGCTAAGATGTTAAACAGTAAAGCAAACTGGAACAGGAGCGCTTTGAACTACCCTGTGCATGAATGCCGCTATGTAAACTCTTCAGCGGTACGGGTAGATGGATTTAAATCATGAAGCTGCAGCAGATGTCTCTGCAGCTCTGCGCTGTTTTTAATGACATCAGCGTCATTTCAGAACCAAATACACTTAACTCATCTCTGGTATCCTGTTGC
This sequence comes from Fundulus diaphanus, assembly GCA_037039145.1. NCBI lineage: Eukaryota > Metazoa > Chordata > Actinopteri > Cyprinodontiformes > Fundulidae > Fundulus > Fundulus diaphanus. The sequence continues at coordinate 35,673,670 of CM073137.1, forward strand.
CATTAAGCTAGCTCATTGCAGGGACACAGATTCTACAAAATTAAAAGCTCCAAAATATGACATTCGCTCATTTAATCACTCTTTATCAGAGTTCTTAAAAGTATTCACATTTATTACTCTGGTAGAAGTATAGATACTAGGGTGTAAAAACACTTCTGCAGAAGTTGAAGTATCAACTGAAGCTTTTCATGTAAATTTTATGTAATTAAGCAAAAGGGTAAAACTACTGGTTTCAAAACTACTTAAAGTATTAAAAAAAATTACATTGAGGACAAAAGCTTGGACTGCACCAACGCAGCAAATAGAGCACTGCCTCACACCCAAATTTAGCTTTTGGAGTAAAAATAAAAAGGTGGCAAAAAAAAATAATAATTTTAGTAAAGTATATATAACCAAAATTTCTAATTATATAAGGTAATGAAGTATTTGTACTTCGTTACTTGAAACCTCAGCTCATTATATTATAATTTATAGCACACAACGGAACATGATTAACGTTTAGACTTGAAATAAAGATTTTTCATATAGATTCAGAACCAAGTTTCTTGATATTAAAAACTCTCAGATGCGGAGTGAGGTGGACAAAATCCTACAAACCATTATATAGTATGGTACTCAGTAAAGGAGTAAACAGTATGAAGGTGGAGATTAATAGATATGAATTAAGTCTTTAAAACTGAATAAATATTACTTTAATGAATCAATAGAATAAATCAAACAGAAATTCATTGGTAATAGGTATTCATCGAGTTTTATAACGTTCCTTAGGACATAACATATGACACCTGATCAATACTTGGAAATGATATAACACATCCTATGAGTTTCTTTTAGGTTAAAATAAATGTTAAAACAATTAAAGTTACCTGTTAGATGTTAAAGTGTTCATTTTCAATTCAATTCAATTCAATTTTATTTATATAGCGCCAAATCATGAAACATGTCATCTCAAGGCACTTTACAAAATCAAGTTCAATCATATTATACAGATTGGGTCAGATTATACAGATTGGTCAAAATGTTCCTATATAAGGAAACCAGTTGATTGCATCAAAGTCTCGACAAGCAGCATTCACTCCTGGGGAACCGTAGAGCCACAGGGAGAGTCGTCTGCATTGTACATGGCTTTGCAGCAATCCCTCATACTGAGCAAGCATGAAGCGACAGTGGGAAGAAAAACCACCCATTAACGGGAAAAAAAAACCTCCGGCAGAACCGGGCTCAGTATGAACGGTCATCTGCCTCGACCGACTGGGGTTACAGAAGACAGAGCAGAGACACAACAAGAGAGACAAAAAAGCACAGAAGCACACATTGATCTAGTAATCTGTTCTACATTAGATGGTAGTAACGGGTGAGCCGTCTTCTCTGGATGATGTCAAAGTTAACAGAACGCCAGACCAGGTGTACCTACTATGAAGAAAAAGAGAGAGAGCAAAAAGTTAAAAGCTGAAATGACGACAGTCATTTCAATGTAATACAATACAAAACTGGAGAACCGTAGAATGAAGAACAGTAGAAATCAGTAGAGTGAGAAAATTAGACCCTGATGTCCTCCAGTAGCCTAAGCCTATAGCAGCATAACTATAGAGGTAGCTCAGGGTAACATGAGCCACTCTAACTATAAGCTTTGTCAAAAAGGAATGTTTTAAGATTAGTCTTAAAAATAGATAGGGTGTCTGCCTCACGGACCAAAACTGGGAGTTGGTTCCACAGGAGAGGAGCCTGATAGCTAAAGGATCTGCCTCCCATTCTACTTTTAGAGACTCTAGGAACCACCAGCAGACCTGCAGTCTGAGAGCGAAGTGCTCTGTTAGGAACATACGGAGTAATCAGAGCTCTGATATATGATGGAGCTTGATTATTAAGGGCTTTATACGTTAGAAGAAGAATTTTAAATTCTATTCTTGATTTAACAGGAAGCCAATGAAGGGAAGCTAAAATTGGCATCATTTGATGTGGATTTGAATTCCTTGCCTCCAGCAATCTAATTTGATTGTCCTGTATTTGATGAGAAAATGTTTATTTTAGTCATTAGGGACTTGAGACTTCACTTGAACTTGTCTGTCAAAGATTTCCGACTTGACTTGGTGAAGGACTTACTTGGCTCAGACTTGACTTGGACATGGTCCTGAAAGACTTCAGACCTAACCTGGGCTTGTACCTGCTAGGCATAAGACTGCACTTAAAAAAAAAACAACAACTTGTGAACATCTCTACCATAAGCTCTTACTGCAACCAATGAATTCCATTGAAACAGCAAGCCATGACCCACAGGTTTAGGTACATATTCACTACTTCCATTGCTGCTGTTCCTCAGGTTACGTTAACTATAAGCCCAAGCAATAAGCTATCCGGTCGTCCTTTGGGGTGGAACAAAAGACCAGATCTCGACAAAGACTTACATGAGATGAATGTATTTATAGAAATTGTCAAGTAAAGTAAAGCTTAACAGACATGCAGACAGTATCTTAGGCAGCACGACCACAAAGTCTAAGTTATGCATTTTCTTATCTGCAAAAGTATAAAATAACCAGGAAGTCTCATACTGGTTGCCAGATGTCTTGGTGGTTCAGGCCGTGAAGCTGGTAGCAGGGCAAATTTTTGCATGAGTACGTTGAGATACAAACAGTCGCCCCGCTCAGCTCTGTCTGCATAGATGAAGACCAGACAGTCTGTGGTTTCTCAGTGGAATCAAATAAAAATACACAGAGGAGTAATATTAGCTTCTGCTGCATGAGATACTGGGGTTTGAGTCAGTATTGAAAGTATTGAAAGATGTGAATAAAAACATGGAAGCAGACAGTAATGATTACAATAGCATCCCGAACTGTCGGCGCGTTACGTATGTTTAACAGGGACTGCTGTAATCCTCGCAACGAATGTGAAACATTCACGTTAGAGAAAGTCCGTCTTCCCCCTTGAAGAAGGAGAGGAAAACACATGATGCCATTCCAACAGTGATGAATGAGGCCTCTCAATTGAGCTCCCAAAATAAAGGAGGGAAATAACATGGGCGTGTGAGGAACTCTGCGTGAATGAATTGTTTTGGCTGTGATCCAGAGCGTTCCTCCTGCGGAACCAGTTAAAACACAGATAGTGGCACGGCTCATTGTTGGTGTGTGTGTGTGTGTGTGTGTGTGTGTGTGTGTGTGTCTGGAGGGATCCGCCCCAGAGCTTGGATTTGTCCTCACAGTACAAAAGCAGGGAAATTAAATAGTAAGACAAACTGGAATAAGAGTGAGGATGTGTCATCCTGCTTGGGTTGAGGCGGTGTGATGGCGGGGTTACACAGGGTTGGTGACATGTCCTTGGGGAGATGAGCTGAAATCTAACAAGGGCCTTCACAAGTTCAGGCAACTACTGTAATCTGCACTGAATACAAAAACCAGTTGAGTAAAGCCCCCCTACAAATACACACACACACACACACACACACATCTCAGAAATCTTTTTGTCATGAAACTATCTTGTTTGCTACTGAGGTTGCCTGGTTGACGGATAATGTGCAGGAGCATGCAGTTGACTGCCATTTCTATTTCCATAGAAATCCTTTTAGGTTTCACTGTTTCTGTGCAGCTTCAGTTAAAGAGTCCAGTTCACATTTACCATCATGATCCATTCGGTATCAGTGCCAGCAGCAGAACCTCCTGGGTTTTCTGCTGCCAGTTGTTGAAGTTGAAAAAGCTCACAGGTCCTAGGCTGAAAGGGTAGGGTTGATGTTTTATTTAAATGTTATTGTTTTGAAGGATGCTTTTGCTTCACAACTGACTTAATAATGCGAGGCAGTTTGGTATTTGAAAAGTTGCTACTTTTGAAGTTGATATCAGTATCAGGATTTCATGGGATAGATCAACATAAAATGATGTACAGCTATGAATTGTAAGACAAAAATATACAAAACAAATTATGCATGGTTCTGTAGAAGCTTCACAGGTTTATTAGTGACCAAACAGCATCGTGAAGTCCGAGGAACACAGTAGACAGGTCAGGGAGGAAGTTGTGGAAACGTTTAAAGCAGGGTTAGGTCATAAAACGAATTCCAGCAGAGCTCAGGGAGAAAACAAGCCAGCTCGAGGAAACCTTCAGAGTCACATACATGGCAAGAGTGCTGGTGGGTTGTTTTTGTTACACCCATCCTGAAAACACATCTAGACAGTGGAGAGACTTATGGCAGCACATGGAGATATATCCTGGGAAGAAATTCATAAACACATACTGTAGCAAATGTTTTTAGGTGTTGCGATTCCCTTAAAGTGTGCTAGTATGTATTAATTCAATTAAATTCAATTTTATTTATATAGCGCCAATTCATGAAACATGTCATCTCAGGGCACTTTACAAGTTAGGTTCAATCATATTATACAGATTGGGTCAGATTATACAGATTGGTCAAAAATGTTCCTATATAAGGAAACCAGTTGATTGCATCAAAGTCCCGACAAGCAGCATTCACTCCTGGAGAAGCGTAGAGCCACAGGGAGAGTCGTCTGCATTGTACATGGCTTTGCTGCAATCCCTCATACTGAGCAAGCATGAAGCGACAGTGGAAAGAAAAAACACCCGTTAGCGGGAAGGAAAAACCTCCAGCAGAACCGGGCTCAGTATGAACGGTCATCTGCCTCGACCGACTGGGGGTTACAGAAGACAGAGCAGAGACACAACAAGAGAGACAAAAAGCACAGAAGCACACATTGATCTAGTAATCTGTTCTACATTAGATGGTAATAGTCGGTGATCTGTCCTCCCTGGATGATTTCACAGTCAACAGAACGTCAGACCAGGTGTACCTACTATGAAGAAAAAAGAGAGAGAACAAAAAGTTAAAAGCTGAAATGACAACAGTCATTTCAATGCAATGCAATGCAAATCTGGAGAACAGTAGAAATCAGTAGAGTGAGAAAAATAGGCCCTGATGTCCTCCAGTAGCCTAAGCCTATCACAGCACAACTATAGAGATAGCTCAGAGTAACATGAGCCACTCTAACTATAAGCTTTGTCAAAAAGGAAAGTTTTAAGATTAGTCTTAAAAGTAGACAGGGTGTCTGCCTCATGGACCAAAACTGGGAGTTGGTTCCACAGGAGAGGAGCCTGATAGCTAAAGGATCTGCCTCCCATTCTACTTTTAGAGACTCTAGGAACCACCAGCAGACCTGCAGTCTGAGAGTGAAGTGCTCTGTTAGGAACATACGGGGTATTAAGGTGACATATTAGGAAAAAAGGCACACACACACATATATATATATATAGATGAAAAATAGAACATTCCCAATCACAGTGAAGACGGACATGTTTTGCAGTTTGGTCAAAATGGTCTGAAAATGTAAAGCTTGTACAATCTTATTTCGTGTGAACCGCACCCTCACATTACCCACCCTCCTCATTTTACAAATGTATTTCTTAATGCAAATTGTTTTTGGTTTTCAAGGTATATCATTCTTATGTGAAGTAATTTCATAATACCTGTGCAAATTCTCAGTTACTGCAACAACAGACAGGCGTAAATTGGAGGCAACCGGACTTTCGTTCAGTTTTTCTAAAAACGCGTCGACACCTATCCAGGAGTCTTTGTCAATTCTGGTGGCTCGCAGTCCCGGATACGTTGAAACGTTTTCAGAACAACTGAGCGAAAGACCGGTTGTCTCCAATTTAAGGCTGTTTGCTCATATTATAATATTTTTCTTATTTTTTGTCACTTTACCTCAACTGTGTGCAGTACACGCAATTGATGATCTGCAGAGGCAATAAAATATTTTAAAAATTTTTTTAATTTCTCTAAGTCTTGTTGGACTTGTCCAGTCAATGTTCAGATTAAAATCTCTGGCAAGACTGGGCGGAGAAAAGCTGTTCCATTAGTTTATGTGCCTAGCTGATAGAAACATTCCCTCAAAGACTTCAACTGCAGCTAAGCACATGGTTCTAGAAAGTCACAGGACTGGATCCAGTGTTGAACACCACGCATAATTTTCCTTCCAGTTCACAATGAAGTGATTGAGTGTCATTCGGCTTTCATGTAAAATTCCAATAAAATACAATGAATTATTTTTCTTGTTGCAAAATGTGAAAATGTTTCAAACTTTAAGTTGAACTTTTGTTTGGTAGTACAAAGGACTCTTTGTCTCCTCTAGAATGCCTCAAACTTTCATTTGGTTTAATCATCTAACTAATAGAACTGAGAGTCAGTCGGGGTGCAGTCATTTCTGCCCAGAGACCATCATTGCCGATTGTAAAGACCACACAAAAAAAGGTAACGGAAACCCCTTTTTTTGTTAGACAAAGTTTTCTTAAGAAGCAAAGCATTTACTGCTGGTATGAAAACTACTAAAAAAAGACTAAAATAAAATGCTTATTTGGCCTTATTTAGCTGGAATTGCTTTTAAATCTTCTAAAACCTGCACATAAGCTTGACCAGCAGGTTTCTGGTAAAATACCAGCTTTCAAGATGCTAATGCACTGTGTGTGCATTAGCACCGTCGTATCATCATTAAAGTGAATTGAATGACACACCCCCTATCCTGCCACCCCCTCTGTAGCTGTTTTGCAGCGAGCCCTCCAGAGATAAGCCTTTCCTTCATGTGCTGTGTCTCAGCACAGATTACCTGACTGTGTAGGATTCCCCACCGGCTGCGTCCCCATCCCTAACATTTCCTGGACACACCAAGGGAGACGCTGGGGAGAGCAAACAGGCTTCCACTGTGCTCTGTATCTTTGTAATCCCATATGACACAGCTCTGTATTGAATGGGCTCACCATTGACTGAGTCTGAAACGACTCAACGACTGATGTAAACAGTCACAGAGATAGCTTGTGAAGAGCTTACAACCAGAAGCCATTTTTGGTATATTTAAATGTGAATGCAGGTAAATTGACACGTTTTTTTTTTTTTTGTCTATACCATGCAGGACAAAAATGTGTGCAGAAGATGCCATTGTCTTCCCTCTCCATCAAAAGAAATAAATTCGTGGCAAAATAGGTTCAAAAGATGTTGGAAGTCCAAGGACAGAAAAAGGTCAAGTTGGAGAGGTCTCATCCAAATTAGCAAGGCTTCATTTTGTTCCAAGTCAGACTTCAATTGTTTTTGTCTGTTTATTTTCTGGGACGGTAACATCAGAAATGGCCAAAAGCAACCAAAAGTTAACACATTCTGGCCCAGATATGGTTTTGGTCATCAGTGCGTGAGACTGAGCTCAGGGTGGACGAAGTAAAGAACAGTCCTACACCTGTTAGAAGGAGAATTGATTGTGTCGAATTTAGACATAAAAACAGAACAATATGTATGAAACATTGAGTACAAACTCTGGTGGAGGATGTCATAACTGCAAATTACAAGCTAGGTTGTTTAAGATAAAAACAAATAAAAAAAATGAATACAGAACAGAGGAACAAAACCATAGAATGAGAAACTTAGAATAAAAATTTTTAGTGATTTGCTGTTAGAGGATTCTAGCAGTTTTCCAGGTTTTTAATCTACTTAGTGATGAAACGGGAAGGAGGGCCATTTACCCCCCCCCCCCCCCAATTACTGCAGTGAATCTGGTATTAGGTAAAAGAACAACTAGATTTATGGCATCAGAGAAAGCTGAACTTAAGTTTTCCACACAGAATAAAATATCATCAATATCAAAAGAAAAGATTTTAAGTTTGAGATCAAACAGTTTCCTAATGTCTTTCCAAAATCTCTGAATGTTGACATGAAAAAAACAGCTGCTCCAGGGTTTCATCTTCTGACTTACAAAAGCCACATAAATCAAAATCAGATTTAAATCTTCTTTCAAGACTTTTTTAGACCTCTTAATGCTTATGGGTGTAGCCAGAAAGTTGTGTTTTTTGTGTTGAGGAAGGACCCGAAGGCAGACAAACAGGTGTAGATGAAACCAAGAAAACCGTACAACCGACAGGAAGAACAGGGCAGGGAAACAAACCATAAGGATGGAAAACCAGCGATGAGAAATGAAATGTGGGGACTTTTAATACAGAATGTGGAGAAAAGTGAGGCAGAAACAGGTGAAGGTAGTCAGGAGGGGATGAGGAACAGATGAGGTGAGGGGAGGAGTGCAATGACCAGGAACTGAAGGGAAACACAAGGAAGGAATCTGACAGGAAATATTACAAAATATAGAGTGAACGAAGAACATAATCCACAGAGGGATTACCTAACACGGGAGCAACTACAGAGCACAAACAGGGAAAAAACAGAAACATAAAGAAATCCAAAAACTCGTAGCATAAGGAAACAACTTCAGCCTAGGAAGCACCTCCTGGAAAATCATCCGTTGCATCTGATGGGCGACGGTTAAAGTGCTTTACTCCTTCCTCCGTCTTATATCTGGGATCTACTGAGCTGGAATCACATCTCTCAGCCTCATCGGAGCTGCTAGTTTCCAGTGTTACAGGGAATACTTCACAGCAAGCACAGATTTTTGTCTTTGCATATCGCAGCCGCTCTCAGGCAACACTCTGGTGAAAACAACCCCCCCCCCCCCCCCCGCCCCCACACACACACACACACACACACACCAACACCCACACACCTCCTCCTCCTCCTTCTTGTACTGCTTGTCCTCAGATAACTGCCTCTAGCAGACAATAATGTCCTGTCGGCACCTGGCACCCCGGGGAACCGAGCCGTGTTATTCCCCACCCTAACGCTCAGGCATGCGAACGTACAAACCTGAGCGTGGGTGTCTGTGTTTGCAAGTGTGTCTGTGTGTGTGTGTGTGTGTGTGTAGCTGCCCACGCAGCAGCGGTGCAGCATGCAGCGGTGTGTATATGTGCCACTGCATGCTCTCTGTGCTGCTGCTGAATTATTATTGTGTGCCTGTGAGCTGCTGTTGTCTGTCAGTCTTCCCCCTGGTCCCAGTCTACATGGGCTGCTTTTATTGAAGCAACAGACAGCGTGGGCACACACACACACACACACACACACACACACACACACACACACACACACACACACACACACACACACACACACACACACACACACACACACACACACACACACATCAGCTCAGAGCAGCCATGATCCCAGGCTGATAGAGACAGACACAGACTTGGTGAAGTTGAGCGAACAGCCTGAGGTTGTCTGCAGACCACGGGGAATACGCCCCCGAGTCACGAAAAATACGGGAGTAAAAGCCCCAAACTCTGCTAAAGCTCCCCGTCTAATGCTGCTGTTCGGCTCCTATCTCACTCTGTCTGTCACTCATCCCTTCAACTGCTGCAGTCGTTCCCATTTTTAAGCCCTGCATTCATCTACCGGCCTGAATTTGTGTTGTTTTGTTTGTCAAACATTCATCCGGTTGCTCCCTTTTGCTCAGCATTGGCATCGGCCTTGCATGAAGAAAAGCCATGCATCAGCACTGTAATTTTGTAATCAGCACAGCGAGGAATACAAATCAGATCGGAAGCCCGGCCGTAATGCATCTAATCCATCAGAACAAACGCGCCGCAGACAAATGATAAACATGCGTTTTTGAGGTGATTAATTGTCTGATTAACAGATTGATCCGTCCGGAGTTTCTTTCCTTTCCGGCTGAAACATGGCGGTGGATCGGTGATTGAGGCTTCAAAGCCATATTTCCTGTTTGCTCTGTAAAATCGATTTAAATACAATGACTGTTTAGGAATAAGAACTGCACGACTGATGCATTTTTATTTTCCCTGCAGAGGCATTACGATATGTGTCTGATTGTAGCATTTCATTTTGTTTATGGCCTTCCTTCATTTTACTGCTCTGTATTGTTGGTTATTAGGGTTCTGTAAAGGATTGTAGAACTCCTTGCTGGCAGCCTGCTCCAAGACCAACAAATAAAACAGAAGTATGCCAAGATATAGCACATGACAAAGAAGCGGGCTAAGTAGAGACACTTGGTAAATTGATAATAAACTCGCCGGCCGTTTTATGAGATACACCTGTTCTATTGTTTGCTAACACTAATACTTAATCAACTAATCCCACAGCAGGAATGCGATGCATTCAGGCATGTGGCGCAGTTCAAGCTGAGCACCAGGATGAAGAGAAAAAAAGAGTTTGAAGTCACTTGGATGTTGGCACGTTGGTTACAGGAAGTGCCCATTGACCGGGATTTTCACACCCAAACATCTGTCAGGCTTAAAGGTGAATGGTCTAAAATAGAGAAAACCTCCAGTGAGCGGTGGTTTTCACTTTTACGGTGAGTAAAAGTCCTTTGCTGATGTCAAAGGAGAGTTGGAAAACTAGTTGTAGGTGACGCAAAAGCCAGCAGTGGGTGGAATGACCATTTGTTACAACCAGGGCATGCAGAATACCCCCTCAGAGCACACAGCGGGTTGATCCTTGAAGCAGAAGGGATACAGCAGCAGACGGGCACACCAAGCACCACTCCTGTCAGATAAGAGCAGTGCATCGAGGGTACAATTTGCACATAAGCTCTGCAAAGCTAGATGATAACACATTGAAAAGAAAGTCACCTGGTCTAGATTTCAGCGGCGACAGACGGTATGATCAGGCTTTGGTGTAAATAGCATGAAATGGTTGCTCAATCACGCCTTGGAACAGAGGTTCAGGCTACTGGCGGTGATTTCATGGCACAACGTGGGCCCCGTGGCACAGACTGAGCGTTGTTTAATCACCACAACCTCCCTGGGTATTGCTGCGGACCACGTCCATTCCATCAGGACCACATCTTCTCATGGCTACTTCCAGCAGGGCAATGCAACATGCCACAACGCTCAGATCAGCTCAAACTGGTTTCTTGCACATGACCATGAGGACACTAGTCTTCATGGTCTAATAATGACAGAGCACCGCTGGGTGGACCTGGACGTTCTCATCATAGATGTGCTGCCAACAAACCCGCAGCCACTGTGTGTTGCTATCACGTCAGCGTGGATCCAAATCTCAGCGGAACGATTGTGACACCTCGTTGAAGCCGCGACAAAAAGGGTCAGGGTCCAACCCGGTACTGGTGAGCAGTGTCCGCAGGGGCAGCTAACGCCATGGCTGCTGTGCAAATACCCTCCTGTGATAATTCTGCAGCTTTGACATTTGCCATCATTTGGGTTAATATAAGCCTTCTGCGGCTGAACCGTCAAACCTGCTAGCGGCCGGGCCAGGCGTTGTGGCGCTGCTTTCCGAGCACCTGACTTTAAGATCATTGATTCATGGTCATTGATTGCCAATCCTATCAACTCCTGCAGATATATGATGGTCATTTTGTGCAGCGGGGCACAGAGAATAATCATACTGATTACTCTTTCACTCCGAGAGCCGTTTGTTCTCTCTCCCGCATAACTAGGAGCGGCGGGGCTAAACGCGAGCCAGAGCGATTGACATTGCCCCCACCCACCCCCACTCCCCCCAGCAGTCGAAATATCGGGCCCACGCTGCCTGGCCCGGCTGAGGCGATCGCAATAAAAGATTGATGAGGCTCTTCAGGTGGATACAAAGCTAAGTGTCTTGTTTATTAATGTGCTGTGATTGGATCCATTAGCTGCCTGTGTAAACTAATCGCCTCATAATGTGTGTTGTCATTTCAGCCTAACTGCTCATAATGTATTCTTCCCCCCTCTTTGCAAATGCAGTTATTTTCTAATAGACTCGTAGAAATAATGTTGTGTCAGGAGTAAGGATTTTTTTTTTCCTCCTTTTCACCCGGTCCACTGAGCAGTGAGCATGTTTCACATTCACATTGATTACTGACTTTGCTATATGCTCCGGCCTGCTGGAATCTCTTACGAGCAGCCGTATGCGCATGGAGGGCAGAGTAAAGCCAGCTTTGTGCGAACCGAGATGCGATGCAGGCCTCGTTTTCTTTTTTTTTTTAGCTAATTCCACCTGGTGGAGTGAAGACTTCCTGACGTAGGTCTTTAGCTCGAAAGCAAATTGGGTCAAATCTCAGCTGCATCCTGAGCTGTGATTGCAGACTACATATCCGTCCTGGTTGACGTGACATCCAGAGACACTTCAGCACAGCGGCAACACTAAGGATGAAGATTATTGACTCATAATAGCACATCTAATAGTAGCGCTTTCACAAAAGGCTGGTGTAGGAAAAAGAAAAATGCCTGACAGAACCGTAACCGTATCATAACCACCTTGGCTGACATCCAGCTTGCCATCCTGCGGGATCAATTTCTTCAAAGCGTAATACACCTCCTTTTATTCTGCATCTGAGATGCAGAGTTGGTGATCTCGAGGTGCGCCGTGAGACTTTGAAGTGCAAAAGAGCCGGAGCAGGAGATAGAAAGACGCGCAGCCAGGGTTTCTCCCCGCTGAGGCACTCTGACCTCAAGTGAACGGCGAGAATGTGAGCAAATTGAAAGGAATTTTAGTCGGGCGCACCGCAGTTTAGTGTACACACCGGAAAATAAACCTAGTGTAACTACCTGTCAGAATCGATTTGCAATGCCAGCAAGTTTTAAAATGGAATCTTTGGCTGTTTAAATGGGCACTCCTTCCCCCAAACACTGCAGCGAAATAAAGCCTCGCCAAGCCTGCTCACCTCTTATTTTGCACCAAGTAGTGCAAGATTAGGAAATGAAAGGCAAATGACACATGGTTCTCACATATGTTTTTTTTTTTAAACAAAAGGTCACTCAGTCAATGTTTTTAGAACCAGTCTGTACTGCAATTTGAGCTGTAAGTCTTTTGGGGCGTGTTTCTAACTGCTTTGCACATCTCAAGATTGGGAGTGTTGCTAATTCTTCTTGGTGAAATAGCTTAAGCTCAGTCAGACTGGTAGAGTGTCTGTGCACATCAGCCACAGATTCTCAATAGGATTTTTGTGAGGACTTTGCTTGGATCATTCTATTGGTTGTGTCACACCGCTTCCTAGCTTGCCTTATACGCTGATGTATTGAGAAATGTGCTTCCCAGATCTAAATGTAAAACAAGTGTAAATTGTGAAAGATACACGATCATGTTCTGAATAGTCTGTACGTATTGGAATCAAGGGTATGAAATTCAGTTTCAAATTGTGATAAAATTGTGTTGAACACATAAGCGATGCATGAAGGTTATTTTCATATGAGAACATGGCTCCTCATGAGGCTGAAATTGAAGGCAGACATGCACTTGTCCCCTTTTCTGCTGGAGAAAAGCACCCCAACAGTATAACCCTGCCTCACCACTGCTGGCATCAGTTCAGTATGATGTGTGGTGTCAGATACCAAAATGTTCACTTTAGGTATCATCTAAGCAGACCAACAAGTTAGCTGTCTCTCCTGCAGGATCTCACTAATAGTTTTTCACTAATGGCTTGTATCGCATAAAGGCCAGATTTGTGGTATATCAGCAGATTCTCCCACCTCAGCTGCGAATCTCTGCAGCTCCTCCAGAGTTACCATGGACCTTTTGGCTGCCTCCCTAATATTGCTCTTCTTTCCCAGCCCATATTTTGGTAACTTTGCTGTTGTGTCATTTTTAGACGGTGGATTAGGCACTTCCTTGTGAGATGTTTTAATGTTGTTTTATAACCGGACCCCACTTTGCACGTCTCCACCACTTTATCCCTGACCTGTATGACGACTCCCTCAGTCTTTCTGATGTTTTCCCCCCTAATTATGTGATTTACGAATGCAACTGAATTTTGTTATGGGGTATCAGGGCAAAGGGAACTAAATACAAACGAGTGCTACACCTTTTACATTTTTCTTTTCAGTGATGCACAACACCGTGTCTACAAGATGTGATAAAGTTCCAGAACTATACCTCCCGTAGGTCTGCAAAGCACTGCCATTTCACTCTGCACACCGCCACAGCAGAAGACATTTGAATTAATTCTTTTTTTTTGAAAACTAGACAGTGTTACTATTTTCAGCATCTCTCTGCTGATCCCTGATTCACGTACAAAGTGACAGGTGTCCTTTGATTCCAACACCCCATTTTTCTGCAGCATATTCACCAGACGCACACACAGACATACACACACACACGGCAGGCTGCCTCTATAAATAAAACTGTAGCCCAGTCTTTTTTGCAGCAGGTCCTCGCCAAGGCGGGTGCCAGTCGCACGGGGACTCCACTTCACAAGAAACGGCTCGACAAACACCACACACGCAGGGAACGGGTGAACAATAGTGAGAAATTGTGTCACTCTGCCTTTCTTTGCCGTGCACTAACCACACGCTGCGGCGCTACACTGGCTGCTGGTGAGTCGGGTCTAATGGACGGCTCTGCACATTTGATAAGTAGATCCTTTGAGAGTGCCTGTGTTTTTAGGGGGCAGAGTAATGGCTGTACTGTAAACAACCTGGTTGGGAGCTAAACTCACACATTAAGCTTTAACAGCGCTTAATGAGAACAGAGACTTCAGAGCTCTCTCTTTGATTTTATTCAAACTATCTGAGTCGTGTCGGCTGTTTTTATTTACCCGGCGTTTCTGGGAACCAAAGAATGTGCTTGGGTGATATAATAGACTGCAGCGCTGGAAAATCACATGCAAACACTCCTCCATCTGCACCAAAAGAATAACAGAGCACATTCACACATTTCCTTTGCTCTTTCTATTGTCCTGATTATAAACACACCTGCAGTTCCTTCCTTCCAGCAGCAAGGTTCCCACAAAACCAATCAGGCGGCCTGAAAGCCATAGCCACAATGATGTAATTACTCACCCTGCTTCCCAGGGCATACAGAAAGGAAACCTAAGGGGGCGGGGGGGGCGGGTTGGGGCACAGCCGTGGCTGAACAGCAAAGCCAGTTTCAGTGCTCTTTAAAGAGGGACTTTGGTGTAAAGCGATTCCGGATTAACCTGATACATGAGTTGATGGCGCATTCTGCATTGGTCCGGCCCACTGCAGCGCTCGGCAGAAAGTAACAAAAGCAATGCGCGGATGTAGGATGTCTGAAAAACTGATCTGGAAAACGACTTTTTTCTTTTGGCTTTTAAACAAATCTATCAGATTAGATTGCTTAAATTGATGAGTCAAAAGTAGATTCAGGGGGAAAATAGGTGTTTAAAGTTTAAACCCTCAGGGGAGTTTGTTGAACAATGCGATCAAATGCGATATATGGATATTTGAAGAAATGTGTAGGACTAAAGAAACGTCCAGTTACAAGCTTACAGTGGACGTAAAAAGTGCACACACCCTTGTTCAAGTGCCAGTTTCTTGATTAAGTTATGATAAACTATGATATATCCTTTAAAGGTGTTTCCAACCTTAATATGACATATATGCTGTAAAATTCAACTGAAAAAAAACATGCAATAGCCCTGTTGCTTAAACATACTCTGCTTTAAATTATTGTTTTTTTGGAAGCTCATTTCAGCTTTCAGTCTTAAATTCACACCTGCTGTCAGTCACGGTGAATCTGATCAACATTACCAAATTCAGCTGCTATTGCAACTTTTTCCTTCAAACAGATTTGTTTGTCTGTCGTATGTGATAAAATTCCTTTAAAATAATCAGTTATGATCTTAATTTGTACATAAAAACAGTAACGTATGGCTATTCGATGCATGTTAATGATAAGGGCTAAAGAAAGTTACACATCTTAAACTTGGCTCTATGACACCGACTTTTAAACTTGACCTGAATGTTTTCTCCTGTCCTTTTCAATAATAAGCAAGAAAACAGAAAGTATAACTTTTCTTTAATTTTACAATTACACTTTTCTATGATCTTTAGTGATGTTATGTAATTTATAAACTGCAATTGCTTTGACCTAATCTCCGGGTATGGTTTTATAGCCTTTTTTGTTTGTTTGGTTTTTTTTTTCACAATAAATCCTGGCTTTTTTTTTGTTCACGCTGTCTCCCTCCCACTGCAAATCCATTACATGTTTGCCACCTTAAAACAACTCCTGCCCCAAACATTTCTTGACAAATCTTTAAAAAGAAACTGTAGCCTGCAAATGGTTGTTTGCTAGTTATTGACACCATGCCGGTTGTTATTTTTGCTGGATTATAGTTCCTATAGAAATACTTTCCACAGAGCTTGACTTTGCAATAAAGAAAGTTTAAAAATCATTGGAAAAATGAATGTGCAAAGCTGGTGAAAATGCATTCAAGTTTGTGGTTAAAACATGAGAAAAAAGTCCAAGGGGTGTGAATACTTTTGCATGGTAATGCGTTGCCGTTTGGTTACTGCTTCCCCCCAGGTGTTGGTGATTGTTGACTGGGATTCTCAAGGCTTATCTCCAAAGGACAGCCTTTTATTTGAGCTCGCTCCCAATATGTTGTCCGTGTTGCTCCACTCCACTTTTGCTCCACTTTTATCTGACACCTGTCAGATAAAACCAAAATGGATTCCTCTGTCCACTCGTCACAGTAACCCTCGCATCGCCATTCCCTGCTTACATCAATTCAGGAGAGTGACAAAATTAAGCGACTGTGCCTTTTTTATATTCCCTGAGAAAATAAGAATGATATGGAAATAACCTTTGAGAAGACTGTCAGAAAGGGAGTGGATTTAAAAAAGGGAGAGAATGTGCAAAAACAACATCAAAAAGGTCCAATAATCTCATTGGGCATAACTGTGCAAAACCCTTATACTACTATTTTTGTTGAATAACCTTTTGACTCAATTTCAGCATTCGGTCTTCTTTGGTCTCTGGGTCTGCATCCTGACTTGGTAATAATTGTCCACTGTACCTTGCAAAGTATTTCGGTCATTCCAAAACTTAGTTATTCGTTTGATTTTGAAGTTTGCCTGGACTCAATGTGATCTTCATCTTGAACTTTCTAGCAGACAACTCAAGGTTTTGGGCCAAAACTGACATTTTAAGCTAACTTTATCCACCTTGACCAAACCCCATCTGGAGAAGAGTAACCCCAGGGCATGAAGCTACCGCCATGTGTCACTGTATGACACATGACACATACAAATCATTTTTTTACTGAAACATTCTGGTAACCACAGCTGCCAAAATCAGTAAATATAATATATATTTTTTTACAGTGTATGGTATTCTTTCTTTTTTTTTTTTTTTTTTGTCTCCCCAGTGTCCTGTCTAGCAATGTGGCAATAGGAATTGATGTCTCAATGCCAGATAGAGCTCGACAGATTTTGCTTTTACAAGTGGAGCAAACAGCTTTCGCCATAGTGCTCCACTTGATTTATGCTTGTAAATAGCTTTATTATGATTCCTGCAAGGAGAATTTCAAATTATATGGACATGACAATGGGAGAGTAAAGGAAGAACAAAAAGTGAAAGAAAAGAAAAAAAAGAGTAGAGGTGAAAGAAAGAGGAGATAAAAGGGAGAGAGTGATAAAACCTTCTCCGTCTGCTCCATCACCTGGAAAGAGACACAAAAAGAACAGCACAACCGACAGACATAAAGCAACAGATACACTCGAATAACACCTAGATGCAATTGCTAAATCATATATATTATTATGTAAGCTGACATGTGTAATGTGATATTTGAAAAAAGAAAGTGAAAGAACATAAATAAATAAATAAACAAATTATAAGATTACTGTATATAAGTGAACATAAAGAATACCATACAGTGTATGGTATTCTTTCAATAAAGGGCAATTTTGCTTTTGTACCAGAGATACCTTTTGTAATCTTAGCTACAGACGGTATATAGGAAGTTTGAACTTTAACGCCATGAAGATAATCCTAAATCATTCTCAGATCCAAGTTCTGATTTTACAGGTAACCACAGGACAGCTTAAGCAGCCACCAGCACTTGTTTCTGATTCCCTTTCCACCTCAGTTTCTACTGGGAGTTCATTCTTAAAACGCCATTTCACTTGTACGGTCGGCCTGATGTAGAAAAGATCACTGTGCTTGATCCTACGTAATTTCTCTGATTTAATTTAGCAAATAATTAAAACTAAATTAGCATCACTAAAGGCAGCCAAAGCACCTCCAGTGATACTTGCACCAGACATTAAGGACCACGGATATAGACTATAAATCAGGGCTAAAGCAACGCAGTCTGGATCATTTTGCTAACCCAGCTCTGGGTCAGATATAGCAAATCAAAAAAGGTGTGTATTAGGGGTTTGATCCAACATACTTGATTAGGTTTTCGACCCCAAAAAGTGGGCTGGGGGGACTAGGGTCAAACCGTAATGTGACCAAAGAGTAGAATTCCAGCCCAGGACCTGGCAACATCACCACAAACTTTATCACCATGCAGCCTCAATGACTTAACACTGGTTACATTTTGTATGTTTTTAAGAGAGAAATATGACAATAACATGAATGTCTAGAAAGACTTGATTGACTAACAAATTAATCGTATGGCAACATTCATCCTAAATGAAACACTACAAAATCACGGTTTAAAATAAACACACAAGCCACTTTAGTAAGTAAACCTTGCTAGTGACAAGTTAGACCACCTTTTTCTCCTTCCAGAATTAATTCTTCATGACGCCAAGTTGACAGAAACACTGCTATAGGGTCTGGTGACTGTGGAGGAGAACACTGGAGTACAGTGAACCCATTGTCCTGTTCAAGAAACCAGTTTGAGATTATTTGAATGTTGTAACATGGTGCATTAATATCTTATTACCGCCCATGTGAACATAAATATGGTGTGGTCATTAAAAGATAGACATGGTCAGCAGCAATATTCTGTAGTAGACTATTGTGTTCACTAAGGGACCCAAAGTGTACCAAGAAGGTATCCCACACAACATTTCAGCACCATCACCAGCCTTAAAGGTGGACGCAAGATAGGATTGATCCATTCCTTTATGCTCTTTACTCCAATTCTGACGTGCCATCTGAAGGCAAAAGCTGAAATTAAGAAGCATTGGACGAAACAACGTTCTTCCAGTCTGTTATTGTCTAATTTTGGTGATGCCTGTGCAAATTCAAGCCATAAGGGGAGTGAATATTGCAGTACCAAGGTTCATCTTTTCATTTCACTCTACTGAATCCATGTGATTGGCAGATGAATGGGTGTAAAGTGGCCTGTAAGTGTATTTTTCTACTGATATAGACTTTATGGCAAATTTTTTAGTCAAAGTTTGAATGTTGACCATAGTAAGCTAGCTTGATAACTTAGCAGGTAAAAGGCTTATGTTATGTTAAGCCAACAAATTTATTTAGGCATGAGCTATGGTTGTTAACACAACCCACTGAGATTAACATTGCTAGAGAGCAATGTTAATACCATTTCTTATTTCTTCCTGTGGAATGGGTTCTGTGAAGCCTTGCCAGGTATTTGTGTTATTCAAAAAGGTGGTCTGCGAATGAGGCCGAAGCCCATTCTAGTCCCTGTTATAACCCAAGTAGGTCACAATTTTTAATTCAATGTTTGGTTAAAGCTAACAAACTACTGTCGTAGCATAAAACCAGCCTTTTGGTTAAATAAATAAACCATCAAAGTTGTATGAGTTAGAGGTTTTTATTCTGTTTGTAATGTAAGCAGTTGAGCATGTTCTGTAAAGTTCATAGCTCCACACCTCAGTGTTTGTTTGCAATTCTTCTCACATGACACCACTCTGACATGCCCCTGTAGTTTTACATTAATTTTCACCACATGACCTTTCTTTGCACCTCAAATTAGCAAGCTATTGACTCCATCCGCAACATGTTAGTATCGCTGAGGTTATTATTTCCTTCCCATAGAGGTTCTGCCTTTTGAAAAGCTCCTGCAACATACGGCATTAAAATTGGGCCTGTTTGTAGTTGTCCTTGTGGCCACGGCGGTACTTCTTGAAAGAGAAAAGCTTTCTCAAGAGGAGGCAGATGAAGAAGAACTGTGTTATTGCTTCTGAACTCGGAGTGGTATTTAGTGCTTTTCAGCAATGACCTTCGGCGAGCTTGTTTCCATGCAGTCTCAAGTGCCTTGGGATTTGATTGCCAGTAAAAAAAAGCTATTCTAAGTACGTAGTGTGGTCATCAATCAAGAAAATATGAATACATGTCTATGTACACACACACACACACACACACACACACATATATATATATATATATATATATATATATATATATATATATATATATATATATATATATAATTAAATAAAGAGAGCAAAAAGTGGCAAATTTTGGTGATAATTTTTAAAGTAGGTACTGGCTGAAGTAGTTTGCTAAAATACCTGCTCATGGAAGGATTTAAAGAGTACTTTAAAAGTCGAGAGATACTTCAGGAAGGCAGATACTGGAGAGGCACTTAGCATCCCGTGTTAGCCAGATTGCTGGAAATTAACCCCTGAAAGCCGACATTAATTTAATATGACTCACACGCAACAACAACAAACCAGATATAACACATAATTTCACACCTTTTTATTCCTCCTGCATGAATAAGTCATTCTCGCACTAGTGCGGCACGCAGCTTGCTTGGCTCCTGCGCCCTCTTCTTCTCGCCGGTGTTTGGTGGTGGATGATGGTGAGGAAGTTGTGGGGGATGGCCACAGTTGTAAAAAAGTGTGGGTTTTTGAACCCGTGCCATATTCTCTGAAGCTGAAAAACAACCCCATCAGTTTCTCATTTCATATGGATATGCTCAGATGCAGCACCAGCTCTAGTCTCTACTCAGTGTGGTGCCTTGCTATAGGCACTTTGTGTTTGGTTCTGTGTTTTTCCTTTCCTTTTGATTTTACACTTGCAGGGGAGGCTGTCAAGTAAGAAAGGGACACTTGATGCTCATCTGTAGTGTTCTGTAACTTTTTTTTTCACACATTAAAGAAAAAGTCTTTTAAATGACAGATGTTTTTAACACTATAGACCAGGGGTGTGAAACATACGGCCCGCGGGCCGGTTCCGGCCCGCCGAACAATTTAGTCCAGCCCAGTGGCTAAATGCATTATCATTATTATTATTTTTTTTTCCAGTGTCCTGTCTGGCAATGTGGCAATAAGAATTGTTGTCTTAATGCCAAAAAGAGCTCATCAGATTTGACTTTCACAAGTGGAGCAGTACGACTTTTGCCATAGTGCTCCGCTTGATTTATGAATGTGAATAGTTTTATTATGATAGATGCGGGGAATATCTCAAATGATATGGACACTACAATGGGAAAGTAGGAGATGAAAGGAAGAACTAGAAGAAAAAAAGAAAAGGTGAAAGAAAGAGGAGATAAAAGGAACAGAATGATAAAACAATTATTGAAAAAAACATGTACTTCGTTTAATTGAAAATCTGCAGTTCCTATATTGTCCACGAGGGGCGCTGTGTTTTAATCAGCAGATGGTAGCACTGAGCTTCAGATGTGGAAAATTGATTTTAAATAATTTCTTAATTTTTATCTGTTTGATGTATTTTGTCATGCAGGACAGTGTTTTTAAGTTCCAAAAAATTTGAATAAATGTTTTCCAACATTGTACAATCACTGTGATCAGTTCTCATGCATAATGCACAAGTAAATGTTTAACTGAGTAAAAGTATTGTTGAAATCGCACATACTTTTCTTAATAACGTTGAGGTTATTCATAATATATTGTGTAAAAGTGAAATTCATTTAATATAAAAATCAACAACAAGTCCACTTTTATTAGTTCGATTTAATCGTGCAATGTGTTTACTCGTGTGGCCCTCTTGAGATCAGATTAAGCTGAATGCGGCCCCTAAACCAAAATGAGTTTGACACCCCTGCTATAGACTATGGATGTCTGGATCCCATATTTTTGTTCCAGAAACTGAGCCGAGAAACTTAAGAATAGGTATTTGCCAATCCCGAGTCTCAGTCAGGCACTTTTTAAAACAAATGGTATGTTTATGCTTATATACTTAACAACCTTAAATAACAACACAATTCATGAGTGATACATGGCCTACATTACTGCTGTCATTGTACCCGACTTAGCCAAGCAGATGGCGTATCACAGGCAACAATCTTCTATTTTCTCAACAGTTTCTGCATGGCTGACTTAAAGCAGCACCATGTGTTTTTTAGCCACTAGGGGCGCTATTCCTGTACATTTCAGGTTTAGCGCCGCTGAACACCACTGGCAACACTGCACTGTTGCAAAATTAAACAGTCTCCCTCCGTGTTTTGGAACCTGATAGCAGACCACTTTGGACCAGCTGACTGAAAAATCATGGAGTTACTTGTAAAGACAAGGCCACCTTCGCCCCTCTGGATTAATCCTTCATCAGAGAACCAATCATATCATATCTGTTTTGTTGTTACTCAGACTGCCATAACCTAGAATGGGTCATGTGTCTTAGAGCGCCGCTCTAGGACACATGACCCATTCAACGACAGATCCAACCCTCTCAAGCTACATAGGCGGGTTTTTGAGAGGGGCAGAACGCATGGTGCATTGATATGTGCCAAGTGCTGCATGTTGACCTGAAAAATCATGTAATACATCTCAAATCAAATTGATACTTGGGTCAAAACTTACACAGTGCTGCTTTAAGTTTCGGAAATGGTCTCTGACTTCACAAAGCTATCGTGTTCAAGAAAAGTCTTGCTCCTGCCAATAAATGGTTTTATGGAGAGCAGGTTGAAGTGCAAGGTGAGTTACCTGTATTTAGAGGCAATAGAATACCAGCAGGTATCTGGCGTTTATTCACTGATACCACTGTCCCTGCAAGCAGCAGTTTATGTTTGTTTGCTTGTCTTTCTAAATTTGTACAAATCTTTACCGCAAAAACATCATCTGCATGCACAAATATTCTATCTACTGAATCTGCAATACTCATACTATGGATATTGGATTTCATAGAGATCAATGCAGCATGGGGTTCAATGACCAGGGCATTTGACATTTTGATCTCTGCTCTGTGGCTGTAAGTGGCTATCAAACTGCTGCTGTTCTCCGATTGACTGTGTTTGAGCGGCATTATCCTCTGCATGTGCATGTGTGTGGAGGCTTTGGTTGGAGAGGGGGATGTCCTTGGGGAGCCATCAAATCCAAATCCCCCACAATAGACACAAACAGGAAATAGGAAACAGTATGGGCAATTAATAGTGCATTTCCACTCAAAGGCTTGACATAGAAAGGAGTCTAAAATAATTGAAAGTGAGGAAAAAGGAATCCCCTCATACCCAGCACGCTTTTTTTCCCCTTATGTTTGAGAGCTCTTTGTTTGGTTGCCTATTAGTGCCTAATTGAAAGGGTCCTGGGATAAGCCGTGGAAGAATGTAAGTTCTGTCCAAGCTGTGGCACAGCCCCAACAGAGGGGAAGAAAGGGGAGCGTAGGAGGACAGTTCAGTCCTCTTCCCCAGTGCTGCCATTCTTTTTCTCTCGCTTTATCACTTTCCTCTTTTTACACAAGCACCGTGGTAAAGTCCGCCAAATTGTATGCGTACATTTGTGTGAGGAGCAGAGGAAAATGTTTGCAGCCGAGTCGTATTTTTTTTCCCTTCTTCCTGCTGAACAAATCTCCTCCCAGCACCGATACGTCTTTTGTTCCTTTCCCCCGGTGGCTTGTTCGCTTGCTTCCCGTTTGACGTTCATTTGTAGCAACTTCAAAAACATGCTGGCACTGAAAATACAGACAGATGTTAGCGATGAAATATTTATCCCATAAATTGTAACCTGGATTCCTCACTTGCCTTCTGAGCTTAGCCAACATGTCTATTATTCATGATGAATGGGGCTTTTCTTTTTCTTTTTCAGCTCTGTTGATTTGTAAAATAGCTACAAGAGAACTTGTTTCGGGTTTTCTCTCTCTTTTTGATTGTTTCTGTGTGAGGCGGACGCCGACGATGAGCGATGGGGGCCAGAAACAGCAAGCTCAGGTCTGTTTGCACCCGATGAATCTTCATCTGAAATCCATCTTTATCCGCCCTCCAATGGTGATGACTGGCCATTTAAAGACACTCAGGCTGTCTGTTGAGACGGAGCCAGGAGCGTTTGAGCCGGAGCTGTGATCCAGGTTCCTCCCACTGCTTTGACACATAAATAAAAGGGAATAATAATGTTCGGCGCCGGCCTGCACAGCATGCTAATACTACTTAAAGCACCCTTTAACCAATGCACCATATCAAAAGGTGGAAAATATGCTCCTTAGAGGCATCTTAGAGTCTGTGGAAAGCTGTAATCCTGCACAACTGAGGTTGCTGCCCTGTTTTATCTGCAGCTAAATAAAACCATTGCGCTCTTAATGTCCACGTCTGAAGTAAGCACGGATGGCAGCTACAGCAAAACCAATCTGTTTTTAACTGTAAAATCTCCAGGTAAAAGTTGTATTTGGCACATAAATACAGCACGGGGTGTTTAGGAGACAGCAAGCCAAAGTCTATTCTCCCCAGTAAGCTTTAACTAAACTACTAACGGTGGGAAATTCAGAGGCAGAGATTAATTGGCATGCAGGCAGGGTAACTGTCCACAGTCTGCCGATCACAGGGCAAGCCAAGCATGACAAGCATAGCCTATCTTCTACTTTTCATTAGGCCACGGACGGGGGCCCGGCCTCAAGCTTTATGCTAAACGGGGTTGATACGGCTGTCTCAGTCTCCCATAGACCTTTACACCCTCAAAACAAAACAACAGGATGTGTACCGACAAAAGCAAACAGTGTTGGAGGACGGGGTGGGGGGGGGGGGGGGGGGTAGGGGGGTCACAGAAATGACGGTTCTCTCACGAAGTCTGTCATGCTAAGAAAACAGTATGAATAGTTGGCAGAGATGTAAGGAGGAAGTGCTGCATCAAAAGTTGACTTGATCAATGATTCTGGAGGCTTGCCTGCTCAATTTTCAAAGTGTACATTTCATTTGTTGGGATCCATTAACCGGGGTGTCTTGGCATAGTTATGATTTGTGCATGCAACAGTGGCGAAGCAATTAAGATATAAACACGGCCGTTGTTTCTAGTTGTCTGTTGCATCCATGACTTGGAAACTAACTTGTTTTTTTTTCTCAGCTGTCATTTGTGTTGTGATCTTTAGTGCTATGAAAGGCGCTTTTACATGGAATGTACTGTTATCGTTATGATCAATAGGGATGATAGGAATAACTGAAGAGTTTCACTATGAATGTGTGTGTGAAAAGTATCACTATGAGTGTGTGTGTGTGTGTGTGTGTGTGTGTGTGTGTGTTTGTGCGAGAGACAGAGTGCACTTGTCTTTGTATCATGATGGGGGTCAAAGTCTTCTGTAAATGTGATAAAACTGCTAGAAATTGCATTACAAATGTGTTTGAATGTCTCCCTTCTTCTTTTTCCTTCTCTGATGCTCTCCTTGCCCAGTGTGTCAGCTCAGGTCAACAACTATGTCTCATTGTGTTTGCAGCGCTCCGTTGGCTATTCTTTTACAACCTAACCTTGCTTTAAACCTCCCCACAGCTTTCTCCCAGACCCGTGTGGTCTCTCCTTTGGAACCGAACAGTTATTTTTATGATAAGTCTGAATAAGACATGGCTGGGGTTTGAATCTCAGCCTGGGGTCTTCGTCCATGGATGTCAGGTCACTCGAAATTACCCATAGGAGGGAGTATTCAGTACACAGTTGTGTGTTGCGACCTGTTCGGGGTGTACCCCGCCACTCAGTGGGAGATAGGCACCAGCCCTTTCTGCAAAGACAAACAGGTACAGACAATTGGAGGGTTGGGTTCTGTTTACCTACTGACTTCTAAGGGCCAATGGTTCCACTGGATTTTCTTATAGATATTATAATAAATGAGGCTGAATACAAATGCACTCTGCACCTTCAAAAATGTATTTGCAAAAAATGCTTGAAAACTTTCCACTTCACAAATTTGGACCACGTTGTTTTTCCTCTCTCTGTACTAAACCCAGCACAATATACTAATGTTTGTTGTGAAGTTCAAGGGGTGTGAATCCCTTTTAGGGATACTTTATGTATTGAATGAACTAAAATCCTTTCCAAAACAAAGGATCTAACCATTCGGGATCTTAACAAAAGCATCGCATAAGTGTGCACCTTTTTAGGATAAAAGGGCACAAGCAAAACCAGAAGCACGTTATGGCAAATATTGGACATTCATTATGATTGCGGTTGGGTCCCCGGAAAGAGCCACTTAAATTATGCCCAATTACACTAAGATATATTCAATTGTGTTCTACTTAATGGACACTTACAACTTCATGGAACTGCAAAAACCAAGAGAAAGAACTCTTAAGATCCTGTAGAAAGGCTCAAGCAGCCCTCCCAACCTCCCTGTCAAGGCTTGTCCTTCAGGTTAATATTTCTTTTTGTCCATCCAGATTGAGCAAGCAGAGGTTGACAGAGAGCCAAAACAAAAACACTCCAGACTGTTGAAGTGGATGAGTGATCATTACAGTCTTAACTATCACTTCTACAAATGACCTTTATCGTTTAAATCACCTTTCCACTGACAACAAGAATCCTGATCAACACAGGATAATTTCTAGAGGCTCTCAGAGGTCAAGATTAACATCAGCAGAAGGGCAGAGAGATTTTCTAACATTTAGCGTTATGTTGGCTTCCATCCCTGTCCAGAAATGCGAAAGGGTACTTTAGGTTTTGGGTTGAGAGAGGAACTTAAGAGCAACTTTAAAAAATACATTTGGCAACATCTCAATGGCGGATGGTATTTCTCACCAAAATTGTAGAGGTGTTATTATATGTCCAGCTCAAGAGGACAACACTAGAGGAAAAGTAAGAGGAAAAATAAGCAACCAATTCCCATGTTTTATCTTTTCACAAATGAATCTTTCATGAACCACAAATGATGTTTTAAAGAATCTGTAATCAGGCCAGATTATTTTGGTCCAGGTTTGACGAGATCAGAGGTCCTGAACGACCGGACCACAGGACAGTGCAGATCTGTGGACCAATAAGTAGAGGGCTGCAGAGAAAAAATACGTTACGACGTCTGAACCCCCAAACCCATTCCACCCCCCGCCCCAACTAAAAAAGATGTTATATGCATCTACTACTGTTTATATAGTTAGACCTAATGTCTGTACACAGAGTGTTACAAACAACGACAAATTCATTGTTTGTGCACAATCATGGCCAATAAAGCTGATTCTGATAAATCTTTAACTGTGTTTTAGAGAGTCTCTGTTTAGTGTAAATTTTCCAGTTTAGGTTTGAACAATCTAAATATATATGTCAGATTTTGAACTGGAGGTCAAAATGAGCCAGTGATCAAATGCAGTTCAGACATACTAAGAGAATGTGAAATAGGCCAATAATTTAGCATCTATAAGCAGCTCTGAAGCAGATCTCAGTGGCTATTAGTTAGCCAGTCATAATATTTCCCCAGTGCTTATAAATGTTTTTCTTATACTGTGTAATCTATTTTATTTATTCTATCCCGACTGCTCAAGTTGCCTCACTAATTTGAGACTTATCTGCTTAACAAAAGGAAATAACTGGTGCATATCCCCTTTCGCAACATTTCCACCATGGCTGTCTCACAGTGCTCACTAACCATTTGTTTGTATCTCAGTCATAGTTTATTTTTTCCATATGTATAATTTAAAAGCGCTGGAGTTTTTTCCCCCCAATGCTTTTGTAAGCAACAGTTGTTGGCAAGCTTGACAAAAAGTCTCTACCAATTAATTTGGTCGACACAACAGGGCAACTACAGAACTGCATCCTTTTTTTCTTCAAAATAAGAGCCTCAAACATAGACACAGGAGGCCATCAGGGCTTAAAGTACACAATTTAATTTTCCAAAGCTTGTGCTGACAAGTTAAACCCTCTTCGCCAGACAAAGTCACACACTAAAAAACATCTGGCTAAGGCCTCACAAGACAGACTTCCCACTAAACCAGACAGCATGGGTAACTAATATCATGGCACTACCCTACAAATTATCTTCGCTGGGCACTGAGCCAAAGAGCAAGTCTTCCACTGAGGCCACAACAGGTTGTTATCCTCTCCATTTTTCTCTTAGCTGACATAAAAAGGGAGGAGACCCATTTCCTAGAGGGCGGGTGGGAACGCATTATTTTCATACTGGCTCCTCCCAGTTTCACAAATGACAAAAAGGCTCCACATTCTGCCAGAGTGTATTCTTCAGCCAACCATGGGAAGCTTCATTCACAGTCAGTGGGTGTTAATAATGTGCCAAACAATTATGTCACAGTCTTTGGCCTCCCATGTGAGAAAGTTAGCCCCCTCTTCCCGGCGGTGTTACAGTATGCAAATGGGGAAAGGCTAAAGTCTGAGAACTGGATCTTATGGAGCGAGACTGCACTACTGTTCTAAAGCAAAGGGAATGGCATCTATGAGGTTTTATGGGACAGTGGTGTGAATTAGAGCGCCATTCCATGGGAATGAAATAGGGATTAAAGGAGGCACGTTTTTTTGTTGTTGCCCTGGGTAGCTTTTGGGAGTTTGTTGGCACCCAGAACAAATTTCTAGTTTTCTGGTAGAGCAGAGTGTAAAACATGTAAGCTACATTTTCACCGCATGTATTGGTGTCTGTAGATCTTCCAAAACGCTCAGTGGGGATAAATTATGAGAACAGCAGTAAAAGGTGTTGGGTGACAGAAGCAAAAGCATTAGCAAGTTACAACTGCACGTTTACTGTGGGAAATGTTCTGTTTAACAATTCCCATTAACTTTAGTTAGCGTGTATTAAAACCCCCAAATACTACCCAAAAAAAAGAAAAAAAGAAAAAAAAAAACACCCGGGAACAAGCAGGACCTTGGAGCATACGAGAACTAATTTTGCAAAATGTATTTATTTTTTTCCCTGCATCCCACAATCTTGAATCACTGCATCATAAATTACTGCCAATACTTCCATCAACAAAGGTTGCAGAGAGAATGTAAAAGCTTTGATGGGGTCAGTGCGTCCTCAGCGCTCTATAAATTGTACGCCCGGTGCATGTTTAATCACTTGAAGCACAAGGTTAGTGGACGAAACCTGGCCTGACCTTTTGATAATTAAAAAGGAAAGCAACCTGTTGCCCGTCTGCTGCAGTTATTGGACGTGATGTGGGCAGACACTCACTACTACAGCCGCAGGCATGTGAATCTGCTATCTCACTGACCGGAGGAGGTTTTTTTTTTTTTTTTGCCAGATAAATCCAGTTGTCAGTGGGGAATACAGTCTCTTGCCAAAGTGTTTGCACCCATTAAGGTTTTATCACATCAAAACAAAAAACTTCAATAAAGCGAAAATTGCGATTTTATGTGAGGAACTGTAAAGTGCAAGAAATGAAAATTATAGTGTTTGTAACCATGTCTATAAACAGAAATCTTCATCCCCTTTTACGCTGAATAAATACTGCAAATAAATTACGGGGGGAGAATCTGCTGCCAGGAAAGCTATTAGATATGCATATATCTGGCTCTTCTTGAAGATTGGAAAGAAGGTGGCCATTGTGGAAAACAAAAGCCATAAGAAGTTTGGTTTATGCTTTGGCACATGTTATGTAGGATCCACCGCAAAAACACATGGAAGAAGCAGATGCTTTAATCCGATGACACCAGAATTTTACTGTGGAGCTGACACGCAAAACTCTGAGGACACCTGAAAGTGTTTAGTGTTCTGAACACACCATGACAAAAACATTATGACCTTGGCAGCTACTGCTAGAAACATCGCAGAAGATCTGCTGCAAAGGAAAAAGACATAAGGGAAAAAAAAATTGACTGTGGGAGGGCTAATACAGATGTAGATTTTCTTTTGTTAAAACATAAAACCTCATATCATAAAACACATAAAGGTTTATGGGTGTGTTACGACAAGCGTCGTTCAAAGCAACGTCCTCATGCTCTCCTGTGCTCTCTGTGCCACAACCGGTGAATCCCGAGTTCACATAAGATTTAGTCAATTTCAACACGTAGCCTTTGCGGTTTCAAAGAGTTCCTTCCATCTATAAAAATAGGCTGATTTTATGACTCCCGTTTTCCACGAAGAAAGAAGAAAAAAAAAAAAACTGCTTTAAAATCCCCAAAATAGGAGAAGAGAGGATTCCACATAACCGCTGATTCATGTCTGTTCCCTGCATCAGCCTTCTTCAGAGCTGGCTGCGGTAAAGGGTTCATGCTTCCCAGAGAGAAGAGCTTCAATGGCTCTCCGGGGTTATGGAACCTTTTAACATTCCAAGCCGACAACTCAGAAGTGTTATGCATGGACATGCGTGAGAGGCTGTTCACAGTCGGGAGCCTTCTTTGTATATTACTACACGACCCCTTGACCCAGAGAATTAACTGGCAAAACAAAAGAATTGCTTCAATAATTCGAGGACAGATGTCTTTTTTCCACGGGGAGCAGCAATTAGTCTTTGGAATATGCTCGATACGATGTCAGCTGAAAATAGAAATGGCCTGCCCTTTCTCCCTGATCACACAGTGTCGTCTTTTTCCACTGTTGCTGTGGAGACTACTTGCAAGTATAACCTTCAGTAAAATTCAACTCTGTCTAAGATTACAGTATTACTGCTGTAATGCAGCAGCGTTAATTGGCGGATTTAGAACTGCGTTTATATTGCGTCTGTCATGATAAATATTGAGGTTGGGCTCTGCAAACACAGGGCCACCTTGCACACGCTTAATGAACAGTTTCATTCCTCTTTCTTTGCATGAGTCTATAGTAATTCCTATACTCCTTGTGCATTCTTTTTTAAAGTAGAGAATTAATTAGTGTGACCAAAATTAATTAAGGTCTACTGCAAATAATGTTTGGTGTGCGCAGCAAAAAATTAATTCCTGAGATGTAGGTGGAGAGAAGAGGATTAATACTGTACATGATTGTTCTGGTTCGCTTCTAGCCTTAGGTCTTAATTGGATACAATAAAGTGAAACGTAAATATCAAAGTGTAAAAGCTAATGATTGACTTGCAGTGGTCACATTTACATATCTGTGATAAAAAACAAACAAAACAGAGGGCTTAGTGATTTATGAAAGGTATTTCCTGCACTGGTGCTTGTGATGAGTACACTGGTGTAGGATGTATTGGCTACCTGCGTACTGTGGAATTAATGTCTTAGCAAAATAAAAGCACTTCAAGCTCATCAGCAGGGGTGGGACAGTGCATTCAGCTTATGAGGTCAGACTGTAAACAACACCAGGGTCACGTGAACATATTTCGATTTTAGACCTATTTTTGGGAGAAACCAAATCGTCACAGAGTAAAGGATTCATAAATCACAAAGTGTGTTCTAAAGAACCCGTAACCAGCAATAACTTAGTCAGCCCATGTGTGGCTATTCCATATAACTCCGTATATGATGGACGGCAGTCTAATTCTATGATGGTCTTAAAGGCATAGGTAACAGATCTTTGCTCTTCGTAGAATTTTCCATCTTAGGCTTGATTGGTCTAAGTATCCATCATTTTGAACTAGAGATACTCAAGTGCAGGCTAGGCATATTAAAAACTGCAATGTAACCCTTTAGTTTAGCACTGAAAGGAAAATCCAAAGAAGATACAAAATTTAGCATTGTGAGCAACCATGGTATTCTACCAATGATTACATATCAACCGTATGGTATTATTCAGTGTTTTCAGCCTGCCCAACAAGAAGTCTCTATTGGTTAAAATTGTTGATGCAACAGGGCAACTCAGGAATTACTTTCTTACTTCAAAATATGAGTCTTAAACACAGATACAACAGGTTATCTGGCTAAATTAACTCCACTTCCTATTGGGGTTCATAGTAATAGCTTCCACTTTGTTCACCAGAAGAAGTCTTATGATGACAGCCACTGCATAGTACTTTGAGAGACTTGCTTTGCTTTGGTAAACAATTGTATTAAAATGGCACATGATCTGTAATTATATGAAGGCGTCATTGGGAAACATCAAATTATAGCTCCTAGCTCCTGCTCCTTGACCTTTCATGGGGTCAACAGTAAGAAGTCCATCATAGGTAGGAAAGGAGCTTCGGACTGCTGTGCCAATTTCGGACAGCCTCGAAAGGGCTCATGATCTTGCAATGCATGGGGATGCACTCTGCATTTTACGGGGCAATGGCTTTTGTTTACATTGCTGATTCTGAATGCCTTGCAGTGAGAGACAGAGATGCAAAGTGCTTGAAAAATGGACTGTACTAAAGAAATAGCCGATGGACTGTACCGAGACAAGCTAGGCCATGTTCCAAAGGTTCACTATCTCGAAAAAATCTCTAGGATCCTAAGATTTACATGATCCGCTGCCACTATTCTGAGAAGAGGTACCTGAGCTTGCTTTCTGTCTTGTCAATGGAATTTCAGAAATGTTACGTCTGTAAGATGTCATGGACAAAGCAACTTTGGGTGGATCCAGGATCTCAAAATTTAAATAGAAACAATCATTTCAAACATATGTAAAAAAAACACAGCTCCCCCTCACTGAGCTCCTCCTGTGCTGCAGGAAACATTTGTTTAAAATTATTTTAAGCCTGGCATCTACTCTGCATTTGTACTGGAAATATTTAGTGGCTTATCTGGTTAATGTATTTATGAACCGGTTATCACAATCCATATGTTTAGCTCTCTCTCATCAAGTGGACATTGTTTGTAATGTGGTTTATATTATTATTGTAACTTTCAGCTGAATTCAAAACAATTTTACTTCTGCTGAGGCCAATGATAAAAGAGCTATAATGAATTGAAATGTTTACACTGTCAATAACCATTGATTAACCCTGTAAACAAGATAAGCATTACTCCTATTTTACCCGGTTCCATTTTAATAAAAGCACCGAGGTATTTTGGCCAATAAATTGCTGTTATATGGCTGTTGTCCTCTTTTTTCCTGTGCTAATTGCAAATCTATTTATGTCCAGGTTCTGCACTCTCAGCGGCTGATGGAGGTTCCACTAAAGCTCTGGGTCGTTCTTGATTCAAGTTACAAGATCGATTCTGCCCATTGTTCCTGCATGGCTGGTGTGGCTGAACCCTGCTCACATTTTGCAGCAGCACCCTTTGAGATTGAGGTAGGTGTGAGGATGAAAGCTTCAAAAAGACGTACTGTTGAGGCAGTATACTGGATGTTGACTCGAGGACTGAGGAAGGTCAAACCAGCACCTGCACACATTATTGACTTTACTCCGCTGTTTATCGAGTTTGCAAAATCTTCTGCTTAGCTAAAACGTTTTAACCTGTCTCTGAAAATTAATGTTTTTTAGCATCCTTTTTGTCTTTACATTTTTCTTAGTTTGTACATGGTATAACTTCCTTACCTCAATAACAGAGATATTGTTCTGGGTTTGCACATTGTATTTTTCTTTGGTATCTCATTTGCAGTGCTATCTCTTAGCACACAGTCTTCTGTTGTTGGCACCTTATTTTCACTCTCAGTGTGACTTTTGTAATGTCATTGCACTGCACATGAATTGTACAAAATAACTTTAAACAAGAAGTGGTCAGACAATGTATCAGTACATTTCATCATCTAATTCAGAGCTGTTCAACCCCGCTCCTCAGGACCCACTGCCCCACATCTTTAAGATGTTCAGAGAGCTGAGCTCCTTGACTTTGTGTCCACATTGACAAAAAACGAATATATATATATATCTATATATCTATATATATGTATATATATATATATCTATATATATATATATATCTCAACCCACTGTTGTTTTTCTGAAGCGACCGTGAGAATGAGAGTGATGATTTAACTTTTTAAAGACAAAAGAACATAAAACAAAGGCAGTGTTGTAGGGTGCGGGCTGTGTAAACAAAAATAAGCATGTTTTCACATGCCCAGGTATCCCACAATGCAGTGCAGTTGTTACATCACTCTTTTAAGTCCCACTGTAAAATCTAATGCCACATGATCTTTAGTGAAATTTAAGACTGTAAAACCTCCTATCACTTGATCTATAAAGAGATCTCCAACTGGAAAATTTCATTCCATGTTATGCAGTTAAATTCAGCTGCTCATAATCACAATTATCACTTTGCTAAGAAATAAATCCAATGAAGGTACAGAATGCTCTGGGATGTGTTAAATCGATGCAAACCTTTTTTGGAAGTCCTGGGGCCTTATTTGACTTTAACCAAAAATTAGATAGGTAATATTAGATAGGAAATATCCTCAAACTCTCATTTGCTACTTTTGTTTTATTTTGCATATTTTCTTAATTCTCTGGAATCCGCAGCTAGGTTAGCTGCTTTGAATTGTAAAATGTTGTGCCTTTGCATGTGACTGTGCTTTAGCCTTGCTGCTTTACACAATTATTTGTGTTGGTTACATTAGTCCAAACAGCTTTCATGCATTTTATATTTAAAAATTTTGAAATTCCTTCTCAGATTTAATTGTCCATTACTATTAATTTTTCAGAGGTATTCTGTTAAATCGTTAACGGAACTTAATATCTTACCTGCAGAAGATGTCCCATGACGTTTTCATTAAGAACATTTTCAAGGTTCATAAAATAGCATTTGCATAAACCACATAATCAGATTAGCTGTTAGCTTCAGCCTCCAAGACCAACTAATTTAGGTCAAAACAAAGAGAAGACGTCAAGAGAGTTTCTTCCAGAAGTAAACCTCAAGGAACCACTAGGCCCTCTTTTGGGACCTAATCAATTTCAAAATACTTTTTGAATGGATGGAATAATAACAAAGAATAGCAATTTTTTGTTGAATAATATTTATTACTTATTTGTTTTCTGAAGAAACAGTCCAGTCATTCAGTCATTGCTGGAACTTCGATTGTTATTTCAATGCAGTCAGTTCATCCAATTACAATTCATCCTGCTCAGTCGCTAGGCAGAAAAAGGGATGGCATCAGCTTTAAGATATAACCCCTGGAATTTCAAAGCGTACTTTATATAAGTAACTAAATGTGAGGTCCTCCATGAATGACAGAAATCAGCCAAACATATCCTTCCTCTAAGTGAATGGGGTCTGTTATTATGATGTTCTGACAAGTTCATTGCACTCTCGGGTTCTCTAATCAGAGCTCTGCCAGCATGTTTTCAAAGCAGTTAGTGCTTAGTGGCCACCAGCAACTATGTTTGGAGACGTTAACTACAGTACAGATGATGTTCGAGCTAATCAGATCCCTCTGACATTCTGGCTGACACATGGCTTAAAGATGTGTATATGTATATATATATATATATATATATATATATATATATATATATATATATATATATACTTTAAGGAGACCAGTTGTCAGACCACACCATGATTTATATTTGTTAGATTGCTGTTCTGACTCTTGATCACTTGTCGCCCAAGTGTCAGATTAAAAGTCACATGAGTGACCATTGTAACTGGAATACTCTGACTGTGCCCCCTCACCCCCAACCCGTGACTTAACACTGGTCAACTTAGATGTGGTCGTTGTTGTGTTCTGCTGAAGAAAGGACCCAGACTACAGCATCTGCTGGTTATTCTTTAATGCGGGCAGCTGGCAGATGCCTGCACAAATGACGATAACATAACTATTCAATAACATGCAATGGTTCCACACACACACGTCAGCAGTCTCCTCTTCTCTGAAAGCCTAGTGCCAACTTATGGGGTGACTGTGTTTCAGTGGGTAGAGTAGTCATCTTGCAATCAGAAGGTTGTGGTTTTGATTCCAGCTTCCCCCTGACACGTAATGTGCCCATGGGCAAGGTACTGAACCCCAAGTTGCCCACCGATCTGCATATCAGTGTATCAACTCACAACGCTTTAGTGAGTGTGATTGGGTGAATGTGGCTGTAGTGTAAAGTGGACTAGAAAAGAGCTGTATAAAGTCCATTTTCCATTTACCACAATGATTTGGCCCCGCACTCTCTGTGGTTGTGTGTTTGCTGAATGATATTCATTTTGCATCTGACTAAATGGTTCTCAAGCTGTCTAAATACAATTCTGAAATTTTACCACAAACATTAGATATCTAATGTTTTTAACATGTTGGAACTTTTTTTTAAACAACATATCACAGTAAAGGGGGAGATGACCTTGATCATTGTGTTCACTTTTCTACTGACAGAAAATACTCCTAAAACACTTTAAACATAACTTTAATTAAAGCTTCCTAAACAATTATTTTACAACAAGGGATTACCTGGCTGTAAAAGACAACTTTGTACATTTTCTGCAGCTCTGTGTTTCCATGAACATGAACCCTACATAATAACCTACTAGCTAAGTTTACCTTTACCTCTGAAGTTATGATAGAATGTTAGTTGTATATTTTAATAAACCCCTTGTTGGGCTGCAATTTATTGCCATATTAGAGAGCGATTTAGGCTAGAGGGAAAGTGCACAGGAATATTGCAGTCTTTCAGAGATGCTTTTGTCAGTAGAGGCATATAAAGTGCTGTGTGCTGTCCTCGGTGCTGAAACATTCCAGCACAACTCTCAATCCATCTCCTTTTCTTCTGAGCAAGCGTCACAGACAGAGAGGCTCCACAGGATGTAATCCTCGCCACAGACTTTGCCATGATCTTTGGCCTTCTGGCGTTCTTAGTTTTGTAAGGTTTTGCTGTTAAGCTTCTTTAGTGCACTATTGTTCATCATGTTTGTTGCTGTTTCACCTCAGTCAGATCCTTCAGTAACATGAAAAGATAAACATCTGAAAACCATAAAATATAGAGTTCCAATTAGAAATTTAAATAAACTCATTACAGGCCTTAATGTCATACTCATTTTTGGCTTTTAGTAAAGCAACTTCAATGTCACTCATAACTTAGTGCGATTTGGTCCTTTGATCAGGACAGTGGTCCAAATACACATCAAAACTTGTTTTGGAATTGACAAAGTAAGCTAACATTAAGTTTCTGATGTAGGCATGAACTGGTCCGTGTTGAAAAGGTTTATATTATGGATTAAAATCAAGGTTCATGCCAGGAAGACTTATTTAAAGAAGGGGGGTTAAATATCTTTCACAATGAATTCAAACCCTGGGCTGTAATACTCTTGTTACTAAATCATTTAAGTTGTGCTTTCACTAGTTGTCCAGCTCTAAAATGAACGGAATAACAACAACAACAACAACAACAATAATAATAATAATAATAATAATAATAATAATAATAATGAAACCACTATCTTAATCTGAAGATGACCGTAGTTATGTATTATGAATAAGATATAAGATACAACACAGGTAACACAGCAACGACTCTGCACATAAATTCAATGCATTTGAAATAGAATTTACAAAAACTTTAAATCTTATGAAATATTTCAAAATGTTGTTTTGTGTATCATATAACCTTGTAAAAATTATGATCTTCTAGACTTAAAACAACCCCAAAGTAGTGTCCACTATATCACAGTAATTCCAGAACTTGAAAATAATGCAATTGAAAGTGACTGTGATAGTGACTGCTCAGACAGAAAATGCCAAGGTGAAACAGGCCATTCGCCTGCAAGACTGCTAAATGGTCATGCAGAGGTGACCTATCTGGATGTTAACCTGACAAGTTCCAACCTACCCTCAGACTCTTCCTGCTGTTCTACTTCCTCCCCTCTCATTTCTCCATTTGTTGAAGAAAACCCATTGGATTCACAAAATGACTTTTTGTTCAGTCTCTGGCAAAAAAAAGAAGATGCCCAAAGGAAACAAGGACCCCACAAACCATAAAAAGAAGATGCCCAAAGGAAGATCAAAGCCACCAACCAAGAAAAAGGGGGCCTTCAGAAAATAGGATCTCACAAACCAGAAAAAGAAGATGCACTGGACAAAATGAGAGCCCACACTTAAGAAAAAAGAGATTCTCAAATGAGAATGAAACCCAGGAATACAGAAAAAAAATGAAAAAAAGACCCTTCAAAATAAGCAAAATGGGGGTAGGGTTTTCAAAAGTTCATGGTAACCAGCCTCGTACTTTATACCACATTTTGTGACCTATGGCCCAACTGCAGCGGATTGTATAAAACAAACTAATACTGACCCTGTTGATTTGTTCCTGCTTATGTATCCACAAACTCTGAGGGAGCTTACTGTTGAGATGTCAAATACCTATCCAATTCAAACCAAAGGAAAGGCACTTGATATGAGCGTAGAGGATTTGCTGATTCTTTTATGGGATTCTGTTCACATCTGGCTATAGGTCTGTGCCACAGAAGCATATGTATTCATAGTATGACCCTGATGTCTATAATGAAGCCATCAGCAATGAATGCAATGAGAATAAATTGCTTTGATGAGATAATGGCCTCAAGGTCACAGATGACCCTTTCTACAAAGTGCGGCCAATTTTCAGTGCACTAAATGATTCCTATAAAATGATGCCGTTCACCAAACAACTATCAGTTGATGAATGCATGATACCTTGGTATGGTAGGCATGGCTGCAAACAATTAATCAGGGGGAAACCAATTCGGTTTGGGTACAAGTTGTGGAGTCTTGCTTCACCCACAGGGTACATGTTTCACATGGAGCCCAATTGTAGAGCCCCTACACATCTGGCGTAGCCCTTGGTCTGCCTGAACAAGCAGAGGTTCCTCCAGGATGCTCATTTGTGCATGATAACCTTTTCACTTCACTTAGCCTCATTGACGAAATGACCAAACGAGGGTTTGGATCACTTGGTACATTGAGAAAGTGCCGTCTGCATGACATCCCATTTCCAAGCATGAAGGATTTTGAAAAAAAAAAACAAACTCATGGAGACATTGAAGTCTTTACAGAGATGGATAAGTTACTGGTGCGGTGGAAGGATAACAGTGTTGTAACTATGGCGACACATGCTGTAGAAACATATTCAGGGTCAAGCATCCAGGTGGAGCAAAAACGAAAAAAAACTTTTGTCAAAGTGCCACAGCTTCTGTGTTTCCCAACAACCAACCAGAACATGGGCGGCATGGACCTACATGATCTTCACGTGTCAAGAAATATAGTCATGGTCACTTCACAGTGCAGCTGGCTCTTCTTCAGAGATGTCATTGGCAGTGGTTATGACCTCCTCGCCTTTCAGCGGGTTTTTGTCCCTGAATCTTCTTTGGAGCTACCTCTTGGCCGAGGCAGAAGATCTGCAATTTTGGAATTTCGGGGTTTCATAAGAGGCGATGGGAAACATCACTGGTCTGTCAACACTGTAAAATGTTAAAATATGCAGATGATGCCGTAATCGCATACCGTAAGGATGCAAGAAATGTGATGTACCACTCCACATTGAGTGCTTCATGATTTTTCATGGAGAGTAAAATCTTATCAATGCACCTATAAACCCTGCTATGATGTTAAATGATCTATTTTTAGAAAGTCTGGTTCATGAGACTAAAGTAAATATCTGGATTATTTTCATTGATAATACCCTGTAGTATGCAATGTTCTCATGCCTTTATCACTATTTGAGGTACAGTAAATATATTTTGCTGATTTGTGTTTTT
Organism: Fundulus diaphanus; assembly: GCA_037039145.1. Classification (NCBI taxonomy): domain Eukaryota; kingdom Metazoa; phylum Chordata; class Actinopteri; order Cyprinodontiformes; family Fundulidae; genus Fundulus; species Fundulus diaphanus. Next base: position 35,712,685 of record CM073137.1, read on the forward strand.
GCTAAATAAAATGTATAATATTTCTGCCACTGATGTTAGTTGTGAATAAGTGAATCTAAGCTACTGCTACTACATGAATTCATTCTATTGAAACTGTAAGCTCTTGTTTTGTAAGTAAACCCATTCTTAGCCTTAAGGTTATGCAAGTGTTTTATTAAATACAATAACTGCATTGTTGTTAGTTACCTTTTGTATACATCGCAATTACATTTTTATGCATCAAATAAAATCTTTTACACACTTAGAACCATGCCTAGTAGTAATATACAACACATGTTAAGGTTATTCTTACATAAACTATTTGGGTCAAATTTAAGAGGTTTTGTAAACGTTGACTATGCGGCCTCCCACCGGCAACAACTGTGGCCGGGTATAAACACTACGTTTTCCCAACTATAAACAGGGTGTAAAGAATGAATACATATTGTGTGTAAGGGAAATGTAAGGAGGGAAATGCATGTACCAATTTTGCAGGAAAAATTATGGGATTAAACAGGTTAAGCTTCTGATGTAGTCATAAACTGGACCCTCTTGAAAAGGTTTGTATTATGGCTTAAAATCAAGGTTGATGCCAGGCAGCCTACTTATTTAAATGAGCTTAAGTATCTTTCACAATGAATTCAAACCCTGGGCTCTAAGACTCCTTTTACTAAATCATTTAAGTTTAATGATTTCCTCAGGTGAACCCAGTATTCAGTCAGACACAAAATGTAAACGTTCAATGGATTTATTGCAGGAGTGAATAGTTGAACAAACGGACAGGCAAACAGAAAATCTTACTGCTGAATCCCGTTCGAGGCAGGCAGATTGACAGAGTCCAGAGTCCAGGGCAACACAGGCTGGATAATAGCAAACAAAGTCCAGAATTATAGGCAGGGATACAGCAAACCGACTCCAGGAAAAAAACATGTACATAGCTGTGGTGAGCAGACACGGACCAAGGAAACACTGATGAGCTTCTGGCAGAGATGGCTTGGCAGAACCAGGTATAAATAGGCAAGTAAACAGGTGAGCAGAGTGAATCTAATTACAAGAGTGGGCGGAGCTGAACAAGGAAAGAGAAGTAGCTGGAAGTGGGACTGAGCTAAATTGGACAGGTGGCAGGTGAAAACAGGTTCAACTAAAACAGTTCAACAGCCAATCAAAAACACAAATAAACAACACTAAAATCTAACCAAATAATAAACATAAACCAGAACAGAACATTACATTAAGTTGTACTTTCACTACTTGTCCAGCTCTAAAAAGAATGTAATAATAATAATAATAATAATAACAACAACAATAAAACCACAAGCTTGATTTGACATCTGTGCTGAAGATGACTGTAGTTAGAAAACTAGCAAACAATCTAACTCTGCACATAAATTCAATGTATTCCAAATAAAAAAAACGTTGAATCTTATGAAATATTTCAAAATGTTTGGTGTATCATATAACCTTGTAAAAAATATGTAAAAACTAACAATTTTTTTTCAAGTCTAAAGCTTTGTCCTTGACTGTAAACCAGCAGATAAAATAGCAAGAATGGACCAAAAGGTTGTGATAACTGATTTTCTGCATGTCTAAGACAGTTAAAGTGGAGGGTCTATGAATTCCTAAAGCAATTCGACCTCATCTTTTCACACAACAATCACTGTGAGAGCAAAGCAGAAAGCATGCAATGCATAAGTTGACAGAAGAACCGTTCTCAAAGTGTGAAATTAAAATACATGCTGTTGAGGCTATCAGAATCTCTCTGCTGCTGTCTTCCTTCGTGTTTCTGCCAGGTAGAACAGGCAGTCAGGAGTCAGTTGTCATGGTGATTAATGCAAATGCACTCTGTTAACCTGTACAAGAGAAGACTTTTTCAAAGCATCTCCAGACCTTGGCTCCAACTAATAAGTGTCTCTGTTGACCACCTATAGTACACAGTGGTGGCAGAAACTGAAAACCACAGCAGCTTTTTACGAAGCTGGATGTCCCGTTTAGCTGCTGTAAAGGAAATCCCCGCTCTTCAGATTGTGGATTGGTGGCACGGTTTGACGACCACACTATGTAAGCCCCACTCTTTCTGAAGCAAGACGTGACAAAGCAGTTATTTTGGTGAAGGTGCTGATGCCTTACACGAGCAAGCATAGCAACCGGTGACAGCCAATGTCATGGAAGTACCATAACAACTGGAATCATAAGGGGACATAAACCAGCAAAGTATTGCGTATATAGTTCTAAAAGCAGTTTGACCTACCAAGAATGCCTTAATGAGAGTGGGAAAGGGCAGAGACAGAGGCATCCTTACACCAGGGACAATTATGTGGGAATGTGTACTTGCCTGTCCTCACTTCTTCTCGACCACTCGACCCCCCAGCTCCAGTGGCTAACAGTGTATTTCGGTCCACCCCCCCCCCCCCCCCCCCCAGAATACTCTGCTGCTGTCTGCTGGACTAACACAAGCCAGACACTCAGAGACTGAATCTAATTACAGACACAATTATGATTGTGACCCAGTTCAACCTGGATTTGTATTCAAATGGACTCATTTACCTCGTGTCCTGGAGACGCCTCTTCTGAGGACAGGATGTTTGAGCCCAGAGACTCTCCTCCTGCTCAGGTTCTCTGTCTCTCAATTATAGGAGTCACATGTGTCATTCTGCACTCAGACACTTTGCCTGTTTCCCATTTATGCTTTTTTATGATGTCTTATGATTTAGTTTTTTCATCGATTCAATCTGACAGGCGTAGTTTGCTTCCACGTACTGATTTGTACAATTATCAATGAAAGTCTACATTTTTTGATCCTACTGAATTAACATCTTTTAGGGTTTGCCTTTAAAACAGTACCTGCTTGTAACATCTTAATAATAAAAACATTTTTATTTATCGGAGCCTTTAAATAATCTCATAAAACAACATATAAAGGTGACATAATTATTAAAATTCACATTCAAGATAAAAAACACCACAAAACAATGCAGGATGAAGCAGTATACATAAATAGCGGTGACAGTACAGAGGTCGGTAGTTAGGATGTAGCAATCATATGGGATACAGAAGCGTAAAGACGTGCGTTCTGAGTTTTAAATGTGGTAAGGGGTGAAACTGCATTATGGCGAAGAGGGAGTGCATCTCGAACTGACAGGCAGGGCAAGGAGAATATTTATCAGAGAAATTAACCATGGGGACTGTGGAGAAGCTGCAGCGATGATTGCTGTTGAAATTCTACAGTTTTGTTTGGACACTTACACATAACATGCCCACCCTATCCCCCCCAAAAAAAGGATCTTCTCCGCAGGAGTGTGGTCTAAAATGATGTTGCCACCTTTGCAGAGCTGTCTCAACATGGGCAACAGATGGGTGTGAGCAGATCTGACAGACCAAGAGTCTTGGACAATGGTCTTGTGATGTGAAAGGCAGGAAAGAAGCCATTTCTGTTCAAGGAAATGATCAAGAATAGACTGAGATTCTACAGGAAGTGCAAGGATAGACAGCAGAAAACTGCTGGAAAGTTCTGCACTTTGATGGCATCCTTTTAATTGTTTGGGACATCTGGAAAACCTTTCGTCTGGAGCAGAAAAGCAGAGCCCTATCAGGATTCTGTGTTGTGGCAACAGGAGAGCATCCTGTCACAATCCATGTCTGGACTGAAAGACTGCGGTCCGTGTTGCCACACATCAAACAAAGGTCTACATGGTAACTCTTGTGTAGCAATTACTGTTGAGGCTTAAGTTTTTTAAATGACCATACATATTATTAAAAATACCTGGACACTTCCCACTTTATTTATAAAGACATTTATTGGTTTTTCAACAAATTATACTATCCTGTTTGGTATATTTGGTCATGATTTATTTATTTGGTTGTTTGAAAGACACTTAAGGGTGTGAGCAAAGGGTATTCTTGCTGCAAGCAACTATGCCAACAACTGCACCACAATGTGCAAAACTTGAAAAATTTTTCAGTACATTGAAAATAAACTAAAAAACATTTAGAGAAACATTTCAAAACCGACAAACGTATCCTTCAAAAGACCACATAAACACATTGAATATCTTTAAAAAGCTTTTTCAGACTACAGGACTGCTTTATCAGTACAATTATGAAAAGGGTAACATTTCGCGGTTTCAGTTTGGATTAAATTACATTTATTCCAGCTGGAATATCATTTTTCTGCAGTGCATCTCCAAAGGGAGGTCCACATTTGTCGGATTCGATCAAATTAGGGCTGCAAGTTGTTTATTTTTATTAATATTTGTTATTTTGTCCAGTATATTTTGAATAATGACAGAAACAGGGCAGAAACACTACAGAGAGGAAAATGCATTAAAATCACAATACAGACCAGACTCTGACAGATTTCTGTCATCCAAGCTGCAGCAGAGTGTTGCCAAAGTCTGCAGGCAGAAGACATATTACAGGCTAAAAAGCTGACAGATTGTGATTTTGCAACATAAATGATTCTGGCAAACCCGAAAGCCCCCCCGAGTGCTCTGCTGAGTATTGTTCTGCATTTTGGCTGCAGTATGCTTGTGCTGAAAGTGCTGAGGGCAACAAGTATCTGGTAATAACTCCAGTCATGACAAGTCAGTAATACCAGGTTGTGTCGTACTGAAGAGGTTCAGCAGCCAGCGTGCTCAGATATCCAGCCGAGTCCCACGGTGAAACCGCATGTCAGTCATTTTCTGCTAGCAATGATGAAAAGAAAAACTTTCACACAATTATCCACCAGTGTAATTTATAGACATTTGAAATGAACTAAAAACAGGTAAGTTCCAAAAAGGTGAAATGCACTGTTGTTTTTAGACAGAGGGTGAGAGAATACAACTATTCTCAGGAGTTCAATGTGCAAAAATCAGGAGAGTAACAGTAATTATATTCAGCTGCAACCCAACCCCCCCAAAAAAAAGATACCCGATAGATGCTGACGTTCACAATAAGATGCCTATTTAGGTCTAAGCACAGCTCAAATGTAGTTTGTTGCTTTCTTCTTATCTTACTTCGTCTTGCTGTGATGTGGTCTTAATATTATCAGTCCCCATCATAACCAGTGTTCGAATAATGCAGTCAGTAAGGAAGCAGATAGGGAAAGGAGCCTGTATGCTTCCTTTAGGATAGGAACCTCGCGAGGTCCCTTACTGGTGCTGAGGAGCTATAAGGAATCCCACAATCCTTTGCGTGACATGATGTATAGACAGAGTCCACCTCTTGAAAATTAACGAAAATGTCCGGAGAGAAGAGAGCGCGCACATATTACAAATTGCTGGTCATCCAATTAGATAAGAGGACTTTGGCCATCTATGCCTTTGTTGTCTACAGCAAATAAGATCCGATAGAAAATGCAAAGCAGGAAATACACTGGTCGTGTAACATAAGCGGCGCATATGGGCATATTTTTAATAGCGTAAATTTACACCAGACTTACTGCAAAGTAAGCGCGTTGTGCCCATGTATTTATTTTGTTTCTACTGTAAATGTATTGACTGATTAAAATAAAAAGCTAACCCAAGCGTAGGACGCGCGTATGCTGCAACACGTCTGGTGTATTTCCTCCACAACAGTGTAACTGCAAAGTTTCAGATTAGAGGAAGCAATAAAATCGGCGGCTGTGATGTGATGAAACACAATGTATATATACTTATTTGTTCATGACAGCTACACATCCATGGCAAATAAACATAGCATATAATGTGTATCCACCATTTTCTGTTAAACAAAACCTATTTGTAAAATTAAAACAATTGAAATAAATAAAACAAAATCATTATCAGTCGCCCGTATGTCCACTCTGTTTAAGAGGACAATAACAAGCAATTAGACCGGTTACTGTTAGAACTAGAAAGTCTGTCTAAGTTAACGCGCATTCATATGTTTTGGTTTGTGCAATGGGGAGCTTCAGCCGTTCGCTACAGTTGTCTGACTTGCATGTTTTGTAGTTCTTGATCGGAAGGCACAGCAGTCTGAAGCCACAATAGGCTTCTTACTGTTGACCCCATGAAAGGTTGAGGAACAGGAGCTAGGAGCTAGAATTAGAACGTTTCAAAGTATGTTGAATTAATGTAATCCAGACAATTATATAAAAAACTAAAGTCTTTGGCTACATTATTATGCATATGCCGCTGACCAATAAAAAACTTAGAAGGGCATCATGTAAGTGGTGAAGCATGGCGGTGTATTATTAGTATAATTGTTTGAGAATGTCATAGTTTGAGACTGTACCATAGCCTTGCTTTAAAAGAAATAATGCTTTGCTTGAATTCATTTTGAAATGTGGAACCTGTGCTACTTAGCAGTAGTTTCATACAATGATTCCTTGGGAGTGATGTCTTTGAAATCACAAATATAAACCAGCTAATAGAGCTTCTTATTCAGGTAACAGCGTTGGGCGCAAATCAAAAATCACTTGCTTTGGGAAGCTCTTTCATTTATTATTTTAATATTCTTCCAGATTTAAATAAAGTAGCTTAATTTAATCTGTGTTGAAAGGCTGAAACATCTAAATGTCTTAGTGCTTGTCTGCCTCAAATACAAAGCTAAACTAAACAGAAGCAATGAAAATAAACAAATTGAGCTTTGTTTTGGGCAATGTTCTCAGATCTTTTCTCATGTCTTCTGTTAATTCCAACATGCTAATTAGGCGTGGAATCCAATTTTCTTCTGTGGCTCAGTTAAGGAAATGTGCATTATTTAAGGGGGAGAATTAATGTTAGACTGGCAAAGGGACAAAAGCAGCAAGATGCAGTTTTTGCAGACATAAGCGACTGCGACGATTGTAATGAGAATGACGGTGTAAGCGAGGAAGACATCATCAGGACAGGTGATGATCACGATAATGGCAAAGTGTTGGCAACTGACGCGTCAGAGCCAAAAACATGAAGGAGGGTCGCTGACCTCGGATTTCAGTCCTATTCCCGCTACAAGCCAAATCCTAATAGAGTCCATTAACAGAAGGAGAGGGAGAGAAAGCCCTGACTCTGGAGTAAAGTCTGCATATGTGATGACTTGCAGTCTGGCCGGCTGAATGGAGCAGGCTCAGAGCCTGATAACCTCCTCTTTCCTTATTATTTCCCCTCATTTAACTCACTCTGTGCCTCCATCACAGTCCATTTTCCCGTGTGTGTGTGTGTGTGTGTGTGTGTGTGTGTGTGTGTGTGTGTGTGTGCGTGTGTACAAGTCTCGGACGAGGAAATCTCTCACTCCTGCAAGAACGTCTGTTATTTCACAGCAATTTTGGATAATGATTTATTTTACAATCCACAATTGGAAGGTCTTCCGCTTGAAAGAGAACGATAAAATAGTAATCCCATTGCAATTATGTCGTTCGAGATAGTCACATTCATTGGGATTCACTGATACAAACGGCACAGACGTAACAACATTTTGGTATTATTCTGACAAACATGTCCCGCTAGCAGGTTTAGCAGCTCTGTACAGTACATCCAAGACCTTTAGATACACAATATACTGTAATATGTCATTCATCAGATGTTGGCAGCTGCTGTTCTGCCAGATGAGTCAGATCTCAACATTTCTGTTTGCATATAATATCTATCTTTTAATAATTATCAAAATAATTAACCCTATTTGTTTCACAATTTCATTTCTAACCGCTCTCTAGTTGTGTACCAAAAGTTACATTTGTATTTTAAGAATTGAAGTAGGCTTTAAATATAGCCAAATTATTGAAGCATCTTGTAAAAAGGGGGTGTTGTACCAAGCCGAGAACAGGGTTTAGAAAAAGGCTTAATAACCCAGGGGAGGGCATAGCTTTTGAAACATATGGTTCAGCCCACCCTAATGAATTTTGCACAGTTCTTTCAAGTATCAAGTTTGGGCTGTTTCTCTGCAGAGACATGTCCCCTGTGGCTAATGCTTTGGGGTTTTCAAACATGCAATTTGGGCTTAGAAAAATTACTAAAATCTGTGTTGTGGAGGAAAAACTAAAAACTACAAACACTGATCACTTTCGGCTGACGCTCACACATTATGTTATCTCCTGACAAAAGCATATTTCCAAGCCCTCACATTGTTATGGATCTCAGCTCCGCAGCCCCAATGAGACATTAAGATGAGATGTGTGACATCTAAAAATGATGGATTGTTCCCAGCAGTCCTTTGGGGTTGAGTCTGTGTTACAATATCAATGTGGGAACGCTTACGCTGGACGGGAGTACTGGACTACATCAAAGGAAGAATGCTATCTTAGCGCCAGATTTATGAGAAACTTCATCTAAGACAGACCACTTCAGAGGAGGATGTTTTACTTTGTATGGTGAGCAGAGCCGACTTGAGGTATTAGCAAACTAAAGCCCCCAAACCCATTGGGTTGGCCCCCGGGAATGCTGGGATTTTCATGTAGAACATCAGAGGTGTAACTAGTTAACAAAATATCAGAAATGCTGTTACACTTGCTGTCAAAGTGAAGTCTCTTTGGTGAGGTGCTGTCTGGTCGCTGTAATTCTGTGACTGTTTGACAAACTTAATGTAAGTTATCATTAGGTCCAGGGACGTGAAGGCGAATGTGCTAAGCTTGGAACCATCCATCTCGGACACTTATTTTGAAGCATAAAAGCAAGTATGTCTTTTGTTGTTGAGTCGGCAAAAAAATACATGGTTGGGCCTGCTGACAAAAACTGATCCCTCCATCCATGTTATATCAGGAATCTTGAAACATTTTTTGTACCTGGCAGAAAAAAAACATTAACAGAGAAACAGCAAAGATACTAATGTTTTGTAGTCACTGTAAAAAACATCTCACAAAAATCCAATTTAAGCAAAGAATCAGAATTGAGCATCAAGACCTGCAATGTGAACGTAGCCTCTGTCACATGTTGATGTGCCCCTGGGCAAGGCACTTAATCCCCAGTTGCCTACCAATCTGCATATTGGTGTATGAATGTGTGTGCGTTTGTGAGTGCGATTGGGTGAACCATAACACTTTCTGAGAAGCTAAAAAGTGTGCAAATAGTCCTCGGCATTGCATAAAACAGAAATGTCCGTTTGCAAAAAAGACAAACAATTTACAGTCAATTTACAGAACGATATAAAATACTGTACTCTTCTATTCATAATAAACAGATAAATCCTTTTTTTGCTGAAACATTCATAACCACTTGAGTTATTTGAATAAATAAATGTATTATTACTGTACATTCTTTTGCACATCTAAATTTATTCTCATCAAAGACTAGAAATTTTTTGGGATGTATCAAAACACCAGTTGGACTAAAATCTTGTTTCTTCTTTGATCTTTGAGAACCGGCATTTTGTTGAATCTGGTGTTAGAAAGGCTAATATTTGCTTAAAATGTAAAACTTGGATTCGTTTTTTGTCTTAAAATCATTGGTAAGGTGCTTGGATTCAGGTACTTACAGACTCACTTCAATACAGAAAACCCATATTACTATCTTCTCCTGTCACTTTATACATGTCGTATTGATTAATACTGTATATTCTTCAGTGATGGTATCAAGGCTTTGGTTGATTGTATCTTTAATACTTTATCGGCTGGTTGCGCTGTTCTTTTTACATCTCTCTTTGCAGGTGGAGAAGCAGACTGAGGATGTTGTATCGTTCTCCCCCTTTTTTGTCCTCTTTCTTTCACCTTTTTCTTTTTTCCTCTTTTATCTTGCTATTTCAGTGTCCATTTAACATGAAATATTCCCAGCATAAATTCTAATAAAGCTTTTTGCATGTATAAATCATGCGGCACACTACGGCGAAAGCAATAAGGCTCCACTTGTGAAAGTAAAATCTGTTGGGCACTTTTTGGCATTAAGACAACAATTCTTATTGCTACATTGCCAGACAGGACACTATAAAAAAATAAAAAAAATAAAACTCATTGGCAAATGTGTTGCTCAGTCTTCATAGTTTGATAGCTTCAGCATGTTGATGACATAGTCAGTCACATTAAATGTAGGGGAGAGCAAATCACTTTCTGAAACATATTTGTCTGTTTTCCATAGACGCTTGTGAACAGAATGTGTTCAATTTGGCCCCTCTTTCATCACTCTAAGATGTTTTGCGTTTGTTTGGCTGCTGGGGGATGGGCCTAAACGGAAGTGGGCCCTTGAATAAAATTTTGACTCCTGTCACTCAGAGTGACACGAGTCAGCTGCATTAAACAACCCGCGTCAAGCTCTGGAGGAAGAGTTTGAAAACAAGCATGAGAGAGACAGGGCTGTTTTCACGAGCAGGCTGAGCAGATCAACTAGGTTCGCCTTTAAGCGGCTTCTCTTTAGCCTGTGCATTGGACGTGATATTGACAAATTAAGCAAGGCAGCAGTTTGGGAAGATCAAGGAGCTGCAGCGTTCCGGGCAAAAACAACAACTCCTCAACACTCTGAAGCTGGGAGGCTTAATTACCAACTGGAGGGAACGCTTCGTTTAGAAAAACCACAGGGCTTTTACTGGAAATCAGAGGTGCTAATACGTTGCCTGCCCATGCGAGGTCAATGGCAAACAGCTGAGGAGCGGAGAAGTTGTTGCCCTCCCCCTTCACCATATACTGAAGTTTGTATCTTAAAGCAGCCTCTTTGGTTTATCAACTGCTGTTTTGAATCATTATCCATATCAAGTGGAGTAATTAGCTAACAAATGTAGAAAGGCTCCCCTCGAATTAAAATGCCATGGGCGCTGAGAGATGGAGATAAATTATTTATGCTGCTTTGATTAGCGCTAGATTACTTGAAGAAATGAGCATTCGGGCTTTTTTTTAAGTTAAAACTGCTGCAGCAGAATATTGTGCTGAGGAAACTTCTGCGGGATGTTTTCTTTTTTTTTTTCGGGGAAAAAGAGAAATACCAAATTCCAGTCAGTCGAGAGAATTAAATATGATTTCATGCTTGCTTGGGAAACTATTAGCAGCCCTTGAACCGTTTCCCATTGTCACATTACAAACACAAACGGGTGTATTTTATCCAGATTTTATGCTGTATACCAACACAGAGTACTGGAAAAGCTGTGAAAGGGAAGGAAACTGATACTGTTTTCACCGTTTGTTTATAGAAATACATATCTGAGAAATGTGGTGGGCACCTGCTAAAAAGCACATTTTTATCTATTTTCAGTCACAACTCTGCTGACATTTAAGTTTGAGTCAACTGAGTTCACAGCAGATTTGGCTGACTATATTATGACGTTCTAAAGAAATGGATGTCTTAGAGTATCTTACATCTTTATGGGAAATATTAGCTGAAATGTCTACACTAGGATGGAATGGAAACAGATTTACTTTTATTTGAAACAATTTTAGTCTCACTTGTAAGTTCTTAAACTTCTCCTACCCAGCCACATGCCTAAAAATAAATGATTGGAGTTCGTCTTTTTTATTCATTAATGAAAACGGTCTTAGTTCTGGTCATTCTTCTCAAGTTTTTATTTAGCTTTCCTCCCAACCTTGCAAGAAATTTAGCAAATATTTCAAAAATAAATGTAATACTGGTATGGACCCTTTTAGTCTTGAACCCTAAATAAATTAGTAAACAGCATCCACCGTTTTGTAATTTAATCTGAGGCTAAATTCAACAGTGAAGCTGTTCTGTGACGGAGTGAGAGGTTTGTTAGAGAACAATGGAGAACAACCAGCACCTTTGAGACCAAGGAACGCTGAAGACAGGTAAGATATGAAGTTGCAGAGAGGTTTAAAGCAACAGTCGGTTGAACAGCTTTGAACAGCTTTGAACAGCTCACAGAGCGCCGTTTAATCCATCATCCGAAAAATGGAAACAATATGGCACAACTACAATGACAACCTACAATGACACGGGCATCCACCTTAACTAAACAGACCTTTCGCACAATATAAGTAAGTGAAGTTTATTTAGAATGTCCTTCACAGACACAAGGAGCTGTAAAACATATCTAGCGTTGATTACAGAAGCAGCCAAGAAGACTTTTAACACTAGAGGACCTGTAGAGAGTCCCACCTCAGGTGGGACAGGACATTGTAAGTATTATACTCCACAATTCTCGCAAGTCAGCAATTCTTATTAAAGATAGACAAGAAAGCCATAAGAAAACCCGCTTAAAGTTTGCAACAAACTCTGAAGGGGTAGAGCACAGGTGTTGAAAAGGATGATCTGCTAAATTGACATTTGTGGCCAACGTGCAAAAGGCAATGTGGGGTGGAAAATATACATTCACCCTGAATATACCATCCCCATTAGGAAACAAGGTGAGGGCTGCATCATGCGGTGGGGATGCTTCTGTGAAACAGGGATAGGGAAGATGGACGGAACTAAATACAACGCAATCCTGGAGGAAAACCGGTTAGAGGCTGCCAAACACTTGAGACCGGGGTGGAGGTTTGCCTTTCATGTGAGCCTAAACACACAGCCAGAGCTGCAATGGAATGGTTTAGGTCAGAGCATGGCCTGTTAGCATGGCCCAGTCAACGACTAGATCTAAAACCAACTGATAATCTATGGCAAGGCTTGAAAACTGATGTTCAGACATGCTTTAATTCTAATGTGATTGAGCTTGAACTATTTTTGCATAAAAGAACTGGTAAAACATTCTCTGGTGACATAAAGCTTGCAGCTGTAATTGCAGCAAAAAGTGGATCGACAAAGTATTGCAGGTGGGCTGAATACAAATACATGGCTGTTGGAAACCAGGTATCCTTCTGCTTCACATATATGAACTGCACGTGGGTCTGTTGCATGCAATTGCAATAAAATATCGGGATTTGGAGTCGTCTAGTCTTTTCTTCTTTTGAAAAAGTTTAAGTAATATTAATATTTTTCCAAGGCACTATATCCTCGTGTCTAATTTCGCCTGAGTACAGCAGAGCGAGATGCCAGGCAGCATTTCCCCCCCCAGTCGTGCAAAACAAGCACTCACAGTAATAAAAGCCCAACTGAGGAAAGAACCAATGAAACAAAGGAAGCCAGCCAAAGTCAGATAAGAATTTCTTATTATTCCAATAAAAAATACATTCATACAGAAATATAACAATTTTGCAAAACAATTTCAAATAAAAATTTCATAAAGCATAAACATAACAATTTTACAAAAGTCTTTCTTTTTTTATACAAAGATTCAGTTGAGAACAAAGAGCTGTGTGTGTGTGTGTTTTTTTTTTTTTTCTGTGTGAGACAGAACAGCTGTGTGAGTGGGATGAAAGGGATGATGGAGAAGTGTAAATAGATGCAAGCAGAAAAAAGAAAATGATGCTAAATCAAGGCTCAATTATCACTTGAACGGTATTGGCTGCTGTTTGCACAGAATGGATGCTGCAGCAGCTCTTCGCCCATCAGAGGCATCGGAAGCAGCTCCCAAATCTACTGCAGCAAGCAGTTTCAAGTTTGTATCCCGTCTCCTGCGCCCGAGTGATCTAAAATCGATAGGTGCCGCGGTTTGTGACTTGCTGCAACATTGGATTCCTACATCGAGGTCGCTGACCCGGGGCAGGAAGGGACAGATCGCTTCATCCAGAAGCATTAATAAGTAAAATCCCTGCCACTTTTTTTTTTTTGGCCTTTTGCTCCAGAATCCGCCCCCGCCCCTCTCAATCTTTAACAATGTTTTCCTTTTTGCCTAATTTCCTCGTGCATCGTGGAGGTGCACTCAATCACCCCTCCTCCAGCCGGCTCGCTGCTGTGCTTTCCACATTACAGTTGCAGCTTGGCTAAAACAACGCGCTCCAGACAGGTCAATAACCAACCTACACAGTCAGCAGTCTGTGACAGATTCCATGCCAACAAAGCCTTTAGCAATTCATTACCGAGAGGCGGTACAAGGCGAGGCCTGTCCGACTGCAGCCTGTTAATTACAATAAATCTTTAGCCTTTTTCTTCAGTCCCACTTGCAGGGATGCAGGAACAGGGGACAGGAGAGAGGAGAGCGACGGCGGCCACTAGCCATGGGCCGCCTACCCGGGTTGAGGTACGCCAGCATTAAGTTTCAAAAACGTTACCATTTCCGCTTGGAGAGTGAAAGAGGCACTGCGCTCCCCCCTCCCCCAGCTGTTGCTGAGCACTGATGGTTGCTTCTACACCTGACTGTTTACAGGAAAGACAGGTAGTTTGCAAAACTTTTTTTTCTTTTTGTTTGAAATAATTGAGTTAATACGATGAACCGTATTAATCTGACGGTCATCTCACAGCGACACTGTGAAAACGGAGCAGCACTGTTGCATTTCTTTTTTCTCATCTTAGTCACTCGGTACCTTTGTGCTGTGTGAGATGAACTCGAGTACATACTACACAGTAGTTAACACCTTTAATAAATGAATTTAAGTGCTCTTAAACATACAGCATTTGTCTTATATACATGTTACAACTTAATTTAAACGTGATAAGCAGCAGCTAATCTGCTGCTCTGTCTCATAAAAAGGAAAAAACAACAACAAAAAAAACAAGAATAAAGGCAATCAACTGATAATAGGTACTTTGTGTCAACAATTCAACCGCACCATTAACCATCAGGAAAATGTAACTATCGCAACAGTTTCGTAATTGAGCCTTGATCGAGCTTGTAAAATTCACCCAGACGACAAATGCGACTTCCCCCGGTGGGTGGGGGGGGTGTCACTTGCATAAGGCACCATTAAGGTCAACAGTGCATTATTAGATAGAAAGAAAGTGTATGCACACATAAAAAAAATGTATGCAAAAAAAAAAAAAAAGGTGTCTTTGAGGCATCAGATGGATGTGAGCAGCAGTGAAATCTCCAGGCAGATGGAAAACCAGAATGAAGAGGGAATACAAAAAAGTAGAGATGCACCGATCAATCCGCCAGGTTTAGGAATGATTTTCCCCTGATCAGCTCTGAACTGTGACCAGCAGGGTAAGATACTGAAAAACGGTATCTTAACTATTTTTTTCCACGTTAAATGCTTAAAAACTAAGAATCCCCTCCTTTTTCGGTCTACAAATGCATCAATCATCAGCATGTACTTTGACACGTGTTTTAGTTGAATGAAAATAAAATAAAAATCAGGAAAAGGTTGAGGAAATACATTTAGATGCATGAAGAGGGAGAACTTATTCCTTCGTTTTTTCTGTTGGATTCAAAGCTGCTACCCTAAAAACAACAAAGACGTTCAAAATTGGAATCGGCTAGTCAGACCTGCTCAAGCCCGATCGGCGCATCTCTACTTAAAAACCAAAGGGAGGAATCATGGAGGCTGTTATGTACAATATTGTAACATCTAACCGTTTGCGTTTTTAGCTGCACTTTTCATGAAACTATTTGCAGTCCTGATTACAGTGGAAACTGGAAATGGAGCGATCCCTAGAACCATGCAACACCTGTCTATGATACTGAAGTTAATAGTATAGTTGTGTTATACCTCTAAGCACACAGCTTATACAGTTGGGACTACAAATGGGCTTTGTAGCTCGTAGAAAAATAAGAAACCAGGCTACATAACACATTGCACATTTAGTAGCTGCACCAAAAAAAAAAAAAAAAAAAAAAGAAAAAGAAAAAAAACACCAAAACAAAGCTTCTGTCCATCATGGAGGGCTCCTTTTCAGTCCCGGGTCACATACCAGAAGAATTCACGTCCAATTCTGGTCAAACCCAAGGCCTGACATGCTTCGGAAGAAGAAGCAATTCCCCCTTCCCTCCCCCTCATCTTCAGAGTCTGGGAGGCAGAGAGACGAGGCAGACGTGACCTGGCCTCATCCTCGCACTGCCACCTGGGAAACAACAGCAGGAATGTCTCCCCGGCTCCGCCACAGAAACTCATTCAGTCCACAGCAACATTGGTACCAGCCCCGCACCAATCCGCCTCTTCGTCCCGCTCCTCCTCTTCCTCCCCCAAGAGGATGGGGGGGGGCGGCTGGTCAGCCAATCTCAGACATTCACAGTGCACACATGCTTACCTCAGACAGATTTGTAAAGTACCAGTGTATCTGCTGCCTGGGAGATGTCCCCAAAACATCATGCACCATACATACGATTCATTCACTCGCTTTTTTTGTTGTTGTTTTGTTTTTTGTTGTTTTTTTGAAGCACATTTTTTTTTTGTCCTTTTCTGCGTTTAAAGTCCTCGATCGAAAAACATTTCCTTTCCCACGTCCGCGATTTCATCCTCTTGTTGCAACAGACAACCATCAGAGCGCCCTTCTCTAAGAAGAGAGGTCCCTGAGGCACTGGGTTATTTCAGTATGGTGCAAAACGGCATGCTTTGGCTGGAACACGCCCCCCCCCCCCTCCTCCTCGCCACCCTGCTCTCTGGGACAGTTCAATCAAGAGACCGGTTGGGAGATGGCGTGCGTTTGGATTTTTTTTTTCCTTCCCCTCTCTCCACCAAAAAAAAAAAAACAGCTAAGAAAAAAAAAACAGAGAGAAAAGGATTTCCCCTTCGCTGCGTTGCCCGGTGGATGCCGGCCCTGCGTTAGACGTGCCTCTTCATGTGAAGAGCCAGATGGTCAGACCTGGAGAAACATCTGAGGACAGAGAGAGAGAGGAGGGAAAGAGGTCAGTCAGTAACGAAGGGAGTTTCTCATGAAGGTCAATAGATCACAACGAGTCAGAAAGGAAGACGATTTTCTGTTCCACTTTGAACTTCTTCACATTTTGTCACGCAACAACCTCAAATCTCAATGTGCTTTTTTTTAGGGGGGGGGGGGGGGGGGGGGGGGGGATTTTATTTGACAGACCAACAGAAACGCAGCACAGAAGTGTGAAGTGAGAGGAAAAGGACTTATGGGTTTCAGTATTTATTTTTTTTTTTTACAGCAAAGAGCTGAAATACATGACGTTCCTTTGTATTCAGCCCCCTGGAGCCACTATCTTTCCATCTATTAGCCTTTTGCACGTCTAGAGATAAATTGTTAGTCTTTTTTTGTAAAATGAATCAAGCCCAGTCTTTAAAACATGACTCTCCAAGAGTTTCTACGGATTTTAAACTAGATTCGGGTGTTCCCGCAGAATGATGCAGCCTCCGCCATGTTTCACTGTTGACTGCAGCGTTTGTGTTTTGCAGTCTGTGAACATCGGTTTCAAGGACTTGCCACAGGTTCTAATCTGGGTTTTAAACTAGCGTTTGACTAAGCCACAGCATAACACGGTGTGCCGTGTCACTTTACTACCACACATAGCGGCGGGCGCGTGGCCCAGAAGTTTGATTTTGGTCTCATCTGACCAGACCCCCTTGTTCCCTACAAAATGTGTGGCAAAATCTAAGCAGGGCTTTTCAATGGCTTTCTTTCAACAACAGCTTTTCGTGTCTCACTGTTAAAAGTCAAGATTGGTGGAGGGTGGATTCTGCGCTCTGATGAGAGGACCTCTGCAGCTCCTCCAGAGTCACTATAGGACTCTTGGCTGCTTCCCTTCTTGTTCAGTAATGTTCTCGAAAACAACCTGCGAGGTCTTCGCACAACACTTGTTGAGATAGTTAGAGTAAAGGGTGCTGAATACAAATGTTCTTTTCAGGTATTCTTGCGCAAAAGGACTGGAAACAATCATTTTCATTCTGAATCATAATAATGCAGTTTGTGTTGGTCTGTCATGTAAAATCCCTAAAAATAGACTGAGGCTGTTTTGTTTTCTGAGTTTTTTTTTTGCATCGTGATAAAATGGGAAAACAGTCAGAGGGGTATAGATACTTTTACAGGAATCCAGGACTGGATCTGCTATCTTAATCTTGTTCAGGTACGAGCTTGTCTCGGGAGCCTGACTGAGAAGCAGCAGTGCTTTAAATCTTTGGAGAGCAGCGTCTCCACCACGCAGACAGGTTCAGATACAGCAGCGGCCCCGTCCTGAGCGGAAGGCCCAACTTACCTGTCACAGTGATTGCATTTGAATGGCTTGGCCCCTGTGTGCTTCCTGAAGTGTCTGGTCAACTCATCGCTCCGTGCAAAGCGCCACTCGCAGCCCTCCCACGAACACCTGTACGGCTTCTCACCTGCGGAGCAGACACGGGAGACGTTAAAGGGACCCTGCAGCAGACAATCCCCCCCCCCGTCCCTCTCCGAGCGAGGCTGGGGCAGTTGTTATTTAAATACATTCAAATCAGCCGGCCTTGGGGGTGGAGGTGACACAACATAGGTGCCGTCAATCCACCCGAGACGGAGATTCCACAGAGCCTGTTGGCTCAGTTCAGATTGAGATGGAACCTGCAGCATGCGGAGAATGCAGACTGCATTGCTAAGGACAGATATAGGCGGGTAAACTAAAACCTGAAACTACACACTACTGAATTAAAAAATAAATAAATAAAAAGGAGACATTTAAATGACCATTCAAAACCCAGCGGCCCCTTTGCTCTCTCTCTCCCCCGCCCACTCACCCTTTCCCATGGTGAAACTCAATCTGTTTGCTAGTCTTTTTATCTCCCATGTGCAACCCCCTCCTGCTCTCCCTCCCTCCCTCCCTCCCTCCCTGCCATTCGCTCACTCGCTGGCTCCGTCAGTCACATTCCACATAGATTAGGTCACAGTTTAGGTATCCAGCCATGCAGAGCTAATGCTAGCAGCGCTCCAGCTGAGGACATCATGCAGCGTGGACCTTTAATTACATTACACAATGGCTGGACAATTCCATTAAGGCGAAGGACTGAATTAGCAGCACTTCCGGCATTACTTGATGCGTTTTTCCTTCTTCTTCTGTTCTAAACCTTTACGGACGAACTGGTTTTCCTTTCACCTGAGCGGCCCCTCCTGCTCCTACTCTGTTTACACACAGACGGCATGTCCCCCCCCTCCCCTCCACTCCCACTCCCAGTGAAACCTACCTGTGTGAGTGCGCTGGTGTGCCTTCAGGTGCGAGCTCTTCGTGTAAACCTTACGACACCCGTTGAAGTGACACCTGTGTACCCGCCTCCGGGCGTCCGGGGACGCGTCCCCGCAGAGGGATCCAGTCTTTTCCGCGGCCTTCGCCGCCGCGCCCCCAACCCCGCCACCGGTCCTGATTTTGACCGGCACGCTCAGCCCGGCGTGCGTGGCCACCCAGCCGTTTACGCCGGCGGCCATGCCAACGCTGGCCTCCGGGGACGACGGGGGAGTACTGATGACCGAGGGGCTAAAAGGTCCAGAGCCGACCAAGACGGACCCCAAGGGGTTGGAGGTAAAGCTGTGCGTGGGGGAGAGCTCCTCGAAACTGTCCGAAGCCTCACTGCTGGCGTCAGAGTTCACGCTGTTGCTGTCCAAGATCTGGCTGTCCTGATTGTCCTCCTCGTGGGCTGGGGCCAGGTTTGGGTCAGACTCGGCCTTGGCCTTGTCCCCACAGGCTAGGATCAGCTTGCTCCACAGGTCCTCCTGGCCCCCAAACTTCAACTCGGACGTGGAGACGTAGGGCTCACTCTGTAGGTAGCGCTCCAACTCCAAGCAAGTCTGCCAGGATTCAAAGAAGAGGAAAATATTATTGCCACAGCCTCCCGGAGGAGAGGAGGTTCACTCACAGCAGCAAAACGCCTCTGTGAGGGAAATCCTCTTAAATCATGCATGTGCACATCCCTAACATGCTTTTTGGCGGCGCAACGTTTATTGGCTAAACGCTTGAAGACAGGAAGTGCAAAGCCGGGAAATCCCAGCTATTCCTGCACTTTTCAGGGACCAGGCTTGGAGCTTCACAAATTCAGGAAGCAGTAAGGATTTGATTCATCAGTGCATCATTTCTAACAGCTATTCAGAGCCCCAGTGGGACATTTACTGAAGCACATCTTGTCTTGATGTGCCAGGAATGTCCAATCTTATCACAGCAGACCTGAATGACTCATGAGAGAGAGAGAAATGGCACGTCTTGTTTCATATTTGATCCTCATCTTCACCTCCCCGAATACCTATCGAGCCTAAACAGCGACATGGAAGCGAGCCAGTGGAAGTCTACAGCAGCAAACGTGCGTTGTCATTTCGGCACTCCAGCACCGATGACTCACTGAGCAAATTTTAGAGTCCTTTTAAGGAAGACGCTCAAACTTCCCCCTGCAGCCTCAAAGGACCATTCAGCTGCCTTTCCTCCAGTGCACCGCTGAGATGCAATCGCACCCTCCCCTCAGCAACCAGCAAGTCCAGTAAAACACACACTGCAGCTTCCAGTTTACTTAAGATGCATGAGTGTGTGTGTGTAGGGAGGGGGGGGGGGGGGGGTAGGGGCTTACATTTGGGAAAGAAGTGGGTTTTCATTAGATGCTGCTGGGAGAATAGGCAGATGTGAATTAAATATTTCTCTTCAGGCTTTGGCAGCCCCAAAACAGCTGGAGCCTCAAAACTAGACCCCCCCCCCCCTCCCTTTACAAACTGCTGGTCACCCGACTGCCCCCTCCCTCCCAGTTACAATGTTACATCCACATACTCTTTTTGTTTAAATGGTTTCCTGTGTTGAGTGGATTCGTTTCATCTATTTCTTAATTCATTCACTTGTTCATTTGCATGTGGAGTTGCACCAGCCAGGCTTCACCTGGTCTGACCTGCCAGCTCCAGTTTCTCTCTGGAAAAACTGCTTTTCTACAAGCACTAAAACCCATGAAAGATAAAAATAAAAAAAAGTATTACATTAGGGTTAAATCTAGCAGAAAGTTAAGAAATTACAAGATTATTCTAATTTATAGATGCAATAAGCAACTCAGAAGTCACTGAAAGTCCAAGCTTTTTTTTTTTTTTTTTTTATAAAACATTTAAATGGTGAGAGTTCTTGGTTTGGATACTTTTTCTGTATCAGTGTGACAAAAACAAACCAAAACGTAAAAATTTTCCATTGCACCACAAGTACAGTTGAAACTTATTCTAACATCATAACAGATAAAAATGAAGAGAAGGCTTTACTGTCTCACGTTGGGGATGCTAAGGTGGCCAGTGACAGCTTTCTCTGTCTGCATGTAGCACCAAACGCACATGTCGCTGTGCACTGCAGGCCAGCTGGTCCTTACAGTTTGATGCTGGGACATATTTATGTCTGGACGCAGAAATAAAAACACTGACAGCCATGTGGCGGGAACTAAACGAGAGCCACCTCTCACCCTATTAGGTAGTGCAGTTTCAAAGCTAAAGTTGACTAACTCTGTTGCTCTACAAAGGACTCTATGAAAGAAGCACATTCACCTGAGAACTACCACTAAATTTAATGTCAGTGTTCTATATTTGTGTTCAAGTCTTAAAAAAAGAAATCTAGTAGAGTCATAAATGACAAATATTGCCAGCATAATCAACATTGTTACTTTTGCTGACCCGAGGAAGACAGCTGGATCATGTTATGCTTTAATTTAACTTTTTTTTTTTTTTTTAGAAACAGTAGCTTATTTTATGAAAGGTTGTCATTCAGCGACTACTGCGTAATAAGTAAATCTTATTTACCCCCCCCCCCCCCCCCGATTAACAAAACTTTCTGGAAGCGCCCCTGCAGCCGTCACTCAACAAGTCCAAGCCGCGCTCCGTGGCCACTACTCATGCGCGAAGGGGTTGACATTTCGTGGCGTCACGTTGTGGAGTTCATTCAAATCTCACGGCGAACACAGGTGAGCGTCACGGCGCAGCAAAACACCGTCCTGTCAAACCAAACGCGTGGCAGCCTCGCCAGATTATCTCTCTTCCGTTTGAACGCGTTCAAACTGCGCTTCCTCCCGCGTCATCCGCGGGTATTGCTCAGAAAAGGGGGGCGAAAGCAGCTCCGCGAAGCTCCGTATATGTTGCAAAATATATATATGTATATAATAATAATAAAGCACGTTTCTGCTGCTGCTGAGGGAGGGACGCGCTTCTCCATTCATTCTGGACGCAGCGCAGCCGAGCGGAGCTGCGTGAAGCTGTCACTGTCAACGGGAGCCGCTGCAGCGGCAGCGTGCCGACCCAACTTCATCATACCGAAACCGAGAGTGAAACAGCTGCTGGTGCCCGCGGTGCCATGCCACCGTTACAGGAGGGGGGAGGAGGGGGGGTCGTCTATCAACTTCTGGTGCGCCCCAACCGGGCCGTGTGTGATCTACTGACAGGAGCGTGAAATCTGCTCAGTTCCGCCGAGCTCGGCCGGCGGAGAGTAGAGGAAAAGAAGTTATATTCACCTGCTGCCAGTACTCCTCCAGGGATGGTAAGGCTGAGAAATAGCCCGTGTCGTGAACTATTTGAAGTTCTTGAAAAATACTACACATCGGTAAAACATCCATTTTTCTTCCCCGAACTTGTTCGTCTTGGGAGGGGGGGTGTGGGGGAAAAAAACAAAAACGAGCAATCTCTACACCCGCGCTTTAAATATTTAGTCAGTGAGAGCAATAAAGAGCGGTCCCCTCTGCAATGCAAACGTTGGCTTGTTTTGAGCAGCAGTCCCTCCGTCAGTGCTCCACTTCCTTCTCCCCTCTCTCCTTCGCAGCGCTCAGCTCAGGTTATTTGCAAACAGCGCACTAGACTGGCTGCCGGACAACTGCGCTCTGCAAACTTCCCCTATTCAAACCTGGACCCCGCCTCCTCCCGGCTGCCGCGCCGCGGCCAATCAGCGCCGAGCAACGTGCGCGACGGCGAATGATATCACGGGTGGCCAATCGGCGCCCTCCTACGACCGAGCGTAGCCCTCCGGACGTTTCGATTGGCTGTCTCGATTGTCACTTGCTCGAGTCCGATTGGTGGGTTATTTTTGGCCTGTATATAAGCCGGTGATGAGCTCTCTTTCCCCGTAGTCTTGACTGTCTGCTAGGAGTTTCGCCACAGACAGCGCATGTGAGCCGAAATAGTCTGATGTGGAAAACATAGCTGCAACTTTGACATGAGTAACTTGCAACAGCGCTGCTCAGAAGGGCTGAGTTCGAGCTGTAGCTGTGGTGAGCAGAATGTGTTGACACCAGCTACAGGAAAGACTCGGTGACTAAGAGTTGACAGGCTATTATTATGGTATCAGAACACACATGACCTAAGAGGAAACATTTGTCCTCTCTCTCTCCAGCATTATCACTGACTTCATAAAATTTAAAGCATACTTCTGCTTTAGTTTTCCCCGAAAGGCTGGAAAGATCAAAATGTGTTCACTCCCCAATAGCAGAAGTTTGACTAGATTAGTTAGGAGAAAAAAAAAGTTATTTTTCTAACCTAATTTGCACTTAAAAGAGCAACACGAAGAATTAATATTCAAGAGCAGTTCCTCAAAGTTATGAAGTTTGTTTTACCCCAGTTTAGATATTATGTTACATGGGGGGAAAAAATCTGTATAAATTAAGTCGATTATTCCCAAGATCATTTTAGACAAGAGTAAGCAGTTCACACTGCAGCGGTGGTTTCAACTAATGCATGAAAACAGTAGTTCTTGTTAGGCTTTTTGTTGCAGCCAAATGTTAGAGTTTCAATGAGTTGTGCTGGGTTTTATTTATATTAGCTCACAATAGTCAAATGAGTGTTTTTTTACTTTCTTTTTATGGAACAAGATTAGAAATGACCTTTATTGTCCCCCAGTAGGGAAATTTAGGTCAACCAGAAGCAAAGTGAAAGATAAAGGAAGCATTCAGATTCACAAAGAGGTAAAACATGAAAAAAAAAAAAAAGATAAGAAACTGGAGAGACAGGGCACATTTTCAACATAAGACAACACATTGTACAGTTATTAAAAATAGCATTCTCAGATCAAAGAAATTTGCAACTGAGTAGGATGATTCATAAAATGTGCAAAAGGTCCACGTGTACGTATGCATAAAAAGCAAAACCACACTATTTGTAAGAACTGTGCAAAAAAAAAAAAAGGATAAAAAAGCAGGGATAAAACATATTGTTGTGAGCAGTCAGTAGTAGTATGCAATAGTTCTATGGCATTTATGCAAAATCTTAAACAAAAATGTATAATATGTCCTAAACAGTTTTTTAAAACAGAAAAGCAACATTTATTATGATTTATGTTAACAGTGTTGGGTAAGTTACTTTAAAAATGTAATCCGTTACAGTTACAAGTTACTTTGTTTAAAATGTAATTGTAGTGTAACTTTTTCAATTACTTTTAAAAAGTAATGTAACTAATTACTTTTGATTACTTTTTGATTACTTTAAGGTTTTAATGAGTATTGACCCATGTTCAACATTTAATTTTTGAGAACTGAATGTGAACCTTAAAAAAGCACTAAGCTGAAAGGGAACTGCAGACAGGCAATCACAGGATGTCCACAAGAAGAGATGCCAGCACCAGGCATGTAAGATTTTCTCAGACTCCTCTCATCGGGCCATACTCTTTTCTGCTCCTCCCCCAGGCTCTACCATTTATGCAGTTTGCAGACTAACACAAGCAGGTTCAGAAACCACTTCTTTCCTACAGCGGTCACCTTATTGAACTCTTCCCAAAGACCAGTCTTTCCTTCCCCTCTATCCACAGTAAATGTGCAACTGCAGTAACATTTATCTTTGTTTAAATGAAAAATGAATATACGAACAAACTTAAATACACTAGGTGAGTTGTTTAGAATACAAGAAAATGTAACTTTGTTGTGACAGTTACTTATAAATCTAATGGAGAAGGCATCCGTTTAATGAAAAAGTTTCATGTGTGTGTGACGATTTTTAAGTTTAAAACAAGGAGGATGGATTTTTCGGCAACTCCTTGCCAAAAATTGCATCCCCTGCTATCTCAGAGGAATTGACACTTGTATGACTCTATTCCTGTATATCCATCAGTAGTTAAAGGACAAGAGTCAGCAAATGCAAATTCTGCCCTGTAAAACAATGACAGCACAATTGTTGTTGTATGATCTGAAGCCCCATTTGGAGCTTTTAAACAGGCTTTGAAAAACTTTGACAATTTGCTGCTGTAATATTATAGATTTTTTAGAATAAAAAGCTAGTAGATGTGCATAATGAAAAATAACAGAAATACAATTATAGAGCATTCAGTATTATAAGAAAGCCCACACTGTTTCTGGATAAATACATTATTGTATGAGTTAAGTTCTGTTCCGTTTTCTGCCTTTTTCGTTGTAAAACTGAAATGTCCCATGCTCCTGAATGCACCATAGCTTTCCAACGCTCACGAACGCAACACTGTGAACGCTGAGCTGTGTAGACGCGCGTTTGATTTTCCGCTTAAGACAAAGTTTTGCAGTTTCACAACACACGTCGGCTCTCACGGTTTATTGTTGTGTGTGAATAACAAGAGACTGCATGATTGCAAAGCGCCTTGTTGCATCTTTCTCTTCCTTAAAATGAAGCCAAACTTTGGATTGCTTTACCCGATGGGGCGCCTTTTTTTTCTTTTCTAGACTTAAATTTCCGTTGCTTGAAGGCTGTCATTTTTGATGCGCTGCTTGAGCTGAAATAATACCGTGAAACGTCCGCTCGCTTGCTGTTCTTTCAGAAGGCTCCACCAGCACAGGATGGATCATCAGAGTGATAGAGACAAGGAGCCGTAGCGGGAAACGGCGTTACAGGGCGCGAAGCAATAAAAATATCATTACATATTTCGAAAAGGTTTTTCTTTATATTTTTAAAAAAATGTAACTAAATTTGTAATTCTTAATATTTTCGGAAGTAACTGTAACTGAATTACATATTTTCTCATTGTAACTGTAACAAATTACAGTTACTCTTTTTTTGTAATTAAATTACGTAACGTCGTTACATGTAATCCGTTACTCCCCAACACTGTATGTTAAGTAATACAATATCAACTGTCACCTTTATTAGCATTTTTATGTTGGGTTAAAATAAAGAAGTAAAAGTAGAGAAGGAACACATGGGTAATTTAGTATTTTCGTGGTACTTATTGTGCAGAATGTACCTATTTTAGCTTCCATTAACAGTTAGCGAGGGTCGCAGGTCGCAATGGGCGTGAGGTAAAAACATAGAATAAAAATTTACTAGATTTATGTGAGTGTTAAGTGGTCCTTGTCCGTAGCACTTACCACAACTCCAAACATGCATGACCTTGCATGGTCAGTCCACAATCTTTCAGTTTCTGAGCCTGAAGAATTTATTGTTGGCTTAGGACAGTTGGTTAAAACTTTTAAAATACTGCAGAACTCAGCACTCTGCATGGTCCCTTTCCCAGCCCTTTCATCAAAGTATTCCCTACATTCAACTTCCCCTGGTCATATTGACTCTCTCTAATGGTTTGCGTTTAGGGGGGAAAAAAGCCACTCTATTTCTTAGTAGCCTTTCTTTCATCCAGCTGACAGGCAGTGCACAGAAAAGGGTTGTGGAGAGGCAGCGCTGCTCCGCTCTGTGCTTCAAGCAGCCACAGAAAAATTTGCCGCACTTTCAGGGTGTAGGATGATCTTGCGGTATTGAAACTTTACAATATTTCTCGTAAAAGTGGAGTTTGTCTGTCGTCGTGTGATTTATTTGTCTGGCGAAATAAGTCTAATGTGTTACTATGATCGCTGATGTGGACGTGAGAGCTTTGAGCTTTACACCCTTTATCTGTGTTTGGGACTTATTTTGAATAATAAATAAATCAGGTAAATAATGAGCTGTTGTTCGCTCATGTTGACAGAGTCAGGTAATAAACATGTCATCGAGTTGGCTGACAACACTCAGTTACAAACGCCTCGAAGAGACTGTGGCGGCGTAGAGAATCAAGAAACGATGGCAACGTGCCAGAAAAGATACAAACAAGTTGTGAGTCACCGTGAGAATACCTTGAGTGGCTAAACCTTAGCTGCTAACAACTAATTTGGTCATCCGCTCGGACGTTTCCTTGTGACGCTACACTACAGGGCTATTTCACAGCTCTTATTGTGAGTCGGGACTGCCTTTGATCATCGCTAACACAAAAACTAAAGAATTCAGTGTGATTAAACCTTGAATTTAAACAATTTTACATCCAACAGATTATTTAAAACATAGCTGGAGACTTTATCCTGTTTATGAAAGCACGCAAATTGAGAACTTCTATGTATTTTGTAAAATTTGCTCAACTTTAGAATTGGATGAGCATTAATAGCTCAGTAGTGACTGTAGTGGTTAAATTTGGACTGGGATGTTGTACACTAATTGCAAATTATTCAACACGCAGTTTGGGATTCATGAAATAAAAAACTAGGATGATATTCTTGTGTTCATCTCCCCAACATTGTGTATCATGCGCCCCTGAAAGCTGGTTGCATGGTTATGCCCCTAATAAACCTTGACACCCATTACTGACACATGTCTAATTTCAGTCAAATGTAAGAAAGCCCGTAGCTAAACGATACAACTTCACCCGGTTGTGTCATTTAGCTCTGCCATATAGTTATTGGTCTATTCTACATGTTAATCACCAATTCCAAGAATATTACGTAATGTTTTTACTACTTGGGCTGTGAACATGATAGTAGACCCGGTGGTGAAACAAATCTGTTATTGTTTCCACCATTCCCACAACCTCACTGACAGCCCTGTCAGGTTCAAACAGGTCCAGGTTGACACATAAAAATGGGCTTCATCCTAAAAAACTGAAGAAAAACAGGTCTGGACCTCGTTGGGGCTATTTGACCTGTGAGCCTTTGTGCCTTTAGGACCACTCTGAATATGAACTGATTAAAAGATCGAATAGGATAAATAAACACAAAGGTGAGTCATGTTTAAACATGACTCACGGCTCTGATGTTAATCAAAGCAAAAGTAGGAACATTTACTTCATAGTCGGATTGCAACACCTAGAATTCCTTTACTGCTGGGTGATCCCTCAGTCCCATTCTCTCACGGGTAACGCTTCATTCCTGTAGCATTCCAAGAGCATATTTGTCTTTGGGCCTACGTCACCCCGGCTCATTCTTATCATTTCCTCTTTGCAGAAATACTCGTGTGCCATGGCGGCATCTCTTCCGGCAGCTATTTCATAAGTGCAGAGCTGCTCCGCGGCCTGGCACGCCCTTCGCTCATGAGATAAACAACGCTTGGACACAGGAGCGCCATTGTTTTCTGAGTGGCAGTGTTTTGCTGTTGCCTGGCTGAGCAGACAACTGAGCGCCCTTTGTGCTGCTCCCAGTTGCAAGGTCATATTGGTCACCCTCAGCATCTGATTTGATCATATGGCAGTGGGATGTCTTTTGAAGCCTGGAGCTGCACACAGCAGCCCTAGAAAGAAACTCCGCACTGCTTTTATGTTACAGACGGGGCCGTCCATTATGTCCGTCCAGGACCAGCGGGCGCTTTCTTTGGGGTGTAAAACGTCCGCATAGAAGAGTGGTTAAAATGTCTTTTGTCACTGTGTGAAATGTCATCACAAAATAACATGCCCACTCCTTATTCATCCGTTTCCAGAGCTGCGAGAGCTTACAACTGCATGGGTTTGATGAATAACAGACTGACTGCTCCAGTCCCGATGGAGCATTAGTGGGCAGCTCCACAATAATCACTTCCTTCAGAAGACCTCTCAGAAGAAGCATCTCGAGAATGCACGTGGCCCAGCGTGGCAGCTTTTATCTTGGAAGGCCAGGTCCCCAGCTTTATCATCGTTATGTAATTCCAGCTCGGCCAGTAGCCACAGGAAAGAACAATTACAGGATGACCCATTTGAATGCATCACTGTCAAGCCAATCAGTGAGTTGTTCTGAAAGGCCTTTTCTGAGTAGCAAGGAAATACTTTTTTTGTGTGTGTGCAGTTTTAATATGGGCTTTGGAAGACGGATGAGGCTTCTCAGCAATGTCATACAACAAAATGTGACTTACGGATTCTCCCAAGTGTGTCAGACTCATTTTGTTGCATGGGGTAAAAAATCTGGACTAAACGTGATTAATTCATTATTTAACATGTTTATCTTTCAAAGAAAAGAGCTGTTGAGGTTTTGCCCCGTGTAAAATGTTGCTGAAAACCTGTACAGTGGCAAAGAAAATGTCCATACATGCCATGATTTGTTTTGAAATAAAACAAATCTATGATAAATCAATTTTAACCTTATTTCACCTTTTATGGGCTCTCGATCACATACGGTTCAGTGGAAGACGAATAAATCCGTTTGAGGGGAAAACATGAAAAATAACAAAGCTGCAATAACTGCTAAACTAAACGTTTGCTGAACCACCCTTTGATTAAATTCAAGTATTCAGTTTCCTCGGCAAGGCAGGTTAGCACCATTCGTACAGGGTGATGCAAAATGCAAAAACAAGAAAGATAAGATAAACACCAAATTACATAAAAAGCAAGATACACCTCAAAAAAAGAAAGAAGCACTGAAATGGAGGTGGTCAGCAGCACCAAGTTCCTGGGTGTGCACATCACAGACAACCTCACCTGGTCTGTGAACACCACGTCACTGGTCAAGAGGGCACAGAAGCGACTGTAGTTCCTACGGAGGATGAGGAGAGCCCACCTGCTACCGCCCATCCTTACGACCTTCTACAGAAGCACCGTAGAGAGCATTCTGACCAGCTGTCTCTCTGTGTGGTGTGGAGGCTGCAGCGCCTCCGACTGGAAGAACAAGAGGAGAGTGTTGAGGACAGCAGAAGGGATCATCGGGGCTCCTCTTCCCTCCATTAAAGATATTTCATCCCAGCGCTGCATGTCCCGAGCCCGTAACATCATCAGGGACCCCTCACACCCCCACCATGGACTGTTCTCCCTGCTGCCCTCTGGGAAGAGGTTCCGCAGCATCCGCTGCAGGTCCACCAGGTTCTGCAACAGCTTTTTCCCCGTTGCCATCAGACTGTTGAACTGTTGAACTCTAAACTGGACTCCGCACCACATCTGTACATCTGCACATCTGCGCCACCACATCTCTATCTGGCATTACCAATGCTGCCGAACTCTTAGTTTCCCTTTACACAACGGAAATGCATTTTTGCACAATTGCCTTTTTGCACCATTATTTTGCACATTAAAAATGGTTTGTAAATTCTCCTGCATAATGTGACGGCACACTGTTTTTCTCCTGCACTGTTATATGTTAACATTTTGATCACTGCTGCACTTTATATTGCAATGTTGCCTTATTCCACCTGCAATCTGACTATACTCCTATAAGCTGTATGCAACAAAATTTCGTTCTGTATGCACCCTGTACATACAAAATGACAAATAAAGTTGTCTAAGTCTAAGTCTAAATGATACATTTCAGTACATAAAAGCTAAACCATGACACAAATAAAGGG
The DNA here is from genome assembly GCA_037039145.1 of Fundulus diaphanus. Lineage (NCBI taxonomy): Eukaryota > Metazoa > Chordata > Actinopteri > Cyprinodontiformes > Fundulidae > Fundulus > Fundulus diaphanus. The sequence goes on from CM073137.1 coordinate 35,742,579, forward strand.
GAAATCTCCTTTGACCTTTATGGGTCAGCTGTGACAGACGGTGATGATTTCTGCAGTCGTGATTTAAAGAATCCAACAGCTGCTTTTCTTTTTTGTGTTGCTTTTCTGTTGTTGCAAATTTCATGTTTTCAGGCAGTTTGTTCCAGAGCTGAGGCGAGAAGAAACTAAATCCTGCTCCTTGTTCACTTCTAGATGACCTGAGGCATGCGCATTGCTTACACCTCCTGACCCTTAAGACAGAAAAGCAACAAAAATCCCCATTACTGCTAAAAGATAAAATACAGTATCGACTCACTTATGTCAATGCTTTCGATTGTATTTAGGCACATACGACATAGAAGAACATTTCAAACACAAAACAGAATAAACACCAACTAATTTAGGAACAAACTGCAATTTAATGTTGCTTGTGTCTTGCCAGCTGTAGTAACAGAGCTGCATTACATTTCTAAAAGTGATAGATGGACTTTCCTCTAGTTTCTCTGCTGAAAATATTTCCAAAGAGGTGATTTATCTTTCTTGTGAGCGAGGGAAACACGTAGAAGCCTTCCCTCAGCCAACTGAACGGCAGTGATCAGCAACAGGTGAGGGAGGAGCCACTCTGTCACTTTCTTTGGAGTAAGAACCCTAAATAAAGTGCTGGAAAAGGAAGGTTAAAACTATTTCGATTTTATATATATATATATATATATATATATATATATATATATATATATATATATATATATATATATATATATATATATATACCTTTGATATATATATATATATATATGTATATATGTATATATTAAGTCTTTTATAACTTGAAAATAGTAATCAAGCTTCAGCTGATTTCAAGATGAAGACAAATGTGGAGCAATCAATTTAGATTTTTCATTTACCTAACTTCAGTGTCAGAGGGAGGACGCTCATACAGATTCACGTGCGCTCGATGTTTAAGCATGGTTCACCCTGAGATGAATTCATTATTCGCCTGCTTACCACCAGAAGGCCAGTTAGTAATGAGGTACAGAGAGATATTGATAGAGATCCATTGCTCTCCAGCGGGGGCCACAGAAAATTTGTCCAAGCTTAAATAAAATGAGAATAAAAATAATTGATTGAAAATCAATGCACATACATCATTCACTCCTTTGTTAAAAGGAGAAATGGAAGGAAAGAGAGAGGGAAGGGGTGGGCTCTCCTGGAAAATCAATGTTCATTCGAATCATAAATCAGAATTGAGTCAGCGCTTGTGGGGAGGGGAGATAATCATTGGGCTGGTTTTGGATTACATACTGCACGTGGCGGACAGTTGTCTGGCCTGAAGATGCCTAGCCTCTCATCATCACCCCCTACCCCCTTCCACCCCGCCCCCGCTCGCACCCCTCAACACAAAAAAAAAAAAACATCATCGCGAGATCCTCTCATTGAAATGCATTGATGGTCTAGTGTGAAACTGGCCTTCCACGCGGCCACGTCTGGGGACAGATCAAAATGTGTGCACAATGGGTCGCGCCGTGTCAGAGCCATCAGGCCGCCGGCGAGGAGCCTGCACTTCCCGGCAGATCTTGACCTTGAGGATGAAGAGTGGGCCGCGGAGAGTGTGTTTATGTGTGTGTTTTGCTTGAACGGACATGCATGGGCCGCGGCAATCAGTCAGGATGCTCTTGTGATGCTTGGTGATGGAAGGTTTTGAATTGGTTTGTGCACTCGCATTCAGAGCAGGCCAATATATCAGTTTGCTGATATACTGGGGTGAAGAAATCAATAATGTTCACCTCCAGTATGATAGAGGTTCTTTGCTGATCACACTTGCACTCAAACACAGCAAAACTGATTCATCTTGGTTTGAGATGGACGAGCCAGGTTGGTCTTCTGCAGCTGTCTCAAATTTCAGCCTCAGCTGCTGTTTAGTTTCTCTATTAAAATGGGACAGTTCATTTTAATTTAATGTAAATCCCCACTGACCTTTGAAATTCGCTTAGGTTTGCTAACTGACTAATTTGCATTAATAACCCAAACATAATTAAAAGGGTACATTTTGTAAAGAGTTGCATAGTTCTTGCGAGATGTAAAACCCTTATCTTGGTGTTGTGCTTCTTTCCGTGCAATGATAAAAAGAATAAACATGCACTCTTTAATAAAACCAAAAGAAGTGTGTGGATGGACTGCACAGGGGAGCAGTTGGTGGGAATTGTGTCCCAGTGGTAAGAAGCTCGTAAGTTTGATTCCCGGCCCGAGGTCTTAAGGCAGGGGTGTCAAACTCATTTTGGTTTAGGGGCCGCATTCAGCTTAATCTGATCTCAAGAGGGCCACACGAGTAAACTCATTGCAAGATTAAATAGAACTAATAAAAGTGGACTTGTTGTTGATTTTTATATTAAATGAATTTCACTTTTACACAATATATTATGAATAACCTCAGCGTTTTTAAGAAAAGTATGTGAAATTTCAACAATACTTTTACTCAGTTAAACATTTACTTGTGCATTATGCATAATAACTGATCACAGTGATTGTACAATGTTGAAAAACATTTATTCAAATTTTTTGGAACTTAAAAACACTGTCCTGCATGACAAAATACATCAAACAGATAAAAATTAAGAAATGATTTAAAATCAATTTTCCACATCTGAAGCTCAGTGCTACCATCTGCTGATTAAAACACAGCGCCCCTCGTGGACAATATAGGAACTGCAGATTTTCAATGAAACTAAGTACATGTTTTTTTCCATAATTGTTTTATCATTCTCTTCCTTTTATCTCCTCTTCTTTCACCTTTTCTTTTTTCTTCTTTCTTCTTGTTCTTCCTTTCATCTCCTACTTTCCCATTGTAGTGTCCATATCATTTGAGATATTCCCCGCATGAATCATAATAAAACTATTCACATTCATAAATCAAGCGGAGCACTATGGCAAAAGCCGTACTGCTCCACTTGTGAAAGTGAAATCTGATGAGCTATTTTTGGTATTAAGACAACAATTCTTATTGCCACATTGCCAGCAAGGACACTGGAGCAAAAAACCCCCCAAAAAAACAAAAAAAATCATTGTTGAATAATGATAATGCATTTAGCCACCTGGCCAGACTAAATTGTTCGGCGGGCCGTAGGTTTGACACCCCTGTCTTAAGGCATGGCGTTTGTATGCTAACCCTGTGCGTGCGTGAGTTCTCTCGGGATACTCCGGCTTCTTCCCACAGGCCAAAGACACGACTGTAAAGTCATCTGGTGGCTTGTCCTGTGTGTCTCTAGGCCCGTTTACACTACATCTAAAAACCGAGCCAGGCCGAGACCAGTCCGAGCTTGGTTCAGTTATCCAAGACAAGCCGACCCGTTTACACACAAAGCTTATCTCGGTTCCTTGGTTGCTCCTCGCCCCCTAGTGGCGATCTGCGGTACTACCGCTCTCTGGGATTGAAGGCGGAAGCAGCAAAACACACACAGCTGCGCCCGTAACATTCAGGAAGTTATGCTTGATATTGTGATATTTCGGTGTTTGCAAAGAGTCAGGGGAAGAAGGCAACCATTGGTGAATTTACTTGAGAAAGTTGGCTTTTTGGGAAGTGGATGAGACAAACGAACGTCTAATAAGGATTTACAGACGCCGGAAACAACGACAGACACTGAGGTTCATTGCGCTGCTAAGCAGATTCATCTCTGGAAACCGTGTGGCACGGTAAGGAAGCTAGTTTTATTATGAATGTCTGAAATTTGTCTGAATGGAGTGTGAATCGGGACGTGCAGCCAGACTGCCGGAAAACCCGCTGACAGTCAGCTGACTGTAAGGGCATGACGCCGTCTGCTCATGCACTCTTCGTTATCAGAAACCGGGATAAAATAGAACCAGTCCGAGACCTACCCAAGAACTGGTCTGCAGTTAGCGCGGTCTGGTTATGTTTAGCGCGGTCCGGTTCAGTCTGCTGACCATTTACACACAAGAGTTATCTCGGTTACCGAGCTCGGACTGGTCTCGGCTCGGTTAAAAAAGTGTAGTGTAAACGGGCCTTCTGTGTCACCCTGTGATGGACTGGCAGCCTGTCCAGTGTGCACTTCACCTCCTGCCCAATGACCTTTTACGATAGCCCCCCCGCCCTTGTTTAAAATACACAATTTCAAAACAGATACAGGTATATTTTAAGTTATTTTATTATTTAAATGAGCTAACTTTAATGTACAATGTAATGTAAATCTCATCTCAAAGCCCACCTATTTAAACTTGCTTTTTTTGTAGTGTGATTTTTCATATATTTCTGTATTTTTTTATTTTTTGTTGGAAAGCGTCTTTGAGTGTTCAAAAAAGCGCTGTATAAGTTTGGTGTATTATTATTATTATTATTATTATTATTACAATCTAACAAGAATTCAGTTTTAGCACAACTGCTACGATTACAAGCTAGCAGAAAACCTTTGCATTACTGGATTAGGTCGGGTAGTCTGGAAGACATTCGTTTAGTATAAGCTCATTTCTTTCTGGTCACTAGGGTAGAAGACAAATTTAGCAGGAAGAAGAGCCTACGCATTTCGGAAATTGTATAACTTTAATGTACCGAAATAATCGGTTATCTGTTTTCACTTACATGGCTAATGCTAATGAAGATAAGCAGGATTTTTCTCCCCCACTAGTTCTGTTCAGTTTGTATTAGCATGGGTGTTCGATACAACATGTCCAGCAAGAAAATTCTGAGATATTTTAAGGCCATTTTCTGTGAATTTAGGTAGCTTCAACAGGTGAAAATCATTTGAGTTTAGTTTTCTTACAAAACTCTTGCTAATGCAAGTTAGCAGGAAATATTTCTTTTACTAGTTGCGTTAACCTGCAACCCTGCAGGATAGAGGGTATAGATAATGAATGGATGGATAGTTGTGTTAAGCCTCAGTGTTATTTAACCTTTACTTAACCAGGATATAGTCCCATTGTGATTAAAAACATCTTTTTCAATGGAGTCCTGGCCTAGTTAGAGTGTATTAGACTAAAAGGCCCTCTTTTAGCCAATTATACTTTGCCAAAAATAATAATATTTCAGTTTTAGCAAGGCTAGTACCAATGCAAGTTTTTGTTAGTTGGGGTGTAGGATACAAAATTTCCAAGTAGATATTTGTGCTCCCATATTTGTTCCTGAAATGAGCAAAATGTATCACATAAAAGTAATTGGAATTCAGTAGCAGTACGGTTGTGTTATTTTTATTAGAATCTAAGTTGTGTATAAGGTAGTGGTATATAATTCTTAGCACAACTGCAAAACGGCACAAAGTGGTTTTTCTCATTATAGTTCACCTTTAGATCTTGGATTCTTGAATGTAAACAAAAGAATTGCAATCTTTTGCTTAGAACCAACACTTAAAAAAAGGCCCACCCCTCTAGCTTTTTAAAGAGCGCTGTAGGCTAAAACACCAGTGGTGCATGTGAGCGAGCAGCTTGTGTGTGCAGCTCGTGTTTTGACAATAGACAATCATCTGTGACCATGGAGGCTGTGTCACTTAGCCTTGAGGTTATCACTCATATGAATAGCTACAGTTTCAGGGATTCTAAGACATTCTTGCTGTGCCCTCAGGTCTTTCTGAGCTCGCATGAAGCAAACAGTCTCCAGCAACATTTGTTGGAAAACAAACCCCAAATACCCCCCCCCCCCCCCCCACACACACACACACACACACACACAAACCCTGTTTCATTCACATCCACTAATGGACATTTCGCTGGCCAAAGATTTCAAGTGGCGCTTTGTTTGGACGTTGCCGTCACGCAGGGAGAGATTTCGGGAGTAGATCTTTAAAAGCGCTGGAAAATCGGCAGGACAGTTCAATGGTCATTGTTTCACACGGGGTGGCGCATTCAGGGTCTGCAAATTGTTTTTCCCTCCACTGATGCCAACTCTGCACTAAAGGCTACTACTATTATAGACGGTGGAGGAATGTTAAGCATTTGATTTTTTTTTTTTTTGCTCTGCCAACTCCTGTGGGAACCAGCACTCTCTGGCTGTTTCTGTGTTGCCATTTATTGGGGCCAGGACATAAACACAGGTCTGACCCACTGATTAGGGAGCTGGGATGCCTTCATTGTACACTTTTGGGTGTGGGAGAGAAACGAGCAGGGAGGGAATGAGGAGAATAGCAGGGGGGATACGATCAGGTTGCCCTGACCGTGAACGCGCTGGACTGAATGTGGACTCTTTTACAGCATCACCTATCACCCAGTTGTGGACAGCACACAGATGGATTCCTCATGCATGAATAGAAGCAATGCTGTCTGAGTCATAGTTTCAGAGCCGGACCGACAGAAAGAAAAAAAACCAACAAAAAACAGCTGTAATCTGTTGGCCGCCACTGTCACAGGCAGCGTTGTTGTCTCACTTGGCATGGATTCAATTATGTGTTCTCAGCTTCACAGAATAATTTGTTTCCATCATACTGCTGGAAGCACTTTTTTCCAATGTGTTGACATGCAGCTATGCTAAATTGTCCACATGAGCAACAACATGCCCCTGAGGTTTTATATGTAGAAATAGATATTTAACTGCTAGAAGAGCATGTAACCCAGCAACATGTGCTGCCAGAAAACTAGTTTGTTATCAGAACTGGTTTTTAATTAAGACAAGGTATGCCTTACATGCTGTACAGCACTGACGAAAAGCCCTGATTAACTAGATGGTAAAACTGTCCCGGATCTCCAGGGTATTAGTCTGTTAGTTGTTTTCTTTCGGTTTTATTGTCACTATTTGCATCGTCAGACCCATTAAAACTTAAATGTTTGCTTAATCTTACTTCTGTATCTGCCTAAAATCTAATCTAATTTAAACAGGGATCTTTTGTGTCCTTGTCTAAAAACAAATAAAAATAAAATAACCCATCGTGTTTTCACTCTCTTCACTGAAAGAAAGCCTAAAGAAATTTGTCTAGAATGTTTTACAATTCATGAATCTCTTACACAACAAACATGTGTAAGAGATGAACTCTGGTCAGATAAAACCAGAGTTAAACTCCGTGGCCAACATGCAAAACCCAATGTGTGGCGGAAAACTGTCTCCTGAAAGACATCAGGTCCACATAGTGATGGCAGCATCATGCTGGGGGGATTGCGCTGTGTTAATGATGGTAAGATGGATCTAGCTGTTCATGTGGCAATGGTCTAGTCAAAGTCCAGACCTAAATAGCACATTTGTGGCCAGACTTAAACATTTATGTTCATAGATGCTCTTGATCTAAATTAGTGCTATTTTGCAAAGAAGGTGCTTGAAACTGCAAATAAACTGCAACAAAAGGTGAATCTACATAGTATAAATACAAATGTACAAATGTTTGTTTGTAAAAGAGAAGAAAACGTTTATGAAATTCCTCCCACTTCACAGTTATGCACTACTTTGTTTCGGCCCGTCACATAAAATGCCAGTAAAAATACATCGAAGTCTGTGATTGTAGTGTGACAAAGTGTAAAACAGTAATTGAAATGTTTTATAAATATATCTTTTGTATGAATTGGTGTGATAAAAACAAGAAAAGAAAAAAATGAGGGTTATTATTTTCTATGTTTTCCCATGTGACCTTAGTCACCTCCCTCAGTGCTATCTGAGTTCAAGTCTGTGAGCCACTGACCTGAGTGGCAAGCCTCTGCCCGGGGGATTTTTGCCCTCACCCAACTGTGAACAAAGTCCCTCCTCTCCCTGCTTATCATACCAATCCCATCCTTGATCTTATACTGATTGCAGCAGATTTAGGTCACAGATCAGTTTCAGTCAAAGGTAACAGACTTGGGGTTGGAGCTCCTGCCAATAAAGCAAACAAAAATGAAAAGTGAGATATGAAAACCTGGAAAAAACCCTTTGTCTTCCCTGGGTCCGCTGTGTAAAGTTTGCACTGTTGTGAAACACTGTTAAAAGAAACTTTGAGCTGTAGCAGCGCTGCATAATGAGTAAGCCTTTGTTCGTCACATTATGATTCCGCTTCCTTGCCCAGGTCCCCACACAGGATAAGTGTCATGTAGCAAAGTTTATGGCTCAATAAAGAATGAACTTTGAAAAATCCTTATCCTTCCTGTGAGGTGCTCCTTTATCATAATTGTAGTTTTGTCAGGAAAGCTGATCAGCAGCAGCTAATGCAGAGTGTGAACTTTAGTTGTCCGTGCTGTATAGGAAACACATCAGCTCCGCTGCACGTTTCGCTAAGGTCGTGACTTTTAAAGGTTGACTCCAAACACCAGCTTTGTTGACTCAGCGCCTGTCTGTACATTAGGACACAGATAGTGAGCCAGCTAACTGCCTGTTGTTGCCAGAGTAACAAATCCTGCCCACCATGATCTCACTCGTTGGTGTACGCCGGTGAACTTTGGACAGCTATGTCATTTATTTGATGTGTGTGTCATCGGCATTTCCTTTCACAAGTTCTTCCCCACGGCCGGCCTCCCTCTGTCCCCAAACCGCACGTGTTTTCTTTCCCTATCTAAAGGAAATCCTATCCCGAAACCCCTTGTTTCCCTTCGTAACCCTTTATGCCCTTGCTTTTGTCCAGCTCCATTGTGCGTTTTCCACCACATGACCATTAACGCAGCGGCGTATTTTGCCAAGCTTATATAATGGATATTATCAGAGAGTAAACACTTGAGCGGACACTTTGATTTATCCTGACCCCCCGCAGTCCCCGTTCAAATTGAATCAAACAATGCTAAAGCTAATTGGTCAAAAAAGCTATAATCTAATCCAGTTCTGCATTTCTCTCTGCTGGCTCTGGCAGATTCAATAAATAAGCATTAAGGTTGTTGTTTGTACATCAACATCATCTGGTTGCTGCAGCAATCAGATGATAATCATCATTGCTGAAGAAAGGCCTCTCTCTCTGTCTTGCTCCCTCCTTCCGCTCAGCAGATACCTCTGCCCAGCTGAAAGTGACTCATTCATATCTCATGACTGCTTTCCAATGAAACGTGTTGTTCCGAGCGGCAGCTTCCGGGAAGGAGGCAACGCGGTGAATTATACCATCACACCACAGCGGGCTCCAGGGAGCAGGGCTGACATAAACAAATATACAGAGGACCAACTGTACATACTAATGGCCTTAATTACTTGTCAAACAGACACGGATGCAGCGCGATCGCTGACTTGTTTATCTCCAAACCTGCAAGTACTAAATATTCCTAAAAGACAGAGACAACAAATAAATCTGCTGGTGTTTTTACCTGTGACAATGTAAGACGTATGGCAGGAAAGCTGTCCCTAGCTTCTCCAATCCACTCACGCAAGTGTCCTTGGATAATCTGCTGAAGAGCATATTCCTCCAAATGTGTGTGTGCTACAACTACAACTTTGTATCTTTAAATCATTTCTATTTCAGGCCCCATGTTGATAGCTAACTTGGGAGGATAAGGAAGAATATTTAGCTAGCATCGATAGGTAATTTCTTCAAGAAAATATTACGTCTTGGTTTAAGAAGGTAATCTCTGCCCACAACTTTAATCTCATACATCATGTGCAGAAATCTCAAATAAATCAGATATGTAAATACATTCATCTCAATCTTTTGACCCTCGAGAGGATGTTTAAATTCCTAACACATTTTTCCCTAAGGATAAAGAAAAACGCTTGGAATGATGCTATTGACATAAAAATATGTTAGTCCTTAAAACCAGTTCAGCCAAAATTAACTTTTTGGAAATTTTAGTGCCCGTGTATTTACATTTTTCTACAATTTTCATTTTCAATTAAAAAAAACAAACAAAAAAAAACATTAAAATAATGGATGTTATATAGATTTCAAGAATTACTTGATTATTCTTATTATTAATTATAGATTCTGAGTTAGATCAATGACTGACAGCTAAATTTCCACCAATATTAAATTTTTAATGGTAATGAACGTCCAAGAATTACCCTAAATACAGTGTACATACAACACGGTGGAACTCTCTGTGACCTGGAGAGGAGGTGGGGTGTGGAGTCTCTCATTTACATTTTAAAGAGACAGCACCAAAACGAGTTGCTCTCAGACGCATCTTTAGAACAGGCCTGTTCTGAGGGCCTTTGGAGCTAAATTAATGAGGAGTTCAGACTAAAGCAATGCAATTCCATTATATCTAGACCCCATCTTAATGATTTAAATGTGAAATGGAAGAACTTTAAAGCATAATAGGTCCCCTTTATGAAAAAGTCAGGACCTGACATGTTTTAGTGGCATATTTTAGGAACATATGTGTCAGTTTCTGTGTAGCTCAGCCATTTTAGACTAATTTAAGGTTTCATTCAAAACAGCCAAAGTGGTTTGATAATTAAAACCCAAATGGCCAAATGAATGAATCAATAAGTGGTGCTGAATGTTCTAGAATGTCTTTCAAATTGACAAGACCTCTTAACCCCTTTTAAGTGATCATCATTGAATGTGTTTGGGTGGGTTTTTGTTCGTAATAAAAGGACTTGTTTGACAGCACTTGTCAAATTGACCAATATGCTGAACAAAGGGAAAGTCCACAGAACTGACGGAAGTGAACCATTGATATATTGGTCTAAGACAGATAATTGTGGGTTGACACAAGTTGCCAAAGATTCCAAGATTACCAGTTCAAACAATCCTACGGATGTGCAAGTGAGTCGCGTGTGTCACCAATTAGCCAGTGGCTGAATGAACGCGTCTCTCTCAGATCAAAAGAAAGTGGATGCTCAGGAACGGCCACGTTTCAAGACTCCTGTGAACCCAAAGATGCTGCGACAGCAGCATTACCGTCCACGTTCAATTTTACATGATCGAGGACTTGATCGAGGAGCAACCAGAAAAGCCTGACTTAAAAATCAACATCTTAAAGTGTGACTAAAATGTATCCTATTTTTGGTAAAAAACATGTCAAAGATAGTCAGACGAGACAAAAAATTGCCTTTTGGCCTCAAGAAAACTTGTTTGGTTACAAGGAGTTATGGCTGTCAAGCCTGGAAAGCCTCTACCAGCTGCCAAGCATGGAGGTGGCAGTAGCATCAGGCTTTGGGGTATGTTTCTGCTAGACGTAAACAGTGCCATGCACAAGGTGGATGCAATAATGAAGAAAGTCAGTGAATAGATATTCATCCAACACTGTAGCAGAAGCTTGCTGATAAGAAGCGGTTCAAGAAGGTGAAGCTTGCTAAGGGCAATTTATCCAACTACTGTATTTCTCTCTTCGTTGCATGGGGACAGCCATTAAGTATAAACAAATGATGTACAGTAATATTTAAACCCTTCGCGGATTTTTTAAGCCCTTCCCTAAACCTAAACAGGACTATAATAGCATAAAATAGTTTCAAAGACAATAAAAACAGCATACATAAGCAAATACATAAGATAAATCTTAAACCTACCCTTAAACGGACGACAATGGAACCATCATGGGCTGGCTGTTAATCATGACTATAAGACTGGGCTTCTAGGAAAAACGGCTTCAGTCTTAATCTTAAAATGTGCTGGTCTGAATCAGTTTACGAAAAGGTTCCTTACAATTCTTGCTGGAGGCGCCACGAGTTACTAAGCTTACAGATCTGAGAGGAAACACAAGGTCACTGAGCACCTGAGGAGCTCAACCTTTCAAACATTTAAAAATAAGCAACACATTAACAAATTTAGCAAAGTTGTGTAAGTGAAGTGTTTGTGGGGTATGTACATATCACTAGGTCGAAAATTATTAATAAATCTGAGAGGTAATCTTTTAGATTTACTATTAAGGTTGGAAACAGTATTGATGTTTTGGAGTCCTGACTTGAATCATATGTATATAAATTAATGATCTCACATGTTATCTTTCCATATTGGAAAAATGTCAATTCAAAGCAGCCAAATGTATGGGGGGCATATGTCCATGATAAGCATGCAAGGTCTGTGCTGTATGTACTTTGTTCTACATCAGTGACAGCAGTTTTTCTAAACCAAAGGTCTAAACAGATGTCAGACCAGGTGAGTTAATGTTTTATGTTTTCCTACAGGATACATATCTTTCTTACCCATCCCCCAAATATAAAAGAGTTCTAGTCCAGCTAACTGATGAAAAGGTGTGGTACTGCTCTATATGCCTTTCCAGTTGTTGGTCATGCTGATGCTGACATCTCGTCACTTGGCCAGAGAGGTAGAGGGAGAAGATTTAGGAAGACAAGGAAATAGTGAATGGTCATGGATCACACATTTTTATGGCTATTGTTTATAGCTCTGTCATGTGATGTTAATCCTGCTCTACAGACACAGCAGCCTTGTGACATGTTACAACGTAATAAATTCATAAAAATGATGGTGGATACACTACACTTTGGAAAAACATTTCTGTTTTGTGCTTTTTGTTTACAATCCAGGGCTACACATGAACCCACGTCCTCGCCTGCTTTAGCAATTTAGCATATAAATCCGAGCATTCGCTTAACAAACTAGAGTACAAACTGACTTCAAATCAGATTTTGTTTACCATTTTGAAAGGAAGGCGCCGTGTGTGGTGGACACTGGCTCGTAAGTGAAAATGTTCTGACAGCCCACAGCGCAAGAACTGTCCACTCAATTCCCCATGTAGTAATCATGAACTCCGTTCCTTTTAACGAAAGCACTGAGTTACTCATGCTCAGGGATTTCAGTCTTGTTCACAGAGTGAAAGCCAGGTTTTTAAAGGTTAGATGGCAAGCTCAAACCCTAAAGGGCTAAATATGAATTCAGATTCTCCCACTGTCATTCAAACAAGACAACGCCTCCCGAGCCTGTTTTCTAACTCTACAATCAGAAATTTGGATGTATTGTATTTTTATTTATGTGTCTGACCAACACAATGTAGCGCAAGATTGTTTGGAGAAATTAAAAAAGGATGGAGTATGGTTTTCAAGGACTTGTGGGGTGTTTAGTTCTTCTATGTTAATACTTTGTAGAAGCACTTGTTGCTGCAATTACAGCTGCAAGTCTTTTAGGATTATGTCAGGAGCAGGGACTGGACCACCAAAGCATGATTGTGCCAGCACCGGGTGTTGACGCAGATGTTTACCACAGTGTTTTGCATGTAGGGAGTAGCGTCCAGTTTTAGAGGTATCTGACCAGATCAGATCAACGTCATCCACAATGTGTTAGTTTTGAAAGCAATCGCATTCTAGTTTGCATTGTGTGCAACGATTAAATCAGTCATCTCACTTTTACAAATAACAGAAAATAATTTGGGTTGAGTTTCATCTCCCTCTGGTGATTGGTCATTGGTGGTCATTGGTTCTCTCATTCTGTATGAGTTTTTACTTTGCTTTTGTCCTTTTTTTGTTTGGAAGAAATCACTGACGAAAACTATCACAAACATTTTTGGTTTTCCACATTTTGTTTTGTTTTTTTCTGCAGGGACTGGGGGGACTGCAAAGGGAAATCCCTGTAGGTTTATTTCAACAATGGCTTTCTCTCCATCTGCTCTTCCATAAGATTTGATTTGTGAACAGCTGTTGACAGGTTCGCCCACCTGAGCTGTGGATCTCTGCAGCTCCTCCAAAGTTACCTTGCTCCTCCTGGCTGCTCCTTTGATTCCTGTTCACACAGGTGACTATTTTGAAGGCATTGCACTGAGTTTTGTTCAGGGTCCTAAGACTAAGAAAGGAGGCAGACTACTCATGTGTCTGATTCTTTTAAGATATTTAGAAAGTGGTGGAAACCTTTTGTCATTTTCCTTCTACTTCACAATTATGCGCCGGTTTGTCTCAGTCTAGCACAAAATCTCAATAGAACACATAGATGTGTGTGGCTGTGACATTATAAAGTGTGATAAAGTTCAATAAGTATTATTAGTTGTGTGTGACTTAGTGTTTATATGCAATATGTTTTAAACATTTGAAAAATGCTGCAGCACATTCAAACACGTCATTATCAACCTGCTGTCATTCCCGGGGCATCAAAGCTTCTTGACTCTTTGAGATATGCGGAAGGTGTCCTTCAGCATTGTGATGCGCCGGCCGTACCGACATCAAATGCAGACGGCAAGCGTAGTTCTGAAGTGTTTACCACGTCCTCATAAGATGGCTGGAAGGGTAATGCGGGAGAATCACAGGACCTACAGACAGCAGGCTTATGTTTAGCACTGCCATGGGACAAACATTTTTGCACTTTTTCTTCTTTTTTTTCAGCAACCGTTTTCTTCCAGTTTATCTCCTGTTTAGTTAGTTGCCTTTTTATTTATTTATTATTTTTTTTTTAAAGTTAGTTGCCTTTTTAGCAAGAAAGTATAGCTAGAGCCACATTATACTAAGAGAACATTTAACCGTTGGTCATAGTTAAACCACTACCTTAAATTTATGTACATTTTGTTATTCATCTCCCTCTACTCTGATACCTGTACAATGAAGTCCTGTGCAGTCCATATATGTAATTTAATTAGAGCATAGGTTCAGCTGTGCTCTGAAGGCTTGTGTGTCACAGTTTGTTAGAGAACATTAGAGGACAAACAGCAACATGAAGACCGAGTAACACAGCAGAGGAAGTCAGGGGGCGAAGTTTGAAGCAGGGGAAGGCTGCGAAAATGTACCTTAATGGAGCACTGTTCCACCCATCACCCGGAAATGAAAGGTCCACATTATGGTGTCACTGCAAACTTACCAAACCAAGGCTGTTCACCTAAATGGACAGATCGGGCAACTAAAACACTAATCAGAGATACAGTCAAGAGGCCCATAGTAGCTCTAGAGGAGCTCCAGCGATCCACAGCTCAGGTGGGATAATCTCTCAATCGTGCACTCATAAAATGCTACATGAAGGAAAGTTAACACTCGGTATATGCAAATCCTTATAGTGAAGCACTGTGGTGGCAGTGTCATGCTGTGGGGGTGCTTTTATCCAGCAAGAGCATGGAACCTGGTCAACGTTGAGAAATGGCCTCAAAAGACTTGCTTCTATAACTTCAGCACAAACTGGTTCTACAAAGTACTGACCCTGTGTACAGAGACATATTTCAGATGTTTTATTTGTAAATAATGGTAAAAGCCATTGGGATTTTTCCCCTCTACTTTACATACACACACTACTGTATGTATCACGTAAAATCCCAACACGATACACAGACGCTTTTGGTGCCACTGCAAGACGATACGAAAAGTTGATCTAAAGCATAATTTGTAGGTGCTCTGAGGGCAGCGCAAAGAGCAATCTGAATTTTCCCCCACTTCTCCCCCGTGATTGCTACTGCAAATCTCCATGTCTACTCAAGAGCACAACATGCAGCCTTCTAAATCTAAGAACACATTTTAATAGTCGCTGACATTTATCCTGCTGCTCCTAACAAGCTCTGAGTACAGCATCTTGACATTCATAATAATGAATGTGAGATCTTGTCTGTGATCACCAGACCAGTGTCAGATGGAAGTCTTGCAACGGGACAGAAGCAGCGAGGCCCGCCACACTGCAGCAGCAAGGTGACACGAGAAGACAGACAGACTCGCTGGCAGACTAAAGCAGACAGGTAAACAGAGAGACAAACAGGGCCGGGGCAATGCCCCCGAGAGCAATGACACGAGCCAGCGCCTCTCAGCTGCAACACGCCGGCCAAGGCTGAGCAGGCAGGAGAGGAGCGGGTGGCTTTGAAATGACTGAATATAGACACGGTGCATCCACCTCAAATACACAGCCTGTAATGACTGGAGACACGGCTGCCTTCCCGAGGGAGGAAAACAAGAGGCCTGGGGGGGCTCAGCAACACCTCTTCCCCGACAAACCCTAATAGCTTGAGCTCAATAAACAACAGCAGCAGCAACAACAACCTAAACAAGCCTTGACAGCTCGTGGGGTACCTGAGCGAGCTCCTAATTGATCAACCTCGGTTGGAGACTTCCCTCTCCTCGCTTCCACCCAACACATGTACTTTCCTCATGCGTGCCACGCTAACATTTGCATCGCGGCTATTCCTGGCGCTTGCATTCGCTACACTGATGGTATTCCGAGCTCAGTCGCTACAGCCGTCAACATGATCCAGAAAAATGCATTCGCAGGCCTGCACGTGGTTGCTGCTATGCCCTGCAAACGTGTTCACATCCCTTGCACCCTTTTTTTCATTCTGTCACATTACAACCTCCAACCTCAGTGTATCACATTGGGATTTGGTGCGATAGACCAACACAGAGTGGCAGACTATTCTGTAATGGGCGTCAAGTGATGCATCGTTTTCAACATATTTTACAAACAAACTCATGAGTTGCTCCGATTCTTCCCATCAGTGCTTCACTGCTAAAGAACAGGATCCCCACAGCATGATGCCACCACCCCCATGCTTCACAGTGAATGGGTTGTGTTCAGAGGGGCGTGCGGAGATAGTTTGGTTTCAAACATAACATTGCTTTGGTCTCATTTGACCAGGAGAATTCCAACCCAATAAAACTGTAAAGGAATAAGAAATTAAGTGGATTGCTATGTCTTGGTCGGTTTGCAGTTGTGCATTACTACATTTTAAAGACCGGGAAACTCTTTTATAGACTAATTCTTTAAACCTATCCACAATGTCATCCCTTAAACTCTCTTCTGTGGACTTTGGTCGGCATTGTCCCTCTTGTTCACTAAAGCTCTCCGACAAACCTCTAAGATGAAATTAAACGCAGATAGACACTTGGTTGTACTGGTTTTAACTTAGGGGTTCCAGGTAAAGAGGGACTGAATCCAAATGCACAATGCTTTTGGTCTGTCACGTAAAATCCCAATAAAATACTTTTGTGCTTGTAAATGTGAAAAAGTTCAAGGGGTATGTATACTTCTGCGAGGTACCGTGTACGCTGGTAGATATGAAGCTGTCACACAAGACTTATTTCTGGAGTCCAGCTCCTAACTGCCAGCCAGTGCCGACACGCAGCCAAAGCATGTCCTATGTTAGCCTGAAGCCAGCCAACCTATTGTGAGAATTAATTAACAGCCCAGGCAGATTTTAGCACAGTTATTTGGGACTTTCTGGACGTAGGTGTGATATGTGGGTCAGCAGGGAGCGACGCGGCCGGGCGTCATGTCATCTCATGCTATCAGCCAGCGACAGAGCAGCCTCGGTAAGCGCGCTGATCCCGTCCGAGCCTGCTGACCGGCGCAGTTAACATTCCCCGCTTTGCAGCCGCCTAATCCGGGAATTTGACAATGCGGCTGGCCTTCCAAAGCAGGGATCAAATTTTCTCGGTTGATGCTGCATTAGCTCTGCCAGCGCACGCAGCCCCGGCCCCGTGCCCACCCACAAAGCAGCAGAAATTCTCACACCCTCACACCCTCGCACTGTTCACGCCGCGGCCACAGCCACACACAATGCCGAGTAACAGAGGGATGCTAATCGGAGCCCCTCTTCTCCTCTTGTCTCTTCTCACCCCTGCCAGGTTTTTTTTTTCCCTTCTTCTTCTGCAAAGCTTTTGTGTGTTTTTCCAAGTCCTCACCCGTCTAACCTTTGGAAATGAATTTAAACCAGTCAATATGTCGGGTCTTTAACTTTCATCGTGGCTCCTGACATTGAGAAAAAAGAAAAAAAAAAAAGGTGTCGAGAGAGTTTGCACAATTGCAGCGGGGAACAAATCTTCCAAGAATAAAGATGGGAGAGCTGGACACATCCAGAAATGCAATTAGGTCTACACAGCAGTTTGAGAGCAATGCCATTAGAGAGTGTCATTTTCAAGTTTTATTTTCCAGCTTTGTGTCGGCCCTGCTCCTAGCTTTGCACTTCAGGCTATCACAAGGTCAGATAGAAGAGATACCCAGTGCCTGTGTCGGAACCTGTCGGCTGCGTGAGGTAATTACTGGTGTCCTTTGTATTTGATGTGAAATAGGGATGGTAACCTTTAGTGTTTGCCTGTTAGAACCCCCCACCCCACCCAACCGCCCTCAATTGCTGCCACCTCCGTCCCCTCCGCTCCTGGGAGTCTGAATGGAAAACAGGAGGCACACTTTGGAGGGAAATGTGAAGTGTGTTCGAGTGCCAGCTGGTGCCCAGGGATTGGTTAAACATCTTTTGGCCAAATGGCGCCCTGTCACTGCTGTGAAGCGAGATGACACTGTTTGATGGGACCTGCTGTCCGGGGGAGGACGGGGAAAAGGGCGAAGGGCATACGGATGCATGCCTTGGTCCTATTTATAACTCTGGCGCTCTGCCGCCTACACTATAGCTCCAGTGGCAGTATGTGGAAGTATATTAATCCTTTCATGGCAATCAAGAAAAAACAGAGCCAGATCTGGAATCTTTAACAGTGCCTTGCAAAAGTGTGCATACCCTTTGCACTCACCTGACCTCAAACTTCAGTATATTCTATTTGCATTTTATATGAAAAAAAAGTTGTGCATAATTGTGAAGTATATATAAAGCAGTTAGTTTTTATTCATTTATTTTTGCAAATATAAACATGAAGTGTTGCTTGTGTTCGTATTCAGCCCCTGGGAGCCAGTAGATTGTAAAACCACCGTTCACTGCAGTTACAGCTGCAAATGTTGTTGCAATACAATTCTGTCATTTCTTTTTACATTTACTACTGATTGGATGAAAAGTGTCTATTAACATCAGTTATATATATTTTTACATATATTACAAACATGTATTTTCATATATGTTTTCACTTAGATTTAGGTATTAAAGTTTTTAGTGTGTCTTTGATCTAAATCATCCCATTGTAGCTCTGTATTCTCAGTTTCATCCTGCTTTCCGATTTACTTTTGGTTTCTGTGCTGCTAAAATGCTTCAAGCTTGTGGCTTTTACTGTCAACTCTTTATATTTTTGCAATACTGCGACGCATATTCATTAAAAAGGAAAATGCTGCGTCCATGTTGGAAGAACTGATAGACAATGCTTGGGAAATGTCCCCAACATACAGAAACATCCAGGAAAAGACGTCACAGATGCATTGTAGAATGAAAACAGAGGGATATTTATGAGGGATTTCATGGAAAATGGCTTTATATTTGGATTTGAGCCTTGTGAGTTTAAAATTATTTTATGTAGTAACAATGTCACTTGTAGAGAGGAAAAAACCATGAACCTTTTTTTCCTCCTCCAAATGTTAAATCATGCTATATTCACTGATCTTCAGAAGTGGAAAGTCCAAACTTCTCTTTTCTGGCTCTTTGCTGATTATTTGCAAACTCACCAAAGATCATAAATCTCAATTAACTTTGGAAAGAAAGGAGCTAATAATGTGCGTTTACTTTATCCAGTGTTTCAAAAATCATATTTATTAATGGGTTTTTTTTTCATTTATTAATTGTTTTTCTTCCCAGCCACAATATGAAATTGGTTCAATTGGACAAAAGCTGCCAAAAACAACCAGATTCATTGTTAAAGATTAGCCCGTAGAGTAACAGTTCGTGAGAAAAGCATTAAATAGCTTACAGGGGGCATGGACTCATGGTGTAGTTCCGTATTTGAGGAATTATACAACACTATTTGCAAGTATTGTAGTATTTTTAAAAGCTGTCGGTTGCTACGTTTGTAAAAAACATTTTTATCACTGGTTGAATTTTTAAAAAACCCGAATAAACAGTCAAAGAAAAAAAGGGAGTTTCAGCAAACCAATTGGCAAGCTTAAAGTGTTAAAAAAAGAATCAATATCAAGAATGCAATATATCTCTTAGACATCATGACCGGTTAGGAATAGCTTTAACTTTCAGGGCAGCAGCCAGAGTGTGAGGAGTAAAGGAGAGCCTGATGTGTATATTACGGAAAAACAGCTGAAGCTGAATGTGGTCCTCAGTTGTTGCCAGGATACAAACACAACACAATGCTTTTAAAGTGATCTTTGAAGATGTCAACCATGCCTCTGGCTGTTACGCTTCAACGTACCTGGAGTTTGTCCACTAACCTATTTCCCTTGGTTATACGGGGTTGCTGCATTTTTCTTTGACAAAGCGTCAACTTCTTCAACATTTTTTAAAATACTTTTTAGAGTTTTGCAAAACATAATAATTTTAGAAATGTCTGTGCAGGTTCTTTACATCAGGCAAATATTGCAAGATTATATGGTTTCAAAAAGCAGTGATGACATTCTTGGAAAAGTGTGAAAATATTGAGGCTCTGCTCTTGAACTGCTCTGTTTAGTTCTCGACTGTTGTGGAAATACAGCAAAGGAGAATGTGAATACCAACATAGACTTTGAGAAAACAGTGACACTTGATGAAAACCACAGATCTAAACTGGTACCATCCATCATCACCAACACGTAGCTAAAAATGCACTCGTTAAACCAGCTCAGCTTAGGCCCCGTCCACACACAGGCGAGATTAGGCGTGTCCTCACAAAGGTATTTTGTCGTTTAGGCCTTGTGGATGCGACGTTTTGGGCCACCAAAAGGTTCACTTTTGACATCAGGTTCCAGAGTGGATGAATTACAAAACGGCAGTTTCGTTTTTCTGTGTCTACATGCAAGTCACATCTTTGCTTAAATGACAACGTGGTTGCTTCGCCTCGGTAACCTGCATGCACCTCACTATCACAAATAACAGCAAACGTGGCGCCGTCCGGTGTTGCGTTCATGCTGAGGCAAATATTGGTTTTGTTAAGGCTGTTAGTAGCGTCTTCCTTTCTAAGGAGCCCGCTCTACACAGCGCGTCCCCTCCAATCTACATAGAAATCATGTTGTAAATATTAGGTTCTGATCCCTCGCCATGGTGCTGTGTTTACTGCACATGAGTTGTCTGTGCAGTGTTTTTTGCAGGTTTCTTTGGCAATGTCCCAGCGCCACCAATGGGTCTGTCACACCTATCACGTTTTCAGGTATGCTGTGTCCGCTCATGTTGACGCACATACTTTTCTTAATCTCCTTGTGGATGGGGCCTAAATAATGCACTTTGCATTTCTACTCATTTAAAAATATAGCTTCTGGGATTTGACCTTCTGCTAAGATAGGTTTTTTTTTTTGGACATGTGAAAAACACTAGTATCAAAACTTAAATACGCTATAAATACTCGACTTGGGCTCTGCTGCTTTAGGATTAGTGCTGCTCAAATGTTTCAATGACCTGTCTGGAAGGATGACGATCCACTCACCTCAGTATGCTCTGAATTTGAAGAGGCTCCAACTAACGGCAGCGCAACCTACTTTCTGGTTGATTCAGACAATTAATTAATTAACCACTCGGGAGGATTCAAAGGATGTGAATAGAACATTTAACTTTTTTCCTCAGATGGTCAGGCAGTGAATAAGAATGGAAAGAAACGAGACAGTGAGGTCACAGCAAAGCATGGCACTCTGTCCGGATGCTGTGGCTTGTTGTAAATCACACACCCTTCATCCCTGAGGAAATGCACTATCCAGTTTATTACATAAACACTGAAATTTAAATGGTATAATGGACCACTTTAAAGTTCACTGATGCTTTCTAATGATGAAAACGTGAAAATGCAGCATTAACAAAAAGCTTTGTAACATAGCAATAAGCAATATGAATGAGAGCAAGCTGTTAAATGCAGCTCATGTAAGCAATGACAACAGAGAATAAAACAGATGACAGGTCATGACATAATCCACTTCCAGTTTGTGAGTGATGTCATGACTTACATTTTTAAACTTTATTTCACATACAATATAATAAAAAAAAACTGGGACAACACTGGATGCAGATCCCAAAAAAAATGCATTCTGCTTGCAGAGACCGACTTAAAGAAGAGGACATATTTTGGATATTGCACAATTATGACTTTGGTTCTATCCGCATTTTAACGTCAGTACGCCATAGTGACAGATCTGTTAGCCTCCTCCTGTATCTAGCTGGGAGTAAAGAGAAGTGGAGAGTTCTGGGATTCAGAGCAGACAGCCATTGTAAGTAACCATCCCATGACTGAAATCACAGTATGAGCACAACCTGAGGTCATGGGATTAAACGACAATTAGATTCTGTAATGTGGGCTGAGGCAATAAGCTAAATAAAGAAGGAGCACCGGTTTATATTGCTTTAAGCTAAGAATTAAAGGTATGCCGAGTGTTTCTTGGCAGATGGATGAAAACACAGGAAAAGATGTATAGTCTTTATAGGCAGAATTAAATCTCAGAGCATTATCCAAACACCTTTTTTAATGTAAGCGACTATTTAACCAAAGCCTTGGATTACAAATGTATTTTGTCTACAAAGATACTGAAATAACACTCAGGGGGGAAAAGACTCAACAAAAACGGTCAAAACTGCAGCGCTGTTTGTTAAGTAATAGAGGATTCTTCGGAGGATTAGTAACCTGGACTTGTGATTACTTGCTGGTATGAAAGCTTATGCCAGAGGCAGAGCACTGAGACTCCAACATGGCCTCTGGCAGCTAATTAGACTAACAACGGTCCCACCATCAGTCTCTGATGAGCCGCTTTTAATTGGCAGAGCAACAAATGGGAAAAAAAGCCTTGTGGCCATTAGCATAAGATCCACCTGCAACTGAGAGCCTCTTCAGTTTGCTGCCTTTAAAGTCCAATCACACATGGCTGCGTTTAATGTAAGCACTGTAATAAAACAGCAATGTGTTCTGTAAGAGCACATCTGTCAGTGCTGCTCTTCCATCATGGCAGGATGTTGTGCAACATTCTCAGCATAGTATCCTATAGAAAGCTGTTGCGAACACATTTGAGTGCAAATGCATCGTGTTGCAACTTGCCAGGTGTTTGACAAGTGGGATGGTGTTTTACATCTCTCCCAAGCACCTACATCAAGTGTGGCATACCAGCCTCGACACCCCCCGCCCCTCCCCCCCCTGCACATCAGAGTAGAGCTGGCTTATGTAACCCACCCCTGCTCTCATCGGCCTGTGCGGCTTGTATTTACATTCAGTCCGCGCTGTTTTTCTTAGGGGGTCCTGTTGTGCGGACCTGCACAAACACCTGCTTATTTGGGATGCCTGGCAGGAATTATCGTCACAGTTCACTGTAAACGTACACACGCGCACACGCGTGCTGATCTCTGCGCGCACGGCCAGGTGAAGCCGAAGAACTCCTGCTTCATCACCTGCAAACAAAATGTGGCAGGAGGGAAACGCTTTGCCGACTGAGGGGATAAACTGGACACGGGGTCCTGGTAAACGTCGCAGAAGTATTCACACCCCTTTACCTGTGCCGTAGTGGTGGTGGTGGTGGGTGGGAGGGGGATGCCAATGACCGACAGGAGGCCCAAAAAAAAAAGTTTCAAATATATGAATGAGCTTTTGGGATGATCTTGATTTTTTTTTTTTGTCATGGGGCCCAAAACTCTAAGCGGTACCCCTGCCTAAAAGCAACTACGGTAATAGCTGTCCTCTTACCATAATCTGCCACTTGGGCAGTACATTTCTACAGCTCTTCCAGAGTTTCCACGGCCCTTTTTAGTTCTTATCCAATTAATGCCGTCCTTGCCTGGGCAAGGAGACACATTAGGTGGACATCCATGCCTTGGTAGGTTTGCAGTTGTGTAATTCTCTTTCCATTTTCAGACGATGGACTGAATAGTGCTCTCTGAGAAGTTCAAACCCTAGGATATTGCTTCATGACTGAACCCTGCCTTAGTGTTATGGGAAAACAATTGTCTGCTGTCTTCCTTGGTCTTTCTGATGCTATTTGTTCACTAAAAGCTTCCAGGAAACCCCTCACGCCTTCACAGAGCAGCAGCCTTTATACTGAGACTGAATTTAACACATTTACTAATTACGTGACTTCCGAGGGCAATTTGTTACACTGGATTTCATTTAGGAGTATCAGATTATAAGGGGTTGAATTTGGACACAACACTTTTTAAGATTTTAATTTGTAAATGTGTATCTCTTTTCTTCCACTTTACAACTATACACTACCTTGTGTTGGTCTTTTATGTAAAATACAAATGAAGTGCATACTTTGCGGCTATAAAGTGGCAAAATGTGAATAGATTGAAGGGGAATGGATGCTTTTGCAGGAAACTGTAGCTGTCTTTAGCATAATTTGTATGTAAACATGTTTTTAAGCAGCTACTTGACTTCATGCGCAGGGTGCACTGGGGAAATTACATGATTACTCACTGTACTCATAGGAAATATAGAAGCTGCCTCAGTAAAACTATCACAACTGCATGAGGCTATAATATTGCAATTACAATTGGTTAGGGAATCCAGCAGTAAAATGATAATGGCTTTCCATGGCAGCCATGGCAATAAAGACATTTGCAGCCACATTATCTACACATATTGATATTTTTTGTCATTACTTTTCCAGCTAATTTCAAGTCAGCCTTTCTATAGGGCTGCTATTGATTTGGTGTGAAAACAGAAGTGGTATGAAGTGATATGGACGTGAGAGGAGCCGTGACTGTGGGACACTGACTGAGGTCAGCAGCGCCATTCGTGCGTAATCTCTGTCTCCATCCCATTGTCCATCCATGGAGGCTGCACTGAATGGCAGCTCTTCTCTCGCTTCGATAAACTTTTGACCTTAAAGTATCTCCTTCTTGAGCAAACATGCCAAACTTGACCTGTCATTCACAGTGGAGCTGAGGTTGTGGAAGGAAGGTGATGCAATAGATAGCGTCCAGGGTTGCATACAGGCACGGACGCATTTGTTGGGACCCCAGGTCAAGATGAGATACAAAATCACAGATACCCCTAACAACAACTTTAAGGTGAAATGTAATAAAAATATATTTTTATAAAGTTGATCTGAGAAATTTAAAGGCGTCCAATGGCTACGAAGCTTGATGAGGATCCATATTTTTATTTTCGCCATGTACAGTGAGGAGGATGGTAAAAGAAGTAAAACATTTCCAAAACTCTCTTAAAACAGAAATTCTGCAAAGAGTTGCATCTTAGTGTGACCAAGTCTCCATAACATTAGACACTATTACTGGCTATAACAGCTGATGAGTTAAGTTCAACTTTATTTACATACAAAATTTATCAAATGTCTGTATAAAAATATATTCTTTCCTCCTCATTGAGCAATCTTTATAGTGTATTTAAAGAAGGACAGCGATATTGGATTTCTTAGATTTAAAGTTATAATTGGTAATCCTGTTCAGACACAATTTTTGTTATACTGGTTAAAATCGTCCTTACATCCTGAAAGTATTCAATACATTATGTATTCACAAAAAGAAGGTTAAAAAATTGTTCTCTGTGGGAGATGCAGGCCTGTAAAAACTATAATCAATCTCCCCTGTCCGGTTCGAAGGGCAGGGATCTGTCAAAGTTTTGTTCCTGCTCTCATCCACAGATGTTATATACTCACCCCCCTCTGTCCCTGAAGTTCCAGGGGTATCTCCTTTTCTATTGGTTGTCCCACATGCCAATCATTCTGACGCACTCACGTAACGCCAGTGTTTGTGCTCTTTAATTCTGAGTTTGCGCTTGCTTGCTGGGCATGCACACTTCTAGTGTTTATGTATCCGGTTAGTTTAGCAGCTAGCTTAGCGGTTAGCCATTCATTGTAACTTCGCTGCTCTCACCGTATATTTTCAACTTGGCTGAGAGTCGCAAGAAGCGAACCACTTCATGTTTATGAGAAGAAGAGGAAGGCCTCAGTAGAAAGATATAAGACTAAAGTGGATTTGGAAGATTTTTTCACGCTATCCCCTGAAGAGCGGAAGAGCATAGTAAGACTGTCTTGCGCATGCGCAGTTGTTCAAAAGGGGACTTTCGGAAAAATCGCCAACCCTAGCTTTAAGATTTGTTATCACTGAAAGGATTACACTTCCTGCAAAGATGTAAAGAAAAACACAGTAAACTTGTCATGGTTTAGTTTTGGTCTGGCTTTTTTCCCTGTTATTTTTCAGTACCTCCTCCTCTCACTCAGCTCACCCTCCACTCCCTCATTAATCAGTCACACCTGTTAGGCACTAATTAGTCAGAATTCACTCCACCTGCCAGCCTCCCTACAAAAGCCTCCCTCAGTCTTCTCTTCCCCGCCGGCTCGTCATCAGGCTCCACTCACTCCACGTCTGTCAACCTAGTTTGCTCCCTGTTTAGTTGCTGGATTTCCTGCTACCCCTGTGCTCCAGCAGTCCTGCATCCCAAGAACTGTCTCGCTCTGCACCTCTGGTCTGACAGCAGCCCAGCATCTCCAAGAACTCTCTCCGGTCCTTCAGCTCCTGCTCCCATCCACACCTCCTGTTTCAATCCGGTACTGCCTCTCTGGATTCCTTCCTCCACAACTCATTCTCCATTCAATAAACTTTCAGAAAATCAGCTCCGTGTGCGTGGTGTGTATTCTAGGTTCATCCAAAGACAAATTCATGACAAAACTCAAAATTAATGTCATCAAGAATTTGCTTTAATATTATTTACAGTAGGTGTTTCTGAATTATTTATTTAAACAAAAAGAAACCTTAACAAAGATGTTAGCACTAATTCAATAGACTACTGCTAACATGGGGCGCTTAATGAAGACAAGACGGACACTCAGAATATTATCAAAGCTGTTTAAAGTTTAACTTGTGTCAAAAGTTTAATAAACTCTCAGGAGTTTAAACACAGTTTCAAGTTTCATACTTAGAATTCCAAAACCTAAGGTTAATTTAAGGCAGTTTTGGAGAGAAAGCGTTTCAAAGCACCATGACGTATTGATGCACCAGGAAACCACCTTAGCAGAAGCAGAATGCCTTACTGTGGACTGGATTTAGCCATCTTTCAATCAACCGGGCAGGGTCACTGAACCCGCTCCACAGCTGTTTGAAGCGGCCTTTGGCAGCGGTTCTGTAACGGGAGTCGGTGGATGGTTTGTCTGGCCGAGATTATTGGCTGTTTGGATGGTTTCCGACTTTGGATCACTCCACACCCAAATGATCTTTGAAGAAGAAAGAAAAAATCTCTTCAAGGAAGTCACTGAGTGAGTGAGCACACCGTAGGTGCCGAGGACAAGAAAAGGCAAACTTTTCAGGAACCTTCCCACACAAGTTAGATAAACATAGCAAAGCACAATATACCGAATATTGAGAGAGAGACCAGTCAGCAAAACATCTTGTTGGTTCTGTTTCTCTCTGTGCGAGTCTCAGAACTCAGCTGCCTCTGGAGACTTGGAAAACCGTGTCGTCACATCACGCTAGCGGGCGAGTAATTCTGTAATTTTTTTCTCCCTCATCCTTTAGACAGGAAAGACAATATAAACCAAGTATCCTTGTAAATAAGCTGTCACCATACTGGAACTGCTTTCCCATTCATTGTGCAATCCTTCTGTTGAATAAAAGGCAACTCCAAATTAAGGGTTAACATTATTCACAGGGCCTCATGTGGATCAGCGGTAGAGCAGGCACAACATACGCTGAGGCTACATCCCTGGACCCAACTCTCCTGGGTTCAATTCCCGGCCCATTTACTGTTTCTTCCCCTTCTCTCTCTGCCCTACTTCTTGTCCAGCTACTAACGAGTAAAGGCCACAAGTTCCAAAAAATGTTTTTCAATATTTAAAATTAAATAGGTATCATTTGAAAACTTCTCCAAATTTCTAAATGAGCAAAATAGCACCCATCTTGCAAAAGACACTTCATATCGACAACAATTCTGAAAATAATTGATTTTGAGCATAAACACACACCTCTAGAATATTGAAACTGTCACCGATATCAGATAAAAGGTTCCTATGATTTATCTAAAGTCTGTTGAAAGTATGTTCATGTGATGTTGGAAAGCAGTTCTTGAGTTCATATCTGTTCCACTAACAGGTTGTTCATGTTACATGCCATGAACAGATTGTGTCTGTCATACCATCACGTGAAAGCGGGGAGTTTGGTCCTTTCTACTGGGACTTTAACTGGAACCATACGCTTTTGGTCAGATGACACTAAGATTGAGCTTTTCAACAACACACACTTCATGTGGATTTGGAGTGAAACAATCAACAGAAAATAGTACATCTGTTAAGTAAGGTGGAGGATCTTTAATGCTTTGGGCCTGTTTTGTCTTTGAAAGGGCTGGGAAACCTCGTTGCATGACATCTTTAACTCTGAAATTCCTGGAACTTTACCAGAAGACTGAAAATGGGTCATCACTGGCTCTTTTAGCAGGATAACGATGCAAAATATGTGGCTATAGCAATACAGAAATAGATAATCACATAAAAAAATCAACCTTCTTTCCTGGTTTCCTTATTACTCAGAACTAAATCCTGCAGAAAACCTGTGGGGTAAGTTGAAGAGAAAAGGGCAGGAAAGAACCCATGACTTAAGCCAGTCCGGAGAGATCCTGCAAAGGGAAATAGTGAAACTGTTATTTCGTAACCCACTGATTCAGCACAATTAAATCAAAGGATAGATTTTCCTTTTCACTTTTCAGAGTGATGCTATGATTATGATGGTGATCAGTACTAAAGGGCCCAATAAATTTGACTGCAGCCCGGAAAAAAAGGGGGGAGAAAGTTTGATAAAGTCGACCTGGCAAATTGCGTCATTTTTTTTTTTTTTAATGGCCCTATTTCGAGAAACCAGGTCAACGTAGCTCTCCCTCTCAACCCAAAATACAACCTGCGCTGCTTCCTCCAGGTGAGCGTCGTTACCCTAAACCGAGCCGTGCCGGGGCACGCCGCTAAGCATTTGTCACAAGTCACTGAAGCGGTGTGTGTGGTTATTCTTTATGGAGCCTCGTTATAGAACCTCATTGTTGATGCTCGCTCCGGGCACCTGCATGCATTTTCATCACCTCTCTATCTTTTCATCAGACGTCATTAGCATCGGGTTGTGACCGATGTTACAAAAATCCCGCTGCACTGAGATCCTCTTGGAGGCATTCCCCCCCTCCCCCCCTTTACTTCAGTAAAGTAAGAGCTCGTAGTGAGGGGAGAAATGATGGCAGCTTTTGAGGGAGTGATTGCCACCTGCCACTTCATTCCGCTGCATTTTAATCTGGGGTGTCTGGAAAGAATCTCGTTCTGCAAATGACTTCACCAGAGGAGTGTCGGCGTCGGAGGAAAGCAGAAGAGATTTGAGCTGCTGATACCTCGTAACAAATCACCTGGATATGAACTATTCACTTTCTAATGGGAATCCATATTCATCTTCCTCTCCAAAAGCTCTCCTGTGGGGATGCAGATGTGAGGCTGCTTTTATATCTCCTCCTTATCCACTTCCCCATCCATGTACCCTAATCAAAAGCCCCACATTTTTTAAGGCCCTACACCATCCTCTCACTCATATTGGATTTCCATTGCTCCACCATTGAGTTTATGGACCATCTTGGGGATTATTAATGACACAGCACCGAGTTACACATATGAATATGGAGATCAGCCACATTGTGCATTCACTTTCCTATATAACAGGATTGATCAAAATCCCTAATGTCGTTTTTGACTGATGGCACCACCCTTTTTCCTCCACACACTTTCTTTAATAATGTGTCTCCCTCACTCCCATTATCTATGTATTTAAAACCAGAGACCCCCTTAAAAGCGTCCGTGAGCGATAAGCCCAGCCCCACACAAACTCCTGCAGTCTCTTCAATTCAATCTGTGCCTCAGATAAAGGGGTCAACTTCATGCTACGAGGGACCAAATTGAGACTGTAACGGGTTTAGTTCTGGTAGTCTCCCTTCAATGTACAGAATTTGCGTTTTTATTCAGGCGACTCGAAGGGCACCTTCATGCGCGCTGCGATTTAAGGAGCATGCTGCTATATGCTTGTGATACAGTGACGAGATATGTTGGATGAATTATTACAGTAAAGGGATTTTATTTATTAACCGGCCCATGGAAGTTGGGAGCACGCCAACTGTTGCTGCTCCATTCAGGGACGGATCATCTGTATTGTTGAAGGGCAGATAAATACTGCATGGCGATAGATAATGCACGGCCTCACAGTCTGAATTCACCTTAGAAGCGAATTAGTCGGAGCGTTGTGAAGGAACTAGGATCTGAGGGCTGCCAAAAAAATATTGCAACTGCGTAGGTCCTTGAAAAAAAATGCATAACCTTTAAGCTTTTACACACATTCTCAAATTTCAAAGTTTCAATGTATTTTACATGGGATAGACTAATATGTAGTGATTGTATGGTTGTGGAGTGGAAGGAAAGTTATACTTTTTGGTCTTGTTTGGAGGTTTAAGAAGAACTGACCGGGGGGTTAAGAAGAAAGAACAGAGACACAAAGAAGAAGCACTGATCCAGGAATACTTTCTGTGTAAGAGAGCAATGGCAGTAATTACCAATATGTTTTCAATTTTCAAACAAGTGATTAAACAGATCCCTGGGAAATGTTCAAAGATTGGAATTTAGTTTGATAACCCTGCTTCATGCTTCTCCAAGACGTAACCTCTTACCTGTCTGCTGTGTTCCTTCCACTGTGTGATGCTGTTTGTTCTCCACTGTCTGAATATGAAGAAATTGGACAAAGTTGGTAAAACATCAAGAGCTGCACATCTATAAAGTCTGTGGGGCTTCAGATGTTCTCCTTTTTCATATAGTTGAATTAATCGTGACATCACTGCTTGTTAAAGGGTTCTACTTCTATTCTCCTGATGAAAGTTCATTTTTATATTGACAGTCTGTGGTTGACCAAAAGTCCTTTTTGATATAATCAAAAAGTCGGACACATGCTTGTTAGCTTGAGCCGGTTTAAGCATTTGGCATACTGAGGTGAGTGACCCTTCATCAGTGCAGAATGAACGACTGCATAACATAGCATCAGATTAAATATTACATTTTAAATAAGTGAAAGAGACATTTAAGCAGCACGTAGATAAAGTCTGCTGGCGTACGTGTCTGGTATGTATGGCATCTCAAATTTGTGCTGCTTACCATGTTCCAAAAATCTGTAAAGCCCCAGTTTAGATTGGGAACAAATTGTAGAATGCACAGCAAGCAAGGGGTTGCTGGAGGGTTATTTAACAAAAGGCACTGTATCTTCCTACACCACTGAAATGCAAGGCTAATATGGCGCAGTGTGATTGGATATAAGGAATTGAAATTTCGGAGGTCATTCATGTAAATATCAAGCTTACTGTGTCAAAAGGGATTTCCCTCTCCTCATTGGGCCATAATTCTAGCATTATGCAGGGAACCACAGCAAACAAGATTTTCCTTTTAAGAAAGGTTCATGGAGGACATAATACCCATTCCCCACGCTGTTTATGGTGATGACCTGATAATCTCTTTAGCATGATAGAGCATTTAAAACTATTATTATATTCCTAGCATACCTTTGTTTGGATTTTCCTGTGGTGGCTGAGTAGATTATGATGCTGTAATTTGACATGGAGGTATGAAGTCGAGATGAAGCAACACTGATTTCCAAATCCGACTGTGGTGCACGGGGTGAATTGGGCCCTAAACACGGAGAGAAGTTGCTCCACTTGCTCCATTGTTTAAGCTCCTAAGGTGCCAATAATTCTCGAGGACACTCTGGAAGATGAGCCCTTTTTTTTTTTTACCTCTAGCAACATTTAGGCCTCATCGTGTGTCAATCACAAACGCCATTTATGTTCATTAAGTCAGAGATGGTTAAAAGAGGCTATATATATATATATATATATATATATATATATATATATATATATATATATATATATATATACTGTATATACATAAAGTAAGCAGACAAAAAATGTAAGTTCATAATGAGGAAGGGAATAAAATCTTTTTTGTTAAGTTTAGCATCTTAATATTACCATCTTCCCCATGGTATCTCAGGGACACTTGGATTAAACCCAGGAGTTGGGCTTTTATTATTGAGAAGATGACAGACAAAATCCAAGTGGTACATTATTACTGTGGTGTCTACAGGAACACATGCATGGTAAAGCAGAAATCAATATTCTAGCATGAGCCATCACCATGTTCGGTATGATATTACGTGACAAGACTGCAAACTGCAACATCCTTCTCTTGGACCATTTGCATACTTTAGTCTGCCCCACGGGAAATATCAAAGGTACAAGGGAGGGAGAACATACTATTAAACTTTACAGTCATGTTTCTTAATGAACACACGCAGTCTATGAATTTTCAATTCATACCACTTTGCCGGTCTTGCTGACCCACCTTTTGGTTTTCAATACAAGCTGATGCTACACCAGTACAGGAGAACACTAGCTTATCATGCACTGTTTTTTTAAAACCTTTTTTTCTTTCATTTATTCACAGTTTCTTGCAAAAACATGAATATCTCTTGAACCATTTCTGTGTACCATAGCTGTAAGTGTGATTTAATTTCAATATCAAGCCACCCGCTCTGTGAAGAACATGTCATGTTTTGTGGCAAACTTCTGACACACGGGTAGGAAAACATCCAGGAGACGAGAATATAAGTTTAACTCTTTTATAGCGGTACAGGATAATGGGGGGGGGAGGGTAGTTTCACTGTGAATCAAATAGTTGATCTTACTGATCCAACTGAGATTGGTTGTTTGGTACGCTGGTCTGTGCGATGGGAAGTGTTCGGGTATGAAGTAGATGGTGGTGTATTGCAGGGACAGGTTAGTTCAGAAGTTCCAAAGGAGGAAGAAGCTTTGATGGAGGATCATGGAGGAAATAGTCCAAGTGGTTATGGCACCAAGTGGGTTGAGCCACGAATGAATGAATCCAGGAAGCATCACAGAGAGACAGCTCCAGGGGAGAACGTGGAAAACTAGGAAAACCACTAAAGAATTTCACAAAAGTACCACTGGAGTTGACACCAGGTCCTCTTAAGCTCCAGCTGATGAGCTTGATCAGCAGCATGTTGCTCAGCTTTGTGTGAGAGAAGACACCGCACAACCCACCTAGACTAACCCAGATCCTGGCAGAACATTCACGTACAGCTTTGTGAGAACCTAGAAGCACAACAAACAGGTCAGGGATACGTTTGTGGAGAAAGCTAAAGCGGGCTTTAAACATCTCACACAGCACTGTTTAATCCACTATCTAAAGAAATGGAAAGAGTGCTGCACATCTGCATACCTACCAAGAGATGGCCATGCCCCTCCAGAAAGGTAGGGTAAGGAAAGCATGAAGCAGAGAAGCAGATAAGAGGCCAACAATTTAAGATCTATTTAAGACAAGTTCCATAGACACCATCCAGCCAGCCTGCCAAAGCTTCAGACATTTTGCAAAGATCGGGCAAATATTTCCGTCTGCAGACGCGAACAGCTGGTGGAGTCATACCCCAAAAGACTTTCAGCTATAATTGGAGCAAAAGACGTTCTACAAAGCGTTGACTCTGGGGGCTGAATACAAATGCATGGCAAATTTTGAAAACCATGTATCGTTTTCCTTCCGTTCCCCATTATGCACTATTTTGTGATGTTCTTTCAGCTCACGTTCCAATCGGAAAAAACTTGATGCGTGTGGCTTTAATACTTCTACTCTGCCCAGTGCATTAAACGTCCACCGCTGTAACCAGCTGTAATGCGGTGATTTTGCTTTGCAAGTAACATTATGTAACATCTCAGCAAAAGTAAGCATAACAGTTGTGCTTTCCCCCCCCCATACGTTTTCCTCACTCCATACTTCCCCATTTCTGTTGTTGTCCTTTTTTTTTTATCGCTCTCAATTTTCACGTGTCCAGCTCTCTCCGAGGGAAGCGAATCGTTATTTCAATCGAGCATAACGAAGCCAAAGAGGTGTTGTTGTTGTTGTGCAACTGCTGCCTCCACATCTTCCTGACCTGCGCTGGTAATGAGTGTCATCTGCTCATGTTTGTGGAGACCTCTACAATATCAGCTGATAGTCATGTTTGTTCAGGGTTGTTATGCCGGGTTGAGAAACAGCTCAGGGTAAACAAGAGGAAACAGAGCGCCTACACATGAGACCAGCCTCTCCCGCAAATGACATCAAATTGCTCTCCTGATTTTTTTTTTTTTTTTTTACCCCACACTCTCTATTGGTTTTACAGTAAAGTGATGCTGCATCATCCAAACAACAATTTCTGGGGAAATGCTGGGCCGCGGCGGAGAGAAGCATCTTCGAGCGCAGAGATAAATGTGCGCCATTCAGCACGCGAGCAAAGCCTTTCACTCGGGGGCCTCCGCCGTGTTTTTATTTGCGAGCAGCGATCTCATCTCGCAGTTTTCACACTGGTCTGAGAAATCCAATAAAGATGACTGACTACATTTTATCACTGCGGGATTTATTGTTCAGAGAGATTTACAAGTCCAGCCTGATAATATGGGGAGGGTGGGGGAAAGAAAAAAGCAAAAAAATATGTAGCTGCGCACCCAATATGTTGACTGAGCCGATGCGTGCAGCTGGGACGTTTAACGCGGTCGTCATTGCCGCTGCTGCTCCTGAGAGGATTGAGCCACTGATTTGTATTACAGCTGGTGTCTTTTGCTTCTTGTTTTGCATCGTCGCGGCTCTTCCAGCCTTGGATGTTGCCAAAGCGGCTCCTTGGTCCCTGCGAGTCAGGAAGAGCCTGTTTCACCCCTGACCTCTGTCGTCATTCACCAACAGCCTCGCCGCGGCGACAATCAAGGGATCAAGGCTGGCCAGTAGAAATCCTGTCCCCAGACATAAAAGAGGATGCGCGCCGTGATCTCCCCCCTCCTCGTGGCCAGGAATTCAATTTCACTCAGCTAACATCTGCCGGAGATAAGTGAAACATAAACAATGTCACTCACACATACACGGAGAGTGATTTCAGGGCTTTTTACTGAACCGACACGGGAGCACTGACACATGCTCTAACTGCTACATGACATTTTTGACCAGCAATTTTCTCTCCTGATTTCTCTTTTTGGATTCATTGAAAATAAGGACAGACCAGGGTAAAAAAAATGAAAAAATAAAAAAAAAGGGGGGGCGTATAAACCGGACACATTTTGTCCCATTTCTGTCTCTGTTTAAAATTATTATTTAAATCTAGTTCTCAGGGCCACATATTCATATAGTGGCTTGCAAAAGCATTCATACCACCTGCACTTTTTTTTTTTTTTACATTTTGTCACATTACATTACATTTTTGCTGTTTCCCCCACAGGGGGTGCCCAATATATTGCAAACATATCACCATCATCCTGTTATCATTATATGCAATATCAATATCACAAATAACGTGTTGTTTGGAAAGTCAAGCTTAAATGTTTCATTGCTATATGCTTTGGCAGTATGCAAGAGTTGCTGTGATGGAAATTTTGAATTTCCTTTTTTTTGTCAATATCTGGATAGACTATTTCCAATTTAAGCTCTTTATTCACAACTAACTCGACGCAGAAAAAAGATAGACACTTTTTGATAGGTATTTGTTTATTTATTGCCAGTCATATTCTTAGCCCTGTGAGACATTAAAACCGGTAAGGAGAGAAGAATTTTTACAATTTGGAGAGGCAGAGTCAGGGATGGGAAGGATATACTGCAGATCAGGGTAATTAAGGACTGAGTTGGAAATGTACTGACAGGTGCAACAAGTATGCTATGAAGATGGAAACACGCATTTTGAAGAGATGATGACTGAGGAAAATAGGAGAGAACAAAGAACAGAGGAGGCAAGCATTGCGAAACAGGAAGTAGCAAAGATTAGTAAGGATAAAGCAAGGAAGCCATTGAGGAAGTGTCTAGAAGAGACAACAGAAGAGTTTTTGACTAGGCTCTTCAATGAGACTTTAGAGAGCAATAATATGCCTGAGAAATGTAGGATACAAGGGCTGGCACCAATCTTCAAGAACAAGGGAGATGTGCAGAGTCGTGGCAACTACAAAGGAATAAAGTTAATGAGTCACACAATGAAGTTACGAGAGCGTAATGGAAGCTAGACGGAGGTCAGAAGTGAGAAACTGGGAGCAGCGGTATGGTCTCATGTCAAGAAGAAGCACTACAAAGGCCCTATTTGCTTTGAGGATGTTGATGGAGAAGTAAAGTGAGGGTGAGAGGGAGCTACATTTTCTTTTTGTAGATCTAGAGAAAGCACATGACAGGGTGCCAAGAAAGGATCTGTGGTATGACATGGGGAATTCTGGAGTAGCTGAGAAGTATGTTAGAGTGGTTCAGGACGTGTATGAGAGCTGTAGCACAGTGGTGAGGTGTGCTGTAGGTGTGACAGAGGAGTTCAATGTAGAAGTGGAACTGCATCAAGGATTGGCTCTGAACCCCTTCTTGTTTGCTGTGGTGATGGACAGGTTGACAAATGAAGCTAGAAAAGAATCTTCATGGACCACGATGTTTGCAGATGACATTGTGATCTGTGGCAAGAGCAGGGGAATGGTGGAGGAAAATCTAGGGAAATGGAAGGAGAGGAGAGGAATGATGGTCCAAATACACGGATAAAAAATGCCTTGGATCTACTTAATTCAATAGTGGACATTGGTTGCACACCAACCTTTTGCTTTTGCAGCTCTCTAGTATGTTGTGTTAATTCAAGATTAGCTGGTCACTTCCCTCCACAACTATTTGATCAGTTAAAAGTAAGGGGTGGGTTTTTAAGTAATAGGTAACCTCGCTGTGGTTCATCCTTTGATCTGTGGATTACTAAATGTGTCTCCTTACATATTGTTAAGTATAGTGGATAGCAAACAGGTGAGGAGAATACGCTTGTGTGCAGCAAACACACCACCCACGTGAGTCAACAGCGCATTCAGTGCAACCAGGGTAACAGATTATTTCAGGAAAATTAATATTTCACTTTGCATTCATTTAGATTATTTCTTAAACATTTTCTAGAACATGAACAACATAACGATGGTGCGTTTTTGTTCATTTACCTTCGTGATTTCATGCCTCATTTTATGTTTTAGGATACCTTCTTTCATTCAGTTTAATTGAAAATGCCAATATGCAAATTTTTTTCACATTATGTAGCTTCTACACAATATTATTACGTTCTCTAAGTACATGAAACAACAGTGTTAGCAAAAGATGTTTAAATAGAACCAAAAATTGCCAGATATATTTTTTCCAGTGATAGACACAAGGTTACAGGGAGCAGAGATAAAGAAAGTGGAAAATTTTAAGGGCTTAGGGTCAACAGTTCAGAGCAACGGTTAGTGCAGAAAAGAGGTGAAGAAACTTTTCCAAGCAGGTTGAAATGGGTGGAGAAAAGTTTCATGTGTGTTGTGTGATTAAAGAGTATGAGCAAGAATGAAAATATAAACATGTCTCTGTACTATATTCATTGTACATTTCTCTGCCTTTTATTGAAGAATATTCAATATTCTTCCTATAATTGATTTATTCTCAATACAATTACATTACTAGCACCACACCTTTAACCCGTCGGGCCCCTGAAACTAATTAATTTTCCTCTATGGGGATGATAAAGTTGATCTTATCTACATACTAATGACTGTATGGTTGTTAAAGAAGTTTGTGTGCTCATTTCCTCCACCGTTTAGGTGGTGAATCAGCCAATCAGCTCTCTCTGTTTCCACCATCATCCCTGCTTCAGACACGCTGAGGCTCACTAAAAGCCCTCCTCAATACTCCTAACATTTGTTTCACTTTAAGAGTTCCCTGAAAGCCTAAGACGCTTTTGAGAATAACTTTTGCTTTACTGAGGTACAATTCTAAGAAAAATCTTAGAATTTGGGGAATTCAAATCTTTTTCCTAAAATAACGCCACTAACAGCTACTTCTGGTCTTAGGAATCTTTGTGAATGCGGTCACAGGTTGCTGGTCTGCACAACTTAATAATAATGTTGTCAACGGACTGGCTTAACTCAGCGATAGATCTCTGTGGCTCCTCCAGAGTTACCTAGGTCCTCTTAGTTGCTTCTCTGAATAATGCTCTCCTCTCCCAGGTTTGTTAGAGTAATAGGCATCCAACACTGCATTAGACTTCACTGATGTTCTGTACTGTTCTGAGGCCTTCACAGAGCTGTTTATTACATTGCACACAGATAGACTCCAGTTTCTGGTTAGGTGGATACTGACCTAATTATACAGGTTTCTATTTGTAAAACAAACAAAAAGACAACAAAAGAAAAACTAAAACCATCTATCAGTTTCCTTCCTTTTCACCATCATGCATTTCTTTGTGTTTGTCACGTAAAATCCAAAATATATAGACTGAATGTTGCAGATGCTAATGCGACTGCATGTGAAAAAAAAAAAAAAAACCTAAAGGGGTTTAAGTACTTTGCAAGGCCCTCTACATGCATCCTGTTAGACCAGAACCAGGACCTCCAGCCTTGTGTGAATGATGGTAAGCTGTGATGCTATCATAGCACTGTAGCTTAAGCTGAAGGTTTCATTATGCTTGAGTAGATGCAGACGAGCAAAGCCCTGGCACGGCAGCTGGAGGCCCGACTCGCCCTGGCTCACATGCTATTAGGAAAACATGTTTACATTGTCAGAAGCGATAGGAGATGCAGTGGTGCTAACTTGTGCCAGTGTGCAGTCAAACCGAACAGCCTCGTTATTTTATACACGTCTTAAAATTTTACAGGGGTCATGTATCAGCTTCTGTCCTGGCAGCAAGCTCAGAAATCATGCTGATGATCTACTGCAGCCTGAGAATAAGACTGCAGTTTTCCCCGCCATGGAAAATGGTTAACAGGTTTTTTTTTTTCCCTTTTCTGTTTTCATGCCATTTGCTCCATCTTTCCCTGCTGCTTATGCAGCAGAAGCCGATCAAAATGTCCAAATCAAGGCAATGCCACAAGGAAAATCCAGAGGTGAAAAATGATGGCTACATCATTTTATTTATTTATTTATTTGGCTTCGATACGTGTTTAGAGTGGTTATGAGCCGTTATTGATGTCCATCAAGTGGACCATTCTCTTAGCATCTTTATTTGGAATGAAAGCAAACTAATTGGTACCAGAGGATAAATAGTCAGAGTGGGGCCAGAGTGTTGAAGGAGCTTCAAGAGCGGGGACTTCATAGCGATTCGAGGGCCGCAGTCCGTAGCATTGCCCATATTTGGTAGCTTAGGGTTAAATAACACAAACGTAATTTTCAGTTCTAGTTGTTCTAAATTCTTCAGCGTAAAGTCTCGTCATCACTCTTGACTAGCCGTTAGCTTCGGTCTGAATTTAGATACAAAGGAGAGACGGCAGCAGAGTTATCTATGGCAAGCATGTTGATAATTAGCTAAGGCTATGAATGTTGTAGTAGTTGGGCTTTATAAAAACCCTTCCCTTCGTAATAAATGAAATGTAACTGCTGTCTCATAACCTTTCAGCAGAACCTTACTTGAAAAGCTCTGAGCTAGCCCTTACATCAGAACAATGAAGCAACATTTAACATTATGGAAACATATGAGAACATTAACGGGAATGTTTAACGCTGCGTTAATGAGGTGTCTCAGCAGTTGTTGAAAAGCAGATTAGAAAAATAACATTTCGATCAAAATATTGTCAGCTTGGAGCCCGTTCTGACTGAAAGGTGTGGCTGAATTGTTGGCCTATTTGTGTGTTTAATAGAGTGAAATTATGTGAAAACTTTAGATTCTGCTGTTAACTTTCTATAGAGTAACTGTTCTGTTATACCAACTCTGAAATCTGAAACTAACTACAAATGTTTTAGAATTATATATTGTTTTTGGTGTTAATATTTACTTCCAAATGGTAACAAGAGCGGCGGTGATATTTCTAATGAACTGGAAATTCAGGTCCAATATCCACCTATTACTCTGGAAAAATGTAATAATTGATGACATATTCAAACACATCTCAAATGCTTATTTTTTTCTGCCTAGTCCTCCTTTAATACGTTCATTACCTCATAATCGCTGCTTAAATATTTAGTTTGATAAATAGTTTAGTTGTGTTGTTCAGAATCTCATTTTCTTATTTGAATTGGAATGTGTTTATATTTTTTTTAAGTGTGCGTTTGTTTTTTTATTGCTGTTTTTGTCTCGCAAAATGTTGTTTTGATATGTAAAGAATGATGGAACTGTGCCTTGGGTAATAAAGATTTATAAGAAAATGAAAAGAGCTGGGAAATGACGTCAGAATAATGGAAAGGATAAAGAAGTAGGGTACAAGTTTGCTGAATTGACTGAAGTTACAAACATTAAATGGGAATGAATAGCTACTAAATAGACCACAGCGGAACTACAACTGCTATTAACTTCTGCTGCAGACCGTTCCACACATTTATTATTTGTCTGCCTGTAAAACCGCGTTTCGTCTCCTCTTTAAGACATTTTAAAATAGCACTTACTCGTCTTTGGAGGGAAAAAAAAAATCTTCTCCACCTTTTCTGACCCTTTAATAACTTTGGCACACTCCCTGGTATGAGCCGCTCATCTGCTGTCTAACAACCGGCGTGACTGTCGGACCGTTTCGCAGCTGTCATCAATAAAACAATGATGTGCTGTACCTTTGTGCAGTCTCCCTGGTGCTTTGCTTTAAGATTTATGGCTTATTGAAGTATGTAAGGAACACATAATGCAATAACCTTATGCTGATAGAATAATATAATTTTCTCCTTACTGCCTCAAAGGGGAAACACAGCCCAGTATTACCGCTAAGTATTCTCTCGAGGGGGAAGCCAAACCCCTGAAGGCGGTATTTGTGTTCTCGGTTTGCCAGTCGCATGTGGAAACACCAGAGAGAATCAGCATTCACGCAGACTTTGGTTATTTGGTGTGCAGACCTCATTATATTAGCATACCAGGAGGTAAATGACAAATAAATGCAGCACTCATCGCCGTCTCTATTTCTACTTGACAGCGCATGTTCTGCATGAATGAATATTGATGCGCAGCTTTCCTTGGATGCTTTAGTCGGGAGGTAGCGTTCCCCCCCCCTCTCTTTTTTTGGGAGAGGCATGAGGTTACAAAAAAAAAAGAAAAAAGGAATACAGCGGCAGCAGCAAGGAGACTTGTAACTAGCACACATTGTTAGCTCTGAAAGCATTTCCTGCTGGTAGTCAATAAACAGGATGCTTGCTGTGTCATCCCAGACGTTTGAAGACAGATGCCGTATGGCAAGGAGGAACAGCTTGGATTCTGTTACTTTGAGCCGAAATCTATTTCTGGGATTTATCATCAGGCTTCTTCTCCTCTTTTTTTTAAAAAAAGAGGGAAAGAAAAAAAGTGAATCCCTTCTTCCCTTCCCTCTTTTGACTGCCACAGCATGCACCCACTTCTCCCCTTTAAGCTCCTTCCCCGTGCTGCAAGCTTCACACTCGCACCTGCTTTTTGTTCGACACAAAGCTGATTACCCTTTTCAACACAGCTATTCCTCGAAAAAAGGCGTTTTCAGGTAACTATGCAAATTCCAAGAAGGACGGCTCCGGCAGTTCGAGATTCTCGGAAATGCATTTGCACATACTACTTGCCAGTCAGATGTGATTGTTTACATTTTACATGAAGTTGGTGTCATTGGCTGGCTCCTGAAGCTTTGAAAACAAGTGAAAATGGGTATCAAGTTATATTAACGCTTTAAAAAGTTGAATTAAGAAAGGAAACAGTTCATTTCTTACCATTCCTTATAGTCCTGTAATCTAAACTGCCCCAGCTCCTTCATGTTGGATGGTTTTCACTTGTAAACAGCGATCTCCAAGTCTAGCCACAGGTGTTCAATTGAATTGAGGCCTGTACTTTGACTAGGCCATTCCGACACAGTTAAATATTTCCCCTGTGTTGCATTAACAATCAGCTTTGGGTTATTGTCCTGCTGCTTATATCACAGGCTCTGCTGAAGAATATCCCTGTATTTAGCACCCTCAACCTTCCTTTATCTATACTCGGACCACCATCTGTCCCTGCTGCTAAAAAAACATCCCCACAGCATGATGCTGCCACCACCATGGTGGTCATGGTGTTTCTGGGACGATGGAATGTGCCAGACAAAGCATTTTCCTTGGTGGCCAAGAAGTTCAATTTTAGTCTCAGCTCATCTTAATTATTATTATTACTTTTAACATTTCTTATAGTCCTGTAGTCCTTTTTCATGGGATACCAGAGAAAGGGACAAACTCTATGGAGAACCTTTTGCTGCACACTGCAGGTCAGCTGGCTAAAACAAATGGAAATTTGACGGCTTGTGAAAATGCCTGGATGTAATAAACATGGACAGTCATGGTCTGGAAACTAAAGGACCAAATACAAGCTAGATAGTCAAGTCGCTTGAAACCCGATTACATCCAAAGTCCGATTTCACCACAGAAATTTAAAACTAACTGTAATAAACCTAACCTCTGAGTCAGAAATGCTGCAGCTACAAACCCAATGTAACCCTGGAGATCTTAAATTGTCTCATGATCTGCTTTTTTTTAGAGGAACCCTAAGCTTAGATTTCAGCATAAAAACCTTGATTATTAAACTTTGAGTTTTTTGAAAGTCTTTTTTTTAATGATGCCACTCAAATGAGCTAGCTGTTTATGGCTGAGCTGCAACCTCTCTTCTCTGTCTGACACTCAGAGGGCAGATTTGAGGCAAAGCTGTATAATCTTAGCAGTAAAATATGTTTTTCGGCAGCTCCCTTATGAGAAAAAAAGCAAGTAAAAGCCCTTTCGCACCACATCTGCTTAACAGGTTTAAGAACTGCCCAGAGATTTTTCTTATATCGTAATGGGAATTTTAATTGATCTATGTTTTACTCTATAATAGGCTAAAGGAAAAATCGTAAATAAACTATTATTCAGCAACATTGCTGAGTTGATCCACCCAGGAATTATAAAGCACAGTTGGCGTACAGCATAAAATAAAATGTTGTAAAGCCAGGGTAGGGCTGGGATGTTTGCAAACAAACCAGCTCCATAACATAAAGGACAGAAACCGAGTCATGGTTGCAACTTTTTTATGTTTGACAAAGTGTCACTCCACTGAGCGAGACAGAAAACAGGCAAATGAGTGCAGCACATGTGGTGATTATTTGAAATGCCTATATCACATGATGTCGTCTGAGTTTTCCACACTGTTTTCACGTGAGTGCCTAGAGTAGTACGTAGCAGTCTGAATTTGGACAGTGGGATGCACTTCGTTTGGAGTCAGCGGCCAGTGGGTCAAAAAGAAAAAAAAAAAGATTTGTCTAAGCCAAAGAATTGCAGCCTCATCTGGATGGCAAAGCTCTTACAAAGTTATGAAACTGCCTTCTGTAAAGTACCCCACACATCTGAAATGTTGTCAAATGTAAACATTTGACAACATTTTGGAATCTCTGTCCCCATAGAGCACTTTATTTCTCCCACAGCGGCCTGCTAAAATGTTCTCAGTGCCCTGGCCTGTGCTCACAAAACTTTAGCATCCCTAAAACCATTACATTGTAGAGCCACCTTTTGCTGCCATTCCAGGAGCAAGCGGCTTTGATTCAGTCTCCATGACTTCTACATCTTGCTGCTGGGATTGTTGACCATTCTTCGAGTCTAAACTGCTCCAGCTCCTTCACGTTGGATGGTTTTCACTTGTGAACAGCGATCTTCACGTTTAGCCACAGATGTTCAAATGAATTGAGGTCAGGACTTTGACTAGGCCATTCAATTCAATTCAATTCAATTCAATTTATTTATATAGCGCCAAATCATGAAACATGTCATCTCAAGGCACTTTACAAAATCAAGTTCAATCATATTATACAGATTGGGTCAGATTATACAGATTGGTCAAAATGTCCTATATAAGGAAACCAGTTGATTGCATCAAAGTCCCGACAAGCAGCATTCACTCCTGGGGAACCGTAGAGCCACAGGGAGAGTCGTCTGCATTGTCCATGGCTTTGCTGCAATCCCTCATACTGAGCAAGCATGAAGCGACAGTGGGAAGAAAAACCACCCATTAACGGGAAAAAAAAACCTCCGGCAGAACCGGGCTCAGTATGAACGGTCATCTGCCTCGACCGACTGGGGTTACAGAAGACAGAGCAGAGACACAACAAGACAGACAAAAATTCCATCATATTTAAATGTTTCCCTATCCTTGTATTTAGCACCTTCCATCTTTCTCTCGACACGGACCAGTTTCTTGGTGCCTGTTGCTAAAAAAACATCCCCACAGCATGATACTGCCACCACCTGGTTTCATTGTGGAGATGACGTTTTTGGGGTGATAGGATGCGTTGGGTTTGTGTCAGACACAGCATTTTCCTTGGTGGCCAAGAAGTTCAATTTTAGTCTCGTCTGTCCGGATCACCTTCCTCCACACTTTTGGGAAGTCACCCAGGGGCCGTTTTGCAAACTCAAAACGTGCTTTCTTATTTTTAACATTAAGAATTTTTTTCTGGCCACTCTTCCATAAAGCCCAGCTCCATGGAGTGTACGGCTTATTGTGGTCCTATGGACAGATCCTCCAGTCGCTGCTCTGCAAAGTGCTGAGCGGGTAGGGGGTGAATACTTTTGCAAAGCACTTTAGCTTTCAGGCTATGCTTAGCATGCCCCGACCCCACAATCTCATCCTCCCCTTGGGAACAGCTTTGCATCCTTCCTCCTCTCTTATATGTGCTCTTTACCATTCTCGACATATCTTTGCTTAGCTCCACTTCCCCTTCACAGTGAGAGAACCACCATCTGCTGAGCCAAATCCCCAGCCAATCCCAACCCCAACATCACCCCTGTTTCAGTCTCGCCGCCCTCTTCGTTTTCCATGCTGACTTCTCAGCAGCAGGAAGCAACACCTGCCGATTTACCTCACTGTTCCTGTTGTCACAATGGCTTGGGCTCCTTCTGATGTTTTAGTTTGTTGTTTTTTTTCCTCCCCCAGATGGTTTTCTTGCCTTATGTTTGTCGGAAAATGCATAAAAAAATGTAGCTCCTCTCATGCTTCGGGGCTCTCAGAGCTCAGCCTGACTATGTCTGGACACTTAATCTGGGCTCGCAGACAACCTTGGCCAGGGTTTTCTCCCTGACCCAGGCCACCGTCTCAGTAACTTCTAGGCATAAATCACACCTACTCCCACCCATGTTGGAATTTTATCAATTCATTTATAATGTCCTTTGGGGCTGTCATCTTTACAGCAGCATAAACAAGACGACACGTCAGCTCGACCTCTTTTTAGGATGAGAACACAAACCCCCGCACCAAGGGTATAAAAGGTTGTTGAGCTGCGCAAACCACAATTGCCATATTTTTCTGTCACAACCCATTTCCTTTCATTTCTTGCTATTACACAGCTTAGGAAATATT
The DNA here is from genome assembly GCA_037039145.1 of Fundulus diaphanus. Taxonomy (NCBI): domain Eukaryota; kingdom Metazoa; phylum Chordata; class Actinopteri; order Cyprinodontiformes; family Fundulidae; genus Fundulus; species Fundulus diaphanus. Next base: position 35,787,324 of record CM073137.1, read on the forward strand.
TGTACTGTTTATCGCTGCAACAACTCTATTGAGTTAGGTAACTGAAAACAGGATGTTTCGCTGTGCAATTACCGCTCACTAGGAATGATGGCGGAACAAACAGGAGCTGAAGTCACCAGGAACAGGGATTTCTGAGCGTCACGGGGAGGAGGCAGTCCATTGTTTAGACTCTCTAGTCACTCTTTGCTCTGCATACTTCCTGCTCCATCATTAGGCCAGTACGGTCAGTCTGGTAAGGTCAGTTCACGGTCCATTTCCTGCTCGTCTTCAGAGCTGTTCTCATGGAGCCGAGATTTCATCTTCCAGCCTGTATCCTAGGATTCACATCGTGTCTTTAGCATCAACTTGAGGCGCCCAAAGCTGCTAATTGAAGTATTTATAGTTTTCATAAGGTGCTCATTTTAAAGTTACTAGCAATACGGGTTTATAGAGAAAGCAAATACATAGTAAAATCACAATTTACTGAAGTAATCTCATGCCACCTCAAAATAAAGAAAATATTCATTGACTTTTTAGGTCTGTTGTTCTTTTGTTGCTCCCTCGAAAATGATTTAGGATTTTTTTTTTGGCACCAAACTGTTTGTTTGTAATGAGTTGTCTTTATGTCTCTCTGTTCTGTTCTGTTCTGTTCAGCTTTTTTTGCAACACATTCCCACTCTGATGCAGTGGTTTTCCAGCATGTTTTGTGTTTATTTCTAATGAACAATTTGCCACCCGATCTGATGCTTTAATTTCATTTTCAAACACCTCTTCTGGTGACTCTGAAATATAAGGATTAAAACCTCTCTGAATTGAACATTCTTCACAGACTTTCTGCATCTGATTTAAAAAAAAGGAGGAGTGTGTGAGCTTTGGACAAGCTGCATTGCTGGGGGACAAACTGATTTGAAACTAGAAAAGGACGTTTGGGGCTGGGTTGCTGTGTTTTCTTGTTACCTTTTTGTTGTTGTCGATCAGCCATAGGCTAGTGTTGCAATCAGCATACTCTGTCAGTCAAACAGAAATGTCACAATACAGTTTGTTTCAGAAATGGCCGCACCGTTAAACAAAATACCTTTGGAAACAGAATTGCTCAACACTAAAGGGCAAGTTGGAACCATACAGTTACTCCTTTTTCAACAACATACAAGTCACTGTAAGCAAGGTTTTACTCATATTTTAAACAAATAACCTGAGCATCTAATGCTAGCATAACTAAAACAGCAGCCTGCACATGTATTTCCATGAGAAAGTAGATTTTTATCTTCCACTCTGAAATTTCAGAAGTTGAAAAATGAAAACAGAGCAACTTTGCTGGACTATGTTCAGCCTTCCTGTAATCTGCTGAGAGTTTTGTTATTTCTTGCAGTTGTACAGCCTGAATAAACTACATATGTTCCTTTACATGTTGTAGAAAATCCACTTTCCTTTTAAAACTTCCAGTAGCTCTTTTCTTTCTCTGACTTTAGTTAGTGAAAATGGTTGTTTTGGAATGTCTCCTTAGTGCCAGCTTTCGCAACATCATAAATGTGACCAGGTAGGGCTTTGGTGCAGTGTGTTAACGGGTCATAAAACAATTGGGTTTTTCGGTTTCTGAGTTTCTCAAGATGAAAAAAAAAAACAAAAACAAAAAACGGATTCCAGACATCAGGCAATCAGGCAATAACTCTGTGCATCTCTTGTTCTTACCTATGGATGGTGAGACTTTCATGGACAGCAATTATAAGAAGGTTTTGCGGTACTGCCAATCAAGTTTTTTTTTGTATTTTTACAGAGAAGGGAAAATTATATGCAATTTTTAGTAAAATATGAATAAAAGCAGGGTTTTTTTTTCAAAACGGATACTGTTTTTACATTGCTTCATTTTATTTTGAGAGATGAATGTCTTAATTCCTGTCATAAAGGAAATTATTGGTTGAAAGAAAATAATTTTAAATCACATTTTCCATGGGTATGACTAATTGTGGGTGTAACTGTATTTAAATGGAAGCATGCAGTCATTTACTTTGAATATTGTGATGACCCATGGCCCTTTAGTGTTTCATATGAAACAAAGGTTCAAGGTTCATTATTAAGAGGGTAGAAGTCCACCTTGGAATTTGCTGTTCTCTGACCTGCCCCCTGCTTGGCTCCCCCATGGGAACTTCTCCTTGATTCTCAAAGATAAAGTCATTAAGACTACTGTCTACTACTGGTTACTGTCTGCTGATAACAACACCAAAGGACTCCAATTAAAAAAAAGACAAAACAAGAGTTGATCTCCAGACTTAAAACGGCAGTTGTGGTTAAAATTTGTCAGCTGGACTAAAAAAAAATTATTTTAAAGGAATTTAATCGAAAATACTAACTTTATCATTAAAATGCCAACTAACATTCCTGAATGAAAATAAGGTTTAGGTATATGATTAACATGAAAAGTATGTTTTGTGATGATTCCATAATCTCCAAAGGCGATTTAGGTCAGAGAGCTGATGGATATGGAGACTGCTGTGAACGAGGTGTGGCCCAAATATCAAGGAATAACCCTTCAGGCATGTCAACAACTCTGGAACAATCTCTTTCCAAAATCATTTTTCTTTTACTTTTCTTTCAGAAAAACACCAATCAGGCAATTTAAAGTTTTCAAAATGTTACCAAGGTAAAAGCAATTTGGATGAACATGAATCTCAGCTGTTCTATAAAGAGACTTATCAACAGTTGCTCTTTACTGCACTTTAAAACTTTGGGGATTTAGCTGGGAAAAATGTTTAAATTGTAGCAATAGCATCTCTTTCATGCCTCAGAAATCATGAGAAACAAAATAGATAACATTTCGCAAAATTGTATAATTCAAGATATTAGGTGTAAAAAAAACAATAGGGGATCAAACCAATTTAGGGCATCTTAACCCTGTAGGCCTAATTGGCTGTGGTAGAACTGTAGTACTATTAAAAACTGCAACATTGGTGGCGCCTGAATATAACATTTACAGATATATGACATAATTAGGTGACAATAGATCCTATAAATACTTAACTCAATCAGGAATTCAGTGCTAGAAAATCACAGGACAAGATTTGACTGGATACTAGGACTATTAAAGTAAATGTTCGCAGCTTGGTTTTCTAAAATGGGATCTGACATTTCTATTTAAAGGGAGTCTTCCTCTTACCACCCTGCAAATCATCACTACACTGGATCTGACAATTTTTTTTTCTTCAAATCTCCTAATAATGTGACTTACACTTTGTGATTCTTTTACTGCTTGTAATGCTGTTTCTGGCAAAATGTTTTTTAATCTGAGAAACCGTTGATATTTTATTCATACTTACATCCCATCATGAAAACTAAGCATCAGTGATACTCTGGATGACTCAGAATCGATCTCTTTCCACTGATTTAAATGGCTGTGTGAAACTGTTAATAGAACATCTCAGGCCTCGAGGCTGAACACATTGATCCCATACAATGTTTTCACTGAGTCCAGATAGAGAGTATTGATATACTGTGTATGGATTCACCGTATAATACTTTCTTTGGAAGTGCAGATTCTTGACATTGAGCAAAGACCCGATCATGAACGGCATGCATATGTGGACATATTGCTGTTTGTTGGCTCTTCATCACTTTGACGTTCAGACAAAGGGGTTGAAGAAAGCTTCATGATGCAAATATGACCATGAAAACCGACCACCATCAGATATTCAAGATGAAGGCGCTTCAAGATGGATTGATTTGTCTGATGCCTCCATGACAGACAAAACGTTTCATTATAACGATCAATATGAACGTCTGGCTTGGAGGCTCAGTTTCATTATGAGTCAGGTGCTAATCTAAGGTTTTCATCTACAACGTGCCTTCAGGTTCATTAGAAGACACGGTTTGAGGATCAAAGCAGCGCTAAGAAGTTCTCTTCGATGTCGCTCCCCAGTTGCCCAGAAACCAAACAGCGAGGCGATAACAGGAAATGATTTCATCGCCTCCTTCCTTTAATATAAAGCAGCTGAGGTGATATGCTGCAGTGCATGTACCCAGGAGTGTTTAGAAGCCCATTTGATGACCGATACTGAAGAAAGAAAGCCTGCATCCCACTTCACATGAGGGCGACAATTCATAAAGGGAATGTGGTAAAAGCAGAAACTGTGTACCGTAGGCCAATCAAAAATGGTGAAGGAAATTCCCATTCTACACTTAACCAGCAATGCCACAAGGTGAAAATATTACTTCACATCCTTACTGTGTCTCATACCAGATCATATAAAATCGGTCCTTATTCATTTATCTGAAGGCGGAATCTTATCAATTTACTTGTTAGTGAGGATCCAAACTGTTTCCTCTGATAAAATCAGATGAAATAAAAAGAAAAGGTTGGATACATTGTTGAAAATCCGATGTTAGCAGTTTTTAAAAAGCTCTACAAATAAGAACTGATTTTCCAATCCTGCTCATTCAATTCAATTCAATTCAATTTTATTTATGTAGCGCCAATTCATGAAACATGTCATCTCAAGGAACTCTCCAAAGTCAAATTCAATCAGATTATACAGATTGGGTCAGATTATACAGATTGGTCAAAAAATTTCCCAAGGAAACCCAGTTGATTGCATCAAAGTCTTGACAAGCAGCATTCACTCCTCCTGATCTTAAGAGCTCCAAGCACGTCCCCATATCTTGTTATCATGAGAAAACAAATATTGATATCCAGAGACAGTGAGAAAATTATCCCGTTACACAATAACAATTTTTGTTGTCTTGTGCAAGCATAGTTTCATTTGAATGTTAACTTTGTACTATTTGCAATTGAATCAAAGCAAAGAATCCAAAGGCGAATGCTCGTGTGTGCGAATGAAATAACAGGAAGCCAACTGCATGTGGATCTGCACTGTGAGCTGGAGGTTAGCGCTGCAGGAACTGATGCTGGTTCGCCCATGCCTATCTGTGTTTTCCTCAACAGCCCAACAACAAGTTTGAGGTTATTTTTTCGTTAAACCGACTATGAATTGGTTTGCATGTGCAAGGTTGAGCAAACACTCCCGAATCCCTGGACAAGACAGACAACAAGTGAGTGATTCTATTTTAAATTACAATGTGTTTGTAAAAAAAAATGCCCCCAAAGACAATATTTGATTGAATTGACCTGACTGCCATCCAATGTGTGCAGCAAGATACTTGCTGCGTTCATGATGTGATTCAACCAGCACCCACCCTTTCAAATGGAACATAATAATACTCTTATCGTTTATGTTATAAGGCAGAAAAATGGTTTGGGGCTTTATGGACATAAATTTGAGCGCCTGCTTCCTGTTGCCACACTGAAAGCTGTCCTAATGTGCGGTGGCAGCATGTGAGTGCTCCTCCGACTGATGTGCACTTTCTTCATTAGAGGCCGGGAGCTCAGCGTCAGAGGAGCCTGATGGTTGCCAGGTCAGAGCCAGAAGGCTTCGTCTGCGCAGATAAGAGTGAACCATCCCACATCAGCCTCAGGCAGCCTTTCTGACATATTCTCATGCTTGCTTGATTGAGCTGGGAGGAATGTAGTATCTAGTGGACGTCTCGTCCCCCTCTACCAAACCTGTCTATTAAAAAGGCAAAAAGAGAGAATTTGCGCTCATGTATCTCCTGAGATATCACAGCGAGGAATGTTAGTGTCAGAATCACCTCTGTTTGTTGTTTCTTGATTGAGCCGTGACGAACGGTCTCACTCCTGAGCTTTCTCTCAAAGAAAAGCCGAAACAGAGGTATTTTCCCCAAACATGTCTCACAGAGGGCCGCCGGTGTCAGAATCACCTCTGTTTGTCATTTAAGAAGAATTTTGATCTAAATTGATTGTGTCCCTTGATGAATATTCAGCAATGAGCGATGTCAAAAACACGGCTGATGTAACGTCGCCCGTTCATGAAGATGTACACCTCTGAAACCCCAGCCATCCCTGCTGTGTCACACATCTTCATCTCTTCCAGTAACACGCCGACAAAAGCCCAGCGGTTCCTGTCAAGGGGTTAAAAGAAAGTCTTCAGTGTTTCTGCTCCCCATGATAATTTGTTGCTTTTTTATCCTGGCCGTCGTTGGGGTGGGGGAGGCCCTGGCCTTCTCAGGGGGGGGCCTCACAAAAGCGAAAGCCCTGCTTTCCCAGAAAACATGATGGAATTTCGCTCCGAGGCAGATGGGTATCCTTTCGACAAGCCAAGGGTGGAATGTATTCTTTGCGTGAGGGAGGGGACGTGATGAAGGAGGAGGTGATGAGGGGGGAGCGTCTGCGCTAGAACCAAACTCTCCACAACTCTCGCTGCCTGAGAGATGCAGAAAGTGATGTAAACATGTGGGGAGCTGATGAAAACATGCGCCACAAACAGACATTGTGGAGCTGAGTGGAGCTGGGCCGGAGGGTGTAGGTGTGTCGGCGGGGGTTATTATGGCCCCTGCTCGCCTGCTTAGCCTCTCATACCACTGATAACACACCGCAGCCCTGCAGGTTAATACAATGACTCCCATTTACTTTTTTGAATTCAAACAGATTTCAGAACCCCAATTTGTAGACCAGTTCAGCAATAGCTGTATGAGAAATAAAATCAAACAAAACTGGCATGTAAAACCACAAATCAAAGGCCTTTGAAATTAAGCTTAGCAAGGGAAATTAGATTAATTAAAATTGATTATCTTCCAAAAGAAAAAACAACTACAAAAGCTTGCAATAACTAATCAATGTTTGTTGACAAATGAAAAGTTACTGTAAAGCTACTTTTTTCCCTTTATGTTCTGGAAAATCTTTTAAATCTCTGCTAATAACAGCTCCAAAACCTTCATAATATGCTACTAACCTGTCCTACCATCCGCTACCAGTAAGAAGGTATACAAAAGAGTTACTTGATCCCTGAGGTTTAAAGTCTTTCTAATGAGAGTCAGTGTAACTGAGGAGTGATCAGAGTTTTCTCCTGTTTAGAGCATGTTGTATGTTGGTGTGTATGGTTAGCTGCCTCATTGAAGATACATTTTTCCCTATCTTAAAAATGGCAAATGTGACTACTTGGAAATATGTACAGTTGTGAAATCTACAGATATTTATGTTGTGGGAACTAAGGGAGCACAATCCATCATCCACCCATCGCTTTTTGAAGCTAACTGTTTTATAACCATTAGCAAAGCTATGAGCAGTTAAGCTAGCTTCCAGAGCTGATAGCGCAACTTATTCACAGCTGATATCAGCTTGTAAAGGGTAAAACAATAAAAGGGTCTAATATTATTATTATTAGCAAAACTACTTCTAAATTTAGCTTTCATTTATTCTTAATTGTCTGCTTTTTTTATTTCAATTAAGGCCGTTAGATCTCCGTTAGGTTTTACATTTTTGTTTTACATTTTTGTGTTAGTTCTGAAATAGTTTTTTCTTAATGCAAGGTTGGCATGCAAGGAAAATCACCTGCCCATGGCCACATGCCATTTACGCTTTGTCACCAATGTGCCAGCACCAACTGAGACGTTAGCCTTTATGGTGTCATTTGTAAGCGAGATGTGAACCATTACAAAACCAGCAATGTTTTTGAAAACATTTACTCCCCTGACTCAGTATAGCTTATATTTAGGGTTTATTTCAGCAATATTAGTTTACTCGGAGTACAATGAAGAGGAGCTGTGTTAAACTGCTTGGCTGAGAGGACACAGTTGTTTGATTGGCACTTAGGGAACCCAAACAAACTGAGGGAGCACGAGCCACTCAGCTTGATTGACAAGTGAGTTTCCCTTTGCATGAGTGCCAAATAATAAAAAATAGAAATCTACGGGACACACATAAATGGTACATCTAAGCTAATTTTGGTGTTAATTTCTGAGCCATATTATCTCCTGTATTAGAGAGCCTAACTGGTAAACAGCCAGTCAAAAATAGAAGAAAAAACAACAACATTTGTTTCTGACCAATGAGGAAACAGCAGCTAAGCACTAATGGGTTGCACTAATCACCACATTGCACTGTGTGGATGTTTGTTCCCAGTAAAGTTCAGCATCAGTGAAGGAAGAAGGTTGTGTAATGCATTTTCTATGGAGGCATGCAGTTCATTCAGGCTGTATGGAACGGAGACTTAAGCAGATAACAGGAAGGCTGAACGGAGTAGAGCAAAGTTGTTTGTTTTTTCCTTCAGGGTTTCAAGCTCTGTCACTGACCATGCTAGGATTAGCTAAATGGTTTCAGCATTTTGAAATCTCAGAGTTAAACTGAAGGTCCACATTTCCTGAGGAATACACACAGAGCTGTTTTGGTAATGCTACCTGAGTTAACTGCCTTTATCACGACTATTCAATGCAACTACTCCTCTCGAAGCAGAAGTGATATCATCCTGGATGATCTATGATCTCTGCTTTTATTAAGGACCACTCATGGCAAAAAGGCTGGATTAAAAAAAGGTTTAAGTCAAAGCTCTCAAAAACTGAAATTGGCCACTAAACACTGAATGGTGTGTCTCTAGTTACTGAATTTTACTGAAGCTGCCCCCCACTCCCTGGATAGAATAGTGCCATCATGTTAAGTCAGCCAAGGTTGGCCATGAGTTTCATGCGCAAAGATATGCATTTCTAAACATTGTATTAGCATTGTGCATTATTCATTGGAGCTATTAGGTGAAGTGGACTTTAGGGTTATTGCAAATCATAGGAACAAATATTAACGCATAATATTAGCATGCGAATGAGCATGCCTCCCTCTGAATGACTTTCACTGGCTGGTTTCATAGAACATGCCCCAAAGGTAAGCAGCGCTTCACACCTAACACGACCAATGAAAGATGGAATTAAAATTACATGACGCTTTCATTCATTTACTTGAAGTCCTATTTTGTTTGTGCTTCAAGTGTTTCCAGCAGTTTATGGTAAATGTCACATGTTTTAGCCAACATTAGATCACATTATTGCTGTGCAGGACAAAAACATTGCTTTAGAAAGAAAGTTGTGTTGCTTTGCTTGTGTCATGTGTGCATCTTGCCTAGCCAGTTACACGCTGAGCTTAATCCAGTTCTACACCCACTTTCAGCCAGTCTGCAAAACTCATTAGGAGTGCATTGCAGTGTGACCCTTTTCTCACCTTTTCTTCTCATCATAAAATAGAAATTTTTAAACTGGGCTCTAACATGAAATAAGACTCCTTTCCAGCCCTGCTGGGAGGCTTTTGTATAAACAGCCAATTAAACATGTGAATAGCTTCCAAATCAATGGGCTTTCACAGAAGCCAGGAAGTTTAAAAAGGGACCTCATGCCATCTTAAAATGCATCTTCTCACTCTCAAAATTTTCCTCAGCCCATATATGTCAATGACTATGAATTTGGCAACTTCCCACTTGTGTGTGTCGACAGTCAACAGCATGTTCAGACTTGTCAACCAAGTGATGAAAGCGGCTCATCTTTACTTGACCCGGTTACATCACTCCACTGCCTCTCATCTCACCACATTTTTCATAATTACATTATTGGCAGAATGTGAAGTTGTATGTGTGCTTGTGTATGTATAGAAACTGAGAGGCTCTCCTAGCTAATTTGTATTTAAAGCAACTTGACCTTTTTGGGAAAACTTGTAACGGTGCACCCAGTTAAATATGTTTAAGCGCCGCAGAGTCTAATGCCAAACAGTCTGCTTATCCCAGAATGCTTATTGCAGAATGGTGATGATGTGAGGGTTCATCCCACCTCAATAATCATGGTGTGGGAAACTCATGAAAGGTACATGCTCAGGAAAGGGTCTTTGATGAAAGACTGTGCAGTCCTGACAATTTGGTATTTATTTCACAACCAACCCAAGTAAAACTTGTCAATAATATTTTTTTATTTTAAATCTATATTTTTGACTTATCAATCAATTTTGCTAACACTGATTACTCTCATTGAACCGTGTTTTAAGAAGGCAGGGACATTGTAGCGATAACAATTAGCCATACACAACTTTTTAGCTTGAAAACGATTCCAAACTGTATGACGAAACTGCAGGGTTTAAAAGTTCACAGCTCACCATATCTGTTCTTACACTGTACGGCCCGATGCTCTGATGCGATCTGACTGCTCACACTGTACGTTCAAAAACCACACGTCGGACTCAGTGCCGTAGAGAGATGGTGCTTGTAGAACTCGTCTATCCGGAAGCCAAACGGATAGCAATTCTACGAGTTGCTCCTCCGTAGTTTGACTCCATGTCACACGTACCGCCGCCATGCTTCTCTCCGCTCCCATGTTTTCGTCTGAGAAGAAGAAGAAAAATTCCCTTGTTTGCATATGCGCAGTCCGCGAGGTTGGAAGAAATCTGCTTGTAGACGCTCGTAGCTCTGCTTCAACAGCAGGATGCGCTAACGATCACCTCACGAGGGCCGACTGAATTTCAAACATGTTTGATTTTCATCCAACCGTACGATTCCTGATCAGGAGTTGGTCGTGAGAGGCTAATCGGCCCTCGTTACCCCCTGTACTACACGACGCAGGACGCACGATGGAGGTGAAACTTGGCTTTAAGCTGGGCATACACTGTACGTTCTTTTGCCATTTTTGGGCCGGTTCTTCAGTTGTCCAAGAAGTTTTTGGATCAGGTCAAGTTTCAAATTCATCGTGCGTCCTGCATTGTGTAGATGTTTAAGAAAAGAAGAGGAAGGCCTTAGTAGAAAGAAATAAGACCAGAGTGGATTTGGGGGATTTTATTTTACGTGAGCCCCCTGAAGAGCGGAACAGCAGGTAAGACAGTCTTGTGCATGCGCAGTTATTCAAAAAGAGACTTGGGGAAACTTTGGGGAAATTCGCTGACCCTAGCTTTAAGTATACCAAGGTCTTCAAAACCACATATTATTTGCAGCAAATAGTTTTTATAGCCTAAAGTTTTTTCAATTTCTTTCCAGAGACAGTACCGGAGTGACCAAAGTTTTCTCTGGCTGTATGGACCACAGAGTAACAGTGTAGCCCCTCTCATTGCCACACAATTCTGGACAGCTGGCTGAAAGTAGACCACAACAATTTTCCCTTGGTAACAACAAAGACACATTGTAATGTATATAAAAGATCCCAGGTCACAAAAAGCACAGATAGATGATAGTTTATGATGAACAATGCTACATAGTTTTTGTACCAGTGGGAATATTTTTTGGTTTTCTGTGTGAAATAAAAAAAATGGTCTACATTTTTTGTACTATTTTAGTTATACTATTGTACTTTTACTCAAAATGATCATACCTTGAGAATCACTACCAGCCCATGCCCACTCTGGGCGCAGGCTGGTGGATAGAAACTGCTGAAAGAGGAAGTACACTGATTCCTGCTGCTACCCTTCCGAAAGGCTGCTTGATATCCAACAAACAAGAAACAGACAACTGCATCAATTTCTATTTATGAAATGACAAATTACCTGTTACTTGTTCCTGCGTGCGTGGGTATGGTCATGGTACCCTGTTTTCCTCCCACAATTCAAAATTGTTATGCTAGGAAACTTGGCAACTATACATCCATCTATACTTGTCTGTGCAGGGTTGAGAGGGAGGTGGTGCCTATCTCCAGCAGTCATTGGGTGAGAGGCTGCGTACACCCTGGACAAGTCGCCAGTCCTCACGGCAACAAAGAGACACACAGGACAAAAAACATGCACACACAAGACTAATGGCAATTTATTTATTTACTTTTTAACATGTCCTGTCTGGCTGTATAGCGCTAAGAATTGCTGTCTTAATACCAAAGACTCTACAGAGGATGCCGTTTCGCTATAGTGTTCTGCTTGATACATAAAACACAAAAAACATTATTAGATATTATTTTGGAATTATTTTAAGTCCAATGGACATAGAAACGGAAAGGTAAAAGAGAAAGACAAAGAAGAGAAAAAAATGAGGGAAAACTTTTAAAAGGGAGAAAAGGTGATAAAACTAGTGCAGAGGAGAAAAAGACTACACGATAACATCCTCAGAGTCTGCTCCTACACCTGCAGAAATATATAGAAAAAGAACAGCAAAGCCAACCAAAAAAAGTATCACAGGTACAAACAACCAACATCACTGAAAAAGACGCAGTATTATTTAATACAAGATGTACAGTATTTAGTAACAGTCAAAGCTAACTATAGGGTTTATCTGTATAGATGTGAATATGTAAGCACCCAGATCCAAGCACCTGTGGGTGTAACTAAGGACAATTTAGAGAGAGCAATTAACTTAAATTATGTTTTTTGGACTGTAGGAGGAAGCCGAAGAACCTGGAGAGAACCCACATGCACAGTGAGAACATGCAAACTCCATGCAGAAAGATCCCGGGATCCAACCCAGGATCTTCTTGCTTCAAGACAACAGTGCTACCACCTGTACCACTGCACAGCTAATTTAGCAACTAGAAATTGTTGTTTAGTTTGAATGTGCGTTGAATGTATAGTTGTGTGTCTTTGTGCGATGAACTGACAACATATAAAACATTATTGTTATGTCAACAACTTTATTCAGATAACGTTCTTTCTACCTGTATTGTTTCAGTATCCTTCCCTATACAACTCATCTTGTTTAAGTCACATCTCAGAGCTTTTGTAACATTAAGGTTGTTCCTTCTCCACTTGTCAGTGAACGATTTCCTATTTACACATTAGGCCACAAGAGGAGAGTAGAACTTGATATCATGTTTAAGGAATGGAGGAGTTTGTATGTGCGTTTCGATGTCCCCACCGTATTTAGATCCAGCTAACAGTAAGTGTTTCCACAGCAGAGGCTCTAGACATTCACCCTTTCACTGGTCAGGCAGATCAGTAATGAGAAAAACTTGTTTTAGTCTAAAAACATGGCTTTCAAAGGCTGGCAAGAACCCCACTTCGTTTGGCTATAATGGCCAGATCTTAAGTGGGTCAGTCTTAGTAATGGGCCGCTCCATCGTCCTCCGTCTGGTAATTCAGGACATTGATTGAACTCGGCCTCAACTCTCCGTTAACCTGTGCAGGGAAGCAGAAGACACAGTATCACTCAGGAGGAAACAGAAAAAAAGGAGGTGATCAAAGGGAAAGATGATGTTTTCACATGCTTGACTTGGTCTGTTAAAGCAATGTGCACTTCCAAATATAACAATGTGTCCTAGAAGGGCATGGTATTCAGCTCTCTTTTGAGTCTGTAAAAGACTGAGTTAAAATACAATTAACCATTGAATATCTGCGTGATTTATCCTGTTTGCTCTCCGAGGAAAAGGTGAGCTACGTGCCTAATGCTTTCCATGTTGACATGTTTCAGTGTAGCCGTAACAGATTTCCCTTCAAACGTTCAACACGTTCAGCGGCTGAGTTATGTAAAGCGTCACACTGCTTCTATACATTTGTTTTTCTTTCACTACAGGTCCATATTTAGGTGTAAAATAATGCACATTGTTGTTCCGAGACCAATAATCTAGTTTTCATAATCAATGACTCCCAGGGGACATGTGATGAATTGTAATGCTGCATGAACACTGGCCAAGATTAAAGATTCAGATTTACCAGCAAGTACCTCACTGTTTGTCCTTGCCGCATTTCAGCACATCTATTTTGTATTGAAAGCTATTCATCATTCCTCACTCAAGCATGTTTCATGTGAGAACACATAATGCTGTGGTAAAAAGATGGATGCTTTGCCATATAAGAAGCAGTAGATAATAGCTCCCTTTTGGACTTGAGGATATTTGTCACTTTTGTTTGTACACCACAAAAAAAGCAGAGTACATCAGCAAGGACAAGTGTGGTTTACATGAACCACTGGCAGGCGGCCAAGGAAAGAGTAATAGCAGATAGGGCCCAAAAAAGGAGATACCTTACATCATTCATGGCAAGAGAGTGATGTGGTCTGTATGTGTCACAAAGGAGTGTTTAAAGGGTTCAAATTGCAGTGCAGAAGGTTGTGATTGCAATTTGAACAGCCCTCCTCTCACCTATTTCAGCTATCTATAATTATTTTGTCAGACAAATACACGTTTTATTGTGACTTGCACGGCTAAAGCAGAGTAACAGATCCCCTACAAATCAAAGGAAAGACTGAACTAAAGCTTATGAAGTACTGCTTGATACTAGAACACCTTCAATAAGGCGTTGGCCATTTTCCAGTGTCAAGGTGTTCAAGTGGTTTAAAAAGTTGCAATTTAAAATCCCAAAATTTTCTATCATATCTATTCCTATGGTTTAAAGCCATTTAAATGAGATCCCAGAGGGGGATTTGGGGTAGCCAAAGTTTTGTTTGATTGTCTGAATATCAAGAATCAAGATTCTTTATTGTCACCATGTGTTGCCATAGTAAGCTTTTTTTGAGACAGACACTGGCTCAGGATGCACACAGATTACATATAACACGCAGGCGAAACAAGACATAATGTTTCCACACAGTGCTTAAAAAAATAAATCAGTTGATTGCACAAACCAACATTCTTTTTGAGAAGCTTAAAGCGTGCAAGTAGTCTTTAGGGTCTGATAAGACTCATATCTGATTTCAAAAAGTCGAGTAGCAGTCCCTTTGCGAACAATATGAATTACTCTCTCTCTCTCAATGCACTCATGGCCGCAGTAAGATAATTTTAAGATTTCATTTTACGGAACTGTGCAATCTGCATAGATTGATGTCCAGCCAGATATTCCCAGAGAAATTAGAGTGTGCAAATAGGCACTACCATCAGTGGGACTATAACATGTGACAGACCACAGACTTCTCAGCAGGCGATGATGTCCCTTACAGCTTATGGAAAGAAACTGTTTTTGTGTTTATTATTTTTTTATTTAATGTTTCTGAAGCATTTACCTGATGGAAGAGCGTCAAACAGTGCATTGCCCGGGTTTTTGGGATCAGTGGCAATGCGTCTGGCCCTTCTCTGGACTCATGCTGCAGAAATTGTGTCCAGATCCTGTAGACGGCATCCCACAATCCTGTGTTGTCCTCACCCCTCGTGCTAAATTCTTCCTCTCCCGCACTGTGCAGCTCCCATACCACACTGTTATGCTGAGACACAAAATGCTTTCTGTAGCTCTGTAAAAGTTTGTTAACAGCTTACTGGAAAGCCCAATCCAGAGACATTGTTGGCCTTCCTGAATGCTCAGGAACTTTATACTGTCCGCACTCTGCACTATCTCACGCTGTATGAAGAGTGGGGTGTGTTCAGTCTTCCTGGACCTCCTGTAGTCTATTATGACCTCCTTGGAGTTGCTGGTGTTCAGAATGAGGTTGTTCCTGGAGCACCAATGTGTCAGATTGTGGATCTCCTCTCTATAGTGGGTTTCATCATTGCTGTAAATGAGACCCACCGCAGTGGTGTCATCTGACAATTTCACAACCATGTTTGTGGGGTGGATGGCAAAGCAGTCATGGACAGTTCCAGATCATTCCACTCTGCTCAGTCCCACTCCAAGCCTGATCTGTTTCACCTGCTGCTCTAGTTATCCTGGACTCAATACACCTGCCAGCTCTCCTATATAAACTCCCTCGGTCTGTTTCCCACTGCTGGTCCGTCTTCAGACATTCGATGCCCTCAGTCTTCACCTTCGTGTGCTCCTTGTCCTCACCCTTGCCTTTCGTCTGCCAAGCCTACCTGCTCCCTACGTCTGCCAAGCCTCTACTCCACCGTCCAGCTCCAGCCATCTTCTCACACCTGCTACAGTCTGGTACAGTCTCCTGGTTCTTCATCCACTGCTCAAACCCTTCAATAAAGATTCTTTATTTGTGGCTCTGTGTGTGGTTGAATTCGGGTTCAATCCACAAAATCCTGACAATAATAAGGGTACATCGTGTCTGCAATAGTCAGAAAAATAGTAGTTTTTTTCTGTTTTGCCTTCAAATAATTTGAACGTATTGTAAATGTTTGCATAAAATGTTTGAGCCAATGCGACATTACCATTACATTTTTACACAAGGTCATCCTTACATAAGAATATCATACTAACCCTTTATTCTACCTTTTTTCTTTGTATGCGCACCTATTGATTTATACCTATAACAAATTTTCTTCTCAGGTGTATTGACTTTAAGGACCAGTAACATAATTCTCGTAATTTTTATGCTCATAAAATAATTCTGTAACCCCTCCTCCTCTCATTGAGGTTGCAGTCATTTCAGAAGAAGACAATTTGCCATCAGAACAGAATAGGACAGAACGGTTTTATCACGGGATAAGGTGGCGACTCAAAAAAAAAACAAAAAAAAACTATGCATTGATTCATGGTGACCTCTTCAATAGAGAGGACAAGAGAATCGAAACTTTGCCAATGAAAGTCACCCAAACTATATCCGAGCCAGTTCCCCTCACTGCAGAGGTCAAGCGTTCTGTCCTTTCCTTTATTTGTCACCCATCTGTATATCTCTGGCAGTTGGCTAGCTTTTGACTCAGAATGTCCTTTACAAATCACCGGGCATGTATTATTTTATACGTTTTCCAATTCCAAAAGGTTAACAATGATTTCAAAATAATACTAATAAATCTGCAGGTCATTTTTGCCCTTTGGGGTCAATAGATATGCTTCACCTTTACACGTTTTATTTATTTCCTTTAATCGCCACACGCTCTTTCCTTTCTGTCTGACAGAGTTCTTACTGCCTGAGTCAGACGACATTTCTCAGTACAAATGAACCCTGCCGAAGAATGTGGGGGCATAACACTGAGAGAAAATAGTAACGGTCCGAGTGCGATGCTTGTGAATAAATCATGGGCTTGAGAACAAAGACTTCCTACAGGTTGATCAGCAAAGCCGGTTTAAATCTCTTTTTAATGCGCTAAGACCTGCAAAATGTATCAACCTGGCTGCATTAAACTCAGCTTAACATTTACCATGATGGGGAACCTTGTCTGAAGGAGCTGTTAATTCCTCATTTATTCTCCGGAAAAGGACACTCTCTAAGGTGTGCTGAGTTAATCTCTATTAGTTGATGACACTGTGAGTTTTTCCTTCCATTTATCTATGGGCTAGAGATGCAGGTAGTAACCGTAAGGCTCTCGTTGTGGCCTTTATCATGGCTTTTTATATGACTCACTCAAAATATCCAAAGATGATAAATAACGTTCTTAACATATAGCTATTTTGATTGGAAGAATATTAAACGAAAATCAACATACTTGCTCATCACGTCCTATGCAAAACATAAAAAAATGTATGCTGTCTAGTCAGATTTATGCCAGTCCTTTGGAGGTCTCAGGTCTGGTGAAGACCTTCAAACTATTTCCTATAATTTATTCTTAAAAGCCATCACATGGTAGCCTAATCATTTGTCATTTTCAGTGGAAAAATGTGCCACTCAAATTCAGGCCTTCTCTTCATGGAGCCCACTGAACTGGAAGGCTACAATACCTAGAAACATAAAAAAGTTAAAAACCGAAATAAAACAGGGTAATGAAAGTGTCTGTCGGAACTTCTGTTCGCTTCATGTTTGGGTCTGAGTATTTTAACAAGGAAATAAAA
The DNA here is from genome assembly GCA_037039145.1 of Fundulus diaphanus. Classification (NCBI taxonomy): domain Eukaryota; kingdom Metazoa; phylum Chordata; class Actinopteri; order Cyprinodontiformes; family Fundulidae; genus Fundulus; species Fundulus diaphanus. Next base: position 35,804,662 of record CM073137.1, read on the forward strand.
TACGCTGGGAGCAGGAAGGTTTGCCCAGAGACTGGACATTTAACAAGGTCTTCTGATATTAAAAACCATGATATTTCTCATCAAAATGAAACCTGTCTTTCAAACCACATTGTATTGGCTGCGAGCATGGCTTCTTAAGCCTAAGTAAGGCTACAGTGTTAACATGAAACTTGCAGATGAAGGGATTTTAACCTCGACGTTCTGCATCTACTATTTTAGCTGCTATTTTGAAGCAAAAAGGAAGTAGTTCTTGATTTGTTGCTTTGGTTCATCAAGCTGGCCAACAATACTCATTATGAAAGTACTGAAGAAGCCGCTTCTACTTTTGAAACAATGATTTTGTAGAATTTGGATATTTGGTGGGGAAAATGTGACAGACAACATGCTAACAGTTTGTAAGTTGCACAAATTGTGAGATTGTTGCGACTGGCTAACCGTGACCAACAGGTGTAAAGTGTGCATCTGCCTCCAAGGTGTCTAAACTAAAGGGCTGTTTTACTGTTTTTAATGAATCTAGGTTGTATTTATTAATTATGTCTAGTTAGATATATAAGAGACTGCTCTAACCTGACAACAGATTATTTCAAACACTTTTTACCATTCATGAAATCTCTATTTGTTTAGTGAAAAAATAGAAAAGGAACATAGTTATATTTAAAAAAAAATTAGGGACACCTTGGAATTAGACAAGAATAAATACCCCGTTTGAAGAAATCAAACCTGACCTCTACACTGAGAAGGTCCTTTAAAATGGAGTTTGTGATTTATGAAACTTTACTATATTGGCAAAAGTGATTCTCTCCTAGATATAGCCATTAGCTGAGCTTTTACTGCAACTAACTTCATTTGTGCTCTTTTGTCTTCTAGACCCAAGCACTGGCTCAGATCCTATCTACTTAGCCGGGGTTCTTTCCTAGACACTATGGAGCTACTCGTATTGGTGAAGATTCTCAGTCACCCAACCACTCTCTATTGTTGGGGGTTTTATTATTTTTAACTTTTATGGAGCTCCTCTACCATTACCCTCTGTAACATAGAAAGTGTTCCTTGATAAATGCGGATGTGTTCTTTCTGTGTCTCTGCTCTGTCTTCTCTAACCCCCAGTCACTTGTGGCAGTAGGCTTTTCACACTAAGCCTGGTTCTGCTGGAGTTTTCTGGGGGTGGGTCACTGTCCACTGTGGTTACATGCTCATCCAGGAGTGAATTATGCATGTAAATGGCTTGCTGGGTTTCCTTAGATAGAAATAATTTTTGTGATTTCGGTCGGTCGAGGCAGATGACCGTTCATACTGAGCCCGGTTCTGTTGGAGGTTTTTCCTACCTGCTAATGGGTGGTTTTTCTTTCCACTGTCGCTTCATGCTTGCTCAGTATGAGGGATTGCTGCAAAGCCATGTACAATGCAGACGACTCTCCCTGTAGCTCTACGCTTCTCCAGGAGTGAATGCTGCTTGTCGGGACTTTGAAGCAATCAACTGGTTCCCTTATATAGGAAATTTTTGACCAATCTGTATAATATGATTGATTTGACTTTGTAAAGTGCCTCGAGATGACATGTTTCATGAATTGGCACTATATAAATAAAATTGAATTGATTTGATAGAACTGACTCGGTAAAATGCCTTGAGATAACACATGTGCTGAATTGACGGTATATCAAATAAAATGAACTGAAATGAATTATTAGTTTTCTCCAAAATCTAATTTTCTTAATCCAGTATTGTATATAAACTGGATGTTTCATTTCACTCCCACCTGAGAACCCCTTTAAAACATTTGACGGTTGCATTTCTTTTCCAAATGCAAGAATACTGCTACAGTTTTTTTCAGAAAACATAGAAACACCTGGTAAACTATTACCGTCATGTTTTAGGGCTGTTGCAGACTCAAATCGCAACAGGATTGAGGCAGACGCATGACGGAGAAAGATTTTAATCAAGGACTGAAAAATTACAGGACATGCGCAAAACACGCAGGAGCTAGGGAGAAACGGTAGAATCCAACGGCGAAGAAACAGACCCCAGGAACTTAAATACTGTGGAGATGTAATGATCAACATGGAAACCAGGTGAGTATGATCAAATGAATGCCAAGCTGCTCGGGGAAGAATCAAAGCGGGGATCTGAGATTAATAGGTAGAGAACGGCAACATGGAAACTCTAAGTGCACACAAGTGAGAACAAAAAACCCCAACAGCTGTGGATCCTGACAATTATAATACAGAATACACAAAAAAAATAAGCAGTTCTCAAAAAGTCAATTTCTGATGATTCCCAAAAATGTCTTATCAAATGATATTGTGATAATTTTTGGAGTTAGCAGAAATCCTTATTTATTTTCAACTCTAACCAGCAATATAACTTATAGCTTTTTATTTTTGGCCCTGTAATTCTGAGATCTACAATGTTTCCTTCAGTCTTTTTGGAACAATTGTTTTGATAATAATTATGCTTTAACAACCAGCCTTGAAAATGGTTAGGTCACTAAGGCTTTTCTTTTGTTACCCTGGTACTTTTAAATTACATAAATGCAACTTGCACATTTTAGGTATTCTGTGTAATTTCTGCTTCAAACAAACTGTTGATGGGGGAAGTTTAGCAGTAATGAGATTTATGGAGTTGGCCTTGCCTTTTGAGAATTACATGGTCTAACAATTGAATCGACTCTGTCTTCTGTTTAATCGGCTCTTTTCAGACAAAGGTCATCTGGAAACATCCAGACCTGTACCACAGATATTAACCTGTTTTTAATCAGAAAGGCCTCATCTTAAACATCTGTCCTGATTTGTTTTTTTTTTGCAGACCCAGTCATTGACCCTTTCAAGAATCAAATCTGAGTTTGACAAAACTGTGGCCTGGGATAATGAGCTTCATCCCTCAGCAAGGAATGCAAAAATGGAGCACTTTATCAAGCTGAAAAATAGAGATAGGGTAGTTAGACAGTTTGAGGTAAACCAAATCTGGGTCAGGTCCACTCCAGGAGACTGTTAGTACTTATTATTGAACAATGCCATCCTCTCTTTCTCTAGCTCTTGCTTTCTTTCTCTCTTTCCGTCTCTCCTCTCCAGCAGATCCGCTCTGATATTGACCACATGCATTACAGCGTTTGCGGAACACGGCAACAAAAGTCCTTCATTAGAAGTTTGGTTTTCTGTAAGCATTATGGGAGGAGGTGGAGTATTGATCCATGTAAGATAGCTAACTGGAAAACACTTCCCATTGGAGCCGACTAAAGCTCATTTGGGATGCTGCTGGCAAGCTGGAGACCATTCCACATCTGTTTGTTGGACCCGAGGCAGTAGTGGGTACAGTATATTTCTCCTGCAATCAAAAGACACTGGGAAATCTATATGTGGTAATTACAAATTCATGCCACCACTGTGAAATTGAACACTTGGCATCATTATAAAGTAATGGGCACATTAGAGGGGAGTTTGCCCGCAATGATTCCCCTCTCGCGTGAGCATCATCAGCAGTGATCCACACAAAAAGCAATATTATCCAGTGAAATTACACAAGGGGTGCTACTCAAGGAGAACCCACCACTAGGTTGCATTTTTGCTTCAAATAAAAAAAAAAACCGGAAAACAGCTTAAAACAAGAGACTGCCTCAGACATGGTTCTCCTGGTTCAGACCAAATCCCTTACTTTGCTTATCAAGCTAATTTGAAGGCCATTACCTCAAGGAGGCTTTTTATATCTCGACTACAATAGCCAATTTGTAGATGAAAGTGTATGCAATGACTCGCATCCATTCTCCCCATCTGTAATGTAATTACCCCACATGCTGTAACTCCCATAAATATTCATATGTATCAAACCATTCACAGGAGACACATTCCCCATCAAGTTTGAAGTGTCATGTGTGCTTTTATGGAAGAAAAAAGTCCCAGACTGTTTTGATATTGGACAAGAATGGCTGTGCTTTGTGCTGATAGAATAAGACTATATATATATGTATATATATGTATATATATGTGTATGTATGTATGTATGTATGTATGTATGTATGTATGTATGTATGTATGTATGTATGTATGTATGTATGTATGTATGTATGTATGTATGTATATTCAGTTCATAAAGAATAGTGTCCACTTAAAAAGTGCTCATCAAGCTGGAAGGCTGCGTCATTATTTTTCAGCAGTGGACACACAAAGATGCTGAGATGAAAGGCCACATCAGCTTTTATAGTCATCTCTCAAAGACCATTTTTACAAATGTTATCCAGTCTACTTTACCAACATTGACAGCCTTTAATCAGTGCATGAAGATTGTCCCGTCTCTGCCATATCTGCCCTGTGAAAAGACTTTGAAAGAAAACACTGTTTTTATTCATCATTAAGGATATCTGTGCAGACTTTGTTTTCCGAGCATCAAAGCTTCTCTCATTCTTCTGTAGCTGTTCCCATCCAAATGGGGATGCTCTTAGATAAACACGCTGCCTTTTACAAGATAGAAAACGGACTATTATTGCCAGACTTCACTTCACTTAAGATGTCACAACTCAATTAGGAGACTGACTTAACACAAGGACGCTGTCAATTTTTTAAAGATATACAGCTTCCTGTAAGTCATCTCATCGGGAAATATCCAGCATCAAATAATGTGCATGCAACACAACGGGCGTTGAGATAAACCTCTTGTGATCAAAGCTCCCCTTAAGTTTGCTGTTGGTCCTTCATGTCCCCTGCAACAGTGAATAAGAATTGTGGCTCAGTCATGTGGAAATGAGCAAAGAGGGAGGTGACTGGATGTATTTGTTATGGCCATGCTCAATGAAGCTGCTAATTGTCCTTGGCCTGTAAAGCAAACCCTACATGTCTTCTCCTTAGTTTTACTGCTGTGCTGACTCTTTATTTTCCCAAACCACCTCCACAGTGTGAGGGCACTGATGAAACCTCAAAGCAACAAGGCTCCTAATTTCTGACTTTGAATATTTTCCCAACAGCAAATGCAGCAATATGTAACTGTACTTTGTAAAGGTATCTATATCCCCTTACTGTGTCCACATTTACTTACGTTACACCCACAAACTTCATTGTGTGGTATTGTTTTTATTTTTATGCGATAGACCAACACACAGTAACATGTAATTTTGCAATAAATGAAAAAAAGTGCATTGCTTTCTTTTTTATTTAAAGATCCAATTTTTAAAAGTGTGCCATAAATTCTTATTCTGCTTCCATTGAATTCAACTCTGATACCCGTAAATAAATATTCAGTGGATAGAATCCACCTATAGTAATATAATCTCATTATAATAAAGGCAGACTGCTCCATTTTTTTGCCTCAGAGGTTTGTTGGACAACATTAGTGAACAAACAGCTGCATGAAGATCAAGCAACAAACCAAGCACGGAAACATCTGGAAGATGTTGCTGTGGTCCATTGAGACTAAAGGGGAACATTTTTGGCATGTATGCAAATTGCTGCATTGCATGACCATCCCATTTCCATCATGAAATACGGGTGGTGGTGGCATCAGCATGCCATGGAGATGCTTTTCTTCAGTAGTGACAGGGTCCAGTTATGGAAGAAAACTTGTTAGACAATGCAAGACAAGACTTGAGATTGTGGAGGGGTTTAACTTGGCAGGAGGACAACAATCCTGACTGTACAGCCAGCGCTACACTGGAATGGTTCAGAACAATGTACATTTATGATTTAAAACATTCAAAAGTGTATGGGTATGTTTTTCAAAGCATTGTTCAGCACCTTATGTTTCACTTGACTGGTGATACATTTAGTCTGGAAACTCAGATTTAATCGTGTTTCCCTTATACAGCAAATGATTTAGATGGCCCTCTTTCTGGTTGGCCAAAGGTGACTGTGCTATATTAATTAGGAAAAGTCAGTTTACTGTAAAAATACTCAATGATTGAATGAAACTGCTCAACAAAGGTCTTCCTAGTGCTGCATTTGCTTCTGGCAATCTGAGAAAAATACCTTTGATGTGGAACAGTACACAATGAACTTATTCAAAGACTGAGTCACACTAGAGAGTTCTGCCAAATGTGAATATAAACGTCTTGGAAATGAAGTAACTAATCATGTATATTGCCTGTAACTACTTTATAGTTTATAGTTCTCGGGTTTTATTTTACCCTAATCAATATTACACTGATTTGAGCTTTTACATTACCAAACTTTTATCTCCAAACTTGGGTGGAACGCTGTTTGATGACACCGTGGTTCCAATAAGCCACACTAATATTGACGTTACTGTGTTTCACTATTCAGTGTGATGCAGACTTGGAATCCTACACCGTATAGGTGCACGTTTCAGAACTCAGAGAATATTACAAATCAAAAATCTGTTAGCTGAAGATCTCCTCCTCATCTGGATGTATCGGTTTTCAAACATTGTTGTGTTAAACTTGAATCCATTCTGATGAGAGATTCATGTAATGTTTGTGAATGAAGTTCTTTTGATGCAATTCCTGAAGTGAAGCGGTAATGTTTTTCAGCGACAACTACCCCTGTTGGGGATGGGAACTGCAGTGAGTTAACTAAAATTAAATGCTTGTGTTTTGAACATTTTATCAGTTCAGCTTGATTTAAATTATTCGAATTTTGTGAATCAACTACTATTACCGAATAAAATTACATGTGGATTAAGAAGTAACAGTGTTTTTTTTAATGATCTGAGATAGAGCGAGCATGCAGATATTGAATAGGATAGGACCTAAGATGAATCCTTGGGGAGCCTCGCATGTGATTTTTGTGGCCTCTGATGTAAAGTTGCCTAAAGACTCAAAAAAGTCCCTGTGCTTGAAGTAGGATTTATACCAGTCAAGAGCTGTCCCAGAAAGGCTGACCCAGTTTTCCAGGTGCTCTAACAGAATGAAGTGATTGACAGTATCAATTGCTGCACTAAGGTCCAATAATACCAGCATTGTGGTTCTTCTACAGTCTGCATTTATATGGATAGCATTAAACACCTTTAGCTTTCTTTATCGTTATCCGTTGTGTCACTCAACATCAAATTGGATTCAGTTTATTCAAGACATTCTGAACTGGGCTGAATTGTTATTGAGTCGTGGAACACATCCAGCTGTTTACTGCCCATGTATCAGATCCCCGGCAGTGTGTCAAAGATACCCAACTATAGTATTTAGCAACATAAGAAGATTCTTATGAGACATAACACGTAGAAAACATTTCTAGTTTTAAACATAAAGAAAAAAAGTGTTGATCCTAAATATGTCTTGGTCCCTGTTTGTTTCTCAGACATGATAGCAGCGAGTCGAGCTAGATTTGCTCCCGAATATTTTGGTTGCGGCAGACGATTAATACTCACATATGGATTGCCACTTTAGGATGACAAGCACTAATGCATGGTGCAGTGGAAATGTATAAATCTGAGGGAATCACCGGTGCCTTTCATTTTTCAGTCTAATAGCTGTAGCATTAACAGCTGCTAGTCGCTGTCTTAAAGTCATTTATTACCACCCATGTTATCCTAGTCTGCCATTTTGCTACCATAACGCCATAAATCAGGGGGGCAAGAAGGGGGCCAGCACCCCCATTCATGCCTGCCTCAGGAGAGAAATATGGAGCAGTGAAGGCTGTGCTCCATAAGCTGAGGTGGATATAACCTCAATATCTGAAAAGTAGCAATTAAAAGTCTTTCATAGCATCTGTTCTGCCTCCTGGTCAAATGCATTCAGTTTGTATTTAGTTACTATTCTTCAGTTAAGCAGAAATACCTGTTTACAGCTCATCTACAATGCAACATGATCTGTCATTTTAATACGTCATTTGAAGCTTCTGTATTTAAGGCATATCTGATATTTCCACATGATCCCATTTAAAATAACTGGTATGATGAAGCTTTTTAGGAAGGTTATAAGGCCTGGAGAGAGCAGGGGGGAATAAATGTTTTGGCCACAACAGCGCAATCCAATACATCCCTGTCGGGCCTGTTTGCTCCTGTGTGGCATGGCAGCACACTGCATTTAATTTACTAGTGGCTCGACTAAATGCGCCATGGGAGGCTCTCCATAATTCATGAAGGAAGAGAAAGAGAGAGGAAAACGAACATGATGAATCTACGGTTGCTATAATTCATGTATCCTCCCTCATGAAATTTCAGCTGAATGTTAATGGCTAGAGACACAAGTGGAAAAAAAGGGGAGGTACAATGGGGACAGGGATGGAGATCTGAGTTTATATTAGCAAGTGGGAATGTGTGGATGCGTTTATGTGTATTCATGCAACAGAGACATGATTTAGAGCCAGATCTAAAGCATGAAGAGGTAAAAAAAAAAAGCCTTCTCCGGCTTTACATTAATCATTGCCCGTTGAGTTCCTGTCTGTTTTTTTCTTATTCTCCTAATTAAGTTATTAACAGTTATTGGCGCTAGTTAGCCGTGTGTTTGGAGGAGACACGGGAGCAACATATTAATTCTCAACAACTCACCTTCGAGGATTAAGCAAATCAAAGAATATAAAATTAAACAATCTCTGCGTAGCAATCAAAGATAAAAGGTAATGACTAGCAAAAGCTATATTGACTACACAAGGGCAAATAGGAAACATTCTCACACTCCCACATGCATACACATGCACACTCCAACAAACACAAACTAATCTGAGAGATGAAAAATGACCACAGGCATTTTCACACACTCTACCCGCCAGCACCTGCGCTCACACACAAAGTCACTCACCTCTGTTCAAACCTGACCTGTAAATCAGGACTTGACAGGGTGGAATTTATTACAGATCTTTGCATTTTTTGGTTTCACGTGGGAATGCTTTTAAATACCATTGCAGGCTATTGATATACAACTGGGATCATAACGAACTCTCACAACAGATTGCAAAAAATAAGGCGGTGCTGCCTCTGTCTTGCCACAGTATGTGCTGTAAAAATTGCTGGGTTAAAAACAGCTCAAACTGGATTATTTTCCTAATTAACTACTGGGCTGATTTAACACAACAGGGCTTAGTGATGGGTTAAATGCCAATAGGTTCTGCTTCAGACCGCCAGAATAGTTTAAAGGGACTAATGTCTACGATTGAGCTACCAAAGACAGGGTTAAAAAGAATATCAAACAACCTGGAGTAGAAAACACGTAACATTTGGGTTGAAATTTATTATTTTTAGACATTCATTCATTTTCGTACCGACTGTTATGATTACCCATCTCCCATGATTTAAAAATAATACATTTCTATACTAAAATGATCAGATTAAAGAAAATAAAGTCAACAACTATATTATACTAATAATAAGACATTTATCAGTACTTAAAATGTAAAAAAAAGTCATACCTGTCTATATGTATGTTATGACTAATTGTTTGGTTCAAGTGTAAATGTAAAACATGGCTAGCATTAGCTTGTGCTAGCAACTTAATGGGTAAAAAGACTAATCTTGTCTTTAGGTTTTGCTTGTATTGTTTGTAGTCAGGTTCCGTGATGTAAATTAATGATATTTTTCTTCCTTGTTGTAGAAAGATACAAAATCAAAGAGAGTTTGTAGAAAAGTGAAACAGTCCAAGTGGTGGATGGCTAAAAGCTAGCCAGGTGCGAATCCCTGTTTTATGTTATTTTTAGCAACTTGAAGCGACTATTAGACAATATTAAATATCCACACTTCTATAAGTGAAAATGACTAGGTTTGTAGATACTTTCTCAGCTAAAAAAAAAAAAAATTAATTAAAAACCATGTGATAAAGAAATTGGTTGAGGCTGTAGGCTTTATCAATCTGCTTGATCAACTTGTCAGTCTACTTTAAACCCCCTCAAGAGAGTAAACCTTTGGATGTCATTTGTGTAACGGTATCCTGTGATTTTCCTGCTCTTGTGAGTGTTTGGAAGGTCCACTGACGAGGCGGCTTGATAAAGCCAGCATGCTAGAGTAACTTTAGCTTTGTAAAATGAAAGTTTTTTAATTGGGAAAACAGCCACACAATTTACCAATGGTCTATTTTGAAAGCCTAGATATTGAGCATCTTGTAACGCCTGTTCGTGGAGAACCCAAATTCAAACCAACACAGAAAGTAAATGTACTTAAAAAGTTTATTGTCAGCATTGAAGACGGTGGCTGACAGGACACGTCATGGTTGTAAAGACTGATGATGGCATGAGACGACGGAGACAGCAGAACAGGTGAAGATGGGCAGATGACCAGACAATGTTGGCAGGATCAGGCAGGTGACCAGAAGATGCAGACAACAAAACAGTGGGGCAAAAAAAACACATGTAGGCTGCAGGACAAGACTAGTCAAGGGAGTGGACTCAGTGAGGCAGGTATACATAAGCAGAGGAACAGGTGGAATGACCTGAGGGTAATTAGTGACAGCAGGTGGAACTAATTAAGGTGACTGGTGGCTGGGAGGAGTGGGGCATGGAGTGGAATAAACAGTCCACAAAAGTCCAAACAAACACAAAACACCCAAATCATGACACATCCACTAACATGCAGTTGTATCTCATGGAAAGACACTGTTACAGTTTGAGTTTTTTGTATTGCTCATATGAGCTGAAATCAGTGGCGGTTCAACATTGAATCTTTCCCCGGGCGAAAACTCCTCCGACCATTGGGAATCCTCTCGATCCTCCCTTGCCACATCGCCCCTGGGTGTGACCGACTTTGGCCACTAATTCCGTTGGACCATTGCACTGTAGTGTGGATTTCACGCAGCCTCGTTGCCCGGTCCATTTGAGAAGCCCAGACGTGAGCTGCCCCTCCCCATGGCCTTTCCTCGTCTCATTTAGCCTCAAGCCCAATAGTATGTGTCTGAAACAGCGGTCTCTGGGTCTGCAGACACATGCTTCTCCTCCAGCCTGTCACCCTCTGTGCAGTGTGCAGGGCTCCAGCATCTTCTCACAGCAGGGCGGGGAGCCTGCAGCTACAAGGGGCGCCTCACACAGTGATACGATAGTTAAAGGGAAACCGCTTGCAGGGCGCAGATTTTTTTTTTTGGGGGGGGGGGGGGGTTTACTGCTCGTGCCGCCCCCCATGTGTCATTGAAAAAAGTGCCGCCCCGGTCAGCTGCCCGGTTCGCCCGTACCAAAACCCGCTACTGGCTGAAATAGAGGGTCTGTTCTGACAGCTGTTACAATACCCACGCCATGAGGATTTATTCAGTAAACTTTCTGAATTACATTTTTCTGTCATGGCAGTGGTGGGCCGTCAGGACCTGCAAAGCCTTCTTTACTGCCTTAAGAAATACCTGAATCACACACTGATGTAAATTACATTTTGTTCATGGATACTTTAATAGATATTAAATGTTTTCAAATGGTCTGTTTGCTTCCTTTCACTGATTTTCTGGTAGTTGCAGCTTCCAAATGTGTAGTTTTGTGTTAAAGCATTTGACATTTCAGGCATCAGTTGTTGCAAGGGCAAACAAATCTACCACACCCTTTGATAAGATAGTCAAAGACTGGACTAGCCAAAGCTAACAAACTGCATATGTAGCGAGCTGAACAAGCAAACATAGTTGTGTTGATTTTATAGCTGCTTCGTCAAACCACAATGGCTGAAGAAATGAATTTATTTGCAGATTTATTTATTGTCAAAGCTTGGTGATACTCTTCAAGAAAAGGAGTGTTTGGTTGACACTACCCAACTACTGTCCCAGCAGCACAAACCCTGCACTGACTTAGAAAACAATGCTGCTTTTTCTGTGTAAAAAAAGTCTTATATTTTGCAGTGATGTAGAATAACTCTTCGGTAAAACTCAGACAACTGTGCTGGTGTAAGAAGCTCCTTTTGTGTTCAGGCACTCATCTGTTAGACAGCTAGTATTAACTGCTACAGAGTCTCTTGGAGCTCCGCGTAATCTATGTCAACCAGCTTTTATTTCCTCAAAGTCAAAATGTAAGTAAGACAGTCCAAGGAGAACATTCCTAAACCTTAATGTCTGTCTCTAAGAATACTTGAAAAAATGGCCTAGAAGTGCCTTTTAACAGGATTTGTTTAGTACATGGATTCTGGCTTTTCCTGCAGAAGAAGAAGGGATTCCAACTTTCTGTTGACTTTCAGACTGCTTACTGTTAAGGCTATATGTTTATGAGTTCTGTGTCTTTAGGAATTTTACCAGCTAGAAATTTGTATCCACCTCACCTAAAATGCTCGACCTTGACTTGCACGGCTCTTGTAAATGGCGACTTCTCGGAAACATTCGGCGGCTGCCATTTCTCTTTGTCAGGCTCCGTTTAGCCCCACACCATCTCAGTTTATCGTAATTCACTGGATGTGATCTTACACACATCTATGAAGGTTAACAAGCGCACTGTTAAACCCAGGTTTGGACATTTATAAGGGCTTTGTGCCTCTCTGTACTGCACTGGGAGAATACAGAGAATGGTTCTTGAGAGAGCCTCTGATGTATTGGGTCTTGGTGGGCTTTGGTAAATACAAAATTTCTCTGATCCATTTGGACTGATACTCAATTAGGTGCTCACTCATCACCCTTCTCCATGGGAGTAATAGACTCCTCCCTTTTAACACATACATGAGTGAGAACACTTATCCTAGAGGTGAAAAGGAAGACAAAGACACATTAAGCCGTCCAACGTCTGTGCTGCCAATGGGTTTACTGGTCTGTGCTGGGCTCTGTCAGGAAACTCTACAATTTTTTTTTTTTATGAGGAAGAGATAACGGGTTGTGTGGGATAGTTAATCCCAGGCTATAATAGGCTTGCCTCGACTCACCAATCTTGCTGAGCGTGTCCCTCTGATTTGGAGGCCTTGTTCCAATCTGGCTCCAATCATCGTGTTGAGTTTCTGAGGCCACCGCTGATTTTCTCACGTCAGATGAGGGATCGCCAGGAGACAACCGGACATGCGCTGCCAAGCCCGGATCGTATGTGTTGAAATATCACACTATCTCACGCTGAAATGGCCAACTGTGTGTATTGCCTGTGTGTGTGTGTCCTGCCAAGGCGGGATGGGAACCCAAAATGTACTGGCTAGGCTCCAGTTTTAAATTCCTTCCACCCTTCATCTGCATTTGAGAGCGCAGGTTGCGCTGATATTTTCACACACACACGTTCACACACTTTCACACACTTTCAAGTTCCATAACACTGTGATATTATGGTGTTTGCGTTTGATGTGGCCGTCTGAAGAATCATCTCATAACCCGGCATAAAGCGGCCACAGTAGGAAGAACAACCTGCTGCTTCGATTGAAGTGCACCTGTCAATGGCGACCCGCTGGATCAGAATAACCACAGAGAAACCCCTGTGGCTCATACACCTATGTCGCTTCCTTTAGAAGGCACATTGTTAGACATTCAAAAGGGATGTGGAAGAGGTTATTACTTTGTCAGAGAATATTTCCAGCTGACAAAGGATGAGAAATATTCTTCTTTCTCTGTATCAGCCCGCTAAAAGCGAGTGTGTGAGAGAGTGTAACCTTGGCGGTTGGTTGGCGAGGCACTGACCCAGGTCACTTTGTCTGATGTATGATGCACCATCACAGGGCACACAGCACATTTATTAGACTTTGTAATGATAAAAAGATAGTAGGGGAAATGGATGATAGTTGAATTGGGGCCCACACATGGAGACGAGGCCCCCACTAGCAGTCTCCTGGCGGTAATATCATAAAGCAGACGAGAGGAGATGCTCTCCACGAATACAAATACCCCCTTTAAGTTGGAATCATGTGGCTCGAGATATGCCACCATATTGAAAGGGGGGGAAGATTTAACTCTTGGACCGATTAATCCTTGTCATCATCTTGGCATTGTGGAGAAGCAATTTAGATGGTAAATACAGTTTGCATTCCATATATCACTTGGTTGGTGTCGAGGCATGCTGAAGTTTGGATGCACATTTGGAGGCTAAGCAGGATTTATGCTAAATAAATGGTCCCATGTGTCATTGAGATTTTATATTTCTTTTCATGGCAACAGGAGAGAGGTTTTGCCAGATCACATTTACATTTCATCACCTGTAGAAAAAGTTCCAACTCACAGGATGAACGGTCTTCATGTGTGTGTGTGTACGAGGCGAAATGTGGTACAGTAAATTACATTTGCCAACTAAAAGTAATGGAAGGACAAGAGAAAAAAACTTCACGATAAAATAAACCCAGGAAGGAAAGTAGCTGTGTCAATAATGGGCTTTTCGCAGAATGCAGGGATTTTCACATATTCTTGAAGGAAATGTCAGGAACTTATACAGGCTTATATTTAAATGTGGATTATAAAGTGAAAACATAAATTATACATTCATCATCATTTAAAAAAAAAAAAACATTTTAAATTAAAGAAATAAACTGCTAACAAAATAACATTCGTCACAATCTGCTATCAGTTTACATGTATTTAATGTCACAGCCCGTGTGACATTAAATAGATGTTTCAGTGTTTGAGTCGGGCTTCAGCTGGATGGTTATAAGCAGTCATTATCTGACAAGCAGAAGGGGATTTGAAAGCTAACAGCTATTTTTAAGACGGGCCAAGACCAAAGCCGATTTTTACTTAAAGCATCTCCAATCTTAAAAATGTAGGTTCATACGCAGGTTAGTTTAAAAGCATAAATTATTTACACAGTTATTTATAAAGTCAATGATTATTTACACACAAGTTGTAGCCAGGAACCTTTGTCCCTCCAAATACTTAAACACATACTGAATATAGAACAAACCTTTGCAGACAAGATTAACCAACGAAAAGAAAAGGAAGGCAGTGATGAGTTAGGATGCTATTGGGAATGGAGTTTTAAGACAGCAGATGTCTACTTTGGTCTCCGCTTCTCTCAGATTAGCCTTTAGCTTAGGCTTCTGAGACCTCTGACAAAATCAGCCTTTATTAAAAAAGAGAGTCAAATCTTACCTGCCACAGATGATTCAGTTATCAACTTCATTTAGCTAGTCAGGATGGCTGAAACTATCGGCTAGTCTAAGAAGGGTTGCGGGCAAGGTGAACTTCTGCTGTCTTAAAATCCTGATCTTAACAACGTTGTAACCCATCACCATAGTTTTCCATTAGGTAGTTGCTGTGATTGGAAAATGCTTTGTTCCATTCTCAGTACGTAAGGATGTGGTGCTCCACTCCATGCCTCCATTTTCCTTGTGAACGATCATAAACTTCTATCCAAATACCTGCTCAAAGCAAACCAGTAAACCTTTTGAAAAAGAAAAGGTTCTCAGATAAATCACAGAATCTTTGAGAGTTGAGCTGTTTTTCGGAAGCTTGGAATATGCCTTGAACTGTAGACATCAGCGTTCAGCCTCAGTTGAAGCGACTAATCTGGATTTATACTGAATGATGACGCCAAGAGACTTCCACTACACTAAACATATGACCTGCTTGAAGCATTTTAACAAACCCTAATATCATAAATCATCTGCATTTTATCTTTTTGAATCAAAGAGGATAGTTTTCTCACAGTCCAAAGCGTTTTCAGGGTACCTGGTCATCTCTATTGTTCTCTTTGTCTTATTATCTCTTCAGTATAAAAAGATGGGA
Organism: Fundulus diaphanus; assembly: GCA_037039145.1. Taxonomy (NCBI): domain Eukaryota; kingdom Metazoa; phylum Chordata; class Actinopteri; order Cyprinodontiformes; family Fundulidae; genus Fundulus; species Fundulus diaphanus. The sequence goes on from CM073137.1 coordinate 35,820,102, forward strand.
TTGCAAACCACAAACAGGTGAAAGGGAGGGGTTCCCTTTTCACCAACACTGTGTTGTATGTCAGCTGTTTGATCTGCTGCTGTTGCCGGTTCTCAGATGGCAAACTCCCAACACTCTCTGGGATGTTTTACACTCAGGTGTGAACTGGCAGTGTTTGAAATTCAGCCCCTCTGACTGTGTGGTTCCCTGTCAGAATAATAGGAACAAATTTGACTGAAAATTCTGTCCGTGGTAAAGGAGTTAAGGGACTTCAAAAATAAAACATAATTGAAGGGATGTATGGAAACAAAGATTGGGGCGGCATGTGGAGCAATGCAAGCAGACGACTCTCAGGAAGACAAGAGCCGATCCGGAAGGTAATACTTCTCGTTACCCACTCCTCCACACACATTCCAACCCACTCCTAAGGTCACAGGTTTGGGGTCACAAATGAAAGTTTTAAACTGTTGACACAAAAGGTCAAAGTGAGTTTCCTCTAAAAGGTGGCCGAGCTTAGTGTCCAAACATTTTGCAATGAGGGTCAAAAACTTCCAGTTGAAAGCACTTAAGGGCCACAAAAATTCCTTTTTTTTCCCCACATATAAACGTAAAGACATATTTCTTGCGCTTTTTCATTTGTATATGCTTAATATTAAACCAAACATGTAAGATTTTATTGAAATGAACAAAATAGTGGGATTTTTGTAGTAGCCAGGTCCTGCATAATCAGAAGACAGATAGAGTTTCCAAACTTTTTTGGATTGATTGTTTTCCTTTTAGAGCTACAGGAATTTATCTATCTAAACTCAGTTATAAGAAGGGCAGGCGCACTTCTGAGTCGCCATTTCTCTTCTGAACCACTTTCTGTATTAGTCAATAGGGGAGAGGGCACCCAAGTCTGCATTTGATTAAAAGTTGATGTTTGTGCTACTATTCACCATGAAATGCAAGAATGCAGAAACATGATTAATACATGAGAAATAATCTGTGTTGTATCACCTTTTGAATCTGTATCAATCGTCCGTGCTTACTGGCGAGATTTACTTCATTCTGTTTGGGGAGCACAAAAAAAACATTTAAAGGGCTGCATTAGGCTCATGGGCCAAACCTTTAGAAAGACGCTTAGACACCTGGAAGATCTTGTAGTACAGAGATCGGTATACTATGGAGTTTGGGTGTTTTTGATTATGAAACTCTTTCAGAGTTTTTTCAGGCAACAATTTCACAGGAGGGACTGAGATACATCACATTTGGAAATGAAGGAAACCACACAGGAAAAGGATACCCAAAGCCAAGCCTGTTGCCACTATGACCCATCTTTAGATAAGTGACACAAAAAGGATTGATGGAGGTCAGCCTTGATTGTGGGGAAACTTTGCATTCCAACTTTGACATCCTGCTGCCGTTGGTCCACACAACAATACAGTCAGACTCTTCTGTGACCTTTTAGGAGGAAAGGTTGTCCATGGATCTTGACTTCACAAAACAACTTTCAGATCTCAAACAAATCAGAGATTACAATATGGTCTGTACAGTTGCAAAACACTCATGACAAAATTGGGAGTTGTGGAAATACCAATTGTGGATTTGGACAAAGCAGAATCCTGTGGGGTGCATTCAGTGGTAAAGACAGAAATCAAATAATAATGGTTTTATTATATTTTGATAGATGTAAAATCAGAATTGTAGTTTTTTTAAACTGAATTTTGATGATGAACATGTTTTGTTCCTCTTTCAAAATAACTTCCCTCCCAAATAAAACAACATGAGAAGGCAATGCAAAGAGTGGTAGCCTTTTCACATCTTCTTCAACAAAACTGTTTTCAACAAGAAAATAATATAAGTCTCTGACTTATTTTGTCACATTGCAACCACATTGTTTTCCCTTTCTGATTCTAAAGTATCTAAGGCTCAGGCAGATTAGATGGAGAGTGTCTGTGAACATCAATGTTCAAGTCCAATCATAGATACCTTTGACATTCTGAATATGTATTGATCTAAACAACTCCACTACAACTCTGCATATGTTTATTGTTGTTGTCCTGCTGAAAGGTGAATGTTCTCAAGCCTTTTGCAGCCTTTCATGCCCATTTTCCATGGCAACACTCTGATTTGGTTCGGGACAGGTTCGTTCAGTTCTGAACAGGTGGTTTTCCATTACGACTGAGTACCACGGCAATTCAATTGAATAAAAACAAAACTGAAGTAATAATCTTTGGACCAATAGAGGAGAGATCAAAAGTTAGCACACAGCTTCAGCTGCTTCAGCTAGGAACCACTGATCAGGCCCAAAATCTGGGAGTAGTGATGGACTCAGACCTGAACCTCCAAAAGCATCTAAAGACAATTACAAGGTCGGCTTTCTATCACCTGAAGAATATTCCAGGATTAAAGGACTAATGTCTCAGCAGGATCTGGAAAAACTAATCCATGCGTTTATTTTTAGTCGAACTGATTACTGCAACGGTGTTTTCACAGGCCTGCCTAAAAAGTGGATCAGACAGCTGCAGCTGATCCAGAACACTGCTGCCTGCGTCCTCACTAAGACTAAGAAAGTAGAGAACATCACCCCAGTTCTAAAGTCCTTACACTGGCTCCCTGTATCTCAGAGAATAGACTTTAAAATCCTTCTGTTAGTCTATAAATCCCTGAATGGCTTAGCACCTAAATACATCACAGACTTGTTATCAGTGTATCAACCCTCCAGACCACTCAGGTCTTCTGGCTCCAGCCTTCTCTGCGTACCTAGAACCAGAACTAAACAAGAGAGAAGCAGAATTTGGTTCCTATGCTCCACTTATCTGGAACAAACTTCCAGAAAACTGTAAAAGTGCGGAAAGCCTGAGTTCCTTTAAATCAAGATTCCTTTAAATCAAGATTCTTCTGAAACATCACTAGTTTAACTTTTTTAGTCCAACTGTTTTTAATGTTTAATGTTCTACATTTTATTCCTGCTTGCTTTTATTAGGCCCGAGCAGCGAAGCGCTGCGAAGGCCTATTGTATCTGTAGTGTTTAATTATTATTATTAATCTGCCACCCCAAAGAGGGGCCTTTTTGAGGGCTTTATCATATTCAAAAACTCACCAAACTTGGCAGATGCATGAAGACTGTTTAAAAATTTTGTATTTTAAGGTCGTCACAAAAATCAAAAGAAAAATGCCTCAACGGCGCCACCTAGCAATTTTCAAAGGACCCTTTGCTATTCACTTACTTCGTCGTAGAGACATGAAATTTGGTACAGTTGTAGAGCTCAACAAGACGCTCAGAATTTACAATTAATGTCATAGTGTAAATATCACAGGAAGTCGGCCATTTTAGATTGAAGGTCTGATTTTGACCCCATTTTTGACGTTTATAGCATTGGTATTTGATGGATCTCCTCCTAGAGATTTTGAGCGAGCGGCTTGAAACTCAGTCAGTCTGATCATAAGGCATGGCCAATTAAAAGTTATCAAAACGGTGAGTTTTTGAGCATGTTGAAGGGGCGTTAGCAGGGGTCAAAGTTCACCTATTCGGCACAAAAAATAAAACTGTTATATCTCCTACACAGAAACACACAGAGGCACCAAACTTTCTGTGATTGATCACCATCAGGTCTCCTATAATATCCAATGGTCAAATGATGACATTGCTTAGGCCACGCCCCCTGACAACAGGAAGTGTCATGTTTTATTGTTAACAGTCGCTATGTTACCCCTCTGAGCTAATCAACATGAAACTGTGTCCACAGACAGAAGACATGTTGCTGTGTTGTGGATTCGAGGCCCAACTGGATTCCATGTAGCAGTGCGGCGTGGTGGCGTGGCGAAGTCACCTGAAAGGCTGCTGCCATATGTCCAGACTTCCATAGGATATTGACAAATTTAATAAAAAGTAACTTAAAATTACCTTAAAAGGACAACATTTTTAAAAGTCAAAAGGCTTATTTAATGCTTTGAGAACATCTCTTCTATTCGGCTACAAAATCAACCAAAACAGGATGATCTTTTAAGCTATAAGACCATTTTTAAGATGTCAATACATAGATTTTAAGCTGATGGGTCGCCACTGCCTCCGGTGGCCAAATGCATCGCTGCATCAACTGATCTCCACCAGTTTAATCTCGTCATGGCAAAATTATTTTTCTCTTCATGTGTGGCCCTAATACTCCATCGTAAGAACACCGCTGTCGTTACCGCGGGTCCTGGGGAAGAAAAAAAAACGCTGCTCCTGGGGGGAGCGCATAGATGTGTAATACTTCTCATTGCAATTCAGACAGTGCAGTTCATTTTAAAGAGGCAGTTTTGGCGCATATTACGATAGAAATGGGCTGCGGGGAGCCTAAGTGTGTTGTCGTGGGCGTGTTTACCCGCTGCAGGTAAGCGCTGTGAAACAATCAGAAAGATTTCCCTGATTAATAACATCTTTATGGAGCGCTAGACTTATTGTTACTATGTGCTGCTTTACCAGTTCTCTCTCTCTCGCTCGCTCGCTCGCTCGCTCGTCATCGGACAAAAATCAAACTGCTTCGTGTTTGTATTTGAAATTGTGCGTCAGACTCAGATTTAGAAGTGTTGTTACGACGTTTGAGCTGTAACTGCAACCGTTATATATATCTTGTAACTTTGACAGACAACACCAACTGTCCCCACAATCCAGTGCACACAATACCACAACAGACCTCATCACGCTCTACAGTACATCAAGAAAACTAAATCAACTAAAACAAGTTCACGAGTGCACTTGAAATGAAGTTAATCCATATTTGTGTGTCAGGGTGTCTAAGCACTCTCCAGAATTTGACATCTCAGCAGAACCTGTAATAATTATAGAAAGTAACGTTATAGTTGTTCTGCCTTTTGTTAAGACAGCAAGGAATTCATGTCGTGAATACATTACATAAATAAGATATTAATTAATTCTTAGTCAGAGGAAATCCATGGAAAAAACAGTTAGAAACGTTTTGGGTTTATATTTAATCAGAGTGAGACATCAAAACTTTGTTAGATCTCTATGTGAATTACGTGAGATAGTGAGTGCTCTCACCTTAAAAAAAGATCTTTGACGTATTTTGCTCCGGTTAAAAGCTGCTTTTCAGCTATGAAGCTAGGGAAACTGCTAATGTTGAAGTTGAATTTGTTCTACACGCTTCTGCCTTGGAAAAATATTTGTCTTTTTACAAAAACAATGTTTAAAACCAGATTTGGTAACAAAGGTTATTCAGACAACGCAAGAAAAGGAAGCTTTGTGTGGGGAACTTTTGTCCTAGCTGTCTAGCTGCATATGGCCCCAGGACAGCACAATAGTTTTCTTGAAGTATAATTTTGGAGAAGTAGAAACAAGTATTCATTTCAAAAGGTAGGTAAAAAAGGAAAAAAGTTTCTACAAAATCTTAAAATGTTGGATAGTCGTTATTTCAATCTTGCTGTGAAAATTGGTGAAATATTATAATTTTTAATGCTTAGATATAAAATTGCAAGGCAATTACTAAAATTTCCTTTTGTTGAAAATGTTTTTTGGCATGCCATACTTTATATTTATAGGTAGCCTAGATGTGCATAATAAAAGAGTGGAACTAAAAGCTGGTCTAAAATTTTTATGGAGCTTTAACTTGCTAAGAGTAATAACGTTAGATGATTATATCTTTAAAATGAGATAACTGTCTCATAAAATGTGATAGTTTACTTGGTCTAAAGAGATGATTCAATTCCATGTTATTTATATAGCGCCAATTCATCTCATCTCAAGGCACTTTACAAAGTCAAAATCAATCAGATTATACAGATTGGGTCAGATTATACACATTGGTCAAAAAAATTCCTATATAAGGGAACCAGTTCATTGCATCAAAGTCTTGACAAGTAGCATTCTCTCTTGAAGAAGCGTAGAACCACAGGGAGAGTCGTCTGCTGTGTCCATGGCTTTGCAGCAATCCTACCTACTGAGCAAGCATGAAGCAACAGCGGGGAAAAAAACTCCCCATTAACGGGAAGGAAAAACCTCCAGCAGAACCGGGCTCAGTATGAACGGTCATCTGCCTCGACCGACTGGGGTTACAGAAGACAGAGCAGAGACACAACAAGACAGACAAAAAAGCACAGAAGTTCTACATTAGATGGTAGTAGCGGGTGATCTGTCTTCCCTGGATGATGCCACAGCTAACAGAACACCAGACCAGGTGTACCTACAATGAAGAAAAAAGAAAAATCAAAAAGTTAAAAGCTGAAATGACAACAGTCATTCAAAATTGAAGAACAATAGACCCTGATGTCTTGCAGTAGCCTAAACGTATAGCAGCATAACTATAGAGGTAGCTCAGGGTAACATGAGCCACTCTAACTATAAGCTTTTTAAAAAAGGAAAGTCCAAAGAGCCAGCTTCTAGTGGAGAAGTTCAAGTATCTTGGGGTCTTGTTCACGAATGAGGGGAAGATGGAGCGGGAGATCGACAGGCGGATTGGTGCAGCGTCTGCTGTGAAGCGGGCGCTGTACCGATCCGTTGTGGTGAAGAGAGAACTGAGCCAAAAGGCGAAGCTCTCGATTTACCGGTCGATCTACGTTCCTACCCTCATCTATGGTCACGAGCTTTGGGTCGTGACCAAAAGAACGAAATCCTGGATACAAGCGGCTGAAATGAGTTTTCTCCGTAGTGTGTCTGGGCTCTCCCTTAGAGATAAGGCGAGGAGCTCAGTCATCCGGGGAGGACTCAGAGTAGAGCCACTGCTTCTTCACGTCGAGAGGAGCCAGTTGAGGTGGCTTGTGCATCTGGTTAGGATGCCTCCTGGACGCCTCCCTGGTGAGGTGTTCTGGGCACGTCCCACCGGGAGGAGGCCCAGGGGAAGACCTGGGACACGCTGGAGAGACTATGTTTTCTCTGCTGGCCTGGGAACACCTTGGGATTCCCCTGGAGGAGGTGGCCCAAGTGGCCGGGGAGAGGGACGTCTGGGCCTCCTTTATAAAGCTGCTACCCCCGCGATTTTGCTAAAGTGTTCCTTTAGCAATAGTCCAATTGCTAAAGTGTTACTTTTACATTACTTTTGGGTGTGTATCACCAATTTAGATGTTAAACTTTCATAAAAGCTGTCTTAATGCAAGAAACAAAACCCTTAAACACATGAAATAGCAAGTAACTTTAAAAAACTAAAATGGTTTTGTTAACTTTTCACATTAAGCTGGATTAACAGCTAGTAAGATACCTTTGATTAAATTGGTATACTAATGTTTAAACCAGGGGTGTCAAAGGTACGGCCCGCTGAACGATTTAGTCCGGTCCGGTGGCCAAATGCATTTTCATTATTCAACGGCTGTATCTCCTCGCTGCATCGAGCGATCTGGACCAGATTTTTTGTGAGTCGTGGGGGAGCGCTGCCGAACACGTTCGTGTGAATCGGCCAGTGGACGGGCGGGCAAAATGCGTGACAGCATCTGCGGTGGCGGGCGGCCGGCGGTGCTCAAATCCCAGCGGTGGCCAATAGGCCAGAGCGGCGCTTTGCTGCGAGGGCCGATCATCACCGCTTGCGGTTTTAATTCTGTTTTATTTTCCTATATTTTAATCATGTAAAGCACTTTGCATTGTCTCTGTACTGAATTGTGCTATACAAATAAATTTGCCTTGCCTTGCCAATGTGGGCGCGGTCGACGTAGCAAGACAGCAGCAATAGTCCGACATGTAACAATTTTCATCACGCGCCAACAACAAAAATGTGTACACCTCTGCGTTGGACCAGGGTTTTGATTTGGGGCCTTCCATCCTCATTCAGAATCTGTGACTGCTGTGGCTGTTTTGTGTTCTTTTAAATATGGCAGGTCTGGATCTTGTTTTGGAGTCGCTCTAGTTATGCAAAGAGTGACTCCGCCCCCTAGCGAATCCACAACCGACCATCTTCTGACATTGTGTCTTCGGGCCAACGCACTCCACTTGGAACCACATCGAAGCAGGTTCTAAAAGTAGTGACGGTTCCATAAGAAAAGCATCCCCACAGCATGATGCTACCACATCTATGTTTCATAGATGTAATGGTCTCTTTCAGGGTGAAAAGCAGAGTCTGTACAAATTCTATGTGCTACTTAGTGTTGGCCCATTGTTATGGTTTGTTTAGAGTGAACTCGATATTCAACCAGACTCGGAGCAGCGCTCAAACAAAAAAGGTTTATTAACAGATTTGGGGAACAAACGGGCACACAATCCGGGGTTAAAAGGTGCTGGATCCCAGAGACAAGACAGAGCTGGATCCAGGGAGACCATCAGGACAAAAACGGGATCAGGTAGGCTCAGAACAGAAGGGCAGAAAACAGGTCGGGCACAAACAGACATGACAACAAAAATTAGCAGAGGCTGGGGAGCTCTTACCGATCGCATATGTGCAGGAAGCGAGTAGAGACATTCTGGCAAGGTGCAGAGAACTGAGGGAGGAATAAATAGGTGTGCAGACAGGTGAAGAGGGAGGGACTAATTAACCAAAACCAGGTGGAAACAATCAAGGAGGGACGAGACTAAAAAGACTAACAGGAACAGAGGCAACCCCAGAACTGATAAAAACCAAAACAACCCTGAAGTACAACCTAAAGACAGAAGAACAAGCTAAGACTAAAAGTGATGACAGTAACAAGGTAAACCAAAACATTACACCAACTAAACGAGGATCCAGACAAGACAGAACTCAAAACAGCCAGATAATCAAAGACAGGAGAGAGGAGGAAAACTAAAACTAACATAAACCAGAACTAAACTCGGAATATTATACCCATGGCAAAGTTTATAGTTGTAACATGACAAAATGTAAAAACATCCAGAGTTACGCACACTTCTGCGAAGCAGTGTAGAACAGATTAGTGAATGTATATATTAAACAGTAAAGGGGCTTTTTGCAGCGCAGCCTCAAACGAATGTTTGCACAGATAAACTCAAGCCTTCGCAGCACAAAACCATGATGCCTATTAGTCTATCAGCATATGTCATAACTACCTTCAACAGAATCAGACTGGGAGGATTTTGCTCTGCGCTGCTACCCGTCTGGCTTTCCTCACATCTTACTTTTAATGAGCAAAACATTTCTGGAGCCCATCCAAAACCAAAGTCGTGGCTCTGCAGCTCTGCAGGAGGAGGTAATCTGCAGAAAACTGTGAGGAAAACGAAACTTGCATAGAAATCACCCAGCGGTTCCAACACTCCCCCGACTGTAACGCGTGAGATCTACTGCCTTAATATCTTTGTTTAAGACCATAAAGTGTGTCTCTCTATAAGTCCGGGGAAAACTCCACCGTGGCTGCTCCACTTCACTGGCCCGGTGACAGAAGTGGCTTGATATGGAACGCATGTTTCATATTCAGTAGTCAATAGGGTGAATAGTGAATTATACTACAGTCTGCCAGCAATGCATACAGACTACCCCCTCTGTGTGCATAACAAATGCAAAGCAGTTTTACATATGGTATTGGTATGACATCTGGAGCTAATGGAAAAGATATAAAACATAGCTTCACAGTGTGTGATTGAATTTTAAATTGTATTCTGCACATGGATGCCTCCCTGGGTGATCATTCGACCTGGGACACTTCTTTATAGTAAATAGGGAATGTGAGCAGGGATTTGCGGCAAAAACATAAGGGGAAAATTGTAAAGCGAAGGTGCTGAAACCAGACCCCCGTTGCTTTGTTTCTGTCTCCTGCCTTGTCTACCCGTACCCGACTCCTACAGGGGGTGATGTCATCCTGAAACGTTACACGCGTTGACCCTGGATGACTGTAGTCGAATGAAACTTGTGGAGGGAGCACAGCCTCAGATAATTGACAGCGGAGCAGCTTTGAAATGCTGATTAGGCACAACCTGCCCCGTAACCACCCCCACCAACCCACCCCCAGATAGATAGCTCCGCATGCGGGGGAGGAGGCTTTTGACATGGGGAGAAATCCTTAAAAGGGAGCTCACTGTTACAGTATCTCGCACATCAGAATTCCGAGCCGCTTCTCCAGAGATGCCGTCGTATATAAAGAAGGAAAAAAAAAAAAGAACCGGGGGGAGCAAAGCATTCATTAGGGCGTCATAGCTTCATTAAAACCTCCTTTCTGGGTTAATATTTCCTGGTTAGTTCTGTCACGCTGCATCCGTGTCTTCGCCGGCACTATCAGCGCTTCGTTACACTCGGAGATAGCACTGCGTTGGGAGATTAGGATCACGTTTGGAATTAAAATTTTAAGGCTCATTAATTTTAAAATCAGCCTGAACATGCTAGCATGTGTTAACATGGCATGTTCGGTCAGTTTTTCAACATTACAGTGGATCTCAGTGAAAAAACGTGAGGAATAGCTTCCAAACTTTAATGTCACAATTCAACTGAAAATCTAACAAATAAATAAACTGCAATAACCTGACTGTGTGTGGGTCCAAAACCTTGTGAAATACTTTTCTGATCCGCATTTTGGTTCAACTTCAGCATTCTGTCTTCTTGATTTCACACCAAACGTCAATGATTCAGATGAACTTTGGCGCCCACACACAATGGGAAGAAACAAACTGGGCACTTTGGGCCACAATATCAAAGCTCAAATTTGGCACAGTAACAGCACTGTGCATTATCAAAAGAACATCATGCTCACAGTGAAACACGGTAGAGGTAGCGTCATGATCTGTGTTTGGCTGCTTCTCAAGCGAAGCTGAAGTGCTGTCAAAATGGCTGAAAATATGAACTGTCCCAAATGTTTTAGCCAAAAACCTTCAGAAGACTGGTAAAAAGGTGAAGATGAGGAGAGATTTCATGTCTCTGCATCACAGCGAGTACAAGCATTTACCCAAATAAATAAACGAGTTTGATGCGAGAAAACTAAAGTTTGGGAATGGCATAGCTGAAGCTCAGAACTAATAGAAACTCTTTGGGTTCACCTGAAGAGGGCTGTGGCCAAGAACTACCCCCACAATCTGATAGATCTGGAGAACTTTTTCAGCTTGGCCAAATGTTGCCGAGTCAAGACGTGGGATGCTGAAAGACCTCTGCCAAATAAAATTCAATCGTGACGTTAAGTCCAAATTGTTAGGTTAGAGCGTGCACCCTTTTTCCCTTACAGATGTCTTTGTTTTTCAACTGAATTGCAGATAATGTGTGCCACTTTAAAAGTGGATAAACTTTGGGAATGATTTGTCTTGAGCTCATGTTTTAAGACTCAAAAACCTTCAATTTTAGGTGGGGTGTATATATCTTTTGAGAACCAGCGTACATCTATAAGCCTAAAAATGCTAGCAAAGGCTTGAGAAATGTAAAGTGTTTTTATTCAAGGTCTGCTAAAGGGGACCGACTGAATATGAGATAATCTCTACAACAAGGCCGTTGTTCTGGAAGATATTTGTCTCTTTCTTTCTAATATGATGAAAAATATTGACCAAGAATCTGGGAAGAACCCAGAAAGTGCCAGGGTACAACTTTGTCATTCTGACATATAAGCGAGGCAGAACAGTGAACGTGGAATAAAAGACTTGATGCTGAGGAGAGACCTGTCACTCGGGAAGAAGGATTGAGGGGTTACTCAGGGGCTATTTGTGTTCACCCTTTTATTTATTTTTTTCGTGCTGTATAGTCTTAGGCCACAGACCGGAGACACACAGGCGATGACTTACCCTTCGTCTCGCTGCACTCGGGGTCTGGACAAATTTGTCCCCCGGGAGCAGAAAGACCTTCTAACATTACTCAGCCCTTTGACCTTTCAACCCAAACGAGGCCTTTTCTAGCTGTGATGGATGGCGATTTGTGCAAGTTTCATGATTTACAGGGAGCTGCAAGCGTCCCCCACCCCTCGGTTTTCTTCACCTACGTCTCTACTGTTGATTGAAAAAGCTCTGCTCACTCCCCTGTTCATCTTTCCTTATCAATTAACATGTTGCCAGAGGATCCCGTGGCGTTATATGAAGCCACCTTGTGCAGGGTTACAGATGGATATGGTAATCTTGAGGGAGTCTCTCTCTCTCTCACTTTCTCTCTCTCTATCTCTCACTGACGTCTTTTTACTGGGGCAATTTTTCACTTTTTTAATATCCAAGAGCCAGAATGTGCATTTAATGGCTTCCCAGGGGCTATAAGCTCAAATGTATTTTGTGTCAAAGTGCTGTACCCTGAGTGTTGTGGGAAACTCCCATAGTGAGTTAACCTTTCCATTAGGCGTATGAAAGCCTTTCCATCCATCTTTGTTTTTGACACAACCCTTAAACTGTTAGTTCATAAAAAAAAAAAACTCTTGTAGCGTTCTAGAACCTGTCAAAACTAATCAGCCACCAATAGAAAAAATGAGGGGTGGACTAAAAATTCTTATCTTACCTTGTCTTAACCCTTCAAAATTTATGACAGCTGACACAGAAAGTCGGTTTAAAATTTACTTTTTTGAAGAAAAAAGGGAATTTTTATCTAATGATAATGTAGTGCCTCAACATGTGCAATGTCAGTCTTGCATGAACTGGGTATGATTGTCCCATTCGTTTTCAACCTTTTATGATTTATTTGAACCCGTCTTTACACGGAGTGCAACTGGACTCCTCCTTTAGTTTCTTGAAGACATCTCGCCCTTCAGACAAAAGGCTTCAGCAGTTGAAACATGGGTTTGAAATATCAGGCTTACAACAATCACACTAGAAGGGATTTCATCTTTCTAACACCTACAGCCTTAATTTATCTCACCAGGTGGTTTTACAGCCACACCTTTTGGTAATGGTGCCAAAAACAACCCACATGTTAGGATTGTTCTGTGACATGTTTGGGTCATTAAGCAACAATGATCAACATGCTGAAAAGAGGGAAGAGTGGGGCCAGTGACTCACTTGACCTTAAGGACCCTATTAGTGACATGAATAGCCCAATTAATGTAATTGGTCTAGCTACTACTGAGAGGCTAATACTTCCAACCTCTGTTGAGAAATGAAGAAGCCTTTTGCATCAAAAGCAAAAAGTCTTAAAGAAACAAGATAAAAAAATTCCAGTTTTATTATCCAAGTACGTGTCATTAAATCTGAATATTTTTGATTTCCCTTCTTTCAGTTACTAAATTCACTAAGTGAAACAAATTCAATATGTGAATTACAAAAAGACCAATGTTTTCAAGTCTTTATGTCTGTTAATTATGATGATTTACTGCTAACAGTGAATGAACACATATTTAAAACTAATTTAACTTCTCAGAAGACTAGAATCTTCTTTTTTTGGGGGTTTCCCTTTCAGGGACAGCCATAGCGAGTCATCTGTTTAGAACATCAAATAATATTCAGCTCTTTGGTCACTGTGACTTGTATGTTTAATGTGTGTATTTGAAGCTTAATGACACTATCCAAAGTGGCAAGCATGATGGGGGTAGCATCATGCTGTGGGGTTGATTATCTTCCAGTGTTGAAGATGCATTGCACAAAGTGAATTCAATAACAAAGAAAGAAATCTTATGAACAATGGGCACATTTGGGTGATTCAACAGGACAGTGATCTCAAACACTAAGTCAGGGGTGTCAAGCTCCAGTCCTCGAGGGCCGGTGTCCTGAAACTTTTAGAGGTTTCCCTGGTCCCACACACCTGAATCAAATGGCACAATTAGCTCCTCAGTATGCAGTCAGGTTCTTCAGAGTCCTGCTAATTACCTGATTATTTGACTCAGGCGTGTCAGACCAGGGACACATCTAAAAGTTGCAGGACACTGGCCCTTGAGGACTGGACCTTGACACCTGTGCACTAAGTGGTTTTGGAATGAATGAACATTACAGCAGATCCCTGATGGTCTGGTCAGGGTTCAGCTCTTCCACTGCTGCAGCCATGGTTTGATTCCTGGTGAGGGGGAATCTGCTGTCTCAGCCTCCAGGCCCTTGTAGTGTGAGCAACCTTAGCATTATGGGCTGCACAGTGGTGTGGTCAATAGCACTGTTAGCTTGCAGCAAGAAGATCTTGGGTTCAAATCCCACTCTAGGGTATTTTTTGCATGGAGTTTGCATATGAAGAATGGTGGCCAAGTGGATAGAGAATGGTCCTCATGAAGCTGCAAGGTTCTGGGTTCCTGGTCTGGCGTTCTGTTAGCTGTGACATCATCCAGGGAAGACAGATCACCCGCTATTACCATCTAATGTAGAACAGATTACTGGATCAATGTGTGCTTCTGTGCTTGTGTGTCTCTCTTGTTGTGTCTCTGCTCTGTCTTCTGTAACCCCCAGTCGGTCGAGGCAGATGACCGTTCACACTGAGTCTGGTTCTGCTGGAGGTTTTCCTTCCCGTTAAAGGGGAGTTTTTCTTTCCACTGTCGCTTCATGCTTGCTCAGTATGAGGGATTGCAGCAAAGCCATGGACAATGCAGACGACTCTCCCTGTGGCTCTACGCTTCTCCAGGAGGAGTGAATGCTGCTGATCAAGACTTGATGCAATCTACTGGGTTTCCTTATATAGGAAATGTTGTTGACCAATCTGTATAATCTGATTGAATTTGACTTTGGAAAGTGCCTTGAGATGACATGTTTCATGAATTGGCGCAATATAAATTAAATTGAATTCAATTGAATTCAATTCAATACCGCAGACAGCAGCTCTGGGTCCCTGAGCAAGACCCTTAGTCCCATAATGCTCCCTGGGCAGCCCCATGGGTTAAATGCAGAGAACAAATTTTATTGGAATATATGTTCCAATGACAATAAATATAATTATTTTTTCTGGAATGGGCCACACTTCCACTTAATTAAACACAGCCAAATCTGCCAAGAAGAGATGCCAAACACTAAGCCAGATTTATGCTAAAAGCTCAATGATGGCAAAAAATGTATGGTTTCCTGCAATTTGCTCAGGGAGTGTAAGTACATTTGAGCCTATGATTTCGGTCCAATGTAGATTTGAGAAAATCCACATTAAAATCAAGCTTGTGCACTGGGTTCATTTTTTTGAATATTGTTGCAGTTGCATCTTGTACTACAAAGTCATGATGAAAATAGAATGTTTAAAATAAAACACTAAAAGCCCAGAATTAAAATGATGTTACTGCAGTTGATGAGTAAATTCAGATTTCGGACTTGCATTGTTAACTGTCCCTTTGTGGGGGCCAACTATTGCAAGAATAGGGCTGAACATTTAGACTTTAAGCTTTGTACCCCTTCTGAGATTTCACAGGAGCCTGGCAGCATTTAAATCAACAAACATGTAGAGAACAGATAAGAAATGTAGTTACGCACAATATGTGTTTTTTGGAAGACAAAATTAGACACGGGTTCAGAAAGAGCTTCTTACAGCTTTTCCCTCATGTTGGTTTTATGTTAAATCTTTTTCCTCTGCTACAGTGTAATTGTTCATGGTCACAGCAGTGCCAAAAAACACCTGATTCCCCATGAACCATGGCCTTTTCTGGGATTTGAAACAAGAAATGGCACATCTGAATCAACTGCTGACAGCGTGGGAGCTGATTTTTGTGTTTACTTGTGTGGATTACACAATCCAAGCCAGTGTGGGCTAATTGATTGTTGAACCTCACGGATACAATTGTCCGTGGCAGATAAGAGATTCCCTCTGAACACAGGAACATGCTAGCTGTGGGATAAAATACTTGTGATTTTCTGTTTGAATCATGCCAAACCATTGGTTTTCTCCTCTAAGCCTCCAAAGCAGCCAGATGACCTGCAGTGAAGCCGCTCGGTAAAAAGGTGAAGAGTATCCATCGTCATGCCCCTCCTCGGTGCTTTTGATATGCTCCTTTCGTTTCGCTTTAGCTCATTTCTGGGTCTAGCATGACCACCGGGCAACATGAGATGTTCCATAACAGAGTTAAGAAAAAAAAAAGACAAACTATTCAGAGTAAAGCCAAAACAACGTCAGCTGTTCCTGTTGAATCAGCTGCAACCTGGGTGAGTTAAAGGAATTTCTGCTTCGAAACCTGCCAGTTTCACCTGGGATCGCAGGTAACCCATGAGATATATAGGCTGAGTGTACAGACAGGAACAGCATATAGGGTGAAATAGGGCAATGTGTTACATAATAACCTGACAGGTCTGAACAGTGCAAGCAGCTCCCTGCAGATCAGTGACCCAGAAATATCTGCGGCAGCTTTATGGCACATACTTTATTACATGCAGCAGAAATCTCACTGTAACAGTGGCTGGCTGGCTCCCAGCGCTTTCCACACTATGCACTGTATGACAATGAGAAAAGTGCCATTCATTTTTTCCCTCATGTTGATCTCAAACAAAAGCAAAACCAAATGCCTGATAACCAAGCATCCATCCATCCATCCATCCATCCATCCATCCATCCATCCATCCATCCATCCATCCATCCATCCAAAATTGTGATGGCCAGCCAGCCATCATAACTTTATTTTAGGTTAACAGTCAACACAAAGCTTATCTGGCTGTGGACTTTCTATGTGGTTGCATTTTTTTTTTTTTTTTTTTTTGCATGTGTTTTCTCTAGATGCTCCCGTTTTTTAGTGTTTCCAGATCACACAAGAGAAATAAGCAACCAGGTATAGAGGAAGCCAAAAGAAGCGACCCATCCATCATGCCCCCTGTGGCCTCATAATGCACTAGGTTATTGAATATTTTTATAAGCCATAACTAAAATATTTCCCCTGATGTTTACTTCAAAGTTGGAGCTGTAGTTTCACTAACAGGAGTTAAGGTACGCTGAAGGTAAAATTGGTGAGATATTGTGAATTAACTGTAACAATAATTTCCTAAAGTAATTAAGTATTACTCTACTGTAAACTGCATAGCTGCTATAATCAGCACCTGTCCACAGATACTTGAGGAGAGTTTGGTTGGGCCACAGTTGGAAAAGGTAAAATTATCGAATGTGTTCTTTATTTTAGCTAACCATAAAACATCGACCGCAAATTATCTTAATGACCTCCCATCTGCGATATGTGTTGATTATGACTGTCTAATTATTGTGGGAGACTTCAACTTTCACTTTGACAAGCCTGAAGACAGAAGTGCAAAAGAACTGTGTGACACTCTTAGAAAACTTTAACTCAACATGTTAAACAGCCAACGACAAACAGGAAATTTTAGACCTAATCATCACCAAAGTCAATGTAACTGATGTTGCCCTGTCTGATCATTTTTCTGTTACCTTTGAAAGCATCATTTACAATGATTTATTTAGCCCAAGAGACATAATAAGAAATTTAATCTTTAAGGACAATGTCACAGAAACTTTTATCCAAGCTTACTCTTCTATTTCAACCTTGTGCTGTAACTCAGTAGATGAACTAGTAGATATCTTTCAGTCTAAAGTTTTAAGACACCATTTACTGCTTTTCTACAATTAAAGTGAATGTTGTTTCTGAGAGGAAAAAATCTCCATGGAGAAGTGCTCCAGCAGTTAGAAGTGAAAAAAGGAAGTGTTGAAAAGTTAAACGCAGGTGGAGAAAGACTAGACTCCAGGTTCACTAGGACATCTATAAAGAGAGTCTTTACAGATATAACCTACAGCTGAAAAATTTAGGGGAATCTTTCTTCTCTGAAATCATCAACAAAAACATTAATAATGCTCATGTGTTATTTGCCGCGGTCGACTGGTCAACAAATCCTTCTGTGTCAAGGCAAATTTGCCTTGCCTTGCAAAATTACCCTGGAATTACTTTCGGTGTGACCCGCTGCACGCTGTTGTTCACCTGGCTACTTTGTTGAGTCTCCGTCACCATTGACACATAAGTGAGAGAACATGGGCTACCTTCAATATTTATAACTTTCTTACCCCAGAAGACATTATGCCTCTCAATAAAAGACCTGTGCAGTCGAAGCAGCAGATGCTTTTCCTCTTCACCCATGCACGTGCACAACATAGGTGTCATTTCAACATGTCGCCAGAGGGCGCAGACTACAGCGAAAAATCTGGGATTTGCGCTATGCTCCTACAAAACAAAGTTGGTGTAAGTTTAAATGTATTTGTATAACAAAAACTTGTGTATGCTTAGATCTCCCAAGAAGATTGCTAAGATCTCATATTTTTTTTAACCTATTACCATGTATGGTCTTGTTATTTGAGCTGGATGTATCTTTACACCTACAGTGTCAATGTATTGTTTTTAAGATGTAATCCTAAATTACCTGTTTGCTCTCCAAAAACTAGTCCCGTAATCTTTGGATTAGCCGCAAGCTTGGATCTCATTGCCCTTTCCTCGGTTCAAAAATTACATTTGTCCAAATGGTGTTTTCCAGTCGTTCCTTTTTTGTTTGGTTTGTTTAAATAATGATTCAAAATATTTCGACTGACACTGATAAGCCACCCCCCCCTCATCTCTGCCATCACCATGCGAAGCGCCACAGGCATGGGAATGGAGAATTGAGTTGAGTGTATTTTAAATAGAAAGAAATAATACAAAATACCTTTGGGCACACTTGAATTAATTTAAATCTTGCACAAAACATCAGTGATTCATTTCGGAAATCCTCCCTCCCAGCCAGCCAGCTGTGATGTTTACAGGCCCGGCTTGTCTTTAGTTTATCCACACACACACAAATCTGCTCCCTTGCTCTGCTGACGGGGGTATAGACACAGACGACTGAGAAGAGGAAAAAAAAAACAGAATAATTAGACAGATCAGAGGAAAAGATCCTTTGTTAGAGGTCATGCGTCTGATAAACGATGGGCTCGCCTGCGATGCATGTTAAGTGAGCATCGGTGTAATTATCCGGGCTGCGGCATCCGTACCAATGTGTGTAATGTCACGGCCTTTCTTCCCTGACTCCCTCCAGGCACCTTCGTTCCTTGTCTGATGCAGCACCGACAGGGAGTGAAGGTTACTTGACCAGAAGAAAAAAAAAAAGGTCAAGGGCGGGACTGTGCCCATGCCGAAAAGACCAACCCACTGCCACTGAATGGGGAATTTAATTAAGAACAAGAGTGACATTTTCTTCTTCCCATCTCTTCGTTCTTGGCTCCCAGGGTGCGAGGTTGGGATTATCAATTTTTCTGAAAGAACAGGCACTTCAATCAAATGAGAACAGAGCCCCCCGAGGGGATTAATGAAGGTTTATAGGCTTATTTTCAGCACCCTGCCTCATCTTTTTTTAAGCAAAAAAAAAAAAAAAAACTTTCAGGAGAATCACTTGACAGAAATTCTCTTTTTACCTAATATTGGAAGTCGACAAGTTCATGTGTAACACAAAGGTTTTTGAAACACGCACAGTATCTTCATTAAAACATCAAAAACAAAAGAAAAACTTCAGGATCCAGGCAGCGGCTCATCCAAGAAATGCAGACCTCCTCCATCTAAATTGAGAGGAGCTGGTGCCGTGACAGTCTGTGCTTGCTTTGCAGATTCTCTGGAGCCGACGGGGGACCCAGCGCAATAAAACAAGGAGCCCCTTCCTGAAGGCCTGGCGGTGCGTTTCTGTGGGCGACATGCGGGAGATCAAGGGAGCGAGAGAACTGACTGGGCAGGCCTCGAGCCGCCTCTCTCTCCGGGGACTCTTTGCTTTAATCACAGTGCAGCCAAGCAAAGTGATGCTGAACTCCACATGCCTTTAGTTCCTCTCTCCTCGCCCTGTCTTTATCCTGGTTTTCTCTCCGTGTCCTCACGCTACCGCTCATCTCCTCCTACTCGCATATTTCGCCTCCTTCTTCTCCCCTCATGTTTTTTTTTTTTTTTTTTTTTCTAAATTTCAAACTGTATTCAGCAACAAAAAAATAACTTTTTATCACTGGCACAAAGTATACAGTGTTGGAGAGATGTTAATAATGTAAAAAAGCAGCTGGTAAGCAAGGAGTGCTTTCTCCTGCAGCTCTAATTGAGGAGCAGGCATGTCCCCGATTGCTGAGCCTCAAGAGGCTGGCTGCCATAAAATCAGTGCTTGGAGCAGTCATTACTGCAAAGGGAAACATATGGTGTCAGATAGCTTCACACTGGAGTGTCCAGCGGCTTGCTGAAGAAATAAAAGGCTGGGGTCGTTGGGGCTGACCATTATGATAAATCCTGACGGTGTAATGCCGCACAGCAGAGCACCTCAGACAAGTGCATCTTTGCTGCCGTCTGTTCTCTCCCCTGTAATTTATTCAAACTCTCGATGTCAGGACTTAGCCAGCAGGGCCGTCCAGCTTGCTGCCGGTTCTGCTGCCTCTGCTCTCTCCACAGGTGTTCGAGGTTGACTGGTGGGCGGAGCGCGCACACCTGCAGACAGTTCAGCAGCACCGGGCCGCACTATAAGAACTGTGCTCGAACAGAGGGAGGATGCCAGAGTGTTACCGTTGTGGTATGGGTAATCGGCCACGGCCTCTCGCCTTACAAAGCCTAGAAAGCTAACTAAAACCCTCCTCTGTGTCTCCCAGGTTACCTCTCGTGCTCCGACGTCTCCTCTCGTGCTCCTGTGTATTCCCTTCGAGGTGGACGCCTCAAGTGTCCCTCTGGTTCCTTCCGAGTCGGTTCCCCTCTACCTGGATCCAAGGCTTCCTCCGACGTTCACCTGGTTCCTCCCGCTGCTCTGGATCCCAGGATTCCCCGGTGCTGCTTGGACCCTCCTCTGCCTCCGCTCTCTTGTCTCCCGGACACCTGTCAACTCCACCCGCAGGCAAGGGCTGAGTCCACACCGCTTCCTCCCCGGTTCGGTTTCCGCGCTTTGTGGTAAGCTTACGAAGAATCCACTTAGCTTCGCGCTGCATTAATCGTGTCTCTCATTTCTCCAGACTGATCCAGTCTCCAGGCCTTGGTTCCCTGTTGTGTTCCGATCTGCTGAGGCAGATCTTCTTCGTGGCTCCTGTCGCTCTAAATTAAAATAAACCTCTTGTGATCTGAACTGTTTTCCCCGAGTGTTTTCTGCATGTGGGCCAAACACATAAAGGTGAACATGACACTCGAAACTTGATGCAAGCTGATGTCCTTCCATCACGTTGCAGATCGGTGACCGCAAAACAAAATATTGCGCTGTGGAAGCAATCTAACTGTTGTTCATAACCGTCGTTTCATCCAATGTATCTCCCACGTGATTTATGAAACTTATTTATGCAACTTTTAGACACAAAAAAAATCAGCTGTTGTCACATTACTTATATCTCGGTTGTTAGCTTGTGTTAAAACCCCAAAGAATACAAACTGCAATACCAGTATGAGCACGATAACTTCACGCAGACCATCATAATTATACAACTGTATAGTACAAGTTATGTTCTGCTTGAAAGATGTTTCTGAGACATCTGAAAGATGGTAAGCTGAACATATACCTATGAAAAAATGTCAACGATTTTGGTTTGGTTTAGTAGTTATATTTTCAGCCTGAGTTTTTAATCATAAGAAACTCATAGTTCCACATATTGCCAATGAAGCGCTTCCCTCTCTGAGTTATCCAAAGTAGTATGCTTTACTATCATAAAGCCCTCGAAAGGCAGTTCCAAATGCTGCATTAAGAATTCTGGTGAAAATCAAGAAGAAATAATATTTCTCCATTTTTGCTTCCCATCACTAGCCGTGTTTCTATCAGTGTTTTTATGTGCATTTTGAAGTACTGTATTAGAAATTTTTGATGGAAATGGCAAAATTCGGATTAACTTCCTCAGTTTCGCAAAAGAATTCCAGTTGAAGGAGAGTTTTTCTCCCCTTCAACTGGAATTGCTATATATGAGGGATTGCTGCATAGTCAAAGGCACAATGCAAGCAACTGTCCAATGTGAGAAGTGAGTGCCGCAGGTCGATAACTCAATGCAATTTACTGTTTTTTTAGATAGAAAACATTTTAACATTGACACTGACTTTGTAAAGTCCCTTGAGATGACATGTTTTGTGAATTGGCACCATATAAATAATATGAAATACAGTTGACGTTAATTTAATTTTGAGGCACAGCTTTCTCCTACCAGGTCCCTGTCTTGTGGACAGTTTACTTTCAAGACAAAGGTTAAAACCTTCCTTTATATGAACACTATAGTTAGGCCTGGCCATGCCTTTAGTTACACCTATGCCAGTATTTGCTGGAAGACTAAACAACAGAGGAACTATGATTTTCTTTTTATTGTGGATGCTAACATAACTATGTTGTCATTGAATTCCTTTCTCTTGGCAAGTATATGTGGCCAATTGGGGTGTAGCAATGTCTCATGATGCAACATTTTTAAATTTCTTGATAACTCTTGTCAAATTCAAGTTTATCTTAGAAAGTGCTATCCAGTGGCTGTCAGCCCTATGTGACTTTATGGAGAAATTATTATTAATTAATATTAATCATGGTTATGAAGGTGTGTGTTTTACGCTTAACCCTTTATATCAATGTTTGAGACTTGGTTTAGACTAATAGGGAAAGCAGTTCCTGAGTTGTTCTGTTGTATCAACAAAGTTGACCAATGAAGATGGCTGCCATGGCCAGCAAAAGGCAACTGGTTACAGAAACCTTAAAAACCTCTAAAAGAGACATATTGCTTTGGTCTGAATTCCTGAATTTACCCCCACATTCCCCCTTTTTCCCCCTGTTCTAAGGTGCACCTGAGAATAACTCGTTTTGGTGTGGTCTCTTTAAATCTGAAGGAGGCACTTCACACCCCACCACCTCCAGGTCGCAGCGGCTCAGGCTAACCCTCCATCTGATCTATGAAATTTCGTTGTATGTACACTGTATGTATAATGACAAGTAAAGCACCTTATCCTTAACCTGTCTCTCCATAACACAGAAGGTCCTGTCAGCCATAGTGGCTATGATAAGTAGGCACATGGACAGACATGACAGAGGCCCAGAAAGGGATAGGTAAAAACACCAGAGGAGCCAAACATCAGCTGCTGGTTCACTAAACAGTTGCCCTAGACTGCAAAAGCAGACAACCAAGCCTGTGCACTGCCTGGATTGATTAAATGAAAGCTTATGATTCCATGCTACACACGTGGATCCTGGAATGTCTGAAGCTGTACAAGATCAACAGCACTCTGAGAGCCTTCATTGCAAACTCCATGAGGCTGTGGAAAACCATTCTTGAGGCCTACTTCAAGCCAATTGCAGAAATCTCCATCAAATGTGGAATATACCAAGGAGATGCTCTGTCCCCTCTGCTGTTCTGTATAGGACTGAAGCCCCATAGCCAAATAATCAACAAGTCTGGCTATGGATACCGACTCAGAAATGGAGCCACAATCAGCCAACTCCTGTACTTGGATGACATCAAGCTGTACACTAAGAATGAGTGAGACATTTACTCGCTGATCCAGACCACCAGGATCTACAGCAGGAACATCAGAATGTCATTTGGGCTAGAGAAATGTGGCCGGATGGTGACAAAGAGAGGGAAGGTAATCCACACAGAGGGGATTGCATTCCCAGAAGGGAGAATGGCAGATGTTGCCTTGGAATACCTTTCCAAGGTACTTGGAGCACCAGAGCAATAGAGGCCCAGATTTACCATACCAGGCAAGACCCCAGGTGCAGGCTATGCAAAAAGGGCCCAGAAACCATCCAGCATCTTACAGCCGGGTATAAGATACTAGCAGGAAACAAATACATGGAATGTCATAACCAAGAGGCTGGTATAGTGTACAGAAATGTCTGTTCAGAATACCAACTGGACACCCCCCGGTCAAAATGGGTATCACCTCTCAAGGTGGTGGAGAATGACTAGCTAAGATCCTGTGGGACTTCCAGATACAATAAGACAAAATGGTAATGGAAAACCAACCAGACATTGTGATCATTAATAAGCAGCATAGGACAGCCGTTGTGATCGATGTGGCCATCCTGAGTGATGGAAACATCATGAAAAAAAGAGCATGAGAAACTGGAGAGATACCAAGGGCTCAGGGAAGAACTAGAAAGAGCCTGGAAGGTGAAGACAACAGTAGTGCCCATGGTCATCGGGGAACTCTGAGCAGTAACCCCCACCCTCGAGAGGTGGCTCCAACAGATACCTGGTGAAACATCAGACATCTCAGACCAGAAGAGCGCAATCTTACAATCAGCTAAGATACTACGAAGAACCCTCAAGCTTCTAAACACAGCGTTATTGTGTTTTTCACACTTCTGTGTTTCAGATCATACAGATTTTTGTCACCAGACACAGATAACCAGAATAAATAAAAAAGGATGTTTTCAGAATTTGACTTAATTTATTAGAGGAAAAATAAACCATCCTGGTTCTAGATGAAGAGACAACTCAGTTTTGATAGAGTCACAAAGGAAGTTCTAGGCTTTGTGACTCCAGCGAACAACAGTGCAAGTCAAATTCCACGAATGGAGAAAAAATAGAACAGAAATGGACAGTACCTTCTGGCCTTCCTACCAAAATTACTCCAAGACATAAATAATCCACGAGGTCACACAACAACCCAGAACAACATCTAAAGCACTGAAGACATCACTCTTCTCAGTGACGATTCTTTATTTAACAATAAGCAAGAAACCAGGCATATATTACATTAATGGGAGTGTTCTACGGCTAAAACCACTGCTAAGCTAATAGAACCCGAAGGCCAATCTCACTATTACCAACAAACATAATTATCCTCAAGACTTTGGGGTGAATACTATCAGGACTGACAAGATTAAAGTGGAACCTTGGAAGGTGTACATCATGTTAAAGCTGCCTTAAAAGTAACATTGTTTCAGAAAGGGACCAACCATCAAACATGGTGGTGGTAGTGTGATGGTCTTGGGCTTTTTTTTGTCTTGGACAACTTGCCGTGATTGATGGAATCATGGAGTCTGTTCTCTCGCTAAAAATCCTGAAGGAGAATGTGCAGCCAGCCATTCATGGACTTAAGCCCAACCTGCTTGGATGATGCAGTGGGGCAATTCTTTCTCTGAAATAGAAACTAAAAAACAACAATCCTAAATTACATTTAACAGAGACTTAGTCAGAGTCTGGATTACAATCTGATTGAGGTGCTATAGTATTATCTTAAACAGGCCATTCATGCTTGAGAAACCTGCATTAAAATGCATACATAGTGATATAAAAAAATAATTGCCTGTTATTTGGGTTTAATTGCAAGAGGTTGTTTCCCCATTCAAACTATTTCAGAAATGAAATCATTTGGAAACCGCATTTCATTGTCTGATTTTTAATTTGTTTGATCTAAAATGTTTGAGTGAGTAAATAAAACTCAATAAATGTGTAAGTGGCAAAAGCTGCAGCAGCGGACGTATCTGAAATAGTCAACAGGAAACTTGAAGGAAAGGATTTACAATAACTATAAAAAGTATTGCCTGGTCTTTACTTAAACTTTTCTTTTTGCTTTTTCCTCTTCGTATAAGGTTGTGTGTTTGGAAATGCTAAAAGTTTAATGACTGAATCACATTGCAACCCATAATGCACTAACACAACTTCGTGTTATTTCTCCCCAAACAGTCCAACTCTCTATACACACTCTAGAACTGCAAACAGTTTAGTCTGAAAATCCTCAACTACATTCTACTCTTCAGCAAGTCTCCCACAGCAGGAGTCCATGCTGCAGCCACACTCCCATCAAATTTAACCCTGACATCATCTTCACATTCCCAGAACGCTTCTTGAGGCAAAACTGCAGCGTGAAAGTTAGTCGCGCACACATTTCTCCAAAACAACACAGATTCTAGAATTGAATTGCACATATCAGTGCTTTCATAATGCTCTTTTTATTGTCTACAGCCAAGAGGGGTGAGCCATTAGCATCTTAGCAGTGCTTGTGCTGTAAAATGATGCAGAGAAGTAAAACTGTCAGAGAGCCCTTATCAAGTCAATAATGTCTCTGTTGCTTGGCAGGCGTCAAAAACAAATGACGGTTCATGCTCCGTCTCCGTTCTGAAACTCATTTCCTCTTGTCAGTGTGTGTGTGTGTGTGTGTGTGTGTGTGTGTGTGTGTGTGTGTGTATGCACACACACACAAGCCAGTAGGGGGAGGGATGGGGAGAAGAATGTTATTGAAGTTACTATGGTGATTCAATTTCAGCTTCCCCCACCCCACAACCCACTTCCCCGTGCATCGCTTCCTCTGCTTCCCTCCCTCATTTCCTCGCTAGAACAAAAAAGCAAATATTTCTGAGAGGAATTCCCTCGGATGTGGGAGCTGCGCCGGGTTGCGGCAACTGATCTGAGCGAGGTTTGGGTGAGAACGTGTTTCCCACTGGGGATCGCTGCTCAGATATGCATCCTCACAGATGTGCTGAGCTGCAAAGTTGCACGAAAACAATGATAATTTCTACAGCTTCAAGTGTTCTTGGGTAAAAAAATTAAGTCTGGAAAGCAGCAGCACAGAATGGAAAGCAGCCTTTTTTTTACTTTTACCTCAAGAAGTAGACTGTTTAGGGCAAGTGGTGAACAGAAAGTTAGGCGTGTACACGTGAAGTTCTGCATGCGGTTTGTGCTATGAAGCTCTATCAAGTCCAATGTTTGCATTGGTTTGAAAAGGTTTGGTTTAAAATCTCTAGCATAGGCTGTTCCTGACTATAAAGTCATTTTAAAACAATCCAACACAAGTGCCAGTGTGACCAGAGACTTCCTGGCTATATGGAGCATATAAGAGTGCGCTGCTGTCCCTCCCTCACCTGTTGCTGTGGACAACATGCCATCTGACTAAAAGAAGGCTAGTACACTTTACCCTTTTTCAGATGATCAGACTGGATGTAGAACACTCGTGGACATACATTTTAAAGTTATGCCACAGGTGCTCTGTTGGATATAAGACTTTGATTCTAACATTTGAATAGTTTTTGATAAAAGCCTTGGCAAAGACTAATTGTGTTGTTTGGAATTATTTCCGGTCACAAAAAAAGTACCAATGTAAAGGAACTCTTGTCACTGCTTTTATTAAGTTTTCTTTTTTTTTAAGGCAAGCATTATTTAAACTGATTATGTCTGCTGACAGAAACAATACAACCCCAAGTTGAAGGGTTGCGGCATGCACAAAGCAGTTAAAGCAAACCACAAATCAGATAAGAAGAAGATAAAATAACACACATTTTTTATTAACCGAGGTAAAGGGAGATCTGCTACTTTCTCATTTCCCAGCTGCATTGGTTTGCTGTTAAGAAAGCACTTAATTTTTTCTTCTTTGTGAGTAGTCAGTTTTAAAAAAAATTAGGAACAGTTTTGCAGCTGTGCATTTTTCTGTGTAAATATTGAAAAACTGTGGCATATTTATTTAAGATTCTCTTACGAATCATAGCCTTGAGTAAAAAATTCCACAATTTTATTGTATTATGTTAAAAAACATATATGATCGAGTTGCCTTTTTATTTATAGCTGCTCACTAACCAATTTATAGCCTACCAGCTGAAGTACAGAGCACTATAGCTATATAAGATGGACAGTTGGGACTTCTTTGGTCTCCACATTTGATCTGCGTTTTTTCTCACTGGACAAATTTGAGAGTTGATCTTTTAGTCATCTATAAGAATATAGCCTTCTTTCAGCCAGCTGACAACAGTGTGCAGCAACTCAGTGGAAATTGTGCAGTTGTAAATGTAAGCCATGACATTTAAAGACTTGGGGTACATAGATACTGATAACCAGCTCATGTCTAATCTCGATAAGGGCTTCAGGTGACGCTGCAGTATCTTTGTAAGCTCAGTTTCTTTCTACAAATAAACAGCTTTGGGAAAGCTTAATTTTGACACCAGACAATCTGATAAGAGTGTTCGTTTCTCCCTTATTGCTCTAAATCATGTGGAGCAGCTACAGTAATAAGCGGTACTGGATGTGTGAGCTTGTTAGAGGGGTGTTTTTATTTCATTTCTACACTTCTCTACCCATGAAGTGCTGTGCGCTGTGATACAAGTAAGGGCGCCCATCCGCCTCCTCACACATCCACACACGCCGTCTCTCTCTTCAGCTTAAGCTAAGCGCTTCCTCTGCACTGACTGCCTCAGAGTCACCATCTGCCTTGTTGGAAATCTGCCCTTAGCCCGAGAGCTGGAGGCTGACTGGGGAGCTGTATATATAGCTCTCCATATTTCACCTCTTAAGAAGTGTGTGTGTGTATGTGTGTGGGGGGGAGATCTTGGTGGTCTGTAAATCAGAAATCACAAATCATAAATATTTTTATGCATCCTTCAAAGCACCTCAAGCTGGCTGCGCTGTGCAGTCACACAGCCATGTAACCCCATTTTGTGGTTTTCCTGTGCTAGGGCCTTGCGGCAAGGTAATTAGAGCCGCCACATGTTCTGAGTGAGGTGGGGGTTACAGACGGCCAGTTGGCGCAACAAGGGGAAAGCCCACAGCAGTGCCAGAGAAAGGTTGACGGTAATTCACGTGACTCTGTGGCCGTCACTGGGCTGAAAAGGGAATCCCTTCCTGTTTCCCTTGTTTTGTCAGAGCAACGCCATGGCAACCTGGTGTTTACTGTACTGACCTAGCGAGCAACTAACATAGCAACAGGCAGATGACGTGTTGACACAGTAAGGCCTATTTATAAGTTTCAGTGGTGACTCTGTGTGCATAAGAGGGTAAATGCAGCCTCATTGAAGAACAAGGCCTCAGCAACAGTTGCTGATTAAACAAGCTACTGGTCAGCTGATGCATAACACAAGGTCAAATACAGAAGTAAAGAAATACAGGAGTTGGAAATCTCCATGGAAAAAAATGACTAACAGCATTTTGAATGTGAGCAGGTTTTGTTTTTTTCCCATATTTTTTGAGGCAGTGCATTTCCATTCCAGTGGTAATTAACATTTTCATCTATTTACAGTATCTTGCAAAAGTATTTATTTCTTTGAACCTTTCACATTATTCCATACTACAACCACAAACCACCTATATCTATCAATCCATAGCCGAGGCTTGCAAGGGTTTTGCTGTCAATCTCCAGGGGTCAGAGGGTGAGGAACAGGGCACACCCTGGACAACTTGCATTCATTGGAAAATTATTTCAAAGGTAAAAGCAATAAAAGTGGCACGCATGTGTTTTTAGTCAATACTTTGTTAGAACAACTTTCACTGCAATTACTTTCTGGGTCCCTACCAGCTTTATACATTTAGAAACTGACATTTGTTGGCTTTCTTGCTTGGCATGACCAGATTTTATGGAAAGTCACTGGAAATATTCATTTTCACGTCTGGTTGTGGCTCTTTAATAAGATTAAGGTCTGAACTTTGGATGGACCACTCTAAAACATGAATACTCTTTTTTTTGCTATACCGTTCCACTAGAGCACTGGCAGTACAGTGTTATTTTGGGTTGCTGCCCTGCTTGAAGTTGAAGCTCTGCCTCAGTGTGAGGTCCTTTGTAGCTTCATAATAGTTTATTTTAAGACTGTCCTGTTGTCTTGTGCCATCCAGTTCCCCATCACATCTGATCAATTACCCTGTCCCTGCTATTCCCACAGCATGATGCCACTACCATGTTTTGCTGTGCAGGTGGTGTGTTCAGAGTAATGTGCTGTGCTAGTTTTCTGCAACACAAGGAGAACACATTCTTCCACATATGGTGTCCTCTAGCAAGGCTTGAGGAACACTGCAAATTAGACTACTTATGAGTATCCGCTTCTTCATGTAGGGTCACAGGGGGGCTGGTGCCTATCTCCAGCGGTCATTGGGCAAGAGGTGGGGTACATCCTTGATGGGTCGGCAATCCATCTCAGGGTACACAAAGACACACAGGACAAACAGCCATGCACACACACTCACAGCTAAGGGCAATCTAGAGTAACCGATTAGCTTAAGCTATGTTTTTTGACTCTGGGAGGAAGCCACAGTACCCAGTAAGAACTAAAGAATGCACAGGGAGAACACGCAGACTCCCTGGAGAAAGATCCCAGGCCAGGATTTGAACGTAGGACCAACAGTGCCACTTTACAGCCCTCACATATTGATGTCTAATCACATCTTTATATCTTCTTGAAAACATAGGTCCAAAAAAGAAAGCGACAAAATAATTGTGTTTTACTTATTGAACAAAATAAATCAAGTTATAACACCCTACCCCCAATAGCTAATGTTACCCCCTTTGCTTAGACGTTTAGTATAGCCTTTGTTTAGCCATCCACAACTCTCTGACATTGGTCTATAAAATGTTCGGCCCTCTCCTCGCTTTCAGCCCTTAGACGTTTGAGAGGTTTCTTGCATGTGCAGGCCATTTAAAGTAATCCCACAGCATGTCAATCAGATCAAGAGCTGGGCTTTGACCTAGCCCAGGACCTTCCTCTTCCAAATTTTCAGCCAGTCAGCAGTGGATTTACTTGGATGTTTTGGTTGGTTGACATGCTAACAAGGTACAGTTAGGCTTTAGTTACTTTTTATACAGATGATATCACATTTTTCTTCAAGTACCCAATCAGACCTTGGAGAATTCTTGGTGGATTTTATTCTTTATCCCTTTTCCATTGGTACCAACTCAGAGTGGTTCACTACGAGTCAATTCACTTAATGGTCATGTGGAACCATTGCTATTTTCTAGTACCAACTTCAATGAAGCTGAAGATGTCAGCCGACTGGCGGTTGCCATTCCGCCGGGTGCATAACTAGAACGCCTCCAAAACAAAAATCTACCCCCCCCCCCCCCCCCCCCCCCCCCCCCCCCACACACACACATTGGTATGGTACTCAGTTGTAATGATAAACCACCCATTTAGAATGAAGTCAAATCCAATCAATGTGTCACCCTCGAAAAGGAGTGATTTCACCTTTCTAAAATAATAGTCTAAGACATTTTTTCCTGGTTTTTCACGAAACAGAAATTAATCTGGCTATAAATTATCAAGTTGATTCAGAAAAAAATATTATTTTTGGGGAAAAATTACTTAGGCCATTATTTCAGGAAGGTGATGAATTGTGAGCTCACCAGCTCCTGTTTTAAGAAAGTGTTACTAAACCATTGCACTTCTACTGCTTTGCTTCATAGTTAAGTATGATGTTAATTTTCTGGAATGTTGTATTTGATTCATTCATGACAACCCAATTTTCGACTCATCTGCTCAAACAAAATTATTGCACGTCATGATCATTGTCTACATTCTTTGTGGCAGCTTCAATGTTGCCATCATGTTTTTTCTTTGGTAGCCAAAGGTTTCCTTCTTCCACAGCTTTCATCAACGTTAAAACATGTGCAGTCTCTTTCAGATGGCACATAAATGCACTGTCATATCAATGGTACCTAATGCCTGCTATAGGTCATGTGATCACATTTTAGGATTTTTGCTGACCTCTTGTTGCATCTTTCAGTCTGCCGTCAGGGTTAGACCTAGGCAGTTCTTTTCAGTTTCCTCTACTTGTAGACCACTTCCAATTCAGTGGAATGGCTGATTTCAAATTATTTTGAAATCTCTTCAAATGCCTGGTCACTCACACTTTAACAATAAGGAATCCTGAAATGTCTATGATATAAACAGGTCAAACATCAAAAATACTGAGCAATAATTGTCTCATCTTATGCATCTGATGTGATACACCTTTGTGTAATGCAGTGCTTCTCAATAATTTTTTGCCACGCCTCCGCTAGGAAGAAGAAACCATTTCAGGCCCCGCCTCCCAAAATAAAAAAAAAAACTCCCCTCGCTGTCTGCTGTGACTGTAAATAGTATGTGTCCATAAAATTCTTATAAGAGATAAAACATTGTGTTAGGTGTAAGTAGGCTACACCTCTGCATAATATTGTATCATTATCTTTAAAGAAAACAACAAAATAAAAATAAAAAATAGATAGATATTTTTACAACAAAGAGTAACCTTATCAACATTGACTTCATACTTGTAAATATGTTCCTTACACACGGAGTTTGTCATATCACAACGTACATGCAACAAAGTTTTTGTTGCTGTCAGTTGCTTTATCAAATTGTAAGGCAAAACGTCTGTCTTTAAGATCTCAACCAGCATTTCTTGAAGATCATTAACAATGTCATTAACATTGGTTGCGACAGTATCATTGGACAGTGGGATAGTTTTTTTTTGTTTTTTTGCACCACTTGCGTGACTTCAGCAAGACAGAAACTATGTCTAATTCAGCAGTCAGTATGAAATCTGCTAGTTGGTTTACTAAAGTAGTTCACAAAGTGGGATGAATGTTGGCTATATTCGCCACATTTTTGCTGAAAAACTCTAGAGGCTTATCAGCATTATTGTCTTTAAGTGATGCTTTAGTTTATTTGGCTTCAAGCTGTCCTCT
This sequence comes from Fundulus diaphanus, assembly GCA_037039145.1. Lineage (NCBI taxonomy): Eukaryota > Metazoa > Chordata > Actinopteri > Cyprinodontiformes > Fundulidae > Fundulus > Fundulus diaphanus. The sequence continues at coordinate 35,852,037 of CM073137.1, forward strand.
ACCAACATTTTTAGACAGTAAACACACTGGACTTTCCTCATTCCCCATGGTAGTCACAGTGAAGCCAAGCGCTATATACTGTACACTTCGTCATATTTCCTCATCTCAGGTTTTAGGAGACTGTCGCTTGTCTCATTCATTCTGTCTCTCTCCGTCTTTCTTTTCATCCCTGTTAAATATTCTTCCATGGTTTCCCTTAATCGTTTCTTCACTGCATTTCATATCTACCTAGTGTAGTGGGTGTGTAATTACACTATATTCTAGTACGGCAAAAAAAGCAAAAAGAAATAAAAATAAAGCATGTTCCCGGGGGTCAGACGCGACCCACCATTTGGGAAGTACTGGTGTAATGAGAGCTGGACTCTGCTCTGAAACACCCAAAATGCTGAACAGGACAGAGTGGGTGTGGAATTTGACAGAAAGACTGAACTGCTCTGGGTAAAAGGGATCTAACTTCAAGACCCCAAGAGAGCATTGTAAATATACAATGTTCATATGAACCCTAAAGAAAGACTTAAAAAAATCAAAAAAAGAAGAGATATCCCCACCAAGAGCTAAAAGGACCACCAGATACGAAGGTTCTGTGGATCTCAATTAGACGTCATCTCTATCATTAACTCAACCCATAAACTATTAATGGTCTCCAGCCATTTCTCATGATAAGGCTTCCCACATTTGAAAAATTCTCATTAGGGCCTGAGTTAGGGAGCTGTGGTGGATTAAAATTAGTCTTATCTGTTTTTTTTTTATTCTAAAATAAAGATTTCATGACATATTTCTCTTCTATTTTTTCCCTAGTCCATCATTCTTATTCATTTATCCACCACTGTGTATGCCAGAACTTGCTATATTAGACCATGAATACCTCAGAAAGTAAGCTTTGAAGTCAAAATGGGTCATCCTTAGGCAGAAATCAGCATATTTCACAGCACAAACATAGTTGAAACCGAGTTTGATCCAAAATCTTCTGTTTTTTGCTGTCTTTATACCTCTTTGTGAAACCCACAAATATATTATTTCTTTAGTCACATAATTTAATGCAGAATATGCAATAACTTGACTCCACAAACACATGGTACCTGAAAGTGTGTGTGGATGGGGCTTATAGAAAACAAGTCAGCTGTCCCTGTATGAAGCCCCCCTGAATTTTAAATAGCTCTATAGGAATGAAAATGAAAGCCATGTAAAAATTAATATTACATTTCCGTGACTTCCTATGCTGTTTAAAAAGTAATGAGTCTGAATAAAAAAGCACTCAAGTTAATAGCCTTGAAATATTGCGCCCCTGACATTTCATCTACGCTACCAGGAAGCAGACAGTGTTCAAATTGTTGGCAATATAACCCGTCTTTTACATAATGGTTGTGTCCATTTGATAACTTAATTGTTCGCTGCATTAGTGGGAAGCTTTTAAGAAGAATTTAGGCGAGCAGCTCAAGAATAACAGGGATTGTCTGAAAGTTGACAAGTTTGGGCAAAACACGGTTGAGCTGGGAGAAGTCTGCAGGAATTTGCAGATGAGGAGCTCCCTATGCACAGAGACATGCAGACAGTCACATATGCCTGGGTGTGTACTCCCTCTCTCCCACTGCAGAAACACACACAACACTCCCTCATTCCTTCTGGGTGTGATCCTGTGGAGGAGTGTAAGTGGGGACATCCCCTTATGGTTTTCAAAGTGGTCTGACTCAATGCCGGACTCTTTTTCTTTTTTTTATTTCAAGGAGAACATGCCGTCCTGTTTTTTTTTTTTTTTGAAGACAGGCCATGCACGTATTTTCTGCAAATGTTTCCAATAAAAAATAAAATAAAAATAATGTTAGTCCAACAGACGAACTCATTGTCTTGTCACTGTACCATACTTTTGTAGCTTTTCTTCTATCTGTTGCAGTGATTTTACAATAATGTAAACTTAAGTTTTATGTTGGTTTTTTTAAGGCCTTTGCACTTTTTTGTTCACCTTACAAAGCTGTGGAAAGAAGTGCAAGTGCATGTATGCTCATTTGCTTTCTAGGTGTAGCAGATTTATTAAGTTGTGATACTGCAGAGAAGTAGTATCACAAGCTTTCCTAATATTAGCAGGGTCAGCTGCTTTTAACTATTCGTGATTACTAAATTTACAAAACTATAATTTGAGTTCATTCCACTTTATAAGGGAAAGTGGTCTTGTTCTTAGAAATGCACAATCAAATCAGTCCAATCGTATAAACAGATTCAAATTCACTTACATACATTCTAATTTCATAGTTATTTTACTGTGCAGTCAAAATCAGTACATAAGTCCGAATGTCAAAAAGCAATCCAAGGATGACCCAGCCGACTGCCATCATGTCATTAACTTTGCAGCAATCCCTCCTTCTGCGCAAGCAAGTGGCAACAGTAGAAAACTGCAATTAAATTACTCTAAAAAAGAGAATGCAGCTCCAACTTAAATGAATTTCTTCAACTGGTTACAAGTAATTGAATTAAGTTGATCCAACTTCATATATTTGCAACTTGACAACTTCCAAACTAAATGAATTAAGTTGGATCAACTTTATTCAATTGCTTGTTACCAATTGAAGCAATTCACTGAAGTTGGAGCTGCATTCTCGTTTTAAAGTGGGAAAGGACCTCCAGTCAATCCACCTCAGTACAACTGACAATGTGTCGCTAAACTACACCCAAGACATGACGTTGGTCAAAGCTTTCAGCTGCCTTCATCATTCTTAGCCACCTTAGTGTGGCTTTCTTGACTAATCAAGTGGAACCCTAAACATGCTAAGTCATTGTTGCATAAAAGTTAATTTATACTTTTTTTAAAACATTTAGGATAGGTCTATGGGCTATAGAAAACATGTTAATTACATTCTTCTGCACCAAATCATTCTCACATCATGAGATTTCACCCCCTCCGTTCAGCCTACTTTGTGCTCCTTTCAGAATGAGCTGTTTTAGGCTCTGTCACTATTGTGAACATAAACTGGAATTGGCCACGTCCGCATTCCAACTCGATGTTTACACTCACACTTCATGCACGTGAAAATGGCTGCAAACAGATGCACAATGGGTACGACAGTACATGTTTGACCCCGAGTCAGGCCCAGCAGCTGAAGAAGTGGGTGTCTAAATGAACATAGGGCGATCAGTAGTCTATTGTTAGCGTAAGGTTGTGCTAAATGACACGTCATCATCATGCCGAACAGCCATTGGACAGCGCATACAGCGGTAAAACCTGCTGATGAAGTGGAGGAACTGTGATTGGGATCGATTGGGACGTAACAATCGGGAGGTTTTTGAAACAGCTTGTTTTCCAAACACCAACAAAACATTTACCTATTGCAAACAAAAAAACAGCTAGATGTTTGTACTTAGTGCTTAGACTGATTCTAGAAGCAGTAGAGGCCCAACTAGAAATACAAAAACATGCAAAAACTGAATATTGCATAATAGGTCCCCTTTAAGTTATGCTGTAATAGTAGTTTAGCTGCTTGAATAATAGGACCCATATACAGACATCTAAAAAAGTATTTCTGTAAAATGTCTGACTCTCCAGAGTGCAAAGAATATGTTGACAATTTATAAGTACACGTTACCAAACCACACTTAAATCTGTTTTACAAACAGAAATTCAGGGCAAGCAGTTGTTTTCTGAGGTCCTCACATTAGTAAATAGAATCTGTCTACATGTAATGCATCCTCAGAGACCATTAGTGAACAAACAGCATTACGAAGACCAAGGAACCAGGCAGAGAGGTCAGGGAGTGGGGAATTTTAAAGCAGGTTATAAAACACTGTTCCAAGCTTTGAATATTTCACAGAGTAATGTTCAATCCATCATCTGAAAATGAAAAGGGTACAATCTGACCACAACATAACCATACACCTAAGCTGATGGGCTTCACAATGAGAGCATCAATCAGAGAAACAGCAAAGTGACCCATGGTAGCTGTAAAGATCCACATCTTATGTGGGCAAACCTGTTGACAGGAAAAGTATCTATCATGCACTACAGTCTGGTCTTTGTGGAATAGACACACAAAGAAAGCCATCAAATTTCCCATTTTCTGTTTTGCACAAGTCCTGTAGGGGACATAAACACATAGAAGAAGGCACATTACCCTGAACAAACCATTCCCACAGTGGTAAATGATGGTGGCAGCATTATGCTGTGGTGAGTATTTTCTTTGACTTGGAACAGGGAAGCCTGCCAAAATTGATTGAAAGATATATGGAGCTAAATAAAGGACAGCTTGTTGGAGGCTGATAAGACTTGAGACTGAAAGGGATTTCCAACAGCAGGACGACAGCCCTAAACATACAGCTAGATCCAAACTAAGGGATTAGTTTAGATCAAAGCATATTCAGATGCAGGAATGACTCAGACAAAGGCCAGGCTAAAATGCAGTTGAGGATCTGTGGCAAGACTTGAAAACAGATGCCCACAGTTGTTCACAGATGCTCCCCTTCCAGTCTGACTGAGCTTGAGCTATTTTGAGTGAATGAATGAATGAATAAATGAAGAATGTGCCAGAGTTTATGTCTATAGATGTGTAAAGCTGATAAAGACACCCCCATATAAAGAGTTAGAACAGTAATTATAACAAACGTTGGTTTGGAAGGCATCGAATGCAACGTTTGGTTGTGGCAATCTTGTCTGCAGAGGTATTTGAGGTAACACTAAAAGAAAACACAACTGTTTACCTTTACATGTAGGATAAAATACGATCATGCCGTGACGGCTGCCAGTGTTGTGAGTCATTGATGTCTCTGTTAAGAAGAACTCTGCATGCTCAGTCTTTGCTCTTTATCTGCATGTAATCCACAAAAACAATGACAGCATTGACACATCTTTCTCAACCATTGGGAGACTGAAACAGCACAGCAGGCGATCTTGTCGTCAAGCTGCAACGGCTCTGTAACCTTAGAGACACGCATTTTCACACCAAACTGTGTATGTGTCCAACGGGAAAAGAAAAGCGCTGCTGTTCCGTGTCAAAGTTCCCAGATACCAGGTGTACTGAACTCAATAAAACCTACCAGAACATATTAAATCTGACTGCCTGCTCAAAGTACACTCATAGAAAGTTCTGTTCAGTTCTGATGTTTTTCAAACATTTAAACATGTACTAGAACAATTGGAGTTTTTAATACAGCCTAAAATACAGCTAAAAACTCTTAGCGGCATTATTTACCTTCCTTCCTTGTTAAATATAGAGCAACTCCCTCCAGCGGACAGACTGCAGCCTATAACTGAGTTTATTTATATCCTGTTTAAATTTACTGCCTACAGACAGCCCTACATAACTGGATGTTTTTGTTCTGGGACAACCACAGCCTTACTGTGGTAACATAAACAAGCTAAAGGCTGGGATTCAGTAATTGGGAACATCTGGATGTCATTTTGTTGGTCTTTCAGTCCCGTAATCATAAAAGCCATAACAGCTTTTTGGTCATTTGGAGAGAAATAAATGAAAAAGAAAAACAAGCATTATTGTCTTGTGGGTAGGCAACATTACACACATAACTGAAGCGGGAAACAAATCAAAACAAATCAAGTAGCTCTGGGACTGTGTCTCGTTATTACCCATAAGAACTACCATCACATTCTGAGTTACATGGGTGAGCAAAGGTTCCGGCCCTGACACATTTCCAATGAGGGGTTCATTAATTAATGGCAAAAGCTAAAAAAAAAAAAAAATACAAAAAACAACAACAAAAAAAAGACAGGCCGCACCTATGTTAAAAATGACTCATCCACCCTTGATAAATCATGGTTTAACTAAATGTAGAGACTGCAAGACCTTTCCAGCCAAGAATCTCTTAAAGGAGTTCTGGGATTTTTGAAGACGTCTGCCCCCTTTGGTGACAAGTTGAAATGACACCAGCGTTGTGTATGTGCATGAGAGAAGAAGAAAAACATTTCCCGCTGCGACTGATGAGGACGTATAATGTCTTCTGAGATAAAGTTATAAAAATTGAATTTAGCTCATGTTCTCTCGCTAATGCATCAATTACGGCAGAGACACAATAAAGTAGTCAGGTGAAAGAGATCGCGCAGCGCGTCACACCCATGGATTCAGCCCGACCCACTCGCTCATGAACTGACAAATCACGCCTATAGAGGCAACTGTGGTAAATGGAGGATGACTCATTTTACACTGTGGGCAATTGTAATGGCTTGTATGGGTAATATTAAAAATATATATTAAACTTTAAAACTTGCACTATTCACCTTTAAATGGAACCTGTCTGATAACATGAAGTAGGTTCAAAGATCTCAGAAATCTACACCTCAGTGATGTTCAGTGTTCGTAAACCAACATGAAAGAGAATGAGCATGGATGTGGATATGACATTCATGGGAAAGTTCAAAAGCCAGAATCACCGCAGACCAAATAAAAAACAAGGGTCCGTTTCACATTGGCCACAAAACATCATTATGATTCATTTGTGGGATAAATATTTTGTTGACATCCCGACATCTGGCATGAATTTCACAAAGGATTTCCCAACAAGAAGCAAAAAGAAAAGAAAAGAAAGAAAAAAAGAACAAGGACCAACATCTTAATGGTGGTGGTAGTGTGATAGTCTGGGAGTGCTTTACTGCATCAGGACCAAGATGTCCTCCTGTAATTCATAGAAGCATGAATTCTGCTCTTTACTTGAAAATCCTGAATGAAAATGTCCCACCATCCATTACACTTCAAGCCCAAACCCACATTGGTATTGCTGTAGGACGATGATCCAGAGAACATCAGTGGCTCTGCCCCCAGACTGTCTAGAAAAACAAAGAAATGTAAAAATAAAGGTTTTGGAGTGGACAGTTCAACGTCCAGATGGATTGAGATGCTGTGAAATGACTTTCCCAAGGGTAACAGTAGAAGTGTAGAAAAAAGTTACATTTTCACATAAGGCCCGGTTGGTTTAGAAAGGTTTTTATGCTAAACAAATGAAATAATCACTTGTAAAAAACTTTTTGCAGTAACAGAAGTTATCTTCATCCGAATTTGCTGAAACATGTAGGAGTGACAAAAAAACAAAAAAACAAAAAACAAACAGAAGACATTGGTAAGAGGGAAATACTTTTTCATGATGCTGTATATAAACATAACACCAACTTGACTCTATTTGTTGACGTCTGGGAGACAATTGTTTCATGCTATCATTACAAAGTCATGGTGTACGAACTGTTTGCTGTGTTCACATCTTGAAAAGAATAGGTTCACTAGAAATTTTAATGTTATGTGGGTTAAAAAAAAGGTGCATCACCCGCAGGTCTTGAACCAGGGCCACCCTTTTAAGGATTAAATTGCGTCTGACAGCTGCGTAGAGTGAGAAAAGCAATACAGTGGGGATTAGAAAATGAAAATAAATGAGCTTTTAAAACCTAATGAAGGATTTAACCTAAATGAAGCACAGGTGGCTGGTAATAGGCTCTGCTTTCACATCCAAGGCAGCACCGTCTGAAAGATTTCGAGGCATTTCAACTTACTATGACTCCCCACCCACCCCCCAACCCCCGCCGTCATCTCCTCAGAGCTTGGGGACATGCCTCTGGTATTTACTCACGCTTTTCCTAGGGTCGCCGTGTCACCAAGCATAGCTGATGGGAATGTGCAGTTTTCCAGTGCTTACACTGGCTGGGGAAAACATGGGAAATGAAGGCGGGCATCCTCTGTGTTCCCACCCCCAACTCTCCTTCCTGCCAGCCACCCCTCTCTGCCAAAGTTGTGCTACCCTGTTTTGTTCCGAACATGCGAGGAAATAATGATGTCAGAAATATGGGGCTTGACCTTTGCAGCCTCGTTTCATGGGAAGAACTGTAAACCAAAGTGACAAACTATCCTGCTGGATAAGAGCCCGCAGAGGACTTTAGGCACTGATATCCATTACACTAGGAGTTTACAAACTGCTTTTTATCCAGCATGTATTACTCATCCTAAATGCAAGGAGAATAAACCTATTTAACATTTAGTTGTGCTGAACAAGAGCTTGTAATTCTCCTCTGAAAAATTAAGTAAAAATATGTAGAAGAAACCTTTGTAAAAAAAAAAAAATGGGCTCATTTTATGATTAAACAGCTACAAGATCAAAATTAACCAGATCAAAGAAACTCCCAGAGTTAAAACCGAATAAAGAATTACTCAGTGGAATTAATTTATTTTCTATTTTCTCTGTTAACATGTAGTGCTTTGCATTCGGCATTAGGCAGCCACAGCTTTCACAAATTGATTTTTGCCCTCCTCTCTGCTTTTGAATTACTTTGCGCATTAGAAATCCAAAAAAATTAGCAGTAACTGCTCAGATATTTCTCAGATATTGCTCAGGTTTTGCAGACAGATCCCTGGCTAATCCGAATGCTGTGTTTTTGGCGGTCATTTCCTATATTAGGAAACTACCTGTTTTTCCGAGTAACATGCCAGCATTCGGTTTTGTAACCAAATGCAGGAAGAAGCTGCAGTTTAAACAAGTGATGGAGCATTAAGTGTGGCGCCTTACCGAGGCATTCGTACCTTTATCCCCATTTTCCTCATTAAAATTACAAACCTAAATGTGTTAAAGGGATTTTCTGTGCTGACCAACACATAGCAGTTAATTATGAAGGAAAATCACCCCCTGTCTTGGCCACAGTATGATGCTGCCATCACGTTGGGGAAGATGTTTTTCAGGAAGGTAACTTACAGTTTCCTGTCACAAATAGAGCTTTGCATATAGGCAAGAAAGCTAAAGATTATGGTGAACTTTTCAATAGCAGATTGTTCCAGCCTCAGTCTCCCTGGAGCTCCTCCAGACCCGCTTTATATCTCTGGATGACAGTTTGCACAGTCCTCCTTGGGGGATTGTTTAATAACTTTATCCTGCTTTGTCTTTCCTTGGTATCCGTCTTGCTGTTTTTACACTAATGCTCATCTGAGGCCTTTAAAGAACAGCTGTATCCATGGTGAGGTTAAATTACACAAAGGTGGACACTGATGAGGGGACTTTTGAAGGCAATTGGTTGCTGTGGATTTAATTTAGGGGTAAATAATACACACCACATTTTTCAAATGATCTATTGCCATCTGCAACAAAGTGAGGAGAAATTATTGGATAAAGTTTATAAAGTAATCTGACCCTGTGGTTAAGAAATAACAGTTTTTTCTTTAATCAAGTTTCACAACCCTGAATAGAAAAACATCTAAAACGAACAAATGTAAAAGCTTTTTTAGTTTCATTTGTTATTGACAACTTCTTGTTTCCCTGGGGAGTAAATATGACATCGCACAGAGAGCCGTTTATGTATGGCTCCATCCGAATACCCTTATAGAGCAATGACTCTTTAGCCAAAGCAGAAGTGCGTCAGCAGTCGCCATAAGTGCTGTCCTAAAAGTGCATTCAGTAAGGATGGAGACAGGAAAAGGAGCCTGTATGCTCCCTCCCGCAGCTAGTTTTGACTAGTAACCCCGCGACGTCCCTCTAAGAAGCCTTAAGGTATCCCATGATCCTTTGCGTGACATCAACGAAAATGTCCGGAGAGAAAAGATCGTACACTTTATAGTTCCTGTTTGGGAAGGCTGTAGGCCTTTGACTCACATCATCCATGTCTGTTTCCATCACATTATTCCCACAATAAAGTTCTTACTGTTGACCCTGTGAAAGGTCAAGCAATAGGAGCCAGGAGCAGGAGCTAGGAATTATTAAGGGTATTTGGATGGAGCCTAATTCACGTTTCAAAATTGGAAAGATGAGAGCGTGTCTGATCTCAATTTTTTAGAAGATGGTAAAATGGCTCCAATGAGAAACTGCCTGTTTATTGTGGCTATGGCTTAGCCTGCATCTCCAGCTCAGTCTTTATTTCCCCCCTTTGTGGATGTGCAAGCGAATGAAGAAGAAGATTTAATGATGCACTTGCTCATATCCAGACTAAAATCACTTACTAAAACATGTTTAAATCACTGGAACTGTGAAAAAAAAACAATAGTCGGAGTGGAGCTGAGTTTGTCTTGCCACCGGAAGAACGTGAGATTGTTTTACAGGCTTTTAAATCATCCTTACCAGGGGTTGCCACTGAATGTGGAGGGCACCGTGTATCCTCACTGACAAAAACAGTTCAACACCACGTACCTTGCCAGACTGAAAGTTTGATTTGGTCGTCATTTACTCCAGATGTAGACCAGCGATGTAAATTAGTTATCGGTTAATTAGTTACGGTTTAGGTATTTACCAAAGCGTCTGGTTCAGTGAATTAGTTATGGTGGCAAAAAGAAGAAGAAAATACCTGAAAATGACGATAAAAATAATAAAACTGCTAATCTACACCAATACAAATTCAAGTGTGAACACAGGGAGATTAAAAGTGGAAAAATCCATTTTACGCATTTAAAGGTCACTTTTGGTCTTCTTACACTCCTGCTTGTTAACAGTCTGGGATGCAGATTAAATTGGTTCATTTTTCTGTATTTTGGTACTTGCTTTCCTCTGACTTGTCTTCCTTTGCTTTTGTAATTCTTTCAATAGATTTTAATTAAACTTCAGGCCTCAGGCTCTTCATGCTTCTTGTGTGTATAGTACACACTGTATACGTAAAAAAAAAAAAAAAAAACTATATACAAGCACTTGAAGCACTGTTGGGAGGTTGCAACCCACTTACAAACGCTTGTAATTCATAGAATAGAATGCTGAGGATGTTTTGTGGCGAGCTGCATCAATGCTGCTGTTGCAGGAACAGGAGAGGCAGAAGTATCAGAGAGTGCTCAGTTTCTGCCATGGCGGCTCTCACATGAAATGTTGCACAAGACATCGTTTCCACTCTGCGAATTCGGCACCGTAACATCACCTTCAACCTCTCATTCTGCCTCCGTATCTCAGAAATAACATCAGCTGAAAGGTTCAACAGCTGACAGTAAGGGAGCACAGATGCCCATGTACAGTACTCCTCACTCCCCTAACATGCAACTAAATCACTACAGTATGTGGAAGTCAACTCTCATGGTTCACTGTCTGTCAGCTGCAATAGACCAGCAGTCATTCACTGTCACTTTGCTTCCTATTAAGGCTGAAGGAATGCAGGAACACTGTGCCAGGATGCAGAGAGCCTATACAAAGATTTCCTACTGGTTTGTGAGGCAAGGCAAGGCAAATTTATTTGTATAGCACATTGCAGTATAAAGTGCTTACAATTTTAAAATATAGGAAAATAAAAACAGAATAAAAGCAAGTTGGAATAAAGTGTAGAAAAATTGAAACAAATAAAACATGGGAAAAAGGGAAACTAAAAGCAAATATTAAAAACAGTTGGACTACAAACTTGAACTGGTGATGTTTCAGTAAAACAATTTAACTAGAACTGGCTGACTGTAGAGTACAAATTATTGAAACCTCTGTTGGCGTGCCAATAAAAATGATAAAACTCTTGTCTTGTGCACTTTTTGTTTTAAATACACTACTTTGCCATTTTTTTCTGAGTCAGTACACAGAGTTTGGAGTAAGATCCTTGATGACACTGACTACTTTTATGTGATCAATTCTGTTACAAATTGAGCATTAATGTTACTGGCTTTCAGACACGTTTTAAATGTACAGTGTACAAATATACACCTTTAGACGCTAAACAAACAAACGTTATGGGCTAAGGAAACAAAATGTATTAACAGGCCAGAACCTCAGGCCCTGTTCACACCCGGCACTAACAGGCATCCTGAGTGATCCGACTCTGTCCAGACGATGCTGCATCCGGGTGTAGTAATCAATAATGTAATAGTGTCCAATAAAATATTACCAGCCAACAATCTAATAATTCTGGCAATTTTGAATATTATAAAGCAAATGCTGTGTTCATTCTTTTTTTAGCAAATGTTCTAAGAACATTTTGCCAAAAATGTAAAAAGGTGTTATTGCCTGGTTACAGCGAATAAGCACATGCAAGTCACATGACCACTGTTCTCGTTCTGTATTTTAGTATATTCTACTAAGTGATCAAACTATCAAATGCACTTTAAAGTAATTAATGGACTTCAGAGTTGCCTATTAAAAATACTTGTATTTATATGACAGCTATCCATAAGGAGCAAACCGCCAAACAACTGGCAAAAAATTACTTTCAATAAGTACATCCTCCAAATATTATTGTGTTATTAGCTGCAGTTACTACTGGTTTACATCTTTAATTCGTAGCATTGTCTTATAGACAAGTTGTTATATCATTGCCTTAAAAATTATGTAAGATTATTAGGGTTACCAGGTGTGGGGTGGTGTATGGGTTGCCAAACAAGCAGGCCAGAAGAGCTGGCTGATCAGCTGAAATGTGCAGGATGATGACTGCGAAGGGGGACGGGAGGAAGAGGAATAGATGAGAGATGGTAGGAGGACCCAGAAACAAGGTTTGAAGACGGGAACCAACTGAGGTGAGGTGAGGCAACTGATGCAACGTGGTACCCGTCAGAACAGCGGAAAGCACAACCAGAGGAAAGCGATGCACGTTGATGACAGCAGGGCAGGGGTGAAACCTCTGCCCGTATCCGTGAGTACCACTTTCCACAGTGGTTTGCAGGATGCAGCATTTTTGGGGAGATTAGCCGGGCCTGCTTTACAAGCAAAGATGCTGTGGAAAACAGCTGAGATGGGAACGGGAAGCTCTTACTTGTCATCTCTGACCAGAATGGCGTAGTAATATTTTTATTTATAAGGAAACAGTTCTCTCTTTAAAGAAGCAATGGCTTGAGTCAAAGGCTTTTGATTGCCTGTTTTAATGGACTTTTATCTATTCGTTTATTATTTTTTAATGGACTTTTAAACGAGGAACGTCCTTTTTTTAAGAACACAATTTCTTGTCCATTTCCTTGTTAATATTTTCCTTCCATGTTATTGTCTCTGTTTTTGTTAACAGCTGCACATGGCACCCACCAGTTTCTGTTCCCTGGGTTCAGAATCATGTGACCCCCTCTTGTTTAACGGACATATTGGTGTAATGCTCATGTCTACCAGCCCGGGGTTCAGCCCTTCTGCACAGACTGAAGAAACCCCTTAGCGAGGACGGGGACATCTAACAAACACATAAAACACCGCATGAAAAGCGCGCAACATCTATCCAAAATTGTCTCCAAAGATAAAAAAAAATGGCCACAAAATCAAAACATTACATCAAACATTTGTCATCAAGAGACAAGAGACACATTTTCACAGATATACAGATAAAGAAGGCATGACTCTAATCTGCAAATGTCCTGTCAAACAAAGTGTGCCTTTAGTGGACTTAGAAGATGAATAGTGTTTCGGAAACCCTTTTTAGTAGCTTTGGTCAAACTGGTGGGGGTGGAGGGGTATATGTGTGTGTGTGTGTGTGTGTGTGTGTGTGTGTGTGGGGGGGGGGGGTTATAATACTGGCTCTACAATTTAAATAAAAGAAAAAACACACAGTGACATGGAAAAAAAGTAGAAAAAGATACATAGAGAAATGATACTGCAATATTTGAAACCCGCCGTGAAATACGGAAGACGGAGTTTTTACTCTGGAGTTGGACACCTGCAGCAAATCAACTTCAGGTTGCAGCTGGAAGGTGAGTCCTCATAAAACCTTGCAACGACCACAAGAAAAAGGATGACAGGAAAGGAGGACAGAGTGTCATAGCATTTCTCCGACCCTACTAAGCAACAACGGGGAGACTTTAAAGACATAACAGGAAGCATCACAGGACACGTGGTCCGATCCTGCTAAGACAGTCCTACCTTGCAAGGCATTTAAATCCTTGCAGGATTGCAACGACTAAATAAGCTATCTTGCACCCTTCTAGCAGATTGTTTGTTGCCAAAACACAGAAGCTGAGACCTAACTGTGATTATCTTTTGATTGCATCTGCTTGCAGCGTCTCATTGATCTAGCTTCCATTGAACTGTGTGGCTGCATGATTGATATGGTTAGTCCCGCTGGATTGTGCAGATCACCCACTGAACTACATTGTATTATAGTGAAATAGGGATGAATTTATGACTTTAATTCAATAATCTCTTTAGACCAAGGGGGGAAAAAAGGCAGAATTGGAAGGAAGAAAGTTCTTTGGCTGGAGTGCATTTCAAAAATGTGCTGCAAGTGCTTAATGGCCCTCTTCTTCCTTTATACAGCTGTATCATGGGTGTGGTGCAGCCCAGCGGCTCCATACTGTGTGAGTGAATAATAAAATAAATTGTGTTTGAGGAGGCTTACATTAAAGATTAGTCATTCATGAATCATGAATAGGAGGGGAGAGAGTTCCTCTTTGCTCTCACTTTTCCCTGGCCTTTTATGGCTTACCATCAGTACTTTTAACCAAACCCAGGCCCTGCTCTTGGAATAGGCCTGGTCCTACTCTGACTCACAGCGTGACTTATTCACTACTCACAGAAGGCTGGGAGAGATCAGGGAGGACTGCTGGAGAGTCGGTTTGTTAGGGCTGCACCCAGCAGGTGGCTGGACTGGCTTACACTCAAGAAGTAAAGTTTGGATTGATCACTGCGTTCAAATAGGTGCACTGATTCGTGCTTGCTTTAACTTTTTCTTAGTGCTGTTACAATGTATAAGTAAAACAGAGGGGACTATTGTTGTGATGTACAATTTTAGAGAATAAAGAGTTTAATTATGCATGATCTAGGAGAAATCTTTTGCAGGTGACTGTTTCATCTTTTTAGATTTGTTGAACTTTAGGAACATTATGTATTAAAAGACAAAACAAGCACGATGAATCTTGTTAAATTCATCAGTTTTGCCAGGTCTCCCCTGGAAAAGAGATTTGTAATCTCAATGGCGACTTTCTGGTTAAATAAAGATGAAATGAATGAGACAGCACAAATGACCTTTTCTCTGTTGGATTTTGTATGGTGCACTTAACAAAAGAAAATATAAAGAAAATGGTAAAATGCTGAGAGTTGTGTTTTATTCTATAGAAACACATTCATTTCTTAATTATATTGCATTTAAAAAGTATTCACAAACGGTACTCAAATCGTTTATATATTTTGCCACATTAAAATACCAATTTTTGGTATATTTCATCTAGATTTTATGTGACAGACTAACAAAGTAGCACATACATTTGCAGTAAAAGGAAATAAATTGATATTTTTATATTTTTTTTGCTAATAAAAGTATTCCTTTTTTAGTTGTGATATTAAGGAACTAAGGCCTTGTTCACATAGCAAGATTTTAAAATTGTCAGCTGATTTTCAAAATCCGAGAGACCTGATGAGAGACACATAATGATAAAAAATTGGACATACAACAGGTTCGCTCTTACAGTGCGTTGTGTCCGATCGAAAGACAAGCGCAACACACTACACACACACAGATTTCACACAGAAACATTCAGATGTCAAATGGGAAATCTCGCAAAACCTCAAAGATCAAATGTGAGTTCAGAGTAAATAAACATGGCTGACGAGTTTTTGGACTAATCAGAGAAAAAAACATTACAAAACGAAGACGACGGTTGAAGGAATGGAGAGAGCGAGAAGAGGAGCTCTATGTTTGTTACACTATGATATGGATATGTTTTTTTTCCGGGTTTCCATCACTTCCCTTTGTGATTGGCTACAGGTCACATTCAACAGTCTCGTTTCTCCTCATGTGTCCTTGGGGAACACCCTACATGCCAGGATATCAGACCAAGACAATCCCCATGTTGGGTGGGAGTGGTGGCCTGGTGGCTAGCGAGCTGGGCGTTTGCATCTAGGCCAGGCCGAAGAGGTTGCTGGTTTGAAATTCAAACCAGCAACTTGCTCAGGGTCACTATGGGTCCCTGAGCAAGACCCTTGAATACGGATTGCTCCCTGTGCACCACTTGGTAGCTACGTTGATATAATAAAAATGTGTCATGTACTAGCCAATAGGAATATAGTGATTGGGTTAAGCTCAATCGGAATGAAATTGTATTTTGAATGAGACGGGTGGTTTATGCCAATTGATAATCCGATTGACGTGCATATAAACGCTTGTCAGGATCAAGTTATTCCGAATGTGGCAAAACCCAAGTGCGCATGTGCGCCCAATATAAATGTTGAGTGGTGGAAATACGTTGGGAACTAAAACTGTCAGAGATTCTATTTGAAACATTAAAAGAGCTCAAAATTGTTATTTATTCAGTAACGTTTCAATCGTAGTTAGAACCAGGTGCAAGTCCAGCCTGGGCGCCTGGAAGACAAACGAACTCATACAATTCTGCCTTGTTTGCTATTTTCTGTTGTTCAGCAAAGATGGAAGTTCCTCTTCTGTGTTTTTTATTGGAAATTTGTTAACTGCACACGTCAGAGTGGTTCTATTCTGAATAAAGCCAGGTGCATATGCATGTACATTATGGTCGGACTAACTGATTGTGTGCCAATATAAAATATACAATTGGATTACTTTTTGTTTTTTAATCTGGATGAACTTCAATTCAATCTTGAAATTTTGTGCATGTAACCATAGCTACTGTGTTAGCAACAGGGTTGAAAGCAGTTTAAATTCTTGCCAGTACTATTATTACCTAGCCTGGGTGCCATTCCGAACTTAGTCCCGCCCACAAAGTTTTAGGTTGGGAAGTTCGGTCTGGCATTGCTCAATAGTAGCGCGAGTATGCGCGCCCAATATCTGGCAGACCAATCAAATTGTCAGGGCGGGCTTTATACGATGATGGACAGATGATCAACAGTAACGTAATCAACCACGTCACCAAAGCGCGCTTCGGCAAAAGTTTAATTTATCAGCTGGCTCCGTTGGTCGCTAAGAAGATAGGACACAATGAAAACCCATTGGTCATTGTTGTTTCTCCTTCGGTCGCACTCATGGAGGACCAAGTGAAAGAAGCAACTGAAATGGGCATCACGGCGATGCAACTCGGCGTGAACGACGAGGTGGATATAGCCAGCTTCGGAAGCCCGGAATCCTAGCTGCTGAACAACAAGTGGAGGGACATGCTAGGCTCCGATGTTTTTCAAGCCAACGTTATGGGTATCGTCGTGGACGAAGTTCATCTAACTTACAAATGGTAAGAGATCATCTGACTGTCTGACTTAGTAAATAACTCGCAATATCGTGATATGAATCCCATGTTGTAAACACAGTTTACAACACAACGTTGTACGTTCTGTTGACAACAACTATGCGTCGCTTAACATACGTCACGCACTCCGTTGCTCTTATTGGTTGTAGGTCTATCCAATTGAGTGCAGAGGCATTTTTTTTCCTGGTTCGTTCGAAACACGCCCCATAATCACAGCTCTATGGAGCAGTATCAGACTCAAATTCTGACTAGAATTTAGTATGACTATGTCAGGGTAATTATTACCTCCCCCCCATACAAATATTTGCGCTCATTTTTTTTCATTATTTTGTGTGTCCCAAAGGTTGAAATTGGTTTAGTACTGCCCACAAATGGTTGGTTTAATCATTATAAAGAAGATACAGGCTAAAGGCAAGGAGAAAGTACCTGCTCTGTTCATGTGAACATCTTTAAATTCAAAGAAGAGCAAAATATTAATCAGAACCTGTTTTCCCTCTAATATATCTTAGAGCGACCTGTCCAGGGTGTACCCCGCCTCTCGCCCAGTGAACGCTGGAGATAGGCACCAGCAACCCCCGCGACCCCATGAGGGATAAAGCGGGTCAGAAAATGGATGGATGGATGGATGGATATCTTAGAGCCACGAACACACCAGGGGACCTTCTGGATCATTCCAATAAACCACGGCAGCGGGTCAAAGTCATCATCCATCACACAGCCAGGACACACCAAACTGTGTTTTTTGTATGAATGTGATTTTTTATTTTATTTTATTAAAGAGTACCACTCATGAGGAGTGACTGACAGCTCCATTCTTGGCTCCTTCCTCTTCTCTCTTTACCCCGTCCCATTGGGGACAGTTGTAAGAAAACATGGTTAAACTTCTTTGTTTAGGCACAAAACAGTCAGAATTTTATTACACTAAAAAGGAGAATCGTTGCTCTGCAAATAAACTCCTCCAATTCATTGCAGAAATCATGGATGTCTCCAAACTTCTTACACCAGAACAATAAAAAGACTAAGTTTTTGTTGTTTGGGGCCATCTCTAACATCAGTGTTGACCGGGGACCTTTAAGTCAGTATCTGACACTGACTGCTACAGACCTGGGTGTAAGACTTGAGAATAATCTTAACTTTGATGCTGAGTTAAAATCTGTGGTTCATTCCAGCTTTTTCAACTTGAGACAGCTGACTAAAGATTTGAATCTTTACTTTAATTACAACTTGCTTAGATTCCTGCACTGCACTTCACTCTGGGCTTAAAACTCTATAGTAGCTTGACTGCAGCTGTTCCAAAACGGTGCTGCTCTTCTTTTCACTGCTACAAGAAAACGAGATCCCATTTCTCCAGTTTTAGCAGCAATTCATTGGCTACTGGTTCATATTCAGATTGATTTTAAAATAATTGTATTTGTTTTTAAATATCTTCATGGCCTTGCTTTCCCATATCTGTCAGACCTGATTCATATGCATGCACCCTCTCTTTGCTCAGGTTGGCAGATCAGTTTTTATTAGTCATTCGAAAAACAAAGAGAGTGCAAAGAGGTAACCGCACTTTCTTGTTGTTGCACCAAAACTCTGCAATTAAGTAGTTTTACATATTAGGCAGGCTGATTCACTTTCTGTTTCTTAATGTTCTCTTAAAACACATCTTTTCCTTTTGACTTTTGACAATTTGAAATATTAGCTGTTGACATACGTTTTAACGTATTTGCTGGCTTTAACTTTTTATTCTGTTTTGAATTACTAGTCTGCAATAGACTGGCGACCTGTCCAGGGTGTACTCCGCCTCTCGCTCATTGACAGCTGGAGATAGGCACCAGCACCCCTCACGACCCCACAAGGGATAGATGGATGGATGGATGGATGGATGGATGAATTACTCGTTTTAGAGTGTATAAAGCACTCAGGGCAACTGAGTTTTATTTTAATGTACTATGTAAATAATGTTGGGCTGAGAATATTAATAGATTTATAAAAGGGGGAAATGTGGTCATTTTACAAATAGACATTCTTCAAAAACGTAAAACAATATATAAACATAACACAATTTTCCCCTGATTTTAATAAGAAAATATTCTAGTCAGAATGATTATATTCTGCTTCGCTTTTAGCCCACTAACAGTCTTAAGGCCGAACCCTATAGGAAATAGTGCTTTTATTTATGTATTGTAATCCCAGATCATATGAGTATAGGCGCAGTCTTTCAAAATCTGTGCCTCACTGGATCTTAGTGATAGTAAAAAAAAAAACTCTCTTTGGGAGCGGATTGTCCAGCCCCAGCATAATTTATAGAGATGGGCGGATTTTTTTTTTCTTTTTCCATTTTTCCATTTCTCGCGTGCAGTGCAAGAAATAAACAGTGGGATAATATGCATAAATAAAGACTAAAGGGCTCCTTTAGAGGGAAGAGGAGGAATGAGGAGTCTGAGTTGATGCCCCCAATGTTACAAGTCCCTCAAAATGTCCCTTAAAAGTACACACCTAAATTCTGTGCGACTAAATTATGCGCATCTGAATTCCAGGGCAAGGCAATGCAACAACCCACCGCAGAACCACTATGTCGTTAAGATTGAACAAAATAGCACAAAACACAACTAGTAACTCTCCTATTGATTTTATTTGGGACATTTTGCTACGACTGGAAGGACATGAAACGTAATAGCACATGTTTTGAAGGCTGGGTGCTGATAAGAGCCCGTGGCTCCGAGGGAAGGGACTGGAGAGGAGAAGTAGGTGAGACCGATGAGGCACAAAAACACAGCACATATAGTTTTGAAACAATGCAGAATTAATAAAAACAAAATTTATAAACAGATTGCTGTGCTTCAGACTGCATTAGCGGATCTATTCTCTGATCCAATGTGCAGCTGTGACTGTTTCTGAATGAAGGCTTTATAGCCGGCAGCCGCTCTCCCCTCTTACTGGTACTACATTCCAGCTTATATTCTGTTAGAAGTACGCAGTACCGGACCGTACCGGCTTGCTTTCACCCCTGGTTAGCACACTGTTACTAAGGAATAGGTTGAATGCAGAGACGCATTTCCTCTCTATGGAACTACAAAGGGAAATAGTAATTTATTTATTTATTTATTTCATCCCCTGTTTAAGGTCAGAGCGGTCCCGAACTCTTTCCGAGCAGACTAGATCACTAACACACCACACGTTACAGGAATATATCTGCCATGTGTGGTGTGTATAAAGATTATTTTAAGAGCCATCCCGATAATCGCAGCATACTTAAAATTGTCGGAAGGGACGGATTGGGGCAAAAATCTGTAATGCCTGTACATAATCTGGAGACCCGATGATTCAGCCGACACAGGAAATTAACTTTTAAGAGAGTTTATTGATAGTAAACTGGTGTTGCTAGAACAGGAACTGACCTGAGCTCATACTGGAACCACTGTGGGGCGAAGAGCAGGGTTAGTGGCCAATAACAACTCTGTTATGTTGATAGTACACTGAATGACAGCCACTAACCTTCTCAGAAACTGGGAGGTTGCACTGGCTCAGATGATTGATCCCAGCGGCTCCATCTGGATGACTCGAATCACTGACTGACTGATCCAAATCCCGATGTAGCTAGATAGAGTAAAGGCAAGCGGATAAGTTGTAGTCAGTTCAAGCACAGGAAGACAGTCCAGAGGACAGAGGTTTCCAGAAGGGGTAAGCAAGAGGGGAATCCAGGATCCAAGCGAGAGAATTGGTAACAGGAGGCACACACACTGGGCACTATCTGCCCCACTTGAGGTTTCCAAGTGGGGCAGATAGAGGAGACAGGTCTCAGGTCCAGGCTTGACAGGGGCAAATCAGGCAAACTTGGTCAAGAGGCAAGGCAGGAGGTCGATGTCCAGAAATGCAGAAGTCAACAGGAGAATTAGACAGGGGCAAGACAGGCAGGAGAAAATATGAATGAGACTGGTTGAAATCAGGAGGTCAATACAAGGATGGCTGTAAGGTCTACTCACACAATGGCTGTCAATAATCTGGCAGTTAACCACTGGGAGAGCCAGTTATATATAGTGCTCCTCCCAGGTGCAGCAACTCCCAGTAATTGGAGCCGCCACAGGTGTATCCACTCAGACCTTGATTGCCGGTGCAGCGCAGAGAGCAGGGAGTGATGTCATGGAACTGCACACAGCAGCTTTTCAGGCAGAAACAGACAAGAATCATTACAAAAATCTGCGTAATTATCTTACCTAACCAGCTTTTTAACACAAACTATGGGAACCAGGTCACTGTTCAGAGTCAGAGAACAGGCACGAAGGGATGAAGGCACCAGAGTAAATGTATGTTGCTTTCTTAATATGCAAGCATCACATATGAAGTAATTTGAGTTGTGCACACTGCAGCAATCCAAAGGAAACAGCGGACTATGCTGGTGGCGACTCAAAAAGACAAAATGGCAAGTCTGAGCCAAAGAAAATATCACAACATCTGGATGGACCATGATAATTGCCAAAAAAATATTTCAGTCTGAGTCAGCAAATAATATACAATGAATATAAATAATCAAATAATATAAATAATGAGACATTAAACTATATGTCAAACTAAATTATATAAATGTGATAAGAGTTTGAAGATTTAGAAAACAGAGTTAGCATATACTTAATAAAAGTTCTTCTAACACTGTAGAGGTTCGTTTTCTACAGGACAGCCATTAGCTTCAGTCTCCCAGACAATATAATCCAGAGTTATGTGAAAATACTACTGACCAAAATTCTGAACAATCTGCTTAAGATTGATGCCCTGTTGAATGCATTTCTGAGATCCCTGTTTGAAAGTAAGAGAAGAAGTGCTTCTTGAGTTTCCTGTTGTGTTGACAGCCGACTTAGAAAGACTTCTTGTTGGGCTACCTGACAACATTTGGTTACAGGTTACAAGAGCCCCAAATAAGCCTTCACCACTTTTAAACTGTTTGTGTCGCAAACGAACAATCTGTGACAGAGGGACCGAAAAAAATACAAAAGTTGAATTTGTGTAAGAGTACAGTGAATGGCTAACCATTAGCAGCCAACAACATTAAAGGTAGTATCTGCTTTGGAGCTTTCTACCTGCACTAAACTAAACGGCCTTTTCAAAGTTTTTTTTAGTGATTATGGATTGAATTTCATCACCTGTAGTTAAAATACACTGACCTCTCCGCTGAGCTAGATAATGCCACATTGAACAGAGATTGTTCAACACATATTTATGCAAAAAAACAACAAAGGAATATTTTCACTTCAAGTGACAGACAAAAGTGCCCCCACCCACCACCACCAAAAGAAAAGGTAAAAAACCCAGGGTCCAACGGGCCGGAAGCGAAGAGACTTTCACCTTATCTCCTATTGATCTCCTGTTCTCAGCGGTGTCATTTATTTGCAGAGTGATATAAGTGGGAGTGATTAGAACAAGGGGCCTGATTGATTTGCGCACACATGCCGTGCGACAACCAGGTGAGAATCAGACCTGGCGGGGAAGGAGAACATTCATTGTAGGTTTGGCTGGCTCTGTCATGCTACAAAACATTACCCTTTGTGTGTGAGTGATGGCAGAATACCCAAGTGCTTTAAATCAGCCAGAAAAGCTTCAGTGGGGGGAAAGCAAACAAATGGAATTTGCATCCAAATTTGTTTGCAACACCCCCCCCCCCCCCCCCCCCCCCTCCCGCCCCAACCCACCAACCCCTCGCCCTGCCACACACACACACACAAACACACACACACACACACAATCAGAGGATATGATAAATGATGGTAAAGGCCTTCTGTACAGCACTTCCTCAGTTCAGACTCTTCTGATTGATTTGAGGCTGATGCTGACCCTGGCACTGAAGCACCATTACAAACATCTCCAATGTCCTTGTTTGTGCATTATGTATGGCTGAGTAACTCTAATAAGCATCTCTCACATCTCTCTTGTTGTGTTAGAGGAAGGAACAGAGTAAGATCCGGCCTTCAACTTCACGATTAATTAAAAGAACGGGCCTGGATACAGATGTTAAAGAATCTTTTGTGCCGTGTGTCAGCCAAGTTTCGTGATCTATGATACTCAGCAGTATTTGTTGCTCAACAGGTGGAGGAACATCAAATCACTAAAATTAGAACAGCACAGTTCACATGCGCTGCGGCCATTATAGATTCAGACAAACGTTGAGCGGTAAAGCTTGAATTGTTTACTTGTACGAGTCACATAGTAAGCAGCTCTGTCCGGAATATCACCTTAACATATTATGGTAACAACGAAACGCTGCTGCTTTGGTGTCATCCAGAGTGATTCATGATTCACTTTGAAGCCTCTACATTTCAACCAATGTTTTGAGCTGTGTTTTGCTCTGTTTCTTGATTGAAGCATGTTGAAATGAATCTCCCAGGACGTCATCATCTTCCAAAATTATTGGTTTTGCAGATGTTGCCATTCTAAAGGTGCGTTCACATTGGCGCCACAATGTTGCGACTGTTGCGTGCTGTCGCTCGCCTGACATTCACTTTTAGGGCTGGAGGATATAGAAAAAAAGCATCTAGATAAAATAGAAAACATACTGATGGATATCTAGAAATATCAACAAATTCAAAACGTGTATTTTAAGTGCAGCCCTTGGCCATTTTATGCTGTTGCTTCGTGACCTATTTTTATATACAGAACACACAAACACTGAATTCATAGTCAACCCTTTATTCAACCAACTTTTTACCAAAACCGCAAGTTTTTAAAAAGGAACATGTGCTCTCTCAACTCTTTGAAGGGAGCGGTGCGTTCCTGGTTCTGCGTTTGGGATTGGCTGGGAGGATGTAATGACTGTACATGATAGGCTTGAATGCAAAAGGAAGGAAAACTGTTATTTGATTTACCCTTTTTTTCTATTATCGATATACGTCTATCGATCAATATATATTGTTATTGAATTATCGTCCAGCACTATTCACTTTAATCACCAAAATAGCATGTTTTGCGTCGCTAGAATTGCCTCTGTGGCCTCGCTCCTGTGCATATGTATATCATGTAAATCTGTTGCTTGGCCTGACACATCCACCCTCAATGCGAACGCACCTTTAGTTTGTACTCTCTTGTGCAAACATCTGGGCAAATCGAGCTGTCTCCAGACAACTGTGACTTCATTCGCAATCAGCCCCGTTTCTTTATAAAAAAAAAATTAATAGTGTCCTGTCTGGCAATGTGGCAATAAGAATTGTTGTCTTAATGCCAAAAAGAGCCCAACAAATTTTACTTTCACAAGCGGAGCCTTACTGCTTTCGCCGTAGTGCTCCGCTTGATTTATACATGTAAGAAGCTTTATTTTAATTTATGCAGGGAATATTTCATGTTATATGGACACTAAAACAACAAGGTAGAAGAGAAAAATAAGGAGAAAAGGTGAAAGAAAGAGGACAAACAAGGGAGAGAACGATACATCCTCAGTCTGCTTCTTCACCTGGTAGACAAATCTTTGTTTCCTGACTTTAATAAGAAAATATTGTAGTTGATTATAAAAGACACAATAAGAATTATCACATTTACATCCAGGCAATAAAAAACACTACAGATTATCATTATTCTATCCGTGTTGGTCTCATTTGAGAATGAGGCAGAGTTTCATGAAGCCTATGCGGTTCAACATTTTTCTCTCAACTGCCACACTTAAAGCACGCAGGGGTTCACGCTGCGTCTTTACGCTGATCCAGCTCTCTCCCCAGAAATAAGATGTGAAAGAAGCTGAACCAGCTCCGCAGGAGGCGGGTCTAGACTGAGCTCTGTGAACGGATCATCCGCAGCCCAGATGGGCTTTGTTATTTTTATTTTATTTTTAATTTATTTGGTACAAAGATTTACTCGCCATGTGGCAGCTAGCCCTCTGAAATTCACTCGCCAAACGGGAAATTTACTCGCATTTGGCGAGTGGCGAGTGTTAATTTCGGACCCTGCCTGTAGGTGTTTGTGAGAGCGCACTTGTGTATGAAAGGTTTATCCATGAGGAAAATGCATCTGGTGAACCAAAACCCCAGATGCCCCAAGGGATCCCCACAGCAAAGGTGCCCAAGAGGGGCCAACCCAGGAAAATCTGCCTTCCTCAACAGCCACAATGCCGAAGCCCCGGGGAGCCGCAGGGACGAGCCCGTGGATTCCGCCGGTAGCCAGCTACAGCGGAGTGGATCCGGCCATGGGCCCCGGGGATCCGAGGCCCCGGGGGTGCCCCGCCCTCCAACGGGGCCCCCGAACGAGCCACTGGGGGTCAGGCCGCGCGAAGCAACCACCAGGAGGGAGCCGGCACCCGCCCGGGCACCCAGCCCCGTACACCCAGTACCACTGATGCACCACGAGGCCAAGGCGCCAGCCAGCGGAGGGGAGCAGGACGGGGGGGATGGACTCCACACTTAATGGAGACCTGAGATGTCGTGGGAGAGGGGGCAGTACAAACTCAACCTGACAAATAAACTAACAGAAAGCTACATACACAGTGACATTCACTCGTTCCCACCGTAGTGCCCCCACATGCAAACACTCCTAAAAAAAATAAAAATAAAAAATAGGACGCTTTACACACACTCGCACTTATCACACACACCCTATGTTCCCTGGTCCAGGCGCTGGCACCCCAAAGGGGTACCCAGCACCCAGAGCGGGAGGCCATGAATATCCTAAACCAATCAATTATATCACTGGCTGTTTTTTTAGGTTTGATATTAAATTGGAAAAGGAAACCCCCTCAGTCCAAACTTATTGGAGGTCTTTTGTGACTTCCAACAAGTTTTTTTTCCCCCAGCATTGCCCCTCGTCCCTAGAACCTTTTTTCTCCTGACATGCAAGTTCTCTTAACTTGTTAAAAATCCTGCCTCAAAACTGAGCTTTTCAATCAGCAATACACTGTATGACACATTTAAATCAGCATATTTAAATTAACTATATCATTATATCATCACAGCATGGTGGTCCCAACAACATCTTTGGCTGTGAGGATAATGTGTTCAGGATGGTTGTAAGGTTTGTATTCCGTCACACACTGTGTTTTGCCAGAACAAAGTGTTTTAGGCCAAAAAGTTCAAAAGTGTATCCTCTTTCTTACACTTCACAGTTGGCATATGTTTGTTGGTCACATAAAATCCGAATAAAATACCCTGAAGGTTGTTGATGCAATGTGGCAAAATATGGAAAAGTTCATTGGGCGTAGTACTTGTGCAATGCCTTGTAAAATCAATTCTATGTTACTCAAACAAATTTTTTGCCTCTGTCCTAGATGGGGGGAGGGGGTTTAAAGAAAAATGCTTGTTTAATTAACTGGAGTTCAGCAGAAAGTCAAACCAATCTCCACTAATGATCTGGTCATGGCCAAACACTGCTGAGACCCGAGCACATGCTCCCAATTTTCTTAAAAGCAAAGCTTTTTCTTGTAAACAGCAGCTCTTGTTGAAAATGACAAGTTTCAACCAGGCATTCCCTCCGCGTTATGGCTGTCTTAATAAAAAAGAAGCAGGACGGGAAATACAGGGAGGATTTTACAAGAAAAGTCTCTCTAATGTCTGAGGAAGCCGAGGGGCTCTAAAGAAATCCTCCTAAGAGAACCCACCAGCCTGTCTGCCCGACTGCTTCCACAATGACTCGGTTAACTACACCTTCCTTCCCCCTGGAGACAAACCTTAACTGTAAATGCCACAGTGATATTTTCACATTGCAAATCTCCTCCCTGCGCAATCTCCAGCGGAGGTGCGGTTTGACCCCGACTATTAATGAGTGAATACCGGTTCCTCATCCTGCAGGGGAACCGGCTTGTCTCCCAGGCAGCAGATGCTATGATCATTAAATATCTGCTTACAAGTGTGAGCGTTTAAGCCACACTTGTACTTTGCATTCCTGCTGTGTGCAGAGACATCTGGAAATTATGTAGACAGCTTTTGCTTACAAGCTGTGGTGTTTTCTTATTTTTGTATATTCCAAAAAGAGCTAATATGAAGCAACTATTCATACCGCCATCCAGCATGCTGTATAATGGGTAAGTCGGACAAATCTACAGGGTCTCAATTAGAGCGGAAATGTCTTTACCTTTGCAGCAATATGTTGTAGTTAAGTCTGTTGGGATGTATTTGTAACATAAATGTTGCCCAATGCTTTTCTGACTTGATCAGCTTCCATACTGGAGGGATTGTTTATAAAACTGTGGCATCAATGAGAATCGTTTCCATTGCAGAGAACTGGAAGTGCTCTCTGTGGCATTAGGGCTTCAACATACTGTTGGCTTTCACCTCAGTTTCTAAATATTTGCTACCTCACCTATGTTATATGGTTAAATATGTGCAACAGTGTGAAAAAGAATTGCCGCTGGCACACCATCGTTCCGATATTAGCAGCTAGTCTGGTTTATTTATCCAGGCCTGTTTTAAGGATCTGTTTCCAAGCACTTAGTGGCGAAAGTGGCCAAGTACAGTAATGAGCAGTCCATCACAAAACTAAACTTTCCAGAGAAAATCACAACTGGTTTTAGTCATACATTTCCTAATGTATGAGTGCTTTTAGTAGGAAATTACATTAGAGCTTTTAAAGGTTATCAAAAACTTTAAATGGAGTTTGTTTGAGAGCTTGTAGGTGGTCAGTATCCTACCTGCATTAAATAAAGCACAGAACAAAACAAACAAACAGACAACCACATTGTACTGGTGCAAGTAAATTACGCTTTTTTGAATTTTAGAGGTTTTGATCTATACTTTACGATTAAGAAGGGTTCATAATGTAAAATCTTTGGCTGGAAATAAACAAAAAAATCCTCAAATGGGGTTTATGCCTCTTTAAATGGATTAACAAGATTTGTCTTTCTCAAAGAATTGTTCACTGTACTGGGTCATTTTTATGTGATTTATTTTTAGGAAGCCAGCCTGTGGTTGCTCATTTTATCAAGGAAATAATCACTTCATTCAACTCTAGTCATAGTCATTCAGATCCTCTACATGTGAAATAACATGCATTGCCATCCAAAGTGACAGCTAAAGTATAACCAAAAAAATAAAATAAAAATAAAACGGAAACTCTGTGTATTAATTTTCCACTCATTTGAAAATCAGGGTCCCACAGTGTGAAGAAAGAGCAGAGGAACAGAATCCGGGTTGCTTGAGGTCCGGAGTGAAGTTTCCACAGTCAGCGATGATGTGGGGAGTCATGTCATCTCCAGCTATTTGCTGACTGATGTTCAAAATCAGAACAGCCATCCACCAGGACATTTTAGAGTTAAAATTAAATCTGAAAGCTAAATGGTAAAGGCTCTTGCAGTTTTGATTAATTAAACGGATGTCATATTGTACTTTATGTTGAAGAAAAGATCCAATGAAAGCAGTAAATCCTGGTTTGAAAAAGAAAAAGTTTGGTAATCTGTATCAGTGGTTTCATTGTGTTTTAACCTAATCCTAATGCTTCTAGAGAGTAATTCTGCTTCCATCACTGTAATGGAACTACTTATTCTGCATCTTCTCTCAGCAATTGATCTTGAATGCCCTTCTCTCCATAGAAGATTTGGTTTCTACCCTGTCCTTAATTCCAATATATCAGCCTTCCTTTCTTTGTCTGTCTGTCTATGTCCGCCTCACTCGCTCACGCTTTCCCTCTACATACAAATTAACGAAACATGCCATGTTTCTCCTTGCCTGAAAGTCGTTTATCCTAATGTGGGAGGAAGTTGCAGCCTTAACCGTCCTCCTCATGACTTATTCAGGATAATGTGCGACGGTGACGCTCTAATGGCATCCTGTTGGAGAGCCACTAACAAATGGCAGGCCGTAGCGTCCACCGGGAGGCAGATTAATAAGTGGTGGTAATCGATAGAAGTGGCTCAACCCATGGGGTGTTCTGTGGCGAGGAAATCAGGAGGGACAATAGTACCTACAGAGAGTACATAATGAACCATATGTTTGACCAGCTGAATCTATGTTTGTTTCACTCCGTGAATGTATTGGAAGCCTCCGGGGAAACTTCTGCTGAGTGAAAGGACATAATATAAGTTTTTTTACTCAAGGACATGTCAGAGGATGTGGATACAAATGGAAATCATAGCCTTCTGTTAAAGTTTCCAGAGTTAAACTATTCCAGTGTTCTCTTAATCATTCGTTCACCTGGACGCCTCAGCATCTACAGACTGCACCCTCGTTGCTCCGAGTGTTTGATTTGCCGTGCCTTTCCTGCTACTTCCTTGGTCGACTGTTTCCTCGTAAACATATTGACCCTACAAAAGGGAATGTACAAAGAAGAGCAGCAATTTGGTGATGGGCCAAAACAGAGAAAAGTTATCAATAAAACCACAGAGGCAATACACCGAAGGGACCCGACACATCTCCGGAGCATTTCCCTTTTTTTAATCGCCACCCTTCCCTGTTTCCGAGTTAAGTTCTAAACGATGACAAGCCAATTAACCTGCATCATTAGTTTGGAAGCAAGCTCTTTTAAATGAAGCCACAAGCAAGAACTTTGGAGAGATTTTGCATTATTGATCTATTGTCAGAGCCGGAAGCAGCGGTTGTCATTGGGGAGTTGACGTAGGCTGGAGCGAATTACAGTAATGGCTATGTGTGCCATCTGAAAATCAGCTATCATTGTTAACCACTAATGGGCTGTAACATACTGTTAGTGTGCTAGCTAATGCATTGCAGATCAGCAGGATTTGGTTTCCTTCCCCTCATATGTTTTCAAAGATTTTAAGGACATTCTCTCTGTGTGGAATATGTATGCACAGACATATTTTCACCAGCTTTTTAAACTGAAGGTTCAGCAACAGATAATTTTAGCCTATGTACATGGCACCCTTAACGTAGCCTAAGCTACCAAAACATACTAATAAACACAGGTGCAATAATACTGGCTAATTTAGGATCTTAACAAAAGTTTAGTCCGGATCCAACAGCCATAAGCGGGAATCCAAATCTTAAATCCCATTGTCGCTGTTTTGGACCTCACCACTGGACAATCCTAAATCCCAGGCCGAAAACACACAGGTCTTGCTAATATGCAGCTCATATTAATGAGTTTCAAATTGAAACTGACAGCTCGACATGGTTGACATTATAGTCTGGCTGACTTTCTGTGTATTTCTGCATTCACACAATTTCCCATTTCTTTAGTAGAAGCAAGAATGTCCCAAAACCTTCGGTTGGTTCTGTCAGAATGTTTTAAGCACAAATATTTTCATTTTCACATTTTTTTGCAACGCTGTTCTCCCATGCTGTCTTATCATTGTCTATATTTGTGCAGACAAATGATATAACGGCTTACAGGTCTGTGGCATGACCCTCCACATGACCCTAGTTCACGTATGGAGGTGGTGACATTCCCCTTCAGGTTTCTTATGGTTTCATGCATTTTGGCAGGTTTACCATGTCCTGACATGTAAAGTCGCTCCAGACCATCACTCTACCACCACTGTTTATTACTGTCAGTGTGATGTTTTTCTTTCTGAAATGCTGTCAGAACAGGAAGCGCACCCTCAAAAAAGTTCAACTTCTGTCTCATCAATTCTCAGATTGTTTTCTTAAAAGTCATGGCGGTCTTCAAGGTTTTTTTTGTAAAATGTAGGGAAAACATTCATATTCTCTATGGTCAGGAGTGGTTTTCACGTTGAAACTCTCCCGGGATGTAATTTTGCTCAGGCTCTTTCTTGTTGTTGAATCATGAACATTGAGCATAGCTTAGGGAAATAAAGCCTCATTAAATGCTGTTTGGGGTTTCTTTTGAAACTTCTTGATTCACTCTTGGAATAATTTTAGTAGGCTGGTTCTCTGTTGTAACAAGCTTCCTCCATTTGTGGATCTAGGCTCTCCCCGTAGTTTACTGGTGTCCCAAAACCTTAGAAATGGTTCTGTAATTATTTTCGGATCCATAGACTTTATTGCATTTATTTCTCCTCTGTTCCTAAATGTCTTTAGATGGAAGCATAATGCATTGCTGTTTGAGGTCTTTTAGTCAACTTCATGTAGTCACATGGGTCCTGTTTAAGGAATTTCTTGACTCTGCGGGTCTGGCTGCTATCAGATCTGGGTGTGTTTTTCACAGTGGGATTTTCGCAGCTGCATTTTTCATGGTTGTGTTCTCACAAAAGGCCAGGCAGGTGAACAGCTTTGTTCACAGAGTAAATTACATTCTCATTCAGAAACGACATTTTCCACTGACTCATCTTATCTTCGCCTGACATTAAATTGCATTTGATGGGAAACATTTAACCGTGACACTAAAGCAACAGGACAAATTTAGAAGTGGACAAATACTTGCAGTATCGTCTAGTGTAGTCATGTAATAGCAAATGCTGCATGAATTTTTGTGAAGGTGTAAAAAGAAAAGCCATTGGAAAGAGCTCTAGATGCGGTTAAAAATGGAAAGTGGCCATATACATGTGAACCATATGGTAAGAACGTGACGATAAACTGCTTTTCACAGCTTCTGCCATCACCCTGATGTGTGAGTGTGTGCATGCATGCTGGCCTCATGTCTCTCTCTTTTGGCCTTTGAATAGATTTGTGACCTCTCTATTGTGTACCCCACCTCTTGCTAGACGAGTGCCCACTGACCATATAGAAAATTCATTAGTGAGTGAATGTTGAAGGGAGGGGAATTTCTCCTCCATTAGAACAGCTTTGAAATGATTTTAACAAAGTGATTTTGGATTTCATGTTAAGTCAAATCCTGTAATGTTTCTTTGAAAGCGGTTTAAGCAGGTATGATCTCTTTGGAAATGTGTCTTTCCAGGCAAAGCTACTCGCTTATAGACAGATTTTAACTGGCAGAGGAGTTGCTTGATATTTGGCAGTCATCCTCTGGCTAATTTGGCATCTAAAGCAAGGAGAGTCCAGTTTAAATTACAGCAATGCAGGCACAGGCTTCTCTTAAGCTTTTTTGAAATTGCTCTTTAGTGTAAGGATTATTTTCTCTCCCAGCATTTGCAGCCATGATTCAGAATCCTCAATTGTCATGATTGGTATTAGGATGATTTGAAAGGGCAAGTTTTTCTTTTTCTTTACTATGATACAAATTCCAGTTCTGGAAAAAAAAACTTTGTAAAATGAGTTCAGAGGCTTTGTGATATGACATATTTCTGCTATAGATAAGGGAACATGCTGGTGAAGATTCTCAGTCATCTAAGTCATGATCAATCCAAAAAAAGGTTAAACAATAAAACAACTAGACTTCTATTCTTAAGCTGAAGACATTTCGCTTTCCATCCAGGAAGCTTCCTCAGTTCAAAATGTCTGAAGTAATGTGGAGTTCCAAGCTTCATAGACCAGCTGGCGAGGCTTTGTTAGAGCTTAGATTGACCTGGAACTGATCGTCCCAACAATGGAGTCGTTAGGCTCATTGTTTGCCTGGCTCACAGGAGAAATGTTGTGGTCACATACAAGGAGGTGTGAGTTGGAGTGAAACTTGGTAGGAATCAAACCTATAGCTGTGTTGTAAGTTTTCAAAGTTGAAACCTGAGCCCTCCTCTGTTTAAGGTTGGTTTTTCCCGCTTTACATAAATGGCTTCCTTCACCCCTCTCTCAAACCATCTACAGATAAGGGAACTATTACTGAAATTAACTTCACAAAACATCATTTTAAACTACCCGGACAACCCCTTTACTGTGTTCAAAAATGTGTGTCGCTCATATGCGGATGAAACCACATTTATCCACACTGTATAAAAATACATGTTTTTTTTCTGACTACCTGACATTAAATCAGACTAAACATTTACTGTTTTAGGTCAGTTACCATCAGGACTTCTAATTACTAAATGCCAGAATAATGAGAGAGAACAATCTTTTATTGCCTTTTTCAAACTCAGAAATTTACACACACAATACTTTGTGTTTTACCTATTGCAAAAGCCCAGGTGATGATGTCCTGGAATTATAGGCCTCCGTTTGGTTAATTCACATTTGAGTTAAATCTAGTCCCAGCCTAGGATGCATTTCAAGGTAGCACCTCAAACACACTGCTTCCTTGTCTAATATCATTGAAAGAAAATCTCAAGAAATCCATCAAGATATCAGGGAGAGAACCATGAAGCTCCACAGGGTAATCCAGAGGGACATTTGGCAGTAGTCAGAAAGTGCTACATTGATGTGTTCAAACAATATGCAAGTATTAATGCCACGGGATTGTCCAGCCATCATAATGTTCAGCTGAGAATAAGGTTATGGGCCCCAGAGATGAATGTGTTTAGGCATGAAATGTGTGTAAAAACATGAGAACAAAAGCAAAAGATTTGGAAAAATTCAAACTGAAAGTGATAAAAGAATGTCATTAACAATAGCGAAATGAGTTTTATACCTGTAACGATTGTAGGTTTGAACCTGAAATTCAGCCGAACACAGTTACGTTAAAAAGGGGTTTATTGTAAATGCTGAATGCAGAGACAGACCAGGAGTTGCTGACAAAGCCAGACCTGAGATGCAGGGAACCAGGCTTGGCCAGATGCAGGTGGAACCACAAGAAGTGAAGACCCCACGGCGGCAGAGCACAAGTGACGTGATGTGACGATCTGGCCGTGACTGGGTCAGTGAGGCAGGTCCATGAAGGCAGGGGAAAAGGTGAGCAGAGTAGGTCTGGGCCGATGACTGGTGGCTGAGAGGTGACAGAGCTGAAACTTTAAGTCCAGAAAAGTTCAAAACAAACAAAATCCCTAAATCATGACAGTACCGACATGAACTGAAAGGCCTCTCAGAAAGGAAGAAGCCAACAGCAGCATTAAAGCCAGATTGCAAATTGCCAGTGCACTCCAAGACAAAGGCA
Organism: Fundulus diaphanus; assembly: GCA_037039145.1. NCBI lineage: Eukaryota > Metazoa > Chordata > Actinopteri > Cyprinodontiformes > Fundulidae > Fundulus > Fundulus diaphanus. Next base: position 35,885,729 of record CM073137.1, read on the forward strand.
TTACATTTATAAAGATAAGTCCTGTGATCTAATGAAAGTAAAATTGAAAATTTTGGCTTGCCATGGTCACCATTACACAGGGAGGAAAAAGACAGAAGATTGAAAACCATCCCAACTGTGAAGTGGGCAGCATGATGTTGTGTGGATGTTTTACTGTAAGAGGGACTGATGCGCTTCACAAGACAGAAGGCTTCATGGGAAAAATTGATGTGGAAATATTGAAGAAACATGTCAAGACCTCACCCACCCTCACCCACATGGGTCTTCCAAATAGACAAAAACCTTGAGCATATTACAAGGTTAGTTACAAAGTCACTTGTTTGTCAATTGTCAGCACAGTCACTGTTTTAGAGTGGCCATCGCACCCTGGTCGAAGTCTAATGGACACACTGTGGACAAGCTGAAAAGGTGTGTGAGCAGGGTGGTCAACAAACCTGACTCAGTTCTGTCAGGAGGAATGGGCCAAGACTCAAGCAAACTGTTGTGAGAAGCTTGGGGAGTGATACCCAAAATGTTTGATCTGATTCATTTAGTTTAAAGGCAACTCTACCAAATAATATGGGAACTTATGACTCTGGGGATAGTAAATAGTAAATAGTAATGTCAGACTAAAAAGTTAATCCTCAGTATTTTTAAGCAGTGTGTGTAAATTTCTGGTTTCAAGTGTATTTTATTCAAATTTATAAAGACAAAACAAAAAAGAATTATGGCTTGAAATCCACGAGACGTGTCCAAAACCCTCTTAACCTCCACTTACCCTGGATGGCTGAAGCTGATGTTACTCACATGTTCACTAAGGTTTAGTCCTTTGTCTCCAACCAAAATGTTACACAGTTTGAGAAAAAGCTTTTGGAGAAAATCTTGGTACATATGCCTCAGTTCCATGATCTACTGCATCCTCCAGGTCTGCCCAGGAAGCAATTAATATTGACCAGTACTACACATTTATATGTAATAAATAAATGATTGGTGACGTCGGATCCTCCTTGCATAAATTTTTTATAATCCCTTTATCATTTTTACTACCAGAGAATATGCCTAATAACCGCTGAACTTTCACATTCTTCATCACATTATGAAGGGTTTGGGGGATACAATAAAAACAGTATTTTCTCACCTCATATGTATTATTAACTACAAGAAAGAAGATTCTCTCATATCTCATTAGCCATAAAACTGCCTATATAATAGTGGTTAATATTGCTCGTTGCTGTGCAGTAGAGTTGCATACTTTTTAATTGGACTGAGACTGATATCACGCTTTATTCAGGTGTTATAGATTTGAAATGCAGCGAGTGAATAGATTGTTATGGAAGTCACGAACCTAGAGTGCAAAGTTTGCTCTATTTCTCTCCACCTTCTTCGCCCACATCCCTAGCATTAAAAGGCGTATGGTCTTAGCGAGGGTAGAGCATGATCCTGAACTTCATTAGAAATGTACCACACGCGCCTTAGCAAAGTGATATGTAAGCAAAAAAGAACCCCACTTGAGAACATGCTGCTCTGCCATGGCACTACTTTCTGCTTGTGTGCCACGAGCATGCCTCATTACCTTCAAAGAGCATTTTCAAACAGCTTTTTGGGAGGCTTGCCAAAATTTCCCTTTCCCCGGGAATTGTTCAAAACAATTTGGTTTGCCATCTTTATTTTTGTGATTTGAGCTCTGAATAATGAATGCTCTCTCTTCTCTGCCTCATCAAGTGCGTACAGTTCAGCGCACCACCCACGCCCCCCCCCACCCTCGGCTGATTGTCAACAGCGAACAATAAATATAAAGATATCATTGTACACAGGTGGAACGTTCAAGGATGAGGACTGCAAGTAATTACCAATAAAGGGCAAGTCATTAGCCCCAAGTGGTCACAAGTGCAAGAAACAACATATTGAGAGTCATTGACTGGATTAATCAATTTTACGGCTTCTTACTTGTTTTTTATTTGGTTTTGCAGGTTTGGTGTTTTAGGATCCCTCAGCTACAGGACGGAATGAAGCATTCAGCACATTTTTTCAAATACATAAAAGTCCCGGGGTTATGCCTCTCAGTGGAGTTTAGACTAAACAGTGAGGCTGATGCTTCAGAAAACCAGAGCCGGAGTTAAAGATAAAACCAGACGTAACTCCGTTTGTTTGAAGACGTCCTGGCCTTGCAGGATTGTTGCCAAACTCAATCCTCAAGATGCTTTTGCCCCGTGCTCTGCCGCAAAACCGTACCATGTCTGCTCCATTAGATGTCCAGAATGTGCAGTCATGGGAAAAAAACACCCCATAATTCAAAGGCTTCAGGACCAGCATCAGCAAAAATAACTCAGTCTCTCACACCGATGAGGAAGAATTTTGGCCCAGAATAATTTCCAACATTGCTTCACTGAGGTTTGCAGGCATTCATTGATGATGTCTGGACTTTGAGCCATTGCAATCGTCTCATGTTTGCTGATGCGTTTGGGAATGCTTTCCTGTTAATTTCATAATGTGACTGCCACACAGATGGCATTACATTTGACTATACAACACTTTAATATACAGAAAACATTGCAAACCTGACCTTCAAACCCCTGGATGCCCCTGGACACAGCTTAGATAGGTAATACAGGTTGGCCAGACCTGTGCCCATATTCACAAAGATTCTCAGTCCTCTCAGAGAACTCCTGTCTTAGCCTAAACATTCCTACCTAGGAGTCTTAGCTTGAGAGTGATTCAGAGTCTGAGAAAGGAGACAACATAGATTTCTGTCTTCATGAGGAGGTGCAGTTGACCCCATTCCTAGGTATGACTGTCTTATAAGAGCTGTGATTGGTTGATAGGAAAGAGAAAAAACAAATAAAAACACACAATGTGCTCCTAGTCTAGTGAGTCTAGAGAATTTAACCGATTAGACTGGATTAAGAAATCTGTAACATGATGATGCATTGCATTACATTGAAATGACTGTTGTCATTTCAGCTTTTAACTTTTTGTTCTCTCTCTTTTTTCTTCATAGTAGGTACACCTGGTCTGACGTTCTGTTGACTGTGAAATCATCCAGGGAGGACAGATCACCGACTATTACCATCTAATTTAGAACAGATTACTGGATCAATGTGTGCTTCTGTGCTTTTTGTCTGTCTTATTGTGTCTCTGCTCTGTCTTCTGTAACCCCAGTCGGTCGAGGCAGATGACTGTTCATACTGAGCACGGTTCTGCTGGAGGTTTTTCCTTCCCGCTAACGGGTGTTTTTTCTTTCCACTGTCGCTTCATGCTTGCTCAGTATGAGGGATTGCAGCAAAGCCATGGACAATGCAGACGACTCTCCCTGTGGCTCTACGCTTCTCCAGGAGTGAATGCTGCTTGTCAGGACTTTGATGCAATCAACTGGTTTTCTTATATAGGAACATTTTTGACCAATCTGTATAATCTGACCCAATCTGTATAATATGATTGAACTTAACTTTGTAAAGTGCCTTGAGATGACATGTTTCATGAATTGGCGCTATATAAATAAAATTGAATTGAATTGAATGATGAAACTTAACAAAATGAAATCATTGTTACACAGCATCAAAATGTCTGAATGCACCTTATTAACATCCTCATCATTATTTTGATTTTCTTATGTTTATGCCATACTGGTGATTTTACTTCTTCACCTATTAGATATTAATGATCACTCACCTGTCAGCATTTTGCTGATGGCCTGCTTGTATAAAGTGGTTGGATTTTGCAAAACGGCCAACTTAAAAGGAGAAAAAATGAGTAGTGGCGCCTCGGTCCACACATCTCTGGGAGGACAATAGAGGAGTGTTAAAAGGTAATTTGATCCCTGGATCACAGCACAAATAGGCAACTTTTGAAGCACATTGCCGCAGATCAATGCATCTTTCTCTCTGCATATCTTGGTGCTTTTACACACCAGCCTGGAAAGTAAGAAGCGCTCTGTGCAGCAATCAAACGCCAGATGAGACAGCATCACACAAGCAAACTTCATAAGACCATTTAGAGCAACGCATTTAACGCATCGGGCCGCTGAAACTAAATAATTTCCCCTTATGGGGATGATAAAGTCTATCTTATATACATATTAATAACTGTTTGATTGTTAAAAAGTTTATGTGTTCATTTCCTCCACTGTTTAGGCGGTGGACCAGCCAATCATCTCTCTCTGTTTCCATGGTCCATCCTGCCTGCTTAAGATGACTCGTTAAAAGTCCTCCTCACTACTCCTAACATTTTTTCACTTTAGTAGCTCTCTTAAGGCCTAGGGTGCTTTGTGAATAACTTTTATCTTGCAGAGGTAAAATTCGGAGAAAAACCTTAGAATGTGGGAAATTCTTTAAATAAAAACATTTATAACAAATAAGATAATTAAAAGAAGAAATAAATAAGCCAAGTAAAAGTAGCAACATGAAATACAACACTGACAAGGAGGCATTCAGACCACACCTTTGCAGTTCAACTTTAAATAGACCACAGCTGAATGATTTCCATTTGAAAAGGAAGGATGTAAAAGCATGATATGTCCCCTTTAAATGATGGCTTCAAATTGTTTGGAAATTACCCCTTCTCAAAAGGAAAGACATGCACATTTGCTGCATTACCGAAAGCGGAGATGCAACCTGGTAACTCAAAAAGGGGCTACAGACATCCACAGGTGGGACATTAGTATTGCCAAGATAATTATAAAGTTTGAACATGGTCTTTATGGAAAGGTTGCAAAAAGAAAGCCGTTGTTGAAAGAAAGTAAGAGGAAGTCCTATTTAAAATTTGGTACAAGCCATGTAGTAAATACAGCCAACATGTAAAAGAAGGTGGTCTGGTCAAGTGGGACTAAAACTAAACCTTTTGTTTTTCATGCAAAATACTTTGTGAAGTGGAAACGGAACACACCACTCCACCTTAAAACATGGTGGTGGTGTCGTGGCGATGGTTCTCCTCAGCAGGGACAGGCAAGCTGCTCTGAAAGTTTATGCAACTAAATATAGGGTCATTTAACAAAAAAAAAAAAACCTTTGGGCTGCGAAAGAGATGTGGCCGAGATGGAGGTTGACCTTCATAAAGCAAGAGCTAAAATGGAAGGTGGAATATTCTTCCTGTAGAATGATGGACTTCGGATTGTTTTGAAATGTCCTTGTAACCCTTCCCATATTGATGGGTAGCAGATATTGCTTCTCTATAGGGATTGCTGATGTTTTTCAGTCACACTGTCCAAACAAACCTACATGTTCTGGACAAGCAAACATTTAAAATCCCTGTTTTCGCAGAGCGCTCTCATTTGCTGATGATGAGCAAGTATTTTCATTTGGTGCATCTGGGTGGTTCTTTCCATTTAAAATCCCAAGGAAGGATTAGTGATGTACTTTGTTTGTACATTGACAGCATGGACATTCATTGTAACATTCCTTTTCCAATGACTCCATGCATGCACACATTCAACGGGTGGACAGAGGGGATTTGTGGGTCTGCTGGATTAAGCAAGATGAGCTCTGGAGCTCATCCTGCTGCCTCTTGACTGATAGCTGCCCTGCAGGCACGGCTCACCTGGTCGCCCCCTAGTGACCCTTCACCTCTCCCACAGTAAAATCAAAGCCCTGTGATCTATTTCACTTTGTGGGAAACCTGTAAATGAATGCAGCACGATCACGTTTTTAAAACGTGGAACTTGTTACAGTCAAAGACAATAGGTGCAATCAAAATAGGGAACATTCTGCACTTCTCAGATCCAAATTCAGTGTCTTTTAATCTTGTCCATGTGCAGAATATAAAAAAGAAAACGGAGACACTGACTGCCGAGGTAGACGGTGTGCTTTCCAGGCAGACATGACATGAACCGTAGTAACAGTCAAAGAGAGGAAGCGCTTGTTCCATAGCCTTACTCTGTATGTCTCTCAGGGAGGTTCTTCTCACAGAAGAGACTTTTCCATTTGTGAAACATATTTTCTCCGCTGTGGTGCTGAGTGAGTTTGAAGGTCTGAGCCAAAAAATTCAATGGGGTGAAGATTACCGGTCTTGAATGACAGTATGAAATATGAATTAAGTCAGCCGCTATTATACTTGCAAAGTGATGTTTTAAGCTGTGCTTCAGCAAATGAGGAAACAAATGTATTCTCCGTGCTTTAGGGGGAAAAAAGTGACACGGAGCTCTGCTACCCATGTTGCTGTCGTCAGCAACCAGACAGATGCTCTTATCTGTTTTTTCCTGCATTCCCAGTCAAGCGTTTGAGGTCAAGCATTTTGACCCATCCTGTAGCTCAGTAGCCACCAGTGATGGACCACCATCTGATAGATGTGGACTACCTCTCTCTTCTCCTGCTCTGTGTCTCTCTTAAGCTCTCTGTCTCCAGCTGAGATGAAGAGAGTACCCAGAATCCCCAGAGGCCGAAATCAAAGTTGACCCCACTACGGCCAGACTCAAGGGGGGCCAGGGGAGACACAAAGGGAGGGCCTCAAGCAGCTTTCAGGTTCAAAGGCCTTTATCACCTCCAGAAGCTGACCACTGTCACCTCCAGTAGAGCCAGCAGCCTTTGATTGTCTCCTTGTTCCCCTTGTATCTACCAGGGGTTATCCGCCTCCACTGATACATGCTACAGGCTGTTAGCTTTGATAGTGGAGCTCTGAAGAAGGAAAGCAGCAGATGTCATGTCTGACAAATCATGCAAAAATCTTCATATTCCTTTAACTTTTTTCACATTTGGTCTAGTTTGAGCCACATACTTTTATTGTATGTGTATTTTGTGGGACAGGCCAACACAACGTAGTGCCTAATTGTCAAGTGGAACATCAGCAAATATGGTTTTCAGGACTTTTTTTAACAAAATAGGTCTAAAAAGTTTGGTATTCATTTGTTTTTAGCCTAAAATATTCTAATTTCCCTGAATAAAATCCATAGGGACATTTGAAAGATACCATGTATTCAGAAAACAAAGTCTCCTTTTATGCATTTTAATCTCATTATATGGAAGCCAAAGTAAGACCAGACAGATCAGCGATAAAGTTGTGAAGCAGTTTAAAGCAAGGTCAGTTTATAAAATTACATCCCAAGCTTTCAGCCTTTTATTATATTTAATTATTCATTGGAAATGGATAGAGTAAAGCAGCTTCTCACAGGCCATATACATCTAGAGGAAGGTACTCTGGTCTGATGAGACCGTTAAAATGGTTGCCCTAGATGCAAAATGCTACCTGCACATCCTCTTAAATAGACTGTCCCATAGTAAAACATGAAGGTGCTAGCTTCATGCTGTATGGATCCTTTTCTTCAGTAGGGGGGCATACCAAGAGATTGCAAACAGACTAAACTGACCAAGAAGAGGATTAATCGTAGGTGCAGCAAAAACGCCCATGGTAACTCAGGAGGAGCTGCAGAGTTCCACAACTCAGATGGAGTTGGCAGGAAAGCCTATTATCCACAGGTCTGGCTACAGGACCAGAGTGGCAAAATTAAAGGTTTTGCTGAAAGAAAGCAAAGAGAAATCCCTATCACAGTTTTTTAGTAGTAATGTAGAGGCTCAACAAATATGTGGAATAAAAAGTTCTGTGGTCATATTTTGGCCTACATGTGAAAACCATATGTGGTGGAAACTAACTCTGCCCATACCCCTGAACACAACATTCCCTGCATGAAATATGGTGTTGGCAGCATCCTGGTGCAACGCTGCCTTTCTTTAACAGGGACAGGGAAGCTGGTCCGAGTTGATAATTGGATGGAGGGAGCTAAATACAGCACAATCCTGAAAGAAAACCTGTTTGCGTCTACAGAAGACTGAAGACTGGGGTGGAGGTTCAACTTCCAGTGAGTCAATGATTGTAAACATAACACCAGAGCTACAATGGATTAGGATTGGTCAGATCAGGCCTAGTCAAAGTTCATAACTAAATAAAAATTCAGAATCAGAGACAAGACTTAAAAACTGATGTCTACAGATGCTTTTCCTGAAATCTGAAAATTAAATTAGAAAAATATCTAGTTGGGAAAAAAGGGGGTAGAGACATTCCTTAAACTACTTACAGCTGTCATGTAGCAAACAGTGGTGCTAAGAAGTACTAGGTAAGGTAGGCGTGGCTAACACACCACTCCCTGTGCCTCTCGCAACAATATCATCTGTCAAGCTTCTCATTTTAATTGTAGTTTGGGTGTTTTATTTTGATAAATTATTTATTAACAACAATAAACTTTCGCCTGTGTTTGGCTTCTTTATCCAGTGAGGATCTTTTGCACATGCCTGCAGCCATCTTCATTGTAGTTAAAGTCACAGTAGCTGTGTTTCCATCCAATTCTCCTTTGACTTTTGAGCATACTTTTAAAATATCGTTAAAAAAGAAAGTGCCTATCAGACGTGTTTCCTGTTACTGGTTTGTATCGATTTAAGCAGAAGACGGACAGCGTAATGATGTCATACGTTGAAGTTGGCTGTAATAAACAGGAAGTAAATGTTGCTATCTAGCATGGACCATAAATCAGTAATGGAGCAAGGCTTTAATTAATGTGTTTTTATTTTTACTTTTTTTTCACGGATCAGACTTAGAAATGCTTGGGTCTCTTCCCCGGTCCACACGTACCTGTTGTTGCTTCCAGCCCTGTTTTCGACCGTTATGGGAACATTCAAGAAGACGCTGGCAGCAGAAACAGCTGATCACTCAAGTGAGGTAAATGTTCGCTACACCAGAATTGATTCCAAAAATGTGTTTCCATCTCCTCTTTAGCGCAATTACTGTTTTTCGAAAAAATCATAAACCACTTCAAGGGAGCGTAAACATTTTTTTGCGAAATTTAGGGAGTCAATTCGAATTTGGCCGTGTCCATCAATTCAATTTTTCAATTCAATTCAATTTTTTTATATAGCGCCAATTCATGAAACATGTCATCTCAAGGCACTTTACAAAGTCAAATTCAATCATGTTATACAGGTTGGTCAAAAATGTTCCTATATAAGGAACCCAGTTGATTGCATCAAAGTCCCGACAAGCAGCATTCACTCCTGGAGAAGCGTAGAGCCACAGGGAGAGTCGTCTGCATTGTCCATGGCTTTGCAGCAATCCCTCATACTGAGCAAGCATGAAGCGACAGTGGAAAGAAAAACCACCCATTAGCGGGAAGGAAAAACCTCCAGCAGAACCGGGCTCAGTATGAACGGTCATCTGCCTCGACCGACTGGGGGTTACAGAAGACAGAGCAGAGACACAACAAGACAGACAAAAAGCACAGAAGCACACATTGATCCAGTAATCTGTTCTACATTAGATGGTAATAGCAGGTGATCTGTCTTCCCTGGATGATGTCACAGCTAACAGAATGCCAGACCAGGGGTCACTTTGAAGAAAAAAGAGAGAGAGCAAAAAGTTAAAAGCTGAAATGACAACAGTCATTTCAATGCAATGCAATGCAAAACTGGAGAACAGTAGAAATAAGTAGAGAGAGAAAAATAGGCCCTGATGTCCTCCAGTAGCCTAAGCCTATAGCAGCATAACTATAGAGGTAGCTCAGGGTAACATGAGCCACTCTAACTATAAGTTAGAGTTACTTTAGAAAGTCAACCCTTTCTAAAGTGATACTTCAAAACGCGGATTTAAAAACGTAGATAGAAACGTGACTTGTGAGGCTGGTTTGTAATTATTTACATTATTATTTTAATACCTGTGTGGGAGCATGTATGCAGATTGCATGGGTGTGGCTTTGCTTGAAGTCAAGAAAGGGGGTCATGCCCTATGTCAGAGGTCACGGATTAGCGGACCACGGTCCGGATCCGGACCCAGCTGCTACCTAATCCGGACCCAACCTGATTTAAAACATTTATATATTACTGCATGTTGTCCAACGACAGTGTCTAAGTCAGGGGTTAAAGTTCTCCGTCGCTGCGACGGATTTCCGTCATTTGGAAATTGAGCGCAAAAAGTTCCGTCTAGACTTTTTATTCAAGGTTATAATCTGAAACTGCTCTCAACCAATCAAACCTGGCAGAGCCGGGACATTAGCCAATCAGAATGAGAGCAGGGCGGGTCTTTCCAAAGCGGACATGGCCAGTCTGAGGTTTATCGGTGTTCATCATTTTAACTTTTGGCAGAGCATTTTAAACTGGCCACAGATGGTATGAATGAAAGTAGCGGTGGTCAAAGGTTTTCTCTGGATTTATGCAAACCAGCCGGTCAGAAAGTTCAGCAGCTGACAACAACTTCCCTCGGTAAGCGTCAATCTGCTCCGGCTGTTAATTAATGAATTATTTCCACCTGTGGCCAAGTCGTCTGTCAGCGTTTATTCCCTCGCTGATAAACGCGGCGACCAACCAGGGATCTCCTCGTGATTCGCTATTATGTTTTATTTAAACACAAAGAAGAGTAACGCGCTAGCTCAGGCTAATTTAGCATGACCCTTGAAGAACAAGAGTCGGACTGTGAAACGATGTGCCGCATTTGACTGGGTTCGATTCGGAAAAAGTAAAAAAAAAAACCTGCGCTGTTCTGAAGCAAAGAAGGCAGAGCTGTATCTGCTGTCGGTGCAGCAGTGTTCACCTGATGAGCAGCTGCGCTCCAGGACACTAAATAAAATGACAAGGATTTTGATGCTTACAGATTGTTAAGAAAACTACATCAAAAAGATAAAACAAATAAACTGCAGCTACAACATGGACTGGAGAATGGGTTCTAACTGGGTGAGGCCAGAGAAAGGCGATTCTCAGAGAGTTTTTTTATGAAGTTAAAGTGGAGCGCGGACACAGGGTTCATCCTGTACAGGTCTCCAGTCACTGGGCTAAAATATAACCATTCTATTAAACTTCAAAAAAGTTAAATCATGCCTTTTTATATATTCTAATGATTAATTGGTGAACAATAACGGGCAAAGCAGAGACTGATTATTTTCATGTGCAACGGATTGTAATTAAAAAATTAAAAAATGTGTCCGGACCTTTACTGGTTGTTGATTTTTAATTAGTGACCCCTGCCCTATGTGATCCTAAGCACATATTGTGGCCTTAGCTCTTTTTATTTTCAAGTAATCACTCAGTAAGAAAATCTGACATGAAAATGTTACAAAGGCAACTGAACTTTCGCTAATTTCTTTGTGAAAATCTGTCAACACCTATCCAGGAGTCTTTGTCAATTTGGGTGGTTTGCAAAGACTCCTGGATAGGTGTTGAAACGTTTTCAGAAAGAACTGAGTGAAAGTGCGGTTGCCTCCGATTTAAGTCTGTTTGCCGTTGGGATGACCCAGATAACTGAGAATTTGCACAGGCATGTTATAAGGCATTTGTATGGAAGCCTGTTTTCACCACTTGAAAGTAAAAAAATGATACCTGGTATTTTGAGTTTTAAAGTCATTATTCTGACTTTTTATCTCATAATTATGAATCTAAAAGTTATGACGCACCATGTGTCATTTCTTTCATTTCTAAATGGTCTTCCATACTTTTAGCCTATTAAAAACGTGTGTACATTTTGTTATGCGGCCCTTTACAATGCTACTGGTTTTTATTCTTGCTTTTGATGCTGAACTGGTTGGCCACCCCTGGGATGAGAGGTGATGAATTCAAATGAATGCTACACTTTTCAGAGTTTAAGCTTCAAGCTAATAAAAAAAGAACCACCTTTTCATGGCACTGTATGCTCGCTGTAGCTTTAGTGTTATTACCACTGCATGCACTTACCTCTTGATTAATATCGCCCTTCTGTGTGAGCGCACCTATCGACGCCGTTCTTCTTCACGTGGCTTTTCATAGTTTAACAAATTTTGCTGAAATTTGCTGACATTGCCAATTTTTTGTCAGTTTTTGACTGAAACTCCATGTAAATCAACTTAATGGCAGCAGACTCCAATGGCATCGGCCTTTTTCTCTGAGTGTATCACGTTGCATTTGAGGCACATGGAATGTATTCCGGAGATGTCGGAGGAGGGCAACGCGCCTCATTGGCTTTCCTGTGATGTCCTCGACTGCTTTGAAGATGTCCTCCAGCTCCGTTCACCTTTGAATTCTTATCACGGCCCAATAGATCAGTAGTGAAATATACCCTCAAAAGTTATGAATTCATGAATTTTACACAGGAATATATCTCACCAAGTCGGTATCACCAAGGGGAAAGTTTACCTGCTCTAAGGGTAAAGTTGCAGCCGGTAAGAAAATAAAAAAGGGAAACAAGGAGTGGACAGCAGCATTGATATTCAGTGCTAACACCTGCGTCATGTTACATGGAATTAACTTCACGTGAGGGATAGCCTGAGCCTGTTTCATATAAAGGTCACCTTTTTATGAGCCTGATAAAGGTGGAGATCACATAGCATGGAAAAAAAGCAGCATTCTGCACTTCACATGCTCTGGATCTACAGAGTCTTACAAAACTATTCACATGCCTTCATCTTTAACACAGCTTGCCACATTATAAAGACAAGCTTCAGTGTACATTATTGGGATTTTGTCTGATAGGCCAAAATAGAGTAGTGCTAAATTCTGCTGAAGTGGAAAGAAAATCATGTTTTTTTCCAGATTCTTTAATAAATTAAAATTTGAAAAGTGTGCCATGTATTTCTGTTCTATCCCTTTTAATTTGGTACCATCCAGCCATCCATCTTACAATGGGGGATCCCAGGTCTTCCCAAGGCACACAGAATATACAGGTAAAAGCCAGTAAATTAGAATATTTTGAAAAACTTGATTTATTTCAGTAATTGCATTCAAAAGGTGTAACTTGTACATTATATTTATTCATTGCACACAGACTGATGCATTCAAATGTTTATTTCATTTAATTTTGATGATTTGAAGTGGCAACAAATGAAAATCCAAAATTCCGTGTGTCACAAAATTAGAATATTACTTAAGGCTAATACAAAAAAGGGATTTTTTAGAAATGTTGGCCAACTGAAAAGTATGAAAATGAAAAATATGAGCATGTACAATACTCAATACTTGGTTGGAGCTCCTTTTGCCTCAATTACTGTATAATGCGGCGTGGCATGGAGTCGATGAGTTTCTGGCACTGCTCAGGTGTTATGAGAGCCCAGGTTGCTCTGATAGTGGCCTTCAACTCTTCTGCGTTGTTGGGTCTGGCATTCTGCATCTTCCTTTTCACAATACCCCACAGATTTTCTATGGGGCTAAGGTCAGGGGAGTTGGCTGGCCAATTTAGAACAGAAATACCATGGTCCGTAAACCAGGCACGGGTAGATTTTGCGCTGTGTGCAGGCTCCAAGTCCTGTTGGAACCTGAAATCTCCATCTCCATAGAGCAGGTCAGCAGCAGGAAGCATGAAGTGCTCTAAAACTTGCTGGTAGACGGCTGCGTTGACCCTGGGTCTCAGGAAACAGAGTGGACCGACACCAGCAGATGACATGGCACCCCAAACCATCACTGATGGTGGAAACTTTACACTAGACTTCAGGCAACGTGGAGCCTGTGCCTCTCCTGTCTTCCTCCAGACTCTGGGACCTCGATTTCCAAAGGAAATGCAAAATTTGCTTTGGTCAGAAAACATGACTTTGGACCACTCAGCAGCAGTCCAGCTCTTTTTTTCCTTAGCCCAGGTGAGACGCTTTTCGCGCTGTTTCTTGGTCAACAGTGGCTTGACACGAGGTATGCGGCAGTTGAAACCCATGTCTTTCAAGCGTCTCTTGGTGGTGGATCTTGAAGCACTGACTCCAGCAGCTGTCCACTCCTTGTGAATCTCCCCCACATTTTTGAATGGGTTTTTTTTCACAATCTTGACTAGGGCGCGGTGATCCCTATCGCTTGTACACTTTTTCTGACCACAGTTTTTCCTTCCCTTTGCCTCTCTATTAATGTGTTTGGACACAGAGCTCTGAGAACAGCCAGCCTCTTCAGCAATAACCTTTTGTGTCTTTCCCTCCTTGTGCAATGTGTCGATGGTCGCCTTTTGGACAGCTGTCAAATCTGAAGTCTTCCCCATGTTTGTGTAGGCTTCAGAACTGGACTGAGATACCATTTAAAGCCCTTTGCAGGTTTTTTGAGTTAATCAGCTGATTAGTTTGTGGCACCAGGTGTCTTCAAAATTTAACCCTTACACAATATTCTAATTTTGTGACACACGGAATTTTGGATTTTCATTTGTTGCCACTTCAAATCATCAAAATTAAATGAAATAAACATTTGAATGCATCAGTCTTTGTGCAATGAATAAATATAATGTACAAGTTACACCTTTTGAATGCAATTACTGAAATAAATCAAGTTTTTCAAAATATTCTAATTTACTGGCTTTTACCTGTATAGTTTCTCTTGCGGGTTCTGGGACTTCCCCAGTGTTTCCTCCCAGTGATACCCTTAAATAAAATCCAATAAACCCATTTTACTTCACCTAATTATTGATCAGAGTCCATCCCTGTGTGTAAGGTGAGCTAAGATAAACACCCTTGTTGAAAAAAAGTGTCAAAAAGTCCTGTTTAAATTTTGCAGCAAGTCATGTAGAGGACACCGCAACTCGAACAAGGTGTTGTAATCAAATGAGAACAAGATTAAACGTTCTCGTTTACATGCAAAAGTCTACGCCCCTGAATACACAATTACCTGTGTGAATAAAAAAATAAATAAATCAAAAAACAACGTTTGGACGAATCAACAGTTTGAAAACTGAGGACAGATTCACTCCTTCATAAGATCACAAAGATAATTGAAAATCAATGATTTAATAGAAGTCTAAATCTAAAATAATAATAATAAAAATTAATTGAAAAGCACATCACCAAGGTTTCATTGAGAAATTTAAAAAAGTTAAGTTACTTAAAACAGTGCTATATTAACATGATTAACATGAACATATACCCCTTCAGCCTCTAAATACATTACTGAAGGACCAAACTTCTTAATGGGGAATTGGTTGCATTCTTCTGGACATGTTCATCTTGTGCTTTGTGGTTAACAATAACTTTAACGATTAACGCTTGTACCGGTAATGCTTACAGAGATGAATTTTGCACCTTTGTCATGAGGGTTAGGGTTAAGATATACTCAGGCTAAGACATAGGGTAAAACATACTGAGAGTGCAGAACTTGTCTCCATCAACTTGTCTGTTCAAACAGTTGCTGAGGAGTTGGAGGAGCTGTTCTATCTCTCTTTCCTGTTGTCCTTATCAAAGTTAAAAACTGAACTTTTGATTTTACAAACCAGCATACAATTAAATACCTTAAATTGACAACTTGTCACTTGGTAAAAAAAAATAACTAAAAAAAATAACTAAATAAAACTCATCAGTATAGCTCTGCAACAACCCCAAAAACCTGAGTCTATGTAGAAAGTCTGGTCGCTGATGGATCGGAGCAGGAACCCTGTCCACTTTTGTTCCCCAGCTGAGGTAATTGTCAATGTGAACGCCCAGGTGTTTCGAGGAGTTCACTGGCCAGATGTCGTGCACTTGCACGGCAACTGGTAGGTGATCCCTAACTGACCTAAGATTCAACCCCATCTCCAGTCTTACCTGGGTTAATATCAAGTTGATGAGCATCACTCATACATTGCACATATGTGCCTCTTTAAGTTGGAGATTGTGGTTAGCAGACTGAGTATAACAATGATTGATTTGGCTAGGACTTAACATAGTCGTCAGGGAAAATTGTGAATAAAAAAGGTAAACTGACACAATCCTGTGGGGGCCCTGGTGCTGCAAAATACAATTATTTTCCCCCCTTAAAGGCTGTATCAGTAAAGTGGTCAACCTCTTCATCTAGTCTGCCTGAACTATTGATTCATGGGGGCTTTCAAACATTTTATTCTTTAAAAATGTTGATAATCATACATCTTTTGTCCTTGAACTTCACACTTATGCATTATCTTGAGTTAGTCCGTTGTATAAAATCCCAAAAACGTGTCATGGAATATTTGCCACATGCCATGAAATAACAAATGCGGGGATTCGAGGGGTTTGACTACTTTTTACAAGGCACTGCAAGGAGTGCAATATCTGTGCTGAAATTGAAAAGAGCCGAAACCTCCACATCTAGATCTCACAGGAGTCATCCGGTTCTGCTGCAATAAATAAGACTTTGTTTCTGCTAATTGCTGCGGCTTATTGAGTTCAGACATGTGCTGTTATGGGTCTATGTGTAGAATTCTGTCTGTTTACAGCTCTTATAATAGCTCCAGCACTGACTCATTCCTTCTTCAAGTTTGCACTTGCGAACAATCACAAGTTGAACATGTGTGTGTTTGTAGGAGCTGACACACACACACACACATGCACACAAAGGCTCATACAAACAGTGCATGGGAGACGCAGATAAACAGCTGTGATTTACTTTGCTTTTCCATCTCTGCTAACACCAAAGTGCCAGATTGCAGCAGGCTTACTCACATCCCTCCTGTTTCCTCCGCTCCATGCTTCAGAAACTGTCGGAGGGCGCGCTGCCTGGTACACCGAGGCACGGTTCAGGTCAGCGGCGAGCAAAGCCCCTGGCAGATCGCCAGAAACGATGGAATAAACAACTGTGATTTAGTTCTCCCTGATTCAGCTCTGAATGGGGAGGAGACGTCAGTCACTGCGGCCTCCTCTTCAGCCCGGAGCGGCCGGGGCGATTGTCCCCGAGGTCGAGTAACACACACACACACACACAAAAAAAGGGAAGCAGCTGGGAGTGTGAGAACACAGAAACGGATTAACAATAGGAAATCACACACTCACACACAAAAAGAGAAAAATGGCACGCACAGTATCACATCCTTTGCTCTTATCGGACCCGCATCTGTTTCCTGAGGCTCATGCCGGCTGACCAAACACCGTGAAGCGGAGAGGGAGGAACGCGGCTGCTGCTGCTGCTATTCATAAATGCTCATCTTCCCCCCGAGTGATTCTCCAAGCGACGCAGTCCCACTCATTTATCTCTCCTCACCCCTACAACTGTTAATACTTCAAGGATGTTCGCTGCGTCCTGGATAGCCTCCATGGCCTGCCTTAACAATAGAGCGACCGCTGCTGACATGTTAACACGGCTGTTGAGCGGATACTGGATGCCTATGCAAGGAATGAACCCGTTTGTTATTTGAAATTCAACCAGCAGGACATCATGGGTATGTTTCAGTAACTAAACTCAGTTGGGAACTTTAACTTCACTTTTAAATGCTGTACTCAGTTCAACACGCCATGATAACTGGCCTGAGGTGTGCAAACTGAAGATGAGATAGGATTTCCCTGTTGGGTACAGGTTATCTCATCATGTCTTATCACTTCTCTGTCCACTGGCGCCTCTCAAACATGCTCACGTAAGAATTCCAGTAGCTTAAAGGAGATTTTGATACTTAAATGCAAAAAAACGTCCCTATAAAACCCATCTTATGACTTTTAAAGTGTTACATAATTTGGCAGTACTACCTGCTGTTGGTTCAGAGTGTTTCCTTTTGAGCTTTGTGGATTATGTAACTGCCTCCTACTTCCTCCATTTCTTTCAGTCCTGTTTTCAGTGTCCATTCACATTCTTTAAAAAAAAATACATGTTACACCTAAAGGAAGAGTTCAAGATTGTTAAAGATTTTGAGGGGGTATTCTCTTCCCTGCAGTAAATAACACTGTTGGCATCTTAATTCAGTATAAATTCTGAATCTCGGATTAAGGAGGCTGAAGCAAAAACATAAAAGTGGTGATGAATACGAATGCTGTTATATGAACCATGAAGAAAATAGCCAAAGGTAGATTTCCTTTCGACAACTGTACAATAAAAAAAAGCAGGAGAGGTAACAGATCTAAATTTTCACTGCAGGATCTCACACTTTTTTAAAAAAGCGGGCTAAAATAAAAGCAAGTAACTTATATTGCAGCACACTGAACATCCGGGTCATCGAAAGTTTATATATATATATATATATATATATATATATATATATATATATATATATATATATATATATATATATATATAATATATATACATAGCTCTCAACTCTCACGCATTGACCGTGTGACACACGCATTTCACTAACTTCACACGCTCACACGCAACACATGGCATTTCACACGCAAACATGGCATTTCTCACGCATAAAAACCACAAAGCCCATCTGGGCTGCGGACCACAAAACTCCGCCTTCTGCTGAGCTGTTTCGGCTTCTTTCACAGCTTGTGGCCATCAGTAATTCCTGCTGCAGTTCGTGTTATCAGAGCAGCAGGAAGAGTGATCAGAGTTATGAATTATTTTAGTCTTAACAGTGATGAAAGTGAGCCGGTGTTATGCTCAAAAGTGCATGCCTGCCGAGATATGCATCCCCTGTCGCGGGAGCGCGCCTCGCTCTGTACAAATGAATATCGACGGAAAACGTTTTAAAATACGACCAACGGAGCGACTTGTTCTTATATTAATTATATAAAAACGTTTAAATGTACTTCTAGTGTGAAAAAAACTGTGTGTATTTGGCAGATTCGTTTACAAAAGTACGGGTGTTATGAACAACATTAAATCCAAAGTTTTTATCCGAGGTACGGCTGATTTATTTGTTGTGGTCTCTTGTCATTCACACACAACAATAAACCGTGAGAGCCGATGTGAGTTTTGAAACTGAAAAGCTTTTTCTTAAGCAGAAGATCAAACGTGCAGACACAGCGTTCATAGACCAGTGGGATGCATTCGTGAGCGTCAGAAAGCTATGGTGCATTCAGGATTATGGGACATTTCAAACTTACAAGGAAAGAGGCATAAAACGGAATAGAACTTAACTCATACAATAATCTATTTATCCAGAAACAGTGTGGGCTTTCTTACAATACTGAATGCTCTATAATTGTATTCTGTTTTGATTCTGCACATCTGCTAGCTTTTTATTCTGAAAAATCTATAATATTACAGCAGCAAATTATCAAAGTTTTTCAAAGCCTGTTTAAAAGCTCCAAATGGGGCTTCAGATCATAGAGCGACAATTGCGCTGTCATTGTTTTACAGGGCAGAATTTGCATTTGCTGACCCTTGTCCTTTAATTACAGATGGATATACAGGAATAGAGTCATACAAGTATCAACTCCTCTGAGATAGCAGGGGGCTGCCAAAAAACGCATCCCCCTATGTTTTTAATCTAAAAATTGTCCCACACACCTGAAATGCACACTAGTAGTTCAGAACACATGTGTAAACACGTAGAAAATGTTACATCAACTACAAGTGTATATTTCTATGAAACAGCAGGGGATGCGTTTTTTGGCAACGGGCTGGTTATAAACTGTAACAGTCTAGAAGTGCATTGAGCTGAAAAGAGGGACACATCAGCAGCTGGATCGTGCATAAAGACGCAGCGTGAACCTCTGTGTGCTTTAGTGTTGCTGCTGAGGGGAAATTGTTGACCATAAAGACTTGATGAAACTCAGCCTGATTCACCAATCAGGTTATAGATCTACAATGATAAACAAACCCATAGATTAATGTGTAACAGTGTAATAATTCGGTGAATAACTTAAAACTACTTAATTTTATTCAGTATTATTTGAACAATTGTGTGTTATTTATGTTTTAATCCATTAACTGAACAATAAGGTATTAATACGTCTCTTTCTCTTTTTAACAAAAGTAATACATGTCTACTTCAATGTCTGGTGGGATAAAAATGAGATGGAGTTGAGACTCCACCGGCTCTTCCATGGTCCAGTTAGCCCCGCCCCAAACAAGCCCCGCCCCCACAATTAGCATAATCTCACTCTTAACTTTTGATAAAAGTTGAGAGGTCTGTATATATATCAGTGACGTGCGGTAGAGTTCATAGCTGGTGAGGCACTGACGTCATCAGAGTCAGATTTACAAATATATACACTCTACAGAGTAGACTCGTTGCAAAGTGTTGAAGGAGACTGATTGAGCCAAATAAATTCACCAAGAGACATGGAAAGAATATTGATTCTTTGATGAAAAGAAATAAAAATAAATTATTTGTCATTTGATTGGTAACAGTTTATGAGTTATGATGGATTTCTGCATTTGTAACACATTCTAAAAATATAACACACATTACGCACATTTCATTACAAGAACAAAACATGAATAATTATCGCTGTCTTACCTCTACTTATAAATTAAGTCCATGCAGTGCTCTTTCGGAACAAAAATATCATCATTTTCCGGTAAAAGTCCTCTTTATCTTCTTCAGTTTTAAAAGTCTCTCAGTCTCAATGGAGATCACTGCCAGGGAGGAAAGCCTTCCTTGATCAGTCCTGTTCCAGCTGTATGTTTAGAGTCTTTTTAGGGCTTTACTTGTTTAGCAAAACTCGCTAATAATACATCCATAACTTGCTGTGACTCTACAGTTTTGGGATCACGAGCGGTGCCCCTTGAGCGCCCCCTGCCTAGAGGCCAAGGAACTGCCGGCCTCACCTACAACCAGTTCTTTGGCTTTTATAATCGCCCAGCAGCACGAAAACATGTTATCTGCACACAGTTTGATGACCAAAACACAATAAGTAATCCACATGCATTAAATTGTGGAAAATCAGTTCATAACTGTTTGAATAATTTAATTTATGATCTAGAGACAGGAAGATGCATTCACAGAATGGAAGCCAGCGCAATTAAAATGGGATTGCGCAATCCCTGGGGAGGCCAAGGTCACTGCGGCCTCACCGGCTTCGCTATCAAGCGCCACCAAGGATTTACATGGAAAATAGCGAAAAGTCTGCGATTTTAAAGAGTATATGATAAAAAATGAGGAAGTTAGATAAAAAAAGAACTTTTATTACAAATGACTGAGTGAATCACAATTTGTATTATGTTATCATTATTATATATATATATATTTTTTTTTTCATGACGACAAGTGAGGCCTGGCCTCACTTGCCTCCCCTGACTGCACGTCACTAGTGTTGCTGCTGTTAGATTCTCCTGTTGGCCTCAGATTTATCACAGATAGCAAAGCCCTAACTCACCATTGCACCTTATACTCCTTAGTTAAATGGTGCTCTCTGCATACTCACAGTACACAGGTACACATTTATAACTTAATCCTAGGTCTGATTCCATACACCTTGTCATTTTACATCTCATGTTAAAAAACATTACCATAGCCTTCACTCTCGGTAATGCATTACATTCGGAGCTCCATCAGTGTGTACTGACTTTGGCAAAAAAAGCACTCTGCTTCTCGGGGCCTTCCACCTGGAACCTACTTCAGTAGGACCTGAAGCTCTCCAATTTGGTCACACTTGGGGAGTTCAAAATTTTAATAAAAGGATTTGAAAATACATTTGGAGGTATTTATTTTCAGTGAAACCCCTGCTGGTGTTGTGTGGTATTGATTTTCAGAAGTGTTTAGTGGATTGTATTACTGTTTTTATGTCATTGTTGTTGATGTATGTAACAGGCCTCCTATGAAAAGGAGACCATGAGTCTCAAGAGATTTTCCTGTATAAATAATTAATATCAATAATAAAATATTCCTCTTTGTGTTGTAGTTAACAATACACCATATTTTATCTGCATGTATGGTGGGGCTTAGTGGTTCGACTGGACCATCCACATATAGTTGAAACTTGAAAACTAAACCTGACCCTTTCAGTGGACTCTGGTCCTCTTCCATGCATTTTTATTTTATTGTATTGTACAATTAGCATGAAACCAATGCATTTTTCTATCACACAGTTTATGATTTGGTGCTGCCTTTTTGAATACAAGAAAATACTATTGAGGAACAAACATACATTATATGTATTACAATACAATATCACAGGAAAATTGTGATACCAATTTTTTTTCTGACTTTTCTTTCTTTACTGTTTTACAATGTCCCCAAAATAGACATCAGGTAAGTGGAGTTGGAGTCCATGTAACTGTCCATGTTTATTATTCCTATGCTAGATAATTGAAGTATGATATCTCACGAAACATTGCATCCAAGCAATTATTTGTTATTTAGATACCGACACAATTTTTCTGTGGTAACAACTGTGATTCAATATGTTGTACTTTTATGAATACAAATAGTCATACTTAGCAATGCTCTATTCCAGGGATCACCAACCCTGTTTCATTGGTACTGTTTCATACGAAGGGCTACCTGTACTACCCTTTGAACTAAAGAGTTAGAGCTCACCTTAACTTCATGTAACATAAACATGTTTTTAATGCGTTTAAATCCATGTAAATACAAGTATAATTAAAAATGGAAATAAACCGAATAATATAGCTTTTTAAATGCAGCTCACAAATGCAGTTTTTGAACAGGCGTGAGGGCACCGCATGTGGCCCTGTTGGGACCCCTGCTCTATTCTGTAAGTTATAGTGTCCATGGTACAAAGTATGTGAAAGTTGGTTTGTGGTAAGGATACATTGTATCCAGTAAAATATGGATTTCCAATGCTATAGCTAAACCAATTAAAAAAAACAACTTTCTCCATCATTTTGTTTATTAGAGGGTAAACTATATGTAACATTAGTTGTAGCTGTAGTATTTGTAATTTGTTGGAGAAGCAGCCCATCTGCAGTTAAGAGGAAGCATTCAGACAAGCTCATAAGAAAAGCAAGCTTTGTCCTCTCAGTTTAATTTCATTTTAATTTCCCTTTGGGTATAATTAAGTATTTTTGAATTAAATTGAAAAAAAATGCATCACAATTGAAGGATGTACAAACTAACTCAAACAAAGACCCCCAGCCTATTATACTGGGGGAACGTAAGCACAGTGTTCACTTCATCAGCACTATTAAGGAATAATCATGGTATCAAAGTGCAGCTGAGGTGTACTAGAGTGGTGAGTGGGCAGACTAACAAGGCAAAAAGGCATCTCAGCGGTGGCCACAACACTCATGTGCATCACACCCTTACACCTACACGCACACATGCATTAATGTAACCCAGGCCAGAGGGCTTTATTTCAAACAGAGAAGGAGACCAACACACATGAAGAGATCAGTCACCAACTGCTGAAAGAACAACCCATCAATCAGTGCAACATATTAAACATTTAACCAGTGATAAAAATTCACTGAGTGATTAACAGCAAGTTATTCTGTCACAAAAGTAGTAGCAGTAGATTATTTGTTAGCTTTCATATAGTCATGCAGTAAAAAAAAAACGTATATAGGGAAATTTCAGAAGTGGACCTATTGGCGTGCCATGGACCTCTTTCTGCATGATCCACGTGATTTTGAGTTTATGGTCAGGAACTGATTGTCGGACCTTGCCCTTCAGGATTTACTTTGCCGGATTTACGGTTCAATCAATTACAGCAAATTGCCCAAGTCTTGGAGAAGCAAAAGAGGCCTCATAACATCACAGCTCCACTTCTGTCTTCCCAGTTCTCAGAATATTTTTTTCAACACCTTAAATAATCAGTTTTACTGGAGAATGTGAGATGGACCGTTGTGTTCTTTTTGGTCAGTAGTGATTTTTGCCCTGAAAGGATGCCATCTTTGCCATTCTCTCTTTTTTATTGTTGAACCATGAATACTGATCTTAACTGAGATGAGTGAAGCCTGTCCCCCTTTAGAAGTTTTGTTTGTCTTTTGTGACCTCCTAGGAAAGTGCACCGCTCTTGCTTTCTTCATTTTTGAATGAATGGCTCTCACAGTGGATTGTTGAAATCCCAAAGCCTCAGAAATGGCTTTGTAGTTCTTTCCAGACTGTTAGATGTCAGTGACGTTGTCTTTAATCTGTTCTTGTTTTCCTTTTTTTTCCTTTTTTTAGATTGAAGCATATGTTACATTTTGAGAGCCTTTCGACCTACTTCCTGTTGCCAGACAGGTTCTATTTAAGTGATTTCTTGATTGTTCTGGTTAGACAGTGATTAGGACTCTGTGTGGTTTGTAAAATATATCCAAAAAAGAGGTTAATCACAGTTAATTTAACAATCATGTTTTACACAGTTACAGGTTGGTTTGAAAGCTTATTTTCCTTTGATAAATCAACCTCATTGTGTATTTACTCAGGGTGTCTTTGTCTGATGTTAACATTAGTTTGATCTTAAATCTTAAACATTGTATGAAGAGGAAACTTGTATGTGGTCAATTTAGGAAGAGCTCAGAAAATAATACTGCCTCACATTGGTAACAAATAAATAAATACCTATGCAGGTACCTAAATGAAATCACTCCCCTAACGTCTGTTGGATGAATCAAATTTTCGATCAGATTTCTTTCTCGTTAATGTTTACTTCAAGCAAAACAAAGGAAGACAGTAAGTGAGGATGAGACAGGGCAATAATTTCTTTCATTGTTCTCGGAGCATTTTGAACAGCGAAGCAGAGCAAGGCTGCATGTGATGGAGCATCGTGTTTTGCACCCAGCATGGATGAGCCGCAGGATGTAAATGAGACCCTGATTGCATTAGTAACCATTTTCTCCTCCGACACACGGCACATACAGATGTTAGGGATCTGTAAACCACACACTGCCCCCCTTTGAACCGGCCTGCAGGGGTTAAGCACAGTGAAACGGTGCAGCTGTAGAGATTTTGCCTCTCCTCCCACCTCCTTCTTGAGTTTTGCATTGCTTCATCTTCCCATCCCACACAATAGCATCGCTTGCCTCCAGCTGACCCATGCTGTTTAGGCCACTGCCACTTCCATTGCCATAACCCAGCTACTTGTGTGTGTGTGTGTGTGTGTGTGTGTGTGTGTGTGTGTGTGTGTGTGTGTGTGTGTGTGTGTGTGTGTGTGTGTGTGTATGTGATATTAAAGAGGTTATGAATAAAAAGCGAAGCACTGATCCTGAACAAAATGTCAGTCATTTAAAAAAATATAGAATCCCTCTCATCACGGATGCCTTCTAGATGATCTGTTGTTCCTCTAACGTATATATTACGCCTAAATGGAGAAACTTAGAATATCAGTGGGATGGGACGTCCTACTGACACAAGAACCCATAACATTTTTTCACATGACAGCAAAATAATGCAGTCGATCTTTTTGGGACTCTAAGTGATAGATAAGTGAAAAATAGAACCTAATTAACTATTTCTAGAAATGTGGCATGTATTTGTGTTCAGCCCCACTTGACAATACTTTGTAGAACCACACTTTGCTGCCATCACAGTTGCAAAAGACTGTTGGGTGTGTTTCTAACCAACTTTGTACATCTGGCTGAAATGTCTAACCTGTTGTTTTTTTTTGGATAAAAAGCTTGAGCTCAGTCATATAGAATGTCCTTTCAAACACTTTTTGTTGCCCTGTTGGAAGGTCAACCTCCGTCTACGGCCTCTAATAGGTTTTCTTTCCAAATTGGCCTCTATTAAGCTCCTTCCATGTTCCCATTAACTCTGACACACTGGGTTTTCCAGCTTAAGAACAGCGCCCACATAGCATGACGCTGCCACCACCATGATTTACTGTGTGGTTGGTGTGTTCACGGCAATGGGCAGGTTTTTCCCCCTCCACAAATTGAGTTTTAGTCTCATCAACCTAGGTTACCCTCTTCCACATGTTTGCAGTGACCCCTACATGGCCTGTAGAATTTGCTAACAAGATTTATTTTGGTAGTCTTTCAACAACAGGTTTCTTCTTTTCACTCTTTCACAAATTTAATTTGTTAATTAAATTGAAGAAAGTGTATCCTGTTCCCTCCACTTCAGAAATATGCACTTGTCTGTGTTAATATCTGAAGTCAGTTTGATTCAATCCACTTTATTTATTAATATTGTGCTAATTTACAATAAAAAATCAAACAAGATAATTCTGATTTATACACAGAACTACATATATCGTGGGTCCAGTCATGTAAACAGACTCAATGCCAGTTATATGTATTTCATATTTAAAAAGCTGTCCAGGTCAATTTATTATTACCATTGGTAAAATGTTCTCTAAGGAATCCTTGGCGACTGTCACTGGCTTCACAGCAATCACTCCTCCTGTGCAAGCATGTTGCGACTATGGACAAATACGGTAATTGTTGTTTACTGGTAGGTAATCCCTTAGACTGAGCTTGCATAGGGTGAAGAAACTTTCAGCAGACCCAGGCTTGGTGTTACCAGCCATTTTCCACAACCAACTAGGAGTTTGAGAAGGCAGCACATACACACACAGAGCACAGTAGCAATAGTCCAGGGGTACTTTCTATGCTACAGTAAAAGTAGGGTGTTAATGGGAGCTGTTGGAGTACACTTTATAAAACCTGGTATTCAAGCTAGAAACGGTGTTGTGCTTAAAATGTTTATTTAAAAACGACAACAATTTGGAGTCAAAATTCTGCTAAATAATAAACAACTCTCCACAAGAGCTGTGAACATTTTACGAGTCAAGATTCAGTACGACAAGGCTCCAATATAACACACGCATGCGCTCATGGTTTGTTTTCCATGCGCTACTCTCCAAGAATCTGTAGCCTCTCTCCTACTCGCATGTTGACAAGTTTCTGCTCGCTTGTGTGAACTTTTGTCAGTTTGAGGGTGTTACCCACCGGAGAAAGTAAGACTGAGACTGAGACTGTACTGTTTTCTTCATATATCCCCGATGGACCTGTAGTGCCGTGGGGCCGCCATCTTGGAGAGGTCGCCCGCTCCACTCATTGTAATCTGTTTGGCAGGCGCAATGTATTATCAGCATGTTTAAACAATCATAACTCGCTGAATACATAACAGATTTTCACACCTTTTTTCGGTGCAAATCTTATATGTACAGCTACCATAGCTGCATGTATAAGGACACATGATTCTGAGGATTTAAATAATCTTAGTAGGGTTAACAGTAATAGAATATTCTGATGTGATAAATTTTGCTAAACACATAGCCACTGATATATATATAGTGAGATCATAGTTTTCATATATCAGCGGTGCCCTCCGCTGGGAACTTGAACCGAAGATTTAGCTCAATGCTCCCTGGTGGATGAGCTCCATGTCCATATATATATATATATATATATATATATATATATATATATATATATATATATATATATATATATATAGTTCAGGAGTTCAGGTGGGCAACCCGATCTTCCTGATCCCAGGTGGATCAGGAAGACCCTCAGCGAAGAAGCAGAAACTGAGGTAGGCGACCCGGAGGTTGACCTGGATGTAGTAAGAACCTTGGAGGCCGACGTTGCTCGAGCAGGTCTCTAGGCGGCTGACAATGCCTCAAGGGATGGAAGGGGCATCTGGAGAGCTGCCACAACATTGTGGGAGAGGCTCTCCCTGATAGCATTAGTGCAAGCATGACGAGGCAGAAACAGCCTATTCATATTTTCACCTCTTTAGTATTATTATTGGTCTGTAGATTCTGTCCTTTCCTTTATGTTTCTTCTCATTATTTAGTACTTTGTTCATCGTGGATTTAGTTAATTTATTCCTGTTTCTGTTAGATCTGTCAGATCTTCTTAATAAATTACCTTCCACTTA
This sequence comes from Fundulus diaphanus, assembly GCA_037039145.1. NCBI lineage: Eukaryota > Metazoa > Chordata > Actinopteri > Cyprinodontiformes > Fundulidae > Fundulus > Fundulus diaphanus. The sequence continues at coordinate 35,912,927 of CM073137.1, forward strand.
TCATGTGACTCCCAAGCGCTTGCCTTGGTGAAAGTAAAGCCCGACTGCAGTTTGGACCATGCACATTGGAGTTTTCAGGACCGATTTAACAGAGCATTAAACGATGCCTAGGTCACATTAGACATTCTACAGCAGTTACAAAGGACAAATACATTAACTTGGAGGAGGTTGGAGTTGGTTAATAGTGTGAACTCCTGTGTGAGAGAGTGGGGAGGATTTTTTCTGTCATTCAGCACAGGGAAGCTGCTGGAGAACATGGAGCTCATCCACCAGGGAGCATTGAGCTAAATATTTGGTTCAAGTTCCCAGCGGAGAGCACCGCTAAAATATGAAAACTATGATCTCACTCACTAATTCTCATCAGCACTTTTGCTGTAACCTTTTAGATAATATGGAGGTTTTTAACTGAATATTTTGGACCTCATGATATTGAAGGTTTAAAATATTCTGGTTGTAACATAGCAAATGAATGGATCAAATTTTTTTGCTTCACTCCTTTTTGACAATAATGTGGAGGTGAAATAATGTTCTGCAAACCTATTTATTTAAACGAGATATATCATGCTTTTAAGTTCCTTCTTTTCACATTGAAATAATTCAGCTGTGGTTTAATAGATCCTTTGTGAATATTTCCTGTTTCATAAATAAATTAATCGATGAGCTCCGAAATATTTCCAACAGAAACGCAGAGTGGATGCCAGGCTTAAAATAATTGTAAATACATTTGTCAGGCAGACTGGAGCGGAGGGGACACCTCTGAATGACGGGTTTTCCCTTTAAGACCAAATATTAAGAGATCCTGGACCCACTCAAGCTGCTTTGTCCATGAAATTTTCTGAATTATTCACTGGTATAAAAACTAACTCCAAGGATGAGATAGAAAGCAAGCTCAGGTTCTGAGAATAGCGGTGGGTGGGGGCTGTAGATCATGTAAATCACTTGGCCATTTATCATTCTTATATAAAGCAAACCAACAGATCCTAGCGATTTGTTTGAGATAACAAACATTCAGAACAGGTTCTAGCATGTCTTGGTACAGTTCATCACTTATCTTTTTGGTACGATCCATTTTTCAAGCACTTTGGGTCTCTCTCTCACAGCACAGCATCAGAATTAGCAATGTAAACAAAAGCAGTTTACCCTAGAAAATGGTGACTGCATCCCACAATGCATTGCAAAATCATGTTCCCATTTGAGCACCCAACAACTGAACATTTTCACATATCCATCCTTCAGCTAGGACTACTAAATCGCAGCAAAGAAATTATGCCGGATTCACTGAATATGGCAGATTCTGAAAGTCCAGGACTTGGTTTTGCAGCTTCGCAGAAAATACATGTGATGTAATTGTTCCACAAACAGAGAGAGAGAACGGAGAAAACTGAGCTGATTGAAAATAATGACCCAAACAGATATAAAAATATCTATGCAGCTCCTGGAGAGACTAAATTCAATGTTTCTGCAATTCTATATACTCCAATTACACAACAAAATGTACTTAAGGGCTAAAAATTTAGATTTTGCATATGTCCCCATTAAATGACATTCTTATCTAAGATAACACCAAGATTCTTTATTACCATTCAGATAAGTGACTGACAAAGCAGAAAAAAAAACTTATCTCTTGTATGAATTTAAAAACAGAAAATCAAATGTCATCAAGTTTTTTATTCCTTAACTCTATTTGTGTATGTAACTGAAATAAATTAAGGGTATTAAAAACATGGGTCTAAAAATAACCCTATTAAAAACACTCTAATAGAGCTGATAACTCTTGGAGATATCTGCATAATGAGATATATTTAAAAAAATATATTGTTCAGTTGTATAGTTCTGGCTTACCCACTTTCTTTCTTCCCTCTCTGACTTCCTTAAAAAATCCTGATTTCTTCTTCATCCCTTACTTTTCTCAGCTACAAAGTGAAGCTAACTGCCCCAATAAGTCCATCCTTAAGCAATCTAAGCAAAACTGGGCCTGTCTCTGAAGTACCATCAAGAGGCTCCCTTGCATATGCATTTCTGAGCATGTTCCAGAGAGCGCCTGGCTGCCCCCCAGATCCCCTCCTCTGCTCTCTCTCCATCTGTCTGCAGACGCATCACAGTGCCTCGGAGCCAAACAAAGATAGCAAAGATCAATGGCCTGCTCCTGCCAGTTCAAGCCAGGAGACTTTTGCTGTAATCCATGCTGCATCTACGCTATAATACACAAAACAGACAGATTCTCTGCTGGTCGGTAAACATGCATTTTGCTTTATTTGTTTTGAACCCCTGCCTGGCTGCTGCTTTTGGCAGTTACTGCCTCATACAGAGCAGCAAATGATTCATTCCTGTGGCTTTAATGTTATTCAATAAAGTATCTCCACAACTGGATGTCAACCCTAAGATGTTGAGCCCTTGAGCTATAGACCATTTACAGGGGGGGAAAATTCCTTTTCTCCACAGCAGCATTAGCAGACTGGCAAATTGAGCATGAGACAGCAGCAGAGCTGTCACTTTTCTCTGCATGAACAAGAACAAGTAGTTTGGTCAATTCTACTGCATACATAAAGGCCTGCCACAAGCCACTTCAGACTAGGAACTTGATTCCAATACTCAGTTCGACCGAGCAATGGGTATAATATGACAATTACACACTTGTGGCGGCCTGCTTGCCAAAAGCCCTCACAGCTAATGACAGGAGATGGCAGTTAATCACGTCCTTATGCAGGGATCAGGGTGCAGCTCAGGGGAGCTAAGGCCTCGCCGTAACCTGCCAGCACAATTATCTTTTAGCAATTACATTGAGCGCATTTCAGGACACCCCAGCATCAAGCTCACAACAAAAAGGAGTCCGCCAGGCAAGACAAGCCGCCGTCAAGAGCTGCAGCGGCTCACAGGTCAAATGCAGGACAGCGGATATGCTGAAAGGTTCTCGTTCTCATGTTACATCCACTCAGAATCAATTTATCACCAGCTCAACACTCAAAAAAAACAAGGCTGTTAGAAACTGGAGGCAGTTCAGCATATCACATTGGAGAGAAGAGATTATTTTAGCTGTAAAATCCACCATTTCTACACAGGCTGTGAAAGTAGGGAATTTACTGTGTGCAAAGCTGGCATATGTCCATCCATCCATCCATCCATCCATCCATCCATCCATCCATCCATCCATCCATCCATCCATCAATCCTTTGTATACCCCTGTACACCGCCACTAAAGCAAACTAACATGCATTACAATTAAAAACATACAAACATAAATAAATCAAAGCAAACAGCCATAAGAACAGGCAATAAAAAAATCAGAATAAATAGAGTCTTGAGGTGCTACTTGCTATTAAAAGTAGGGGTTTAATGATACTTCTGGGTGTATTGAACATCCGCTATAGCATGTTCAGTTCGGTCCACGTGTGTACCGCTTGGTTGTTGTTGTTTTTTTTTTCTCATTAAATTATTTCATTTTATCTTTAGCGAGAGATCAAATTAAAGTTCCTAGGTGTGTTGTTTCAGCACAAACGCTGTTAACTGCTGCATTGTTTTGCCGCACGAGTAGCAGGCGTGATAAATGGCATCATCATGGCAACGAACAAGCCCAGGCTTGAAGACCCATCTCGTTACGGTCTCAATATGGTTCTGTTCCCAAGCAGGCAACATGTCCAACTTGTTAACGCACTTAAAATGACATCATCCAAATGTTAACGTCTCTTTTACAAGGAAGAAAAACAGCTTGGTGCAAAGACCGATAACGGCAGCCTTTGAACAACCTTTGACTTTCTCAGATCGGGCAATAGCATAAAATGGCATAAATAAACTACACTAACAATTTATTAGTTTTTTGTAAAGAGTGCAGTTTATATATATATATATATATATATATATATATATATATATATATATATACCCAAATGGGTCACTTTTATCTATTTTTATACAAAAATTGCATTGTTTACTTGGCATCTTTTCAAAATAAATGTTTTTAAAGTCTTTATTTTCTGCCTTTTTTGTACCAAAAATGAACCAAAACCCAGCCCTTCTTGAAACTGAACCATACCAACCTGTGATTTTAGCGTACCCTTACACCCCTAATTAAAATTCAGCCTGAATAAATGGGTTTTGAGATTTGATTTAGAAAGACTTAGATCAGCGGTGGAGCACAGGTCCAGATGAAAAAGCTCGATCACCCCAGTGCTTGGATCTGGTCCTTGGTGTATATATAATAAAACCTGGTTTGAAGACCTTAAAGACCTGCCACACAGACGCTTACTCATTCATGATTAGTAATTTCTGTAATTAGTAATTCAGAAGAAATTAGGACAAAGAGGGTGAAGAAAAAAATAGGATGAAGGACAAAACTAAAGACTGGAATATACACATTTTTGTTTGTTAAATAAGTGTCTTTGTGAGACTGTTGCTCTTTATTTTCATTATAAAATTGAAAATAAAATGATTGAATATCTGTTTTGTTAGAATATCTCAGATTTTTGTTTACTTTTCTGTCCAAGGTGACTCATAAAGTGAGCTATTATTGTTACAGGTAAATTCTTTGTACCAAAAAATTCATACTATCATTGAAGTCCTTTTTGTACTGCCTATCTGAAGTGTGTTATTTAACTATTATTTTTAACCACACAGGCAATCATCAAATAAACAAAAGAAGCTTTCTTTAAGCAACAGTACTGACTCAAATGTCCTTGTTTTTGCAAATTACAAGTTGGTCATGCTACAGTAAATGGCTTGTACAATGCTTTAACTTGTCCAACGACCACTACAATCAGCCATTTCCCCCCGACGGTGGTGAGCTATGTTAGTACCCACAGCTGCCCTGGGGCAGACTGCCAGCAGGTAATTCGGGTGAAGTCTCTTGCTCAAGTGTCTTTACTAACTTAGTGACAGCGAGTCGGAGCGGGGGCCACTGTTGCCCCATGCTAATTTAAGTATTTTTCAGATCAGGACAGGAATGGTAAAAAAATATATATATATTTTTATTGTACCATTGTCCATCATCAGTCACTCCATGAAAAGTATGGAATATCGATATATTAAATGTGTAGGGAGCATGACAATTAGCAGCATTTGCCATCTCAGAATTGAGTACTGTGTCCATCTTAATGTCCTTAAATTGTTTAGGATGCTGTCGTTGGTTAGGGCGATGGTTGAATCTGCTACATGTGTTTCATCCATATGGAGGCCAGACAAACACATGTTTGTGAGTGCATCTAGTTCACAGGATCAGCTGTCCTCTGTGACCAACATCTGCTAGCCTGGCGGCGCCCCAGGCTGACGCATAGTGTTCAGGACAAATTTAGTGTGCAAATGCAGACATGCACACACACACACTATAATATAAAAAAAACATCTAATGGCCAGAGACCCGGTGAAACTAAAACATTTTGGAATAAGGATGCATTTCTATAATTGCATATAAAACTAAAGTGGCAGGAAAAAGGTGCCCTCGTACCTCAATTGTCTTGAACTGAAATAACCCTTTATGTCTTGTCTAATCCCATTGTGCAGCCATAACAGCTTTTACCCTAGTTAATTATTTCCAAATCTTAAACAAATACATAAGGTACAGCCTTCAATTGGATTTCAATGTGCAAGTCAGGCCTCTTGAGGCTGAAACCGCTGCTGTTCTATATCCATTTTTACTCAAGGTAATCAAATGACTGATAATGCTGGCTGTGTGTTCTCAGAGATGAGAGGAAATGCAGCATCTTACAAAGATAAGAAATCAGTTTCTGCTTTTCTTTCTTTCCCTTTTTCTGGTTTTGATTGGATTACATCTGGGGAGGGTAATCCTTCATAGTGCTCACTCTGGGAGTCCATGCACAGCAGAAAGCAAATGTGCAAGTGGGGAAGGGGGGTAAGAAGGAGAATCTGAATGGGAGAGGATTTGGAGTTTTGAATCCCAAGACAAGCTGAGAAAATCCGGGTAAGGGCGAGTGAATCAGTAAGTCCACTCCTATATCTTCTCTGTAATGGGTGATGAGGCATCCTGGAAAGAAGCAGGCCTTGTGAATGCGGTTTTAGTGACTCCCGCTAGACTTTTTACAGCTGAAGGTGATGTGAGTGGGATTTCTCTACATAATCTAAAGAAGAAAGCAAAGTTTTTTTTTTATAAACAAGAGCCAAACATTTCAACACATTCTGTTTGACCACAGACCACAGTTATATCCACAACCAGGTTTCCCGTAAGGGAAATAATGTGAATGCATAGAAAAAAAGTGGTTTAAAAGTCCTTTTATTTTGTACAACTTATCGAAAATAAACCTTGTTTGGTAACAACCTGAATGAATAGTAAAAATGAGAAATGTCTGGAGGGGGTGGGTCAGTATGGGTCAGGGATTACAACACTAAACTTTACTTGGACATACACTCTACCCATATCTCCTTCATGCCAGCAAATTCTTGATAACTCTGATTGAAATCTCTCATTTCACCCACATGTCTGTTTTCCATGGAGAGTATGGCCAGTGCATTCAGCCTCTCCTGGGTAATGGCGTTTCTGAGAAAAGTTATTACTCTTTTTCAAGGTTGAGAAGAACCTCTCAGCTTCTGCTGTGGTCATGGTTGTGGTGATGATGATCTTTAAAACAGTGATAATAAAGAACTCTTCTAAGCCCCTTTCACATATACCGTATTTTTCGGCCCATAAGGCGCACTGGGTTACAAGGCGCACCGTGAATTAATGTGTCCATGTGTGTTTTTGTCCACACATAAGGCGTACCGGATTATAAGGAGCACTAAATATTCTTATCAAGTGTGTGATATCACTCCACCCCTTCACGTACATAGCTCTCTCCTGAGAGAGAGCTATCTGTCTGTCGGGAGGACAGAGTAGTTGGACTAGACTGCCCTGTTTCTAACATAAGGCCAAAATAAATGTAACTTTTATATTGAATTAACTTACTAGGTTTATTGTTGCTAGAGCGTACTCCGGGTGCAGGCTGCCTAAAGGCTCCCACATAGTCGGGCATACTGTATGCATACTGTGAGCTTGGCGGACTCCGCGCTGACTCTCCCCAGACGTTTTACCCTTCATAGTTGAGTGTACTATTGCCTATATTTATTGTGGCAAATTCCTACAATTCCCACACTTTCTGCCAGCGAAAGGGTTTTACCGAGTCGGGTCAGTGCTCGGCTCTGGTATTAGCTTGTGGCCCAGGCAGCCTGCTCTCGCCCATCCTGCTGAAGGGCATCACCTCCCAGATCTGTGAGCTGGATGTGCCTCTGAGGAATCGGTACCTGGACCTGGGAGTATAGGATGTGTTTGGTGAGTGCCAGCATCTCGTCCTTTGTATGAGAAAATGACATTAAGAATTAAAAAGTGTTATATTCTTACAAAACTGTGTGCATGAGCATCACCAAGCAAACGTCATCTTACTCTGAGAATGGAACAGTGTATAAAAATTCATATTAGTTTATCCAAGGGTTAATTACTTGCATTTAGACCAACACATTTGATGTGTATTGATGTTTCACCTGATACTATTTAATATTTGTTACTGGTCTCACAACCACTGACTGTTTTGATGATGTAAAGCCTTGCTGCTAAAATGTGCTATACAAATAAACTTGACATGACTTGGACTAATGTTGGAAATTAATTGTTGAGTATGCATTTTTTAAAGTATGCTAATTATTTGGGTTTGCCAATAACTTCAACTGTAGCTTCTTTTTTGAGCTAATGAAATCCAAGCTCTTATATCTCAATGTATGATCTACTCAGGTCTGGTTGTAAAAATGGTTGTTAGATGCTGGTGATCTGTGCCCTGAGGTCTGTGTTTGGAGCATCTGTCTGGGTGACTGATAGACCTCTGTGGACATGACTTTGACTCTAACCACTCAGATGGACACAAGCAGAATGAAAGACATTAGCTGCCGCTGACAGATAGTCACCTTTCACGTCTCCTGCCGAAAAGACAGCTATCACTTTGCGTTAATGGCTTAGAGATCTCTTCTGGAGCTGAAAAAAAATCTCATGGAGAAATTCACCCAAAATTGTTTTAGTTTTTCTACAATAGAGGGAACAAACAAGCTTAATTAAACTAATGGAAGGAAGAAATACCCCTAGGGCTACAGCAACTTGATCTGAGAACAGACCAGATTTTTTTCCCCATGTCTGCTTATTGTTTTCAATTTGTGCACACTTCCATGAAGAATAAACGCTTGCCTGTAGTAGTCCTGGGATAATGGTTTCAGATTTTAAATGATTGATAATTGGTTTACATTGTTTGAGACCTTGTTGCAAAGGCCATCTGAGGTGAAATAAGTCACTCTCGTCTACCGGGTCGCATTGGGCAGGTCTGCACTCAAAGCCGCTTGGTATGCAACCTGTACAGACCTGCTCATCTCCCTCACTGGGAGATGAGCAGAGGCAAAAATTAATAGAACCTCATATTTTCACCACATCACCATTACTTTGCAAGACAAACATTTAATCTCAATGCAATACCACACAGAGCAAATTATCTCGGGTCTCATTCTGTCAGCTTCTAAATGAGATGATATTGAATTAGATTATACCAGAAAATGAGGTGTTCACGCCAATTGAAAGTAATCAAGGTGGTGGTATCAAAGGATAATGAAAGCCTGGAGAGCTAATCCCGGCCAGCAGATGAGTTTTGGGATTAATGGCGGCTGTTTGTCAAACGAATAAAGATTAAAACAGCAAGCATTAAAAAAGCAGGGAAATACAGTAAAGAGGTTAATAGCCTAACGACGCAGGGGTTAAAAACTTCCGTCAGAGGTCTATTGGCTAAATATTTAGGATGTCTATGTATCACCTAGAGGATTGTCTCACTTTAGAAACCAATGGCTGCAACTAATTTAATTTGGTCTGTGGAATTTTGCCAAGGCTGGATGACAAGGCTGTAATAGAGGAGGTAGACCTGTGTAATCAGCAGGTAAACAAGTGCATAATAAGTGTCAAACATTTTTATCTTATTTGCTACATTCTGTTCCTATTTAAAACACGCTTTAGGAGAAATTATCCACCCAGTTTTTAATAGTTTATGAATATTTCACCCCAAACTAGTATATAATATTTTTTTTTCCCTGTGGCTGAAGATATATTGCTTTTCATTGTGTAGCTAAAGGTGTTATAAGATCTTGTGGCATATCAAACCAACAAAATATGAAGTGAAGTTTGGTAAGCACTATCTATTAAAGTCAGTGTCATGCTGTTTGATCTGCTAAACTGAATGATCCCATAATTTCACTCACTCGTTCCAGCAGTATTTATACTCTACTCACTCTCCCCTCCAGTTCCAGATTATCTGTTTGCCTCGCCACAGCATTCCAGCAGTTTCTTCATTATTAAATAAAGTATGACCTTGTTTTATTTTTTTCATATGGGTGCAATCCTTGCATTACCCCTGTTGGACCAAGTTATCTCTGAAGCCCATGTAGATCCTGAACATTGCCTTTCCTTCCGCACCTCCTTTTTTAGTTTGACAAATTCAACTGAGTCCTCTGGGTCATCCTTGTATGACCCCGGGCTGGCAGACAACAAACTGTCTGTAACCCGGTTCTGACTTTTGGACTCCACTTCTCTGCACCAACCTGGGACCTTCCAACTGCATCTTCACAAGATTGCCTGTAATACCATTATATCCTCAAGTCACTTTCACAGGAATTTAGGAACAATAATGAAGTTTATTGCTACCCTTCTCCTAGAGCCTTAACTCCACTAATCTGATGCTCTCTCCCACTTCCGGGATTCCCACTGTTGGCGCTCCCTTTACCTGCATCACCCTCCCTGTTTGCCACCGGCTCCTGCAGGAGCCTCAGAGGAGATTCAGCAAGGGAACAGAAGACCTGTCTGGATAATGATATGTTTTTATGCAATGATATTCAGAGATAGCCCCTCTGATCTTTGCACTGTCTGAATTTTCAGAGAGGGACTCAGGAGTGGAGAGAAAAAACTGGTGTTGTCCACCATTTACACTGAACTCTGTTTCAATAAAATTGATTTAAATACAGTATCTACCCCTGTCTGGTGTTCAAATTTGGTCCATTCAAGTACAGTGTTCTGAGAGTCAGAATGTAACTTCAACTGGAGAAATAAGCCTAGGCTTTTATTATGAGTACTGGATATGAAGGTGAGTGGTGAGTGTAGGCTTCACATCTGTTATATCCACAGTTGCAATGCAAATTATTCAAACCACCAAATGTAAAATAGGTTTTTGGGCACATTATGTATGTAGCACCCCACTGCTCTGTCCGCTAGTAACTGGGACAAGAACTTAAACTCACTGATGGGGTGGCTATTTGGGTTCATTAAGTTCTGGTAGTTACCACGCAGGTTTACCAATTTTGAGTAATTCCTTACTCGTTCAATTACCCTACCCTCCTTTTATGTAATATAAATAACTCCCGACAACCAGCTACCGGAACAGTTTCTTTTAATAAGAACTTTGGAAAAATAAAACCTTAGCTCCTCAACTCCCCAAAAGAATCAAAAACTTAAACATAGAGCAAGGTCATTAATGTTTCCCTGAACAAAATAAAGCCGATAAGGCACTTTTTCTTTTCAATACCTTATGTTCCACTCACTTCCCCTTTGTGTTTTTAAAGAAAACCCTTACTTTTTAACAGTTGTGTTACTTTAACCAGAATTCCGTTTTTGTTACCAATAGAACTCCATACATTTACCCAACATTTACAGTTCTAAAACACAATATCACACATGGGCCCATACTCTCACACACACACTCTGTCCATTACTGGTTCAAGTTTTCGTTGCAGGCCTGATAAAGCTAGGGTGCGATGTCGCTCAGACAATCCTCTTCTCCCCGGTTAAACAACAAACCGAATCAAACCTGCTCGCTCAGCCGACGTCCTCCTCGTCAAGGATGCTTCGCGAGTCCAATTTTCTTTCAGAACTCCGCCACCCTAGTCGCAGGATTACTCCTCCGTCGCACTGAAATCCGTGCCGCCACGGTCCTCTCGCCACTTCAAATCAGCCGCAGTTCTCCGTCGATCAGCCGCAGTTTTCCTCCGAGGTTTTTTTTTTACTGCTTAATACTTGAGCAGATATCCCCTACACCGTGTGCAGTAATACTTGTTCAAAACACGTCCGAAAAATCCAGTTCCGTCTCCCACCTCAACTTCTGCAAACTTTAGCAGCGAGCTCCATTAACTTCTCTCTTCTTCTCTCTCCCGCGTCCTTCGTTCTTCTTCTTCCCATCATCCCCTTGTCCCGTTTTTTTTTTTCTCTGTTGAGTTCACTTGTCCCTCGTTAACTTAAGCTACTTTTATAGATAGGATACTCAATACAGTCTTTACACAAATTAGATTCTTAATCAAACAACAATACACTCATGTAAATACACAAGTCATCTACAGAAGAGTTTTGGCTTTCTGTTTTTTCTTATCATTTCTCATGTTACTACAGTAACATCTTCCCTTATGTATATAATCCCTTGGATTAAAAATATATAAAAACAATCATACACATTGCTCACTTATCCCTTTTTTCTTTCTTGCATAACCAACCTTGTAAATATTTTGTAAATATTAAAGGCCTTCAGTGCATGGTTTTTAACCAGGGGCTACATGTAATTTGTTGGGGATCATAAAATAATCAATTAAAGCTAGGGTCGGCGATTTTCCGGTAGTTTTCCTAAATCCCTTTTTGAATAAATCTGGTCTTATTTTTTATTTCTACTGAGTACTTCCTCTTCTCATAAACATGAACGTGGTTCTCTTCTTGTGACTCTCAGCCATGTTCAAAGTATACGGTGAGAGCAGCGGAGCTACAATGAATGGCTAAATGCTAAGCTAACCGCTAACCTAGCTGCTAAGCTAACCAGATACATAAATGCTTAAAAGTGCGCATGCGCAGCGAGCAAGCAGAAACTAACAAGGAACATGCACGCACACTGACGTTACGTGACCACATCAGAATGATTGGCATGTGGGGAAACCAATTGATAAGGCGATTCCCCTGGAACTTGAGGGACTGAGGGGGGTGAGTATATAATGTCTATGGGTGAGAACAGGAAAAAAACTCTGACAAATCCCTACCCTTCGGACTGAACAGCAGAGATTGGTTAGAGTTTTTACAGGCCTGCAACTCCCACTGTGAACGATTTTTTTAACCTCCTTTTTGTGAATACATAATGTATTAACCACTTTCAGGATGGAAGGATGATTTTACCCAACATAAAATGTTTCGGAACAGGATTACCAACTATAGTTTTAAGAACGACTTTTTAAATGTTAAGAGTGTCATACAAAATGCTACTTTTAATGACTACTGTATTCCCAAAGTTATCCTCTTGGTGAAGGCTAACACTTTCTACTCCTCTCCTCCCCGTATCTTTCCTGCTTGTGTTCTTGTCTTATGCTGCTTTGTAACCTTTTTCTGCAAATCATCTGCAAAGCTTGGATCTGGTCACCTGTTGGCTCAACACAATTGAACAACTTTTCTCAACGAGAAGACAGGACAGAGTAGAACCAAGCTGTCCCGAGGGGACATATGCAGCTGGATACACTCTGGACTCCTGGGGGACGCAGAGGATTGTGTGTCTATCTATTTTGTCCACCAAGGATGTTAAAGATGCGTGCATAATTGGATTTATGATAACATGATTTCTGATTATTGAAACTGGTGGTTACCTGGTATTGGGACTTGCCACTGAGATATACCAGCAAAGACTTTAAAGGCAGATGGAAATTTCACAGCTAGCCTGCGACAAAACAATTTCTTGCTATCTGAATTTGGCTCCCGATGTTGGCCTTGTAGGCTGGTATCTCAAACTTTCCTGAATTTTGTGTAAACAAGATGCTCTGCCCCCGCCACCCATCCATCCATGACACCTGTGACCTGGAACAGTGCACTACTGAACTGCTGATAGACACACCACCTAACACTATGGCTTGGGGGGGGGGGGGGTCGCTACTGGACAGTCACGGGCTTACACTGACGCACACATGAAGACACACACATGAAAATGACGATAAATATGCCCCTGTCTCTGGGGCCTGCCTCTGCTGTGCACATTTATTTTTACCCCCCAGGACAGGAACCCTAGGTTGGATGCGCTGCTCACCTGGGAGAACTGGGATGCCCCCCCCCACCACCCACCCATACGTTTTATGCTTTATGATGTTTTCTGTATGTTACGTTTTGTCTGTCACAGGAATTAAGAGAAATAAAGCAATTCAATTCAGTCCAGCTCCTTTTATGCTTAGCCCAGGTAACACACTTGTAGCTGTGTGTAGTTGCTCTTGAGGCACTGACTCCAGCCTCAGTACACTCCTTGTAAAGTTAAACCTAAATTATTGAATGGATTTCGCTTGACAATCCTCTTAAGGCTGTGTTTCTCCCTTTTGCTGGTGCACCACACCCCTTCCTTCCACTCAATTGTCTGTTAATATGATTGAATAGAGAACTCTGTGAACAATCAGCTTGTTCAACAATGCTCTAACTGTAGCTTACCCTCCTTGTGAAGGGTTTCGATGAATGTCTTCTGGACATCTATCTAGTCAGTGTGTAGCCAACTGACCCAGAGTGAGAGACCGCTTAAAGGCTCAAGAAACCTTTGTAGGTGTTTTGAGTTAATTAGCTGATTAGGGTGTGACTCCATGAGTTTCCACTAATGAACTTCTTCACATTATTCTAACTTTCTGAGACACTGAATTTTTGGGGTGCCATTATCTATAAGCCATAATTATCAAATTTACCAGAAACAAAGGGTTGGAATATATTACTCTATGTGTAATGATTCTATATAATGAGTTTCACTTTCTGAGAGGACTGGCCAAAAAATATTGCACTTTTACCCCATATTCAAATTTCTTTTAGATGTACCTGTATAGTTACATCCCTAACATGTAGTATATGATATGTATACAAACATAGCTACAATTTAAGTTCAGCATTTCCACTATTTTATTTGCAACGTTTTCTACTAAGTTCTCTTAAACTTTGAAACACCAGCCCATATTTTGACATTCGACCAAAAGAACTATCTGCCGGTGAGAGCCGGTCATTTCTCATGTTTTAAAGTAAGTATGTAGACCAAGGTAGTAATTTAAAAGACTCAGAGTTCAGGGGAAAATTAATAGTGGGAGGCACAGTGAGATAAAAGTACAGAAGATTCTGTTCCAAAACCAGAATAATACATTGTCAAGTAAACAAAAAAGTAAAACATGTCAGTGCTTGCACACATTCTGAAGAACCACACACTATGTATTCAGGTTTAAATCAGAGCACAGAATTCAAGAGTACAATGCTGTTATGTAAGACTAACTCTGTATGAAGATAAATGCACAAGAAATGCTACTTGCTTGCTCAGGGTGGAAAAAGAGTTTGACTGCGGGACCAAAGTATGGCCCATTGACCAATACCATCTCTTTCTACAAGCCACTCAGAGAGCCAGCTGCTTTATGTCTGCTTCTCCGTCAAATAGGGCACTCTGTTCTGCTCGGGAAGTGGGGATAAATCAAGCTTCTACACTGCTCTCCTAACTCATTCTGGCTTGCTGAGAGTGGTGTTCCTGCGAAGAAAAAAAACACAAAATGAGGAAAAAAACACCTTTGCTCAGCAGCTGTTTACCACCATCCACTTCAGCGTCTTATTTAGTTTCCTCCAAATTTGGCCTCTCTACACAAAATCGACCAAAACCATTCCAGTCATCCCTGGAATTTACTCCAAATTATTGTTTTACTACTCCTCGGCTGGTGCTAGTGTTGCATTATACGTGCAATTGTGTGTGTGTGTGTGTGTGGGTGCATGGCTTCAGGGTAAGGAGTGGTAAGGGAGTTCCCCCACATCTGCTCACCATAAGAGCTTGTTGACAGCAGCTCTACTCTTTCAGCTCCCTGTTCACTCCTTCTTTAGATTCTGTTGTTGCTGCTCCTCATCCAAGATTAAGTAGAACACAGTGTCTACTTAGTGTTCGCGGGCCCGCTTGAAAAAAAGGTCACATTTGTTACCTTAGACAAGGCCTCCATGAGGTGTTGGATAATTAAAGCTTTTTTGAGCCATGTGTAATCATCTCTATGTGATATCATGATGGGCTGATATGCTCTATTTAAAAATATGTATGCAGTAAATGATTCTTATTTTAGATAGAATTCCTGATGCAAACACAACAAGGTGGCATCGCAGGATGAAATTTCCAAAGCAGCGCAAGTGGGTCTGTGCAAGTGCATACTTGGATACACAAACAGCAAGGAGGACTTGCACACAGGCCACTAAGTAGCAATGTGAAGTTAAGGCCCATGTTTTTCTGTTGGAGGATGGAAAGCCACCCAAGCCTGTAATTGGGAAAAGGGCCATTTGGACCATCAGCGTTGTCCATTTGTTTTTAAAAGGGGGGAAGCGATCGATGGGCAGCATTAAAGAGATCTGCGAGAGATCTAAATGGTTCCACAGGCCCGTAATCTTTACTTCCTGGTCCAGAGATACTGGCCTTGAATGATTGGGCAGGAGCTGGAGATAGAAGCAAAGCTGCAAAGTCGGCCAATCAGATTGGACTGATATCACATACTGACACCTATCTATTGACCCCAGTGTGCATTCTTTTTTTAAAGGTGTTAGAAGTTAAGATCCCACATCAGGTTGGAAAACATGGAAACAAATCAGCTATAAGCAGGTACTTGGCTAGCAAAACCGCTTGTTTCAGCTTTGATTGCACTGCTAATGAGCTTTGCTGTAATGACTTTTAGTGGAAAGGTGTAATTGAAGTTCTTTGGTTCAATTATATCCCTACGGCTTCTGTTGGCATGACAAGCCTCGAGTTGGATTGAGTAATTCCACATCTTTGTTCTCACTAACATACTCAGAGATTTGCCAGTACCTCAAAGTGTATTGATCGGCTCCTGCTCTGTACATGCACAGTATCGACAGGTTGTGAGCCAAGATGCCGTGAAGACCTGTGGGTGGGAACGGCTCAGCAGGAAAAGGAAATTTCTGCCTCGTGAAGCCTCAAAAAAAGGAAGTCATGTCTGCTTTTTAAGATGCTCTTATGATGTAGTATTTTTCTGGAAGCCGAATTCAGGTGAATAAAACCCGCAAAGGATGCACACCTGCTCCAACATCAGAGACGGTCGACTTAAACTGCTGGAGCTGTACAAATGGGTCCTCAGAGGACTACTCCCGTCTTTCCTCTCCTTCAGAGTGTAACGCTTTCCAACAGCTGGTAGACAATAAAAAGTGAGTGCACTCGGGCTGCGATTTTAAAGAGCTTCAGAGAGATTTTATGGAAGGGGAAAAACTAACTGTTAAGGAAAGGATGTCGTTCAGAGCTGCGCCATAAGTGACCCTGCTTATATGTGAAATCTTCTGCTTTATCTCCACAAAGTCTAATTAATCTCTAGTTATCTAATTCCCTATAAGGTGTTATGTCCTTTTATTTTAACCTGTCTATGCCTTACCACAGCTGAACACACAAGCCGTTCAGCATATCTGCAACATGTAATTTCCACTCTGTAACAGATTTTGTAGTTTGTGACAGGGTCTACCTTTTCTGCCAAGCATTCATACAGCAAAATACAGTCACTGACAAACGTATGCATTTAATAACCAAATGGGCACCAAGAAGGACATCATTTGGTACATATGCAAACCAGCATTGAGCATAAAAATAATCTTTCTTGTAGGCAGCTGGTAGCAACATTTCTGTAACGGGGACATAAATGATACTCAGTGGACCGCATGGGCAGTTGCCAGGGCCTACGGTATTCAGTGAAAGCACTAAGTGAAGGTCACTAGGGACTGAGAGTTTCTCGTAGACTCGTAAGATAACTTTTACATCTTTATTGCTTTTGATAGAGGTTGTATTTATGATTTTAGATGGGACTGAGACTTTGGATCCTGCAAATGCCCATATGTGGGGCATCCTGGAGATGTTCATTAACATCCAAAGTTTACATCCTCAGAACACACAACCCTCAGAATGGACAGCAATAAATTCCTGAGCAGATCTGTACAAAATGGCCTTAACTGATCAAAGAACAACACTAGGATTGTGAAGCGGGCCCAAAAGAAAGCCTTGCTTTATGAGGAAGCCGAAACAATACCTCCTCCCTACCAGTGACCTCACAACGATTTACAGAGTTTTGGTGGCGAGTGTGTTGACATAATGCTTTTTTGGTGTTGTATCTCAGCTCAAACATGGCCCAGAAGAAGACCCTGCAAAGGACAATGAGAGGAACAGAAAATATATTTGGGTTTATCTACCCTCTGCCCATGATCTTTTCCAATGTCACAGCATGAACAGAGCTCTGACCATTGCCAGAGACACAAGTACATGCTCTCTGTGAGCTTTTGTAGCTGCGGCTTGCAGCAATACAGCACTGCAAGATTGTAGGTGAGGGTCCATAAGGGTTGGGAATGGAATTAAAACTGGGACCCAGATTTGGTTGTCTATAGACTACATAATGGTCCAAATTGAATTACCTGTTGAGGTTTGATGCATGTCTTTTGATAAACAGCAGGTTTCATATAGGTTTTTGGTCTTGTTCAATTGGATATTTTTTTAATTGCCAGATCCAAACAATGGTTAAATCTGGCAAATAATTGATTTTACTGATATCAATCCAAGTAATTTCCACAAAAATACACCCAGGCCTACTTAACCATCCAGCCAGAGAAAATCCATATGGGACAAAAAATAGATAGGAAGCTGATAAATTATAAATTGGAGTTAGGATTGTGAACCTAACAGCCTCACAGGTTATATTATATTGTCTGTTGTCCTACTGTAAAAAGGACCTGGGTCTACCTGCATGGAGTCTGTGTATTCTCCCCGTGTATGTGCGGCTTCTCTCTGGTCACTTTGTCTACCTTCCACTGTCCTAAACCATAACGGTAAGGTTAATTGGTCTCTATATTGCCCTTAGCTATGAGTCCATGCATGCATTGTTTTCTGTCCTGTGTGTCTCTCTGCTGTCAAATGGTGGACTGGTGACCTTTCCAGGGTGTACCCTGTCTCTTACAAAATGACTGCTGGAGATAGCAACCAGCTCCCCCCACCCTGCAAAAGATAAGCGAATATAGACTAATATGTTTGAGATATGTTTATGTACTTGTATCTTTAATCTTGTGTTTTAAATGCTTTGCTTTACAGTGAAAAGTATACTAATTAGATTTGAAACACATATCCATGTGGATCCCATATTATCAGGTTAAGAGGTGCCATCACAAATTGGGCAACATCAAATTAGGATTATCCTGCCTCATTAATCTAGTGGCTACTCACAAACTCTGTTATAAGTGTATACTGTATCTACCAGGCATCAAATTTGTCTGTTGGACTTCCCTTACTGTTTTGATTGACTGTCAAATATTTTGGTAAGTGCTTCTGGTTATAACTGATTTTAGACACAGGTACTTGCAAATTGAATCATTTAAAATCACTGGATTGTATTCAAATCAGATCTTTCAATCTCGGTGCTCTACTTACTACTTAACTGTTTTTGTCAAAGAGAACATATAACCTAGCATTAATGGATAACAGTTTAGTGCATTTTCATCTGTTTTGAACTCTCACCAGGGCCACTCTGTATAAACTTGATATTTTCTCAAGCTTAAGGAAAGACTTAAACTGGCATAAGACGGGTATGTTCCATTTTACAAAGGGTAAATTATTTTGTAAAGCATGTGTAAATGTGACAGCAGCCTCTGACATTTTTCTGAAAACAAAAAAATAAAAAGAATCAAGAGCCAGCAGCGGTTGGCAGGGTGACCTGAAGCTGTGTCCTTGTGTTGTGCAGAATATGACTCAACCACCAAACGGCAAGAAATCCCACCATTGCTGTTTGTGTCATGGTAACATAACAATTTCCAAGCAAAGTTTTAAAAAGAGGTTCAAAAATTGTTTGTGCACATTCCAGTTCAGCTTTGCCTGCAATCTGATTGGTTTATACAGTAAAACAGGGCCCACCCATCAGTTTTGAAGAGAAAACCTCATACCTGCAACCTGCTGGCAGTTTGCCTAAAGGGATTACACTGTCTGGAACAAACAAAACAAAACAAAAAAACATATTGTATACAAGTGATACTATTACTTTTAGAAGCAAGTAACACTTCAGTAATTACTAGGTTTTCCCTGCATCATCATCTGGCCAGGATTTTAACAAGAGCTTGCCTAGGCAGCAGCTTAGATCCCAAAGTTTTGGGGGACCCCAAAAAGTATATGTGTGTTTTTTACATTTTTTTATTTGTTTTTGTTAACTTAATACTTTTTTGACTTAGAAGAGTATATTTCAGTAAATACTCTACATCGCCACATACAGGACTGGTGTAGGCATTGTAAACTTTGGATGAAGACCGATAGATATAATGTCTTGTTTGTGAGAGAAACATTTTAGGAAGAGATTTTTTTAATGCTGGCTTCACACTATGTTCCTTGTCCACATAGTCCTTCAATTGCAAAATGTGCCGCACAGCAATCCAAACTGGAACCGTGTAGAATCTGGCCATGCAACCAGACAGCACCGCCACCCTCCCTCTTTTATCCACTACAAACTTCCTTTATCTGACTTCCTGTCTGGCTCATGTGGACTCGATCCGTATTTCTGACCGACGTATAAAATGTCCTTTATTTGTGACGAAACGGAGAATGCACGGATTATAGGCCCGTTTACACTACACCTAAAAAACCGAGCCATGCCGAGACCAGTCCGAGCTTGGTCCAGTTACCAGGCCGAGCCTCGTTTCTGACGACCGTTTACACACAACACTATCTCGGTTCCTTGGTTGCTCCTCGCCCCCTAGTGGCGATCTGCGGTACTACCGCTCTCTGGGATTGAAGGCGGAAGCAGCGAAAAGCACACAGCTGCGCCCGTAACATTCAGGAAGTTATGCTTGATATTGTGATATTTCGGTGTTTGCAGAGAGTCAGGGGAAGAAGGCAACCATTGGTGAATTTACTTGAGAAAGTTGGCTTTTTGGGAAGTGGATGAGACAAACGAACGTCTAATAAGGATTTACAGATGCAGGAAACAACGACAGACGCTGAGGTTCATTGCGCTGCTAAGCAGAATCATCTCTGGAAACCGTGTGGCACGGTAAGGAAGCTAGTAGTATTATGAATGTCTGAAATTTGTCTGAATGGAGTGTGAATCGGGACGTGCAGCCAGACACGCCGGAAAACCCGCTGACAGTCAGCTGACTGTAAGGAGATGAGGCGGTCTGCTCATGCGCTCTTCGTTATCAGAAACCGGGATAAAATAGAACCAGGCCGAGACCTACCCAAGAGCTGGTCTGCAGTTAGCGCGGTCCGGTTATGGTTAGCGCGGTCTGGTTCAGTCTGCTGACCGTTTACACACAAGAGTTATCTCGGTTACCGAGCTCGGACTGGTCTCGGCTCGGTTAAAAAAGTGTAGTGTAAACGGGCCTTATGAGTCTGAGGGGTAAACCTCTCACTTATGGTCCTTGTCTGCAGGGGAAATACTTCTACATCTACAACATCTCATTGCAAAAACATTTTTTTTCCCTTCTTGCCATGTACTGTATATATATATGCTCAAATGTTTAGGGTCACCCACACCATGTCATGTCTTTTCCACGTAAAAAACACATTTTATTAAGCACATGAATTTCAAAGTGACTAGAAAACATATTCAAGTCATTGACAAGGTTAGAAATTATAATTTTTATTTGAAATTATTTTGTACTTCAAACTTTTCTTTCATCTAAGAATCTCCATTTGCAGCGATTGCAGCTTTGCAGACCTTTTGCATTCTTGTTGTCAACTTGTCAAGGTACAGCTACATATAAAAACAATTGAATATTGTGTAAAGTGCAATATTTTTTGACAGGCATTTCAGAGGGTGAAATGGTTATTTATTTTATAGAGATTCGTTATACAAAGTGTAAAATATATAAAGCTTTTATATCTTGTAATTCTGATGAATATGGCTTACAGGCAAAGAAAACCCCAAATACAATCACAGAAAATCAGAATATCTCATTAGACGAACATGGATTATGTGCCTTTCTACTCTTCCTCCAGACTCTGACCTTGTCTTCCAAATGAAATGCAGAATTTACTTACAGAAGGACTTAGTACTACTGAGCCACAGTCCAGCTCCTTTTGTCCTTGGCCCAGGTAAGACACTTCTAGCCCATGTGTAGGATTTGTATGTGCGTAGAAGCTCTTGAAGTACTGACTCCAGCCTCAGTCCAGTCCTTGTGAAGCTCCTCCAAATTCTTGAATGGATTTCACTTGACAATCCTCTTAAGGCTGTAGTACTCCCTGCTGCTGGTGCAGCTTTTTCTACCACATTTTTTTCCTTCCACTCAATTTTCTGTTAATATGCTTGGATGTAGAACTCTGTCCCAGTTCCTTCAGAAATGACCTTTTGTGTCTTACCCTCCTCGTGAAGGGTGTCGACAACTGTTTCTGGACATCTGTCCAGTCAGCAGTTTCCCCCATAATTGTTTAGCCTACTGACCTAGAGTGAGAGACTGTTAAAAGAAGCAGGAAACCTTTGCAGGTGTTTTGAGTTAGTTAGCTGATAAGGGGTTGACACCATGAGTTTCCAATAATTCAATTCAATTCAATTCAATTTTATTTATATAGCGCCAAATCATGAAACATGTCATCTCAAGGCACTTTACAAAATCAAGTTCAATCATATACAGATTGGTCAAAATGTCCTATATAAGGAAACCAGTTGATTGCATCAAAGTCCCGACAAGCAGCATTCACTCCTGGGGAACCGTAGAGCCACATAATGAACTTTTCAAAGTATTATAATTTTCTATGACACTGAATTTTGGGTTTTTATTATATGTAAGCTAAAATGATCAAAATTACAACAAACAAAGGGTTGGAATATATCATTCTATATGTAATGATTCTATACATTGTCTGATTTTCACTTTCTGAGATGACTGACAAAAATTATTGCACTTTTACTCAATATTCAAATTGTTCTCAGAAGTTACTGTAATCTAAGTAAATGTCACCCCGTGTCTTCTGAATCACATCCCCAAGTTGAATTGGCTTGGTAGTCACATTTTACTCACTCTACAGTCAAGTTGTTCCCACAACAGCTCAATAGGGCTGAGATATGGTGACCATGCTGGCCACTCCATTACAGAATACTACATTAACAATGACTGGAAGGTGTTTCTGATTAATTTAATGTAGTTTTATTTAAAAGATATGGTGTTTTTTTTAATAAAACATTTTCACAGCCTTTTCTATAATATATTTACTGCATAAAGAAATCCATTGGATCTGTAAATCTGGAGCACGAATGCCATTAAGTTGTGTTTTGTGTCATTCCCAGATCTGAGATCAAATTTCTTCTTTGCTGCCACTTTGTTTGTTTCAACTCGTCCTGGGAGTACACGTTTCCTTTTAAGGGTTTATAGGGTTTGAACATCTAATATTTGTGACTGTTGCTTAGTTACTGGACATCAGAGTTTTTCATTCACGCTTACCTTACCAACAACTGTTATCAACGTTTCTTTAGATGACCACCGAACGCAGCTCAGGTTGCTTGTACTGCCGTTTGACAACCATGGCTCCATACATCCTCTTCACACTCATGTCTCCTGTAAACTTATGGACAGCTAAAGTGGAAAGGATTTCCTTCTCAGCATTTTCTTTGACCTTATTTGCAATAGGAAACTATGAGATTCCTTTGTACTGGCTTTACTCCCAGATTTGTAAGAATGAACAAGCAGCTTGTTTTAGAAGTAAAGAATAAGAGCAAAATGGGGCCAAAAAAGGCACCTGAAGGTTTCAATCAAAAACTTTTATACATCATATAGAATTTTTTTGTTCCTTTCAGTCTGAATTCTTATGAACCTGTGCAGGGGCAAACTGTGCCTTTTTCAGTATTCCGTGCCCTTTTGCTCTTCAGCCTTTTGGCTATCCCCTGTCTCGAGACAAGTCGCTCTCTCCTCTCTACCAAGTCTCTTTGTACCCTCTAAAAGTGCTCGTCTCCCTCAGAACCCGCCACTGTTTGCCTCGGCTTTGATGTGAGTCGGGGAGAAGGCAGTGAGTTCTCACCTGTCAGCTTTCATGGCTCCCTGAAGGTTGACTTTGAGCCGGTGTCTGTTAAATTGGGATTGATCGCAACAACAGGAGCCACACACACACACACACACACACACACACTATGGGGGGAAAAATAAAAACGCGGCATTTCCTGACAGTCACAGAGGGGTAGCTGCCGCATGCTTAAAAGTAACAGTTTTTCATGGCCAACGAGGTAGTTTGATGTGACCGCAGACGGCAATTGCTATTGCTTTTTTCTTTTTTTCCCTGTGTCACAGTGAAATGTCAGTCACAAGAGTAAGATGCAGCGTGTTGCTTAATTCTGTTGTCAGTTATTTGTTAGAGTGGTTATTATGGAGAATTACGGTAAGGGAATAATATCCCTCATGTCATGTGGAGTCTCCAACCCCAACTTCCTGCCCAATTTTGAAGCCAGCTATGCCTCTCTTAAATCTTGGCTCCTCTGGCTCACTCTTAGGAACATGGAGACTGAATAACAATTTTTAAACTTAATGCTGGACGTGCTGGGCCACATGTTAAGACAGAAAATTCAAACTGAACCACCGTGTTTGTTTACACAAACAAGATCTTTGCAAAACTAAAGCACGAGGATGTACAGGATCAAAATACCTTTGAATAAATGTTTGATATTTAATAAAGCATCTTAATTTGTGAAAGTAATCTTCAATAAAAGGTAAATTACAACATTACCTGAATGTATTCATTAATCCTACTTAGACACATTAATTAGAGTTGAACTGAAGAGGTTGGTTCCGCTAACCCTTCTCATTTGTGTCCTTTGGGGTCCAGCAGAGAATACTGGCCCCGTAATTCCACATCCTCTGCTCCTGTACGAGTCAGGTCCGTTCAAGACTGTCTAGCTCCGCTCCAAAGTTCCTTGGACACCAAGGAGAGCATGTGCGATCATTGTCATTACAAGCAGAACACAATTCTAGTTGGAGAGGATTGTCACGTTTCACATTAAATGATGAAATGTCAAATCTGCTTCATTGTTTTGTGCAAAAAGGGTGGTGTGTATCCAATATTTCAATAAAACAGTTAATTTTATTGTGAATATAAAAAATGTGGCTAGCTATTTTTACAGAGGTTGTTGACGTTCTTTGTCCTGTTACGATTGGAACTGTGGTGCTTGACCCGCCCGGAGCCCAACAGGACCATATCAGAAAATTGGAGAAGTTCCCTAATTTGACGGTGAACGACAGACAGCGGGTCCGCTGAAGGTGACGTTTGGAGTAGTCACAGGGAATGTGGAACCGTTCTCATTAATTAAGACTTTTTTTTATAAGATCCGTGAAGAAGGTGTCTGTATTAAAGCAAAAAAATGTGTTCTCCATCAGTTTTAGCAAGTTTAGCCACAGCGCAAGTGCTAATGTCAAACTTGCAAGTAACTAACTTTCAAGCAGAGCTTCAATCTGTTATCGTAACAATCTCGGGTAATTGCTGAGAACTGATTAAAAAGTTTTATATTTTAGCAGTGTTTTATGTTATCAAGAACCTCTTCTTTTTTGTTTCTTTTTGGACATGGAGGAAAAACCTGAAAAACAAAACACTGACAGTGCTTGTTAATCATGATTCCAATGCCAAAGAGGACTCAGGAGAGGTCTGTGTTGAAAGATGAGATCCTCTGCTTCCCCAAAACTTGTTCACACATAGTAATTACAGCAGCTATGAAATTGATCTGAATTATTTGAAATGAAATATATATTAGGAATGATTAATATGCAAAGATAAATTTAAAAACATCATACTATCCTGTCAGTTCAGAACCGTTGACTAGGAAATATTTTGTGCATTCATTTCAGTTGATTATTTTTGGGTATCTAAATAGATCTTGCGATCTAAAAACTGTAGTATATTCTGTTATTAAAATGAAATCTGTCTTGTGTAGTGCCTTACAGTAGCTTTTGGCATGTAACTTTATCAGGCGGAGTAGACTCAAGATATGAAGGTCAGTGCTTTGAAGTAATGCTTTTTAATGCCTTCCTTTTCACATTTCAATCCTTCAGTTGTGGTCTATATAAAGTGGAACAGCAATGCTTTTGTCTGAGTTCCTCATTACTGTTGCCCCACAGCCACTGTTCTGAGGTGCGTCTGAGAGCAACTCGTTTTGGTGCTGTCTCTTTAAATCTAAACGAGGCATTTCACACCCTGCCCGGGTCTCAGACCGTTCCACTGCACCCAGATTTTATTTTGTTGTATGCTGGGGGACGGTGTAATGAATTGTGTGTGTTAGTACACTCAACAATTGAACATTTTGACTTATCCACTTGTGGCTTTGGCATGAACTTAGACTAAAAAAATTGCGATGCTTAGCATAAAAATGCCGGACTCACAAAATTGGTAAGCTGGAAGTCCATGACCTTGTTTGGCAGTGGCGCAGCAAATACTGTGAAGTAATTGTTGACCAAACGTAATAGAGAACAGAGAAAACTGAATGGTTTGAAAAACATGATCCAAAAAGAATACAAAGAGATCTACCCAGCTCCTCGACAGACTACATTCAAATGTTCTGCCCTCCTAAAGACTCCTAGAGACAAGTACACAACAACATTTATTTAAGGGCTAAAAAGGTGGATTTTGCATGATATGTCTCATATCATAAAACATATGTTCTATGTCCTGCATTCTTATTTTGAAGCATTAAAACAATTACATCTTAAGTCACCATATCTTGTTTACATTGTCAAATATATTCCCACAGCGTTTATCCAGCTGCAGTATTTGATATGGTACTAAAAAAAAACAGTGACAGAGTGAAGAGCAGGATACAGAAGACATGTAAACAATGAGAGGATACCACGACTGTTAGCAACGGTTAGCTCCTAATAATGATTTTTTAAATTAGTCTGTACTGGGTTTGATCTTCTCTGGCTCATAATCTACACAGATGTATAAACGCCTATTTTATTCGCAAAAACATACAATGGGGCATTTTTGATTATGTTTGGTGGGTGTTATGATTGAACTAGACAAGCACGAAACCGTCCATATACACACTAGAGAAACATGGACTGGGGTACACTCCACTGAAATAAAGGTTTCCAACCTTTATCACAACCTTAATCGGCTAGCTGCATGTCTAAACAGAAATTGGGGTACTAATGGTTAATACAATAAAAGTCACATGTTGTACAAATAATAATTCATGTGGAAAAAGGGTGGTGGTGACAATGGATACGTCAGCAGATGGTTAAAAACACAACACAATAACGAGCCACGTGCAGCTATATGCTGATCTCCCTTCTCCCAGCCTCGTTTGTGAGTGTCAAGCACAACAGCAACAGATGAGGCAATATTTTAAAAATACAAACATTTTCTCAGTGTCATTCTTAACGACACGAAAGTAAACATATTTATTCTTACTTTTTGGCCTGTTATGGACCATTCTGTTTGTGTAATCTGTCTATTCTTAATTTTCACCAAATTATTGCCAAGATCTTGTCTTTTCCTTGTGAGCCCAATATTGCGTTTTGTTTCTTCTGAAGTAATTGCGCCATGTGTGCCGTGTTTTCTGATTTGACAGAAGACAAGAAGCAACCGTGACAGATGTCAGTCGATTGGCCAAAAGCGAGCACCAACGTAAATATCGCTTGGACAAAAAAGTCGAACATTGCCAAAGAATGCCTCCGTGCTCCTGAGCTATCACTGCTCAGGAGACAAATTTATTTGGCCATGGAATCTCAAATAAAGCTTCCTTATCTGCACAGATAAATGCATAAGTGAGGAAGAGAGAGCAGGGAGGCAGAGGAGGAGAGAATGGCCATTAAAAGAGGAGAAGGAGGATACGAGAGCCCCCCATGGATGCTACTGTCAGCTGTGGGAACCTAGATGAAAGTGGTGCAGTCAGATACCAGCACCCTTTGATCGTGCCTTTGTGTGATAAACATCGCGCCATGCCAGCCCTGTTCAATGCATCGTGCCAGGCCGGCTGTGAAGGTGGAGGGCTTTGAGCGGGGCTTCCAGCTCTGCTCAGGACCAGCATTACCACCACACTCATATTTAAAAAAAAAGTCAAGACTCCAGTGAATTGCTCCCACTTTCTCTTTCGGTTTCTCTTTTCGTATTCTTATCTTTCCATGAGCTCCCCCCACCATCACCTATAAGACTTCTCCATACTCGTTAAAGATGCAGCCTGGGTTCTGGCAGCCGTTCCTGCTGTGGAGCAGGAGCGGCTGCCTGTGCCTCCCGTGTCCTATTTGAACCAATAATCATCAAGTGTTCCAAATTAAAAGTGTGCGGAGAGAGCATGCATGTTTTTTTTCCCAACTCTGTGTTGTAATAGTAATACCGCCCATGAATATTTCATATCCGCCGCAGCTTTGAAACAGTGCAGGTTTAGAGGATGTTAAGAGTAACAAGGAAGGTGTGAGGGAATTCTGCCAGAGCTGCCTTCACAAATCCTCAATGCTTCTTATTTTCCACCTTTTTTTGAGCACAAACCTGCACGTAGCTACTACTTTTTTCTTTCACGGTATAAGGGAATGGGAATCTGTCTCTCAGCTCCGGCACGAGCGTCTACTGTAACAAAGGCACATGGTGATTTTGATTCTCTGAAAAGAGAACAGGATTACTCTGCTCTTTGCAGTTGTGTTGAAGCTAAAGTGCGTTAAGTTGGAGACCGGGGGAAGAGCGTGCTCGGAGGAGACGGGAGGAAAAAACATGCCATGCATATGTGGGAAGTGGTTTTGGCAGGGTTGGAAATTAATGATCTCAACATGTGCTGTAGTTGAGGGATCATCAGAAAGAAAAGTGCAGACAAAAGCACTTGCAGTACAGCCATGCAGGGGCCACAGATGGAAAAACCACAAGGACAGAATTTGTGAGCAGAACTTTTGCTTAACAAAGGCAGAGGGAATATGTTCTTTTGTTACAAAGCGTCAACTTCAATATAGTAAAATCTCCTAACAGAGGTCTTGCTTAAAATCCAAGCTGCCCTCGAAGGACACGCTGAGTCCCACACCACCAAACGGTCCGCTCGTATAACAATAACCCCATCACCATGGCAACACGTCACATGTGGGAAGGTCTGACACATGGTAATGACATCTTCCAGCCGTTGCTCTATACCCGAAACAACATCGCCTAAGCGGTGCATATTTCACGCAGATGGCCGGTTTATGAATATGTGGCCTTAGGTTCATGATGCGTGGTGGAGCAGAAATAAAGGATCCTCTGCAGGATAAACACAGAGATTTTATTGGCCTGAGGGGGCGGGGGGGTGAGGAGATAGAGTAGGCTTGTTGGAATGACCTGCCAAATCACGTATTAAGAAAATAAGAAGGTCGTGTCAAGGTAACCCATGTGGTTGCAATCTGCGTAGCTCTATGCCGGGATGTTACAGGGTTTTAAAGTAATACATCTTTTACCATTCTTTTCGCTTGCCTTTCAACGTCGTCAACACCATACCTCAGACTAATTTTTTACACCCAAAGAGCTGAGCTTCAGCAGAGTGTGGCTTTAAAGCGTTTAATTGGAGAGACAAAGTTGTGCACACTGACTTTTATTTGACATTTGACTAACTCGCAGCACAAAAGAGGGATTTCAACTGAATAACACCTTAAAAAGGGGCTTTCTCTATGTGATTTACTGATAAAATAAGCAACATTTTCAGCACAGGTGACACGGTGCTGGTTGCTTTGATTAACATGACATGAGCTGCAATAAAAGAAAGCAGAACATAGCTAAGTGACAAACGCATTGATTTATGAATCGTGGAAAGGATATATCAGGATTTATGAAGCGAGGTTCTGTTACAAGGTTACAAAGAGTTAAAATCTTACCAATTGCAGGTAACTCACTCGTCGTTTTCATTTGTATGAATCCAGATTAGCTGTTCCCTGAGGCTGGAGCAAACAGCTGAGAGTTACGTAAAGTAGACTAAAGCCGACATCCACTGTTTCAAAACTGTTATCATGTTTGCATTGGGTGACATCCTTACTATGACCCAAGTAGACATCTAGTGTTTAAAGACTACTACTTTCTCAGCCTTTAAGCCATCGTCTTGTTTGCATTTACTTAAACACACCCACTTATTTTAAGAATAAGAATAAGGATTCCTTTATTGTCCCACGATGGGTAAACTCGGGTGTGACCCTGGCAAACAACGCACGGACAGTTACACACAACTATTAGCAATGAGGAAAAAAAAGAGAAGAAGAAAAAGAGCAAACCGGTCTTATCTAAAGTTAGCTCTAAAGAAACACCAAGAGTAGAAGATACGGGTGAATAGCAGAGTAAATATTGAACAAAGGGGAAAAAACGATTTGACAGTGGAAGAAACTCCAGCCTATTTTCACACC
The DNA here is from genome assembly GCA_037039145.1 of Fundulus diaphanus. NCBI lineage: Eukaryota > Metazoa > Chordata > Actinopteri > Cyprinodontiformes > Fundulidae > Fundulus > Fundulus diaphanus. Next base: position 35,942,199 of record CM073137.1, read on the forward strand.
ACACAATAAAAGAATATGCAATATTTACATAACGTACCATAATACAATATGCATAATAGTGCAGCAATATCCCGAGCTAAGGGATGTGCAAATTACCTTAGCATTTGGGAACAGTGTAAACAATTAATGGTAGGATCAGAACCTGTGCAACGGTTAGTATGATGTAAACAGTTGTGTTTGTTGGGAGCAGCAGAGATTATAAAGTCTGACTGCAGCTGGGAGAACGACCTGTGGAAGCGCTCCTTAGAGCATCTGGGACGCAGCAGTCTGTCACTAAAAGCTCTCCAGCTCAGCATCAGCTCCATGCATGGAGTGGGAGACATTGTCCATCAGTGTTATTTTCTTACAGTCCTTCTGTCTCCTACCACCTGCACTGGGTCCAAAGGGCATCCCAGGACAGAGCTGGTCCTCCTGATGAGTTTATCCAGTCGCTTCTTCTCAGCTACAGATAAACCGCTGCTCCAACAGACCACACCAGAGAAGATGGCTGATGTCACCACAGAGTTAAAGAAGGTCTTTATGAGCGCCTCTTGCACTCAAAAAGACCTCAGCCTCCTCTGCAGGTAGAGTCTGCTCTGACCATTCCTGTAAAGAGCATCAGTGTTGTGACCCCAGTCCAGTTTATGGTTCAGGTGAACACCCAGGTACTTAAAAGAGTCCACTATCTCCACATCAGTTCCCTGGATGTTTACCTGTGTCAGAGAGGTGGGCCTGCGCCTACAAAAGCCCACCGCCTGCTCCTTTGTTTTCACTGCATTTAGCATGAGGTGGTTCTGCTGGCACCGGTCTACAGAGCTCTACACAGAGGCCACCAATGATCTTCCCATGTAAAAATGTTTCTGTGTGCAGGTCATGTGAAGCATTTCCAGTCAAGGTAACCAAACACATAATGTTTACTTAAAACTTTTTACTGGCCTAATGTATTCACAAATATCAAATCAAAATGATTTGTGTCTTTGATGCCATGCTAATTGTAAATTAATTAGAGATTTGTTTTAGTATAGCACATGTAATAAATAGAATGAGGCACATTTTGGCATAACTCAGGCTGGAAGATATTTTACATATGATCTTCAGTATATATAAGATATGCATCAACAGGCATTGGTGGTATACTGTATGTAGAGCTCCTTGGCTGTGTGGTAATCTGAGGTCACACAATGGTCTACAAAATGAGCTGCTCTATAATTGCTTTTATCTTCTGTTTGCCACTTTACCTTTAGACCACAGAGTTCCTTTGTTTGGAAAAAAAATACTTTAAATGCTCCATTTTTAATGCATACTTGCCAGGGTAACTGTGCTATAAGACTAAACTTATATAAAGTCAGGATGCGCGGTCTCTACTGCAGGTGAGATATCAAATCCTTACAACCCTATTACCCCAACCTCCCTTTAAAAATTCTGATCTACCCCTTCAAGTTCTTCTACATTTCATAGCTTTAAAGAAATGTAAGAAATCTACATGCAGCTGACATTTCACAAATATCCCTGCGACTGTGCAACAATCAGCATGTCTTTAAGACAATTGCAAACACAGAAAGAGATATCAAGTGTGTCAAAGTTTGAGGGGGGTTGTCAGAGCCCACCGAGCGTATCCAACATTGTCATTGTGGCTCGCCTGTCTGCCTGTGGAGAACATGCGCTGTTGACAAGAGGTGAGCGCCGGCTCCTCTCCGCATCAGTTTTGGATCACTACTCTCAATCAAAGCCAGGGGAGGAGGGCCCGCATAATGTGACAGAGCCTGTCTCTCTCTTCGGCTTTTGATGCCTCGGGAAGGCTCAACGAGAGCAACCCCTGTCAGAAACCTGCCCACAGGCCTAGACACAAAGAGATCCAGGAATGTGAGGAGGCAGATAAACAGGCAGACGGAAAGTTGCAGACACACTTACTGCAAAAAAAAAAAAAAGAGCAGTAAAAAGAATGGGTGAAAAAAAAGAAGAAGAAGAAGAAGAAGAAAAAGTGGGGGTGCGATAAACACAGAGGGAGGCAGAGTGCAATGATGAAGCAGGTAGATGCATCAAAAGCTGTAAAATATCCAGCTTATACGAATGCTGTCAGCGCATGATAAGGCTGCACTTTTCATTAAGCATCCTCTGTGGAACAGCTAAATGTATTTGCAAATAATGGCAGTCAGCTTTAATGATATTATGAGCCATTAAAGAGGAGAAAGAAAATAGTGACTGATCTTATCATCTTCTTGTTTCACATTGATTGCCATATCTGATATCTTGTTTCATATCTTTGCCCATCTAATGCACTAACAGCTGTGGAAATCCGAGCTGATGTGCATTGTTAACTGTGTTTATTGTGGTTGTGTAATTACAAACTGTATAATGCGCAATCTAATTTATTAGATTAGGGAAAGGGTTGTAAATCAGTAATTGTGAGATGGAGTGTTTGCTTCCCTGCTCTGTTGCTGTTGTAAACAGTGCCATCTAGTGCGCTCCGGTTTGAGGAGGGAGAGGAGAGGCATGAAGGAGACGCTGTACGGCAGTTGGCAGCTCTGCATGGAGGACATGAGCGACTGCTGCTCAGAATGAAATAGGATCATTTACTTCTCCCACAGGCACAGATGAACAGGCTGGCATAGTTTACTCCAATACAGGCATTAATCCTCTGGAGCAGCATATCCCATTGTTTAATATGTCCGGTTAATTTTACTTACATTGGGCAATAACAGTCTAGTGAGATGAGATTGAGATGTGGAAAATATAAATACATATTTACCATTTTGTCCACTATTAATGTGACCTATAACTTTGAACACCCGACTGAGAGCGACCTGAAGAGAACCTCCAATAAAAGGAATTGCTTTGTCAGAATGTATCAAGCAGGAGAAGAATATAAACAAATGTCCCTGTATACGATATAGCATGAAACAAAATGAAGGCAGTCACCATGGTGCAAAAGTGACACATCGGAGAACCGGACGTCCTTTCAAAATTGATGAAAAGATGACAAAAAAAAACTGGGCATGGAGGTTGCCTAGAGGGCACAACAACAATAAAGGAGCTCCAAGAACTTCTGGTCAAGTGTGTCTAGTTTATGTGAAGAGAATCTCTTGAATTCTTCAGATGGGGTAAGGAGGGAATGATTCAGGCACTTTCTCACAAAGAAAAACACAGAAGTTTGGCTACTCTTTTAGGGAAAAAGAAAACACGGCACGTAACCTAAAGACCACCACACTCCCATTGAAGGAAAGGTTGTGGCAGCATCCTGGTTTGGGTCAGTTCATGTTAACCGGGAACTGGTGCCTTGGTCAAGGTGGAGGGAACTGTGAACAGATCCAAACACCAGCCAGAAAAGGAGTGGGCAAACCTCTGTCTGTCTGTCTGTCCAACTACACAGACAGCGGTGTAACAAAGTGAAACATTTGTTTGACAAAGGATTGGGTTAAAGGTGTGAAAACATCTAGCAAGGTTATTTTAACTTTTTGTATTTTTTTCATCCTATCAGTTTGTTTTCTGCTGAGCTGTGCGGGTTATAGGTCACATTAAAGTTGTAAAATTACCTGAATTGATGGCATTTTGACTTTATATAACACATTTGTATTTTGTTTTGTTGCCTCCTGCTTATTTCTTTTCATAAAATGTCTGAAATTAGAAATAAATTACTGCCTTTGTATTCATAAAGAATCAGGAGACAGACAAGGTCATCTGAGGACACACTTAAGGAAAGGATGTAGAGACGTCGGAAAAGACTGCACATGTCGCCACAGCACATTCCTTTGCTTTTACACCACGGAAAAGAAAGCATTGCTCCTCAAATTTGACATCAAATCACACAAAGATAGATGCTGGAACAGCCAGAATGCAGCCAGAATCTCAAAATAAGCCCTCAGCCAGACCCAGACTGGACTCCTTAAGCACTTTCCTTTTCTGTCGTGGCATAATATCAAGGAAAATATTAGTCAAACTGGCCACTTGTGTGTAAATGAGATCAAGCTGGATTAGGAGCACTGAAACCTGTTTGAGGCCTTATGAAGCACATGAGTTTTCACCTACTACTGAAAGTCAGCAGAGACCCAGATGTGAGATACAGAGCCAGGGAAACTTGGAATGTGATTTCCTCTCTTAAGCCTTTAGTGTAGGTAAAGGCATTATAGGCGATCAAACCTCTTAGCCCTTCTACTTGTGGGATTTGATGTGCATTACTGACAATGAGAAATGGTCTGCCTGAAACACAATATCTCACATCAGACGGAGAGTAAAGAGGGTGTGCAAGGAGGATATGGAATGACAAGATGAACATTTTCAATTTGTAGTTGATATGGACTTTAGGGAAAGATCATGGGAAAAAAGTCTGTTTCAAATCAATGGAAAAATCTAATTTTATTCAGGAAAAAAACTCCATTTATTTTGAAATATAGCTGCGATAGAAAAAGGAGTAACGCCGAAATTAAAGGAATGAGAGTACTGACTAAACTGAAGATACGTATAAAATGCTCAAGAGCTCTTATTGAATTATCACCCTGAAATTATGAAAAAAGCAGCCTTTTAGTACATTTAATCAGCAGAGGGGAAAAAAAGTCTTACATGAAGAAACTATTGTATTTCTCAATCAGCTGTGCTGCATTAGAATAAAAAAATCTGATGAAAGGATTGTAACTGAAGGCTCTTTGTGATATATCCTTTACATTTCCTTTCTTTTTCAGAATATGTAGCAACTTTTAAGTAGTTATCCATTACTTCTTTTTTCCATGGGACTCAAAAGAGGCAACTCTCTCTTAGTCACTGTTCAAATGGAGGAAAAAAAAAACAAGAGAACGTGTAATTTAAGTCAGTCAGTTGTGTTTCAATCTTCTAAGACTTGGAAACGCAGAAAAAATAACGATATGCCTAAACTGGTCCATATGTAAAGCCAGTAATTTAGAAGAATTGGAACTGGGAGAGACACCCTGGATAAGGACCCAAGTATAGCTGGCCACCATGTCGAGAGGAGGATGAGAAGGGAGGCCAAAATAAATAATTCTCCAAAGTTCAACCTAAGGCTTAAGCTAATGGTCATGTTTGAAATGTATATTTCTTACCTATGTTTTTTTAAATTATCTGCATGTAAACTGCCTGTGTAACATCCTGAGTATATGTAAAGCTGGGCTGTAGATTCTCTCAGAACCGTAGTTCATATTTCTCTTACTTGCTGTTTAGTGTTTCCTCTCATTGATCAACCGTTGCAGCTCATATTTTTAATTTAATGGAAACAGAGCTTGGGCAAAGTGAAACAGACATGGAAAAGCAGCCTATTCCATGCACCACAACTTTAAGAATTTTTTTTAAAAAGTGAAAAAGTCCGCTTTTCACAATATCCCCGGTAAATGATCGGGCCAGGGAACTGAGGTAAAGAGTGCGTTCTATAAGTCACCAAATGTTTAAAACAACAATGGATTTTAAAGGTTTGCTGCACATCTTTACCAGTTGTGTCAATAATTGTTAAGGGTGCCATGAAGAACCTTTTCATAATTTGATACTAATTGTTTGTTTTTATGTTGTTGTTATTTTGGTCTTTTTAAGTTTATCAAACTCGGCACTAAACTGAGTTGGATGTTTAAATTACTGAAAGTGACAAAAAACTAGAGCTGCACCGATCCATTTTTTTCTGATCCAATCCGATACCTAGGCTAAGCATATCATCCATTACCCGATATCGATCCCATACTACTGTTGATTAAATAAACCGTACACCTTGCCATGTGAGTGAAGTTATCAGACTTGAAATAAACATTGTTAAAAAAAGTTCTGCATGTTCTTTAGCATGGTGCTTTTGGAGGTGCTTATTTAAGTTTGTGGTGTTGAATTTACCAACCTTATCAGCCCCTCGCAACTTACGCATTGTAAATATTGCATGTTGCAGTCATACAATATTTGGTTGCTGGTTTTACATTTCATCATTTATTAGTGTCACAGATACAAGCAACAATCAATAATATGAAATGTAATTTATGACACCGCCTAAATAATATGGTTCCACCATGTTTGAAACTTGAAAAGCTTTGAAAGCAGATAAAAAAAAACAGAGGTAAAAAAAAAGAAGGTTTTTCTGTCTAAATGAGCACCAGATTCCATTGTTTGCAGGTTGAACAAAATAATGGAATATGCATGGACAAACAGTTGTTAAAGGGATGTGATTGGATGGAATATAATTAGAAGATAAGTACGTGTTGCAAGTCATCTTCAACAAGTTGGACAGATAATGGAGTAAACTTTATATGAAGAAAAACCTTTTGGAATAATATATTTTATTTAGCTGTGTAATATATTTCACAACATTACCTTCTCCGCTGTAGAGTAGGATGGATTGCATTCATACGGCTAATGCAATAAATCATTGGAATCCCAGATATAAGCTTTCAAGATTTTCCTACAAAATGCTTGATGTGTTTTGATTGAAAAAGTAAAATCTGCAGCTGAGTCATCACTTGCCTTTTTCTTCTTTGAAATGATGTTAGATTCTTTTATTTGAACCCTGGTACAGTCACTATATATTGATGTATTTCTAAAGAGTCTTAAATGAAAAGTGAATGAAAAAAGTGATGTAACTCCTCTGCCCGACATGCTCCGAGACAGAAAGGAAGAAAGGTGAAATAAAGCCTGTATTGAGGTGGCTCTTCTGTAACAGACATTTTCACCTCGCTGTATTCAGTCTAACCCTGGCTTATCTGTGCCCTTGCCCCTGATATAATTGAGCTTTTCAAAGTGGCGGCACATTAAAAGCCTCACGTATTGATATGCATTTGAAAGTGACTAAAATTAAAGGCTTTTATTAACAAAAGTGGCTTAATTTTTTATAATCAGGCTGAAGTCAGTGGAGCCGAAAGAAAGCAGATGTTTCCCTGGACCGGCAGTTCACCTTGTTAAAGGACGTGCTGCCTCTGACATGGATACAGAACACAGAAAATGGATCTGCTCTGCTGTGTTGTGGTTTCAAAGTCAGATGGAATCGTGGTGTTGCCTCCTCTGAACATGTCCGTGCGCTTATACAGACTTCCTTTCTCTGAATACACTTTCCTACCGGGACTTCCTTCTACAAACATTGTTTACTTCATGCCCCATCTTCTTCCCACTCCTTGGCAACCACGTCCTCTTCCTCCTGCTGTGTCCCTGTGTATGTGCATGTGCCTGTATACTATATTTTTTATCTCTGTGTTAACATCCCAAGCTTACACATTCATGTTTGACTTCTAAACTGCATGTATTAATTCCTTGCATGTGTATGTCTGTATGCACGTGGCTGTGGTTATTCAAGTGTTTGACACCAGGCAGATGTTCATCCGGCCAGCTGACATCAGTGACCCCTCTCGCTAAAGCAAAACATGCAGTGGATGCGTGACCCTCCCCCAAGTCCTTCTTTTCTTTGTCCCCCCTCAGGAAATGTCCTGAGACAGTGGATACAGGATGTATGTGCTCAGAGGGACTGCGGGGGCAGAATGGTACCGGCTGAGATCAGAGAGTCGAAACCCCCCGGATGTGTCCGTATGGATAATCTTTAAAAGGTGCACTGTTTGCATGTCAAATCAATATCCATCCATGCTCCACATCTGTTTGTGGGGATAAAGGTTATATGGTCATAATTTATTTTTAATACTAATTTATTTTAATTAAATGAGTATAACTTAAAATAATTAAATGTTACTGTAACAGCGATTTTTTTTAAGTTAGGTACTGCTAAATGCAAAATGAAAAACTAGAAGATTTTCAGGCCAAAGTTGATTTATTTCACTAATTTAATCCAAAATGTAAAACTTACATGGATTAGACATATGAATGATATATTTCAGGGGATCATTTCTGTTCATTTTAATGGAAATGGACTGCTAACAGTTGTTCACCAGGCAGGTATCCATGAAGAGGGTAAGGCTGACATGTTTGTTAGCAATTACAGGTTGCAAACATGGACACCCAAGAAACGTTTGAAAGGTTTATTGAAACTATCGTGCAGCAGGAGAGTTCTTCCGGGTTTAAGGCCGAGTCACACCAAACTGTCTGGTCCAATTGGAAAATCGGATCTTATGAAGTAATAGCAATTACATCTGGTTGAAGTGAATGGGGCCAAGCAGACTCGCTTGCGGTTCTACGCAACCGTGTCTGTGCAGCAATTTCGTGAGAAAGTCAGGAGTCAGACAAAGAAAGTAAAGTAAAACCCAAAATACAAGATCAAATTTTAACTGCAAGGTAAACTGTACGCAATTTCGTCCAGGTCCGTCCTCATAAAGGTTCATCTGGAAACACACAGCTCAATAAATAACCAATAAAACATTTTAATTACTAATATTTACCTATGGTTGGAGCTCAGAAGTACAGACAATGGATAAGAAAGTGAAACAGCGATCTTCTTTGAGCTTGTTAGAGCAGCAACTGCACCTTTATGTTTATCGCCCTGCTTGTTTATGCTGGACGAATTTCCAGTAGTAATTCACCATGATTTGTCAACTTCTAGCTCTGTGGATGAGACTCTCCTTTCCCAGACCTCCCATCACTGCTTCAAATGGTAAGAATCTCTCCAAGTCAGTTACACAACATTGTTTATCATTTCCTTCCAGAGTAGCAGATTGTGGAACGGAAACATTGTGGGGTGGACAGGCAGGGAAGTGAGAGATGGTGTCGAATGAGTCCAACAGGTTGGAACAGGAGGGCAACCACCAGAGCAATAAGGAGATTAGCGACGAGAGGCTTGAGAGGATTTCTCCAGTGATCACAAGAGACAAAGAATTAGAGGACATGGAGCCAGGAACAGCGTAAATGCCAACTTCAAGGAGAGCAACATAAATAAAATCTGACTTCTCTGTAATAACTACTCATTGCACACATGCCAGCTTAGAGGTTTTTAAAGTTACTATATCAGGTAATTGCATGAACCACTATGATGTTACTCAGACTGGAGTTCCTTCTATACAGTGGAATTTCACTTGGGTCATGATCCCTCTCAGACCATATGTTAGCTTCAGGCTTCACAACCAACTTATCTGAGTTTCAACTTAACAGTTGAGTTGCCAAGAAAGTTATCTAATGCGAGTAACACTTTACCTACGTCTAACCTTGTAGAAAACTTCTTTAAAAATTGTAACTGCTCTAATATTTTATTTGAATTTCTTGTTTACATTCTCTCTGTAATATAGGACGATCAGTAATTTCGTGGAAATACAGATACTTGTATTGAAGATAGAACTATTGCAGTATAATTTAAACTCTTTGATACCATTATGGCCTTTAACAGGTGTCTATTTTGTGTAGATTTATTTAATAATGAAAAATATTTTTGTTTTCCGTAATTCTTCCAGCTAACAAACTTTTGTCTGACAACATCTTTTCCACAGATTCAATGTTAAAGCTGATAATTAATTTGATTTACCACAATCAAAGTATCACATTATAGGTATAGGTCCATTTGCAGTTACAGATTCAACTGGGAATACATTATATGATCCTGAAAGTATAAACAACACCTTCAAAGATTTCTACAAATCCTTATACACATCACAGATAAACCCATCAGATAATGACATTGATCAATTTCTGGATAATATCCTAAATTATCAGATAGTCAAACAATGACCCTGGATTCACTGCTGACAACAGTCGAAATACAGGAAGCTCTCATAAACATGCCCAATAAAAAGGCTCCAGGTCCAGATGGTTTCCCAGCTGAGTTTTATAAAGGTAACGTTCCACAGAATTCCACAGAATATCCTTTATTAATGTAGATATTAAAATAATCTTTAAAACTCTTGCAAAGCAATTAGATAAAGTCACTCCTCTCATAATACATCCTGATCAAAATGGTTTCATATATCTTTCAATCCGTCCGTCCGTCCGTTGTCTTCCGCTTATCCGGGGTCGGGTCGCGGGGGTAGCAGCTTCAGTAGGGAGGCCCAGACGTCCCTCTCCCCAGCCACTTGGGCCAGCTCCTCAGGAGGAACCCCAAGGCGTTCCCAGGCCAGCCGGGAGACATAGTCCCTCCAGCGTGTCCTGGGTCTTCCCCTGGGCCTCCTCCCGGTGGGACGTGCCTGGAACACCTCTCCAGGGAGGCGTCCAGGAGGCATCCTGACCAGATGCCCGAGCCACCTCAACTGGCTCCTCTCGACGTGGAGGAGCAGCGGCTCTACTCTGAGTCCTCCCCGGATGACTGAGCTCCTCACCCTATCTCTAAGGGAGAGCCCAGACACACTACGGAGAAAACTCATTTCAGCCGCTTGTATCCGGGATCTCGTTCTTTCGGTCACGACCCAAAGCTCGTGACCATAGATGAGGGTAGGAACGTAGATCGACCGGTAAATCGAGAGCTTCGCCTTTTGGCTCAGCTCTCTCTTCACCACAACGGATCGGTACAGCGCCCGCTTCACAGCAGACGCTGCACCAATCCGCCTGTCGATCTCCCGCTCCATCTTCCCCTCATTCGTGAACAAGACCCCAAGATACTTGAACTCCTCCACTAGGGGCAGGACATCCTCCCCAACCCGGAGAAGGCACTCTACCCTTTTCCGGTTCAAGACCATGGTCTCGGATTTGGAGGCACTGATTTTCATCCTGGCCGCTTCGCACTCGGCTGCGAACCGCTCCAGTGAGAGCTGTAGATCACGCCCTGATGAAGCCAATAGGACCACGTCATCCGCGAATAGCAGAGACGCAATCCTAAGGTCACCAAAGCGGATCCCCTCAACACCTTGGCTGCGCCTAGAAATTCTGTCCATAAAAGTTATGAACAGAATCGGTGACAAAGGGCAGCCTTGGCGGAGTCCAACTCTCACCGGAAACGAGTCCGACTTACTGCCGGCAATGCGGACCAGACTCTGACACCGGTCGTACAGAGACCTGACAGCCCTTATTAAAGGGTCCGGTACTCCATACTCCCGGAGTACCCCCCACAGGATCCCCCGGGGGACACGGTCGAATGCCTTCTCCAGATCCACAAAACACATGTAGACTGGTTGGGCAAACTCCCATGCCCCCTCAAGAATCCTGCTGAGGGTATAGAGCTGGTCCAGTGTTCCACGGCCAGGACGAAAACCACACTGCTCTTCCTGAATCCGAGATTCGACTATCCGACGGACCCTCCTTTCCAGAACCCCTGAATAGACCTTACCAGGGAGGCTTAAGAGTGTGATTCCTCTGTAGTTGGAACACACCCTCCGGTCCCCCTTTTTAAATAGGGGGACCACCACCCCAGTCTGCCAATCCAGGGGAACTGCCCCCGATGTCCACGCAATGTTGCAGAGCCGCGTTAACCAACACAGCCCCACAACATCCAGAGCCTTAAGGTACTCAGGGCGAATCTCATCCACCCCCGGAGCCTTGCCACCGAGGAGCTTTTTAACAACCTCGGCAACCTCAGCACCAGAGATGGGAGAACCCGACCCAGAGTCCTCAGGCTCTGCTTCCTCAATGGAAGACGTGTTGGTGGGATTAAGGAGGTCTTCGAAGTATTCCGCCCACCGACGCACGACGTCCCGAGTCGAGGTCAGCAGCACACCACCCCCACTGTAAACAGTGTTGGTGCTGCACTGCTTCCCCCTCCTGAGACGCCGGATGGTGGACCAGAATCGCTTCGAAGCCGTACGGAAGTCTTTCTCCATGGCCTCTCCGAACTCTTCCCACGCCCGAGTTTTTGCCTCGGCGACCAGCCGAGCCGCCTGCCGCTTCGACTGCCGGTACACATCAGCTGCTTCCGGAGTCCCACAGGCCAAAAAAGCCCGATAGGACTCCTTCTTCAGCTTGACGGCTTCCCTCACCGCTGGTGTCCACCAGCGGGTTCGAGGGTTGCCGCCACGACATGCACCGACAACCTTGCGGCCACAGCTCCAACTAGCCGCCTCAGCAATAGAGGCGTGGAACATGGTCCATTCAGACTCAATGTCCCCCGCCTCCCTCGGGAGGCGGGGGATATCTTTCAATATATCTTCCTATTATGAAATGGGAGGCAGACTTATTAGTCAGCTTTGAACAAAACTCCTGGTCTCAGATATGTTTAAGGACTTTACAATTTATAATATACAAAATCCTTCATTGAGTACACTATACAGGTCAAAGATTATTCAGGATGAGTTTGGTGCAATCTAATGTCTGTTCACAGTACACAAACAATAATCCTGGCAATTATATTCATGTACTATGGTTATGTAGTCCTTACATATCTGGGTCCAGATATGTAAGGACTTGTGCCTGAAAATTTCACTTTCCCCCTCCGTTTGCTTGCTGGGTAACTTGGATGATAGCACTTTAGGAAAAAAAATCAGTTTGCTTGGCTTTCATTGCCTTATGTATCCTCTTGAATTGGAAAAGCAAAAAAATGCTCAGTATCAATCAGGATAGAGATCTTTTGTTGGATCATATTAGTCTTGAGACAGCATCTGCCTCCATATCAGATTGTTCTCTCTAGGGTCCTTCGATAGGCTCCGTCACCAAGTGGGAGTACGAGGCCGTGGGATGTGTCCTGTGGGGCATGGTGGCTGATTTGGGGAGTGCCTTAGTCTTGGGGGTCTGGGGGTGCCTGGAGTGGGGTGTCTGGTGGGTCCAGCGCCAGGGTCTGTGGCCCACTGTGGGGTGAAGCTTTGGGGGCCTCGGGGCGGCCTCCAGTGGCCACTTGCGATGCTCTTGGGGATTTTGCGCCGTCAGACGTGGGTTACTGGCGTGGTATCTGTGCTGCTCCAGGGTGGGTCTTGGGTGGGACTCGGGGTACCTGTGGTCTGTTGCCCCGGGCGGGTGTCTTGGCAGGACTTGGGTTCTGTGGAGTATATATGGGATTTGGGATGGTGTATGCCTGGGGATCATCTGGGGGGGGGGGGGGGGTAGTTTGTGTTGGCCTCATCACTGGTTGCTACCTCTGCCCCCATTTGAATTTAGACACTGAGGGTTCTGGGTAGGGTGCATGGCAAGGGTGTGCATTGGCGCGGGCAACTTTCTGGCCCTGGCCCTCCCACTTTTAAATGCACTCTGAGCAAGCAGGCTCAGGGTCTTTTTTACACCACTGTTCTCCGATTGCCAGCCGGAGTTTGGGGCCTGGAGGAGGAGCGAGCCACCTGGTCAGGGTCTGGGCTGGGGGTGGGCGTTGGGTCCCGGGGGTCAGCTGGGGCGCTTTTGCCCTGGAATATAGGGCTTGGGTATGGAGGGCAGGGTGTGGGGGAGGTAGCGCCTCGGTGTTTGCGGGGTGGGCTTTGTTTGGCCTGGGCCCCCGTGACTCTGTCGGGGCCCTGCAGGGTGACTGGGCGCCTATGGGCCTCGGTTCTCTGGGCCCATGGCTGGATCTGCTCCGGTCTAGCCGGCTGCCATTACCTGGGCTCATCACTGCAGCTTCTGGGGGCTTTGGCACTCCGCCATTTGGGGGGTTTCCTGGGGCTACTCTCTGCTCTTCCCTGAGATGGGGGAGGCAGCTTTCCCTGTGTTGGTTCCTATTGGGCACCTTTGCTCTGGGGGTCCCTTCGGTCATCTGCGGTTCTGGTTTCCCTGGCGTCTGCCTCAGTGCTCTTGGGGTGGGGGTCTTTGGCTCCTCACAACCACCATTGAGCATTTTTGTTATGGATTCAGGTGCTCACAGATTGACTTCTATACAGAAAACCCCTATTATTATCTTTAGCTCTCACTTTATACATTTTATATTTAATAAGACTGTAATTATTAAAATCTAATAAAGATTTTTGCATATATAAATCAAGCAGAGCACTAGGGTGAAAGCAGTAAGGCTCCACTTGTGAAAGTAAAATCTGTTGGGCTCTCTTTGGCTCTTAATGCTACATTGCCAGACAGGACACACACACAAAAAAAGAAGCTTTAAGCTTTCAGGTCAGGGCAACCCCTTCTCATCTGTTAGCAGCCAGGCTCAGATTGCACTAAAATACTTGGTGCCAAGATAAGGCTAACTTTCATTATAACAACATTTGGCTATAAAAAAAAATCATACTTAAATACTTTTATTGCTTCCTCACAGGTCTATGTTTGTGTGCTGCAAAATTAAGAGTAGAAGTGAAGAGTAAATCATGTGCGTACTAAATAATAGGAAGAGTGACGTGATCTCTGCCTGACGGAGCCACTTTTCCCCCTCAACCCCTGAGTCCAGAGGTTAATGACATCATTAGCATTCTGTCGGGGCTTGCCCGGCTTGTCTTTCCCGGCAGGATTTGGACTGTGCTTAGAGGCTGACTAAGCCAGGGACTTAACACTGGGCAAGTCTGTGATCACAGTGTGCATGTGTGCATGTGCGAGAGAGAGAGAGAGAGAGAGAGAGAGAGAGAGAGAGAGAGAGAGAGAGAGAGAGAGAGAGAGAGAGAGAGAGAGAGAGAGAGAGAGGGGGAGAGATCATTAACGAGAAGCCACAGTTAGAGAGAAAAAGATGGCTGCTTGTGCTATCATCCCGAAAGTCTCACATGATACTGGTACTATGAGTCAGATGCTGGGAGTGAAGGGAAGAGAATGAGAAAAGCAGATCGGATGCCGGAGGGTGGTGGTGTGGTGATGGTGATGCAGAATGTGTTAAGTGGTGACTGGATCCGTTACTCAGCTAGAGAGTCCATTACCAGGGGACACATGCACGCGCGCACACACACACACACACACACACACACACAAACACACGCAAGCACGCACGCACACACACACACACACACACACACACACACACACACACACACACACACACACACACACACTTCAAAGTTCACAGTTTGTGAACTTTGAAGAATAGCAATTTCAATGGTTAGTTTGGCATCGTACATCCAATTCAAGAAACACATTTAATGTAAATTTAAAGTAATTTAGAGACAAAGCAGGTGGTAAAATCTCCCTTTTTTCATTATGGAAGTGCTAAGTAGTCAAAAACCAGAATACAGAAGGGTGAAATGTTAGAATCATTGCACCATTTGGCAAATAAAAGATAAAGCATGTTAATATAACAGCAAAACCTAAACAGTGCCTTCCATGAGCATTCATACCCGGTGTTTTAAATTTTGCCAAATTGGAGCAGTTAATTTTTTTAAATAGTGATTTTATGCGATGGACCAACACAAAATAGCATATCAAAGAAAAGTTAAAAAAAATGATACATTCTTTTTTAAATTAATAGTTGAAAACACCACACTCCTAGCCAAACACAGTTTGTGCCAGCATGATGGTGGCTTTTCAAACCCTGACTCAAAAAAAAAAAAGCCAGAAGAACCACTTTTCTTTAGACTCAACTAATTGGCACTGTATCCTTCAGAACAGAACCATGGGTTGGAGGGATGGCCACCCTGGACAAATAACCAGTTTAACGCAGAGACAAACTATGTGCGAAATTTCAGTGAATTTCTAGTTAACCTTACAGGCATGTTTTTGGACTATGGAAGTACCTGGAGAGAACCTATACAGGCACAGAGAGACCATACAACATATTCAGAAGCCTCCCTTCCTATATAAGGATGAAGAGGATGAGCATTACATTATATAAATTCAGATGAAAGCATATTCTGGAAATATCCTAATATATGATGTTGGCAACATATTTCATGTTGAAAATCAGTCTTTAATGTTACACCAACAGTGCTTATTGTGGCACGGTCAGAATTAAAGTTATGTCTTTAACAATACAGTGAAAGCCAGATATTTACAGGAAAGTCCAAAATTATTTGTAGCCCTGGCAAAGTTAGATTGAATGTAACTTTTTAAGAATCTGTGGAGAGAGCTAAGCGATAGCAAGGGGCCTTTCAGCCTCAAAGGTTTTTGAGCTCATCACCAGTCAAATTAACAAAATGCCAGTAGTAGCATACAAAAAGCTGGTTGAAAACTCAACCAAAGTATGATAACTGTAACGACAATAAAGATCCAATAGAGTATAGTTTTTTAACATGAGAAATGAGCAAAAATGGCTTCAAACTGTTGTGAAGAATTTGTGGAAAGATACCCGAAATGTTTGACCCTTGTAATAAAGTTTAAAACATAATTCTATCAAATGCTAAGGAAATGTATGTTCCATTCTGACTTTAAAGGAAAATAAATGTACATGTGTCTCTCATTATTCTGGCATTTAGCAAATGGAAGCTGACCAAAAGATGTACTGTTAATGTTTAGTTGGATTTTTTTGTCAGACAGAGAGAAAATGAGATTATGTCTTTTTTCATAATGCACGTGAATATCTGTTTTCAGCTGTATTCATATTATATAAGGCTGTGAGATGACCTTTCTGTAATGATTCTAGCTCAGTGTTTCGCCTGATCACCTCCTCCCTACTAATCACCGTCACCTGCAACTGATTCCCTGCTCTAATTACTCCTGTCAGCCCATCCCTATATAAGCACTCCTCTTTCAGTTTGTCTTTGCTGGTTTGTCTGATCTCCAAGACTCTGCACTCCCTCAATCACCAGATGTCCAGCTTCCCTTCTGCTCACCAGCCTGTGCACTCCTCGCGAGCCAGTCTGCTACCTCACGCCATCCCAGGTTAGTGGATCTTGCCTCCCACTCACCTCTTTACTTTGTGTTCCAGTCTTCCCTCCTGTCTCGATCCACCAGCACGTCCTGGCTTTCACCCTGACGCACCACAGCCACAGTCCTCCTTCACATCCTGATCCCTGTACCGACGCACCACCTGTCCCACTTCGTCAGCACGCTTTGGACCCAGCTCCGGAGCTCATCAGGCTCGTTCTGTCGGTGCTCCTGCGTCCCGTCTGCGGTGGCTCTGAGGACCACCGTACCCGTCTGCCTGCTCAATCTCCACCATCTCCAGTCTTCTTCAGCCCGGTCCTGATCCATCCTACCTTCTTTGTGGCAATAAAGCTCCTAAACATCCGGCTCTGTGTGTGGTTTGAATTCGGGCTCGGACCCTGTTCATTACACTTTCATCTAGTTTTTCCCGCAGCAAATCTGTTTCAGCCCTCCGTTCTAAAAAAAGACTAAATAGAACTATGTGTTAGGAACTAGACACTCTTTTCAGCATGGTTACAGCTCTACCTTGGTGTAAATAAACAGTGCGCAGTGGGTTAACTGTTCTCTGAAGGACGCTCCACTGACTCAGTGTTATTCTGGTGGTGTTGCTATAGTTGCAGAAAACCTAGCACTGATGGAAACAGTAGTCCACAGCCTCCTGCTCCCTGTCATTTTCTTAGCCCTAATTGCTTTCGGTTGCCGTTTTATTTTTTCTTTCAATTGAAGGTGTGTGTGTGTGTGTGTGTGTGTGTGTTTTCCAAAGCAGCAGTGGCAAAAACAGTTATGTAACCAAGGCTGTAGCCGTGTGGGTATGTCCTTAGTGAAAAATCAACTCTCAACTCTATTTTTGCTTCAATTTTCACTTTCTCTTTCATTAACATTTTCAATTAAAAAGCATCAGGCTTCGGCACCATCTGAATACTTATGAATGCACGACTTGGGTTGAACAAGAGGCATGAATTATTCTCCCCAAGAAAACATCAATGAATCCGTCACAATCAAGCCGTGATCACTTTTGTTTCGCAAACTGATATGATGGCATTTAGCTTCCAGCGTCTTAGACAGACGGGACAAAGGATAGGGGAAATGCCAGGAGTTAATCTCTTGGACTGTTGTCATATGTCTGGAAGAAGAACAGAACTCTGTGACTCAGGAGGGCCACCCCTAAACAGGTGACTCTGTTGGTAATGTCAACACATTAACTGGGCAGTAAAATGAGAGGAGGGTGGGAGAAGAAGTGATTTTCCATACGGGTGAGTCGCACCTCAGACATGGACTGAAATTCAAGGTGGCAGAGTGCAAGCTGAGGCGCTCACAGCAGCGCGCCACTTCTTGCACAACGTGGGTATGTCACACCTCTGTGCCAGAGTGTTGGACTGACCCAAATATAACATGCTGGGTTCCCCACCTCTCCGTAGCTGAGTGTTAACACAGAAATAACTTGACTGGAACCAGGTCAAGGGAAATGAAAGAAAGGAGTTTAACTGTGTTGAATAAGAGAGCAAGAAGAAGAAAGTTATGGTGTTCCCCTTCCTTAATTTAGATCTGCAGACATTCCCTGGTTAGCCTTCATTTAGAATTTATAATACGTAAAATGAATGCATCATTCTGTAACTTTACCTTCTCAGTTGTGTTTGGGCTGTGACTCACGATGATTATAATTTTCGTTTCAAGTTGAAAACATGAAAAAAGTATTAAAGAAAGAAACTAGGCACAATCGGCTGTGCAAGTGATAGCAATACTTACAGAGCACCAAACTCAGGCGTCAGTGAATAACACAACACCTCATGAAGAAGAAAGTAGTGATGGTCTCCAGTTTGAATTTGACGTCATACGGCAAATAATGTTATGGGAAATTGTCCAGTGAGCAACAATAGCTTGCAATAAAAATTGTAGGTAAAAATGAAGACAATTGTGAAGAATCAAGGTAAACATTCTGTATTCTGCTCTGGATCGGACCTCTGTTGTTACTGAGATTTGTATGGACATCCGCCCTTCCGTTTGTCCTTACAGTGGTTGTGGGAATATTAACCTGCAAATTCCTTTAAATCATTCATTTAAATTTAAAATCTTTGAATTCATCGATACTGAAATCATCAATTCAAATGTAATAGTATTCTCAATAAACAAATATAAAAATTTCAGCTCAACTGTCTGTTATAATTTAAACATTTATGGGAGGACCCTATGGTTTGGGGGCCATAGTTTGACTATGCATGGGGCTGGGGCTGATTATAAGTAAATGGCAGGAGCTAAAAGTCTCACTTTTCTATGCAGAATCCAGCTGTGGTTATTACTGTGGTTTGACTGTTCGACAGCAGTGTAGCTTTTAAACTGTTCCATGAACACCCATTGGAAAGCCGCTCAAACCCTATTAGTCTGTCAACAGTTAGAGTTTCCACAATAACATAAAGTCAGTTCAAGCTAATGCTACAACTGCGGTGGTTGGAAGGGAATCAAATTAAGAAAATGCAATCTGCTCATTTGGCAAAAACACAGAAAAAAAATAGTTGCTAATGCAGCAAACTATTGTGGGCAGACAAGCAAGAGGAAAGTTTGGAGGAAGCTGTTTATGATTTAATTCAATGAGATCCAGAGAGAAATGGAAACATTTTGTATCAACAAAAGAGACATAGAAAGTAAAAACCAAGGGAAACAAAGCATTTCGTTATCCGTGGAACTCCATGTAGTTGTTGGGGGTAAAAATGTTTGCATTTGCACTCAGCGGTTAAATACTCTGCATCACCCACACACACACACACACACACACACGCACGCACACACACACACACACACACACACACACACACACACACACACACACACACACACACACACACACACACACACACACACACACACACACACACACACACACACACAGACACAGAGTCAAAAAAGGGTTTTCTAAAAAAAAAATCCTTTGCTTTACAAGACAATGGAAAGGCCAAGCTTGGTTTGTGTCTCAAAATGTTGTAGCTGTTAAAGTTGTAGTTCGAAAAATTGGATTACACCTGTCCCTTGAATTTTCAGTCATGTAAAAATGATCACATCCCCTGTCCTAATTGTTGGCTATTTCAGTACAATAAGTTAAAAATCCGTGTCTGTCTGGCTAAATTACCCCTGACTCTGAACCATATTATACATAACCAGGAATAACTAGACAGACACAGCACTATAATAGTCACTAAATGAAAATGTCAACACCTGCACCTCTGAAATTTCTCTTCATGCAAGTTTAGATTAGAAGAAGACAGACAGGTACTCTGCTGTATCCAGTATTAAAAATTACGAGTCAATGTCATTTATCTGCACACTTCACATAAAGGTATTGTATGAGGTTTTCTAACTTTCTTTAGCTTGCAAAGTAGAAAAAAATACCTGTATTTTAACTGGAGTTAGAGTGCCTCATACTTATTTTAATTCGTTTTGTGTTTGTATAACACGTGTTGTAGTGACAAGAAACAAGCTGTATCTGTGTTTTTGGTAAATTGCTGCCTCCTGTTAATTAACGTGGCTATTAATTTGCAGCTCTACACCAAGAGGAGTTGCTTAAGGTTACCTACTGTCCCTGAACTAAGCTGGCAGTGTGCACGCAAAAAAGGTGAGATTTAGGACCTTACCGATAGAACTGGTTTTTCCCATCTTCTCTGCTAAGGCGATCAAGTGAGTCCTCTTAGAAAATCTGCTCGTTTGCAAAGCATTACAAAATGACTTCAATGACAATCACTGCTACATGCAATGTGTACCTACCGTTCCTTTCAATGGCATAGGAAGGGATATGATCCACAGGAAAATAACACTGCAGCATCATCTTAGCGTTATGTCTGTCTCATCAAAAATGTCATTATGGTAGCACATAATGACGGTAAAGATTATTGATTTAATGCTGTTGAATACGTAACTTGGTCACCAGATAAGCCAAGCAGCCGCCAACCTTCTGGACATGTGGTATAATTCCAACATATTAGCGCCACAGTCCTCACACAGTCTGTATAACACACATGGTCACCCCTGTGGTTCAGTCAAAGCAGATGCTACTCATTTGTGGCAGCAACAACCCACTATCATAACTAGAGCTAAGGCCATATTGTCCAGATGCTTTGCTCACCTTGGGATGCTGACGGAAACTAAGAGTGAGACTTAGAACTTCTTCTGTCATTTGATCAATAGAACTGATTGTTATCTGACTTCTTGGAGGCACTCATAAAGCAACATTTCTTTTATTCCCACATGGTCAGTTGATCTGTAATAAATAAAAACAACAATAATCAAAGGAGGCTGTAAAGTCAGATCTGTCTTACGCAGATGGGTACTGTGAATTCCACACCAGTATACAACCAGTATTCAGAATGGAAGCACGTTCAGTTTAACAACACGTTTATCAATACACAAGCGAAAAATGCAAGATATAAAAAAGTGTGACAGTTTAACTTGAAATTATAGTTGGAAATTGCATTGACATCCTAAAACAGACCAATTTAATGCTTTAGCAGCTGTGCTCTATGATATCACAATAACTCTAAAATTACTAATAGTTAAGCCAAATATTTAAAATGAAAGATTCAGTTAGTGTTCCTCATCCTAAATGTTTTTTTTTCCTGATTTATATGAACATGAGACATTTGCTTGGCAAACACAAACAATAGAAACGAAAGATCCATCCGATTCAAAGAGTTGAATTGTTCAATAAATGCTCGGTATGACTTAGCATAGCAGAAAATACGGTAACGTCTCAGTATTACTAGCTTGATGCCTCGTTATTATTTTATCTTTTTTCGTCTTTGGGCTGGCGCTTAATCTTTCTAGTACGGTGAAAATGTTCAAGTACTTTCATCTTTGGTAAGGGAAGTTTTTAATTAGCTCCTGCTTGCTTTTATTGTTTAGTAGCTGTTCTTGGTAGAGTTTTCAGAGATTATTGAAAACTGTCAACCCATTTTGTGTCACTAAAGAAAAAAAATATTTAAAAAAAAACAGGTAACTAAAAAAACATATAGAGTAATAAAAAAAAAATCACCATCATGCAAATTCGAGAGAATGATGTGACTATGGTAGAAAAACAACTCAAGCTAGATAAACTTTTTTCCAAAAAAATGTATATTTCATAATATGCAGATCTGACTGAAATATCAATAACTACCTTGACGTACTGTATTAATGATAAGCATGGTTCACTTCAGACCATTAGGACACCATACAGCTAAAAAAGAAAACTGCAAGGAAAGAT
Organism: Fundulus diaphanus; assembly: GCA_037039145.1. NCBI lineage: Eukaryota > Metazoa > Chordata > Actinopteri > Cyprinodontiformes > Fundulidae > Fundulus > Fundulus diaphanus. The sequence goes on from CM073137.1 coordinate 35,963,806, forward strand.
TGCCCATTACAAAGTTTAAAAAGCATCTGGTAATTTGGTGAAAAATTGAAAAACTGCACCTCCATCATCTCTTAATAACACCTATTTACCCTCAGTGACCTCACCAACTCCCGAGCTGCTCTCCAGAAGCAAAGGCATGGAGCAATAATTAGTTATGCTGCGCGGGGAGGTTTTCTCTACACCACAGAGACAAGCTGTAAATGTCCCAAAGATGGTGTCTTCATTAAAGGCCGTGCTTCTGTAATCGCAAGCAACCCGGGCGGCCGAGGATCAGATGCTCCTGCTGTTCTTTCTCTCTGGTGTCTCTCTGACTCTCCATCACTCTCAAATGCTGCCTGTGTCTAAATAAAGATTAAACAGAGGGGAGACGTCCAGGGTGTTTTTTTGTCTGTAGGAGTGTTTGTATGTGTGTCCCTGCATGTGAGCCTTCCAATAAATCCACAACAAGTCTCTAGTGAGCTCATCTGATGCGAGGGCTTGGTCTCATTGTGGACATGCTACTAAATTGACATTCTTCCATGAGCTAAACTCCCAGCTCATCGGGTATGAGCTATCTTTGCTTCCAGCAAGAAAAAAAATAATCATCCTAATGCTAAAAGATAATTAAGATCCCTTGCAAAGAACTATTCACCTAATTTTTTTTACATTACAGCCACAAGTATTTTTATTGAGAGTTAAAGGGACAGACCAACACAAAGTAGTGCATTGTTGGGAAGTGAAAGAAAAATGATAGATGGTTTTAAATTTAAATCTGAAAAATCTTGTGACCATTTGCATTTAGCCTGCTTCCCTTTGAGCGCTGTTCCACCTTTCATCCGAAAATAGAATACAATTAATTGCCGTTGTTTAGCACAAGGAAAAACAGTGTTAATATAAATGAGGCGAATGCCACGACCTCAAGCCATACAATATGGATTAGTTTCTGTTAATCCATGACGTAAAGGCGAGATGCCTGTTTGCCGTTGTAATGGGACAAAACGTAGAAAGAATTGTGCTGTTTGAACGCCAGCACCTGCGCCTGCTACTCTACATGACAGCTTTCTTACATTCCACAATTACAAAGCATTCTATAAATAAAAGCCGCTTAGCTATCTTAAAAAACAGAAAAAAACAAAGAGGCAATGTAGCACAACTTAAACATTCTTGTTTTAACTGATTTAAGCGTTGCAGTAAAGAAAGTGGGAGACAGTTCTTTCATTTTTGGCAGCAAGGAATTGAATAGGGAGAAGAAAAAAAACTGGCGCTCAGCCTTTTACCTGTCAGGCAATTGGTTTTGACTAGCGATGTCATATGAAAGGATGCAGGATAAAGTGCTGCTGTATGCGTGTGTGTGTGTGTGTGTGTGTGTGTATTTGAGGTGGGAAGTGTTTGGGTTCGCTTCCAAAGAGGAGTGGGACAATTTGCATAGGATTGATGCACAGAGCAGTCCCGGCAGGAGCAATAAAATTCAGTGGTTAAAGCCATGTTTCAGTCCTTTGTAAGCATCCCACAATGGCACGCTGTTTCCTATAAACATCCGCTGCAGCTCCCTCTGTTTGATAGGTGACTGCTTAATACTGGAATAATAGGATATGCTCCATTGCACAAAACAGATACTGGCCTGAAAAGCCCGGTATTTATCTGCATTTGTAGCTAATATCCTTTTGCATGCGTATCTGGTCCTGGCTGGATGCATTTCCCCCTGAACCATAGAAGGGCATCCTGTCTGCTTTATTTACTTTGTTTCCTCGACTTTGGCCGACCCTGCAGCATCCTGGCTGCTCAGGAAGAAAGGAGCCTCGAAAATTAGATTAAGATACTGTGTGAAACACTGGTTCATTCTATAATGCCGTATCGACATTGGCAGCTGTCAATAAAATTCATGACATCTTCATCATCATCCCGAGTGGAATGAACACCCCTGCCAGCTCGCGCAGCGGGCGGGGCGGAGCAGAAGCATGGATACAGGCAGAGGCATGTGTACCTGCAGTAAATCTTTATTTATATGAACGTTTAGAGCAGGAAAAACCTCGGTTCGGGCTTGAATTGAGAAGCAGGCAAAATGTAGAAATGGTGACGCGAATGGCACAGGGATGGCGATACATATTCTGAGCTAATGCCGTTTGCAGATGTGTCACCGTGGCGATGGGGCAACCTCACGACCGACCCTTCCCCTCTCAGCTTCGGATCTGAGGAATAGTTTTACATATCCACTCGACCTGTCCGTCTGTCTCGACCCCGGGGCACGCCGGGCCAGGAGACACGGGCAGGCTTAACCAAATCTCACGCTACCCGCCAGAAAAATAGCTCTGCAGGTAATGTGGCCTGCATTCCTCCCCTACGCACACACTCACACAGACACATGCACACACACTTTCATCCCAGGTGAATTCCATGGATTTAAAAGGGACACTTTGAATCCAGCCGAGGCTCAGATGAAAACAATCTGCGAACATGGCTAGCTGATTATGTACGGTCGGTGAGGGGGAGATTCTCATTCATGTATGCATCTCAGCAAGCGCTCTTTTTCATTATATGAATCTGCTGCTCACTTCAACGCAGACTTCTGAGGAGGTCTGGTGCAGAACCCTGATACATATCCATAACATATTGCCTCATATGTACTTTTACTGTATGCCATGTAAATCTCCATTCCATGCATTCCTTATGCATCTGTGCAAACTATGGGTACGTGCTGCACGTGTGGAGGTTCAGATTCTGCAAGAACCAAAACATAGATAGATACTTTCAAGGAAATGGAAAATGGAAAAGAACTAACTTCAAATTAATTCTGGTCTTTCAATATGTAAACCAACTTAGTTGCCTATAAATTTCCTGCAAGTAAAAACATGTCCTTCGCCAGAAACCAAAACAGTTTTTGGTCGGTCACATTATCAACCACCTCACATAAACACTTGCTGTAGTATTCCCCTCCAGCTGTTAAACATTTTATCACTGATCAGCTACAAACTTGAATGTATTTTACTGGGATTTTATATGAGCAACACAAACTCAGAGTCCCCCTGAGTCAGTATTCTGCTAGTTTTTCTGCTAGGGGCTATGTCTCTACCAGCTTTTTACTTCTAGAAATTGAAAATTTTGCCCATTCTGTTTTACAAATTAGCTTAGGCTTTGAAAAATCTGCTGACATCACCATGTTTCACCGTAGGAGACAATATTACCAAGATATCGTACAGTGTTTGTTTTACACCACACATATCATTTTGGATGTAGTTCAAGTTCTTTGGTCTCTTCTGACCAGCACACCTTCTTCCACATGTTTTTTTATATGTTATGTGTTGTTTTTAAATTGGGAGGTGTAAGAAGTAGTCATAGATCATAAGTATCTTAATTACAGTAAGCAGAAATCCTAATTTGGAGAGCAAAGGAAGAGAGGAATTATCATGTGGGAGACAAACTGATTACAGCAGGGCTTGTTCATCTAGGAACTTTGTAGACCCAAAGCTTTTGAGCAAGTCACGTGATATTTTTGGAGTGGCCTAGTCAAAGTCTGGAGTTAAGCCCGTTCATGCTCAAAAGCCCTCTAGTGTGGCTGATTTAAAATATTTCTGCAGGTGAGATAATAATCCTCCACAGCCATGCAAAAGACTCATTGCCGTTTATTGCAAACACTGGATTACAGTTCATGGCACCGAGGCTTGCACAAACAGTTAATAGGTTTAGTTGCCAATGGCTTTTTCACATAGGGCTTCTTGGCAATTTATTTGCTGGATCGTGATTTTATTAAATTTTTTTTTTTTAGATTTGCAGTGATGTGCTCCATTTTTTGACTGATATAATAAATCTTGTTTGTGAAGTCTTCAAACCTTGGAATGTAGTTCAATAACTTAACTCTTATGTAAACGGCTCCACAACTTTCTCCCTGACCTGTCGGATGTGTTCCTCAGCCTTCTTCAGTAGTGGTTCTGGGCCAGCCCCTCTTTTTACCATATTCCCACCAAGTTAAAATACTGAAAATGACCAGAAATTGTGGGGCTAGATGTATGCAGTGCAGTGCAGTGCAGCAAAAAGCAAATGTTCTCATCTCACTATTCTCAGCTGCAAGCAGAAGGCACATACTGAACACACGGGGGAGCCAAGTCACCACCGTCTGCAATTGCACAGAAGCATTAGAAAATATGTTCAGGCAGCAACTGACAGATGAATTATATATTTTTTGTATCTGTTTTATCTGTGCGCCCCTTTTCTGATGCTGCCCTGGTCAAATAGCCTTTTGACCCAAATCAAAAACCACCACTGGTCTTTGTGATGCTATTTGTTGACTGATGTTCTCTAATACTTATCTTCATGGAACATTTGTGCAAGGATTAAATCATGCAATTGGTTGCGCTGAATTTCATTTAGAGCTATCAGAGTAAAGAGGGCTGAATGTGAGCCACACAATCACGTTCAAAGAATTTATATATATATATATATATATATATATATATATATATATATATATATATATATATATATATACACACACAAAACCATTTACCAGTTCCTTCCGATTTACAATTATGCACCACTTTGTGTTGGTCCATCACATTAATTCCCAAAAGAGAACATAGAAGTTTGTGGTTGTAATGTAACAAAATGTGTTGAAGGGGTATGGATAATTTTTCCAGGGACTATATGTTGATGTTCAGGAACTAGGAAAAAGAGAGACAATAAATAGTTTAATAAGTCCATTTTTGGTGGAGGCATTATAACTAATAAATCAGATTTCTTCTTCCAGTTACTCACCAGATGTTTTAAAGGTTCCCACCTGCAGTGCTACAGACTGTCCTTCAATATACTCCTAAATGTCTAAAGCCCTTAGAAAGTCCCCGGAGCTGGTTGGCTTGACACAACTTCCTCTTTAATTGGTGCTTAATAATAAAGAAAAACATTCAGACCATGGTCAAATTTTCACAAAGGATTTTCTGACCCAAGCCAACCCTTACTACTACTAACCCATTTCACCCAGCCAAAGTGCTCTGTCAGTTTTCTGAAATGATCAGTCCCAAACATCTTACAAAAAAAAACCCCGCAACAATGTGAAATTCAACTTTAAACCAACTGTATTAAAATGTAATGATGGATTTCGGAACTCATAAAAGGACCAGTCATGCATGTAAGTCAGAGCAAGAGCACCCAAGCAAGCAAATGAGGATGTGTGCTTTTTGGTAGGACAGGGTGTCTTGCTTAAAATAAGGCAAAAAAAAGCACACTGCAGATCATGATAAACTCAGTATGAACAGCTATAAGATACAATATTGCACCACATGACTACAAAACAGAGGAGGTGAGGTCATGAAGGAGTCCAGCAGTTGCTTTCGTCCGGACGCAGCGATGCAAGACAATGTGCGCTTAGGAGGTCAGAAGTTAATGAAATTCCTGTGTTCATTTAGATAGTCATTTAGGCAGTACACTATGCTCTATGCAAACCGGCCATAAATCATCCTAATTTAATAAATGTAGGAATAATGATGAGACGTCCAGTGAAGACATTTGCTCACAGACCTCGATCATGTTGTAATCGGAACGGTGTAAAACAGAAAGACGTCAGATGGCATTTAAATGGAGATGCATCATGTATAACTGGGTCAAATCCGACCTGAGGACGACACTACGGATTTCCCTTTTTACAACAAAGGATTTTTTCTGTGTGTGTGTGTGTGTGTGTGTGTGTGTGTGTGTGTGTGTGTGTGTGTGTGTGTACTTGTACTTGCAGTTGGGTGAGAACATTTTTTGCTCATTTCACTAGTAAAGAGAGGACTTTGATGGAGAGTGAGAACTTTTTTCCATCGTCACTTTTTTATGAGGTTAGGTTTAGGACTAAGGTGTCAATTAGGTTTAGGTTAGGGTACAGAAAGGGTTGAAAATGGAAGTCAGGGCATGGTCCTCACCTTGTATTTAAACAAGGATGAGTGTGTGTGCATGTGTGGTTTGTGTAGGTATGTGCAACTGAAAAAAATAATTGCCACATTTACTGTTTTCAAGGCAACAGATTTCGTTTTTTCATCCTATTTAATTTTTTTTCTCTGATTATTTGACTTATTTTTTTCCCTCAAAAAAATCAGCCCACTAACAATTTGGATGCATTAGCAGATAGCTGGGGTTGGCCAAGATCTATATTTTACAAGCTCTATATTTTCAGAGGGAGGCATTAATGAAGTGTGATAGAGACAATCTGGTGTTGTAGGAAGTCCTGATGAATATGAGTTTGGTATTTAAGCTAAAAGGATTATAGAATTATAGATATGTGAGAATTTTTGATAAAAACAACTATACATAAGCAGCATCTACTGCAAGCCAAAGGAATATTGATTTCTTATATTTTACATGCAGCACCTTCCAAAGGCTCCTCATGACTTTTTTTCACATTTACAACCACAAACCCAACAATTTTATTTGGATTTTATGTGAAGGACCATCACAAAGTATGGCATTGTTGTGAGGTAGTCTGCCCCTTCTACTTTGATCCCCCTAAATAAAACCTCTAGAGGAGCTGCAGAGATCCGCGGCTCAGGTGCCAGAATCTGAGGACTCAGCCACTATTAGTTGGACACGCCACAAATCTTGTCTTTATGGACAACTGGCAGGAAAAAGGCCAACGTTGAAAGAAGAGGAAAATAAAAACTTTCTTGCCTGCATGTAAAATGAAGTTTATGGGGGAAAACCAGCACAGCACATGACGCTAAACAACACCGTCACCACTACGAAACATGGGGGTTGCAGCGTCATGGTGTGGGACATAGAAGCTGGTGAAAGCTGAGAGGAAAAGGAGCAGAGCTACGCACTCTAAAAGCCGGGAATAAAACCTGTTGTTGACAGCAAAAGAGTTCAGACTGGTGGTGTGGAGGTTCACCTTCCAGCAGAGCAGCAACGCCAAACATGCAGCTGGACCTCATATGACCAAAGCATATTCATGGATTGGAATGGCCCAGTCAAAATCCAGACCCAAAACCAAATTTTGGTTTCCAAAAATTTGAAATGTGAAATTTTTGAGTTATATTGTACTTTGTTGGAGTATGAGACGAAATCCCAATAAATTACATGACAGTTTGTGGTTCTAAGGTTGTGACAATATGTGGAAAGGTTTGAAAGGGGTGCCAGGAGGGCATGTTGAGATCAAACTTCAGCTGGTTGTGCTTCAGGGAAAATATACATCAGACATAAACAAAATTAATTTTGGTTTTAATGTTCTGTTTATTTATGTTGTATGCACATACATCAGTAAGGTTCTTTACTTTTCTGTTTATTTTTTTTTACGATCTAGTGCCCCCTACTGGTTTGAAGTTTAATTACCTCACAGGACGCTACTGATATTTCACTACAGAAAAGAGAACATTGCTGCATTACTTATTTGAGACATTCACCAGCGTGTCCATGCTTATTTACCAGGGCTCTTTCAAAAAGTGACAGCTGCTCAAACAGAGCCCTCCTCTCCCTCTCTGCCATTAGAAAACAGTCCATTTGTTTGACACAACAACAGGAATCACTGCTACAAGCATGAGGGGACGGGGAAAACATCCAGCGTGAAGACAGATCAATGAAATCGGCTTGACTTTCAAGCTTCAAAATGCCAGAGTACAAAAAAGCAGCGTTTCTCAGTGGCCTATCAGAACCCGCTGATTCTTTCTGACATTTCCTTGCAATATCCTGCACTATGTAAATGTCCCCCAGCAATCTGATTCAAACAAATGTCATGAGCTAAACAACAACTGGACAGACACTTTTTTTTGTCTTTTTGTCTCGTGTGGGTGTTCTCCTCTTTATCTTGTCTGCCTGAAAGCAGTCTGATGGTGGAATAAAACCTGTAGACCGCTGTGACATTTTTCTTGCCTTTGTTGTGTTAAAATAAAGAAAGACATTGCTTGTTACGGAAAAGTACGATTTCAACATAAACTCCTCGTGCTGTTACGTCCACCAGTGTGGTGTTGCGTCAAGCTGGGGTACAGATCTGGCTCAGCGTACACCTCCGTTTTGGAAACGGGCTCTTTCCTCTCCAGAGGAGCCGCTGTGGAGAGTTCAAAGCTGAGGGCTGCGAGCAGCGTGAGGCCTTCTCTGTTCCGGGGCAACCTGTCTGCTTCTACGGCTTCTGCTGAGGGCTCGGCAGATCTGAGGGTGGGGGTGGCAGGGCATCAGTTTTCTGTACTTGCACACAGACTTGACACGGGCTTTGGCAAGTTTGCCACAGCGGCCAGGCCTGGAAGTGTCACAGAATAACAAAGAGCCAAGTCCACCCGGAGCCTTCAGGACCTCTGGCATGCTAATGTGAATGACGCCGTCCTGGTTTCTAAAACTGACCCATGAGGGCTAATTAGCAGTCCAATCTGACAAACAAGGATCAACGCATCAATCACTGCATTTTGTACAAACACCGGCACTCCAAGATACATCACATTGCCATACATTTCATACATGACGCATTAAATGCATAGTTTATATGAAACGTTACAGCAATGTGAGCTTTTTGACAGGGACACATAGAGGAAACATGCTGGTTTGACTCAACAAGTTTGTTCTGCTGCTGCTTCCTCTGGCTTTATTTTGCTGGCAGCGCCACCAAGTGGAGAAGACCTAAAATGCCAAAAGATTCAAATTGGGGAGAACAAAATATGGCTCTGCTGCATTTTAGCAAATACTCTGAAAGCCACAGCATTTAACAATGTACTGTGTCTATAGACAATAAACATAATGCAGAACAAAAGGAAATGTATAGCATGATGGTGGCACAGAGATTATTATGACAAATTTAGGCATTCACAAAGAATGTGATTTAATAAGTTGGGAGACAAGTAATAAAATAAATAACATCAACAAATGTCTGGGGAACATATATCAGTTGATAAATTAAATAACTATATGGAAAAATTGTGTTAATAAACAATGCTGTGAAAAAGGTTCTCTCCTTTACAGATTTCTCCTTTGGCTTTTTGTCACTCTGTTTTAGAGAACCAAACTTAGTTTAATAGCAGACAAAGAAAACTGAGTAGATATACAAAGAATATATGTAAATTATGATTTAATTTAATCGATATCAGAATGTAATAGGTAACATATTTCTAAGGTTTTGGGAATCCAATGAACCACAGCCATTATCCACAAATGCAGAAAACAGGGAACAGGGGTGAATCAGGGGTGGCCGGTCTGCCAGAGTTACTTGAAGAGGGCATCAACTGCTCATCCAAAAGGTCACAAAAGAACCTCACTTGGTAAAATCAATGTTCATAATTCAACAATAAAAAAAGAGACTGGGAACAAACAGCCTTTATAGGAGAGTGAAAAAAACGGTGATGACGGTGAAGAACATAAAGGCCAGAAAAAACATACTGAGGATTCTGAAGCCTTTTGGGAAACTATTCTGTGGACTGATGAGCAAAACGGAAAAAGAACATCACGCTGACAGTCAAACAGAGTGGTAGTAGTATGATGGTCTTGGGCTGTTTTTCTGCTTCCGAACTACGACAACTTACAATTTACAGAAATATTCTGCTCCCTAGAAATAAAATATTTCAGAGGTTTCTGACAGTAAGCACACTGACAAGTCCAGAACCTGACAAGTCGGGGGACCCAAAATTCAGGCCAGACACAGTGTTGCCCTCAAAAGGTTTATTCATAACGAAACTTGGCGAAAGAAAAGTATCCTCTGCAGAAGCAAGCAAGCAGGAGCCTGGCGATGGTGAGGGCTGTCTGCTCACAGTAGAGGGTGACAAGCAGGATGGCTGAGGCTAGACCAAGGTCGAGAGCAACGGTTCCCAAACTTTCTTAGCAGCGCACCACCTTCTGTGTTCCAACCGTGAATATGTGCTAAAACTGCTTCTTTAAAATGAACTGCACCTGTCTGAATCACAATGAAAAGTATTAGAGCTCTGTGCGTGCACATAGTCAAGAAACCGCGTCTACCACCAATTTCCCCCCCAGCAGCAGCGGTGCCATGCACATCAGTGCTTGTCATCGCTTCAGAGTCACAGCACCATGAGCAGCAGCGTTGTTTGTAGGTGCTGTGCGACCGAGTCACTCATTTTAATCTTGTAAATAAAACTTTCGGCCCTAATTCAATTTTCCCTCTACGGACCTAAACGACGTGAAGTGAGGAGAGAGAAAGAGACATTTTCTGATTGCCGCTCATTTTCTTCTCCTGGATCCGCTGGATTTCTCTCCTCTGTTGCCTCCGATTCCTCACTCTCTCTCTTGGTTCCTCTCCTCCTTCATCACTACCCTTGACCTTAGATGTCTCACCTGACAGTTTCCCTGGTTTCAGCACATTGAGCATATTTGCTAGAATGAATGAAGTAGAGAAAACAAGCTAGGTGCGGATATACAGCACAATACGTAGAAGAAGACAACTTCTTCTATATTTCATCTTAAAATGAAGCGTAGAAGACTTCTAAATAAATACATTTTCGTGTGCATACATTTTTATTTATTTATTACATTTACAGTTTGTGATTTTAATTTTTACGAACGAAATGTATATTTACACGTCTTTACGGTGTGGGGGAAAAACACTGTCAGACCGCCATTACATTGCACCCCCTACCAGGAGCAGTTTGGGAATCCCTGGTCTAGAGAACAGGCTTGGGTCATGGGTGATATGAACTCAGAGGGTGAGACGAATACAGGGACTTGGTAAGGTTTGTGGTCGTGGTAACAGTCCAGGTTTTGGTCCAGAAAACAGAAAAGCAGTGTAGATGTCCGATAAGGGCAAGGCAAGAATATCCGTGACTCATGGTCAGAACTTGGTAACAGACATGAAGACAGCTGGAGATCTACTTGCTGAAAGCTTTCAATGATCTGGCGCTGTCTGACTGTCTGCAGCAGGCTTAAGAAGGGCAGGGAATGGTGGGTCATGAGTTTGATAGCAGTGGCTGAGAGGCCGTCTCGTAGATGCAGAGGATAATCCTTAAGCCTTGTCTACATGGAGATGAACACGGTAAATTTTCATAAATGATTAGAAAAAATGTGCGACCGCATAAGAGGACACAGCACAGCTGAAAAGGCTGTAGTAGGTATGCTGGGCCCAGTGGAGGCGCTGTTACACTGCTAAAGAAAAAACACTGGGCATGCACGGAGCAGACAATTCATGTGAAGTAAACACAGCTGTGTGGTGGGGGGGATCCGACACAGGAAAGACGCTGTGTAGAGAGGGCTCCTTAGAAAGGAAGAGGATGCTACGAACAGCCATGACAAAAGCCGCAACACCGGACACGCCATCTTTGCTGTGACTTGTGAGAGTGAGGCGCATGCAGGTTACAGAGGGAGGTGAAGCTATGTCATTCTTTAAAAAAAAAAAAATAACATTTGTACCAGTATTTTGAAATATATCCACTCTGGGACAGCCTAAATGACAAAATACCATACGCAAGACAATGGTAATGAGTCTGGCTCATGTGTGAGAGGTGCATGAGAGGTGTGAATGAATGCAGACAGCAGGCAGGCCAGAAACAGAATTTGCTGTGGCATAACAGTGAAAATGTCGTTCATGGATGAAAACCCTCAAGTGCGGCTGTATGAAAACAATTCTACAAAGAAGAGTAGCCAAAATGTCCTCTGAAGTATGGAAAAAACTTGATGGCAGTTGTCACCAAGGGTGGCAAAATCACCTATTGGGAGTAGGTGGCATTGGGCCGAGTTTGTTCTGTGAGTTTATCTCCCTTTAGTTTGTCCGTCCGTCTTCTTCCGCTTATCCGGGGTCGGGTCGCGGGGGCAGCAGCTTCAGTAGGGAGGCCCAGACGTCCTTCTCCCCGGCCACTTGGGCCAGCTCCTCCGGAGGAATCCCAAGGCGTTCCCAGGCCAGCCGGGAGACATAGTCCCTCCAGCGTGTCCTGGGTCTTCCCCTGGGCCTCCTCCTGGTGGGATGTGCCCGGAACACCTCACCAGGGAGGCGTCCAGGAGGCATCCTGACCAGATGCCCGAGCCACCTCAACTGGCTCCTCTCGACGTGGAGGAGCAGCGGCTCTACTCTGAGTCCTCCCCGGATGACTGAGCTCCTCACCCTATCTCTAAGGGAGAGCCCAGACACACTACGGAGAAAACTCCTTCCGGCCGCTTGTATCCAGGATCTCGTTCTTTCGGTCACGACCCAAAGCTCGTGACCATAGATGATGGTAGGAACGTAGATCGACCGGTAAATCGAGAGCTTCGCCTTTTGGTTCAGCTCTCTCTTCACCACAACGGATCGGTACAGCGCCCGCTTCACAGCAGACGCTGCACCAATCCGCCTGTCGATCTCCCGCTCCATCTTCCCCTCATTCGTGAACAAGACCCCAAGATACTTGAACTCCTCCACTAGGGGCAGCACATCCTCCCCTACCCGGAGAAGGCACTCTACCCTTTTCCGGTTCAAGACCATGGTCTCGGATTTGGAGGCACTGATTTTCATCCCGGCCGCTTCGCACTCGGCTGCGAACCGCTCTAGTGAGAGCTGTAGATCACGCCCTGATGAAGCCAGTAGGACCACGTCATCCGCGAAAGCAGAGACGCAATCCTAAGGCCACCAAAACGGATCCCCTCAACACCTTGGCTGCACCGAGAAACTCTGTCCATAAAAGTTATGAACAGAATGGGTGACAAAGGGCAACCTTGGCGGAGTCCAACTCTCACTGGAAACGAGTCCGACTTACTGCCGGCAATGCGGACCAGACTCTGACACCGGTCGTACAGAGACCTGACAGCCCTTATTAAAGGGTCCGGTACTCCATACTCCCGGAGTACCCCCCACAGGATCCCTCAGGGGACACGGTCGAATGCCTTCTCCAGATCCACAAAGCACATGTAGACTGGTTGGGCAAACTCCCATGCCCCCTCCAGAATCCTGCTGAGGGTATAGAGCTGGTCTAGTTAGTTTTAGTTTGTTTTCATTTAAATTCAAGATTGTTTCAATAAACAAGATTCTTTCAATAAAAATCAGAACTTGTGTACGCTTTGCACTGTCCAATGATTACAGCTCATCATCTTGCTAACCTTCTAAATCGTGTCTAATAGCAGGGGTGGAAAACTGTAGTTGTTGCTGTTTGTGTGTTGAAGCACTGGTATGTAAAGCCATTTATTTTTTATTCTTTTAATTCTCAGTTCTTCAGTTCTGGATGTTGATGCCTCTTTTCTGTTTCATGCTGTGGCCTAATAGATGATTGAACTCCACTCGAACAGGAGTGAATAAACCTTGAAGCATCAACCTTGGCCATGTTTGTGAGGCTCTTTCCTGTGGGACTGTACGAAGAGTTATTACCCATGATAAGAGATGCAGAGTTTCTGTGTTGGCCTTGTGTGAAGGAGCGTTTCACGCAATTTTCCAACTGGCTCCTATTAGCCTGCTGAGAATGTTTATGGAAGTTTCATTGCTTTTGTTGGCCAGTTAAAGAAGTCTCTGTAGTTTATGAGGTCATAATGTTTAATATGAGTCTGGACTGGGCTTCACTGAGCTGAGAGAGAGAGAGAGAGCTTTGATTTCCATTTGTTAAGCACACAAACACAAGTACTCGCTTTGAAAATCTTTACCTGTGTCCTAATCGTGTGTCCGGATCTGTACCTGACTAATTCAATTCTATCCACATCTTTAAATCGCTTTGTTTCCACTTTTATGCACTCTCCATTTGTGATGTCAGACAGATACAGTATAATCTTTAATTAGCAGATTATCAACAATTTACTCACCCATAGAGGTAATTAGCTAAAGGACTTTATTTTTTATATCATGTTGTTTGAAACCTCCACAGTGTGAATCAGTGTACAAATGTGAAGTTACAAAGCCGGCTGAACGCCAATGTCTTCCAGAAGTAACATGCTGGTGAAATTAAAACATAGTTTTAAACACAAATCTGCCAGGGGTATGGATAATTTTGGGCCGAACAGCATCCTGTAAAATGTAATGGATAAACAAATACATCTAATGGAGAGAAAAGTCAAACATGTGCAACTAATACTTTTTTGATTCACCCTTTGAATCACTTGTAACACTCGGTCAACACCTGCCATCAGATATATTGAAATAATTAAGGGACAAAGTGGAAACTACCTGCTGTGGGGTTGCTTTCTTCCTCGGGTTGAGGTGAGGATTTTGTCAAGCTGGATGAAACAGTCAAGAGCTCCGAGTTCCATTCGGTGTACCAGAAAGCAGAGGATCAGGAAGGATTTTGTTTTTCAGCACCACCATGTGTCCAATGAAATATCCAGGTCAACAAAAACTTGCTTCACAAGAGGAAAATAAAAGCTTGGGGCCACCTTGACAGATCCGGGGAGAAGAAATGTTGTGACAATCGGAAATGTTTGGAGTAGTTCTGCAAATGTTACCAAGTTGTTAGATGGCTACCATACCATATCAATTTTATTTATAAAGCACTTTAAACACCAACAGGACCAAAGTGTTATACACAATAATAATCAACACAGATCAATCATAAACCAATAAGCAAAATGGTATATAAAAGTAGTAATAAAATTAAAGAAAGTAAAATGGAATAAAAAAAGAGTCAGCATCAGTCAGTCTAATCCAAAGCTTCTTATGGCACTGACTCGTGAAGTCCTGCTCTTCTTTGCTGTTGATGATCAACAGGTCTGCACCTCTATCCTGGAGATCTTTTCCACTTTCCACCCACATTTCTTTGGTAGAAGAAATGTGGTACAGACTTTGGCAGAATGCTGCCAATGATTTATTTAAGGAATGGGGCACTGGAAAAGAAAAGCAGGACCAAAAAACACAAATGGATCATTTCATGATGGATAAATTCCTTAAAGCATCAACAGATCATTGCAGTCTTTACTTAAAACAATCCAAGTTATCCCATGTAAACAATAAACATGATGTCCATGCAGTGATTTACATTTTAAAAATGTTGCTTTGTTTTATATGGAGTCAACGAAGAACCTTCAGGAACATCTTTAGAGGCCCCTCTTCCAAATGCAAGCTTATCTCAACTCTTTCAACTGTTGCTCTTCCCGTAGTCTGAGGTCACCGGATCAAAACACAGGTTTTCAGTTCAAACTCTAGAGGATATTTTCAAAAAGCAGCCTAAGACAGTTTAATTCCAAGAAGCTTTTAGTTAGACTTGACTTGCGTGACAAGCATTTAGAATTGTTTTGTGTTTTGTTTTCGCTATCATAGTTTGGTATGTAAAATGGAGATTAAGCGGATATTCAATTGAAGAAACTCTATTGCCTACCTCCATCCAATCAGAGACTCATTCGCCTCCAACGCAAGCCAATCAGCTTTGAACTGCTCCTCCACGAAGCCAATCAGCATCCTGGGTTCATCTTAAAAGAACTTCAAATCCACATCTCAGCCTTCAACCCAGCAAGCAAGCAGTGGCTGCGCAATGTCTGATTTGGACTCTGATGACTCAGTTTCAACCCACCTCCATCCCCCAGCGTGAATGTTTCCTGCCGAGGTCTTAGTGCCAAAGTCTTAAAATATTGTATCAATAAAATTCTTCTAATTGTCTCTTCTTTCCGTGTGAGTTTTTCCAGATTGAATTGTAGGGTTAACCTTTTTGATACTTGTTTGTGAGAATGTAATGCAAAAATAAACTTTCACTTCATTTACGTTTTTAAGTCTGATGCTGAAATCAAGCCCTCCTGATTAACATCCAGTTGTTGATTTTTAAGTTATTTAGCTTACTTTCATTTAAAAAGTTATCTTCAAAGTGTGTTTCATATGAGACTTAATTATTCTTTTTCATCTAAAGCATTAGAAATTACATCACACGAGATGATTTACAAAAATCTTAGTTTACCATCCATCCACTTATCGAAGATCGAGTTGCAGAGCATCAGTGCCTGTATTCAAAAAGAATCCTAAGACTGAAAGTAGATTTTAGTGATTTTCCATCCATCATCATAGGGATTTTTTTTTACCTGAGTATGTCATGTTATTAAAGATTGTGCAATATATACTCTGGCATTTATTTTAACTTTTACTTTTTGGCCTTTCTGATAAACCCATCCTGTGTTGCTTTGGAACAGGGTTTAAAGCAAAAATAATCAATTTGACTGAACATTTTTCTAGTCAGCCCATATATTCCTGTGGCCGTGGACGTCATACCACATTATGTACCACACTTGCTTGTTGTGCTTATTGTGCAGAGCCTTAGCATCATCCTGGACAGCCCTCTCCATCCTCTCCTTCACTTTCCATAGAACATCACCTGGTTAACTTTCATCTTTGCAGCATCAAGCAAGTTATTCCTTCACACTTTTGACAAACTGGTTCACAGTTCCCTGACCTCTCGACTTTACTATTTCAGCTCCCTTCCCTCCCCGTCTCCCAGAAAACCCTCCATAAACTGCAACTGGTACAAAAGACAGTAGCTTGCATCATTACATCATCTAATTCACACCTGTACATTCCCTCCTCTGGCTCCCTGTCAGATTCAATATAAATCAATCCTATGAATATAGGACCACACATGGTTGGCCATGGATAAAGGTACCTCCATTCTGTAGCTGTTTCACAGTTAAAGAGGAGGTGAGCTGCGGAAAACTTTAAGTATCAGGCGGCATATTACGCATATAAACACACCTGGCAGGTTAAGCTTTTAGCACCACGATCTGACAATTTTCCCATTCTCGTCCGTTTCTCTCAGCCAAGTCTCCATTTATTCTCAACACCACCGTCAAGGGCAAATGTATCTGACCCTTCTTCAAGAAAAAGCGCGTTCATGCTAAATTAGCCTGAGCTAGCATGTTACTGGTCTTCAAAAATGGAGACCAGGAGATCCCTGGCTGGTCATCTGCTTTAATCAGCTAAGTTACTGGAAGCGAGGGAATAAACGCTGACAAATGACATGGCCACAGGAGGAAATAACGTTAATTTAACGACTAGAGGGACAAGCAGCGTTCGAAACACTTATCCGAGGGAGTTGTTCTCAGATGTTCGAACCACTGAACTTTCTGACATGCTGGTTTTACATAAATTCAAAGCAAACCTTTGACCACCACTACTTTCATTCATGCCATCTGTGGCCAGTTTGAGGCGCTCTTCCAAAAGTTAAAATGATGGAACACCAACAAACCTCAGACTGGCAGATGTCTGCATTGCAAGACCCGCCCTACACTCTTTCTGATTGGCTAATGTCTCAACCATGCCAGGTTTCATTGGTACATCTTCTCCCTATGTTTAATGGCAGTTGGCAAACAACTTGAATGTGCATTACCGCCACCTACTGGTATGGAATGTGGGACAAAATGGCTGTATTTTATCTATTATATTTAATTGCTATACTGTTTTACACTGATAATAATAATTTTATACCTTATCTTTATCTATTTTTTACCTACTATTTTTAAACTACTATTTGTTATTTATAAAACTAATACATTTCCTAAACTTTTTTGTTTACTTCCTTAGTTAATAAATATACCACACTCTCCTACTATCCCTTTTTATCTACCAATTCTAGTTTATTTTTCTAATATATGAATCTATTCCCTAAATCTCTACCCATTAGCTACTAAACATTTTTTTAAATCATTAACATCTGGTTTTAATTACCAGATGTTCCTGCCCCTCCATCTGTCTCCAACCTATTAACAATCTTTTTCCAAGTTACGCCTTTAAGTCCCAAAAACTTTTCAACTCCTTGCAATAATTCTTATTGTCTCTATCTTGTGCTTGGCTTGATCTGTGCAGATGATGACATAGGCTATGAATAAAATGAGTTTCTCCAGTGTTGGAGTGAAGTTTTCTCCAGTTTCCACTTTAGTTTGTTTTGGAACTTGATTCCCTACCTCATCTATTTCTCTTGTCCTTTGTCCTTGAACTCTTCTGCGTAGCTTATATTTTTGGTTGTTTTAATTTCTTTTATTTCCACTGCTTTTTTCCTCACCTCACATCCTCCATAGTTAACTCTGTGCTGGCCTCCACAGTTGCAACACCTTTCTTCTGCTTCTTCCTTGCACTCCTCCATTCTGTGTTCTTTCCCACATTTTGAGCACCTTTGCTTTCCTCCATTATCCACAGCACTGACCCTTGTAGCATCTCAGTGGAGGCGGAATGAAAGGCCTGACTGGGAAGCTCGTGTAACCGATTCTGACTCTTTCCAGCAAAACTGGCTCTGAAAACGCTATCAGAAGTGACATGCTTGGCACTCTTTTCGTTGTATGTTTTTATAGAATCTCTGTATATTGTTAACCTTGCCTCCATCCATGTTTATTTTTAATCTATCTAGCTCCTCATTAGTTGGTATTGCTGTAATCACTCCTTTAACTGTTTTGTTCTCTCTACTATGACTTTTGCAAATTATTAACAAGTTTCCATCTCTCAACACGTTCACCATTTCGACTTCTCCAATCTTCTTTTTTATTTCTCTAGAACTCATTATGGGGCTCATATGACCCTGTTCTTTGTCATTTCTGAATCTAAGTATTATTTTGAACTCTTCTCTCAAAACTTTCCTATGAACAACACTTTCTGCTTTCTTCTAATTGCTGTTTACTTCCTTGACTGTCAAACCAACTCCTATCCTCTTTTTTTCTCCTCCTTGACCTCTACCTCTTCGATTCCCATTCAAAACTGTTGTCCATTCTTCCTCTTCCTCATCTACCTGAGTAGCCATTCTGTTCCATTCACATACCCCAGCCAAGCTTTTTGGACAGGTTGTTGCTTTCGGTGAAATGTATGGACCGGTTTCATTGGTTGAGAGCAGCTTCAGTTTAATACCTTGAATAAAAAGTCTAAATGTAACCAAGTGGATCTACTTTTTTTCCCCTTGTTTTCCAATTGACAGAAATCCGTTATAGCGACGGAGAACTTTAACCCACGCTTTAGAACTAATTTTAAATTAGATTAGCATGTTTTTTTTTCAGTACTATAAATTGTGTGTAATTGTATATGTCTTTGCCACTGTCACTCCCAAATTTCCCCATTGTGGGAAATAAAATAATTTCTGATCTTATCTTATGTAAGATTCCTCACAATGTGGAAGAATTAACAGCACTAACTAGATACCAGAAACTGACTTGTTAACGCTATGACTTTGCAAAAAGAGGAAATTCTGGTCACCGGTGTATACATGGATGGGTTCCATCTACTATGGGCAAATGGAATGAAGGACAGTAGTAAGAAGAAGGGACATTGCTGTGTTTGTAAATGACAGATGGTGAAGCTCCAGAGATTAAAGAGACACTTGCAGTAAAGATATAGAGCTACTAGGTGTTGGGTTGAGACCTTACCAGTTCCCTAGGGAATTTTCACATGTTCTTGCTATAACCTTATTTAATATATAATGCAGAAGCAACATGTGATGTCATCCACACAGTTAACGGGAAAGTGCAAACACAGCACTCCAGAGATATTTTTTAAATCTCGGGGGACCTTAACCGTGTATCCCTGTTCTCCCCCCTCCCCTTTAAACCCTAGAAGGAGCATTGACGCATTGAAGTTGCAAGTTTAAAGGTTACATTTATTATTTCCCATACATGCCCTTACAATTGCCTGACATGTAAAATTACTTTTCCTCTAATTACTGGCTCTATAGGCTCCGTAAGTCAGTTCATGAGAGAGTGATTCAGCTCGTATTCTCTGGGCATGCGCTTGGATGTGACGCGCTGCATGCTCTCGTTCATCTGGCTACTTTGTTGAATTTCCGCCACCATTGATGCATTACCGAGAAGTGTACAAGCTAGTGAAGATAATATTAATGAAAATAATACACTTGTGGTCAAACCACAATACTTGAACCAAAGAGGAAGCCTGCTGTATAACAGGCAGGCTCCCTCTTTGACTATTTTCGAATCTCTTTTAAAGACTCATCTTTTTTCCTTGGCTTTTAATACTCAAGAGGATGTTGGTGTTTGTTGATTTTTTGCCAGTTTCTTCTATGTTTATTTTCCTATATTGTTTTTTTTTTATTTGTGTTTTTGTACAGCACTTTGTTTTCTGTGTGTTGAAAGGGGTTTATAAAAAAAGTTGGATTGGATAATATATTTATAATCTTCGTTAAGGGAAGGTAGAGAACCTTTCATGTATTAGTTTCATCGAAGATTTCAGTGCGTTCTAAGAAAGACATGAGGCAGTTATGTTGCTATGATGGTTGCTAAGGACACACCCATTGTCACTGATGTGCACTGACTTCCACATCCATAAAAAACAATATTTAAGAAAAACATAATAAGCGTTTTATAACCTTTGTTCAGGGAAGGTAGAAAATCTTTCATTTATTAGTTTAACAGAAGGTGTCAGTGTCAGGTGTTCTACCACGTGTAGGCTGGAGCCAAAGCAGGGGTGTGTTCCATTTATTCTGTATCCATTCCTGTATTTATAGAGGGAAATGCAACATTTAAAGATAGATTTCTATACATTTTAATGAAATTAATACTGAGAAATATGCATTTAGGTTGGATGGTATTTAATATAAATCCTACCAGTGAGAGATGACTGTGAAATATTTAGGAGCAAGGAAGACCAATGACATGAATATTAAGGACCAGTATCAATAAAGAGGATCAAGCTGAAATATAATTTTAGTATTTACAAACCAAGGACACTACAAAAAAGGACACTTCAGGTTTCTATACTAAGATGTGCTGTATCAGATCCATAGATTTATTGAAGCTTTCTCTCATTTTACACTGAAAGCTGTTAAATTTTGTCTCTGAAGTGTCCATCCATCTCACTGCAGGTAAAAATCTATTTTATTAGCGAAGGAGCCGTCCGCTCCTGAAGCTTTCACCACTGAGACAGCCTGAGAGTCAGCGCAAGATAAAACCGATAAAAATAATTTCCCTGCCGTTTAAAATCTTTTTTTTTTATTAATGTGTTCTCTTTGCCCCCGCCATGGCTGAGGCAAAATATCTAATATAAAACTTTAAATTTGAACTCTGTGACTGAAAACCCCTGGACGAGACAGCGGTTTCGTTAGGCATTGGTGCCAATGAAGGGAAGATCAAATTGGGCGAAGGTCTTTTTTTTTTTTTTTTTTTGAAGGTCTGAAGTCACTCCTCACAGCCAGGAGTAAGAAAACAATGATATTCATGCTTTGTTGAAGGATGTAGAACTAAAGGTAAGCTGGAGCAAAATAAAGCAGGGGTATGAGGTCTAGCATTCCAACGTCAGCATGCATAGAACAACTGGAAGAGCTTTAAAACTGGTAATATTACTCCTGTTTGGTTTGCTTTACATGCAAAACTTTATTATAAACCATTGTGGACATTTTATATTGATCAGTGTAATGCATAAATACCTATTTCATCAAATATGATCTGTAGCCCCAATATATATATATATATATATATATATATATATATATATATATATATATATATATATATATATATATATATATATATATTCTTTTTTTATACATTACTGGTCAATAATTGCGAGTGAAAAAGAAAAATGTGTTGTTTTTTGTCATCTGTCTTGCCAGCAGCCGCTCCAAAATAACGCTAACTAGCTAGCGCTGAGATGTTTGGAACTATTGAGGTCTACATGAACCACCTGACCGAGTGTGTTATAACTCTCTCTCAATACGGCGCTTTACCTATATACCAAATGTCAAATCTCAACGATTTACCTTTCCGCTTTTCGCTTTTCTCACTTTAGGGGGCGCTGTCGAGCCATTTTGCCACGGCCATTTTCAATTACATTGAAATCTTGCTATTTCATGTGGGGGACAACTTAAGTTGAATTTTCATGTAAGTTTAAGCTTCCAAAAAGCTGCTTAAAGGTGCAGAAAAATAATAATGAAGAATTACAATACGCCTTTGCAGCACTTTCGTTGCTCAGGCCTAATAAGACTTATTTGGCTTAGCAATGGTAAGGATTTGACTCAGGATTATATTCAGCATGTAAGAGTGAACTGCAGAAGTTATAAAGAAGACGGGTATGCACTGCAAATGGTTAGATGTTTTTGCTAATTAAAGTCTTGGAAACTTCTAATTTATTTCAATTATTCAAAAATATACAAGAGAAACATTTGAAAACAAAGGCCCTAAAATATTAAACCAGCAAAACGCAACATTTCTTTCCACTACACATGATGGGTAAATTATGAGGCTGGGCAGTTTCTTTGGGTTATTAAAATAATAAAATTCTACAATTTTAAATGGCTGGGAAAAAAACATGCACTCTTTTTTTTCAGCTCTTCTATAGTCTAATTAAGCTCCTTAATCAGCTGTGGTAAGGAACATATTCATTCTTCCCTGTTACCATCTCATATTGGACAGTAAGTAAAATTGCACAGGGCCAGCAGCAATAAGACATTGCTATAGAGACGTCAGAAGTCTGTAGCAGGGAAAACATGACGAGATAGTGGAAATGGGACAAACTGGTGGAACAAAACTCTCTGCAGGGGAACAATGAGAAGGTGAGGGTGGAAGCAGGGCTTCTCCCACAGTCATGTCAGGGGATGCAAACACTAATGATCTCTCACTACCTCTTTCAGCTGGTCCCAGCTCAGCGGGTGGAGAGAAATATGTCAGCTGGCGAGGCAGCATCAGGGAGTATCCTACAGCTACAGACACTCCTGCCTGACACTGATTCGTGCAAACACATGAGCCCAGAGAGACATGTGAATTCAATGTCTGTTAAGGAATAAAAATCAAACACATTTGGTTTATGAGTGGTGCATGTATTCCTGTAATTAACCTCAACTCTGCAGACTCCAAAACCTGCGCGACTGGTTGTGCTCCTCAGGCTGCATATTCCGGACTTTTCCATTAGAAACTCCAGCATCTCCAGTCTGTTGTGACAGCACCCAGGAAGCTCATTAGTAACAGATAGAGGAGGGAAAACACAAACAGTGACAGCCACAGAGACAAGTAGCACAACAGCAAATTGCCAAGGAGCTCATCTAAATGCACGGTGGGAGATGAGTGGTGTGCTGGTACCAGGTTAGAGGTGGTTTGGAGGGGGGAGTGAGGCTACTGGTCTGAGGCCAGCTCTCCTACCACTCTCTGTCATCACAGCGGCTCAGAGAGGATTCTGCGCGTGGCAGGCTGTCAGAGCCAGCAGTCAGAGAACAGTGGTCCTTCTTTGACATAAACACAGCCCTGTCTTACTGCTGATGGGTAATTAGCGGGATGTGGAGTAGGACCGATGCAGAGAGTGGAGCGAAGCGATGGACACAAGGAGTGGAGGATGGAGCCAGCAGGCAGGGAGGCACACACGTTTTTTTGCCAACCAAAGCTAGATTTTAGGGGACAAATATGGAGGAGGGTTAGTAACTGCCATACGGTTCTTAAGTTTGTGGGAACTTGTTTAACCAGTTTGCAAAAACTAAGCTCTGCCATCCCGATAAATTGTTATTCTTGCTTTGTATTCATTTTTATCACAAAGCAGGAAACCAGGTGATACGCATAGCCTTGCAAGGTTATTTTGAACTTTACATCATATTAAATGTAGTGCAGAGCAAAGCTCTTATGATAATGACTCATTAAAGTTCCTGACATGTCTGCCTCTGGCGATGCTAAGAAACTTCATCATTAAACTTTATTCCTCCTAGATTTTCAGGATGATTGCTGCTGTAATTTTTGCCCTTAACAAAGTTGATTGGGGCTGATCTTCTGATTACTAGATAATCTCTCCTAATCTGTTTTTCTCCAGGTATTACGTACTGCTAAACCTAACCTAACCCAGACATTTAAAACATATTAAAATAAAAAGATCCCGAAAATATTACATGGAAACAGTGTGGCAAGATCATTTGGACACGGAGTGTCTTATTGATTTGCTTCTGGACTATAATTAACATGTAATTGAGCAACAGAAAATTAAAAAGTGGAAGGAAAATTATTCATGTTTTTTTAACGAATAAAAGCCTTTAAATTTATCAAATTTTATTCTAATACCACTTAAAATTTATTGCAACCAGATCACTTACGTGATATATAGAGTCCACACTTGTGTAATTAATGCTCTGTAAAAATGCAGTTGTTCTGTGAAGGGACAGCATTCCAAAGACAACAGAATACACCAGAAAGAGTGTCTGAAGTTTGCAACAAGCCATTTGCAAACACAACAAAACATGCAAAAATGTCAATGAGTCAGATAAGTCAAAAAATGTAAAGGTAGCACTGCATACAACCCTGAACACACCTGCTGTGAAGCACAGTTGCGGCAGCCTCCTTCCAGTTAGAGCTGGAAGTCCCTTTTAGACTAAGATCCATCGGGACAATGGCCCTAAACGTACTGCCCTAAACGTACTGCCAGAATACCATGACATACCATACCATAGAATGCTTTTGTTCAAAGCATATACAAGAGTTAGGAAAGTTTTCAAAAAATTACAATTTTCCTTATGACTGTCAGTCACATACAATTCCAATAAAAAGAACTGAAGTTTGTGGTTGTAACATCAAATTAACTGTTGAAGAGGCATGGATACCTTTGCAAGAGACTGTATCTGAGGGTTACTACATAGATACCTCTACATCTTCTAACTATTTCTCTTTTGCTTTATTTTCACCACAAGTTGACTTATTTCATTTTTATTCCACATGATGTCATTCAAGTGCATGTGACTTAGTCTTGCTCAGATTCTAGAATGCGGAGAAATCTGGTTGCAAGAACAGCGAAGTAAAGAAGCTTTGAGAAATATAAATTCTATTGCATATTTCATTCTTGAGCTTGCCAGGTGGTTTAAAATCATGCATATGAACACCCTGAAACAAGCCTACAAATATTAAAACTAACAGAAGGATTTAAGTGTAAAACATTTTTCTCCACGAGCGCAACAAAAAGCGCTCGGAAGATGTTGTGGAGTAAGCTGCACAGATCTCTAATCCTCTCTGAGTGACACATACTTTATAAAGCAGATGTAATTGGATTGAAAACAAGCAATCATGCTGATAATGGGTTATTGCTGTTTACACTGGCAGATATCTCATTTGCTTGCTCTGACATGTCAGTGTGATGAACCTATTAAACCACATTACATCCAGAAAGAGCTTTAGAAATGCAAGCAGAGATGTCAAGAAGAACAGCAGCAAACAGGAGAAAGCTTAAAAATACAGAAAAGTAAAAAACCAAAATCTTTGCTTCCATATTACATGTCCTGTACGCTGAACTGAAGCGGTGAAAAAAAAAAATTTAAGGACATTTTATGGTGTTTATCTATGTCAACAAAATTAGAATAATTATTTAAAGAACAAACATTAATTTGTCCTACTCCAAAAGAAAAAAAACTTCAATGTCCTCCTTTAGCATTGCCTAATGTTATGCCTGGTAGTTGTTGTTTGATAGCCCAACATAAAGTTGTGAAGTGGAAGACAAATTCAAACAAAGGTTTTCTGTGAATTTGTATTCAACCGCTTTTATCCTGATATGCTTCAATAAAAGCAATGTATCATTTGCAGATGACGTAGTTCTGCTGGCGTCTTCAAGTTATGACTTTCAGCGTGTACTGGAGTAGTTCACAACTGAGTGTAAATTGGCCGGGAGGACAGAGCTCTTTAATAAATTATAATTTTTCTCAGCTGAATAGAGGGTAAATTGCTCCATCCAGGTCGGGGATGAAAAGGAAATATTACAAAAGATTTGCAGGTATGTCTACATTTTGAGTTTCCAGTTGGACCTGGAGGTAGTGCCACTGCTGTTCAATGCTGGGATCTGTATGCCAAAGCTAAATGAGAATCAGCTTTATTTGGCCATGATTGCATGTACAATCAAGGAATTTGACTTTGGTTACAGTGCTCATATCGTACAGTATACATTTTTATGCTTCAAAGCAGTATAGCTGACTGATCAGACTGTAGGGCAAGGCAGGACATGTTTACTTGTATAGCACACTTCAATAACAACACAATTGAAAGTGTTGTACATGAGCGAGGGAGTAAGGGATAATGCCTGATGAGGTGTCTATTATCAGAAATGAATGGGTGATGCAGAGGCATGAACCGTCCAACGCATAGCGGAGGACAGCTGCTTCTGCGAAGTCCATCAGTTGCTGATAATGGGCACCTCAAAGGGCATTATCCTGTTTATACCATGGTTACTTACCAGCCAATGTTTGAGCCAGCGCAATCATTTAGAACAATCAGTCTATTTGACCAGAACTTTTTTATAGGTGTCCTATAGCACTTTTTAACGGACACCCTGCAGCAGCCAATCAGAATCGAGTATTTATCCAAACCCTGATATAAGCCCTGCAGCCCTAATTGTTCATAGTAATATGGACCTGTCCTGTTTTGTGGATGAGCCAAACCACACAGTGATTGGCGAACACAGGACAGACTGAATGATTGCAGTGTAGAGGATGACCAGCTGCTACTGTGGAAGGCTGGACCTCTTGAGTTGCAGCAGGAAGCACAGTCTCTGCAGGGTCCTCATCCAAACAGTGTCTATGTGTGTGGTTTAGCTGAGATCCTGAGACAGGGGTGATTCCGAGGAACCAGAAGTGTCCATAGCAGGTAGTGTTATTGTGTATCGTGAAGGGATGAAGTGAGGGGGGAGTTCTCCGGAATTCCGCCGACATCTCACCAGTCTTGAACAGGTTAAGCTTCAGGAGGTGGTTCTGACTGCACCAGTGAACCAGCCGATCCACCTCCTATCTGCATGCAGAATCGTCACCATCACAGTTCAGACCAATAACAGTGGTGTCATCCAAACATTTCAGGAGTTTCACAGACAGATCAGATGAGTAGCAGTCATTTCTGTACAGGGAGAAGAGGATTGGGGAGAGAACACACCCCTGTAGGGCACAGGTGCTGATGGTTCCATGGTGGTGGATTTGTTGGGGACCGTGATGATGATGGATCATTTGAAACTGGAGGGAACCTCACACAGCTTTAGAGACTTGTATAAATACCAGAGTAAAAATTGGAGCCAGTTTTTTAGAGCAGGCAGAAGGGGGAAATATCATCATGTTCTGGGGCTGTTTTGCACTTCTGGGGTTGAAAGATCCTATTTACGTCTTCTTCGCTGGTCAGAGGGGAGCGTGTACGGGGTTGTAGGGCTGTTGGTAGGGGGTGCAGGAATGTCTGGTTTTCAAACCAACGGAAGAAGATGTTGAGGACATCAGCCAGTCAGGGATGACATCACAGCATGTGCGGACAGGCTCCTAAAGCTTGTCGTGTTGAGAAGCTGCATTTTCATTTACTGTATTCAATTCAATTAAATTTTATTTATATAGTGCCAATTCATGAAACATGTCATCTCAAGGCACTTGCCAAAGTCAAATTCAATCAGATCATACAGACTGGTCCAAAAAAATTCCTATATAAGGGAATCCAGTTGATTGCACAAAGTCTTGACAAGCAGCATTCACTCCTCCTGAAGAAGCGTAGAGCCACAGGGAGAGTCGTCTGCATTGTCCATGGCTTTGCAGCAATCCCATATACCGAGCAAGAATGAAGCGACAGTGGAAATAAAAACTCCCCATTAACGGGAAGGAAAACCTCCATCAGAACCAGGCTCAGGATGAACGGTCATCTGCCTCGACCGACTGGGGGTTAGGGAAGACAGAGCAGAGACACAACAACAGAGACAAACAAGCACAGAAGCACACATTGATCCAGTAGTCTGTTCTACATTAGATGGTAATAGCGGGTGATCTGTCTTCCCTGGATGATGACACAGCTAACAAAACGGCAGACCAGGTGTACCTACTTTGAAGAAAAAAAGAGAGAGAACAAAAAGTTAAAAGCTGAAATGACAACAAGCAATGCAAATTGGAGTACAGTAGAACTCAGTAGAGTGAGAAAAATAGACCCTGATGTCCTCCAGTAGCCTAAGCCTATAGCAGAATAACTATAGAGATAGCTCAGGGTAACATGAGCCACTCTAACTATAAGCCTTGTCAAAAAGGAAAGTTTTAAGCTTAGTCTTAAAAGTAGACAGGGTGTCTGCTTCACGGACCAAAACTGGGAGTTGGTTCCACAGGAAAGGAGCCTGATAGCTAAAGGATCTGCCTCCCATTCTACTTTTAGAGACTCTAGGAACCACCAGCAGACCTGCAGTCTGAGAGCGAAGTGCTCTGTTAGGAACATACGGGGTAATCAGAGCTCTGATATATGATGGAGCTTGATTATTAAGGGCTTTATACGTGAGAAGAAGAATTTTAAATTCTATTCTTGATTTAACAGGAAGCCAATGAAGGGAAGCTAAAATTGGAGAAATATGATCCCTCTTGTTGATTTTCATCAGAACTCTTGCTGCAGCATTTTGGTTCAGCTGAAAACTTTAAACTGCATTTTGTGGACTTCCTGATAGTAAAGAATTACAATAGTCCAGCCTTGAAGTAACAAATGCATGGACTAGTTTTTCAGCATCGCTCCTGGACAGAATGTTTCTAATTTTGGCAATATTCCGGAGGTGAAAAAAGGAAACTCTGGAAACCTGTTTAATGTGGGATTTAAATGACATGTCTTGGTCAAAAATAACACCAAGATTTTTTACTTTATTACCAGAGGCCAATTTAATGACATCCAGATTAAGTGATTGATTAAGAAGTTTATTTTTAGAGGACTCTGGTCCAAAGATTACAACTTCTTTCTTGTCAGAATTTAAATGCAGGAAATTTAAAGTCATCCAGCTTTTGATGTCATCAAGACATGCCTGTAGTCGAAGTAATTGACTGGATTCATCAGGATTTATAGATAAATATAGCTGAGTGTGATCAGTATAACAGTGGAAATTAATCCCATGCTGTCTGATAATTTTGCCAATTGGAAGCATATCTATAGTAAAGAGAATTGGTCCAAGGACTGAACCCTGTGGTACTCCACAAGTGACTCTAGAGTTTAAAGAAGATTTATTATTAACATGAACAAACTGGAATCTGTCCGACAGATAAGATTTAAACCAGCCTAATGTGTTCCTCTTAATCCCTACAGTATGTTCAAGTCTTTGTAGGAGAATATTGTGATCAACTGTATCAAATGCAGCACTCAGATCTAACAGGACAAGTACAGACACAAGTCCATTATCTGAGGCCATTAGAATATCATTAGTGACCTTCACCTGAGCTGTTTCAATGCTATGATGAGCATTACTTTGTAAATGTTCACATAGTTGATTAGCAACTACATTCTCAAGAATTTTAGATAGGAAAAGAAGATTAGTTCATCTTGATTAAGAGAAGGTTTCTTAAGTAAAGGTTTAATAACAGCTACTTTAAAAGCCTGTGGTACATATCCATTTACTAAGGATAGATTATCATTTCTAAAATTAGGCCACTGATCAAAGGGAATACCCCCCTTAAACAACTTGGTTTTAAATGGGTCTAAAATACAGGTAGAAGGTTTAGATGAAGCTAAAATTTTAGATAGCTCAGAAAGCTCTACTGCTTCTAAACAGTTCAAACACCGCACAGGTTCTAAAGATTCCTCAAACACTGCCTCACTTACTGAGGACGAGGTAACCATGTTTGGGAGGATGCCAATAATTTTTTTTAATGGAATCAATTTTATTTTATTTCATTATGTATCTTCTCGTGGTTGCTCTGATCTCCGTGTTGAGATTGTTCTTGGCCGGCTTATACAGGACTCAGTCCCCAATGGTATTCTTTGATCTGACGTAGCTTCCACAAATGTGAAAAAACTGCTTTATTATTGTTAATTATATGTGCAAAAGGTCTTGGTCTGTGCACATTAAAACTGATGTATGACATAACAGTGTCGGTTAATGTATTCAGGTCAGTGGAGGAACCTTCAAAAATTGTAGCATCTGCTTAGACTAATCAGTCCCCTTCCTATCTGTCCTAACCACACTTAGAGGGTGTCAGTTTTTGCCTGTAGGTTATGGTCAGATGAAGCAGATAGTGGTTGGAGAGTCCTAGAGCTGCTTGTGGAACAGCTTGGTATGTGTCTTGTAATGATGTGTAACAGCGGTTTACTGTGATTTTTATTTCCTTAAGGGACACTTTATATCCTGTGTGCATTTTAGAAGTTCATTGCTGAGATTTGAACTGTTAAAATCCCCAAGAAGAAGAATGGGAGAGTCTTTGTGGGTTTTTTTTCTCCATGTCCCTTATCAGGACCGGCAGCTGTTTTTCCGCGTTCGATGTACAATTTTGTGGTGGGATGTAAACACCAGCCAGAATAAATGAGGAGTACTCTCTCAGTGAATAAAAGGGTTTGCAGTTTATTAAAATGACTCCAGGTGATGACTGCATGTAAACTGCAACATGGTGACATCAGAACACCAACCTTCGTTCATGTAATAGGAGATTCCACCTTGTTCCCAAACAGCTTTGCTCTGTGGTTCACTTTGAAACAGCTGGAAGTCCAGCGTCTGTAGTGCACAGTCCAACGACAGCAGATCTGCGGAAATATGAGTTCCATGTGCGAAGAGGGAGCTGCTTATCCATTTTGTTTAGGGAGTGGATATTTTGCAAGCAGATAGACGGGAGCAGAGTACACAGTCCACACTGTTGGAGCTTAACTAGCAAACTTGCTTGTTTTCCCCTTTTGTGTCTCCAATAAGAGGATCTTAGAAAAACTCCCTGGATTGGTATAAACCTGAAAAAAAACTGGCCAGAGAGGACTGCCTTATGCTTAGGAGTTGCTCTCTGGTAAAAGTGACTGTTGTATAGCAGCAAATTACAGTGGAAATACACATAACAAAACCAAATATGAGCAAGCTTTATATCAAGGTGGCCATCCCATCCACGGTGCCATCTTGAAAAATGTCCTCCTCTTAGGACTTGAAGGTTTGTTCACTAGATGACACTGATTTACAATGCTTCTCTTGGCTTATCTACACCATATCTATACCCTTTGTGCAAATACCTAAGAGCCATTGTGCATTCTTTTTGTAGAACTTACGACTTTAGTGGTACTAAAGTTCAGCAAACAGTTTTGTTGCCCATCTGCTAGGAACACTTTGCAACCTGACCTAAATTTATCTGAGCTTTTCTTACTGGAAGATGTTTATTCCATCTTAAAAGTTAGACAACGGGAATCCTTTAATTGCTGTGATCTAAACCTCTGTACTTTGGAAGTACTAAATTGACTGGAGCTGTTAAATTATTGATTATTCTAATATATGTTTTGTACTTTTCTTTTGTATGCTGTAACTCTTATGTGTGATGCTGACCTAGGTTAAGTCATCTTTTTTAAAAGAGATCTCGAGCTCAATGGGTCTTTATCTGGTTAAACACATATTTCTTCTAGTCCAGGAATGCCTTGGGATCCCCTACATCAATTTTCAGCTGATATAAGTATATTTTGGGTGAATTGTGTATGGATTGATAAAAGTCCAAATACTTCATGTAGACAAAATCAGCCTGTGTTTTCCTGTTTTTCCTGGAATTAAATCATAACACATAAGACAGAGCAATGTCTCCCATAATACTGACCAAATAACTTCTAGTCAAATTATTTTATTATGCTGGAGATGACTCAAAATTTGCTTTTCTGGTTTTTGAAAGAATGCGCTATGCCATTACATGATGTATAGGCGAGTTACCCGTGTAGAATTAGTGATTTTTAGCACATTAAAGATAGGGCTGAACGATTTTGGAAAATAATCTAATTGTGATTTATTTTCTTAATATTGCGATTTAATGCGATTTTTTCCCAGTTTAATTTATCATGCGTTTTAAAATATATACAAACAACAAATCAATCTGTTTCCTCGCCATGTGGATTAGTTGCTAAAAGACCCACAGAATCTAAACTCGGTGCAGAAATGACTGCGTTCTGCCTATGATTAATTTCAACCAAAATTACAATTTTGACTTTTCTCTGCATTAACCACAAGCAACAAAAATAGCCTCTAAATAAAGATGTTTGTAAACAAGGACTATTTTAAACATGAACTTTTAATGTTTCTATTGATCAGAATATTATTCAAGAGAACAGCTTTTAATTTAATTGGACATCAATCCTTGTTGAACATAAAGTGCAAAGTCCAACCAACAAGCAAGTCTATGTATTAAACTGATTGACCAGTACTTAATACTTTGTATGATTATACAAACTCTAAAACAAGTAATACAATTAGATTATCTCACTGCTGCAACTGTCTTCCCTTCCATGTGGAGGCAAACCCACTTCAAACATTTTACTGACACCTAAAGGACGTGTCTAATTCCCTAATTGTTACATAGCCAAAAATTGCAGAGTCTGCGATTTGGAAATTGCGTTTTTTTAAATCACGATTATATTGAAAATGCAATTAATTGTTCAGCCCTAATTAAAGACAAAGAAGGCACACACAAAAAACAGAGAAACTACAAGTTTGTGGAGGTTTGCACATTGCTCAATTAGCATGTAGAATCTAACGGTTCAATTAGAAAAAAAAACACAGCTGTGTGGTCTTGATCTCCCAAAGACATTGTAGTTTTTTTTGTTTTGTTTTTTGGAGCAGGGTTTGTAGGTAATTAATAACTCCTGAAGAGGGACTCCAAGAAAAACATTAATAATGCATAACTAAGGCAAAATATCAGCCAGAGCTTCAGGTCAGTATAATTTTAATTTTAGTTTGTACAAAGAATATCACACAGCTATCTTCGGGTCAGCCTGACAGACCAGCAGCTGCATCATGGTAGCCTCTCTCCCTGGGGACGGGATTGAGGGCTTCACAGGGCTGGAGGTCTGGCCTTGCTAACAACAGGACTCTAGCAACACGTTGTGATGGATGGGCCATGTAAAACTGCTAACGTAGGAGAAGCCTCTAGAGGGCCATAATTTCAAAATCAGCTGGCATGTTTGCAACTCTGTGTGTGTGTGTGTTTAGAAATTACTACAGCAAGGAAAAATGTAACACAACACTTATTTGGGGAATTTATATTCCTTTTCCTTCTTGATGTCCCATTTGTCAAAGTGATTGATGATTATACTGTTTTCTCATGGAAATACACCAAATTTGATTTTTTGTGGAGTCAACAATACTGATAAAGTTGTCTTGGTCTAAATCTCATGGCCTTAAGATCAGTTCCCATTTTGCTTATTTCTAGACTTAATATTTTCTTTGTCTATAATTTTCCACTTTTTTGGGGTTGTGTATGGAATTGGTCCCACGTTTGGTTTTCACCTGACATGGCTAAACAACTTTCAAATTCGGTGTCACCTTTCCCAAGGTATTCAGAAGCAATCTAAAAAACATGGGGCATGTTGCAAAGCTCTTTTTTTTCCAGGTAAAAGATTTTCTTGGGGCAGCCCTTACAAACAAGTTATTCTTGCTCAGTCTATATAAATTTCATTCTACAATGTATTTAAAAAAAATACATAACTGACTGACAAAAAGTAACAACTGACGTCAGTAGAGTCTAAGATGAAGGTCTTACGCCACGCTCACACTGAATACGGTGCAGATACAGTTGCGGTGCCACAAGGAACCCAAATAACTAAAAAAAACGTTTCCACTCATCAGTTACTTGCAGTTGCAGCTCTGGTTACAGAGGCTGTGCGGTAGTGCAAAAAAATTCCACAAGAAGGAGGTTTGACCTGATGCTACAGTGGTCCCCAAATCAAGCTCCTGGTGTTGGGTGCTAGTCAGGAGAAAGTCCCAGTAGATTTCAGAATAAAATCACTGCACCAACTTTCGCTAACTTGACTAGTGTAAACAACATGGCAACACAGAAACTTGAGGAATAGGAGATTTATGCACACGGGTAACGGATAATGTGCTGTTGACTTTGTACAGCTTTGTACAGGACTTAGCTCCCTTTTTAATAACCTTGGTGAGTACGGGATATTCGCGATTCTGTGGTGACTGTCTCCTGTTCGAGCCGACACAGGGAGGCTGATCTGGGGTTGCTGTCTGCTCGCTGCTCCGCCTTCTTCCTCTCAAGTCAGACGGTGAGGCAGCTGGGGGAGGAGGGGAGGGGGAAGGCTGTTTGCTTGATGGTGTGCTCTGATTGGACAATATCAACTAGTAGAAAGACTATTTTCTGATCTGACCAATTAACAAACCTGAGCAGGTGCTTTGGTATTCAATTTAGACATTCACACAGCCTCATCAGTGAACAACAGACCATATAATGCCCCCAAAACCTCAGATAAATGACATTTGTAGTCATCGCCCCTTTAAGGAACTAGTATATTCAGGTCTGTCATCATCCTGCCTTTTTTTATATGCGTGTGTATGTGTGATGCCTTTTTCCAGCTGAAAGAATCTCCTCTTGTGGGCGTGGCTGGCACTCTGCACCTCTCACACCTAAATGCAATTTCCTCATCAGCTTCTCGGCGATTAAAAGGAGCTGCTGTACATCTTTTCTTATTCCTCTTATGCTAGCGGTTCCCAAACTTTTTTAGCCGTGCTCCCTCTCCTGTGTCCCAACCGGGTTGACGCACCCCCAAACATATATACTGTATGTATCAGTTACAACTCAAATGTCATAACAAAGGTTATGTAGATAAAATTAGATCATAATTTCAATTAAATTGCAATAAAGTTACACACAACATCCACAACAGCAGCCAGAGAAATATCGGTCACATCTCCAACCTGAAACGCCTCTGAAGCGGAGACCCTCCAGAGTCAGCGAGAGAGAGAGAGAGAGAGAGAGAGAGAACTGGTAAAGCGGTGCTCCATTATTAATCAGAGAAATAAAACGTTTGTCATGATTTGTTCTTGGATGAACCCGGACAGAGCACGCACACACAGAGCTAAACATAGAGAGTTTATTGTAAGGAAGATGAACAATGGCAGGTGGAACCAGAGATGCAGGACTGAACTGGAGCAGA
This sequence comes from Fundulus diaphanus, assembly GCA_037039145.1. Lineage (NCBI taxonomy): Eukaryota > Metazoa > Chordata > Actinopteri > Cyprinodontiformes > Fundulidae > Fundulus > Fundulus diaphanus. Next base: position 35,998,342 of record CM073137.1, read on the forward strand.
GGTGTAGATGTGTGCAGGAGCTGGCAAGCAGGACCAGAAGCTCGGCAGAGTGAGTACTTGGAGACCAGAGCACAGCAGCAGGATCCAGAGCACAGCAGCAGGATCCAGTGCACAGCAGGACTTAGCAGCTCGGCAGAGTGAATACTTGCAGGTCAGAGTCACAACAGGCTTAGCTGCACAGATGAGGCAGGATAATTCCACAGTAGCTGGGGATAAACACAGAGGGCTAGCAGATAATGTCCAGGAGGGTAGCACAGATGCAGCTGGTAATACCAAAGGCAGGCTGAGGCTACAGGATCACAGGAGAAACATGTATTACCAACAGAAGGTGAGGCTTGCAACAGAGAGGAGTCCAAATAGTCCAGTAAACAGGCAGAGGCAAAATTACAGACTGAGGTGAGACAGGAAGAATCCAGCAACAGGCAAAAACTTAACTTGAGATGCAGAGGTGGCAGGGTTCCAACAGAGAGCAGGGCAGAATCAGGTAGACAGGCGAGGAGTAAGTGGAGTCTGAAGACGGACCGGCAGAGAAGTGAAGGCAGAGGGAGGCTGGCAGGTGAAGTGAGTCTGGCTAATTGGTGACTGACAGGTGTGACTTACTGCAGCGGGAGTGAAGGAAAGGCTGAGTGAGAGGGGTAGGAGGGAGCTGAAAACTAACCATAAATAAAGCCAGAACCTAACTAAACCCAGATAAGGAGGAAGACCTGAAAAATAGTAAATAAAAGCCCGATCAAAACTAAACCCGTCCGTCCGTCCGTCCGTTGTCTTCCGCTTATCCGGGGTCGGGTCGCGGGGGTAGCAGCTTCAGTAGGGAGGCCCAGACGTCCCTCTCCCCAGCCACTTGGGCCAGCTCCTCAGGAGGAACCCCAAGGCGTTCCCAGGCCAGCCGGGAGACATAGTCCCTCCAGCGTGTCCTGGGTCTTCCCCTGGGCCTCCTCCCGGTGGGACGTGCCTGGAACACCTCTCCAGGGAGGCGTCCAGGAGGCATCCTGACCAGATGCCCGAGCCACCTCAACTGGCTCCTCTCGACGTGGAGGAGCAGCGGCTCTACTCTGAGTCCTCCCCGGATGACTGAGCTCCTCACCCTATCTCTAAGGAAGAGCCCAGACACACTACGGAGAAAACTCATTTCAGCCGCTTGTATCCGGGATCTCGTTCTTTCGGTCACGACCCAAAGCTCGTGACCATAGATGAGGGTAGGAACGTAGATCGACCGGTAAATCGAGAGCTTCGCCTTTTGGCTCAGCTCTCTCTTCACCACAACGGATCGGTACAGCGCCCGCTTCACAGCAGACGCTGCACCAATCCGCCTGTCGATCTCCCGCTCCATCTTCCCCTCATTCGTGAACAAGACCCCAAGATACTTGAACTCCTCCACTAGGGGCAGGACATCCTCCCCAACCCGGAGAAGGCACTCTACCCTTTTCCGGTTCAAGACCATGGTCTCGGATTTGGAGGCACTGATTTTCATCCTGGCCGCTTCGCACTCGGCTGCGAACCGCTCCAGTGAGAGCTGTAGATCACGCCCTGATGAAGCCAATAGGACCACGTCATCCGCGAATAGCAGAGACGCAATCCTAAGGTCACCAAAGCGGATCCCCTCAACACCTTGGCTGCGCCTAGAAATTCTGTCTATAAAAGTTATGAACAGAATCGGTGACAAAGGGCAGCCTTGGCGGAGTCCAACTCTCACCGGAAACGAGTCCGACTTACTGCCGGCAATGCGGACCAGACTCTGACACCGGTCGTACAGAGACCTGACAGCCCTTATTAAAGGGTCCGGTACTCCATACTCCCGGAGTACCCCCCACAGGATCCCCCGGGGGACACGGTCGAATGCCTTCTCCAGATCCACAAAACACATGTAGACTGGTTGGGCAAACTCCCATGCCCCCTCAAGAATCCTGCTGAGGGTATAGAGCTGGTCCAGTGTTCCACGGCCAAAACTAAACCCTGACAACATTATTTTCTGATTGTTTCACAGCAGTTACCTTCAGCAGGTAAACACGCCCACGGCAACACACCTCAGCTACCCGTAGCCCCACCGCCGGTTTCCCTGTTTCTGTCTGAATATGTGCTAAAAGTGCATCTTTAAAATGAACAGCACCGTCTGAATCACAATGAAAACTATTACAGATCTGTGTGTGAACATAGTCAAGAAATCGCATTAGCACCAATTTTACCAGCAGCAGCAGCGGTGGCTGCAGCAGTGTGGGTGTGCCATGCGCATTGGTGCTTGTCGCGGTTCAGAGTCACAGCCCCATGTGCAGCGATGTTTTAGGTGCTGCACAATCGATATAGAGACTGTCACTCAATTTAATCTCAAAAAAACTTCTGGCCCGAATTCTATTTTTCCTCTGCTGGCGTAAATGTCGTAAAGTCAGGCGAGAGAAAGAGACATTTTCTGATTCTCGCTCGTTTTCTTCTCCCAGATCCGTTGCAATTCTCTCCTCTGTTGTCTCCAATTCCTCACTCCCTCTCTCCTCCTTCATCACTACCTTTGACCTTAGATGTCTCAGCTGCCAGACAGTTTACCTGGTTTCAGCCAAATGAGCATATTTGCGAGAATGATTGAAGTAAAGGCCACAAGCCAGGTGCACATTTACAGTACAATGCGGATGTTTCATCTTAAAATGAAGCGTAGAAGATTTCTTCTAAATAAATACATTTTTGTGTGAATACTGTAATGTTCCGTTATGACACCCAAGCACCAGACCGATGTTTTGCTGCTAACACTTTATTTTAGGACGAACAGAACGGGACAGCTTTCACCCCGCCTGTCCCCCAAACCACCACTTCTCCCCCCGGAAGCCACACATTTCTTCCGGTATAACCCCAAAATAACCTAACTTAAAGAAACAGTAAGTGTGCAACAGCACTTAGCAATAAAGTCTAATATGGATCATTACAACAACAATTCTTATTGCCACATTACCAGACAGGACACACACAAAAAATTATAATGATATGGATCATTACATTACATTTTATCTATTTATTAAATTTACAGTTTTTGATTTTAATTTTTAGATTAAAAGGAAATGTTTATTTACACGTCTTTATTGTGTGGGGAAAAAAAACTGTCAGACCGCCATTACACTTTTCATCTCGCACACCCCCTAGTGGGTGCGTGCACCACACTTTGGGAATCCCTGTCTTATGCTAAAGATTATCTCTTGTTATTCTGTGTTTACCTGTTCACCGTTGCTCTACCCACTCAGTTCAGCCCTTCTTGGAAATCCCTTACCATCCTCCACAAACAGGCTTAAATCGGTGGCAACCAGACTTTTGCAAACCATCCTTGGACACTTCACACAACAACTTGATGCCAGAGTCCTACAGAGCAAACCCCACTGCAAGAATCAGTCTGCAGCATTCTTGCTTTCATCTTTTCATTCCATCTAACACCTCTTCAGTCCTCCTTGACGCTTACCTGCATGGGAACCTAGATTACCTACTGTATCTAACTGTACTTTAAAAATAGTACTTATCGTTTTACATTCTGAATTGAAATGATTTCTCCATGTGGGTCAGGACGTTAAACATGGACATGGCGGTTTAAACTATTCTGGATTTTGTTATATCGGTGCAAAAAAGTGTGGAACCTTAAAAGACCCCTACTACTTCAACTGAAAACCTATGTTCAACACATTGTTAAAAAATGCACCACATATGACTGACCTGCTTTATAGATGGGGGGGGAAAGCCAGGAAAGTATCCATCTCTTTATTTCGCAGAGTGCACTCACAGGGATCCATCTTTCCCCTTACTGCTGGCATTCTCAGAGCCAGACATTCTACTTTTTCCATAAAAATGGTATCCCCGGAGCACCTCTCCCTTCTGGCAAACCTGAAGCGCAGCTGATCCCTAAAGACCATCAATCTGAGCAGAGCTGCTGCTGGAGCTCAGGCTCGTATCCCCCTTACTTTTCTCTGCAAGAGCTAGAGGCAAATTAAAATGCTGCATAAAGCTGTATTATCTTCTGTACATAAAACTGGATATCAAGTTTGCATTTTCCCAATTACAGTGTATATATTAATTCACAGCTTTAAAATGCATTGTAGAATTAGATCATGTGAAAACACTTGAATCATTAGTAAAGTGGGGATATTTGGACTGACTGTATGGTTGAATATGGCCACTAGGTGATAGCAAAGACCCACTGTTTCCAGTGTTATTGTTGGATTCAGTAACCCTTAATTCAGAAGATTTATAAAAATCACTTCAGAAGTAAAATTTCCCTGTAGTCCAATTCCTTTTATATAGCTAATACCAGTTATTGCAGCAAGACAATTATGCCAGCTGAAAAAGCATGTGTAAACCACAGAAAAAAACATATGGGGAAAGTGAGTTCAGATTAACCCAGCTCCACATCCCTGACTAAAAAAAAGCTCACAAGGACAAAAATATGCCTGGTCAAAGCTATTGGAGGAAATTACCCCTCTACATTTCCTCAAAATGTGAATCACTGGCTTTTTTTGCCAAAAACTACACATCCCCTGAGCCTGTGACCCTCCTTTTTCTCTCAAGCCATCTGTGGAAAATTGAGTTATTTTCCATTTGGAGGAGTGAAACACCAGACCAAAGAATATTACACGTTGCACGCAGAGCGCCTCTAACCAAGAGATGTAAGCAAAAATGCAGCGGTTGGCTGTCAGCAGTGTGATTGAACATGTCCAGGTCTGGGCTGATCCCAGATAAGCACCGGGCGTGCACCAATTAGGGCCTTGGTCACATGTGAATGGACACTTCTTTTGAATAAAGGTATACTGATGTTTTCTTTATTTCTTTAACACAGAACTGGTACATAATGCATTCCTAAAACAGTTAAAATATTTACACCCACATACCTAAATGCTTAAGGTGAATGTAGTATATTCCGATTCAAAGGATCATCTACTTTGTATTTCCATTTAATTGTGTTATATCCTTAGGGATGAAACATCACATTCACATTCTCTACAAAATATATAAGGATTACATTCCTTGAAATGTTTGTACATGGAACAGAGGGTAGCAACACAGCCAAGTAGTTGCAGTGTTTGGTTAATGTTCCTTCCTGGGTTCCTATTGGGGCTGAGACTGTTGCAACACTTTAGACATTTCTGTCTTTACCGCTGACATATTATTAGCTAGTGTATTGCAAACTGAGACAAACTACATTACATACATTTCTTAGCAATTAAAACTATTGTTGATAATCCTGTTCCGAAAAACTTTTTGTTTTACTGGTGAAGTACTGGGTCCTTCCACCTGACAGTAGTCAATACCTTATTCTGAAAAAGGAGGTTAAAAAATTTAGATTTCTGTGAGAGCTGCAGGCCTGTAAAAACTCAGACCAATCACTTCCATTCGCACTGAAATGCAAATGGCAGTTAGTTGTTAGTTAGTTTCCACTTGCTGGCTGTGCATGCACACTTCTAGTGTTTACGTAACAGGCTAGCTTAGCGGTTAGCTTCTGTGTTAGCCGTTCATTGTAGCTCCGCTGCTCTCACCGTATACTCTGAACATGGCTGAGAATCGCAAGAAGTATACCGCGTACAAGTTTAAGAGAAGAAGAAGAAGGCCTCAGTAGAAAGATATAAGATCAGAGTGGATTTGTGAGAATTTTTCACACGATCTCCCTGAGGAGTGGAAGAGCAGGTAAGATGCACATACGCAGTTATTCAAAAAGGGATTGCGGAAACTTCCAGAACTTCCTGACTCTACCTTTGAATGCTATAAGATAAAAAGGGATAGTTTGGATTTTTTTAAATGAAGCTCTATGAAGTAATTAATATCTGTGTTGTAGACATCTTCAATGTAATGGAATTCTGCCAGGACTTCAGGTGGGCATTTTGTGTTAACTTATTAGAGGTGCCTAAAACAACCCAGAGTGAAATTTTTTTTTAGATTTGTTGGATACAATGCTATATTAACAGACACTAAACACATACTGTATACATTGTCACCAAATACAATAAAATGTATTGCTGTTCTTTTTTTAAGCCTAACGATTGCTTGAGTTACGATGCAAAATTACCCCCTGATACCAAGTATAAATCAGCCTGATGGTGAGAGCTTCAGGATCTTTCCAAACAACTACAAGAACTGAAAAAGCAAAGGAGTAATGATATTCTATGAAATCACATAAATCCAGGCCACATCATAATCTAAAGGTTTACGCAACCCTTTGTTTGAGTTGAAAGGCTGGACCCCATTTCCTGGGGTTATCCCTACTATTTACACTTAATTCAGGAATTGGTTAAAATATTCCAATGTGAAAAAGCTTGATCAATTCTCCCTATTCTGTAAACAGATGTGAAAAAGAGGATAAAATATTTTTATACTTGTTTAGGAAGAACAAAAACATATAGCCATATGTATCATATTTACTTTTTTCTTGTATTTCAATTTGCATACAGTATAGCTATTATGATAACAAAATATATAGTAGTTGTTTCATAACAGTAGATTTTATTAATTATACTAATCTTCAAATATGGGCAAATCTTATATGCTGAGTACAATAATGTTTTGAAAGGGTACTGAAACAGAATATATACAACTGTAAACTATGGTCCTTTTTCATTTATTTTTTGTTCTTGCTACAATGTAGTTTAACATGAGAAAAAAAAAACATTGGCATACATTAAACTAAACTTTAATGCATAGTGTTGTTGGTAATGTAAAGTATTCAAAAGGAGGAATTATTTGATCTTTGCCATTTTCAATATTGATATCAGTAGTTGGGAAAATATTATGCAATGACAATGGTTATTTGCCATTAAAAGTATTTGAATTTCGCAGAGGATTTACAAGCGGAGGTTCCAACTCCACTGTTTTCAACAATGTTGTTGAAATGTCTTTCCTTTGCCCTCCTCCCACTCAACTAGAAAAAAAATTGGGTCACCCTATAGCTTATAAACACAGGGTTAAGGGTTACGAATGAAGGGAATCGGGTGAAATGGGATTCAGCCAATGTCTCATGAGTTGATGGGATTCATGTTCATTTTGCAACTATGTATTTTAAGTATTTTCCATCTTGATTAGGATTCTTATTTCAGTTGTAGTCTACAGACATCATTTCTCTCTTTAAACCCGAGTAACTGCTTTATTTTGGTTACTCTGCCTTGTGTGTGTCGGTTTTTCTGAATTTTTTGCAACCTTTGAGTTTGGAATTTTAAGTCTTGTGTTTGCTTGTGTTCTGTTTGGGGTTTGTACAGTACGTGTTAGTTTTTGCTCAGATTTATATCTAATAGATTTCATCAGTTGTTTCTGTCCTCCTGCTGGCAGTCTGCTGCTACACATTCTGTTCATTACACTAACCTGATCCAAGCCCTGGTAATTGCCCTCCTCTGTGTGTATACTCTTCTGTTCTTCATTCCTTGGTCAGATCTTTTCGTAGACCTGCCTGCTTGGTCGCCTGCTTGTTTCTCCTCCTGGGATCTTTGCTTTTTTTAAGTTATGTAATGAAACGTGACACAAACGTGGACTGGCGATTTGCAGCTGGTCGGCCAGCTGTGTAGCTTTAGTGCCGTGACACTGTTGTTGTTCCATGGAGAAAACAGTCTGAAGGCAGACTGTCTTCCACATGATGGGGCTTCTTTACATGAGTTACAAGAACTAAACTAAGCACGCGATATGTAACAGGTTTATTAAGGGAGAAATTTGAAGTGTTACAGTTGACCCCTACTGATGCAGTACAAACAGTGTACCTGTGAACTGTATCTAGGCTAAAGGTGGTTGCATTTACATTTGTTTTATCTACGAGTGGGGTTGTCTTTTTAATTTATAATTATCACCTTTTTTTTTTATTATTATATTTAATCAGTAGTTAACATTACTGTCCCTAACATATCTACATCACAGTTGCTGTTTTGTTAATTTTTTATTATTACCAATTACTACTAAAATCTACCAACTACTGCCAAACTACTTGCTACTGGATGCTTAACCCAGGGTAATTTTTTATTTCAATAGCACTAGTACTAGTGCCTCCACTAATCCCCTGTAGGTTCCTCTGTAGATGTTCTGTAAATACTTTGTTAACCTGTAATTAACCTATAGAAGCCCCTGACGATAAATTCTAAGTTTCCTTACCTGTAAGTAACCCTGTCAGTACCCTATAGGTATATATGTATGTGCTCTGGTGCTCTTGTAGATTTCCCATAAGTAATCTGTCAGTGTCACATAAAATTTGCACTTATTATGTATCACTACCTAATTGGAGTGCAAAGTTGTCTTACCTTAGCCTTTGGGGCAATGATGCTAGCATTTATGGAAAATCTTCCTAGTTAGAAAAATAGCAATCTTTAATTTGTGTTTTAAAAAATAGGGTAGTTTTGAAAGTGATGGAACACAATGGGATTGTAAAACATTCCTTGGTTGTTGTGTACCTTTGTTTTTTTGCCTATTTTGACAAAGATAAATTTGTTTGCCCAGTTTTTGCCCTCTGAAGTGCAGCCTGATGAGACACAAATATTTGGCTCGGCAAACACAGCTGGTACATTTAGTGGTTGTCTCATCCTCCCAAGAGGTTGATGGAAACACTGAACATTCACGTAGATCGCTGGTAAGTTACTCGCTAGATCCTTTAATTTTGTCAGCTGTTTACCTCAGGGTGAAAGACAAGCTGCAGCACTGATAGAGAAGGTTAGCTGCATGATCGCATAAACTGCACGCTGTCATTCATCTCTTTCTCTGGGAGTCCACGTGCAATCGATCACGGCTAACCATAATGGAGCAGCAGCTCTGGTCGGAGGAGGATGCTATCCATCACTCTGAGGGTAATGTGACACTCATAACGTTTGCACACAGGCTCAGTGGATGGACTTAAATGAAGTGCTCTGTCCTTTGAAGCGGTGTGTTTGACAAGCTAATGATGATGGAGATGAAGGGTTATTAAATCTTCCCATGTTCTGTCCTAAACTGAACAAAGTAGGCTTTCCTTGCCCTGAATGTTGAAAATGCATTTCCTTTGGAAGAACTTTTTGAACCATGCCTCTGTTGGATGATACCTTCATCACTCAGATGCTTTTTCTGTTTATGAATAAAGATTCCTAAATGACAAACCCCATTAAATGCAAACTGATGCATCGTTTATATAAGATAATGTTAAAAAAATGTCTTTAGAACCTCAAATATTTGTCTCCCATAAGGCCACAGAGAAAAACTTGTCTTTTTTTATACCCAAAGCTCATTTTCTTTGGTTTGCAGAGACCTCGTGAGAGGCCTAGGTGGTACATTATTATTTCAGTTCATTCTGTCTATTCCAACTCTATAATTACTCCCTACATGTCATTTCACTCTCTTTTTTTTTCAAATTACATGTCTGATCCTCTTTCTCGGATAGGATTTCTCTTGCAATGTATTTTAACGTACTCTATTTTAAACTTTCGCTCTGTTATTATTTTTCATTTTGGGGTTTTCCTTTAATCATTCTCCTTATGATCTTGCTTTTGGTATTTCTTCTGGAACTAAAATGTACAGGCCAGTTAGGTTCCTTAAACCTGCTCAGTGGTCTCTATTCTTTCATTCTGTTTTTAGAACAAAAAAAGGGGCAACAGGGTACAGTTAACAAACGTGTCAAGGCCCACCTCATCATGACAAACACATACATGTCACCCTGCTGCCAGTCTCAAGCAATTGCCACTCTATAAGCTGCCTCTTCTTACAAATACTCTTAAAGGGACAGTTCAGTATATTTTATTAGGTGCTAGTAAAACATTCTCCCTTTTATTTATATACTACTCAATGCATGAATAGTGTCAGATTGCCACACTAAGCGTTATTACAAGTGAATAAATGCTCTCTTGCTGAACATGTATGGATAAAAGCATTTTGGAACATCATTGTCTACTTTTTAAATGCAATGTTAAGAAAGGGCCTCTAATTTCATACACTAGCAAGTTTACACACTTTGTCAGGAACATTTCTATGAACTGAAAAGGGAGATAATTATCAAATTTTATTCAGTATTTTCCGGGAATTTTCTATGCTTTGAAATTGCTGAGACTACATTAGTTTTGAATTTGACTCTTTTTAATAGGCAGTTTTCTGTTGAAGGTTTAGAATGTGCTCAGGGATGGAAAGACCAGCAAGTTATGCACTCAAAAGGAAATACCGATCATATAACATAACTACATTACCAGTTATTCCTCAAACCTAAAATCAAACTAGATTTGCTCCCAGCAACATTTTTAATCCTTTTCAGAGGCCAATGTTCTTCTCTGGTTGTCAATCTTAGCCAATTTTTCCTCAGGGTAAGGATTTTCCTTGTTGGGCTTTCTGTTGACAAAGTAAAACAAGCAAAAACCCAGGGCCAAATTTAAATGCTTTCATTTCAGTTGTTTTTCTGCTGGTAACCAATGGAGAATAATCCTCTGATCACATGAATAATCAGGTTTGGGTTTGGGTGGATGCACCTGCTTCTGCTGCAAGTGAACCTCTGCTGTTTAAAGTTGCAGCAGTGAGCAACGCAACAAGCAGTAATGGGCAGATCTGTCCGAGTGTTATTATCAAATGAGCAACAAAAGAAGAAATGTAGCAAAACTGTGAATCAGTTACTTCAAAAGTACAGCACTCGGTCGTGGCCGAGTGGTTAGAGCAGCGCGCTTGCACTCAGAGAAGGATGCAAGTACCCGGTTCGATCCCCAGCGCCTTAACCCCAGATTGCTCCCCAGGTGCCGTACATGGCAGCCCACTGCTCCCCAAGGGTGATGGGTGAAAAGCAGAGAACAAATTTCGTTGTAATGTATGTTTCAATGACCTTAGACAACTTTATTTGTCATTTTGTATGCACAGAGTGCGTACAGAACGTAATTTCGTTTTGCATACAGCTTGAAAAGTTACAGTAAGTAGCAGTGAATTACAGTGCAGCAGTGATTTTCTAGTGAACAATTTAAATGTAAACAATGTAACAGTGCAGGAGAAAAAACGACAGTGGTAACAGAGTTCGGCAGCATTTGTAGTGCTAGATAAGGATGCAATGATGGGATGTGCAATATACGAATGTTGTACAGAGTCCATTTTGTGGCTGTTCAACAGTCTGATGGCATATGTGCAAATGTGTAAATGTGCAAATATGCAAATGTGCAAATATAAGAATGTGGTACAGAGTCCATTTTGTGGCTTCAGCAGTTCAACAGTCTGATGGCAACAGGGAAAAAGCTTTTGCAGAACCTGGTAGACCTGCAGTGGATGCTGCGGAACCTCTTCTCAGAGGGCAGAAGGGAGAACAGTCCATGGTGGGGGTGTGAGGGGTCCCTGATGATGTTACGGGCTCGGGACACACAGCGCTGAGATGAGATGTCCTTGATGGAGGGAAGAGGAGCCCCGATGATCCCTTCTGCTGTCCTCACCACTCTCCTTACGTTCTTCCAGTTGGAGGCATTGCAGTCTCCACACCACACGGAGAGACAGCTGGTCAGAATGCTCTCTATGGTGCTTCTGTAGAAGGTCGTGAGGATGGGCGGGGGCAGGTGGGCTCTCCTCATCCTCCGCAGGAAGTACAGTCGTTTCTGTGCCCTCTTCACCAGTGACGTGGTGTTCACAGACCAGGTGAGGTTGTCCGTGATGTGCACCCCCAGGAACTTGGTGCTGCTGACCACCTCCACAGCTGAGCTGTTGATGAGCAGTGGAGCGTGGTCAGGCCGGTTCTTCCTGAAGTCTACGATGATCTCCTTCGTCTTCTCA